>CM041523.1:34489778-35838944 GCA_023091065.1 Dianthus caryophyllus | reverse complement strand
AATCCCGTGACGTCGAAGAATGCAAGGCGCTCCTCTGAATATCGATTTCCTTGCCCCTTTAAAAAAAAACGATACTATTTGAAAAAGAAACTCAAATTAGTTCACAGGTATCAGAAACTCTTCATGGTTGAATTGGTTTTTTTGTTTGTTATTTTCTTCACATTTTACCTCCCTTTGTTAAGGAGAAAACCTGTACTATTATAAGAGTTTTGAGCAAGTGAGGATACTGTTTAAATTTTCTTTTTTTTACAGACTGTATAATTCGCTTCGAAGATCGTAGAATGGTTACTGTCGTATTTAATTTTTGATTACCGGATTTGCCATATTTTTGAGACTGGTTGTAGTTTTGAAAGCATAATGCCATGGGATTTTGACGACTTTGCATGGCTTTTGAGATTTGTAATGTTACATTTGAGGGAGTTATGTTTTGCTTAATTGCTTGTATTCAATCACAAATTCCGAGTTATGTCTTTAAAGGTTGGAGTTTAGACGGTACGACATATATGGCAGGTAATCTGTTGCGTCATCCTTGATTGATGACTGTAAGAAGAGGAAGTTGACTAGCTCGAACGCCGATTGGGTCTGGTCCTATCTGCGGTGAAATTACGATCTTGTTTCATTTTGTTATTACTATCATCCGTTAACAGCTTTTTTTTTTTTTTTACCTTAGCAACCAACAGAATAATATATTTCCATCTCTAGTCAGGTTGGGGTTTGGGTCTGGTTAAGTTAGGTCGGGTCACATTGGGTCAGTCTACCCTTTTGGGTCCGTTGGGTTTAGTTCGGATTGTTGTCGGGTTGGGCCATTACGGGTTAAATGATGTACTAGGTTGGGTAGTTTGGGTCGAATAATTATCGTGTTTGTAGTCATTTCAAATTACTTGAGTTTTTAGCCATTAAAATTATATTTCAACCATTATTTGATTTAATTACTTCATTCTTAAGTTATACAATCAAACTAAGCGCATTAATTTGCTTTCAATTTAAATCAATTTAATCAAGTTAATGCTGGGTCGGGTCATCATCAGGTCAGGGGTTCGGGTCAAATTCGGTCACTAATTATCATATCGGGTCAGGTTAGGGTTGTCAGAAGGTCAGCTTCAGGTCGCAATAATTTTGATTCTATTGCTTAGATTCGGGTCGGATCAGTCTTAGCCAGCTTTATGTCGATGGACAAAACAAAACTACAAATTTGTTTATACAAAACACTATTTTATTAAGCAGAGTGATAAATTCAACGATAAACATGAAGGAATTATGTCCACTGTCCTATAATAATTAACCCGCTTAAGTCTATGTGGTCAACACATCTTGCTAGAGACCAATGTTGATCTGATACATAAATAAGTTATGTGCCTAGTAGCTCTTAAGTGGGCCCATTGGGTTACACACAAATGTACAGGGTAGTTATAATATGAGTAGAACTCATTAATTAATTACCGGGTCCAAAGCTAGTTTGGCCAAATTTCTGACTCTTGAGGTTTATGGAAACCTCTTGGGATTAGGTTTATGGAAACCTAGATCTTACCTCTCTACTATATATATGGGGTTCGCGTGAAGTAATTATTCATTCAATTCCACTCAATTGATTATGAGATTAGTCACATATTATATGTAGAGAAAATAGTTTCTCTAGAGAGGTTGGTAAACCCTTCTAAGATTAGCATACCAGTTGTAGCTCCGTACGTGTGGATACTAATGGAGGCATCACAATTGGGGTGTTAATTATTATTATGGGATTCTTATTATTATTCTGGGTTCTCAAGGATTTCTTATATTTCACATAATTCTTATTATTATATTATTCCGCTGCGAGAAGGTATGTTATTTATCTTACTTGTATTTGTTAATTCGTTCAATACTTGCGATTTGATCTTGGCAAATTGGGTTTGTATAAAACTTGTTTATGTCCTCAAAACCCTACAGTGGTATCAGAGACAATTTCGTGTAGTATTGTTCAAATTAACTATTGAATCTTGGCTCATAATTTTGTTATGAAAGATTCAATTGATTTGATGAATTTGAATATTTGAGATCCATTAGAAACATGTTTAGGGTTATTCAATTTATGAATTTAATTTGTTGAATTATGAAATTGAGTTTTTGATTTATATAAAACCTTGTTGTTGTTTTAATTTATCACCCTAAAACGTTTTCTAAAGGGCCCTAAGATATTTATTCCTTTGTTGACGATGAAAGACTCGATTGGAATAAATTGAAGGGACTATTTTAAGAATCTAGAAATTAATTCCATTGTTGACGATGAATTCTAATGTGTTAGAACAAGACTCGATTGGAATGAATTTTAAGAATCCTAAGAATTAATTTCATTGTTGACGATGAGCCTTAATTTAATTAGGGCAAGACTCGATTGAAATTAATTGAAGGGTCAAAGAAAAATCGTAATGAAAATCATGAAAACCTCCGTATAAGGTCAGAACCGGTCGGTTTACCTGAAACCTACCGGGTTCACATGATACGGGAAGGTGACAGAAATCTGGAGCAAACGGAACCGATCGGTTTGGGGTCAAAACCGACCGGTTTGACTTGTGAACTGGCCGGTTCACTTGTTAAATCGGCTCGGTTCGTTTTGTTCTTATGATTTTTGTGTATTTTCTGTTTTTATCAACCAAAATAAATTTTGAATTGAGTTCGATTATGAATTATTTTACAATCATGGATTGTTTTATAATTATGAATCGAAGTGAGACTCAATTTGACTTATGAATTGTTTTGACAATTGTGAATCATTGATCGGCTTAAGTGATCGGTTTATGTTGAAACCGACCCGTTTAGCAGCAATTTTAAGAGTGATTCTAAATTCGACGAGTTTTGGTGAAAACTACGAATTATTTAAATCACGATTGTGAATTGTTATACAATTACGAATTATTGTATACAATTATGAATCAAATTTTGGTATAATTTACGATTATTGAATTGTTGTACAATTGTAAATTGTTATATAATTATGAATCGAAATTTGAAGCATTATTTTATTTCTCAAGTTTGAAAAAGGAGTTTTCTAAGAGAGGAGAAATACAATGTTCATTGGAGGTCAAATTTAGCTTGACTTGCAATGAATATTTCATTATTAGCAATTGTGAATTACTTGATCGATTATAAATCGAATGGAGATGAGAGTTACTTATTTTCGGATTAGGAACTGTTCCTCATGGCGAATAATAAGTCTAACTCCAAAAGGTCGTATACTTGAAGAAATATACAACTAAAGAGTAATTGTAAATGGTAAAGATTAATTTGGGTACCATGCTTTTCTTAATAATTATTTGAGATTTGCATGCTTAGAACCCATATTTATAATCCCTCCGGAATATTAAGCATTGTCTTTCCATATTAGAACACCACAATAAGTTTGCTTCACTACGCTAAGTGACTGCCAAAGTAGTGCTTAGCTGGTAACGTAAATTGAGTGGAGAGGTGAGTAATAGTTTCATCGCAATAAGTTTGCTTTATTGGTTAAAGTGACCGCCAAAGCGGTGCTTCGCCAGTAACGTAAAATGAGTGGATGTATAACCGTTACTCATAAGTTCTTTTTGGTTAAACGCGAGGCCGTCAGGTGAGGCCTGAGCCTTGAGGCAAGAGGTCGTTTTCATGTCATGACTAACCGACCGACCAAGAATTACATGGAGATGTAATTGACATGCGAGGATGTCTACCTTTATATTTTGTGTTTTGGGCGATGAGCCAAAGCTCACTCAAAACACCTAATATTTGGGATCTTGGAATAATTGTACATGTATGAGGGAAACGTGTTCAATTCATATTAATTATCGTTCGTGTTGCATATATTTGGTCATATGTTGTCACAATTTAATAAACGAACAGTTTGAAATGATTCAAACTCATTGATTGGTGTTTTGAGAAAGAGTTCTCAAAAGTGAGTGATATGATTTGTCCTTATAAAGGAATTTCATACAAGCTAAAACCAATGTTAACATACAATTTGGACTGTGTGGTTAAAGTCATGATGATGGCTCTACGTTTCAATTAAACAATCGTCTAATTGAGGGGAAATTGTTCCCATTAAGTAAGAAAAATAAGGGAAACTATCCAATTAGCTTGCATGTCATACGTTGATGACAAGATTATAATGATAATCTAGAATGATTGGATACTTCTATTAGTGTTACTGAAAATCGTTTCAGTTATGCTTCAAGTTAAAGTCGGTTCATCATGGATGAAACATGTAACTTGAATTTCTCATTTAATAGTATAAGATGCTTTAATTAGCATATGATACTCAATATAATTAAACGTCATATCAAGAAGGCCAAATTATAATGATATTTGAGTTCATTATGTAAATCGCTTGAGATATTGGACTTAGACGATGTTAAAGGGCTTAAAGTTCGGTGAGTTAATGATTGTTATCATACCTAAAGCCTAAGCATGGTTTAATTGAGTACGTAAATATTTGTCATTAGTGGAATGATTTAATCATTGATGTAATGATAAATTAACATTGGAAGAGCAACTCCTAGAATTATCTAGAAGATCTGTAAATAAATTTGAAGTAGTGACTTCAAATATGTATGTTGTGAATGTAAAAGTCAATATTCTACTTTTGGTATGAGGTACCAAATGCAGCTCTTACATTGATAATGTAGTGAGTTCGAGAAGAGTAGAGTAATGACAAAAGCAAAGTGATTATGTATATGAAATGAACTCATTTTGTTTTTCATCTACATAAAAGGGATCACTTGACTTAATTTTAAAGTTTAATGCTAAGATTGGATAAATTGTTATTCATGTACCCAATATAAACAAGGCTTGAAATTCTGGTTCATATTCAAACATGAATAGAATTTATGTGTTTTTGAGCAAACGTTGTTGTTCAAGTACCTTGCTAATATACAGTACTAATGAAAGACTAACTTTAATATTGGGTCTTATATTCTTAGTAAAAGATAACTTATTTCACAACATAATGATCAGTTGAGTACAAGTCTTACATTTTGTGTTTCACTAATATGACACGTCTTTAAGGTTGTAAAGATGATAAAATGGCGTCTTCTACTTGGTTTAGTGAGAGGACGGTCGATTTGTTGGATCATACATATACGAGATATGTGTGCATCAATATAGTCATATCGTGAGAAAGTGAAATTCGTTTATACTTCACCACATTTACTATGTTCTAGTTTTGTGGTCAAGTTCATTTAATGATGAAACGTAAATCTGAAATACTTTGAGAATTTCAAGGATATTCAGATGGAAGTATATGATCAGCTTGATAAGTTGTTCAAGTAAGGCAGGACTTTAGACAATCATTTGTGATCATCGTAGAAATTAGTGAAATGAGTTTCACATTGAATCTTTTAAGGTTCGTTCTACTATGAGTCATTTGGATCTTAATGATAATTTGGAGGCTTATGCACTATAAAGTCTACGTACACGAGTAAGATTATATCCATACAAGTTGGTAAAAGACATGATATGGGATATGGATTTAAAAGTTCTTAATTGTCTTTTATGATTTGAGTTTTGAAGTTACAAGAAAAGTAGTTTTCTAAAACTTAAGCTCAAAATTCCAACATATGCTATTATTAGGTATTCTTAAAGGATATACCTTCTACCACTTATCTAAAGAACAAAGTTATAATTTGTTACGTGAATTTATAAGTTTCTATTTGAGATATGTGATCTCTAAAAGAAACGGTGGGGGAGAATAAATGTCACACATGTTTGACCTATAAGGAAGCATTAATGGGCTAGAACTCCGTTTAAATGAAACATGGATAGACATAAGATATCTATTGGTACGATGGATATGTGATGTTAATGAGCACGATTGGTAATTAAAGATTGATCGTATAGTAATGACTATATTGGAGATTATTTACCATATGCTTAAATCTATGAAACTAGCAAATGTCGCCATAGTCTCATAAAATGAGATTTGGTGGTTGAGTGTGAAAAACAGTTTCACATCAATAAGAATGCGCTAGTTGTTTGTAAAAATTTCAAAATTGTTTGAAATAAGTAACTTGGAGTTGAAACCTTTGTTCTTGAGATTTTAGTTTAAAAGGCGTTTTGATCCATTTAAGACAAAGAAACCTGTATATTTGTGTACATGAAGACTAGTGGGAGTGCATATGCATTTACAGCTTGTTATGTCTATGACATATTTCTTCTATTGCTGAACTTTTATTGCTTTAAGTATTTTGTACTTAGCATAAAAGTTCTTCAATGTGTTCATATGAGAAACACAAAATCAATCAAATGCTATCTATGAATGTTTCCATGTGTTTAAGAAGCCTTGAGGAAATCCTATGTACTTGAGGAGTCATGAGGAAATCCTATGCGCTTATGAAACCTCAAGGAATCATTATGCGATACAAATTGTGATAAAATATTTCATTGTAAATGTGTTACAAGTGATTTAATTTTCATACAAGTAAAGGTGGTCCTTGATAACTATCTAGGTACCTCTTTGTTTATATGAAATAAGTTATGCGTTGGAAACAGTTCCAAACATAAAATGATGACTAATACTGAGTGTCTTGTTACTGATAAAGCAAATGATAGATGTTTGATTTATAAAACATTAGCACACTCGAATAATGTAGTTTATGAAGCGCGTTATTAGTGCTTGTGAAACAAAAACAGTTTATCTTATTGAGATAAGGTAAAATGCGTATATGCAAATGTTATAACTCGATGCAATAATGATTGCATGTCACGCACAAATACCTTTTACGCAACTAGAAACATGTTGTTACGAATTGTATAAGACGCATGGGCGAATGGTCTTGATACTAATAAGAGGTGTTTATTTCAGTGGGAGTTATTTACGATAATTGATATAAACATCGCATTTATTTAAAATGCTGTCCCAAAATAACAATAACATCAATTGATAGGTTTACTAAGTACGTGACTTAGTAAGTGGAATCCTATTAAATAGAGGATGTAGTTATTTTGTCTCTAGTTACAGTATTATGTTGGGACAAATCGAATACTTGAAAATGACTAGTATGTGAGTTGGTTGATGACTGCGTTCCACGAGTCATAGGTAACGATGTACCAAGCCAGCACATAGGTGTGTATATGAGGATACGCACTAGACTGACCCGCCGAGAAGAACTTTACTAAGGATTCGCCTAGTGTCGGTAAAGGTTCTTGGGAATTGTTTGTTTGTTTGGTCTTTTGACCTGAGTCTTTGACTATTCTATACATGTGAAGTGTATACTTTGATACTATTCCTCGTCATCTATTAAAAGGGAATACGGATGGTCATTGGGTATGCATGAATCATGTGATAGCATGTGGTTAGACAAGATGGGATTTGCTCTTCTCTTGTTAGAGAGTTTATTGTTTCTTGGCCTCTCGAAGAGTGTGACTTGTGTAAATCCGTGGCCGCGGTCGGATGGAATGGTTTGCCATTTATCTGTCTTTTGACAAGTCAACTCGGAGATTCGAGAAAACAATTGAGATATATGAGGATGCAATTCTCCTACCTCATTCTCAATTAGAGATAATAGTAGCAAAGAGACTTATTAATATTCTTATAGGGACATGTACAAGTGGGAGACTGAAGGAATTATGTCCACTGTCCTATAATAATTAACCCGCTTAAGTCTATGTGGTCAACACATCTTGCTAGAGACCAATGTTGATCTGATACATAAATAAGTTATGTGCCTAGTAGCTCTTAAGTGGGCCCATTGGGTCACACACAAATGTACAGGGTAGTTATAATATGAGTAGAACTCATTAATTAATTACCGGGTCCAAAGCTAGTTTGGCCCAGCTACAACTCTTCAGGTTTATGGAAACCTACTAGGATTAGGTTTATGGAAACCTAGATCTTACCTCTCTACTATATATATGGGGTTCCTGTGAAGTAATTATTCATTCAATTCCACTCAATTCAATTATGAGATTAGTCCACATATTATATAGAGAGAAAATAGTTTCTCTAGAGAGAGGTTGGTAAACCCTTCGGTACTAGCATACCAGTTGTAGCTCCGTACGTGTGGATACTAATGGAGGCATCACAATTGGGGTGTTAATTATTATTATGGGATTCTTATTATTATTCTGGGTTCTCAAGGATTTCTTATATTTCACATAATTCTTATTATTATATTATTCCGCTGCGAGAAGGTATGTTATTTATCTTACTTGTATTTGTTAATTCGTTCAATACTTGCGATTTGATCTTGGCAAATTGGGTTTGTATAAAACTTGTTTATGTCCTTAAAACCCTACAAAACACGGTACAAATTTCTTGTGTTTCACATAGGATGGTACTATTAGGATACAGAAGTGTAGAAAACGAGAAATTAGATTGTTGCTAGTGTTGTTTTTCAGGAGTCAAGATATTAGAATACAGAAGTCATACCAATTACACTGAACATTACACCAATGCCTAAATGCATAATTAAACTTGCTATTACTTAGGCTTCATCGACTCGTAAATAGGTAAGTTCGGCTTCTAATGTCAAAATTTGTCGACCGATGTCCTCAGCTAAAACCATCTGCACCATAATATATCTTTAGTAAGAAAATTAAAACAGCAAATCCAATAAACAGCAAATATATTGTAAATATATTGTACAATATATACTATATATTGTAAATATATTTTGATTTTTAGGAGTTGCTAGTACAACTTTCGATTTTGCTAGTACAACTTTCGATTTGTACAATATATACTATGTAATTTGAGCTGATAAACCGACATGCCTCATCATCCTTAATCAGCCAAATATTTGTTGAAGTACCACAATTAGATAAAATGTATATGTATACCAATTTATCAGGAATACTGGATACATAATACGATGTACCAAAATAAAAAACAGAAAGGACATGCAACGAAGGTACATCGTTTTGCTCATTTTAGCTTTATGATTATATCAACTTCAGCATAATTAAAAAAAGAACTTCCAGAATTACTCTATTGTCAGCTCCTCTTTTGTTGACGAACGAATTAATAAGGCCGAATAGCTCCAAAGAAAGAAAGAAAGAAAAGAAAAGAAACATCTGTGGGCACGTTTAAGACAGAAACATCTGTAACTCTGTTACTCAAACTAATACTCCGTACTTTGTTTATAAGAAACGACCAGAGAAGCTCTCCAAAAGCTCCAACATATTCTCGACACCTTGAGGAAGGAAAGGACGAGGTGGCTCGTTTGGTAGGGGTGGGATGATCAGGGGTGGGATGATCGGCTCATCTTGATCATCCCCCTCCCCCTCCGTAGTCGATGACTCAATATCATGCAACTCCGACGTCGACGACTCAAGATCAGACCCCTCCGTCGACCTTTGAGGGGGGTTCCCCCCACCAAAGTCTCAAGTCACACCCGCCACGTCGCCAACGGAGATATATCCCGAAGGATAATCCCCCACCTACAAGAAGTAATCCTACAAGTGTTTTTACAGCAGTACTCACCACTCCATCCCAATCATCATTCTTAAGAGAGTCCATTAAACATTACACTGATGCCTAAATGCATAATTAAACTTGCTGCTACTTACGTTACATCGACTCATAAACGGTGTACTTCACATCTAGAAGTCACAAAGACACTCTTAGACGATTTGCTTAATGGATGAAAAAATGATCGTGTTGGCGTGCCTGATAATTACCCATTTGCGGCACATGCAGCCTGTAAATAGGTATGTTCGGCTTCTAAGTAAGCTGGAACGACTAGATGTTATTCCGTACATGGTTAGTTTCAAACAGATGGATTTTCCTTGTCGAGAGGTGAACCAGTTTGAGCACTCTTGGCTGCGAAAAAGTAACGAAGCTGGTATGAAGACTGATATGTAATTTTGTCGGAAACAAGGATGTAATAGCTAGCAGGGGCGGATCCAGAATTTTTAAATTGGGGTAGCAAAACTAATTTTAATAGTTACAAAGTCATAAATAAATCTTTTGTAAATACAATATACTATATATTGCAAATATATTGTACATATATTGTACAATATATACTATACTAGCATAATACCCGTGCATAAATGCACAGGATGTAAAAAAAATAAGTTAATAGTTAATTGAATTGGTAATTGAGTTAAATATTAAATTAATATAAAAAAATTTCGTTGTAATAATATAAACGCAACCTAAATAAACATGTATTCTTAGACCCAAAATATAACAAACTGTATTTTAGCCGACCGCGTATTTATTTAACATGTAACCCGCTTATTCGACCCGTAATTGTCTTCTAATTAACCCGTTTAATTTGTTTAAAAGTGTCAATTTTGATTATTTTTTTTAATTAACTATCAAAATTTAGATGATAGAATCGTTGAAAATTGTAACAAAACAATTAAAATAATGGAACATCTAATTTTTTTTTTATACAAATATAGTTATAAATTTATTTTAAAATATATCATAATGTGGCAAAAACGGATCAAAGTATTGCAATACATTGTCTTAAAATTCATCATTTATTATAATAATATGTTAAAACGTACTTAAAATGTTATATTGAAAACACATTAAATAAAAATGGACAGTAAGAGATAAAAATAAAAAAAAAATATTTTGTTGTACATAGAAGATCTTGACTTACTTATATGACATAATTTCAAAAAAAAATAAAATAGAAGGGATAAAATAAAATAAAATAAAAGGGTAAAAAAAAAGTTGGAGGGAAAATTGGAGGGAAAATTTGTGTAGGATGGTTTTTGTTATATATAATTAATATAGATATTGTAAATATATTTTGATTTTTAGGAGTTGCTAGTACAACTTTCGATTTTGCTAGTACAACTTTCGATTTGTACAATATATACTATGTAATTTGAGCTGATAAACCGACATGCCTCATCATCCTTAATCAGCCAAATATTTGTTGAAGTACCACAATTAGATAAAATGTATATGTATACCAATTTATCAGGGATACTGGATACATAATACGATGCACCAAAAAAAAACAGAAAGGACATGCAACGAAGGTACATCGTTTTGCTCATTTTAGCTTTGTGATTATATCAACTTCAGCATAATTAAAAAAAGAACTTCCAGAATTACTCTATTGTCAGCTCCTCTTTTGTTGACGAACGAATTAATAAGGCCGAATAGCTCCAAAGAAAGAAAGAAAGAAAGAAAGAAAGAAAGAAAGAAAGAAAGAAAAGAAACATCTGTGGGCACGTTTAAGGCAGAAACATCTGTTACTCTGTTACTCAAACAAATACTCCGTACTTTGTTTACAAGAAATGACCAGAGAAGCTCTCCAAAAGCTCCAAAATATCCTCGAAATCTTGAGGAAGGTAAGGAAGAGGTGGCTCGTTTGGTAGGATGGGATGATCAGAGGTGTGATGATCGGCTCATCTTGATCATCCCCCTCGCCCTCCGTCGACGTCTCATCTTGATCATCCACCTCCGTCGTCGATGACTCAAGATTATGGGTCATCAACGGCTCAATTTCAGGTAGCAATAATTTTGGTTCTATGTGTCGAATTTGCTTGGATTCGGGTCGGATCAGACTTAGCCAACTCTATGTCGATCAAACAAACAAAACTACAAATTTTTTTTCTTACACAAGAACACTGTTTTATTAAGCGGATTGATTGATAAATACTATAATAAACAAAGTACAAATTTCTTGTGTTTCACATAGGATGGTACTATTAGAATACAGAAGTGTAGAAAACAAGAAGAATTAGATTGTTGCTAGTGTTATTTTTCAGGAGTCAAGATATTAGAATACAGAAGTCACACCAATTACACTGAACATTACACTGATGCCTAAATGCATAATTAAACTTGCTGTTACTTACGTTACATCGACTCATAAACGATGTACTTCACATCTAGAAGTCACAGAGACACTCTCAGACGATTTGCTTAATGGATGAAAAAATGATCGTATTGGCGTGCCTGATAATTACCCATTTGCGGCACATGCAGCCTGTAAATAGGTAAGTTCGGCTTCTAAGTAAGCTGGAACGACTAGATGTTATTCCGTACATGGTTAGTTTCAAACAGATGGATTTTCCTTGTCGAGAGCTGAGCCAGTTTGAGCACTCTTGGCTGCGAAAAAATAACGAAGCTGGTAATGAAGACTGATATATGTAATTTTGTCGGAAACAAGGATGTAATAAATAGGAGAGGTTGCAACGAAACGAGATTTCGATACTTACTAGGACTGACTATTGTAATGCACTTCCTTACAGTCTTAACTGAAGTAATAGATTCCGAACATGTTAGAAAACAATCCGTCAATTACGCTTGAATCATGAAGCAATGACATTAGCTTAAAATCATTTCCTGAAATATTAAATTCCACGGGCCTGGGCCACACCCGAGAGTATGAGAGAGTCCGCTTATAAACAAGACCAACTCTCATCTCATAACCGATGTGGGACGCAATGTGGGAATCTGTACAACGCAAACTGGGGGGAAATTGTCCTCTCTTCCAGCTGCACAAAGGCCCAGTTTAACGAGAGTCCCAGGTCACACAACCATGGGCTCTGATACCATATTAAATTCCACGGCGCAGCCACTCAGAAGTATGAGAGAGTCCGCTTATAAGTTTTAGGAGGTTCCATCCTAAAACCAATTGGCAATAGGAGGAGTAGCCCCTAGCCTTATAAACAAGACCAACTCTCATCTCATAACCGATGTGGGACGCAATGTGGGAATTTATATTAGGGTGGATCCATCTCCAACATGAAATGAAGTTACTTGCGGCGACAACATTATACAAGTGCCTCAAAAGGTAAGGGATCAAATGTAAGCAGCCCTATTGAACTTTTCCCTAAAGAGATTGACTGTTTCTCTGAATCGTGATGAAAATTGATTAGTATTTAGTAATATGAAATCCACATATAATTTGGTAAACAATTGTGCTTAGTTTCATCATTTTCCGGAAGCGAACGTAAAGCAGATGTATAGCATAAGATATTAGGTAGACCGTAGATATTGTTTTTACCATTTACTGTGTTAGTTGCTGCAACGTCTGTCACTGTTGACGACTGTTCGATCAAATCTTGGCTAGTTTCCAACTCTCTGGTGTTTCTTTCATGAACCGATCTGTATTTCAAAGAAAGACGTAAAATCAGAACTTGGGAAGTAATGGCCAAAGAGCGAGTTACAGAATCTGCTAAAAATGCAGATCAACATACTCTAGAATAGCACCAGTAGATGTGCAGGCAGTTCCAGAGCAAGAATTGTTCAGATTTTCACAGTCGATCCCAAAATCTGTCAGTAGCTCGGTAAGTGAAAAGTCTGGACCAAAAGCATCGAAATTTGGCAGATCCATATCGAAAGTGTCGCCTTCCTTTTCAGATTCAGATGTACTACTTCCGTCTCCACTTGCATTTTCCAAGCTAGATGGAACATCGGAATCATCAAATTCAAGCCTGCTTTTGACATGATCTCTCTTGCTTTTCCGCATAATGCTCGAATTCACTGGTGATGAAAACGTGCACTCGTTCCTCTCAATCGAAAAATGCTTCGTAGGACTTACGATAATAGTCTTGGAGGAGATAATAGTGCATTTAGTGGGTGTAGTGTCTGCAGGGATTGTAGTATGCTGCGACATGGCTGTTGAAGAAATATCCTCTTGAGGTGATATGGATTTATCACTCGGGGAAGAGACAGCTCGCGGGGGCGTTTTTGGAACAGACGAATTTGACGTTGGAGATCGGGAAGGCTGATCAAACAAATTTTTGACTACACTCGATCCTTGAATTGGCAGGCCACCTTGCGTAAAATTAGGCGACATCGAATCAATTGCAGGAGACTGCTTACTACTACATGTATTGCTCGGCTCTCCGACTGCACTAACTGTAGAACATTAAGGTTCATACGAGAATTAAAATTTAGAACAAAGGGCAGGCAAGCCTAGATTCAATAACAAGGTACCAAAGATGTCCTAATTTAGTGGCTAGGATCGAAGTATCGAGACACTAAGGACCTGTTCTTTCTGACTTATTTTCAGCTCATTTCAGTTAAGTTTTAGTTCAGCTCTAAAAAGCCAGAAAGAACAGGTCCTTAGGAGGCCAAGTTAGGTCGCTATGGTCGAAGTTGTTGTCCCTACTAACATATTAAAACAATTCTACGACGACTAATCAAAGTATACCTTTCCCCCGAAAAGGGTAGTTGGCTAATGGTCCGGAGTACAATTTCTTTGGAGCTTTAGGTGTGTCTTCGACATCCTTGTAGCTGCTTCTCCTCTTTCTGGGTGGGCGGCCACCGGTTATAGGTGTTGCAGAGCCGGCACGATCCATTTTCACACTTTGAGTAGTCATCGCAGATGCCGCGTTGACAGGAGTTGTGGATGCAAGATAGCCTGACGCCAAAACGAACAAAATTTATCGTCATTCATCAACTTCTACTTCGCTAAACAAGCAAAGATAAACAAATGACTAAGACAGAAGAAACAAACGCACGCAAGTTACAACTCATAAGATCAATCTAACACCCAGTTCATCGACAACATAAGTACCCCACCTGAAGAACAAGTGACGGGAATTGAAGTGGACGGGACAACAGGTGGCGGCGGTGTGAGGCAGTTGACGGTGGTGGTGGCGGAATTATAAGCATTCATAACACCCTGCATACCTTGCAAAAGTGTATGAATTCTACACTTTTCTTGAGCTAACCCACATTTTTGTTGCTCAATTATCACCTTTTGCTCCTTCAACCATATGTATTCATCTAATAATTCTCCTAAACTCATCAAACTATTTGGTACCTACAAAATTTACACCACCCAAATTTCATCACTTCACCAAAAATTCTACAAAATGAATATTCAATTTAGTAAATATTGTTGTCGTTCGAGGCCCTAGATCGGTTTTATAATCTAGCGTGCTAGAACCAATTCAACCAAAAGATTAAGCTGATAGTTCGAGGCCCAACATCGATTTTACACCGCATTTTTTTTGTATATGAATACCATACGATCGATCCGACTATCATCCAAAATTTCATTTCATTCCAAATCTATTGTCGTTGTTAATTATTGGATATACAAACAATATGCTCGATTTACGCTCATTTTCAAAATCAAAAGTAAGAAAGAAATAAAAATATGAACATCATTTTGACCGCCAAATTGTCGGTAAAAAAAACCTGAGTGAGGGATGATTTAGGGATGAGAGAAGACGCTTCGGAGCGAAAACAAGCCCGAGTTCTGGTGAAATTGTTGTCGGCAAGGTAACGATCGACGATAAAAGCCACCTGAAACGGCGTCACTTTGCCTTTACCAATCACATTAAAATTCACACTTTTGTTGTCGCAGTTGTTGTTGTTGTTATCGTTGTTAATCTCTGCTTTTCTTCCTTTCGATTTGCTCCCCATTTTTCAATTATTTCGACGTGATACGTACACTCTTTTTGAAGAATTGGAATCTTGGTTGAGTAAATTAGGGTTTTTGATTTTGATTTGTTGAAAGAGGAGAAGATGAAGTTGAATGTGAAAATTGGGGGAAATTTGTTTGGCGGGAGTGTTTGAATTTTTCGGTACTAGCTAAATTGGCGGGTAATATATTTTTACTTCGAATTTATTAAATTTAGCCGGTTCACACCGTCTGATTCGGTTTGACTTAAGTTCGATTCGTCTTATTTAGGAGTATAAAATACCCCGTATAAAAGTGCTGTATAAAGTCAATTTAATTGTCGGAGTACATTTTATAATATCGCAAGACACATGCATGACACTATAATCACGAGCTCTGATACCATATTATACTAAAGACGTGCTCGTGTTACACCCTACAATTTCTACTGGCTGGTTTCGTTTTTTAAAATTTGCTCAACTAATTAGTAATAGAAGAAGGTGCCTTGGACTTTATGATATTCAAAACTCTTATTTCCGCCAATCCGCCATTAATATGGGACGCTCACATAGTCACGTGTATGTAAGCATTCTTTTCAATACTCTCCTCACAAGTGAGCATTTGAGGTCCTCTAGAAACTTAGAGCGAAATCATGCACCTATACAAGCGCACTGAGTAGTACTCCCTCCATTCAAATTTACACTATCACTATACCATTTTAATCCATTCAAATTTACTCTACCACTTTCCTTATTTGATTGTACTTTTAATATTATTATATTATTATTTTTTAAATACAAATAACAAATACTCCCTCCCATTTCCTTTAATCTTCCCACTTTCCTTTTTGGACCCATTTTATTTAATCTTCCCCTTTCCTTTTTGGTCCAAATCTTATGGCTTTCATATTTTGTGACCCCACTTTTTTTTCTCAACTTCTAATCTCCACCCCATAATCCCTTTTCCTTATTTTTTCCCCAAAAAACTTGTGGGAAGATAAAAAAAAATGGGAGGGAGTACTCCGTATTAATTACCTCTTTCATACTTTAATTATACTATACTATAATAATGTTTTTTTAGGCTTGGTCAATTATTGTCTGCCACGTAAACTTGGAATTCACGTGGGTAATGGGCTTGGAATTATGAGACTCCATTATTTATGTAGTGTACCTTACTAGAGTCAAACTTAATTTAATTTGATTCAAAGTGATTAGATCGATAGCAATACAAGTGCTACATATAAAGTTCTTCACAGTTTACGTTACATTTCAGCAATTTTTGTATAAGAATTTTTATTCGTAAAATAGATGGACTTTATATAAAATTCTCTTTTCTTATTGGAAATAATAAATATAGACAAAAAAATGCAAGCATCACAAAGATCCAAGCTTAAGAACTGAATTCTTATTTTAGAACTCTGTTTTTTAAAAACAAGAACAAACTTTTTAATGCAAAGATGAACTTGATAAAAAAAAAAATTCAAGTGACAAAATTGAGAATAATAACTACTGCTGCACTTGCTCTAAAAAGAACAATTATTATGATTTCAATATAAGTGCACAAATTGATAAATGCGAGATAATAATAATGGAGTAATCCCTAATAATCAATACGGAGTATAATGTATGATTTACGCAGATATATAAATATTTTGTGACTGAAAATGAATATCAATACAATTGTACAAATCAACAAACGCGAGAGAATAATAACGTACTACTCATTAATAATTACTCTGATATTTAACTTTCTTATAGCTAAAAAGTACTCCCTCCATCATCAATTAAAGTTCATAGGTGGGTGGAGGGAGAAAATAAGAGTAAGTGATAATATGTGGTGGAAAATAAAAGGAGAGAAAAATTATGGGGTCAAAGTTAATACGAAGTAGTAAATTAGTAACCACAAAAAATAGACAAAAAAGAAAATGTTAGAGCAGGCGGCGACGTTGAGCGCCTCTCTGCGTCGGTGTCGTCTACATAATAGTATGATATTGTCATTTGGCGCAGTCATCACGGATTTACTCTTGAGAACACCAAAAGCGCCATCTTATTATATTTGATAACCCCTTATATAGATCACCTTTCACCTATTCTCCACCGATGTGGGACTTGGGTTTGTACTCTAACAGAAAATATTGTAAATATAAACTTTAAATTTAGATGTACCAAAAAGAAAAGTAATAACTTTAATCGTGGATTGAGGGAGTACGGATAAACTCAAATGACAACAGCTGATCAAGTGAGTTTGGGTCCATACCTAGTTTTGGGATTGGGGGGGTGAGGCCCCCTGATATTTTGCCACCAATTGATTACTGAACAAAGCAGAAATTGTGGCTGGAATTTCAGCTGAGTCGCGACTCTTCAAAATTATTACTTTCTCCATTCCGTTTGATTCTATACGTTTGACCAAAACACGGTAATTAAGGTAGAAGAAAATCAAGTGGGGTAGATAATGGAATTACTTAAATACCCCTACTTTATTGTTTACAAGTGGGTTGAGTGGGTATTAGTGAAGGGTATATTGGTCTTTTAGTTTAATAAAGTAGAGACTAAAATAGAAATGTATAGAATTGATTGGAATTTCCGAAAAAAGAATATGTATAGAATCAAATGGAATGGAGGAAGTACTTCGTATATAAAACATCTTTTAAAATTTTCTAAATATAGTTTTCTTGTTTAACAACTGAATCAAAAGCAAATAAATACGGAGTACTCCCTCCCATTTTTTAAGATCTTCCCACTTGTTGAATATATGAGTGTAGTATTATATTCAAGTGGGAAGATCTTAAAAAAATGGGAGGGAGTAACATAGACGGAGTATCTTCTAGGTCGTAATATTAGTTTCACTTCACTGCGATTGCATTATTTTTTTGGATAACGTATGGAATCCGCAGTCGTTACCTTCGGTACACACTGGGTAAACCCCCGCAGCCAATCTCTATTGTATTGCTTAGATCATACAGAGTATTTTTTTCGTTTATATACGATTGTTTAGGTTGAAAATATAATTTTGTGAAAGTTATTTTGATCCTAAATGTAAATATCTTATTATTGTACAGAGTAATAAGATTATTTATACAGTATATTTTAAGTTATATGCACTCCAAGTTACGACACTTAACTTTCAAAAAGTAAAATGAGACTAATATTTTCAAATGAACGTTTAATATATACTTAATGTGGTCACATTAACATTAAGCATTAAATACTTAAATAGCACATTTAAAATTATCGTACGATATATATTTATTTCTGAAAAAAAGAAAAAGAACAACCAAAACACATTTCCCAAATTTTCAACACAAGAAAAACAAGTAAATGAAATTTCAGTACAAAAGCAAAAATGACATAAAATTAATTTATAATTAAAACAAATAAAAATGAAACAACAGGCAGTTGTTGTTGTAGGTAGTATTGAGTAGTGAAAGACTACTCCGTACTAGGGTAGAGGGTTGTAGACACCCTCGGCTGATGAACCCAAACCACGGTCGCGTTTACGCTTCACGGTTATGATGTACACTGCGTATATGATCCCCGGAATGTACCCCAGCAGCGTTAATATCACGCATATCAAGAACTCGCACTGCATTGTCGCAAAATCATACAAAAACCCGTTAAAGATCGCAATTTAAATAAATACCGTACGTTTTAATAAACATATTTTAAATGTATACAGTAATACAGTAAAGTTAACACGTAAATTTTTATTTAAGACGAGTATATCTGCTTTAAGTTTGAAATATATCGAATAAAAAAGAAATCATACAGTGCAGCAGCCATCTTTGAGGCAAAGACCAAGAGGAGGAAGAATTATTGCCAATAAAATTTCGCAAAAAACAAGAAATCCATCAGATGCCATCTAATTTTAATTAAATTTAGTGTATTTTTTTTTTTTTAAAAAAAATGCAAAAGATATTATTTGGTGATTGAATTTTAAATGATAAGGTTGTTGATTTAATTGAGGGAGTAGTAGCTTTATATTGAGGGAGTTTTTAACAAGTGTCCTTATTTAATTGAGTTTTTTGAATTTTTCTATAAATTGAATAATGAGTGACCCTCCACTATGTCGGCCAGCATTAATCACTGTCAATATTTCTTGGTATCACGAAAGATATTTTCAGTACACTTCGCTATTTTTTACTCCCTCCATTCCAAATTAATTGTCTCCTTTCTATTTTGGGATGATTTAAGGGATGATAATGAAAATGAGAAAATTTTGAAAATCATTTGTTAAAAACTACTAAAAATAGAAAGGGGACAAGTAATTTGGAAAAAATTTAGTAAAAAGGGAACAAGTAATTTGAGATGGAGGGAGTAGTTTATATTATATTAAAAAATTGATGTTGAACGCAATAACTAAGCACTTATTCTAAAAAAATAAATTAAATAACGATAATTTAGGCATAATTCGAAGGATTGGCTGCAAGTCGTGAAACTTACTTGGTCATGATAATTACTGATTAACAACATCATTTAGACCACCAATTTCATTTACATTTGACTCACCCCAACTTGAGTCAAGTGATTCTCATCCAGGATGGCCAATTTCTTATTTCATGGGTGGCGAGCGAGATTGGATGGAAACAATAAAATAAAAGGTGATGGGGTAGAAAATGAGGAAAAAAATGATTGAAAATGATTAGAATCTAAAAATGATTGGGTTTGTGACTTAAGTGGTGACTTTTTGGATGGGAGAGTATAAGTGGGTCAAACAAAATATAATAAGATTAATGGTAAAAATGGATGATGACTTAGTTAGCTTGACCCTTGAATGGGGATGGTCTTAGGCCAGTGATTTTTCCACGGGTGATATGTATTGGGGCACGGGATTATGAGATGTAGAAGATGTGGGGCCACTAATTGCTCAACTCACATTTCTCGTGGAAAAGTTGTTTTTAATATGTGGCATCCTTGCCACCCTTAATTTATGAGTACTTCATACGAGTACATACTATGAAACTATTTGATAAGTCAGTCAAAAAATTACTTTCTTGTGATCAAAATTTTCTTTTCACTAATTATACTTAGTAAATTACATAATTATTTTTTATTTTTTGACTCCTTGAGATGTGCAGTCGGCTTTTCTTTTCACTAATTATACTTAGTGAATTACATAATTATTTTTTATTTTTTGACTCCTTGAGATGTGCCGGCTCATCTCAAGGAGACTTCTTGAGATGTGCCATTTTTTTTTTAAAATTTTTGTTTTCGATAATTTATATATCTATAATAGACGGTTTTTAAAAAAAGTTCAAATAATCATTAAAAAGTAGAGAAATAATACTAATAGTGAAATTGTATTTAATTATTAAAATCGTTAAGTGTAATTAGTAAAATAAAATGTCGACTGCGCGAAGTAATGAGTGGTGGATTTTTACTATTTTCTTAATACCGCGTTAAAAATTAAACGATTTTTCATAAAAAAATTAAAAATTATAAAAGTAATAATTTCAAACTTAATAATAGATAATAATAACTAAATAAATAATTATTCATTAAAATTCTTAAGTGTAATTAGTAAAAAGATAAGCTGACTGCGCAAAGTAATTTGTCGACGACGAATAGCACATCCTATACTATACTACGTACTCAGTATGAAACTATTTATGATATTTTGAGTTTCGGAAAAAAATAAAATCTTGAAAATTTTGTTAACTTAACAACTCTCAACATTTGTTAACAACAATAGGACCTTTAATTTTCATTGACTAGATCCACTCAGCAACTCAAGGAGATAAAATGACTAGCACCAACACACCTTACAAATACTCCCTTCATTTCAATGAGAAAGTTCCATAGGGATTTTCACAAATTTTAAGAAAGTAAAAAAAAGTTAAGGGTAATATTGGTATTTTGGTTGAGTGGACCCCATATTTTAAGGTAAAGTGTGTGGTATTTACGTAAAATGAGTATATTTGTAGGGGTAAAAGTGTTATTTTCATTAATAAAGGTAACCATAAGTAGTAATGGGGCTAATGAGTAAAATTGTCGAAAAAGGAAAATGAGGCTAAATGAGTGAAATGGAGAGAGAGTATGCGAAGTATTTGTCCTTACAAAGGCGTGACTTCTAATTCAAATGCGTTAGGATCAATTAAATATTGGGAGCCGCGTTTCCACGGACAAAAGAGAGTGAGACACGAGAATTTGTTTTTAATGGATAAAATTACGGAATTACCCATGTAGGCCATCTGCCCTCACAAAGTTAGTAAAATTTTTGTCATTTGCTATTCGTCGTCGACAAATTACTTTGCGCAGTCGGCTTTTATTTTCACTAATTATACTTAGTGAATTACATAATTATTTTTTATTTTTTGTTAGTAATATTATTTATAATGTTTTGAATTACAAATTTTTAAATTTTGATATCCTTAAATCGGTACATTTATTTATCGTTACGTTTAAGTGATTGTTTAATTTTTTTGAGTTACTCTTAAGAAAATAAATTCCTCGATTTTGTATTATTCATTTTTTGCAAAAAATTTATATTTAAAAAAAAAATAAAATAAAATAAAATAAATTACGACTAATTTTAAAGTCGAAAAAATAAAACCGTCAAAATGAATTAAAAAAAAAAATCAACTCTAAGCACATCTCAAGGAGTCTCCTTGAGATGTCTTGGCATCGAGTCTCTTGGAGATGTCTTGCATGCGCTCGAGACTCGTGACATGCAGAGTCTCAAAGACATGTCGAGTCTCGCTTGGCATGTGCAAGACATCTCCGAGACTCCTTGTCTTGTAGACATCTCGAGACTCCTTGAGATGTGCATTTTTTTTTTAAATTTTTGTTTTCGATAATTTATATATCTATAATAGACGGTTTTTTTAAAAAGTTCAAATAATTATTAAAAAGTAGAGATATAATACTAAGAGTAGATAAGGGTAAATGAGTGATGGATTTTTACTATTTTTTTAATACCGTGTTAAAAATTAAACGATTTTTCATAAAAAATTTAAAAATTTTAAAAGTGATAATTTCAAACTTAATAATAGATAATAATAACTAAATAAATAATTATTCTTAAAATTCTTAAGTGTAATTAGTAAAAAGATAAGCCGACTGCGCAAAGTAATTTGTCAACGACGAATAGCACATCCCAAATTTTTTGTAGGACAAAGTTGTCTTTCGATATAAGGTTTTGGTTGACCCTTTGACTTGTTTTCGCTCTTATACTCGTAACATTTAATGGTTTTATGTTATGATTTAACCTGCGAACCGCAAGTGTGCGTATTATAGCACTTCGAATTTGTGTTCTTAGGGAGCGATATGAATAATAGTACTCGTAATAATTTTTTTTACAACTTAGTAAGATCGATCAAAAGGAGTGATTTTGTTCGTACCAGAAGATACTAAGCAACTAGAAGAAGGAATACGAGAGTAAATCATTGATAACAGGCTTAGGGATCAATTTTTCTATCGATTTACCTTAGCTAAGCGAGTAGCCAAGTAGTTCAATGGTGAATTACCGAACTTGTGTGGACTTGTCACAAAGTTCCTTAAAATCCTCTTTCCCGGGTTCGATTCCAAGATTCCCACGACTAGATCCAACCCCACATCGATAAAAATTACATCCAAACTTAAAGCATTAAGTATGACATTGAATTTTAGATGATCTATTTTCCATTCCCACGGTCAATATCAATAAAGGTTGACAAAAACGAGTTTTTCCCTCCCGAGTTAATTCATTAGCATGCCAAATAGTGAAAATGAGGTCTTAAATCTAGTCAACTTTTGTTTGGCCATCAAGGATCAAACACACAACAATCTCCACAATCTACTGCAGTTATTGTTATCCCCTTTAATGAACTCAAATTCCACAATTCTCAAATTTCAAGAAATTAAATGGGCTTATAAAGTCGGCCAAAGAAAAATGGGCTTGAGAACATAAAAAGTAGACCGACGGGTAACTACGCCATAGGGTCGCCCGGCGGGGAAGCCTAGCCGCCCAATGGGTGATTGGCCGCTTGTCCCCAAGCTCCAGTCACCTTATTGCCTCCTTGGTCGCCCGATGATGCTTGGTGGGTAACTCTTAGAATGTGCTTCCCGATATCTACGAATAAGACCCAAGACAAAGCAGTACCTCGTGTAATGAACGAATAGTAAAGCGAGCAAACCAAAATACAAGGAATTGACTTGTTAAAGAGGGTTTGCGGAGAAGTTGAGGTTTGCGGCAGTCACTCGTGCTGAGTTAATGGCGTTATGACGTGGGCTACTAATTGCATTAGAGCGGGAATTTCTAAAACTCATTATTCAAATTGGTACAACCTACTGCACACTCCCACCTAATATGAATATGCAAGGACTTGATAAAAGATACATTGTGGGAGGTACAAACAGTTCATGTTTATCGGGAGGCCTACTCGTGTGCGGATTAGTTAGCTAATCTTGGAGTGTCGCAGAGTCAACGACTGAACATCATTGAGTTTTCGGATAATTTCAGCTTATTCAACATGATATTGGTTTACCAATGGATACCTTTCTTTTCTAAAGAAAAGAAAGGAGTTGCACCATGTTACATATCGAGGTTGACGCAACTTGAATTTGTAACCAGAGAGCGGCGATGTTGGGTGGCATTGGTTTCAGGTAAGGTTATCGACTGGAAAAATTATAAGATACGGGCGGAAGGCCCCTTGCAGGCATAAGCAACAGGATTTAGGGACACAATTATATGGGGTACATCACGAGGTCATTTACATATTAAGATTTTTTCGAATTGTCTAAATCTTTTAGTGCAGGTAGTGAGTTTGGAGGAAGTTGATCATACAATTAAATCTGTTGTATCTGATATATGGCCTCTTATTTGCATTGTTGTAGTATTGCGTATATTCCTAGATCTTTGAATAATAGGGCTCATAGGCTAGCAAAAGAAGTCCTTAAGTTGTAATTATGTTTTGTATTTACCGATTGACAAAATTAAAAAAAAAAAAAAAAAAAATTGACATTAGTTGAGTGCTTGAGTGACATGGCCTCAAGTTGTTTGATTTTATGCTTACTAGATTGATTTTTGGTTTGTTTGTTTTTTAGTTTTGAGTTTTATCTCGTTTCTTGATCACCTAAAAAAAGATAAACTTAGAAAGAAAATAAATTAAGGAGTACAATATTTTCATACTGAGCGAAACTATAAAAGCTATTTAATTTTGTTACAACTCAGCTAACGTTAAGTTTATTGTTCTCTTCCCAGCCTTGAATCTTATTTTTTGGCAAATTTTTTTGAGCAAAGTATAAAAACTAATAGTACAATAGCTTTTAAATACGAATACTGCATTCTTTATTTTTATTATTTTTTTTTAATATAGAGTGTGTTATGATGCATATTGTGCAATGGCAATATATCACTTGCTACTTTTTTTTTTTAATCCATTACTTTACCGTCAAGTATTTTAATCCTTTTGATAATTTACCCATTCCTTCAATTTTTTCGGCGAAGTATAGTACTGCGTCTTTTTATTTTTATTATTTTTTATGTTATGAGTTCTATAAAAAAAAACCTTTTATGTGTAAAACAAAATTTCTTTCAAAACACTAGGGAAGCTGGGAGTATACAATTTTTCTTTTCAATAAGTTTTTTTTTTTTGAGAGAGATTATCCCAAGTTAGGTTAACATGGAGACGAAACAATACATATATATATATAGAGAAAAGGACACTTAATTTGGGAAAATTTTTAATGGATTAGGATGGAGGGAATAATTATCTGTATTGTGAGAGGTTTTACATTAATAATATTGTGAAACCGTCTCATATCGATATTTGTGCTCTTTCTAATAGTTACGGAGTACTTTGTATACCGAGTATGTCTTGGCTTGATGGTTAAGGTTAAGGTACTCATTACGATAAGTCACAGGTTCGGTTCTCCCTCCCGATTGTATTGCCCATGTGGCTCATATTGGACCAAAAAAACGGTTAGTGTTAGACCACTTTATTTTTCTCCCTAACTGCCCTTTTATTATACCCTCATTTATCGCCGACCGTCTTTAATAAAACTTACGCTTTCATATATTATTTTTACCTTAGATTTGAATAAAATTATTTTATGTGTGAGTATGAGACAATTCAACCAAACAAAATACATATAGCTCCGATTAAAATTCATCGAATAAAAAGAAATTGATGAAATTTGTAAATAAAATTTGAAATTAATAAAATTCAAGTCAAATAATTTGAATATCTCACCGGAAATTTCGCCGGAGAAATGCAGCCTGAACCGCCGCCGTTCGAAGAAGCCTCCCGTTGCAACGTCTGCAAATGCAGCTTCACCACCTTCCGCCGCCGTGTAATTTCCCCCCCTTTTTTCTTTCTAGGGTTTCGTCAAATCAATTCTGGAATCTTTAATCATTATTGTTGATTAGATCGATTGCATGCCGCAAATTTACTATGATTGATTGATCGATTAGGTCTGGTTTATTGTTTAATTTTGAATTTGTGTGTTCGTTTTCGATTGAATTCTGTGGTATGTTAGCTATATGTGTACAGATTTTGTTCCAATAACTGAGAATTAAGGTAATTGTTTTAGGTTATTGTAATTGATTTTGTTATTGTGATTTAATCTAATCATATTGAATGGAAAAAAATTCTGGAAGATTTCGACATTTATCGATGATCAGATCGATTGCATGCTGGAAATTTGTTCATGTGTTCTGGTCATTCGTTTACTTGCGAATTTGGTGGTGTAGTGTACAAGTTTTGGGTCGAAAATTAAGCTTCGAATAAGTGTTGTATTGACATTCTCAATTGTTCTATGTTAGCTGCACAATTGTAGGATATAGATTGAGTGTGATTGTACTCGACTGCTCGATCGAAAAAGATAAACTGATGTATAGAGAATTTTAAGGTCAATGTTCGTGCGCTGACTGAGTACTCGAGTTTAGAAACATGTTTTATGGTAGTGAAGTGGAAGTTAAGCACGTACTTGTGTATGTGTGTTTGTAATTTACACATATATGTCCCGTTTTCCCGTTGATTGAAAACTCTACAAATTCCATGTGATATAAACTCTACTAGCTCCTAACCCCGTAAATAGACGTCAAAGGTTCAAATTTTGACACTCTTTGTTTGATGGGAAGTTTGAATTTTGATAGTATTGTGGTTGATGAAATTTAAATTAGTGTAGTTTGTTCCTATTTTCAATCATGTTCTCGTGTTCTATCAAATATCGTAAATAATTGTACTGAACTTTTCTCCTCGTATTTTTGCCTCTTTCTTTCAGCACCATTGTCGTTGTTGTGGGAGGACGATGTGTTATGAACATTCGTCGAATCAAATGGTATGGACTTTGATATGTTAATACTGGGATTTAAATTTGTGATCTTTCACTATGCCATTGTTCATTGAGCTACATTGTGTTCTCGCTTTTTTTTTTTTCAGCCTTTGCCCCAGTTTGGCATTCACACTGACGTCAGAGTTTGTTCTGATTGTTTCAATTCTTTCTCTAGGTATGCAGTACACTTCGCTTTTGTCCCTTCCAAAATCAGTGATACGAAGTATTTAAGATTGTTCATTTCCTGATATTGGAGCAGAGACTTTAACCTTGTTTATTTATATATTGATCATCAGTCATCACCTTTCACGATATTAGCTTTAAAAAGTGAACTACGGGATTTCAGGGCTTCCTTTAGATGTGTTTTTTTTAGAAGGGGTTGCGGGTAGGGTATTCTTTGAATATCGTCTTTGAGATAGTCTGCCTTTCTTAAGAAAGAAAACAGGGGTGTATTTTTTATTATCATGCATGGGGGTTGTGCTTTCTTTTGTTGTCTTTACGTCATGATTGCAAATACGAAGAATATCCCGTTAAAGCAGCCAGTTATCAAATTCGACTATCCTTTCTAAAGGCAGGGGGGCTGTGTAGAGTATGTAAGCATGTACAAGTTTCTAAAATTAATTGTACATTCTCATCATAAGGATTGAGGAGTGTAATATCTTGTGCAGGTCGACAAATGGTTTAGGGAATTCTGCAGACAGAATAAATTCTGTTTCAGATTCTGTTTCGAGATTAGACATCAGTGAAGATTCAGAAGTTAACACTGAGCCTGAAGTACCTCAACAATTGGCCACTGTTGATCCCGAATGCAAGTGTGGTATGCCTTTGTGCATTTGTGTGGTTTCAGAGCCGTCTGCTAAAGCAGCTCCGGTGCAGGTCTTCTTTCGTATCTTCTTATACCTTAATGCTGACATTGTTTCCGTATACCAAAACTTATGGGTTTTTGTCTTATACTTTTAATTTGTACGAAAAAACAGACTATAGAGACTTCATCAGCAACTTTAAACTTGAAATCAAAGAAGACCGATTCCACTCCAAGAAACAAACGTACCAATCAAGACAGTAAACAAGGGTAGGTTAACATGGTATTATACTGTTACGAGTCTTATGGCTTGTAAAGTTACAATCTTAGAAAATAGAATGCCAAGATGTTCATATTCATATCTAGATAATTTTGCTTGCATAGTTACAGTTGTGTAAAATTTCTGAATAATGCTTCGTCACTGCTGTTGTCAAGTAGACTAACACAGCTTTTCTGTTTCGTACGATATCTGTTGGCTTTAGAACTTCCTGAGCAAATATTGTCCACCCATTTTTTAAAAAAATAAAGAAAAAGATGAAAAAACCAACTCATCTGGAAACTATACTTATAGTTGAGTTAGTTAGTACTCCGTATATGTTTTCTCTGGGAGAAGTGGATGTTAGAAAACCTTGAAAGGCTGAGTTAGTTAAATAAGCACATAGGATATTTGATTTGACGTGAATAAGGATGTCAAGGGAAATTTTGTACTGCGTACTTTCTTTTCTTTTGCTAATTTGTTCCTAGAATTTTGTGAAAGCTCCTACTTCTTAGTAACCATCTAACAAATTACTAAATGTGAGTCAGCTCAAGCATCGGTGTGGCTGGTTCATCCTCGAGCAATTCAGACAAACCTTTATCTAATTACGAAGCTAATGGAGAGGTACTTGAATACATTTTTATGTCTTTGATGTTTGAGTATGAAGTTTGAGGACCGACCTTCCTGGCTACTACCGTGTTTTGCTTAGAAATTAATGCTCTCACTGTTTTTGTCAGGGCTTGAGAGAAGCTATCAAAAGTGGTGATCTAGCTGGAGTCAAGGATCTGCTGAATAAGGTATCATATCTTGTCGTTTGCCTTCTTTATCTGTGCTGATTTCGTGTGTGCTGAATTTCCTTGTTTCGACAGGGCGTGGACTCAAATTACTGTGACAAGCAAGGGTTATCAGTACTTCACTTGGTAAAAATATTCTGTTCTTTTTTTGATGTATAGTCCATCTAAATTGGCCCATAATGGCCGCTAAAGTATGAATTAGAGGATTATTATGTTTCGGAAAAGTAGTATTTTACATGGATCTGATTTTTTTCCGCTTATGCACACTTCGCAGGCTGCAATGTTCAATCAAACAGATATAGTGTTTACCCTTATGGATCGTGGTGCAAACGTGGACTACAAGAATTCACACGGTAATTTTTACCTCTGTCGCCATAATGTTGCTCCATTCTATTCTAATACATGGCTGGAATGCTGATAGCAAATGCAGTCTGCAGTAAGGAAAAAATTTACTCTGGAAATTGTCTAACATTAACAATTATTCTGATACAACGTGCAGGCGAAACGCCTTTAGATTGTGCACCCGTCACATTGCAGTACAAAATGAAGCAGAAGATTGAGGAAGGACTTCATTGATTTGTGAGTTGCGAGGGACCCGATTCTTGTTATTATGTACTTTTATCATTTGTTGTACTGCTTACTACGTTTCAACAAATCTTCTGCATTATCGACTACTGAAGTGCCTTGCAACATGTGGTCATTTTTGCTAGTTACCTGCGATGTGAAATGTTGTAATTACGTTTCGTTCTCCCCTGCTCGTCCTCCGATTAAGGTTTAAGGAGGCTCTTTCCACTGTTCTAAACCCTTGCATTTGTATCAGTAATTGTTATATATCTGAGGATGAAACTGCTTTGCTGTTTCTCGTCAAATTTATCTTTTGTTGCTTACTCTTTTGATTTGATTATTTGCATTTGGCATAATAGTTACGGCGCATAAATGAATTAAACTTCACGAGAACCAATTAACTTTCCGCCATAGGCAACATGGGCCATTCTCGCCAGGGACGATGTTTGCCTAAACCTAACACTGATTTTTGCGAGTGGCACAACAGCGACAATAATCGAGTCTTAGCACAGCAGCATCCTGAAACGTTGAAGTTATCTGCTGGTTGCGAATTTCGAATTACATTAATTTTTTACAGTACTAGAGGGAAATTTATAAACCTACGTGTTATGACCGATGCTTCAGCAAATTATCGCCGACTTTCACGGTCTTAGTTTTAGGTTTACCCGTAAAGATAATAAGAGAGCTCGTTGTATAACGGCCTCGTAATGGTTATGTACGATTAACTTTGCTGGTATATACTGGCAGAAAAAAATACAGGAAAAAAATTGATGCTTCAGCAGAAAGTTCTATAGAAAATTTCGTGACGAATTTTCCTCAGAACATTTTGTTTTTGTTGCAGTCTTGCAGAACTTAAAATGCACAGTTTTTTTCGGTCAAAGAACGTTAAATGCCATAATCCCACGTTGAAAAGTACATTTTTTTTTTATATATTTTGCATTAAAAGTTAAAAATTAGTATTGCATTATTACTGTATATAAATAAAGAAAAAAGGTAATTACATTTCAAGTTTGATGCATAATATTCTTTGCTCTTAGTCTAGGAATAAATTAGAATAATGTTTCCTGTGAATAACTTGCATGAAATTCTTTGCTCTTTCTTTTCATCTAGGATAGTGTTTCTCCTTACATTGTCTCAGCTCTGTACATATATAATGTTCACACAATTTGAGTCGAAAAGCGAAAAACGAAGACGAAAAAGAAATGGATTCACGCAGGTCCCTGTTCTGTCTGGTTATTGGTGCGTGTTTAGTCGCAGGCGGCTTAGGCCTCGGCTGTAACTGGGGGACGAGAGCCACGCACCCTCTGCCACCGAAGATTGTCGTGAATCTTCTCAAGGACAACGGGTTCAAGAAGGTGAAGCTGTTTGAGGCTGATCACGGCGCTCTGAAAGCGCTCGGGAATTCAGGCATCGAAGTCATGGTTGGCATTCCAAATGATATGCTGGCACCGCTTGCGCAGAGTGTTGAGGCTGCAATCAACTGGGTGAACCAGAATGTTTCCGCGTACGTCACCAATGCTGGTGTTGACATTAGGTAACGGTTTTGCATAAAAGTCGCTCTGATATAATGTTTTGCATTAAAGTATTTTCTTCATTTATTGCTGGTCTTACAGTTTGAGATTAATGGTTTTATCGGATATTTTTGCAGATATGTCGCTGTTGGAAACGAGCCATTTCTTAAACAATATGGAGGCCAGTTCTTGAACACGACATTCCCGGCACTCCAGAATGTCCAAGCTGCCATAATAAAAGCTGGCATAGGTCACAAAGTGCGGGCGACGGTCCCCCTAAACGCAGACGTCTACCAGTCCGACAGTGGTCTTCCCTCAGGCGGCGATTTTCGTGCAGACATCCGAGACCTAATGATTTCGATGGTCGAGTTCTTGAACAACAACGCCGCTCCAATCGTCATCAACATTTACCCGTTTCTAAGTCTGAACATGGACCCGAACTTCCCCGTTGATTTTGCCTTTTTTGAGGGTACGTCACACCCAGTCGTCGATGGCTCTGCTACGTACAACAACGTGTTCGACGCCAACTACGACACCCTCATATCCACCCTGGAGAAGAACGGCTTCTCCAACATGACTGTCATTGTTGGGGAGGTGGGGTGGCCCACAGACGGCGCACCAAACGCTGACGTCAGCAGCGCGAGGAGATTCAATCAGGGTCTAATTAACCACCTCCTCCAAGGCGCCGGGACTCCGAAAAGGCCCAACACGGTCCCCGACGTCTACGTCTTCTCGCTGGTCGACGAAGACGCCAAGAGCGTGGACCCCGGGAACTTCGAGCGACACTGGGGGATGTTCTACTACGACGGTACTCCCAAGTACCGTCTGAACGTGGCTAGAAATCGTACGATTGTCAGTGCCAAAGGCGTCAAGTACTTTCCTAGGAGATGGTGCGTCATGGCGCCTCAAGCGAGTCCTTCTGACCCAAACGTTCCGAACAGCGTCAGCTACGCTTGCCAGCACGCAGACTGTACCAGTCTCGGGTACGGCTCCTCCTGCGCAAACCTAGACGCCAAGAGCAACGTGTCGTATGCTTTCAACATGTATTATCAGACAATGAACCAGAGCGCAGGTGCTTGTACTTTCAGTAATCTCGCTGTCACTACGACTACTGATCCTTCTCGAAATGGGTGTCGATTCGAGATTATGATCAACACGGCTAAGACGACTCCGAAGAACGCGAACGCGAGCCCGTCGGGCTTGACGACAGGGTTGAAAAGGGTGGTGGGATTGGTATTGCTTACAATGGCCTATCTTAGTTTTGGTCCTTAAGCATTTCAAAGAGTGTACATATGTTTATCAAAAGGATAACGATACAACGTCACCGAATAATTTTTTATTTATTTATTAAAATGTAGGTTAAGAGAGTGCACTGATTGTACATAAATTTTTCTATGTAACACATTTTTTATGGTTATATAGTACTCGTAAAAATCGAAATCGTCGATACTCCTAAATACAAAGTAACTAAATACTTCGATTGATCGTCACACACAAGTAGATGACGTCATAGAAAAACCGTCATCTATTTAAAACCCGTGTTTCTCATCAAATCGAAAGTATATAAGAATATTTTCATTTTTTTTTATAACAATTTCAAAAATAAACACATATACAATCGTCTCGAGTTTCGAATCGAATTAAACGAGTCCTTAAATTCCCAAATATCAATCAAGAATATATAAATTGAAGGAGGGTTGAGAGGAGGAGCGGAGGATTCTCAGCAGTCTCCCCAGTAAAACAAAAAAAAAAAAACTTTTCGGGAAAAAAAATTAAAAAATCTTTTTTTTTTTTTTTTTTTTTTTAATTTTTTTTTTGAATTTATCTTTTGAGTTGTGTAATTGCCTCACAAAATTAATTTCCCAGATTCTTTTTCTTTTTTTAAAAAAATCTGATCAGATTTTTTTTTTACCCATTTGATATGTGATTCCTTTTTTTAAAAAACTTTTTAGATCATTAAATCTACTTCTATTTTATTTAGTAGACGTGTGGCACCTCATAATTCCGCCTAAATTTCACTTTTTTATAATATAAATTTCATTAAATTTACAATTTCATCAATTGGGCAATCCCAGAAATGCTCAAATCTTGCTAAAGTTTTGATCTTTCATCATTTGTTTTCTATGTAAAATCACAAAATTACTGAAGTTTTTGTTGGGTAATTTTAGTGATGTATGGTTAATTAGTGATGATAAAGAAGCAAACATTGAAATCAATGGCTTGTATACTAGACAAAGGATTGTCTAGGGTTTTTATAAATGACCCAAATTCATCAATTTGTAGGAAAATTTCTACGTGTAATAGTTTTGGTAGCTCAAGAACAAGTTTTGGTAAAATGGGTTTGAGTTTGAAGGGTTGTGTTGGTGATTTGAGGGATAAAGTTCCAAACTTGAGAAGTGAAGATGTTTTTGGTGTGCATAAAACTAGGGCATTTGCTCTTTCTCAGCAACCCCTTTCTGTGGATAAATTAGGTGGTGTTTCTGGTGTCGGTTTTTCGGATGGTAGATCATTACCTCAGAAGGTAATGGTTGCTGTTGATGTTGATGAAGGTGAGGATTTTGTTTTGTTTTTTGGTTCCTTGTAATTTGTTTGCCTAGTTTTCACGGTTTTCGGAATTTCTCTATCCGAACGTGGTGTGCACCCTTGTCTCGCGTAATTTATTTGTTTGGATACATTATTTACTTAGGGTAATACTCCCATGTAGTGGTAGTAGTGTATTAATGTGTAAGGGTTTGTAGTTGTGTTTGGGTGAACTTATTGATCATTGATTAAGTGGATCTAAAAGGAGATTTTTCGTTTTGTTTTTGTGCCTAATAATTTGATTGCATAATGTCACGCTCCAGTCTTTTTCCGTCTGAACGTGCTGTGGACCGTTGTCAGGCGTAGGTAATCTATTTGAACGCATTAGTTGCTTAATGTTGTTTGTAGGAATAGTGTGGTAATGAATAAGGGTTCGTTGCTGTCTTTTGATGATTTTTTTTGATTGAGGCTTCGTGGTAAAAGAGAAGATTGTTTATCTCTTTTGAGTGTGTCATCAAGTGAGGTTAAACGGTAGCCAATTTCCTTTAGCAATAGGGTAATGTTGTTTGTTGTTGATATTTTGAAAGATCCTTCAAAAACGGAAAAGAATTTGTTAAAGATTTTGTGGCTTACCATTTGAGATTTTTGTAGATGAGAGTAATTGACGGATTTAGATGCCTTTTTAGTAGGGTTTTGATGTGCCAAATGCTAACACTTCGCTATTTCGCTGCGAGATTTGCTATGTGCTGGTAATTGCTTCTTGATAAAATTCTTAAAACATGGCATTTTTAAATGTTTCTATTAATTGATCTCATCTGATTTTATGAGACTGTTATGCAGTCCAAAAACTGAACCGAGAAGTTGTTCTTTATATGCGCATTTTAGGACTTTATGTATTAGGGTTGACATGAGATCGATGACTGTACCTTCTTTAGCTAATGAACATCTTTGCTTGTGTGATATGCAGTCCTTGGCAACTTTGTCTCAGCTCTAAACGGATTCATTGCTGATCGCTATTCTTCAAATCACGCAGTTTCCGAATATCACGTGTACGAGTTCTTCAGGGTAAGTTTTAAACCATATAATATTGTTTCTCACTATTTCAATTGTTTTGTGTTCCGCTTATCGCTATTCTATGTTATCGTTCTTGATTATCTATGCCGGTATCTGCTATTCTGCTTGGTAGACTTATATATGCCTGTAAAACTTCCGCTGATTTCAATTCTGTCTTGTGCATCGCTCTGAGGTTCCGTAGTATTGAAACTCCAAAAGCATCATTGAAGAGTCGAATATGTTTTATATCAATGATTGACTGCAATGACTAAATAATTTTCCGTATTTTATTTACAGATCTGGAAATGCTCGCGAGATGAAGGTACTAAGAATGCTCTCTTACTTCCAACTGTCTCTTATCTATTTGACGACCTTTGGAGTTTGGACTAATATTGTAGGTAAACCATTGAAGTGTGCTTTGTGTTTTGAGGTCTCATTAATCTTCGATTCAACTGGTGTCCTTTACATTATTTATAATTTATTGCATTGAACTGTGCTCGTATGTGAATTGAAATTTTGGGAACCTCTTACTGTCTGCATCTTCTGTTGGGTCTTTCTCGACTTGTGACTCAGACATTAATGATATCTCCTATGACCTTGAAAGCTGTCTTTGTTCTACGGAGTGCAACACTATGACTTGGTGACGCTTTACAAAAATTCATTTGAATTGTAGGACTCATGATAACCTTTGTCTCTTCTTCTCAAAATGCACTGTGAAAAAATGAATGTTTTCTGACATTATGATAATTCTATACCCTGTACGACCTGTGAGAACAATGGATCAAAACATTTCTGGACAGTTTTTACTCGATTTCTCTGTAGGTCATTCTAGTGCAGTGTCCCCTAATAAGCTTTCATCAAATTTTACATGACGGGATTTCCCTTTGTTTATATCATTTTTAGTTTAAAATGGCGTGCCTCAACTGCGCCTAAGTGTGTGTTTTTTTTTTTTTGACAAGGCTCAGTTAACTGACACATTAGTATGGACTGTCCATAACTTTTTTCAACTAGATCTTTAATTATGCCCTTCCTATTTCCGATTATTCTGTTTTACATGTTTGTTAGCTTGAGAACTCTTGAAAAAAGTACTTTTGCACAAATTCTACAAAAAAATAGAGTGCATTGCGTTAAAAAGGTTTGCGCTTTTTGCTTTGTACCTTGCCGCTTTGGCCCCTTAACCCCTTTGCGCGCCGCTTCAAGCTTAAGATATCTTTAGTTTTTGCTGGCCACATATCTTCCCGCGTTCAACTCTCTTTTTTGAGAATGTTTTCATCTCGTATTCTCATCTTTGAACAATCTTCTTTGATCATGCTGTCCACCTATCTTTTTCTGCGCAGTAAGCGGTTCTTTGGGCATTATTATTAGGCAACCAACAGAGGAGTGTTTTCTAGTGTAATAGTCTTAATTCAGCCATATCAATGTCCGAACTACTTGCTATAATTGTGTAAAGTGAAATCCCTATGTTGGTGGTATACCATATCAAGATTTTCTACGATGTACCTGACTTTGTGGCTTTTCCAACTCGTACCCCTGTGTTTTACGGAACACGCATAATTGTGTCACGGAGATGCGAGTCGTAACAATTGGTACCCCTGATCTGTGTCACTCTCAACCGTGACCAAAGTTAAGTTCGTGTTACTTTTTTCTTGGTTAATGTGTCACTTAATTAGTCTTGACTAGTACGGTGTATTGATTAACCCTAGTAATATCTGCAAACCTAATAGAAATATTTTCGGCAACTGAGTGAGATTATGTTTTATTTGTCAGTGTTAATTTCCTAGTAATATGATTGTCTTATACGTCTCTGAATAATAATACGTCTGAAGATCGTACTAGACCTCCTATATAACAAGTTAATTAGAGTCGATGAGTGCTATAATAGAATACCATCGAATCATCGCAGTTCTCAACTCACATGACAAAAACACCCCATCGATTCAGACACATGAACGTGAAACAGCACGCAATCTCCATTCAATACAATTCTTGCTTAGTAAATACATACTATTAGTATTACAACACCCTTCTTTACAATAACCATCCAAGATTTTGAGAAATTACCGTTTGACATGTCAATTTCACGTAACTGCAAGTTCATTCATCTTGCGGGCTGCGGCCTGCCTAAGATGTTATTTTACGAGGCATTGTGACTCGTCTCCAAAGCACCAGAAATTAAAAGAAACAAAAAGAATCTCTAAGAATGATTTCGGAGAATTAATCGGTGTCTCATACGCTATATGAAACAAGCAGTCGGACGACGGCTAAAATTTAAAACCACCCTCGCCTGCGGCTGGTGGCTACCACCTTCATTGTGGCTATAGATTTTGGGATATCTATTCTTTTTTATTTTAAATACAAATTTGTTTGTTTGCTTTTGTGCTCCTATGACTAAGGCGCGGGAAGTTCTTCTGTACTGCAGGTTCTGTATGTACGTGTATATGTTTTGGCCGTCATTGTACACTTATCTTGGCATTCTTGTAATTTTTTGCAGCTGACATCCGTGTTCACGAGTTCTTCAAGAGTTCATATTTTAAGAACGGGATTCACCCTATCCCTGGAGCCCAAAAAGCCCTTAATAAGTTATCGAAGTTTTGCAATTTATCAATTGTCACGTATGTATATGGTACACCTTAATCTAGCTACCATCGTTTTCCAGAGAACGCTTTTCGTAATTGATTTTATGTCTTCTTTTAAACACTAGGTCACGCCAAAATGTCATCAAAGATCACACACTTGAGTGGATCGAGAAGCACTATCCAGCACTCTTTGATGAGATTCACTTCGGCAATCACTTCGCTCTGGATGGAGAATCAAAACCCAAGTCAGAGATTTGTCGGTACGCTTGTCTGATACTCTTAAAGTTCAATCACAATTTTAATTCGTCTCGTCTTTCTGAAACGATTCTATTTAGTCAAATGTTGAAAGCGTATTAATTTTGTAACAGGGCAATGGGAGCAAAGGTTTTGATAGACGACAATCCGAGATACGCTATCGAATGTGCTGATGTTGGCATTAGAGTATTGCTGTTCGATTACGAAAACTCGTATCCGTGGTGCAAAACCGGGTCTACTACTCAACATCCTCTAGTGACTAAAGTCCATAATTGGGAAGAAGTGGAGCAACAATTAGTGTCATGGATATTTTCTTCCCATTTGTAGCCCAAGTGTCTTCGACACTCTACACTTGTGACACCGACACCTTGACACTTCATTTAAAGCCAAAAACGTGAGCGTTTTCAAGGAAGCAAAGTTCGACACCTAGGAGTTAGGACGCATAGTCGCTTACCCATGTGTCAGATACTTGTAGCCGAGTCAGAGTAACATATACCGAAAGTCGAGTTGGAATATTCTTTCGAGTTATTCTAGGGGTGGTCATTTTGGGATAATGAAATTGTTGGAAGTGTGCCACCATTTTGTTATTTTGTGAACCTTTTTGTGAAGGAATTTAAGGGTTCAAGATAAATTGTATGATTTGTATTTAGGAAGGCACATGCAATGTTAAATGCAAAGCTCTATTATTGCCATTTTGTTGTGTGTTTTGCATGTTTTTTTTTGGCCATTGTTCGACCGACGGTATTACCTGTCGATATATGAAGTTTAAGTTTTGATCGGTTGTAGATAAATACGATTGATTTGACCCGATAACGGGTCGTGAGAATATCGTATGGAGTAATATACTTTTCCGTTGTTGGAAAGATTTAATAAACTGTACTCCGTAATGATGTATTTTTACGTGATATAAGGTGGACGATGAATATTATACTCCCTCTGTCTCAGTCATTTGTTTACAGTTTGACTTTTTTCCCCTCACAAAAAAGTCAAACTGTAAACAATTCACTGAAACAGAGGGAGTAGTTCACTCTTTTTTTTGTTTTTTGTTTTGCCCTAGTGCGAAAATACCAGAATGGTCCTTAACGTTTAGAAGGGTGAGTTTAAGTTTCTCGATATTTTTAAATAAAAACGTGGGTGGAAGACTGGAAGGAGAGAAATAAGAAAATGCGATGATATTATACCGACACAAATTCTCATATAAAGCAGAACCCGCTTTTAAAAACTAAAGCAAAATAATTAGGATAAGACAAAAGTAAATAGTGTAGGAAAAAGTAGAGTGTTTTGTTTTATGTGTGCAAGTGGATAGATACTTGACCCGTTTTAAGCTTAAGACGGATAACCCGTTTTAAGAGAGACTTATTGTTATACCGAATTTGAAATGATTTCAAAGCAGAAAATTAATACAAAATATTGAAAAATACTCCGTATAGAAGATAGGAGTAGAAATCCAAGAGCCTCCACTCCAAGCGGAGTGCAGTCTTTCAAAGCTGATACGAGGAATTGAGAGGTCACGGGATTCACTATTGGGTGAAGCTTATGATACCTGCCATCCTACGGGATGACTTACCTGGCACATGTGGTTTGCAGGGTATTGCAAGTGCCCGGGGTAACCAACCCCTCGTTACCAAAAAAAAAAAAAAAAGAAAAAAAAAAAAGAAAAAAAAAAAGGAGGATCTAAGGAATCGTAGGGTACCCTAATAATATTAACAATGTAGATTATGATCTTTGACATAAGTGACCTATTTCACATGTCTTATCTCTTACCAAGCTTGTCTTTGTCGGTGATGGAGTCAAAATAAAACTATTTTTTTATTTTGAAAAAAAATATTAACTTCTTTTACTTTGTCACTTTTCATAGATAATAAATTAAACTTGTACTCCTATATTTGAGCGTTTAAAAAACAAAAATCTGGTATACCCATAGGCCATAACGTGACCTGATTGACACTTGGTTAAAACCAGACGCACGATGTGGTGGTCATCATACCAAACTGGTTATAACTCCCTACTAAAATTAATCATAACACGATAACCAAATCAAACTGATAGATTAAAAGTGAGTATGATGGATACGGAGTATGAATTATAAATCGGTTATCAGTATATGTACATACAATAGTCGTAAATTTCGGCCGTTTTAGGATTGCAAAAAATAATAATATAATTGGTAAAATACAACTAGAAAAAGCAGGCTCGATCAAAATGTAAGTCACGGGTATCCTTAGTGAAAAATACTAGCAACCTAACATCGTGTTTTGTCTCGTTATTTTGATTCAATGCATGAGATATTGAGATAACACCAACATGGCTTTTAATTTTAAAAATGTCGATATTATTATCAAATTATGTCTACTTTATTTGCGACATTTTGCATATTTCAAGTATGCCTCTCACTATTTGATTCTTTGTCACTACTTGTTTTCACTCATGCAACTGTTACCTTCCGATAATCTTATAATATAAATTTGTTTTTTATAACGTGGAGAACCTGTAGTCGTTATTTTCGATGCACATTGGGTAAACTCCTCGAGCGTGTTTTTTATCAGGACGAAAACTCGTGAGCTATTAGACATAGCCTCAGGCCCCTGAGATCCTTGAGAATTTCACCATGTTTTAACCACTAGATTACACCCCGACTTTGCGGGCTATTGTAATATGATGTTTGTTTAATACTATTTTTATTTATTTATAATCTAATGTTATTAAGAGCGAAGCGAGTTGAGGCTGTCGGGGTGATCGCTCCCCTAAGCCAATGAAAGATTTGAAAATTTTGGTAAGAATTTGTAAAATTATTGAAGTTATCTCATCAAATTGTTGATTCGTCCCCCTTAATGATAATTTTGTGAGTAAAAAATAAAAAAAATGTAAAAAAATGATTAAGAGATTAATCATTTTTATGAAAAGAAAATAAGACAATACGGAGTATTATGGAAAAATAGTACTCCCTCCATTCAATCAAAAGACATCTTTTTTTTTTTTTGACACTGTTTATGTAGACAGATAATCTTCGAAATAACTCGTAATATATAAATAAAAATATAGTCATGTGTGATTTTGTTTTATTTGTTTTGAAAACTTAGTAGAATATAAACTATCGATTGATATGGAGTGGCATCAATTTTTGGTGGACATTGATCAACAAAATAAAGACAAAAGAGTACCTTTCAACAATTAATGTCGTTACAAAAGAGTACCTTTCAACAATTAATGTCGTTACAAAAAAACTATTTAGTAGCAAACTTAGTATTAAATATTGTCGTTACAAAATGCGTTTCAACAATTATAAAAAAAAAAAAAAAATGTTATTGTATTTAAATAGAGGTAGTGGTACTTAGGGCCTGTTCTCTTCACCTTATTTTTAAAGTCACAAGTCACGAAAGTCTGAAGTTTCTTAAGTTCTAAAGTTTTAGAAGTTTTTTATAAGTTCCTGAAGTTTTCTGAAGTTTTCTGAAGTTGTCTGAAGTTTTCTGAAGTTTTTGATAAGATAAGTAAAAATAAGGTGAAGTTTCTTTGAAATTTTAAAGTTTTAAAGTTTTTATAAGTTCACAAATTTTTACGAAGTTTTCTGAACTTTTCTGAAGTTTTCTTAAGTTTTCTGAAGTTTTTGATAAGATAAGTAAAAATAAGGTGAGGAGAACAGACCCTTAAAACTTAAAAGTCTCGTGACTTTTTTGTCCACTAGTTTTGTTGAACTGCGCGCTAGCGCGCGCAGTCTCCCAATGAGGGTTTTTTTTTTGTTAAAATCGGTATGTTGTTTTTATATTTACGCTAGTGATCTTGCCTTTGTCGTCAGAAATGCGTGGTTGATTATTTTCGATATCTATTTGGTCGTGAAAGTTATATACTTCGTAGATCGCTAATATTACGTTAAATGTTTGGTAAATTTGATGAAGCTGAAGCATTTGTATGTTCATTATGCCAAAACTTAAATCATTTCCACCGTAAGTAAGGTCATATTCATTTTTCGCAGTTGCTCACTTGCTCTTCATATTAATAATTTTTCTCTCATTTTTGGTATTTTCTTTTCTTACTCCTCATAATACTCTTTTTCATTGTTTACTCTTACGTTTCTTTCTTCCTTATACCTCACAATAAATTTATTCCACCTATTCATTCTATTTTTCTTCCTCAACGTATTTATCATCGCCTCATCTCTGCTTACTCTTTTCCCCTAATCTCATCTCCCCCCTTCCTCTTAATATTCTTTCTTCGAATTTCTCTTACTCATACGCCTTTATTTTCCTTACTCCCAACAATCCTCTAATTCCCTTATTCTTTCGAGTTTCCGTCCTCGACAAATTTCTCATCCCCTTTACTCCTCTCATTCATCCCCCCTCCCCCATCAATTTCTTGTCTTTTCCTTCACCCATTTCTCTCTTATTTCTCTTCTGAGCTCTTTTTTTGTTACCCGTTAGGTTACTCCTTTTTTCTCAACATACTCATCCGCCTCTGATTTCCTTACCCCATCATAATACTCGTCTTCCTCATATTTCTTTGAGTTTCTCTCCTCGAGTCCTCGACATATATTTTCTCGCTTTATTTCCTCTTGCTCATTTTTCTTCGCTTTCTTTCCTCCTCCCTAATATCTAACCCCCTCTCATTTTTCATCCGCCTTAAAATATTATGAGAATTAATTGGTAGATGATTAGTGATGAGTCCCAAATAATAACAACGTTCTTCCACTAAAGTCAAAAGTTCTTTTTTTAGAAATTTCAATTACAATAGTGTCATAATTTTAGAAAAAAAAAATCCAACCAAAGATTATAGATGAAAAGAGTTGGAATAAAATGTGAAAATTAGAGAAAATTGAAAATTAGTTGGTTATAGACAAAAAAAAAAGTTGGAATAGAATGAGAAAGTTAGAGAGAGTTGAAAATTAGTTGATTATAGATGAAAAACGTTGGAATACAATGGGATGCACATTGGGGGGTGAAAGTGTGAAACGGTGTAGTGAAACGAAATTGATGGGGGTGAAGGAAAAGACAACTAATTTTCAGCTAAATTAGTATGCACGTTGATTATAGAGGAAATTAGTTGATTCCTTACTCCCAACAAGCATCATAGTATTTGTACTCCCAACATCATAGTATTTTCCTTACTCCCAACAAGCTTTTATAATCAACTAATTTTCAACTAAATTAGTATGCACGTTGATTCCTTCACCCCCTTTGTCGTGGAGGGCTAGTGAAACGAAATTATTTCTCACATTTTTCAGTAAATCTTTAAAAACATGAACATACATTGTAGATTACGGAGTACGGAGTACTAAACAAATACTATGATGCTTAGTACTGTCAAGTAAACAAGAAAGGCATAAATATTAGTCTTCTGTGTTATTTTTCAAATCGTCAACGTGAACATGGGTAGAATCAATCAAAAGATATAAACTTTCCCTTTTATTAATCAAATTGTTAAGCTTTTTTAAAGGACCAAAATTAATCAAGTTGATGTCAAACAGTATAAAGATTACTACGGAGTATTATTGTTTTCGTTATTTGGTGTCGATTCGAAACATAATTTGAAATTGTAATATATACTCCACGGAACATGTTCTTTGTGTTTCAAATATAGGACTATAAGTAAATATACAAAACGAATAGCGTAACTTCAATAACTTGTATAGGCTCTCCTTGAGAAGCTTCACCGTAATAAAGCACGGGTAATAAACTACGGATTAATAATGTTCCTTAGATATTTCACCTGCAAAAAAACGACGATTAATCTAAGTGATCCTAGTAAGCAGAAGAAAACAATTGACCATCAAGCGTTGAGGCCAACTCGAACCTAAATCGAGCACTCATGCTCTTGTTCTTTCTCCTATGTAGTACTCGAACCTAAATCGAGCACTCGCGTGTCTATGACTTCGTCTTCTCCTCTTCTTCTTCCTACTCTCCTTCATGTGACAACAACATTCCTCATCATCTCATGACTCATTCCTCCTACTGTGCTTTTCCTTAGTTTTTCTCAAAGCATCGTTATCATCGTCCAAAACACTCTCTGATCTCTTTCTCCCACTTTCTTTTCTTAGACCAGCCTACATATCATTATGCGCAAGTCATGCATAGTAGTTGGTGCGCTGAAAAATGAAAGAAACGAATATTACCAGAACAGACTATAGTTATATTGCACTGAAAAGTGAAAGAAATGAAGATTAAGAAGTCATCATAAATCAATACCATCGTTCATTATACATGAATTAACATTGACATCAATCAATAAAAGCATCAACACAGTGGCAACGGAACACGGGAAAGCCCAGAAATTCAATTCTTGTTGTTGTTTTCTTTCCAATTTTGGTCTGTGACCATGTTATCATTATACTCCCCACTATAAGCATATCGAGTTAATTATGAACGCAACACCAAATCAAAATTTACGATGATGATTTGTTTTGCACAGTAAACGACTATTGAAGACATCTAGTCATATTTACAGTTCAAGTACAAATCGCATTTGAGTAAAGGGTAACAGGAGCACAATATAAAGAGAAAGGATATAATACCAGGAGCGATGTGGCCATAAGAATCGCCAATAGACGACATGGAATCGGAAGCAACGGTGGACCATAAGAATTTGGCAAGGCTGAAATCGGTGACATGAGCCTGATAATCAACATCCAAGAGAATGTTATTGCTTTTAAGATTTCTGTGAAATATTTCAGGGCTACAATCATGGTAACACAGCCCTTTGCAGCCTCGACACCAATCTTCTACCGCATTTCCACACTACAAGTGTCCGTCTTTCGCCCTGTGGAGCTTCTCCTTGAGGCTCTCGTTCGCCACGTACTTGTACACCAGCAAATTCGTCTCGCTGTTCGACACATACCTCAACAGTCTCACTATGCTCCTGCGATGTATCTTCTCTAATGTTGCTATATCTGCTGCAAACCCGTGGTCTTGTTTTGCCTTACCCGATAACTTTTTAATCGCCATGTTGATCCCGTCTAATGATGTACCGCGGTACACTACTCCATCCCCACCTTTGCTTATTATGTTCTCTTCCCTTATGCTGGCGACCACGTCGAGTCGTTGGAATCTCTTCATTTTCACGCTCGAGAATCTTTGAGACGCTTTTTTCGAGTGATTATCAAAGTCACAACTGAGAGTAAAAAAATCAATTTGACTTGTCATTGAAAAGACTCCAAAAAATTCATTCACTTCAAACTACCAAATTAAAAAGAATGAAAGTTGAATGAATACACGATAATTAATTGGACAACAACAAAACATGATGAGTTATGAAAGATTAAAAGGAAAATATAATAAAAATCAAATTTAAATGAAATAAAGTTGAATTGGAAAATCCTAAATAACTGGAAACTGATAAACTAATCTTGAAATATACTCCGCAACATTCTGTAATTTCAAAACAAATAAATCATTAGCAAATTTACCAATTTGCGATTCTGCCGCTTTTTCGTCACCTACTCCTTCCTCACCGCAGGTCCGGCTCCGTCACCTTCACCACGGCCGGGACCGCAACTCTCGCCGTCTTCTGGTCCTTTTTCAGGGACCTGTCAATGAAAATAAAAATAAAATCAAAACTTAAATTGAAATCAAACTAACTCTAAAAGTAAAGATCAAATAACATACTTCAGTTCTCACCTGAAATCATTTTTAACATTAAACCTAGAAAAAAAATACGAGTACAAAATACAACATAAGACACATACCAATCAATCAATAACAAGCATTTTAAAAAAAGGAACACAAACGAAGAAATTTAGTGGAACAACAAAGGAAATTTCAGGGAATGGGAAATACCTTTTGGGTGGAAGGTGAAGAAATGAAATGAGCGTCCCCAGCAAATGGAAAAATTAGTATAAAACCAAATTTGTTTTAGAAAAAGCCTCAATTAAATTTCTGTAATTGATACTTTAAACATTATAACCATAATCAAAATAAAGCTATATAAATTCACATTTATAGTCAAACACCTTCCTCTAAAATGAAACACAAACCTGTATTTCAGATTTTAATCTTCCCATAAAATAGCTGTGAATGTAAATCAACGAAGAAATCATCAGAACTAAAAAAAAAAACTTAGAAAACGAAACAGGAGAACTTGGAAAATAAATATGGAGAAGTGATGAATAATCAAAATAAAGCTATATAAATTCACATTTACAATCAAACACCTTCCTCTAAAATGAAACACAAACCTGTATTTTCAGATTTTAATCTTCCCATAAAATAGCTGTGAATGTAAATCAACGAAGAAATCATCAGAACTAACAAAAAAAATCTTAGAAAACGAAAGAGGAGAACTTGGAAAATAAATATGGAGAAGTGATGAGGTGAGGCAGAAACGCATAGTGATGATTTAATAGGAATGAGAAAGATTGGAGAGTCAAAATGGAAGGGTGTTAGCAGAAGGAAAGAGAGGGTAATAAGAAGGGAAATGTGAGATGTTGAAAGAACACTGAAGTAAGGAGGAGAGAAGTCAGTAAAATGGAAATGATTTAGTTAGAAAGAGAAGGACGCAGTTAGAAAAAGGGGGAAGGAGTTGGGATGACACTGTTGCTGGAACAGTGAAATCTATTAGACTTTTAAGGGTTGTAGATATAATGTAAGATTCCTTTTTAAGTAAGAATCACAATTCACAATTCACAATTCACAATTCACAACCGTTCTAAATTTCACTAAAACTCATGCTTTAAATTTTAGGTTCCCAAAGTCATCATCATCAATTAATTTATGTTTGTGTGATATTTTTGTTAAACAATTTGGGTAGTCCATATTTTATTACGGAGTATAAGGTAAAATTTTGAAAATAATTTATTTTTACGCTATTAAAATCAAACGATTTTTTCTTTTTAATGAATCAAATTTATTTATTTTGCTTGATTGTGTGATGACTATAATACTCAATTATGTCTTTGATATGTACTCTCTTTAATTATTTGTCAAATGGTTAACACATTTGACTATTTTTGGAGATAAATTTTGGTCAAACGTTAATATTCAACCAATCACAACAAATACTCAGTTAGTGTTACTTAATAGATAATAATTGTACGAACCACCAATAAACATATTTTTATTATTTAATCTCTAATAATACGCCCTCCGTTATATTTAGTTGTTTACACTTTTTTATTTTGTGAGAGAAAAATAAAGAAAGTGTAAACAAATAACTGAGACAGTTGAAATACTAATTACACTTAAATTAACCCATATATATACACAACATCACTTCTCTTCTTTATTTGCCAAACCTCCATGGCTTCTACTACCTTCTCAAAACTCATTTCTTTACAACTATTAATACTAATAATCTTTCCATTTTTTCTAACACCATCAACAACATATGCACTTAAAAACTACACCTCAAACAACACACAACAAAACATCAATTACAACAATAATAATCTCTTACAAATTCAAACCCTATGCAAAACTACACCACACCCAAATGAATGCATCAATTCTCTAAAACTTTCAATATCAATAAACATCCCTACAAATATCCTCAACCTTATCCTAAACACGGTCGAAAACGCCATTGTTGAGGTCTCCAAGCTCTCATCATTACTTGCCACAACCACACCACAAAACCTCATTGAAAAACAAAGAGGTGTGGTACTAGATTGTAAGGAACTACACCAAATTTCACTAAAAACCCTTAAAAAAACTATTCCTAAGATAAAGTCATCTAAAATAAGTGATGCTAGGGCTTTTTTAAGTGGTGCCCTAACTAATAGGGACACTTGTCTAGAAGGCTTGGCCTCGAGTTTTGGTCCGAAAAAGGCAACTCTAGTGTCCTCCCTAGTGGACACATATAAACATGTGAGTAACTCACTTTCTATGCTTTCCAATAATAGTAATAATCCCAGGCAGTCCCACCAGCAGACGCGTGTACTTAAGAAGAATCATAACAGGCGTCTGCTTTTGGTGGGCCCGCCTGAGTGGTTAAGCCCTAGAGATCGTAAGATCCTACAATATGATGACGACTATGGTGGTGACGGCTCTGGTGATGATGGTAATGACGACGATGATGATCCGAGTGAGAGTATTGTAGTGGCATTGGATGGGAGTGGAAATTTCACGAGTGTACAAGAGGCTATTAATTTTGCACCAAATAATAGTGAATATAGGACTTTTATATATGTAAAACAAGGGACTTATGTGGAAAATGTGGAAATTCCAAGCTATAAAACAAACATTGTTTTGCTTGGAGATGGTAGAGATAATACTTTGATTACAAGTAATAGAAGTGTTGGTGATGGTTGGACTACTTTTAGATCTGCCACTCTTGGTAATTAATTTCTTCTTTATTTTTCTTAATTTAGTGTTAATTCAATTATCTGAGATACTCTTACGCACACGTAAGAATTCAATTCAAGTAAAAATTAAGTTAATGGTTGAAAACTCATGATCAAATTTGTACTCTTAACGTTAAAGTTAACTGTAGTAACCTTGTTAGCGCCAAATTGACCCAGTCGAATAGATTAGGTTAGAGAAAACGGTGATTTCGAAAGACGACCTAACCGACAAGTCGAATAGGTCATCAGCCTACTAGTCTACTACACCTTTGGTTACCTCTACATATGGGTAAATATGGTCACTTGTGTAGAGCCACACTTAGATCAGCCTAGAGGACCCTAGTATTGGGCCCCACTACTTTTACAAAATAAAAGATGTGATATACGAGGACAACACAAATACTTGCATAAAACCGTTTCACGCGTGTGACGGGATATTTGAAATTAAAATGTACCTACTTTAAGGTTTAAAGTGCTATTTTAATGTTTAAAGTGACCATTTTATGGAGTTTTAAAGTGGTCACATTTAGCGTTAAAGTGGTCACTTTAAACATTAAAATAGTCACATTTTACTCATAAGAACTCCGTCGCACGCGTGAAACGATTTTATGCAAGACTTACTCGATATACAAAGTAACAAAGTTATGATGATTAATTTGTATTTATCATTTCCTCCAAATTTCTGTTGTTGTTTTATGAATAGCATTGCATATATCTTGGCTATATAGTTTATAAAAGACTAATTAATTTTTGTGTAAGGTAGTGATTTGATAGCAAGTTAATAATGTAAAACGATCTCACACAAAAACCAGACTTCTTACTAATGTAATTGTGAAATAATACAGCGGTGTCAGCTGATGGGTTCCTAGCACGAGATATTGGCTTCGAGAACACAGCTGGTCCAGAGAAGCACCAAGCAGTCGCCCTTAGAATTAACGCGGACTTAGCAGCAGTATACCGATGTACCATATTAGGATTCCAAGACACGCTTTACGTCCACTCCTTTAGACAATTTTATCGTGAATGCGACATTTATGGTACAATTGATTACATTTTTGGCAATGCCGCGGTAGTTTTGCAAGGGTGCAACATTGTGACCCGTATGCCATTACCGGGTCAATTCACTACCATCACGGCCCAATCACGGGACATGCCCGAGGAAAACACGGGTATCTCGATCCAAAACTGTACCGTCTTGGCTACAGAGTGGTTGTACTCAAATAAGACTAAAGTGAAGAGTTATTTGGGTAGACCGTGGAGAAATTACTCTAGGACCGTGTTTATTGAGTCGTATATCGACGAATTTATAGACCCGGTGGGTTGGGCTAAATGGTCCGATGATAACGGGTTGGATACGTTGTATTATGGAGAATATGATAACCAAGGTCCGGGTTCGTTTACGGGTAATCGGGTCAATTGGGTTGGTTACCATGTTATGGAATATGATGAGGCCAGTAGTTTTACGGTGTCTCAATTTATTGTTGGAAACGAGTGGTTAGATTCCACGTCATTTCCGTATGACGATAGTATTTGATTAAATTTGATACATTTTCCTGTTTGTAGAATAAAAAAACAATTCTGAAAATCAAAGCTTTTTTTTAATTTTAGATAAGATTATTATAATGTGAGTTGTACAAAATTAATCAATTTGTACTGTATGAAAATTTGAAGTTATATAGTACATGTACAATCTTTAAAGAATACAATTATATAAATATTCTAGATTTATATTCCGTATACGTTGGTGCCTTGGTGGTAAGTCGTAAGGTAACCATTTTAATGTGTAAGGTGTACAGTGTACCCTTGTGTAATTTAGATTTGAAGTAACCTCATTATGCATTAAAATGGTTACCTTACAAATCAAAGTAGTCGCATTTTAGTGACAAAAAATGTCGCACACGTGAATGGTGAGACGATCTCAAATGGGTGTAAATGATTAGAGCCGGCTTGATGAGGCCTCGAAATCAAATCGGTCAAAGCTCGGCTCGAACTCAGTCAAAGTGATCTCGAGCCCGAGCGATTCCGAGCTCAGTAAAGCTCAGATCGGAAGCTCGGATTTGGGCTCGTTTTAATTTTGTATATAATTTAGTCTATGTATATACATTACAATTTGCTACAAGTATAATTTTTTTTTCTTTGTAATATCATTTGATCAATTGTTTAATAAAATATTTTATTAAAATTGTTATATAGATATTTATTTTAATTGATATTAAAAAAAAGCATAGAAAAATAATATCCAACTAAACTCGAATTGGGCTCGAGACTTCTTCAGAGCCGATTCCGAGCTTTGAATTTTTGAGCTCAGTAAATTTAGAGCCGATTTCGAGCTCGAGAAAATATTTTCCAGCCGATTCCAAGCTCACTCAAGCTTGGTATCAGATCGGCTCAGTTACACCTCTAGTCATCTCATCTAAGCATTTATATTGCAGAAAATATTTGAGAAAAAAAGGTCAGAAATCCACGTAAAATTCGGCTTGCAAAAAAATGTGACAACAAATACTACAATAAATTTAATCCCTCCAATATTTTTAACCAACTTTTAAATAAATTATACCCAATAATAACAAACTTTCAAACAAATTTTGTGCAATTGTCCTAAAATTTCTCCACTCCAAACCTCATTTCTTTTAACTAATTAGAGAATGATAATTATTTAACTTATTAACTAATATAATTTACTAATGAAAATTTATTCGCTAAAAATAAGTCGTGTCACGTTTTACGAAATTTTAAAATAAAGGTTGTAATTAAGAAGATTAAAAAAAAAAAAAAAAAATTAGAGAGGCAAAATAAAATTAATCCTGCCATAGCTAGGTGAAGGGCTAGCTAAACATAAGGCAGAAGAAGGCCTCTCCTCTCCCCCCTTTAGTCGTTCGCTCGCCTTCTTGATAAACTTTCTCGTCTTCTCGTGTTTTGATTTAGTCGAGGGATGGCTTTCGAGGAATTTGGCCAATTATCCAAGCGTAGGAGGGAAGAAAGAGCGCAAAAGTTTAAGAAAAAGATTATATTGTTTGTCATTATAACGTTGATTCTTATAGGCGCGGTTGCTGGGGGTGTATTCGGGTTCATTCATATGAGTAAAAATAAAGAGAAAGAAACGTCTGATGATGATAAGTCATCCTCCTCCTCCTCGTCTGAAGGAGGAGATGACGGGGACAAGCCGAAGACGACTAGTAAGGTCGTGCAGATGCTGTGTCACCCTGCGGATTATAAGCAGAAATGTGAGACTGCGCTTAATAAAGTCTTGGAATCTAACGCGTCTTTTGCTAATATCATTCCTAAGACGATCATTCGTGCTGCTGTTTCTGCTGCGTCTGATGAGGTTGTTAAGGCGATTAATAAAACCGAGAAATTTAAGTTTGATAAGCCTGATGAGAAGGCTGCGTTTGAGGTTTGCAAGAAGGTTTTTCAGGACTCGGTGGACGAGCTTGAGGAGGCGCTGAAGGCGGTAGGTGAAGAAGTGAAGGGACTACGACACAAAATTCCGGACTTAACCACGTGGCTAAGCGCTGTGTACTCGTACCAAGAGACGTGCATCGATGCATTCCCTGACGGTGACACGAAAAACAAGGTTAAAGCTGCACTAAATGCGACCAAGGAGTACGTCAGCAACTCCCTTGCGCTTGCCTCCCAAATATCCGAATTTTTACAGACTAATTTTGCTCCTGGTGGCCGTGCTGCTGCTGCTGCTGCTGCGCAGAAAGCGCCTGCTGCACGTCATCTGCTCGGCCACAAATGGCCGCTTATCAAACAGCCTAAGGTTGATAAAGACGGGTTTCCTGAGTGGTTTGGCCACGAGGAACGAAAACTTGCTGTGAAATCAACTGCTAATTTGGTGCCTAATATAACCGTTGCTAAGGATGGTAGCGGTAATTTTACTACAATTAACGATTGTTTGAAATCATTACCTGAGAACAGGACCGACAGGTACGTTTTCGTTTCATCTGTCGCAGGTTATGCTGTTTAGTTAGTTTCGACAGATCAGTTATGAAATTATGTTTTTTTTTTTTCGTTTTGGTTAACGTATGTAGGATTTTTATCTTCGTAAAAGAGGGAGTTTACGAGGAGTATGTGACCGTGACCAAGAAGATGGTGAATATTACCATGTATGGAGATGGATCACAAAAAACCGTGGTCACTGGTAACAAAAATTTCGTCGATGGTGTTCGTACCTTTGAGACCGCCACCTTTGGTGCGCACTTCTAAAAATCTCACTTTTTAGTCACACGCTATTTGTCGTAAATTAAAATTAATAAAAAATCGAATTGTGCAGCGGTCATAGGAGAGGGATTTGTCGGGATAGCGATGGGGTTCAGGAACACAGCGGGGCCCGAAAAGCACCAAGCAGTGGCGCTGCGCGTGCAGGCAGACCGCTCAATCTTCCTCAACTGTCGCATGGAAGCGTACCAGGACACGCTGTACGCGCAGACCCACCGCCAATTCTACCGCAGCTGCTACATAACAGGCACAATCGACTTCATCTTTGGTGACGCGTCTGCAGTCTTCCAGAACTGCGATCTCGTAGTGCGAAAACCCATGGACAACCAACAGAACATCGTGACAGCGCAGGGTCGCGCAGACAAGCACGAAAACACGGGAATCATCCTCCAAAACTGTCACATTCAGCCCGACAAAGACTTTGAGCCCGTTAAATCCAAATTCAAGACGTATTTAGGTCGGCCGTGGAAACAGTATTCTAGGACTATTGTTATGGAGTCGACTATCGAGGATTTGGTGGACCCTGAGGGTTGGATGCCGTGGCAAGGGGATTTCGCGCTTAAGACGCTGTATTACGCCGAGTATAATAATAAAGGTCCGGGGTCGGACGTGTCGAAACGGGTCAAATGGGGCGGGTACAAGAAGAGTATTAGTAAGGAGGAAGCATTGAATTACACGGTGATGCCATTTTTACAAGGTACTTGGATTGAAGGCAATCCTAATGTACTTGTTCATGTTGGGTTGTTCAATAATTGAAAAATTTGATTAATTTCTTGAGTGTAGTTTAATTTTTGTAATTTTTATTTAAATGTGTTTATAAATTTATTGTTTTTAAGTAATTTTTATTTGTTGTGATGAATTGATAATTGATAATGTGAATATATATTAGAGAAGTATAAATATTGGAGTATATATACGAGTTAAGGTGTAAAGAGAATGAAGTATGTGCTCGAGGTTGGTCCATATTCACGAGCTTGCATTTCATATTTACAATCCTTATATTTTGGAGCATTCTCTTTAAATTTTCGAGATAAAAGTACGTTATTGTTCAACTGTATCCGACTTTTACTCACTTTTATCCTTTTTGCTCATTTTTTTTTTTTTCATGAATTACCCTTGAATATTCCCGAATTCTCTGTTTTCCAAATTCATTACCTTAACCCTAAAATCATCTAATGGTGTGTTTGGGAACATGGAATTGGAATTCTATTTCGGAATTGGGCCAATTCCTATGTTTGGGAAGCTTTAGGAATTGGAATTGGCTCAATTTCATCCCAATTCCAAGCTAGTTCATTTTAGGGCCTTCTCAAATTCTAGGTATGAGATAGTCATTTGAATTCTTCATTCAAGTTTTTTTTTTTACACTTACGACTAAAAATATAAAATTCTCAAAATATTTTTTTAGAAGTTGGCACAATATTTATTAAATTTCATTTTTTTTCAAAATTTTTAACAAAATGTTATATATAAGTTGTCAATTCCAATTCCATTTCCATGAATAGCCAAACATCATTATAGAATTGGATTTGGAATTGAAATACAACATTTCAAATTCTACAATTCAATTCTAGTATTTCAAATCAATTCCAAGTTCCCAAACGCAGTCTAAAATAATTTCAAATCAATTAATTACTTCTATAATTCATCAAAATTTTAGACTACGAATCCAAATAACGACATATATCAAAGTAATTCAGTCTTTTTTTTTTTTTTTCATTGATTAATATATATTGTATATAGTAGATTTTATTGTATTGGTTGATTGGGTGGTTCCCGATGGTAGGAATAGCGGCGCGGGGCGGCTGTAGGAAGGGTTGGGCACGACGGTGGTGGACTGTGGCCGGAGGATGGAGGTCGACAGGGTGTGGTGGCTGGGCGTCGCCCGCGGTTCAGGGTAGGGTTTGAGCAATTGCCGCGACTGGGTGATAGTGGTTGGGCGTAGCTCGCTGGTCTGGGTAGGCTTTAGGCGATGCACAGTGGTGGCTGGGGTTGATCCTGCAGGCAGGAAGGGGGATGCGTGCGTTGGTGCGTTAACATCTTCACCTTTTTTTTTTTTTTATAATAATAATAATAATAATAATAATAATAATAATAATAATAATTATTATTATTATTATTATGGTGGGCGTCAAACGTGGTGGAAGGTGGTTGGGGACGCGCGGTGGTAGGGATGGCGGCAAACATGCCGATGTTGGTGGTTTGACGATGAAAGGTGATTTGAATTTTTTAGATAGTGATGAGAGAAAACATATAAAGTTGTGAAAATGGAAGATGAGAAGAAGAAAAAAAAAAGGCATTTTGGTCTTTTTTGGGTACAAGTGTATAGTTAAAAACACCATAAAATTAATGTGAACTCATTGCATAAGAAATATAAAGTTTTTTTTTTTTTTTTTTTTTTTTTGGGCCAACTGGAAATAGAGTGATTAACGTCTAGGGGTACGGCACTCCAAACCGCACTTACAAACTAACGCAACAAAAATAAGAGTACAATACATAGAGCTACATAAACGACATAAGGTATAAGAGGTGTGCTAGTGGAATACGGTGGATTGGGTATGAGCTTTATCTTCCACCTCTTCAACGTAGCGGAGATCCCCCATGGGCCATCGTAATACTTGTACTACCAAGCGACAAGAACAAGCTGCACTTACGCCAAGAAGACATATAAAGAAAAGGGAGAAATCAATCCGATAAAGTTTGCCTCCAGTGGAGAAAGGTCTTCTACAACTTGGTGATCGAACTCCGTAGATAGTAAACAGGAACCCAAGGATATTCCGTGAGCAAATGAAAGCAAACAGATCAAGCCCCTCAACTAATCCCCTGGCCACAACCACCACAAAAAGCCATACTTGGGTGTTTTCAACACAAACTGGCCGCATACAAGCTGAGATATCCATATAGAGAACCCCCCACGAGTATATGGACAAGACATCCTGACTCGCAGTGGTATTTATTATAATGAACTGGGGAGCTAAACTGACTAGAGCGCAAACATAAACGATACACCACAAAATTAAGGACAAGTCACCCCAACTCACGATGCAAATTATTACTTCCTCCATTCCGTTTGATTCTATACGTTTGACCAAAACACGGTAATTAAGGTAGAAGAAAATCAAGTGGGGTAGATAATGAAATTACTTAAATACCCCTACTTTATTGTTTGCAAGTGGGTTGAGTGGGTATTAGTGAAGGGTATATTGGTCTTTTAGTTTAATAAAGTAGAGACTAAAATAGAAATGTATAGAATTGATTGAAATTTCCGAAAAAGGAATATGTATAGAATCAAATGGAATGGAGGAAGAATTTTTTATTTGGATTGAAAACTAAAAGCGTGAACAAAAGAGTTAAGAGACAACACTCTCTTAACGAAGTAGACATACGGTTCAATTTAAAGCAGATACCACCAACCAACCACACCACCAAACAATCGCCTCGGTACAACTCAATCAAACTGTGAAAGTCTCGTAACACACCAAAAAAAACTAGATCAACCACAGATTCGAAGACACTTACATACTCGTCCCTTCAAAGCCAAAAACAGTGTAGCCCAAAACTCTAAGTGACAAACTGACACCCCCACATACGTTACGATACCACCATAATAAGAAATATAAAATTTAATTGAGCTTATTGCATAATACTACAGAGTACTAGAAAATGGAGTTCAATTGACTCATTCTACTATGAAACTTGGATAAAGTGTTATCGAAGATGTATGACCTAGTGGTTAAGAGGGAGATACTCTAAGCAAAATTAAATATAATCCAATGCCTTAATATAATTTTCTACTTCGTAATATATTCCATCTTAAAGTAGACCTAATAAAACTGACTCGACTTGACTAACTAAATCTAAAATTTGAATACAATGCAATGCAAAAAAAAGTTAACCTCAATATAACTTAGACTAAAACTGACCAACCTAATCTCATCCAAAATATTACTCGATTAAAAACCGACACAACCCAAACTAACCTCAACTCATATCTAGCCGATATGATCCATTTGCCCATTTATTATTTTTTTTCCTATACATATTTTCTTACTTCATATTTTAAATATTTAACCCTTATAAAATTAAGACAGATATATCCGTTTTAAATTTTTAGTCCTAAGTCCTAACCCACCCTGCCACCCACTAGAGCTGATCAAAAGCGGGTTCTGACAGGACAAATCGGGCTAAATGGACGGGTAGGCCCCTGATGAGCTCTACCAAGTACCACCTCCTATACAAAACGAAGCTTACAAAACACGATTGCAAATTGCAATGCATCAAAATCAATCACTTTGGCGCCTTCATATACTTTGAACAAAACTTACATTTCTACTTCCATTTTTCTCTTCACACTTTCTACACATCTTCTCCTCACTTAAACTCTCAACAATCTCCCCCCTTTTTTCACCAAAATTAGGGTTTCTCAATTTGATCGGAAAAAATGGAGCAACTTCAGCAGCAGAGAGCAGTGTCGCGTGAAGCTGACGACGTTGATGATGTTCAACATGGCCCTTTTCCTATTGAACAACTTCAGGTACTTTCTTTTTCCCCTTTTCTCACCTGGGTTTTCCTCCATTTCTTCGGTTGTTTCCGATTTTTGTTGTAATTGATTGTTTCTTTTCAGTTGAGTATGTGTAGATTTCATCTGGGTTTTCTTTAATTTCTTCAATTGTATTCGATTTTGTTGTATTTCATTGTTTCTTTGAATTAAGTATGTGTAGATTTCAACTGGGTTTTCTTTAATTTCTTTGATTGTTTCCGACTTTTTGTTGTGATTGATTGTTTCTTTGAATTGAGTATGTGTAGATTTCATCTGGGTTTTCTTTAATTTCTTCAATTGTATTCGATTTTGTCGTAATTTGTTGTTTCTTTGAATTGGGTTTAAGGGTTTTTCATCTAGGGTTTCATTAATTTCTTCAATTGTATTCGATTTTGTTGCAATTCATTGTTTTTCTTGAATTGGGTTTGTGGATTTTTCATCTGGGTTTTCTTTATTCCTTCCAAAATTTGATGCTTTCTGGGATTAATTTCTAGTTTTGTTCAAACCCTAGAAATTTTAGGATTTATTGAAGTTGCGCTTTTCTGTCTTTTGAGTTTAGGGTTCATTTCTTGGTGGTGTCTTTTCTTTTCCCCTAATTGGTTGGAAAATGTTAGCTCGTACGTTCATTCAATTGTATACGATTTTCGTGCTTCAATTAACACAATGTATGAAAAGTAAACATGTACAATTTAAAGGAATAAAGAAAAGGTACAAAGTAAATTCCCAATCTCAACAATTACAATTTAAAGGTCTGTCTTGGAAAGCTATATGATTCTCATCAAAATTGCCTACTTTGTGAAATGTATTTTTTTTCGTGATGTATAATGTATAATGTATATTGTTTTTGTGTATTGTTGTTAAGTGATTATAAGTAGATTTGTTGTTGTGGGCTGAATGACTATCGTTTCCCTCAAATGGTAAGTTAATTTTCCTGTTATGTGCGATCACGATTGACTTCTCGTCAAATTTGCTACCATGAGTAGCCTTTTTTTTGTTTGAGATTGTCATCTCAATTTGGGTTTTGGGGTTTGAACGGGTTATTTTTAAGTTCATCATCTGCTGTCATTTAGCTGTCATCAGTTCTGCTAATATAATTGCATTAATGCTACAAAGAACGAACAATTTATTTGGAAATTTCTTGTAGAGTTGTATTTGTTTTCGACGATTGTCTGTCGTGCAATGTAAATATATCCTTAGGCATCTTTTTTTTAGTCATTTCTACAACGCTGGTTTCACAAAGGTATAGATGGTGATCTTAGGTCTTAGTTGCTATCTAGTAGCGGCACTAATTTAGGTGTACCGAATTGAAGAACAACGAGAAAATAAAGGTCGTCTCCGCAATCCATTTTGGATTTCGCGGTTCTTGACGTAATATAGAAGTATTGTGTCGTGTCAAAAGTAAATAAAGGTCGTCTTGTCATAAGTGAAATAATGATTTCTGAATGAATAAAACTTGTTTTGCTAGAGATGGCAGTTTGGCAAGAGTGAGGTATCAGCTTCGGCGTGTTACTTGAACAATGTTCCCATATATGTCAGTTGTTGGGTGATTGGTAGCTTAGAATGTGATAAAATCTTTAGTAAAGCTGTAGACTGAGCAGTAGTTGTTTGATATGTTAGGCTTCTGGTATCAATGCCATGGATGTGAAGAAGCTTAAAGATGCTGGTCTATGTACAGTTGAATCTGTTGTCTATTCTCCGCGCAAGGAACTTCTTCAAATTAAAGGAATTAGCGAAGCAAAAGTCGACAAAATAATTGAAGCTGGTAAGGATATGAGTTGACTATGTACAATACGAAGTATCTTAATTTGGTTTTTATTTTTTTTCCTTACAGTAACCAACATCATTGGACTTAACTCTAACATAAATCCCGTGTTTTATCGGTTTAATATGTCATAGCCTCCAAATTGGTTCCCTTGGGTTTTACAAGCGCTACTCAGCTTCACGCACAGAGGCTCGAGATTATTCAGATAACATCTGGCTCTAGGGAGCTTGATAAAGTCTTGGAAGGTGGAATTGAGACAGGATCCATCACAGAGTTGTATGGCGAGTTTCGTTCAGGAAAGACTCAGCTTTGCCACACACTCTGTGTTACATGCCAGGTACGCAACTTCAATTCCTTCATCACAAGCTGCCAAAGCTTCTCTTTTTCATTTTCTTTTTACCTTTAAGTTGTCCAAATATGATCTTTATTCCTGTTTCATTATGCAAAAATATGAAGGTGGTCTAAAAATTTTGTTTGAAAATGTAAGTCGAGGAAAAATGTAGGTTCAGAAATGTAGAAAGTATAATGAACGTTACCATTTCCCCTACTTGCGTCGAAACTAGATTATGATGCTGAACAATTGAGCTGTTTCGGTCTTCAGACAGCTGTCTTATTCTCACAGTATCGTCTTTCTGTAAATGAGCTCTCTGTGGTTAATGTCGCCATGAACTATCAAACTTATATGACAACAGCTCTCTATTTTTGTGCATTACTTAATGATGTTTTGTTGAATGTTGGTGTCTCAGCTACCTTTGGACCAAGGAGGAGGTGAAGGAAAGGCAATGTATATCGATGCTGAAGGGACTTTTAGGCCACAGAGACTCTTACAAATAGCAGAGAGGTATTGCCATATTGCCAGTCATACTGCAGATAAATTTGTCTGCTCACAGTTCCCTATCGATAACACGTCCTTGCATTTCAGGTACGGGCTGAATGGTGCCGATGTATTAGAAAATGTGGCTTATGCAAGAGCATACAATACAGATCATCAGTCAAGGCTTCTGCTTGAAGCAGCGTCTATGATGGTGGAAACAAGGTCATTTTTTTATTTATTTTTCTGTTCTCCTTACCGCCCTATAGGTGCTGATTAATCTGTCGATGTGTTTTTTGCAGTGTTAGTTAACGTTTTCAATGTTGGTTAGACCATCGGAAGTTTATTTATATGACGGTTCTTTCAGACCATTGATATCACTCAGTAATTCGCGTTATTTTTTTTCATCATTTGTACTCCCTCTATTTCAATCAATAAGCCCCATACACTTTTTCACAATTTTTAAGGTAATTGAAAAGTTAAGGGTAATATTGGTAGTTTGGTTGAGTGGGGTCCATATTAGAGAATAAAGTGTGTGTTATTTTGGTAAAAAGAATATATTGGTAGGGGTAAAAGTGTTATTTTGATTGTATAAAGTTGTCTTAAATAGTAATGGGGCTAAATGAGTGAAATTTCCGAAAAAGGAAAGTGGGGCTAATTGAGTGAAATAGAGGGAGTAACATTCTGTAATAGCCAACTTGTCTCAAAAGTAAATACGGAGTATAAAACTGAGCGAGGAAGTTCAGTTTGTTACTTTGATGCCATATCGAAGTGGAAATGGGAACAGAAAACTGGCACTCAAATTTCCTCACAAATTGTCGCTGTTAAGCCTTGTGATGTCACTATAAAGAAGTGAAAATTAAATCGAACATGAGATAACTAAACTAGGTGTGTCGGTGCAGATTTGCTCTCATGATAGTCGACAGTGCTACAGCACTCTACAGAACAGATTTTTCTGGAAGAGGAGAGTTATCAGCCCGACAGATGCATCTCGCTAAATTCCTTCGGAGCCTTCAGAAGCTGGCAGATGAGGTACTTATTCTTGATCTCTTTATATTGGATTCTTTCAGCATAATATAGCGCATTTTGCTTGTTTGAATAGTAAGTTGGGTAGGTTGAAAATGAGGAACACAATTTACTCCCTTTGAGCCAAATCAAATACCTCCAACAAAGGAGATCATTGCTCGATCCTACTTCGTCCCCTCCCGTCTTAAATTTGTACACTAACAAGCTCTTAAAACAGAAGGACTTACGATTTAGGAGTTGTTCTCTTCTTATTTTTTCTTAACTTAACAAACACTTTTAAGAAAACTACATATGACTTCTGAAGTCTACTAAAAAAACACTAAATTCAGATGACTTTAGAAAATTAATGAGCACTTAGACTTTAGATGACTTTTGACAAGGAGAACATGTGATTAATAGAACCGTTTGTGATTGGTTACTTGATAATGCAGTTTGGTGTAGCGGTTGTGATTACAAACCAAGTTGTCGCCCAAGTGGATGGCTCAGCAATGTTTGCTGGCCCTCAAATCAAACCCATCGGTGGCAATATAATGGCTCACGCTTCCACTACCAGGTTTCTTTGAATCTTCCCCTCTCAGCGTTTTTTCTTTCAACTTAAAACATAAACAAAAGGACCGCTTTTTGCTGAATCGATCTTTTGTTGGCCGACAGACTTGCTCTACGAAAAGGACGAGGGGAGGAGCGCATATGTAAAGTAATAAGTTCTCCGTGCCTTGCTGAAGCAGAAGCGCGATTTCAGATTTCTACTGACGGAGTTGCTGATGTTAAAGACTGATTATGTTCAGTCCTTCCTTCCCTGTATGTTCTTGATACTGTCACCGTCGTTGGATGTACACAAATGAACCTTGAAATTTGTTTCTTTGCCTTTGTTTTGTTTTGTTTTGTAGCGCATCTCGTGCCATGTATATTAGTTTGCTGCACCTGCCTTCAAAAAATTGTACTCTGCTACAGAAGATCATTGATATAGTGAAATGTAGCGGCTTTGCGTCTCCTTATAACTTCATTGTTGGGTTTTGCAATAATTGTCATTTGTCAGTCATCTAGACATCCATTTTGGTTTCAATTTTAATTTCAAGATAATGTAATCTGAGGTTGATGATGATTTGGTATTGCTACGCGTCTACATCTGCGACATCAACATGGCTACCTTACAAGCGAAGGAGTTGCGTGTCAGGACACCTTGGAGTTATACATACCATGGATCCACGACAAGGATTGATATCACTACAACGACATTTATGCATCCTAAACATTAGAGGTATGGATCCACGACACAAATTTGGTGTAAAAGTAGCGGATTTGGTTGACACTATGTAAGTTAATGGACACAAACAAGACAAATGATCTAATTTAACTGATTGAGCAGAGTTAATCTCAAATTTACCTACAATTTTTAAATTTTAAATGATATGAGTTTATCTTTCACCTTCAATGATGATACGTTTGCGTACGTACTACAGAGTACGGAGTATTATTTACCATCTAATAAATTTGCTTAACCAAAAATAAGTAGAAGAAAGATTGAAAACAGAAAAATTAGAAGAAACAGTAAATAGTAATCCAAAATCGTAGTCTTTTACTTGATAATCACACGTCTTCTACTTCATCACTCTAATTACTTCTTCATTCTTCAATCTTCATCTTCATCTTCATCTTCATCTTCATCGTCTTCTGAAAGTGCATCATCAATGGTGACTCCAGGCGTCCCCAAAGTCGGCGCCATTTCTAGGGGTTACAATTTCGCTTCTACTTGGGAACAGGTTCTCCCCCTTTTTCTCCGATCTTATTCAGATCTATTTTAGGGTTTTGTTGCTCACTTTCTGGATTTCGCGCATTTTTTTTTTATTTTTTTTAATTAGATCGGAAATTGATTTTGTTGAATTTGAATTTCATGATTTAGAATGCACCATTGACGGAGCAACAACAATCTGCGATCATTGCCTTGTCTCACGCTGTTGCTGAGCGTCCTTTTCCTCCCAATTTGGTACGCTTTCTCGTGTCGTAATCGTTGTCGAGGTGATTGTTGCATAATGATGATTATGATGAAGATGATGAGTGATTTGTGTGATTTGATCAGGTCAAAGAACCGATTCTAGGGAAGGAGAATGGTTTGACGGTCGATACGCAGGATATTGTTGCTGATCACTCTTCTGCTGCTATCGAAGCTGTGCTGGTCAATACGAATCAGGTGATCAGCTTGTAAATGTGTTCTGTTTAGTGTTGCATAAGACGGTTTTATAGTATGAGACTGGTGAATTGTCGTCGAAGTTTTTTAATACAGCTCTTTGGAATAAATAGTGCTTAAACATATTACTCAGTATGTGGTTTTTTTGGAATTGATCTTTGACTTAAGGCAAAGGAGCAGTAAACGGGGATCGAATTTGATGTACCCTGCTTAGCATGTGAAGTCGTTTCTCGTTTTTTCGAAGTTGTGGGTGTTAAGTAGGAGCAGTAAACGGGATCAAATTTGATGTACACGAGCAATTGGTTGATGTGTACATAAAAGATCATCCATTTTTTAGTGTCTCGTGTTCTTTTGCTATGTTGCTCAAACTCGTTTAGAAGTATTCAACACGGGTGCATGTCCAAGTGTCAAAATCGGCCATTTTAATGAAAAACATGCACAAACTGACTTAAAATGAGGTGTTGAAGTGTCATACTCTTGTCCGAGTGTCAAGTATCGGACAGGGGTACGTGGGGGAATGAGAAGAGTCGGTATAACATAGTCGACAAGTGTCTGATATGTCATTGTGTCATAATATTGGATATGGCTATGTTGTGGAAAGTTTTCAAGTTTTGGTCTTGTCGTATCGATACAATATGTATTGGATATTCAATACGGCTTCTGAATGAAGTAGCGGGTTAAAACAAATTCATACTACAAGAAGCGTAAACTATTGAGTTAATCATATTCAGAAGCCAGAGGCTACGATTGTGGCTCCATGCCCCCATTGTAGACAAAAAATTAATATATGTGCATGCACTAATGATTTTGTCTGCCTTTCGGTTCGTGCAGTTTTACAAGTGGTTTACAGATCTTGAAGCTGCTATGAAATCAGAGGTAAGTTATGGCGTTAAATTTGAGTTGTTTATCGATACTTTTAATCATTGTCACTCCGTCTCTGAATACTTCATTATTTAGACAGAGGAAAAGTATAGACATTATGTGGACACTCTTACACAGCGTATTCAAACTTGTGATGCTATACTTCGGCAGGTTTGTTCATACTTCATTTTATTGTCTGCATCGAATTTCGTTAAGTGATCAAACAAATATGTTTGAACATTTGGTGGATGTATGCTCTAGCATCATAATCAACTTTGGGTGTCTTTGGTGTAGGTGGATGATACCCTTGAGCTTTTTAATGAGCTACAACTTCAACATCAAGCAGTAGCAACTAAAACTAAGACTCTACGAGACGCATGTGATAGTTTGGTTAGTATTCATTCTTACAATTAAATGCTCATCTGCTACAATTTTGTCTGAACTTTGAAGGTTGAATTTAGGGGATTATCAAGACATGCCCAATAGATTTAGAATATAATGTCACAAGAGAACTAGTGTTACTCAGTATGACATTACGGGAATATATTTATGAAAAAGAACTTGTTTGTTCTGGGATGTTGTGGAAGAAAGAGTTCACGACATGGTTTTGATATGGCATTACAGTAAATGTATATCCGACCCCTCTTTACTCTGCAATTTGCGGGATGCATTGAGGCATTCGGCTAATGTTGTTATTGTATTAAATTATGTCTAATTCTCTAGGTCAGTGTACCTTTTGTTGGAAAGAGAGGGGAAGAGTTTACTTGTAACATCACCTTGAGATTGAATCAATTTCTCTACATGCTAGTAGCATTGAGTGGCAAAGTGGGTTTAGTTTTGGATATGGCTTATGCTCCACTTAGGTGGTATCAGATCACTTTGACATCATCTATTCAGTGTAAACTAGTCTTTGAACCTGTGTACAAAATCTGAGATGCTTTCATAAATGTAATGTTTGACGCTCAGTCAAAGTTCTCGTGTTTTCATAAAGATGAGAAATTAGAATTGTAATTTAAGATTGTCTTGGAAAAAATATAATTTTGAAGATTGTATTAGCACAATCAATTACTCCGTGTATATGTTTCACAGATGGTATTTCGTTATTTTACCTTTGCTATTTTAACTGTCGCCCCTATTGAATTTTACAGCTAATGGAAAAGCAACGGTTGATTGAATTTGCTGATGCTCTTCGCAGTAAGCTTAACTACTTCGATGAATTGGAGAATGTAAGCTTTATACTTCCTGCTATTTTCTTCACCTTTTAGAGCGGTGGTACTACTTCACAGTAAGCATAACCATTATAAATGGACATTGTCAGATTTATCTTTATAAATTTTTTTATGGCCTTTGAGAATCGACCATCTACTTGCTTACTCCAGGGTTATGTGCTCCTCTTATCTTCGACTTGCTTTTATTTAATTGTTGGTGAGAGACAGGGGTAGAGATCTATTATTACGAACTACCCTGTAATCTTGTATAGTGAACTGTAGTAGATGGGAAAAAAAAACTAGAGTCGGAGGCTTAAGAAGTGCCACATTATCCAGTTCCATTAGTTCCTTTGAGCATGAATATGCTGAAGCTCCCGAAATGACTTCTAGCGCTTCTTTCTGAAAAGGATAGGCAAAAGCAAGCAGAGGGTTCTATCTTCTACTGCTAAAACAAATATATCAGAAGTTCGACCTGGGATCTTACCGTTGAAATTCACGAATTAGAGAAGCTGTAATATACCCTTTCCCAAGAGTAATTGTTGGGCTGGCCGTTAAAGTTGTTTCGATCCAGTCCATTAATTGGGTTCAGTCCTTTTCTGTCTTGTATTGATGAGACTATAGTTCTTGAGTCTTGACAGCTGCATGCCTGGTAATGGGCTTGTGCAATATTGGGAAATTGCTTGGGACGTGATCTTTGATTCAGTAAACAATTTACAATATCCATTGTGAGAATGATCGTGGTTGTATGCAGTGTTATCCTTGGTTGACACAGATGTGAGACTATCACAGATGTATCGTTCTTTCATTGCGTGAATGCACTTTATTTTTGCTTCGGAGTTGTGCTGTCATTGCCCTTTTTTTTTATTTTTTTTCTTTTGTTTCTTCAGATTGCAAAGAGTTTCTATTCTCCTAACATACGTGTTGGAAACCGGGACTTCCTCCCTCTGCTTAAACGGTTGGATGAGTGCATCACGTATGTAGCCAGCTTTCTTTTACGTATCTTCTGAAGTTTTTTCCGTTCAATTTTAGTTCTGTTTTTTTTTTTTTTCTATTGTTTTGTTTGATTTTCAAACTACATTTTTTTTTTTTTTGTTTTTTTTTTTTTACTTATATTTATTTACTATTTTTGTGTCTGTATTGTGACTATTTAAATTTGGTATTTTTTTTTCATTTCTATCATAGTTTAAAAAGGCGCGCCTCGGGTGAGGCACTAGCCAAAACGCCTCCGTGCATTTTAGGTGCGCCTTTTGGACAAGGCTCACTTAACCACACACTAGTACGCAGTTGCCGTATTGTTTTCAACTAAATCTTTACTTATGTCGTTCCCTTTTCCCGTTATTCTCGATTTTTATTCCTTTACATGTTTGTTAGATTGAGAACTTATGAAAAATGTATTTTTTTTCCTAAATATTTTACTAATAAAATTGGGCGCCTCGCATCTAAAAGGCGCGCGCCTTATCGCCTTGGCCCCCTAACGCCTCGGTGTGCCTTGCGCCTCTTCAAACTGAGATTTCTATATTAATCCTCAACTTACTTTTTATTTTGTCATCTTGTATTTGGTATGGACGGTTCCTAATTACTATTCATGTTAACTGATGCCAAATGATCTTTGGACTAAGCCATTGTTGGTGTTTTGTAAATTTTAATTTTCAAATCAATCTCTTGTGTTTCTGTTTTCTCAATGTTTTTATATCCTACTATAATTTACTAGGTTTGCATTTCTTATTGGTAGATATGTCGAGAACAACCCACAATACGCCGAATCCAGTGTTTATTTGGTCAAATTTCGTCAACTTCAGGTGACTGTTCCTTTTGCTAAAACCTAGAAATAAGTCTGAGAAAACCTTCTCTTTAGAGGAAGCTCTCGAGCCTAATGTGATATTTTCTTTCTGATATTATTGACAGTCGAGAGCATTGAGTATGATGCAGGCTTATGTCAATTCAGTCCTAAAAAATGCATCAACTCAGGTGAACTGTCTGTGAAATACTTTATATTGTTTACACTTAAATAGAGAAAGCAAGCATATCACTGCCAATTTTGTCTTGTAAAGGTCCAAGAGGCAATACGGAACAGTGGTGGCGGTAAATTCTCTGTTTCAGAAGCTGTTGAAGCATCCGTTATCTATGTCCGTTTCAAGGCTGCTGCAAGTGAGGTAACCCTCTTGTTTTATTGGTGTAACCCGTTCCAACCTGTATTGGTGAAATACTTTATATTTTTTTTTTTTTTCTTTTACCGTTTTTAGCTTCTTATAAGTTATTCGATGATGTTGTTATGGAAAGAGTGCCGATACTTCCAAAACATTACTACGAGTAAGATGCAGTGAAGAATAATCAAGTTGTATCATAGTTCTTCTCGGTTGTTAGCCGGTGTTTCTAAAAATATTACTAAGGCCTTGCCCTCCTGGCGTGGGAAATTTTTTAGGTGCTGGGGGTATTATTATCCTTTTGGGAATAAGGTTTTGTTTTTGTTGTTCGCTGCTGCTGGGAAATCACTATGCTGTTGCTAGTCACTTCAGTCAAATGTGTGTGTATCTGAACTTGGGATAGTGTGCAGATCAAGCTTGTTTTAGAGGAAATTGAAAGTAGATCTTCAAGGAAGGAATATACTCAGCTCCTTGCAGAATGTCACAAGTTATACTGTGAGCAGCGGCATTCCTTGGTTAGTTTAGACATGGTCTGCTCTAATAAATATGTGAACGTTTACATTTCAATACACCTTACCTCTGGCTGTCCAATATTTCAGCTTAGAGGCATTGTTCAGCAGCGAATATCCGAGTTTTCTAAGAAAGAGACGTTGCCATCGTTGACACGATCGGGATGTGGTTACCTAATGCAGGTGTTTTATTATCTTACACTCTCACAGTGTCATTGACCATAAACATTTGTTTTATTATCGCTCAGTTGTTGCATGATGGTGAGCATGCATTATTCTCCACTTTATCAGACATATCAACTAAGAAGTGCTTTACTGTTTTTAGCTCTGTTTATTCAATTATGTTCGAATGACTGTTGAATGTCAGCACACAATGTTCACGCCTTCTTTTGGTGTTTCGTAGAGCATGAGTGATGTGTGTCTCATTTTATTTGCTCCTATATTTCTTGTTCAGTTTTAAATTTTTGGGAGAAGGGATGTGTTGCATCTTGTGGATTGCTATTCAATGACGCAAATGGGATCTTTATTTAGGAATGGAGACAATCTAATCAGAAAGTAATTGCTTTACATGATTGGTTGATATAAATTATTATCAGTTGGAAAATTGTAGTTGTTATATGAAGACTTTTCTATTTGAGAAGTAACACTCGATTTGGAGTTCAAGTGTGGGTGTAGTAAATAGTGTTGGAGTTAATATGGCTTTTATAACGAGATGCCAAATATCCTGGCCTGGAGTATGGTGGGAAACTTGATACTCTTTATATGTGGATAAACACACCTACGCAATACAATCCGTCCACTTTTATATCCTGTCCTAAAGAGATTTTTCCTATTTTTCAGTTATCAGTTATCATGGCATGATTTTTCTATCATACTTGATACCAGGAGTCCATGGTTAAATTTTAATTTACTAGTTTTGCAGAATGACATAATGTGATTTTCATTTTGATTTCTGAATTTCGAATGTTAACGTCTGGATAACATATGGTTAGTTAGCTTAAATATATCTATAAATTAATAAAATAATCCAACAAAACCTCCTTTGTAATGTTATTTAAGCCGAAGTAATCATCATTTGTTAGGTGTACTCATCCCAAAAAATTACAACTGCTACATGTATTGATTTAATTTTGTTTACCTGTTTTGTGCATTTTCAATCGTCGTTGTAGGTTTATCAACTGGAGCACCAACTTTTCAGTCATTTTTTTCCTGCTTCGTCTGAAGACGTTTCTAGTTTGGCCCCTTTGATTGATCCTTTGTGAGCTTCTAACTTGTGTTTCTTTAATACTTTCTTTTTTGTATGTCTTCCTTAATCCAAGGTGCTCTTTGAAAAAAAAAATAGTTCACTGTCTGCTTGGCTACTCAATCTTGTATGGCCCTTGTATTAAACTAGAAAATCTAATAAGGATTCTGGTGCTTTCACGTCTATGTATGGCTGGCCATCTTAGGCATTCACTATCCTTTTTGTAGATCTGCTTTTTTTTTTTTAAAAAAACAAAACATAAGTGACTATGTGAGGGTGTTTCTACGTGTTTAAAGGGGGTTTATTTAACCAGAAATGAAGGTGTGATTTTACAAGGATCTGGCACTGTCACTATGTTCTTTATTCTGTGTCTGCCCTCTGAGTTATAAGAGTTTTATTGTTTGCAGGTGCACCCACTTGTACGATACATTGCGCCCAAAATTTATTCATGAAACAAATCTTGATTTCCTCTGTGAACTTGTTGATGTTCTGAAAGTGGAAGTTCTTGGAGAGCAGCTCAGTCGACGAAGCGAATCGTTTGCTGGTTTGCGTCCAACATTTGAAAGAATTTTGGCTGATGTACACGAGCGTCTAACTTTTCGTGCTCGGACTCATATTCGGGATGAGGTAAGAGTCAGAAATTTATTTCGTCAAATAGTATCTCGAGAATCTCTCATTTAATAAAGCTCTTTGATTCTCTAGATCACTATATTATCAAAAGCTAAGCACAACACCACATGCTTGTTTGTGCATATAAATCTTTGTGTTAAATGCAATTCATCAAACGACTAATTGAAGCTCTCACAAAAATTCTAGATATCAAATTATCTGCCCATGAACGAAGACTTGGATTATCCTGCAAAACTGGAGCAACAGCCTGATGTTAAAGAGGAGGATGAATCTGTAAGTTTTTTGTAGGCTGTTCATTACCTACAAATTCTTATCGTGTTATGCTTTGACTTAATCCTCATTCTATGTAAATTGTATGTATGATGATGCAGAGTGTCGACCTTCAAGATGTTTTTAAAACATTGTATCCACCCCTGGAAAAAACATTGTCGCTGTTGTCAAAACTGTACAGATCTTTAGAGGCAGGGGTTTTCACTGGTCTAGCTCAGGTATCTGGGTAATTGCAGCAGCCATGTCACCCTTTTTTCTCATGTCTTGATTTTTACTTTTGATGATTTCTGGGTTCGAACTTACAAAATTAATTTTATCAGGAAGCAGTAGAAGTTTGCTCATTATCAATCCAAGTGAGTGCTCTTTGTCCTTGTTTTTGTTCTTTTTTGCTTATTTTGATAGTTGATCAAGCAGAAAATTGGCATCTTGGTCGTGGTCGGTGTGTAAAGTTGGACGGGAAATTATCTGTATCTAATCTAATTCATTTAATTTCTTATAAAATACAGAAAGCAAGTAAATTAATATCACAGAGATCTTCCCCAATGGATGGACAACTTTTCCTAATTAAGCATCTTCTTATCTTGAGAGAGCAGGTCAGACTCGAATTTTCTTGGAACTTATAGTATTACATAAGACATTCTAAGACATTACGTATAGAGTATAGACATTGAAGCATGTGACTAATTTTAAATGATTCCCTGCAGATTGCACCATTTGACATTGAGTTCTCAGTTACACATAAAGAGCTCGATTTCTCTCATTTGCTGGTTAGTAAAGAATGCTGTTTTAATACTATAAAATATTTATATGTGTGCTAGCTTACATGACGTAACACCTATATGCATGCGTTTCTGGAAGGTGTATATATATACGTGCTATAGCTTATTGAGCTGCTTCATTTCCCCCTTGCTGGAAGGTGTATATATATATGTCTCAAATGGTCAGCTTGTGACTTTTTAATACAAAATGGTATCTGAGGACATTTTTAATCAAGATGCTGCTCTTGTAGGCAGCTTTCAATCTAGAAATCTACGAGGTTAATTCGGTTAAATAAGGATATTATCAAGTTGTAGCTTTAGTCTGAGACTACATTGCTGCTATTTTATCCTGAAAAATGGTGTTTTGTCAAAGCCCTTTTTTGCCGACATTGTTTGGATGTAGTAATCACCAAATAATTGCAACATTGTCTTTAAATATGTCGATATAAAATTTTAGAAATTAGATGCTGATAATCCTGATTTGTTCAGATTCTCTATGGTGTGCATACCTCAAGTCATCCATATTGTTTATCAAGAATTGATACATGCTTTGTTTCTATTGTTGAATATGAGGTTATTCTTATGCTTTGTGAACTTCATAATACAGGAGCATCTTAGACGCCTTCTCAGAGGACAAGCATCTCTTTTCGATTGGTCAAGATCATCATCCTTAGCAAGGACATTTTCTCCACGGGTTCTGGAAAGTGAAATAGATGCTAAAAAGGTATGCAAACTTGTGGTTAGGCCTTGGTTGATTCATCCAATTCTTAGATGGCTGTATCAAATAAGATCAACTTGTGAATGGTATGTTTAAAGAACCGCCACACTGGTCATTCATTGAATTAAAGGGAGGCAATGAACTGTATTGTTCTCAAAGGAAAGGGATTCTCGTATGATTAATGCGTTCTAAACGTCTCACTAGAAACATTATGTTTTCATATTTTTTGGCAATACTTCGTGTGCTACTTTTTTTTTATGGTTTATATTATAACAAAAGAAAGTATCCTTCGGACCTGCACTGTAAGTACCAAATGCGGAACTTAATCTTCATCCCCTAATTCTGGAATCAGATTTGGATGTGGTGATCAGTGTGCGCTCTGTTTTTCTCTTATTTAGTTTATGTTGTGACAAAGACTTAAACTGTTAAAACTTTGTGCAGGAATTGGAGAAAATTCTTAAACTAACTTGTGAAGAATTTATTATGTCTGTGACCAAGCTGGTAGTGGATCCACTGCTTTCGTTTGTTGCCAAGGTTTGTCCTGGATTTTTTATATTCGGAGATAATCAATGATGCAAAAGATTGTTTGAGCATTATATTCCCATTCATTTTGTGCCGGTTTGACTTGGGTGATCGATGATGTCGACATTGATCAAACAGAGTAATGTATTGATTGATGAATCAAACATGACAATTTTTACATTATAACTCTACGTAAATTTGGAGAAACCAATAATCAAAATTGACCTTGGTTGACCACCAAAGTGAAATTTGGACAATAAATTGGAGATGAAGAATGGAGATAGTAATTTGTTGGAGTACGCCTGAAATTCCGCCTGCTGTTCATGTGAATACTGGAGATCATGATTCCTTTTTTAGACAACTTAGTTCATTAGCTAAGGCGCCTTGAAGAATTCGACCTTCTTTTGCAGGTTACAGCTGTGAAAGTTTCAATGTCTTCTGGCAATCAAAATCAAAAACACGGATCTGTAATGTCGAAACCATTAAAGGAGCAAGCTTTTGCAACCATAGAAAAAGTTGCTGAACTTCTCCAAAAGGTACTGTTGTACAAAATTTTCGTATTTTCTTCATTATCTACTAAATCTAACTTTATACAACACCTCCTTTAAATTATCATAATGTTTTAGCGTCGGGTAATATTTTCTTCTTGTTAGTTTCTTATCTGTCCTCAGTTAAGGAAAAAAAAAATGGGGTTAACTGATCGATAATCGGATATCTCTTGCAGGTCAGCTCTGCAATGCAGCAGGAATTACCGAGAGTGGTTGAGAAGATGAAGCTTTATCTCTCCAATCCATCAACTCGGACAATACTTTTCAAACCAATCAAGTAAGCGTTGTTTCCCATAGTCAAGTAGTAGAATGGTCACAAATAACATAAAACGGTTGCTAAATAAAAGCGAACAACAACAATAGGTGATAAATGACCACAAACTACATAAAAATGGTTCATAAATAAAAGGCCAATGTTGACGCTAAATTGGTTACTACTCCGTATAACTGTTCAATAGTTTACAGTAAACATTGTAAAACTACCTCGTACGATAATTAGTGAAAGTCAAAACATTGTTATTTATTATTTCAACGTTTTTCCGTTAATTACTGCACCTCAGCTGATTTTGGTCAAAAACTTCCACAGAACGAACATTGTGGAAGCACATAGTCAGGTGCTATCACTACTGAAAGCAGAGTACACGAACGAGGAAATTGAAGGCATCAACATGGTGTCTATACCAGATTTGCAAGCGCAGCTCGATGGCCTTCTCTAAAAATGAAAATGCCGTCAAGGTATCGCTTTCAATTTGTTAGGAATTTGCTCATATGTAGGTTACTTATACGTCAACACTATCGATAGAAATGTCTTTTAGTACGAATGTACAATTGACTGCAATTCGATTTGTCCATCTCAATTCAATCGGTTACGTTGTAGTAATCGGATGTATTTTTGACCAGTTTTCCTTTTGAAGCTCTGAAGTTTGCGGCGTGTAATTAGCTTGAGTTCGAGTTTCGGTGACTTTTGTATTCTTTTTAAGCCTCTCCTTTGTACTTGAAGATGATATTGCCTGTGTTTGGTAACAGAGCTAATTTTGCAGAACGTTTCCACTTTCCGATCGATTGTTTTCTGCGAATGCGTGTAGAATTTTAAGCTAGTCGACCCCAATACACTTCCGGGCACAAAATAGATGCGGGACTCGAGACTCGTGTTGTGTGCTTATGATGTTGGAAAGTATGGAGTGTAGTTGGTTACTTTTTGACGAGTTGTATGCGATCAAATGTAAAAGCTATTTAGAAAATTAAACGCACCGTGTTATAGTGGACAATTCACAGTAATTTGATGTTTAAGAAGTTCGAAAGGAGCTTAAATCTTAAACGTGTCTAAGAAATGAGACGACCGTAACATTTCCAATTGCATTGAATTTTCAACTGACCGTATGATATTACATTTCAATAAATTAAGAACGAAAATAAATCTGCCCAAAAAAAAAAAAAAAAAAAAACTGTCGTAAAAAATTATGCTACCTTTCTACTGTAGTTAAAACTATAGCACCATTCACTGGTGAAGTGTGCAAATCTATGATGAGATGTGGCCAAGGACGGGTTCAGGGAACGCATGCAATGTAAAACGTCTAGAATGCATGCATTCGGGCACATAAACCATCCGTAGCAATACAGTGACCCAAATATAATAATATGATCTGTGGTGACCATGTAGTATACCCATGTCTGCGCACTCTTTGTCGTTACCACCATCTGTGGACAAAACAATAACATCACAATCCGAGAAAGCCAACACATGTATACCCGACCAAAGGTCAGCTGTCGAAAGGCTGCCTCAAATTCGATTATTCAGCAATGAAGTGGCCCTGAACGATTCAATACTCAGACAACAAATGAATCGGTGCAGGCGTGAACAGTGCGAAAGACCTATGCATCAGATATCATCCTATTCCCAAGCTGGCCTCAAGCTGAAACCAACTTGCACAGAGTTCACGCGTTTGTTTCAAGATGTTGCTTTACACGGGTCATGATACCTTTACCAGCAACCGTTTATTTAGCGTCTTCTTGGTGGGTCGTGTAGACAGAGAAAGAGTGCAAACAAAAAAAATAGGCAAACGAGACAATCAGGATTCAAAGGCCGGCTTGTTTCTATTGGAAATCAAACATACTCAACCAAAACTACGGGAGTAAGGGACACTTCCGGACATAGTAAAAATTCATGAGCAGAGGGCAGTTTTCTAGATTACAAGATGAAACATATTATATCGGTGTGGCCACATGAGAAGGCCTGTATTATTAACTAAATAATCAAAAAAATAATAGAATAAGTATACGATAACATAAAACAAGATACAGGTGTGAAAAGGGAACAGGTTGAAAACGGTATACTTGGGGTACTTACAATTTGACAAATGAAGAGATTTTCAGACTCCAGAAGTCAAGGTGAGGTAACGTTTCTCGAGTTGTCATCATTATTGTCGGAAAGCGGCTCGCAGGGGATGATGGTTGGAGGAGACCATTGATCAGGTACCATTAGGAAATAAGTCGTCATGGCTTTCCTGAACCGCTTTTTGTACTGATCAGGCGATATGACTGTCGGGGGTGCATTCTTCGGCCCGCCTAGGATTCCGGAAGTCTTTACCCACGTCTCGAGGTGCTTATCCCACGTGTACTGTCTCATGAAATCAATGATACCCACAACCAGCTCGTGATTTTCTTCATCGACGCCAACCAACAAAGAATAGTCCATCACATCAATTGACTGCAGATAGAAGAGAACTCGAGAAGATTAGACTTCAGAAGAAACTCAGTGAAATAAACAACATTACCAGTGGCAGTCAGTGAAACAAGTCACAGAAAGACGCGAGGAAATATAGTAAAACTAAATCCAACAGCAGAGGCACAGGAGACACTGAATTCTCCATATTTCCTAGAAAAATGGGAAGTAGGAAATTTATTTGCTGTTTGGAGGATCATAGATTCATATCACATTCAACACAACATTTTGTTTTAAACAGTACCACAAGTTATAAAGAGACGTTGCTGAGGGTGGATTTCCGTCATCTTATGCATCCTAAATTCTCAAATATCTTGGCAGAAGAAAAAAAAAAAAGAAAAAGAAAAAAAAAAAACTCTAAAATATACAGTGATTAGAGTTAGAAAGTTGTTTTTGCTAGAATAAAACAATTGAGATGTTATATGCGAACAAGATGACCGAACATTTAAATTTGAACACTTACTGCAAGAAACGATGTATCATTCCAAACAGCTCTTTCCAGCAACCGCTTCGCCTTGTTCCCAACAAAAATTGGGGAAGTAGGCATGGTCTCGATCAAATTCTGGTCAAGTAAAACTTTGTTCCCACCGCTAGAATCTGGATTATATCGAGATCGACAAGAGCCCTTGAGGTCATAAAGCCGTGTAACATTACGCCGGAACAAAAGGTTCTCCATCACCAGAACATCCATCTTGGATTCTTTTCCTCCTTTAAAATGCTTAGATGTAACCTTTCAGCAAGAACAGTTAAGCAGCGGAAGAAATGAGTTCACCTTAGAAACAAATGGTTTCAAAAGGGAAGTACACATGGAAAAATATAAGCATTCGACCCTCCCGACTTCTACAAACCATGCATGGTCTGCAAAAGCCACGGCTGTACACAAGCCCACAGGAAATAGAGTGCATTAAATCAGCTATGAAATGCTTGAGAATATCTACGATCGAGATTAAGTTTGGTGACAACTCGACCAAAGAGATATTGAAGACCATATAACAGGAAAAAAGTCTAACGCAAACTGAACATTAACCACATAATCCAACCAAAATTTGAAAGGGTGAGAAATATATGTTATACCTGATATATTCCCAGGATTTTCGCCAGACAGGTAGGACTGCCAGTACTGATAGATTCGGACAAGTATTTAAAATAGTTTGGTGCAAATTTGATAAATGACTCCAGCTCCGTCTTTGTAACTTGCTTGATTATAAATCTATCATCCAAAGTTTTAGCAAAGAAAACATTGCTCTTCCCACCCTGTGCACCCCATTTTTTACAACGGCTAAGGGACCGAATGAAATCCAACTCGGAAGGACAGCACATATTCCTAAGTGCCTCAAATCTTTTAGCGTAATAGCAAGTAACGCTATATTTAACCTTTCCAAGAGGACCATTATCCGTAAAGGAAACTTTAGCATGTAAAGCCTTGGTGTAGAAAAGCGGGTCCAAATTGACAGACCCTCTGGATCCAGACATCGACAGAAGGCCTTCTTCAGAAGACCCAAAACTTTTGAGTGACCCAGAAACTATTTCAGAAGGAGAAAAAAGGGGCAGAAAGTTTGCTGAACTAAAGTGAGGCAACGAAAATGAGGATTCAAGTCCATCCCTTTTTAACTCGGAATCATCAGACACCTGATTTTGATATTCCGGCGATGCAAGAGCGTAAGCTATAACACTTGTTGGCTCATCATCATAAACTGGTAGGACGGTATCACTGACACCAACAGGAAGCAAAAGCCTGGCCCCACGTAGACGGTCTAATTCACGTAATGAATGGACAAATAAGGGGGTGTAATTTTCAACAGCGCCAAGCTTCAAAACATTCAATGAGGTATTTTTCCCAATTGGCTGGTAAATGTTCACAAACGGAACATTTAACCAATTTGTGGAGCTATCTAGACTATCAGAACCCTTTGGTGGCAACGCAAAGCTAGAAGCACGCCTTATATCTGCTTCATTTTGGTCTCCTTTACCTGAGTTTGGACTTACTGTAACTGACCTGACCAAGCTTGCTGATTCCATACCGTCGTTCGCTTTTCCAGAATGACCTTCACCTATCCAAGCAGCGTCAAGAGTATCAGTTAAACTTTCTGAAACTGGAAACTGCCCGGTAGTAAAATTCCGCCTAAGGGCACTTTCAGAGTCAACAGGACCTGCGTCTCCTACATTACTACCACGCTGAGAAACATCACCATCATTCTTGCACAAGAAATCATCATCTGAACTTTTTTCTCCACTTGATGATCTATGATGACTGGACTCATCACTATCGTTGCCCACTCTGGTATCGGTCTTGCGTACAACTTTTGAGTGCTCCTCCATGAACTTCGGTACAAGACTTTCAAACTCCTGCTGAAGTTTGCTTGCATCTAGAGTAGATGAATATATCAAGCGTTGATCCCAGATATAAGATTGGAATACTAGCCGCCGCCTTAACTTATTGATGTCGAGTATGTCAATCCAAGCTTTTGGTCCCATTTGGAATGCTTTCTGCAAAGACTCCTGCAATATCCCGAGTTAGAGTTTGAGACGTTGAATTTCCGAATAGAAACTATCCAGATGCTGAGTACGTCAAAAAACACTCTGAAGCACAAAAGACATTGAGAACCCAAACAAGAGAAGAAACATAGAACGATGAAAGTTGACGGCAATTAGACCACAAAATGTATAGATTTCGTATATTTTTTTATTAAAGTTTACTTCACTGGAACAACTTAACAAATTAAAATAAATACGCAGCCCAACCATCAACTGTAATTCGGTATATCCTCTCATGCATTTTCATTTACATAAATTGAAGGAAATGGGGCGAAATCAATTTGTAATTAGGGTAAACCTCAAATTCTTCTTTCTCCTCCTCAAGAATCCTTTCTAGTTCCACGATGTGCTTTCTCAATCCACATGCTCCTGGGTTACTTTCTGAAGCTCCAGAACGCAGCAATTTCTCTGATATCTGATTAATTGCATTGCGGACTTCAGTAAAAAGTAGCTCTCCCTGATTGCTTACCTACAAACAATTAAATTCGTCACATGACCATAAAGCTGCATAACCAATATCAGAATTTAGGCCTACAAGAGATGCCTACCACCTCATTAGCCTCTATTTGGATCCATTCTTGATTATCCCAAGCAAATTCCAGCTTTGATGGAGGAAGAAAGATGGAATGGACAATTATTGGGGCATAGCGGAAGCAAGCAACCATCCGTCCACAGCTACAAAAGAGAAATAATTTTAATAAAATTGTAACCGATGGAAATAAACTACTTTGCATATGAAGGTCCAAGAACCATTTCTGAACCTTCTTGTAGCAAGTACAATCTAATTGTGTTATCAAAAGGCTGCAATGCCATCATTGACTGTCTAGGAAATCGTCAAAATACTAAAGGATAATTTTAGATGATAGGAGAGAGTGGAGTAAGACTACTTTAAAGTATCCGTTCAAATGGCAAATTATAACAGGTTCAAACATAGGCTAACACAAAAACATAAATCATGTTCGATATATATCTAGCAGTCTGAGCACACTCGTGCACAAAGAAGACTCATAAAATCGACCACATTAAGTAAATCCTAAACAAGTGAATCTCCCCTGGCCAATCATCAATAGCATAGCCACATTGTGCAGTATTTGTGCACTTTCAGGGTCACAAGAACATAAAGAATCAAGTTATCCTTAAAAAATGTCACAATTAGCTACGCAAATGGATAAATAAAAACAGTCTCATATTCTCATCTATGCATTATGCTATAGGAAAAATGGTCCATAATATATACTATGGCAGGAATGCACTACATTACCATATGCAATTCACAGCTAGGAACGAATCATTAACATCCCTAGAGACAGACCGTAACAAGCATAAGAACAGCATTTTACGCATACCCATAAAATCTCAGGCAATCCTTGTGAAGAGAATGGCCACAGCTAGCAACTCGGCTGGCAGCTGCGTGGTTTGAAAAACTGAGTTCTAGGAACTTTCCAAACGATAATCCCCACGCTGCATCAGACATGGCTACTCTTTTGGTAGCGGGGGGGAAACCATCGACCCGAGGACAACGAAGGCACCTGTGCCACATCCAGATTTTGCCTTCCCTCTCCCCAGGCAAAAGAAATTCAGCAAGCTTCCTCACAGAAATGATAAGGCTCCCTTGCTGGTGAGTGTAACAATGAATGTGTGCTTCTGATGGCATTTCGCAAGAACGGCACCGGTAACTCTTTAAGAAAGTACACGAAATAAAGGAAAGCTTTAGTCAATAAATTAAAAATTCTATATCTTTCTGCTGTTTAAAGGATGATAAGATCAGTTTGTTGTTAGATAACGTGTACCTGGTCAAACAGATCGTCCTGTAAAAACCGTCCCAAAGGCTTATCAAAGCTCCTATAGTATTTGATCCTGAAAAGATGTGCCCTTTCACACACAACTCCCTTCCACACACATCGAGTCGTTAGAGAAACCAATATGCTCTGACCGTCAGAAGTTGGTGGCGGGAAATCTTCTTTCAGAGCCAGTACTTTGTCATTCTGTTCCTCAAAGTTTTGTTCAACCATAGGATTGTGACCAACCGAAGCACAACTATCGCGGTTGCTCATGCAACTACTGACTCCTGTTGTGCTAACAGAACTAGAAGCAGTTATATTATCCAGCATAATATCATCTGGTTTTCCAGAATAGATGTCTGGAATTTGAGAAGTTTCACTGACAATCTGTGGGACATTATCTTGAGATGAATTATTGCCGATGGAATTCAGAGCAGGAGACAGCAGAGGCGGTACGGAAACTGTAAGATCTGACTGCACAAGATTTAAAATATCTTGAGTAGACTTAGTTGGAGCAATTGACTGGCTACTTTCTGGTCTTGTGAGAGTAGTCAACTGTGAAGGCAGATCACTATTTTCACTTTGAGGCTTATCACTGGTAGGGGTGACTAGATCAGGTACAGTAGAGATTGACCGATTGATGCTCAATGGTTTATCAGGCAATGCAACAGTTATGGGAGATTTCAAAGGATGTTTCGGTAATGAAGCCCCTTCATCTGCAAGGTAAGATGTCTCCAAGGCCAAATGATATGCTGCAAACACACCGTATTGGACAACATGCTTCACTTTCTTTAGTTCGTCTCCTGAGGCGCCCTTGAGCAAGATCTGAAATGGAGACATTTCATATGAAAGAAAATGTGAAGGCAAGAATTCGCTAAATAAGACCCTATATTATAGCAGACTAGCCGAGATGGACTAACAACTGTAACAACTACCATGGGACCTACACTATCAGAAAAGCGATACATGTGATGACACTCAAATCATATGTTAAAACACAAAAATTAATAAACAAAAAGTTAAAAACAAAAATCAAGGCATATGCCCCATCCCCTTCGTCCTCCAAAACATATATAGTTTTGATTTCAATGAAGAAATCACCAAATTGCCATCAGACATGTTTAATGATTACAAATGTAGCATGAACATGATTGCAGTAGATTGTTAACATGAGAGCTTACAGTGAAACCCAATGGTCTAGGGCAGCCTTCAAAAAACATCAACGTCTTTGTCAGTTTCTTTCCACCTTGGCCAGCACTTCCGTGTTCCTCAAAGTACCTCTCTACATGAAAAGACTCACAGTACCCAAGTTTTGGCGACTTTAGATGGTCAATTGAGGGAACAATTTGAGCACCGCTGCAGCGAGCAATACGCTCTAACAGTGGTCTTTTGATATTCAATACAAGAGATATGCTTTTCGCAAGAAGGTACTCCTGGGCAAATCGTGATACCGACTTCTCCACTAACAAAATGTTGGGATGATGAACATCGATTTTTGCAACAGCCATCTTCAGATGATCCATTTCCTGAACTCGTATGGAAGGACATCAATATAGAAACAAGATGTAATAACTTGAATTAGTAAATGGGTTATACTCAAAATAATCTGCAAAGACATAATGTTTTGGAATCTAATGTGGGATAAGGAGGACAAAATCAACCTGCTGTAGTAAAGTGTCAAAACTTGACAAGTGATTGGAGACACGCTGATACTCTAGTGCTCCTTCAAGTATCAATAGACGTGGCCTGTCAATCTTTGACGTCATTCGCCGATGTGCAACATTCTTCTTACAAACTACTCCTTTAACAACCATACTACATGCCAAAACAAAACAAAACAAAATGTGTTAGAAGGTCCACTACATGCACCCTACAAACAAAGTAACCCCTAAAGAAAGTATTAATTCCAGCTACTCCCTCCATACAATTCCTTACCACTGTTAAAAATTCACCTCATGTTTGTAAACAAACCGGAAGAAAACAATCAAAAAGAGAATAGTACTCCTCCATTCAAATCCATTCATTACATAAAAATTTTTGGCATCATTCATAGAAGTGGAGAATTTTTTATATATCTTGTAAATTGTAATATACTCCGTATAATGGAAAATATAGTCATGAGGGACCTTGTTTGATACTCCATATATTTTAATGAGTACCAATTATTTTATTTATATATACCATCGCCGCAAGGTGTGTCTTGACAAACATGAAAAAATAAGTGTAGTGAATGGATTTGCATAGACGGAGTACATGAAAAGTTGGAGAATTTGGCACGCTATCAACAAGACTCAATCGCCTGCCATCTCCCCCTAAAGTTGCAAGTGCTCACATTCACTATTCTACTCTGCAAATTCTAGTTCTAAGATATTAGATGAACAAACACTAGGCATGAACACTAAAAATAAAATGTCGTTGACGTATACTTCAATAAACTAACCTGTCACTTCGTCTCCCACATGGCAGGCATTTTACTTTGACATATCCACCAGGATCCATCCCACTACCCCTACTCATATCTGGCTTTAGAAGTGAAGCAGCCTCCCATGACAGAGAAGTTATTATGTCCAGCCAACTTTCTTTGTCATACTCTTCAGAGACGGCAATATTTTCAGCTTGCAAAAGCTGGGTTATCAGCGCTCTGAAATGTCCCCCAACAACATTCCGCATAGCTTTTCGATGTTCCTCAATAGATTTTTCTCTCTGAGGAAGGTCACCACTAGGCAAGCTGCTAGAAGAGCTTTGATATCCCCATTCCCCTGCAGCATCCCCATCATCTTCGTCATCAAAAAAATCAGCTTCTCTGTCGTCGTCTATATCTTCAGGCTCTGGAGGAATCCAAAGTGGCCCATTGTTCTCGAAATCCAAATTTTCGACATCAGCAGTCTCGATTTCATACAGAGATGCTTCAGATTCATCAATATTACTTTGAGGGCTTGATTCATTCGGAGAAGGCTTAATGCCTCCTAGATGCTCAGAGCTAAAATTATCTTGTGATAACGGCCCAAACTCTTCTCTGTGATTACCTTCCCCGTCCAAGTCCCCTTTATAAGATCCATACAGATGATCAATTTCAGTGAAGTCCGCAGCACCATAATACTCCCCACAAGCATTCTCGTCATCGTCACTCCTACTATAAGAAAACAAAGACCAAAAACAAAAGCTAATTACTATATAACAGGAGGCGAAACAACAGACGGAACCAGTTTAAGTGCATTAAATGATAGCAACGCCATATATTACAAGGAGATCCAAATCAATACACAGTGGCTACTGTTTGTTAAGTGATTTCAATGTCACTTTGTCAAGTCCCATTCCAAATTCCTGAGTATTTATGAATCAAATCGCCAGAATATGAGAAGCTAAAACTGTGACACTCAATTTGGCAGAATTCTATCTAGAATGCAGCGATAACATCGACAGAAAGCAAAAATCACATAAACATATACCTATTTTCACACAATTCCTGCTGATTTGAATTTGAAGAAATGTCTCCAACATCCACATATGTATTTAAGCTGTTTGGATCAGTCACACTGTTATCTTGACTGTCATGAACCGTCAGTGAAGATTGTTCAACACTTGCGGAAGAATCATACGTCACGTGCTCGTATGTTCCAGTTGAGTACGCCATTGAATTCGAACCTACTGTGCTAGTGCTGCTATTACCAGTAAAGCTAGAGTTAATGCTCCCCAAACTAGCAGCAGAGGGCGACGGACTAAGTGGGGGACTAGATGCCCTACCAACTTCATGGTTAACCGTCACCAACCCCTGCTCCCACTGTTTGAAGCAATAATTACAAACCCTAAGTCTCTCGACTTCATCTCGATCACTTTTGGGCTCGTCAGAAGGTATAGGAATCGATTGAGCCGTACACTTTGCACAAAACACCCTACCACAGAGCCGACAATGATGCCTTCGATTAAACACTGTGAACTGACAATCACACTCGTAACAAACCCTGCAGCTTTGATCAGGCATCCAAAAATCCCTAGACACATTGGTCGACTCCGTCTTCCGTGGACCCCAAAACTTCACGATACCCAGTAACTTTTTGTCAGGGGAACCCATCGACAGCGTCGAAAATGCCCCCTGATCAGTCTCATAATCATACTTTCATCCCAATCACGGCTGAGTAGTGACAATAGCTAAAATTTGGTGAGATAACCAAATATAATGTTTTGTTGACTACGACTATCTCTCAAGACAAAGAATTATACTCCCACAACAGAACATTTGACATCAACACCCAAACCTGTGACACGAAAACACACGGACTTGTTCACTTATTCTTGATTTATCAAACACTCCAGCAAACTTGACATTTTTGGACACTTCAAACAATTTAAAAATGAACAGAACATGTCCTAAGGCGCAACGTCGTAAAGCACTTGATTATTAAAGTATCAAAAAGATATAAATTCAACACACAAAAAGCTAACAAAAAGTATCGAAGACCTCTCTCGAGTCTATACCAAGGGAATATATTCTACTTTCAACAAAAATCACCAAAAAGTTAGTTGACATCAAAAGAATTCAACGAATTTAAAGTGGTGCTAAGTTAACATTAACATGTCTAATAAAAAGTCACAAGCTCACAAAGATGAAAGATTCAATAGCAGCTAATCAATAAGTATCATTAAAGCTTCCCAAGAACGAAACCTACCCAAAATCTCAAAGCAACCATAACTTTATGATTCAATATGAACCAACAAAATCTGGAGTTACACCAAAAAAAATCATCCATCCATTTCATTACGTTTTACGTTATCGATTTCTTTACGTTCCCCAAGGAAACTTTTTATGCTAAAATTCAAATTACTGTCTATTTCTCACCTACTTCTATAACCTCTTCCAAATAATCAATCCAAAAAGTATATCTCAATAAATAGATGGATCAGAGAGAGTACTTAAGCACATATACCATGTTCATACAATCATATGCCATAAAATTTGATATACATGATCAAAATAAGTAAATAACATAAGAAAAAACACTCAAATTAACTAAAAATTAAACAGTAACTATAAGGAAAACTAATGAAATTAAAGATAAAACCTTAGTACAGAAGAAACTCAAATAAATGAAATTACAAACCCAGAAACCCAAATTAACAGAAAAATAAAATTGCCCAGTTCATAAATCAACATAAAGCTACAACCTAAATCTTCAAAAAGCACAAATATATTAGCTTTACAAAAAATCAAAATTAACAAACCCTAATTATCAAATAAAGCACGCACCTGATGAAACTAAAGTGCAGAAATGTCACAAAGTTTGCCCCTTTTTTCAGTAATCAAATTCAAATCATAGAAAAATGAAATGGGTATGAGTTAGGACCACCTAAATCTTTCCAAATTAACCACCGCAAAAAATTTATTAAATTCTTTATTTATTTCGCATGAAAATTAAATTAATACTAAGAAACAAATTGTTGGGACGAAAATGTTTTGTTGTTTAGTTGATTAAAAAATAAAAATTAAATTGAAAAAAAAAAAAAAAAAAAAAAGGGGAGTGAAATTAACTGGATTCACAAGAATCATTGGTGCATTGAAAAGGAAAGTATGAGTCATTTTAATTGACCGACTATTATTTTAATTGCCATTTTATACGAGTATATTTTATATTACTATTATATTTATATTTTATATATTTGGGTTTTCCACGTGGCTTTACAATTTTGCTTATACGGAGTATATGCAATGATGTGCAATGATGTGTCGTGACTCGTGAACAACTTAGTTAGTACTCCCTCCATCTAAAATTAAAGTTTACGAGAAAAAAATACAATTATTAAGACAAATGTGAAATTTAGGTTGAAAAACAAAAATTGAGAAAAACTGTAGGGTCACAGTTTATAGTAATTATAAATTACTCCCTCCGTCCCGGTCATTTGTTTACACTTTCCATTTTAGGGTGTACGGGTCATTTGTTTACATTTCTATAAATGGTCGTGGGCCCATACTATTTTAACCAATTACATCTATTAGTTTTACATAAAGTTTAATTTTTATCAGACTTTTCTTATTATTTTATTGGTTTTTTCTTTATCTCTCTCATCACATTAATAAACGTGTATAAAGTAAACGTAAACAAATCACCGAAACGGAGGGAGTATAAATTACGAGTATAAATTATTAACAAAAATGGGGGATGAAAAGGGAAAGTAAAAACTTTAAAAGTGGAGGGATGGAGTACAACTGTAGAAGTAGGAAAATCTTAAAAAAAAAAAAAAAAAAAGTTTTTAGTACCGAAAATATGTCTGTTTCATTTGTACTCGATTATAGTCCCTCCAATCAACTCCATTCGCTATATGATGTTATGGTCTACTTGTCGAGACGTATTTTGTAACGGTAATATTTATAGTTATGTATTATAAAAAAAAAAATTATATAAATTCAAATTCAATTTTAATATCGTATTTAAGATGACGAATAAAACAAAATCACACATGATTATATTCTCAATTATATATCAACCACAAATCCACAATATAAAAAAATTCGGAGTACATATAATTTTTGTACAATTTTAGTGATATTATGGGTAAATTGTCACTAAATTTTTTATTACCCCTATAAGTGACTTTAGTAGATTCATTTCATGTTTTTGTACCTTTTTAACTGCAATTTGTACTTTAATCTCATACGGAGTACTAGTATTAATTTAATGTAAGATTGTTGCAGATGACACTTAATACTAACTAATTTCAATTTACAACCACTGTTCACAATGATGTGCCCATTTTTTATGTACTCCCTCTATTTCAGACATTTGTTTACACTTCCCAAAAATTCTTCTCATAAAAATATCAAAGTGTAAACAATTCACTTGAACGGAGGGAGTATAAAAAATGATCACATTTTTATTTATCACTGATAACTACGTTCGCCATGAAAGACGTTGTTTCACATATTTATTCTGTTTTTAGATTAAAGTGTATTAGTTTCCACTTTCCAATCAATACTTATTGCCTTGATTGATTAAAAAGATAAGATGATGATGTATCATGTATGACAAAATAGTTATATGCATGGATTATGTGTGACAACATTTGTTGTCCAACTATGTTAAACACCTCTTTTGGGTAAGGTAATGGAATTAAGGTTTTGGATAGGATTGTTCATCAAATAGTTGGATAGGTGATGACACAAATATTATATTTTGGTTTGAAAGTGTTTAAAAAAAAAAAAAAAATGTACTCCTCTATTGGCTCTATATTATTGATTGAATTAAACGTGTCATAATTTAACACGTAGATCGAAACACTTTTGAAAAAATATTTGGACCAAAGTTCACGCATAAACTATAACACTTAGGACCTGTTCTATCTAGCTAATTTTCAGCTCATTTCAATTCAGTTCAGCTTAGTACAGTTCAGTTCGACTATATTAAATTCAGCCCACATTATTATTATTATTATTATTATTATTATTATTATTATTATTATTATTATTATTATTATTATTATTATTATTATTATGACGATGATGATGATGATGATAATATAAATAATAATAACAACAACAATAATAACTATATTAATAATATCAATAATAACGCTAATGAAATGATAACAACAACAACAAAAATTATTATTATTATTATTATTATTATTATTATTATTATAGTAATTATACGGAGTAATCAATATCATTATTAGAATTATTATTATTTTAGTTCAATTTCTCGTTTACTTTAGTTGAGATTAGCTTGCTTCAATTCAACTCACTTCAGTTCAACTCACCTCAATTCAGTTCAATTCTAAAAAGTCAGAAAGAACAAGTCCTTAGATATATGTTTTAGTTAAATTGCGATGGATTATTTCACCAGTCAATAACATGTTTTATGTACGTATCCTAGCAAAGTTGAGTATGTGTGAGTCTTACATCAATTATAAATATTACGAAGTACCTTTATTGTCGAATGGGAAATGGCATCCGAGTCGCCAAATCACAACCCAACCCAACCCAACCCAACCAACCGTCAAGTAGTAGAACCGTTGGACTTGTATAAATACTTCGTCAATTAATTAATTGCGAAATTAGAATGTCTAAAATAGTCTATTCTCTTCTACGATATGTGTTGTGCAAGGGTATAGTGACAAATCAAGAAACGGGTTTCACTCCTCAGAAATCAAATTTCAATCGTCGAATAAGATCAAGATTATCGTTTTTATTTACATTTGGACAGCAAATATTTTTAGTGAACCAGACGTATCTATTATGTACAATTATCCACGGAACAAGACGGATTTACTTGGGGACGATTCTACTGCTGGATTTTGGAGTAGAGGTCTTGGAGAGCTTCGTAAAGTGGCTCACCTGCCCTCGGTCTATTTACTGTTCCAAGCAGAATATCAGTTGTCGTGAGATAAGGATCGCCATAAAAGCGTAAATTTGTGTCCATTCTTGTGGTAACTACATTCCCTTCCAACGAAACACCCACAAACGCACCTGCGATCATCCATCAAAACCAGAAACATCATTATAATTGTCACGTCGAGAATAATGATCCCTTGAGGCCTTATCCAATGTAACTTTCATGGTTCATAGAAAACAAAACACTAAAAGAAATTGTTGGTGGCTCCAAGAGACGACAAATTTCACTATCACGACATCGATGTCAGAACAGGGTTTATGGCACATCAACGCGGATCTATCACTTCTAAGGCCCTATTCTTTTGGATTAAAATGAGTTGAGATGAGGCGACGGGACGGGAAGGGAAGGGAAACAGAAGTGAGCTTGACGAACCTAACATGACGTGATTTGAAATTAAGTCCAAATTAACGGGGCTTAAGAAACTAAAACATTGCATACCTTTGCTACAGCTATAAGAATAGCACAAGCCGGACCCTCTATCTCCAGCACAAAGATCAGCTTCGAGTACTCTTCCAACAGGGCCAGCTGCGGCGCTACAGCCTGCTCCAAGTGAGAAATGCATTCGACTACAGAACGTCTTCACGGCTTTAGAGTTATGAAGCACAATTATGAAGTCCGTGAGCTCACCCCCTATCTGTTCAGAGAACATTTCAACATTTTAGAATTGCCGGCACAAAAATTAGATAATACTCGTCATTTAATCATGTTTACTTTGGCACAACAAAGTGAAATAAAGAAAACTGTAAAATAGAGGGAACAACAAATGCCTACAGTTTCTACATATTATGAATATACGGAGTACAAAAATACAATCACACGTATGCTCACAAGTCACAACTTTAATCAGACGCTGAGAGCCACAAAGAAAAAGACGACTAGATATTGAAAATAATCGATCGCAGTTCTGGCTTCTTAAACAAACATCATAGGACTCGTATTACACAGATGGCATATGCTGTTGCATACTAAACTTCACCGTTTCTGACAATAAAAAAAATTGATACAATGAAAGCACATGTGCCATACCTGAGCACCCCATCCTAGACCGACAGAAGCTATTGCAGAAGGAGCAGACCATGTACCATCCATCCTTCGAGCAACAACTAGTCCAGTACCCATTTTGTAAGCAACTACTGCCCCAGCTTTCGCAACAGTTAATATAGCCACACCTTTAGCATCTTTTAGAACGGCTGAAGGTATAGATTTCTCAGGATTTAACCGTGAAACCTGCCCGATAAGCATAGTTGCAAGAAATTTAAATGAGACGGTGCAAAATTTAATAGCTAAATAATGAACCAACATGAGAGCTACTTGATTGAGAAGGTTTCTCAAAGTAATGATGAAGTAAGGTTTCCAAAACCCTACAACTACGGACAGCACCCAGAAGCTTTGTTCATGTCAGAGTACCTCACAAGGAAAATTGTAGCACAAAAAAATAGCGTGGAAAAGACCATCTGGCTAATAAATATTTCGAACGACAATTAAAGGGTGTAGGCAGAAAGACGAATTGGCTGACGTATCTAGGAACCTGGGCGCTGGGTAACCACAAAACTAGACCAGGGCTATGAAAAATCTCACAACACAAAGTAACTTCACAGCATACTTGTAATTTGCTAAATTTCAGAACATTGCAGTCAAAATTCAGTCAATAACACAAATTTCAGATGGATAAAAGCCGTGATTAGTCGTCCAACCTGACTGTAATTCCTTAACGTGATGGACGCTTTGTAGATCTCGTGCTCCATAGATAGACCAACTGGAAGATTCAACCAACCTCTCGCACAAGTCCAGTCTAACACATCATGCTTGGCTACTTGTACAGCGTTGCTGATGGAGTTAATTAGCACCGCTTGCAATGGATCAAGTCTATCATAGCAGGAATCACAAACTCTCTGTGGATTCCGCTCCCTAAACTTATTAGGAAGTAGACACCTCCCTTTTGTGCACAATCTACAAAATAGCCCTCCACAAAACCGACAGTGATGTCGGCCACGCGTTATTGCTGTAAACGGAGCACAACACTGCATGCAAGCCATAGAATAACTATCTGGAAGCCACTCTGGAGGTTCAGCTTCTAAAATCTCTTTACAAGAACTATAATCATACCCGCTAGATTCGAGAAGTGGTGGAGCACTAGGTATACAAACTGAAGAGTTTAAGACCGTATCACCATTCTTTCCGGACCCGAGGAAGGAAACGCTAGAAGAGGAGAACTGTTGGCCATCATTTACACCTTTATTCTGTCCAGTTATAATGGCAAACATCCCACCTAACACGTTCTTCAAGTTTACATCGGTTGTTTTATTATTTTGCGAAGAACTACGATGCTCCTCGCTAGGATCGAAGACTCCAACAAAATCATCGGTATCAGGTAGGTCAGGATATAAAGCATCTCGTTTCAAGGGTGGACACCCGGAAAGACAGTCATCGTCTTCTGGCATAGCCCATTCATCCTCACAGTGAAATTTGTCATCTTCTCTTATGACATTACTTAAAGAAGAATAAGATGATCTTTGTTTGGAACCAGCCATTAACTATGCCACAAAAGAACGTCAATTAGATACGGAAATCCTTTTCTGCTAACATTCAAAGAAATGCTCCATCAAACGAGATTTTGAGTTCCAAATTAAATTGTGCAAGTGAAATTTAAGTTGACAAGCTCTAACCTTTTAGTAAAATTCAAGACATGAAATTTCACATGCCCATTAACAAGCTCTAACCTTTTGGTAAAAAAATAAAAAAAAACCCAAATAATTAAATCCTCAATTTCGACCCAAAAAGTACCGATTTTTATCACCTAAAAGAAGAACACAAACCCTAAATTACAAGCTGAATCATACATCAATAATAATTTTATCCCCCTATCATTGAAAGTGTTTTGAGCAGACTTTCTATCACACCAAACAAACAGATTATAACCACCTGATATATCAGCAAAAGAAAAAGGAAACGAGGTACACTTACTAGTAAATCGTTTCTCATGCAACGGAGAATATCTTCTTGGGCTTCCTTAAAACTCTCATCACTAAGAACTGAATCCAAGCAACACTTGAGAATCTCAAGGTCGATTGACTGGTGAACCTTCATAATACAAGGTTCATATGAAAGCTTGGGGCGTCGTGCTTCCGCTTCTAGTTGTTCAACAAGGCTCTTCTCTATGTCTGCACAGAATGTGCAATTGTGTTTGCCAGAAACATCCATGTATTCGTGACCTGGCCTTACTTTGAAGAACCTTACTGGGGGACTTTTTGTTTATGTGATTCAGTGTTTGAAAACTCTATTATAATAGAATGCCTCTATAACACATTAATTATTACCAATGGGTCGGTTAAAGAGCTATTGAATATATGAGCAATTAGTTAGAAGTTAATTAGGCGGTTGTAATTGTCTAGCTAGCAGTTAGTTACTGTGGTGTCATAACAGATTAGGTCGGTTAAAGAGTTGGTCAAATGGGCCATGACCGTTAGCCCGGTTCGGCCCATGCAATTGCAACTTCAATATATTTGATAATAAAAATGAGGAGTATTACCTCAAGCAAAGGAGCATAGAATTTTAGATGAAATGTTACTTTCTTATACTTTTTTTCCTTCTCTTCTCTCTCAATTCCACCTTCCCAGTAACAATCCCGCGAACCACTTCCTCTTCCTCCCCGTCTCTCTCCTTGTCCTTGACATCTCCTTCCTTGTCCTTGACCTTGACCTCCATCTCGCTTTCTTCATTCTTGGCATTCAATCTCTCACATTCTAACAATTTACTTCCATAAGAACTTATATCAGCATAAACATTTTCAAGGATCACCTTTGGCCAATCGATCTCTTCGATTTCATCTATATCATAAGAAATGTACTTCAGACTTGCTTTCTCGCCAGACGTCGGGAAAAGCATGAAATTCAATACATTGAAGTATATCAACTTCTTGAATGAATCCTTGTTTTCTTCTGTAAGTTTAGTTTCCTTAATAATTTTAGCAAGATTATTTTTGTGCAGAAGTTTCTCAGGGATAGTTATATCCAACTCCTTAATCTTGGAGGCAAGGTTGATGATCCACTCAGCAAAGTCTACCTTAATCTCATTCTTCTGTTTGAATACTTTGCCACTGGCTCTCAACCCAAGTAAAAGGCCAACCTCTTGTTCACACAGCCGACATCATTTATCTCCAATAAGGAAAGCATTTTTTTCTTTGTTGTAGCGTTCAAACAAGCGCTCGATTACAACGAGGTTATTATTCATGTCCTCTTCAATACTTAAAAGATTGTAAAATATTGAACCATTCATAATCTCAAGCTTCTCTTTTTCTTCAAAAACGAACAACTTAGACCTTGATTGAAGCACTAATTTATATACCTGCTCCATTTATTTTACAGCTACTACCACCTTGCTCATCAAAGGATAAGTTGTGGCCAATGTTGACAACGCTTGGCACCTAGCTGAAGTTTGGTAAAGCGTTGATGAAGCTTGTTATGCAGACTTGGCTGCCAACTAGCAGTGCTTTGCTTGAAATTTACAGCTACTACCACCTTGCCCCCACCATCAAATATTCCTCAACCCCCCATTCGATCCTAACTCTCATCTCCCATTCAAACCCGTTTCCACAATCCTAGACAAATGATCAATAAAAAAGGTACATGACACGTGTAAAATGCTAATATCATAGGTTGTTCTTTGGTAGTGGTGTGCTGCTCCTGGGAGGTATTAAGATGGACCATTGAGTTGGGTTTTGTATGCAAAATGTAGACAATAAATTCTTGATAATTGGTATAATTTTTTTTCTCTTGTTTACAAGATTTTTACAAACAAAATAAATGAAGCAGGTGTATAAATTAGTGCTTCAATCAAGGTCTAAGTTGTTCGTTTTTGAAGAAAAAGAGAAGCTTGAGATTATGAATGGTTCAATATTTTACAATCTTTTAAGCATTGAAGAGGACATGAATAATAACCCCGTTGTTGTCGAGCGCTTGTTTGAACGCTACAACAAAGAAAAAAATGCTTTCCTTATAGGAGATAAATGGTGTCGGCTGTGTGAACAAGAGGTTGGCCTTTTACTTGGGTTGAGAGCCAGTGGCAAAGTATTCAAACAGAAGAATGAGATTAAGGTAGACTTTGCTGAGTGGATCATCAACCTTGCATCCAAGATTAAGGAGTTGGATATAACTATCCCTGAGAAACTTCTGCAAAAAAATAATCTTGCTAAAATTATTAAGGAAACTAAGCTTACAGAAGAAAACAAGGATTCATTCAAGAAGTTGATATACTTCAATGTATTGAATTTCATGCTTTTCCCGACGTCTGGCGAGAAAGCAAGTCTGAAGTACATTTCTTATGATATAGATGAAATCGAAGAGATCGATTGGCCAAAGGTGATCCTTGAAAATGTGTATGCTGATATAGGTTCTTATGGAAGTAAATTGTTAGAATGTGAGAGATTGAATGCCAAGAATGAAGAAAGCGAGAGGGAGGTCAAGGTCAAGGACAAGGAGGGAGAGGTCAACGACAAGGAGAGAGACGGGGAGGAAGAGGAAGTGGCAGGCGGGATTGTTACTGGTAAGGTGGAATTGAAAGAGGGAGAAGAGAAGGAAAAAAGTACAAGAAAGTAACATTTCATCTAAAATTCTATGCTCATTTGCTTGAGGTAATAGTCCTCATTTTTATTATCAAATATATTGAAATTGCAATTTCATGGGCTAGGCCGGGCCGGGCTAACGGTCATGGCCCATTTGACCAACTCTTTAACCGACCTAATCTGTTATGACACCACAGTAACTAACTGCTAGCTAGACAATTACAACCGCCTAATTAACTTCTAACTAATAGCTCATATATTCAATAGCTCTTTAACCGACCCATTGGTAATATTTAATGTGTTATAGAGGCATTCTATTATAATAGAGTCTTCAAACACTGAATCACATAAACAAAAGGTTTCCCAGTAAGGTTCTTCAAAGTAAGGCCAGGTTACGAATACATGGATGTTTCTGGCAAGCACAATTGCACATACTGTGCAGACATAGAGAAGAGGCTTGTTGAACAACTAGAAGCGGAAGCACGACGCCCCAAGCTTTCATATGAACCTTGTATTATGAAGGTTCACCAATCAATCGGCCTTGAGATTCTCAAGTGTTGCTTGGATTCAGTTCTTAGTGATGAGGGTTTTAAGGAAGCCCAAGAAGATATTCTCCATTGCATGAGAAACAATTTACTAGTAAGTGTACCTCGTTTTCCTTTTTTTTGGTTGATATATCAGGTGGTTATAATCTGGTTGTTTGGTGTGATAGAAAGTCTGCTCAAAACACTTTCGTTTGTTGGACACCCCTACACCTACAGCCACAAAAGAAGAATAAGATAATCTTTGTTTGGAACCAGCCATTAACTATGCCACAAAAGAACGTCAATTAGATACGGAACGCTAACATTCAAAGAAATGCTCCATCAAACGAGATTTTGAGTTCCAAATCAAATTGTGCAAGGTAAATTTAAGTTGACAAGCTCTAACCTTTTAGTAAAATTCAAGACATGAAATTTCACATGCCCATTAACAAGCTCTAACCTTTTGGTAAAAAGGTAAGAAACGCAAATAATTAAATCCTGAATTTCGAAATTTATCCCCAAAAAGTACCGATTTTTATCAACTAAAAGAAGAACACAAACCCTAAATTACAAAATTAACGATTACAAGTTGAATTATACATCAATAACTCCAGATTATTTTACCCCATGTTCTCTAATCAACGAATTTCTCCTCCATATCATGGAATTCAAGTAAACTGAAGCATTTAACAAATGAATAAAACGAATTCAACCAAAAACCCTAATTACAAAATTAAGGATTACAAGCAGAATAATGAACCAATGACTCCATATTATTTTACTCCATATTCTCTAATCGACCAAATTTTCCCCAAAATCATCAAATTAAATTAAATTGGAGCATCAAACAACAGATAAAACGCAAAATTACAACCAACTGAAACCCTAAATTACCAAAATTAACAATTACGAGCTGAATCATACACCAATAAGTTCATATTATATCACCCAGTGTTCTATAATCGACCAAATTTCCCCCAAAATTGAAGAACCAAACTATTAAAACACCAGTAAATAGAAGAAAACACTTGCAAAAACGCAAAATTGGCGAGCATTATAATGAAGATAAAAAATACAAACCTATGTAGTTATGTAAAGCAGATAAACCAACAAAATTGCTTGATTTTGATTGTATGAATGAATTTTTCTTTTCTTTTATTCGTTAAACAAACAAAACTAACTCCGTGGGTTGTCCAAATGTAGGCGGACCAGTGGTTAAAATATGGTGAATTTTTTAGGGTTTAGTTAAATTCTGTTTAACAACTTTTAAAGGAAATTTTAGCATGAGTTTGTGCCTAATATATTAAGGGGCCTTTCCGTTCGTCCGAAGTTTTCTGAACCAATCTTAAGTTTTCTGAAATTGTCTGAAGTTATCTGAAATTTTTTGAATTTATCTGAAGTTGTGTTTGAAATAATATGAAATTATAATAATAATAATAATAATTACTATTATTATTATTATTATTATTATTATTATTATTATCATTAATGTTATATATAACTTAGGTATTATTATTATTATTATTATTATTATTATTATTATTATTATTATTATTATTATTATTATTAGTTAATTTATTTATTTAGAAATCTGAAGTTTCTGAAGTAATCTGAAGTTTTCTAAAAGTTGTCTGAAGTAATCTGAAGTTATCTGAAGTTTTTTTGAACCAGAGAAAAACTTAAGATGAGGAGAACAGGCCCTAAGAGTCTGTCGCCTTAATAAAAACAATTGCTAACTTAATGTGAATTACTATTTCAGTTATATATACCTAAAGGGATTAATTGTTATTTCTCATCAAGTTTAAACACAATTTTAAAATTTTCTACCTGTTCTATATTTTACTTAAGTTTTTCACTTTTTATAAACATTTTCTTAAAAATTAGCACCAAAATCTCATTTTAACCATATTAAATGTATGTTTTCACTTAAAAAACATGAAATTCTCTTTTTATTTTTTCACATTTTGAGTTTCGGTGCATGATAGATTACACTCGTAATGAAAATATTTTAAATAAAATATACTCCCTCCATTCAAGTCCAAACACTACAGTTGCTTTATCACATTTGCCGAGGCGAATGTCGGAATAGAACGAGAAAAAAAATTTAAAATTTGAATATTAATATTGTACACATAAAGATAAATCAAACAAGATCATACACGAGTATATTTTCACTTATAGATTGTCGGGAATTTCAAAGATTATCGACACATATGAATAGTGCCAAAAAGGTAAATGTTTGGTTTGGACTTGAATGGAGGGAGTATTTAATTTTCACAAAAAATTGCATTTTGGTGGGAGTAAAAGATGACAAATTTTAAGAAAATTTATAAAAGATAAGAGTTGTTTCGGGTATAAAGTTAAGAACTAAATACCAAAACTAAATACAAATGATTACAAGTCGAATGTAGATTACAAATTAAATAAGTTGAGCCTTGAACGGTCCTTAACTCTCGGCTGTCCTCTCCCTTCTTCTCGTCCTGAAATCACGTAACAAACCTAGCCTCGGGGCCTTCCGGGTGATGGCCCTCCGGCGCTCAAGTCAGTTATGAAAACAAATGAACTTAGAGAGAGAAAAGAGAGAGAAAAACCTTTTTTGTGTAGTGTTTTGTGTTGTGTGTGTGAATGAATAGTTTCTAGGGTTTTACTTTCCATTTATACTCAACCTAGATTTGTCTTCTTGTGTCTTTAAGCCGTACGGTACGGACCCGGGTGGGCCATACCTGCCCCAGACCCGGGTGGACCACTGGGCCCCTTGGTATGTGGGGTGTTCCCGGTCCATAATCCTCCCGGCCCGATATTGCCCGGGTCCGGTAGATATCACCTCCAACAAGAGTTTTTAAAATTGTGGTTATAAAATGTGAGAAATATCATATTATCCTTTAAAGCTGGGAAATAAAGAGAAATTTAGTACAATTAAAGTTAAAATTTGATTTTTTTTTTTTTTTTAAAATTGAAATTCAAGAGTAGATTAACTACTGTCGAGTGATTTTTAGACAATCGTTAACAATACAGTATAAGATTTTATTTGTCATAGTGGCAAGTTGTATGGTATACTTGTAAGAATAATTTTATACGGTATTGTATTTAATTATTTATTACGTTATTTTGGACCTATAGTTAATCTTAAGTTAATGCGGTAATTAGCTAAATATAATAGTTGGGCTTTTCGATTGGGAGTGGCGATTAATTTAATTGTTGACGGACCGATTAAATTAATTAGGTTAAGAAGCCCGGTCCTCCTCTCGCCCTTATAAAATATACTAAACCGTTATTAGTATACAACAATCAAAGAAAAACACAATTAAGGGTTAAAAGAAGGGAAAAGAGAGGAGAAACTTGGGGCTCACTTCACCGTATCACACGCCACCGATCACGCCATTCCGACGCACACCACCGCCGGATTTTCGTCTGCCGTTTAACTCCCTCAACCGTGTCGGACCAAGGTACGTATTTCTCCATGTGATTTGTTTCTAATCGAAGGTCCTGTGAACGAATTAAGTTTGTATCGTTCTTAACTAGGTTATTATCGTTTGAACCTAGTTTACATGTGGTATCAGAGACTTGTTGTGATTAGAAACTCATCCATGATTATCGGACTTTTTTTTGGTCGGTTTTGGGTCAGTTTTTGGCTCGGTTTTTTGGCAGAATTATGGTGGTTTTTTTTTGGGTCAGATTCTGATCGGTTTTGTCAAGCTTTTGGCCGTGTGTAGTTGATGTTAATGGAGTTGATTTTGGTCGGTGATGATGAAGCCGTATTGTTGTTGCTTTATTGTTTAAGTGGCATGATGATGATGATGATGATGATGATGATGTTCATGATATAATATGGCCGTATAATTAGGTTTTTGATAGTGGAATTTTGTTTAAGAGTTTTGTACGGAGTATTGATTAATAGCCAAGGTAATGGTCTTCTGTAGTTTATTCTTTGTTTCAAGTGGATTTGTTTAATAATGATTATTAATTTAATGATGGTATAATGATGAGGATGATGGCTTGTTGATGATGGTTTTTTCAAGCTTATTTTTATTTTGGACGTTAGTACTCCGTATATTAAAGTTTTTTTTTGTGGCTTGGTCTCGTTTGACTAAGTACTCCGTTTATAATATTAACGGATCAATGAAATTTTGGGGTTTTCTGTGGGGTTTTCCCGTATTCTTCCGCTGCGCTCTTTTATAGTCGATATAATTGTTTGAAATATCTCAGTAAGTTTGTTTGGTTGCACACACAGTCGCTTCCATTCATAAGAGATTGAAATTTCAGTAAAGAATTATTACACTATGAATGAGTGAAATCATTATTAAGTTGAGTTGAGTTCTGTGATGGGACCATCTCATGTTCTTTGATTTCATTAAAGTTTAAATAAGCCTCAGACATTCACATTAAGCTTGAGTTACACCACAGTGGACTCAATTAAAACAGTGAAAGTCAGAATAAGCAAGTATTGAGGATAAATTACTAGCCCTTAGGTCTTACCCGCAGGTGGACCGGCGTATATTAGTAACTTATCCATAAAAGTGTAGAACACTTAATTAATTGAGATTAGACTGGTACAGGTTATCATGAGATCTTTACTTGGTTTAATCAAAATTGTTAGGTTTCTCAATTATTGCACAAGTCTTATTCATTATTGCTAATTGTGTGTTTACTCAAAGACTAATGGTTGAGCATGTTTTCCAACTATGAAGTTGCTCAAAATAAATTGCTATTTTATTGTCTCTCGACTGTTCCTCTACTTACTGGATCGAACTACGCTGAATGGATTGAGATTGTAACTTTCTCTATGTCCATGTTAAGTTTCAGTGATTGTTTGAAGGAGGACGGTCCTCCCGTGTCTAAGTCTGATGAGAAGGACGCAGCGGCGATTATAAGGCGTATAAGGATTGGAAAGACAAGGATGGTAGCTGTCTTTCCTTTCTACGTCTAGTCAACTTCTTTGTGGACATTAAGAACTCAATTACTGGTGAATGTGACACAACTAAGAAATATCTTGCAAAACTTAAGGAGAAGTTCGAGCCTTCCGACAAGGCATTAATTCGCAAACTTCTCTCCGAACCTGCCTCATCAGAAGTATGATGAAAAGAAAATGGACATGACTAAGCATATAATGCATATGCAAAGCTTAGCCACTAAGTTGTTCAAGTTGGGACTTAAAGTTGAGGATCTCATATTAACGCAATTCATCTTTGAGGACTTCCTGAGAGTTTGAGGCATTCCATGTCATTTCTGATGCTATAAAGGAGACATGGGCGGTGGATGAACTTGCTAATAAACTTGTTCAGAAACCACGCGCCTAAGTAATGCTCGAGGCATAACATACCTCAGCGTACTTTGTGCATAAAGGTGAGGAGCTCTAAGGAAAGGGGCAGTCTAAAAGGAAGAATTTGGGCCAGCGATAAGTCAAGCTCATCCAGTATGCCAGGTCAATCAGGCAATAAAACTCTGGTGCTAATGTACACGTTTCTAACTTATTACAGGGCTTAAGTTCGACCCGAACCATAAGAGAAAATGAAAGGAACCTACTCATGGGAAACAAGTCTGAAGCATCCATTAAAGCTATAGGATGTTTTAGTTTGGAATTAAGTAGTGGATTTAAATTACTTTTAGAGGATACAATTTTGTTCCATCAATGTCTAGTAATTTAATTTCATTGTCTAAAGCTGACGATATTGGTTTTTCTGTGACTTTTGGAAAGCGGTTCTTTCGGTTTATTTAAAGATAATAGTATTGTTGGTGTGAAAGCGTGTAATGTCGAATAATAACTCAGCGTTCTTTGTGGCATAAAGGTTGACCCGTATTTCGAGGAAAGAATGATGTTGTTAGTAAAGACAACATTCTTCCTTCTCTTGATTTTCTTGATTTTGGGGACGTGTGTGGAATGCATTAAAGGCAAGCAAACCAAACACATTAAAAGGGCGCCACAAGCGCTGCTCTTTTAGAGATCATTCATACAGACATATGTGGTCCATTTGATGTTCTCCTTTTACGGAGAAATATTTCATCACCTTTATAGATGATTATTCACGGTATTGCTACATTTACTTGTTGCATTAAAAGTCTCAATCAGTAAATGCCGTAGAGCTTTACATTAAGGAGGTTGAGTGGCAACTTGGAAAGAAAGTGAAAATCATCAGATCTGACAGAGGTGGAGAACTTTATGGTAGATATGATGAATCAGGATAACATCCTGGTGCATTTGCTAAACTTCTAGAAAGTTTGGGTATTGTCGCTCAGTACACAATGCCAGGTTCACCCTGGATGAACGGTGTCGCTGAAAGACGTAACAGAACCCTATTAGAGGCTGTAAGGGCAATGATGAGTATGACAAACTTACCCATATCATTGTGGATGCACGCACTTATGACTGCAGTGTATGTCGCAAACCGGGTTCCTAGTAAAGGCGATTTCAAAGACACCATTTGAGCGTGGAAAGGGTGGAAACCGAAGTTTGAGACATTTACACATTGGGGTTGCCACATAAAATGCGCATCTGATCCTCAGGAGAAGAAACTCGATTCTAAAAACCATTAGCGGGTTTTTCATCGGGTATGCTTCTAAATCAAAGGGGTATAAGTTTTACTGTCCTAACCACAGCACCAGAATAGTAGAGATTGGAAATGCCAAATTCCTAGAGGATGGCGAAGTCAGTGGGAGAATTGATGAGGTCATCATCAATGAGATTAGAGAGGAAACTTCGGTTCCCATTTCTGTACCTCTAATCCCTAATCATGATCATGACGTTCTTATCGACGATGTCGATGCAAGGGAACAATATAAGGATGATGAACCTCAACCCATCAATGTGACTCCTGCCATTCCTGAAGTTATTAAAGTGGCAGATACACCTATAGCTGAGGCTCCTGTAAGGAGGTCCACAAGACCTCGTAGGTCGGCTATCTCAGATGACTATGTGGTTGATATGCTCTGACATGAGTTTGACATAGGATTGGATAAAGATCCGGTGGCGTTTTCCTGGCCAGTAAAGGCAATGATTTTGATAAATGGATTGATGCCATGCATGAGGAATTGAAATCTATGACTACAAATAAAGTATGGGAATTAGTTGCTCTACCTAAAAGGCATAAGGCAGTCGGCAGTAAATGGGTCTTTAAGACTAAGCGCGACTCCCTTGGCCAAATAGAGCGACATAAAGCCCGCCTTGTAGCTAAAGGTTTCAACCAGAAAGAAGGCATTGATTACAATGAAACCGTCTCTCCAGTTTCGAAGAAGGATTCATTAAGGATCATTTTGGCGTTAGTAGCTCATTTTGATCTAGAGCTACATCAAATGGATGTGAAAACGACATTTCTGAATGGAAGTTTAGAGGAAGAAGTCTACATGTCTCAACCTGAAGGTTTTGTTGAAGACGGTAAAGAGGACCTAGTTTGTTTATTAAAGAAGTCAATATATGGACTTAAGCAAGCCTCTCAGTAATGGTATATTAAGTTTCATGATACCATAACTACCTTCGGTTTTACGGAAAACATTGTTGATCAATGTATATACCTGAAGGTCAGTGGGAGTAAGTTTGCCTTTTTAATCCTATATGTTGATGATATTTTGATCGCCAGCAGTGTTCTGAGCTTACTTAAGGAGAGCAAAAGTTTCTTATCAAGTAACTTTGAGATGAAAAATATGGGTGAGGCGTCCTATGTGATAGGGATAGAAATATCCTGTGAAAGGTCACAAAGGACATTAGGTCCGTCTCAGAAGGCATATATCTCAAAGGTACTAGAGATTCAAGATGATTTGGATGCAATTCGGTATAGTTCTGATTCGGAAGGCGATAAGCTTAACTTCAAGCAATGTCCCAAATCGGCGAGAACATAAGAGAATGTAAGATATCCCTTATGCTTGATAGTTGGAAGCCTTATGTATGCCCAAGTTCTGCCGGAGCAGACATCGGTTTGCGAAGAGTGTGTTGGGTCGCAATCAAAGCAACCCTGGTATGGAACACTGGAAGGCTGCGAAAAAGATGTTAACGTACTTACAAGGGACTAAGAGTCACATGCTCACTTATAGGTATTCTGATCAGCTTGAAGTGATTGGCTACACTGATTCAGATTTTGGTGGATGCGAGAATAGCCGAAAGAGCACCTCAGGTTACGTGTTTGTCTTAGTGGGAGGAGCCATCTCCTGGAAAAGTGTTAAGCAAACTATTATTGCATCATCCACTATGGAGGCCGAGTTTGTAGCGTGCTTTGAGGCTACAAATCAAGGATTATGGTTACGGAACTTAATTTCGGGGTTGAACGTTCTGAGCTCGATCGCCAGACCGCTGAAAATTATCTGTGACAATGCTGCGGCCGTGTTCTTTTCGAAGAACGATAGGTATTCTAAGGGTATAAAACACATGGGAATGAAATACTGCTCGATTAAAGAGGAAGTTCGGAAGAGAAACGATATCTGTAGCACATTTAAGCGAGTGCTAATATAGCAGATCCACTCACTAAGGGGCTATTACCCAAGACATTATTGATGCATGCTAGCCTTATGGGTCTTGAGAATAGCACTTAGTATTATGTTATGTGGATTGCTTGTGTTTTGAAAAGATACTGCGTTTTGATCAACCTTATGTTATGAATATTAGAATTATTACGCTTTCACGTTATTGGTTTGTGTACACATGATTGGTGGTTGAAAGCGAAATAGTCTTTCCTAGAGACATTAAAGGGACCATTATGCTTACTCCTCTATCACGGATCGTTTGTCATGGGACAAAGATTCGATAGTAGATGGAAGGAACCATGTTGAGTATATAATGTGGAGCGCCATTACTCTATTGTTGTTTCAAGACTCTCGAGGTAATTAAGATAAAGCCATTAAGTTGATTTAGCGCCTTTGCAAACTTATGTTTACTGCATATAATGATGAAAGATGTACTCATAGTCAGTGGGAGAATGTAAGAATAATTTTATACGGTATTGTATTTAATTATTTATTACGTTATTTTGGACCTATAGTTAATCTTAAGTTAATGCGGTAATTAGCTAAATATAATAGTTGGGCTTTTCAGTGGGAGTGGCCCAGTTAATTTAATTGTTGACGGACCGATTAAATTAATTAGGTTAAGAAGCCCGGTCCTCCTCTCGCCCTTATAAAATATACTAAACCGTTATTAGTATACAACAATCAAAGAAAAACACAATTAAGGGTTAAAAGAAGGGAAAAGAGAGGAGAAACTTGGGGCTCACTTCACCGTATCACACGCCACCGACTGCCGCCAATTCCGACGCACACCACCGCCGGATTTTCGTCTGCCGTTTAACTCCCTCAACCGTGTCGGACCAAGGTACGTATTTCTCCATGTGATTTGTTTCTAATCGAAGGTCCTGTGAACGAATTAAGTTTGTATCGTTCTTAACTAGGTTATTATCGTTTGAACCTAGTTTACAATACTATATTACTTATTACTATAGACTAACCAAGAAATCTTGGAAGTAAACTAATAATACATGATCGAGCAAATTATACATAGAACTTAAGACATGATGTAAGGTTTTTCCCGACACGACTATTTGTAAGATGTAATATTGTCTACCTTTTCTCTTAACTTTTGTTCTTATCTAATATATATATATATAAAGTCGAAACCATAGTCTCTATGGTCGACATTTGTCCTAATGTAATTGGTTGATAAAAAAATTATTATTTTAATATACATAATTTAAGTTATTATATTAATATATAATAAAATTTATTAATCTTAATATAATTAGATATTTTAATATTATTAGGATTCTAAAAGAAAATAAGTTTTTTTGGTAAAACATTTAAAAAAAAATTACCTTAAACATAATCAAATATCCTTAAAAATATATAATCAAATATTGTAATAAACACTCTATATTTCCAAATTAAAATTGGAAAAAATAGATACATTATATTTGGAAGGTGTGAAAAATAAAATAAATAAATTTTTGAAAATAATATATTTTTTAATGAAAATTAAAGTTAGGTCATTAGGAAAATTTAGTATTTAATTCTTAGTGTTATTTAAAACAGCTAATTAGATATATATAATTAGATATTTTAATATTATTAGGATTCTAAAAGAAAATAAGTTTTTTTGGTAAAACATTTAAAAAAAAATTACCTTAAACATAATCAAATATCCTTAAAAATATATAATCAAATATTGTAATAAACACTCTATATTTCCAAATTAAAATTGGAAAAAATAGATACATTATATTTGGAAGGTGTGAAAAATAAAATAAATAAATTTTTGAAAGTAATATATTTTTTAATGAAAATTAAAGTTAGGTCATTAGGAAAATTTAGTATTTAATTCTTAGTGTTATTTAAAACAGCTAATTCTCTATGATATTTAAATAAAAACTTAGCTAAAAAAATTATGACTCACATTAGGAAAAAATTAGTATTTGTGAGTTTATATTTGAAATAAAACACCATGAAGAACTCATAGATTTAATATCATTAATTTTATATCAAAATAATATTTTTTCATGAGAGTATACATTGATAATGTATGCATTGAGAATAATTTTATATTAATTGAAGTATGATTAACAATTATACTTAATTATGATTTTAAGAATTTTCGTAAAAATATATCATAAATAGTAAATGTATAAACTGGACAAATAATTAGTATAATGCTAATATGTCATAAATAATAAATGTATAAACTGGACAAGTATTTAATATAATGTAAATTTATATAAAATTAAAATTTTAATGTAAATATAGTTAGCCCGGGCGGGGCCGGGCATGCAAACTAGTAACTCTTTAAAATTTAATATAAATCTTCTACTTTTATGCAAAGAAAATTATAAAATTACAATAAAATGCAAGAGTATTACACAAATTGTAAAAGAAAATGTACAAAAGATAATGCACAACATCCTTCTTGTAGGTAGCTTTAAGACATACTGCCTTCATTCAATTTCATTCATGGCACATTTGTCAACACACGTTTTTATAAACTTGATATTTTTAGTTGCACTTGATAAAAGATTATAATTTTTTTTTACATACTTATTGTATTTACGCAGATGAATTAAACAAGATCAAACATAATTATATTTTCATTTAATTATATATTTTACATAATTTCGATGATTCCTCAAACTTTCAAATAGTGTCAAATAGTGTAATGTCATAAATGAAGTTAAATGGAGGGAGCACAACATGAAGTAGACATATACTCCGTATAATATTTTACATTGGATATCCCATGCAACAGTCTCCTTGGATGCCTAACCTCAACTAGTAAGGTTGATTCTGTTGAACCCTTCTTGTACGCTTTATTAAGATCACATTATTATTACCGAGAATGTATCATCCATACCTGCAACAGAATTTGGTGGGAGTTTAAGATAATGTTCATAAAATTTTGGATATATTTTTTAAAGACAGAAAAAAGAAAAAAAAAAAGATATAGTAAAAGTATAATTTGAAAAGAAAATATTTACGAATGAGTAAAAGACGTTTATGATTGAACATTATCAAAATTTATGGGGAATGAAAAATTATTGTAGTTTTTTTTATTTATTTATTTATTTATAAGTATACATTATTGGCATTTATGATATGTCAATTGATATGATTATATGAATACAGTTGTTTTCCAGATAACTGTCTTGCATTAAAATAATGTGAAACTAATTAATTCTGTCCAAATTGAAAGAGTATTGATTTTAAAATGAGAAGAAAACTAAAAAATGAAGTATTATTTTTTTTATCCACATTACAAAAATATGCATACGATTTAGCAATATATTTTTTCCGATTTTTAATTTGTATTTTTATATTTTTTTTTATACTAAGAAAACCAAATTTTATATTTTGTATAAAAAATATAACAATCACGAGTTACATCATGCAAGGTAAGCAATTAATTATCTATCTATATTAATTATATATAACAAAAACCATTCACCACAAATTTTCCCTCCAACTTTTACATATTTTTATCCATTTTATTTTATTCTTTTTATCTCTTTTATTTTATTTTATTTCCTTTCCTTTTTGAAATTATATCATGTGAGTTAATATCTTCTATGTACAAAGTATATTTTTTCTTTTTATCTTTTAAACTATCCATTTTTATTTAATGTGTTTCTAATATAACGTTTTAAGCGCATTTTTCCATATTATTATAATAAATAATGAATTTTAAGACATTGTATTGCGATACTATAATCGGTTTCGTCATATTATGATATATTTTAAAATAAATTTATAACTATATTTGTATAAAAAAAAAATGATATGGTCCATTATTTTAATTGTTTTCTTACAATTTTTAACGTTTCGATCATTTAATATTTGATAGTTAATTAAGAAAAATCAAAATTATTTTAAACTTATTAAACGGGTTAATTCGAAAACAATTACGGGTCGAATTTTAAATATTTTCATAATACTTAACTATTTCAAACAAGTCATATAAACGGATTACATGTTAAATAAATATGCGGGCATGTAGAATACAGTTTGTTGTATTTTGGGTATGAGAATACATGTTTATTTAGGTTGCGGTTATATTATTACTACAAAGTATTCTTAATTTACTTTAATATTTGATTCAAATAACTATTAACTTATTTTAATACATCCCGTACATTTATGCACGGGTATTATGCTAGTAAACGTTATAGTGTAAAAACGAAAAAGTATAATATTGTGTATTGGATCAAATGATCACTTCTTTGGCCCCTTCCAATAATTGTCTCCAACTCAACAAATTAATAAATGTACTCCGTAGCTTTTTAGGCTTACTAGTTTGCATGCCCGGCCCCGCCCGGGCTAACTATATTTACATTAAAAATTTAATTTTATATAAATTTACATTATATTAAATACTTGTCCATTTTATACATTTACTATTTATGACATATTAGCATTATATTAAATACTTCTTCAATTTATACATTTACTATTTATGAAATATTTGTATTTTTTTGCTAAAATGTAAGTCATTCATTAATATCAATCATGAACATTAACACTCCAGTTAAGGTGCTTACATACAATAACACGATTTCGAACACTAACTTTAATACATTTAATGTTAAAATCCGGTCTTTCGACATAAAATTAATATAAAATTATTCTCATTTACTATTTATAACATATTTGTATGAAAATTCTTGAAATTATAATTAAGTATAATTGTTAATCATATTTCAATTAATAAAAAATTATTCTCAATGCATAAATTATCAATGTATACTCTCATGAAAAATATTATTTTGATATAAAATTAATGATATTAAATTTATGAGTTATTCTTGGTGTTTTATTTCAAATATAAACTCACAAATATTAAATTTTTCCTAATGTGAGTCATAATATTTTTTAGGTAAGTTTTTATTTAAATATCATAGAGAATTACTTGATTTAAATAACACTAAAAATTACTCGTAAATACTAATTTTTCCTAATGTAACCTAACTAATTTAATTGTCATTAAAGAATATATTACTTTTAAAAATTTATTTATTTTATTTTTCACACCTTCCAAATTATAATGTATCTATTTTTTCCAATTTTAATTTGGAAATATAGAGTGTTTGTTAGTACAATATTTGATTATATATTTTTAAGGATATTTGATTATGTTTAAGGTAATTTTTCTTTTTTTAGTGATTATTTTATTCTGCGTTTCCTCATTGTTTTGTTTAAATTAAAGGAAAGGATGTCTGTTTGACGGTGACGAGTGAAGGATGATCTACACGGCGATAGACAGATTTTATTTGACGGATGAGCAGCTGAAAAACTCCCCTTCAAGGAAGGACAACATTGATGAAGAAACCGAAACGACTCTTAGGGTTTACGGATGTGATCTTATTCAAGAGAGCGGAATTCTTCTTAGATTGTATCCTTCATATTATTTACGGAGTACTTCCCAAAGATGTCTATGCATCTGTTTTTTTTTAACATTTTCACTCAGACCTCAAGCTGTTATGGCGACGGGACAGGTTTTGTTTCATCGGTTTTACTGCAAAAAATCGTTTGCTCGCTTTGATGTGAAGGTAATGCTTTTTGAAAGTGCCTTGTTTTTTCTTCTCGAAGCACTGCACTGCACTGCGTTGATGTGAAATGTTTAGGATTTTTGTTATGGTATTAATTAATTGATTCGCAGAGGGTAGCTGCTAGTTGTGTTTGGCTTGCTTCCAAACTTGAGGAGAGTCCGAGGAGAGCGAAACAAGTTCTTATTGTTTTCCATCGAATGGAGGAATGTCGAAGGGAGAACTTGTCTCTTGAGCCTTTGGATGTTTTTTCAAAGGTACAAGACAATTTTGTTGCTAAAGTTTTTGACTTTGTAGTTTATCTTTTCTTTTTGTGGCAACAGAAATATGCAGATCTAAAGGTTGAGTTAATAAGAACCGAGCGACATCTTCTGAAGGAAATGGGGTTTATTTGCCATGTGGAACATCCCCATAAGATTATTTCTAACTATTTAGCCACGCTTGGGACACCATCCGAATTAAGACAGGATGCATGGAATCTAGCAAATGATAGGTTTCTATCCAATTCTATCATTATTCTTATTCCTTTTGCTTACATTCTTGAAATCCGTCCACGTTTAGTCCAATCTTAAAGTCCTCTGATTCTTTGATTTGATGATTGTCAACTCGTCAATGGAGCTTGGTGTACCTACATAACTGAATATAGAAACTGTAATCTGATTTGGGCGTGGCAGTGAATCTTTTTGTGTGTTGTCCCTCATGTCTCTTTTCGAAGTTGACGCGCAAGTGGACAACTTAATTTTTTATCCCTTCTAACGCGTGTAATTTTTCGTGATTGGTGTCCAGTTTGCGCACTACTCTCTGTGTGCGATTTAAAAGTGAGGTGGTTGCATGCGGAGTTGTCTATGCTGCTGCCAGAAGGTTTGGAGTTCCCCTCCCCGAAAATCCACCGTGGTGGAAAGTTTTTGATGCTGATAAATCTAGCATAGATGAAGTCTGCAGAGTTTTGGCTCATCTTTACAGTCGTCCCAAGGCCAAGTACATACCTGTGTGTAAAGAGCATGTCTCCTTCGCAGCATCTAGTAAGGCATGGGATTCACAGACTCCACCTATTCCCAAAGTAAGTACTCTTTACGGTTTCACATCATACAACTTTAACAGCTTGTGTTAGATAAGATATTCAAATGAAAGTATCAAACTTGTCGAAAACCGTACTGCATGCTTCATAAAAGAGTCTATCCTTGTCGTGTCATGGTGACACGGATATGACTCCAAAAGTGAAGTGTCATGTCTGACTTTTTCAAAATATTCACAGGAAGGGTCATTGAGCACACCAACTGCCAATACTGACAACACTGAAGCGAAGACGGCTCATGTTGTTGCTGTTACAGAGTCTGGTGGATCTAAGCATGCATCTGTGAAACAGGCCTTAGATAAGCGGAAAGGGTCCAAGAAAAGCGATAGTCTGTCAAAGGACAGACCAACGCATGAAGACGGAGGAGAAAAGCCCCCGGCTAAATCAAAGCATGATTCCAGAGCAGATACAAGTGGAGAGAGGAGCAAAGACGGGGATCGTGAGAGAGAAAAGGACAGAGACAGAATTAGCGAAAAAGAACGGGACAGAGATAAGGATAAAGGGCGAGACCTTCGGGAAAAACTTAAGTCCTGGAAACGTGATCGGGGGAAGGACTCTGACCGAGAGCGAGAACAAGACCAAGATGACGCTGATAGAGACCGAGATAAAGTGAAAGAAAAAGGCCATCGATCCAGGGATCGAACCAAGGATTCAGGTGCGTATAACTTTCAAACTTAAGTGCGAGATCATTGAATACTTAATCTATATTTGTTGGGCTGTTGGATATGGTTGTGGTTCTGATTGCACGTAATTTGAGTAATGCAGGAGGACATTCGGATAAATCCAGGCATTATTCTTCTCGAGGTATGCACATGAATTGTTCTTCTTTCTTACCTTCCTTTTGAATAAATAAAAGGGACAGTCATTAGTCTGACGATGATTCGTGATTTCAGATCGTGACAGAGATCGAGATCGGGATTACTATTACTCTTCCCGGGACAAGGAACGCCTCAGGCATCTCTAGTTTTAGTGGATATATTCATTCCTTGTCGATCCAACTTGCACTTTGTCCGTTGCAATCTGCTCTATGACCGGAAGAAGCAAAAGCAAGTTCAGCTCTGAATGTGTGTTGCTTTAATGTCTGTTGTGGGCATACCCCCGTGCGTATAGTCGTCACCAAACACAGAATTCTCTGTATTATTTTGATAAAGCACCAATCTTAGGAGTTAGGACAGATCTTGTGGCAATGTATGATAGTCAGTATTACAGACTTCCAGGATATTTTTACCAAATTACTCACTATAAATTGCCGCCTACACCTGAACGTCGCCGCACAATTAACTCCATTTTCTCAACTTTGCACTTTGTTAATTTGGGACTTGATTATTTGGCATTTAAATTTTTTTTTATTTTGATTTCGTTTTTAAACTGGCATTGTTTGATTTGTGCACATTGGTAACCCGTACAAGAATTAGAATTTCAACTATTTGTTTTGTGCACATGCATCAAATCATACAGAAACTATAGGTATTCTCCCTCGGCATGAATGTTGGCAAACATGACAAAGTAAAGGACGTAAATGAAGTTGAAAAGAGGACGTATAAGATAACAATAAAAATATGTAACCGCATACATGTCCGATCTTGATCAAAGATGTGGATACTCTGACGTTTTAACGACTTGAGCTGTATTTGAGTGATTTATAAAGATACAAAGCGACTGAGCGACATGATACAACTGCAGTCGACCAATTCTCAATTCATGGATTATACGTCGACCACATTTTCAAATTTCCTTTGATGAATGTATTTGATAAACCAACTAATAAACGATCAAAATTGTCCCTTTCAACCATTTTACTTGTCGCTTACATTCTAGCCATGACTACATTACTACCAAATACCAATATCTAGAATGATGGACGATGTAAAATGAGGAATTCCTGGTATCACAACACTTTTCAGTCAAGATAGACTTTAACATCTATTCCACTATCGATGAGAGACTGCACTACGGCTCTAATCTTCCCTTCAAATTTGTCCCTAACTCGTGGGGTGTACGAGGCTGTGTAAACATCGGCTTCTCTTGCTCGATCTGCCAGAATCCGACCAACTGCCAAACAGGCAGGTATATCACACCGTGACTTGAGAGCGGCTTTAATATCCTTGGAGTTGGTACCGGCAACTGCGACTTGTTTGCACGTCACTCTGTGGGTGAGCGAGGCCTGAACGAACCGCTTTGATATGAACACATCTAGTGTAAATGGTTCCATATAGGCAACTGTTCTCTGCTTGAATGATATGTGCTTCTGCGGATTCTTGGATTTCTTCTCCTTCTGATATGTATATGGCCTGCTGTTATCATCGTCCAGGTAGTCCTCCACCCCGAAAAAGCTTCTTGGGGAACAATGAGACTGCAATTTTTGGGATTAATTTAAGAGATATATCAGTGAATGCAATAATTACACTTTACGTATCATTGAACCCTATGATCGAGTTTTTAAGCTGATTTAGGATCGCTATCAAGTTGCGATAAACATGTGTACAAGAAAGCAAACATCCACATAAGGAATTTGAACATTGATCTTGTATTCAACAAATCTTCACAACTTTGGATCACAAGGCCACTAAACAATGATGTAACCTCACAGTTGTGCAACAATTTTGCGTTACTTTTCTCTATGCAAAATGCTCATTTATCCTTATGCACAGATCTTCTCAAGTGATTACTGGATATTGGCTGGTATAGACTTTAGAGTCTCAAGTAGCGACTTATTTAGGCCAAGCAATTCAGTTTCTCAAGATTTGATGTTCCTACACGAGGGACAGTGACCGGTGAGGGACTCCACTCTCTTGGACGTTGTTTGGCGATATGGCATTCCATGGATTCGTAAGGGGAATTGTTTTATTAGAGAAGCTAATGTATATTCACCTATATTTTCCCCTTTTAAAGACTAAACAAGGAAATATCTGACAGTCATTTGAAGGAAAAAGTTTCCCGAAAATGGCGAGTTATTGACCTTCCAAACACCCAAAATTTCCAATAGAATTTGGACATGAATGCTTGACATATCCGAACAATATTGAGGAGATTGGAAATTCTAGCACTCTAATTTTTCTTTAACTAAATGATGAATAAGTTAGGAGCCATACATAACCGCGACGCACTCGTACCTTGCAATTCAAGGACTAATTAATCTACAAAAGGCAAGGGGAAAAAGGGAATTATTCGTCATCATACCATGATGTCATTCCCCAAAGAGGTCCCAACTCCAATGAGGGAAGGAGGCTAAGGCGAAGGTAGACTTAGATACGGCATAAAATGATAAAGAATATACCAAGAGGGAATTCATTAGATCGAAAGGGCTTCCCCGTATTATTAACTGTATAAAAGTATATGTCGACAAATTGTGGCAAGAAATTTTGTGCGACCTCCAGGGCTCATATACAGTGGTTGCTGAGCGCGTACAATACTCAAATATTGCTTATGGTGTTTCTTGGAGTCGTTTGTTTGCTGATGGCTGCTTTCTTCGGATACCATGCAAAGCTCTGTTACACGAATACAACTACGAATGAGGTGTGTTCCCTTGTTGCTGATTACTTTTAGGTCAACATGGTCCCAAAAAATGATAAGTCGATCCAAACCAAAGTACACGCTTTCGTCTTGACACTATTTATTGTGATGGAAGGTGGTGCTTGCTTTGGTTAAATTTCGTTGTGCTGCGTGACTTGTGATGGAACGAGGTGCTTTAAATCTCGCTCTCTAACAAATTGACAAATTCATTGATTCACCTTATCTTGTTTCTTTTAACACCCATTTGATTTGAAGTTTGTACCAACTTTTGATGAACAAATACTCTAATTGTAGATGATTGGGTTCATGCCATGAGACATGAGAGTATAAGGAAATGGTGTATACATTTTGGCATACCACGCAAATTCTTAGACGAGATGGTTTTATTTGAAACTTAATTATTTGATCTAATAACATCAATCATCTACCTCTTGCACCTTACATAGAATGTATGTTCCCATGCTTTTGCAAAGTTGTTATGGAGTACGAGTATAAAATATAAAAACCTAACATGATAGTTTTATCATCAAGATACTAAAAAATTATAAACGTTATAGTGCAAAAACGAAGAAAGTATAATAATTGTGTATTTGATCAAATGATCACTTCTTTGGCCCCTTCCAATAATTGTCTCCAACTCAACAAATTAATAAATGTAGCTTTTAGGCTTACTTCACTACTCACTCACGTGAATTATATGCCCTTTCTTTGATTTTTAAAAAATACTAGTTGTTGGACTGCGCGCAGTCCCCCAACGCGGATCGACTTGTTGGGTGTTATGCGTTCGATGTAATCGTTGAAGGGATTTCAGTTTTATGTGTCAATTGCCTTTCTGTATAATAATTCGTTTCATTCATTTCGATTGCTCAACTGCATTATTACTTTGTACACATTTAGGCCTTATAAATTTCATCTAAACTTACTTATCTTAATCATACTCCCTCTGTCTCAGTTATTTGTTTGCATTTCTCTCAAATTTTTCTAGAGTCAATGTGTAAACTTATTGAAACTCAATTATTTGTTTGCACTTCTCTCAAATTTTTCAAAAGTCAATGTGTAAACTTACTGAAACTGAGGGAGTACATTTATAAAATGGAGTTTTGCAATCACAGTTCACATGTCTCTATATTTTGAATATTATTATCATATTTTCAAACTCATAAATTATATAAAAATAACTAAAAGGCGCACTAATTTTAAATAGTACTTGTAACATTTACAACTTGTGTTTTCATTTTGTCTATTCTCATTTCCCAACTCTATGTTTCTTCTTCTCGTATTCCTGATTTCTTTTGTTTTTCATTATCAACATATTCCGCATCGTTTCTTTCCTCTAACTTCCTCCTACTCAATCGTTCATTCTATCTCTTTCTCTAGGCAATCCTCCTCTTGTTTCTATTCCTTTTATACTACTTAGAACCTGTTCTTTCGGACTTTTTAGAAATTGAATCAATCAATCGAAATTAATCGAATCGAATTGAATCAAATAAGTTGAACAAAATCGAATCAATCGAAATGAATCAATCGAATCAATTGAATGAATGAATCGAATCGAAATGAAATAAAATAAGTTGGAAAGAACAGGTCTTTACGCATTTTCCATTTCTCTTAAGGCTACTCTTGTCCGATGCTTAAGTTGAGATTGTTTTTAAATTCGGATTCTTTCTTCTTGGTAATTTTTTCTTGCATTTCCTCTCTTTATCTCCTCCTCATCTTTACCAATAAGTCACATCTAATTTTACTATTGCCTCTTGTTTCCCTTACGTCATTATATTTTAATTTTATTTTTGGCATACTTCTTCGCCTCTTTGTCATTACTTCTCGTAATATTCTTAGTTTCATTATTATTTATGTTTTTCTTCCTCAACATTTTTTTCCTCGTCACATCTCTTCTTACCCTTTATTTCTCCTTCCCCTTATCCTCATCCTCATCCTTATTATTCTTTACATACTCGTTTTTCTTCTACATCCTCGTAATTATTATTAAATTACGCTAGCGCGCGCGGTCCCCTTACGCGGATCTACTTGGTTGGTGTTATGCAGTCGATGTAATCCTTGAAGGGATTTTATTTTTTATGTATCAATTGCCTTTTGTATCTATAATTCGTTTCATTCATTTCGATTGTTCAACTGCATTATTGCTTTGTAGATATTTGGGTCTTATAAATTTCATCTAAACTTACTTATCTTAATCATACTCTCTCTATCTCAGTCATTTGTTTACACTTCTCTCAAATCTTTCTCACAAAAAAGTCAATGTGTTAACTTACTGAAATGGAGGGAGTACATTTACAAATGGAGTTTTATAATCACAATTTACATGTCTCTATATTTTGAATATTATTAGCATATATTTAAACTCATAAATTATATAAATAAGTGACTAAAAGGCGCTATAATTGTAAATAGTACTCGTAACATTTACAACATGTGTCTTCACATTTTCTCTATTCTCATTTTTCAACTTTTTGTTTCATCCTGTCGTATTCCTGATTTCTTTTGTTTTTCATTATCAACATACTTTTTCATTTCTCCTGAGGCTACTTTTGTCCTATCCCTCCTTTAACTCCATATAAGATGGACACTCAATTTGAGATTGTTTTAAAATTATTTTTTAATTGGGGTAATTTTTAAAAGCCTTGCTACTCTTTTTCTCCTAGCATCATTTTTTTAATCTCTTCATTCTCTTTGCTATTTGTTTCCCTCTCATTTCTCTTTCGTATCTTCTTTCCTTATCCTTATAGTACCATTTTCTCCTTCCCTTCATCATCTTATTTCTTCTCAATACTACATGTACCCCTCTCAGTTCTCATATGGCTCTTATTTCTTTACCCCTTGTAATGTTCTTTTTTTTCTCCGCTGACTGATTCGCTTTGTCTCTACATACTACCCCTCATATACTTTAAATCCCAACATTTCTTCTACTTCTATTCTCAACCTATTTCTTTTTCTAATATTTCTTCTCATTCTTATTTTCCCTCCATCTCCATTCCTCCTCCTCCTCCTCCTCATTTAATCCATTTTCCTCTAATTTATCATTTGTCTCTTCTTTTCTTAACCCTCATACTACTTATTTTGTTCCACTACACTTACTTCATTGATTCTTCTTTTCTTACCCTTCATAATCCTCTAATTTAAAAAAAACACACTAATAACAATTATTTAATTTATTTTCATATTAATACATAAATAAAATTTTAGTAAAGAAACTAAGGGGTTTAAAGCAGTGCAAACGAAAAAGTAGTGTAAATTAAATTAACTACGTTAGCTACTTAGTTTAATAATCTAAATCAGTCTTTTGTTTGTTTTCTTATTTTGGAACTTAACAAATTTTAATTTTTTTTATCTAACTTAAAATATTTTTGGTCAAATATTTAAGTACAATAAGATACTTTTTTTTTGTCCTTTAAATCGATTTTAAAGTATTAAAAAAAATTTATGTGAAGAAAATCGTTCACTATCGCATTTTTTTATTTTACTTTACTTAACCTGTTTTCTTGTTTTGGTCTTCTTTTATTTTTTTTCTTGTTTAGTTGTTTTCGTGTTTGGTGGTGTTGTAACGTGAAGTGTTAGTAGTAGTATAAGTACATAAGGTAAGCTTCACCAATTGGATGCTAAATTTTAAGATTTTAACAATAAAGAAAGAAAATATATAAATAAATAAATAAATGATAAGAAGAAAATGATTAAAGATGTAGTATTGATGTTGTAGGTAGTGTGTCTTGTCTTGTCATTGTCTCATTGACAATTGACAATTGACAATGTGTCTTGTCGTCTCATTTTTCCTTTAATTTATAATGTATCTTACTCTAATTTTTCGTTTAATTACCTTCACTAAAAATCCAAATGCTCAATGATTAGTATTCTACTCCCTCCATCCCAATTTAATTGTCCCCTTTTACTAAAATGCTAGATTTAAGAAATTTAGAAAAGAGTGACTAATTTTTACAATAGTTACCTATAATTCCAATTTTACTCTTAAAATAATATGGGTGGGAGGGCTTGCTAATTGCTATACCAACTTAAGCAAATATTTATTCCCACAATAAGGATGACCTAAGGATAATTAAGTAATTTTTCCAAAGGGGACAAGTAAATTGGGATTTTTCAAAAACCAAAAAGGGACAAGTAAATTGGGATGGAGGGAGTATAAAATAGTAACTCACTAAGTCACATTTAAAAAAAGAAAAAAAAAAGGTAAATGCTACGGAGTAATCTTTATCATATCAGTCTTGTACAACCCGATTGTACACATATGTATAAAGTTCTTTGTAAAATAAATTAAATGTGACTTGATATACTCCCCTCCATTTCTGTATTCAATCTTGTGAAATTGCAACACAATTTTTTCTTAGTATGTTGTAATTTGACTTTTATTATGGTCTTGTTTTTATAGTCACTTATAATTTTTTCTTGTTTTTTGGAAAAAAAAAGTAGGAACTCTATAATGCATTCATTTTCGGTTTAAAAAATGCACAAGGCTGGATATTACAATTAGCCAAAAGAGGTGGAATTCAACATGACTTAAAAGAAAAATACTAAATAAAGTGCTGTCGTAAAGTGCATGAGCTATTATTTTGGGTCAAGGCTGTTTTAATGTGCAATATTATTATTACTCCGTACTTTACATCTTTTTAATTGTTGTTTTCGTAACAATTACGGAATATTCTTCCCTTACATTTCCAAAAGATAATGGTAGCATTATGACATCATTTATCTACTGTAAGTCCACCAATCAATAACTTATGATTTATATTCAAATGCTTCCAATTATACCATAAAACTACTTAGTTCATCTAAATATAGTTAGCTTTCAATGGTGTTATACATAAATATAAGGGATCTTTAATCAAATTTATGAAACTGATTGCGTCATACACGAAAACTACTTCACGATTTTCGAGTAGTGCACATTATTGTACACTTTCAAATTCTGATTCAAAAGGAAAAAAAGTTTAGAAACATCAATGAACACTACATTTTTGTATAATTAAAACCCTCAACAGCTCATGACTTCTTTACTCCTAAAGAATTTACGTTTGCAACTCGTGGTTGTGATTTTGTAAAGTGATTTCAAGGAGATCTCTACCGATTTCTTCCAGCAACACCAGCTGGTTTTCAGACGGTTTCATAAAGGACTGCAATACATGGTACCTCCCAGAGACGAAGTCATCAATGGCATTAATGTGTGACAGTTGTAAACTCAGCTTTTCTGTACGTTACAAGTTTAATAAGGTAATTGAAATTTAAACCGACATGACGTGACCAGAATGCTTTCAGATCCAATATGATCGAATAACAGAGCCAAAGACCTGAAAATTAGGCACTTATGATGTCTGAGAAGTTGTTCCTTAGTAGTAGGGGAACCCAGTAGCGACTAACGCTTTGTCCGTTGATCCAAGCTTCACCTTTACTCATTGTAATTAGCTTTGACTGGCGACTGCAAAATGGATGACGACAACATGAAACTCAGGACACGTGTTCGTTATCAAATTTTTCGTAACCTAATAAACACATAGGAAAATTTTAGATTGTTTGAGATAACTCAGGATATAAGACCACTTTAAAAAACATTAAGCCGAACTCACCATGTCTAGGACGAATTTCACGTCTTGTAAATTCTCGTCACAGCTATCTGTTTCGTAATTTGCGGGGTGTGCTTCGGGACCTTGGGTGACCTCATCGCCTGTTGGTATATCTGTGTTAAACAAAATATGGCGTCAAAACCTTGTAATCTCAAGATAGTGAGAAATTGAATTGTAATCTCCAACCACTCGACGTTTAAAAGTTACGAAAGAAAGGATGAATCAAGGTTATTTCTCTCTGACTTCCTTTGTCCTTCCTCCCTTCTGCTTTTCCTTTTTTCCACGCTCAATTCTGCTATACACTGCCTCCATACTTCTTCTGTCTTTTAACACTTCCTTCTCTTCCTGATTTACATTTCCTCCTGCTATACCTCACCAGACTTTCTGTCATGCTTCTAATTCTCTATAATTGGTTCTCACCGTAACTCAATAAAAGTGAAGCTCAAATTTATGAACAAGACCGAATCATTGGTTATGATGACCAAATCATACACAACACACTTTTCTAAAGGATAATTGTATGGTCCATATTCTGAAGCAAATTTGGCAAGTCCACACAAGTCCATACCCTCAATTGAAAACTAATTGAAACTAACATTCTAAAATGTGACAAATTCAAAGTTGAAAGAACCCGACCAAGAAATCTAATAAGCAAACTCTTTCCATTTTGGGAACCTGAGATATTACGTGGTAAATTTCGATTTTTTTTTTTTCTTTTGTTGTTGCCTTAATTTAACACCGAAAAATTAAAGCAAATTCCAAGTGATATCTTAGACCTTTCCATTAGAGATTTGCAACTATGTGTCTATGTGACTATGTCATTGCAACTGTCATGACAAAATCTCCAGTTAGAATCGGCAGGAAAGAGTAGGAACGGACTGAGACAACCGCAACTGGAAGTTCAAACTCAGAATAAGATTTTTTTTACGATAATTTTTTTTTCCAAGAAAACAAGGTGATATAAAGGTGAGCAGTAAAAAGAATAAGCTCTCGCATAATCGAGATTAACTTAATCCAATAACAAGAAGAGAATTAATTTCCCTCGAGAATGAAGCACATGACTCTCACTCATCTAACTACAATCTTCTAGAAAAGCAGGCAAGGAAACCATTCACCTAAAGAAAAATAAAAAGGTTTCTTTCAAGCAAAGCATTCCACATTTCCACTAAATAGCTAAAATGACCACTTCCAAATTTTACTAATCTGCCGTCTTTTGTTTTCTCTTCAGAGCATATTGTAAGTAATTAAAGATCTAAGAAAATGTAAATTATTTGAATATAGATTTATATTCTCCAACTTACACGAGTCACAAGTGTATGTAAACATATGAAAATTGACCCAGCCCTCTTTATTCAGATTCAAGACCCCTAACTTAGGTCAACCCTCAACCCAATCCACCTGATCCAACCGGTATTTTGATTCAACCCATATGCCAGTCCCATTGAATAAGATACATGAACTCACGACATATGAAAGGGGTTCAAGATTTAGAAGCAGCAGACTTACGACAAAAGAATGCAGACAACGGTTCACCTCGCCTTAAAGTAAGAAAGTCATCTACGAACAAAAAAAAAAAAAACAAAATCATGGAAGATAGAATCGGTGATATGGCCAGAAATAAGAGTGTATACCTGATTTTGTTTTTGATACAGATGGCTGAACAACAATGTGCATGGTCGTGCAGCTTGACCCCTTTATGGAGCTCAAGAGATGGTCTTGACATTCTCCAAAAAAAATTCAGGCGCTTATGATTTTTACATCGTTGGCTGCCTTTGGTGTAAGTTTTGTATCTAGACATACCAATATACTTTAAAAGTGGAAAATAAACGTAATATAAGCCAAAAAAGATAAACAAGCAGAACAAAAACACAAGAAAAAGAAAAATAACTACTTCACTAATTAAAAAATATCTACATCAAAATGAAGATATAGCCTCGGAAGTCGCTATTTCAAGCTGATCTCACTCTGATGCATACAACACTATGAATACCAACATATGACAGAGTAAACAATAAGAGAGTAAGTTTGTCATGCTTTTCTCATGTACAACTAAGTCACTTTACTTCAGTTAATTTTGAAATAAAATATAGAAAAAAAAAATAGTTCGAAGATATCCGATCAAAACACAAATCTTTGACTCCCTAAGTCGTAATATAAAGCCTTGCCATCTTGGGTACTTGTAAGATCAATCATCAGAAAAGCACATTAGCTCCTTACAGAACATATCATTACTCCATATTGATTATTAGACCAATAGCAAGGCAAATGAGTAAGTATAATCCATGAAATTTTTCTAGTAGTTCGATCAGGCGCTCTTAACCCTCAACGAATACCTTTATTTCGGAGCTTGAAACTCGGGATCAACCATATCTACCGACCTTCATCACTTCATACATCTCCTAAAAGATTTATTCCCACAATAGAGATCTTTTAACTTGATAATTGTCACACGATGACATAAACATGTTCCATGGGAATCTAATTTGCATAATATGTCCACCTCCCGATCGAAATTGGAACTTGACTTACATAATAGAATCTAGCACAAGTGTCAATAATTACCTCTCCGAAGTCATAAAGAATCGTCCCTAGTGTAGCGTGCCCACGATTCTCAAAATCTAGCATCTCCAATTTGCGACCGATGAGGAATCAAGGTTAGTGATGATGAATTCACATATGCGTAGAACTCAAGTGTAAATGAAAATTAACGACAATGTTCCAACAAATAAAAACTATTGAACTAAAGAAATTAGGACATAACACAGCTCTAAACATATCTAATAATTTCACACACGAACCACTTCCATTCAATCAAACAACACTTGAACTTCAGAAACAAATCTGGGAAGATTGAAAATGACCACTCCTCATAAGCTGTCATACCTTCTACATCAGGATCCTTAACCTGTAACAATTCCAACGGACCTCGATAAGTCAGAATATCAACAATTATTTAACATTTGACAAGTGCTTTTTAGTGGAAGCATGAGTGCTCCCCGGAAACTATTGGTGTACAACGTTATACTTGTTTCGTCCCGTGTTGTCCGATCAAGACGTGCAAAGGTTGGAACATAAAAGCGAGTTAACACGCAGGAAAAGCAAATAAAATCAAGGAGTTTATATTAGAAAGGGAGAAGATCAATCTAAAGTAAAATCATTAGTTTATATCAAGGAGTTAATATTCAGTTGAAATCATCAGTTTGCAGTACCACAAGCGAACTTAAACACGTTTTACGAAACTCATAGTCAAAATGAATGACAAATGGAAGCAGTATAGTTAAGCAAGCTAAAGTAAGATTACAGCTAAATCATCGAATTTGCAGACCACATTCGACTCTAAACACGAATGCCTGAACTCGAAGCAAAAACGGAGTAAAAGTTAGAGCATCATACATTCGGATCACCTTCCTTTCTGTGAAGCAATTGACCAAAACCTTAACATACTCGCCAAACTTCTTCGATCAAACAATGGTGTTTGCAACAATACCATTGTCACTGCTCTTCTCTCTCACCAATTAATATGTTTGGTTTAGTTGTCGATCAATGTCGATGAGCAAAATGGTGCAGTTCAGGCCAAAGGTTCACCTCTTTCTTCATAATTGCATCAAATTCTCAATCAAACAACATTCGTAAATGAAAAACTACCAATTAAACTGAACTAACTGTCTAAAATACCTTGATTTGCTTCCAGGTATAATTTACAGATTGTCGCTCTCTGAAAGTTTTGACTATGGATGACATTTCCTGCGTGAAACAGCCAAAAAATATTATGACCAAAATACACATGAGTAAACCCCAATTGTCAAATAAAGCACAAAACTTGCATCAAATTCTCAATTTTTTAAAAACTCCGACATAAAAAATTACTAAACTGAACGCAAACTAACCAAATCTCATATGGACGAGCAAAATTATTGAATTAATTACAGGTAAAGGAAAAAAATTAGCATACAAGTTTGGAAGGGAAGGGTTATGCATAATATATGATACGAATTGGAAAATAGAAACCTGATTTTCGGGAAATTCGAATAGAAGTGTTGTCGACAAAATTGCCTCCAATTTCTGGGAGAAAATTTAGGGTAGAAATAATGGAATGAGGAAAAGTCGAAGAAGAAGAAGAAGAAGGAGGAAGATCAACCCAGTGAATCTATAATTTTGAAAGTTGCGGATGAGAATGAATGAAGAAGTAAAAGCGTGAAGGTTTGCTTGTAGGATGGAAAATATAGTACAGAGGAGATGGAAGAAGAATGGGTGGAGGAGAATGAAGAAGGGCGAGGAGAAATTCAGGCATAAAAACAAAGAGGTTTGAACGGTGAAGATTGTGGGAAGGAAATGGAGGGTGGAGATCGATGTGTGTACTGTTCTTATGAATAGTAGAACTTTTGTTTACTTTTAAAGATTGTAGGATATATATATATATATATATATATATATATATATATATATATATATATATATATATATATATATATATATATAAATATAAAATTGATTCTTTTTTCAAATTTAATTATGAACACACTCTTGTTAAAATAGTTGGTTGTCAAAGTAAAATAAAAAATATTAGAAAAGTTTTTGGGCTGAATTCTTAAGGATTATTATTATAATGGTCAATTTTTAACCACAAACATTCTTTTACGTGCAACCAACGGTTTTATTTTAGCAATTTTATCATTCTGATAAAATAGATTTCAACGTTCAATAGGATATAATCAAATGAATTATACTTTATATTAAATTTTATGTGAAATATGACAATTCGAAACATTTCTAACCATAAATTTTACTTAAAATTCAATAATGTATTACCTTTTTATTTTATTTTTATTTATTATTTTTTTTTTAAAGAAATGGGAAAAGAAATTAACATTTTTCTTTAACTTTAAATAATACTTCCTACATAACTTAATCATCAACATCATTTGTTATTTGGTTGCCTTAAAATTTATGGGAATTAAGATATTCCATGAATTGTAAACATTAAGTGTTGTTTGGTTGACAATTTTTTTCACAAAAAGGATGAACTTATTCACTTAAATTGTAAATCCCTACAAAACAGATGAATTAAATTACCAATTTCTTGTTTCAAAAAAAATAAAAAAATTATCGATTTCTATTACTTCCTTCGTTTCAGTGAATTGTTAACACATACGGAGTATTTGAAAAAAGTGTAATTAAATAATTGAGACTGAGGGAATATGTGAATTGTTAACCCATATTTGATAATCAAACAAGATTATCCCATTCACATGAATTTCAAAAAAAGGAAATAAATTACCTGATTTCATTTCATGAGAGTTTATAATTCCTAGGTGAATCAAACTAAACCACACCTAAAACTATATATCTACACTATTAGAGTGTAACACCCCGTGTTTTTATTAATACTAATTAATTATTTTAACAAAATTCTTAAATTAAAATTTATATAATTTAACTTTTATTCAATTACTTTAAAAACGCGGCTGAAAAATTTCGATTAAATAAACGTTCTCAAGATATTTTAGTTAAACTTTCTCGATTTTTATACTAATCTGTATTATATTTTTATTCCTAAAATACCTGTCAAACTAAAACCTTGATTCAATTGGTTTTATTAAACTAAATAAATTTAAGTGCCTTACTTTAAAGATTATTATAACTTGAATATTATATGATTGTTTTGAAATGTTTTCGTTAAACAAACAGACCTTTTGAAAATATGTGAGACCGTAATAGAATTTGTAACTAATATTTTTATACCTCGTTTAGTTTTAAAATATAAGTTTTATGATATAAATAATAAAAATAAAATTATAACTAAATAATTTTCAACATAATATATTTTGTAAAATATAAAGATTTATAAATAAGAGCGAATAAAACGGAGCAAACAAAATGAAACAGACCCACTATACTCCCTCACATGTCGACAACTCTACATACCCTATACCCACTTGATTTTGGGATATTATTTTTAACCCACTCAAACCCTAACTCCCTCATCTCTTTACTGCCTCCTCCTTCTTCTTCTTCTTCTTCTTCTTCTTCTTCTTCTTCTTCATTCTTTGCTTCTCTTTAAATCAAACAAGCTAAAACAACACAACAAACAACAACAACAAATGACAGTAGCAACAACAAAAACAACAACAAAAACAGCAACAAAAACGATAACAACAACATCAGCCAACAACCGACAACACAACGACAACAACAGGGGCCACCTCGGCCACCCTGGCCACGGTCATCAAGCCGCCATTAATGGCGAGCTCGAGCCCAGTCACCCAGCACCACCACCGTCCTCCTCTTCTCTCTCTTTTCGTGGTCCCTTTCTCCCCTGTTTTACGCCCCTTCCTCGGCCAACACCACCTCCGTGCACCACCACCAGACACGCCACCTCAGACCACCATGGCCATCACTACCACCGTCGTTCTCTCTCTCACTCTCTCTCTCTCTCACGCCCGCTTCTCCCTGTTTTCCCCGCCTCTCTCTCTCTCTTTCTGCCTCGCTCCTGCCTTACAGTGAACCACTCACTCTGCCACCGTGGCCTTCATGCATGCCCTCGCTTTACTTGTACTCTAATCGTCGGTAAGTAACATTAATTAAATCGTTTTCTGTCCATGAATATTATCGTCATTTGATTTCGCTCATTCTAATTCATTTTTCTTTCTCCCCTGCACCTCCTCTTTTTCTGAACTTCCGACCACCGAGTCACACCGGAGTTCGCTTCGCCACCAAGGCCTCTCGCTTCTCTTGTCTGCGCCCTCTCTCCCTCGCTTCTTCCCTTGTCCGTCATGGTTCTATTGCCAAAGTCCTACCACTTTCGAGTCGGGTTGGGCATGACCTTGTCGTGTTTTGGAAACCATTTAAGTCGGGTTTTATTCGGAGGCCTCTGTTCGTGAGCCAAATTTAGGTGACTCGATTTCTTCCTCAAAATCTCTAACAATTAACGTTTTGGTTTTATTTAAATTAATCTGTTATTAAAAGTGAGCTAGTATGCATTAGACACGTATGAGTCCCGTTTCAGTTTAATTTGATAACTTTGTATGATTCGCTATAATATGAAATTGGGTGTTAATTTTAGTTATAATATAATGTTGAATTGAATTGTGAAATATGATATTTATATGATTTTGTGAAATTATATTTTGGGTGAAAATGTGTTGTGAATTATTGTTGAATTATATGTAATATTATCATGTTAATATTATTTGTTATGTGTAAATTAAAATATATAAAGTATAAGGATCACAATTATAAAATAAGACTAAAAATATTACTAAAATAACTTAAGTAAATAAATTAAATTAATATAAAATATTTATGGAAATAAAATAATTATCGGCACTAAAAAAAGGTTTAAATAAAACACAACTAAAAATTGAGAGTTAAATAAAAAGGGTATTAAGTTTAAATTAGTATTAAATAAATTCAAAGGTAAAAATATAAATTAATTGCCACTGTATTTAAAAATTTCCAAGATAAATAATTATATAAAATGTCATATATTACATTTAATATAAAGATTACTTTATTAAAATTATAAAGTTTACAATGGACTTAAAATATACTAAATAAGTATTTGGTTAAAATAATAAAAAGAAATTGGGTACTTTAAAACTTAAAATGAATCTAAGTAAAACTATTATTGAATAAAGTTAATAATTAATATCACAAATAAGAATTTACAAAAAGGTGAATTGTTAAGATCATATAAAGATCGACTAAAAATTTACTAAGTAAAGTTATATAAAAATTATGAATGATATATTTATATATATAAATATAAAACCTAACTAAAATTTAAACTATAAACACTACAAGAAATCTGCTCTCGGGCGACCAAAATTGGCGACTAAATCTAGTCGCCAAATACAAAAGGCGACTGAAATTAGTCGCCAAAACACAGTCGCCCAGCTTAGTCGCCAAAAAAAAATCGGGCGACTAAATTTGGTCGCCAAAATTTGGCGACTGACAGTAGTCGCCAAAAACATAATTTGGCGACTGAAGGTGACGTCAGTCGCCAAAATTGGCGACCAAAACACAGTCGCCAATTTGGCGACCACAGATTCAGTCTCCAAATTTGGCGACCAAAATTTGGTCTCCAAATCCATTTTTTGGTCGCCAATTATCTGATTCATTTTTTTTTTTATTATTTTTTTTTTCCAAAATTCAGTCTCCAAATCACTTCTTAGTCGCCAAATTGAGGGACCAAAATTCATGTCTGCAGACTCATACCCACCTTTCAGCCGCCAAATCAATGTTTGCCACCAAAATTTAGCTCTTGCCAATTTCAAGACAATAAATTTATTCAATTCAAAACACTTCCAACTTACGGAGTAATAAACAACATTAATTTCAACAACGATTTATTTAATATTAGAATTAATTCTAGTCAATTGTCTACAATTCAATCCAAACAAACCGTATATCTAACAATCCAAGTTAAACAATTAACGAAAAAAGTTTAAAACGACTAAACAACAAGAGAAACTAGCGTCCACGCCACGCCTCCTCCGAATGGATCTTAACGGTTGAATGGGGGGCGAAGTCGTGGATTCCACGAGGAAAAGTACATTTGCATCACGTTGAATTGTTCTTGCATGCACCTTAACTATTCCTTAAGGGCGGCGTTTAGTTCTTCTAAATTGTTGTTGAAGCTGAGATACCGTCTGGGCACATAGTTTTACTTGTGCGTCGTTGTCTCGATGCTCCATAGAGTAATTTGGCCACTGAAAAATTTCGTACAAAATCAAATTATAGGTTAATGTTCTATAAAAATAGATGACACAAAACCAAACATAAAGAGGAATGATAATCTTATGAAAAATTGTCTTTAGCAATATAAGATAATACGGAGTATTAATTTGGACAATCAATCATACTAACATTCACTATTAGAAAAATGACGACATAGAACATTGAAAACTAGTACTCCGTATAAAAGACTAACATAAAAATGGTCTCCAAGTCAATAATGGTGTTTTATACAAATGGTTTCATGGTTTCTTTTACCTTTGGGAACCATTACTCATACATAGAAATAAACCAATAAATATAAAAAATGGTCTCTTTGATCAACAAACACACCTTAGCCTTGAAATAAATGGTTTCTTCTCCATGATGAAATTCGAGTCCAAAATTGATTTGCTCTTTGTCATCTCCTAAAGATGAGCCAATGGACAAACATCTAAAGACGAACCACTAGCCATTGCATTTCACCTTTAGTTTAACACTGATTTTTCAAGACAAGCCAACAAAAGCAACCCCCTCATTGAGTTGATAAAAAAAATGGAATAAGTTAAATGCACAATGTTGATATTATGAATACAATTAGATGAATCAAAATTACAATGACGAAAATCAACTCCACATGAGCGCATATATTGGTTCAAGAGAGACTAATTGTTGATTCAAACAAAAATTACACTAATAACACTACTGATTTTATCAATCAATCATAATAATACTATCAAATCAACAACACATTATCAATTGTAAACTCAATTAAACAAAACATGATTAATTATCAAAAAACCCCAATTTGAAACCCTAAATCTCAATTTTTGCTAACCATATTACACAACTAATTCACTAATTAGATTAAAGTGAGAAAGAAGAAATCGAAATAAACTAACAAAAAATGAAATAGTTATACAATGGAAACAAAAGCAAATTGAATTTAAAAATACAAACTAACCTTCACAAATTAAAACTAAGGAAGAAGAAAGAGCAAGATTTCAGTGACCTGGGCGACGAGTGGCGACGACGAGTGGCGGTGACGAGTAGCGGCGAAGCAAGCGAGGTGTCTTGCAGTAGAGTGGCGGTGGCGGGGGCAAGGGACGGTGGTGAGGTGGTTTGGGTTTTCGAATTGGGGTTTTGTTTTTTGGGGAAACAAATGAATAAAGGGGAAGGGGATGCTGGAAAGTGGAAAGCATAAAATATGGTAGAAAAATTGGCGATCAGACTTATCAGGTCGCCAAATTTGGCGACTGAAAAGTGGTCTCCAATTGCACTTTTCAGTCGCCAAATTTCCTGCTATTAATTAATCTGAAATCGTTGTGGTCGCCAAATTTGGCGACCATTTTTAGTCGCCCGAATATATTTTCGGTCGCCAATTAGGCGACTATAAGTATTGGTCGCCATTTTTAGTCGCCCGATTTTAATTTTCTTGTAGTGAAAGTGTATGACATTATAAAAAGTTATAAATAATTAAATAAATTAAACTTAAGTGAATGGTACTAAAATATAAATATTAATAATCTCACGTATTAAGTCACCTAATACGACTACGTAAAAGTTACATAAATAAAATCAATTCAGAAATTAGGCCACCTAAACGAATATTAGATTTTATTAAAAATACTAAAGTTTGCTAAGTATCATTAAGATACTTTTACAAGTTAAAATAAATGTTAAAACTACTAAATCGCTAAACACTTTACAATTTAAATAAAAGGAGGTAATAAATGTGGGTTATAATGCAATTCAATTATTTATATTACTAATCACTAATCTACTTTAATTTACTTAAAGTTTAAATGAAACTAAATCATACTTAATCTAACTATCATTAGATTACTAAAATACAAAATAAGAATACGTATAAGTATAAACATACATACAAAGTATAAAAATACGCATACGTATAAAAATACGACAAAATAATGAATAATGAAAATATTTAAAAGTTACGAATCTGACTCAAAATAAATCATCAAGTTTTCCTATGTGTTTCGCTAACTGATTTAATCGCTAGAACTAAAATTTCATTATACAAAGTTTGACGATATTATTTAAGTTTCGTAATTGTCACTGAGTTGAATAAACGAGGAAATAAGAAATTGAGAAAATGAACTACGTGATATAATACTTGGATTGTTCGCCATGTTGCGACTCTTGAAATTGAAGTTAACGAGGTAGGTATACATGGGGACTTGGGCTCCTCCCGCAGTTGTGCTATTCAACGATCTTAAGATTCTTTGTTTGACGCGTGGTATCAACCTCGGGGATGGGGCATACTTGATACTTCAGCGGGCCCATAGAATAGTAATTGGAACGCCACCCATCCGAGTACCCGTCTCAGTGATAGTCGAACTTTTTAAATCGGTGATACCTTTTGAATAGCGAATAAGTATGATCCTCGATAGGTAGTGTATGCATACATTAGATAAGGGATTGAATCGCCCTTATTACCTTAGGTATCTTTAGCATATCCGCACTTGTCCGCTTTAACGGCCTACCAAGCTTCTTGCGATTATGTCCGCATGCTTCCGCCTTACTAACGAAGACTCATTTGTTATCACATGTTGAATGTATTTCCTTGTTTTGATTGGTTATTGCCTGAATGACGTTGTTATGAGTTTGAAATTGCCTTGTTGAGTATGATTGTTGAGGAATGTTATACACTATGAGAATTGTTGTATGCACGTATTTGAATCATTATAATCCCTCGTGCTACGTGAGATATTGCATGATTGTTCACGACTATATGTTTATTGAATTGATTACGACTTATGCATATATCTTGATTGCTATGATTTAAGTTTTATATATATTACGATGTTATATGAATTGAGATAAGAATTAAGTTTATATATTGTGTTCTATAAATTGAAATGTTTTAAGTTTCATTTATCATGTTGTATGAGATTTAAATATCTATATGTGAGAACTGATATTATATGCTAATTGTCCAATTTTATCGAAATATGCAATCTTTGGAGTTATACGCGTTTAGTCTTTGCCAAGTTACTTTTAATCATAGGTTAAATAAACCAAAACTGTGGTTTTAGAGGTTGTTGGTTAGAATACTACTTCGCCTCGAGCTGAGATCCTCCTATTTTGTGTTTTTGCCTCTGTTGCAGGCAATTCTCGAGACTCAGGATTATCGGGACGATTAGGATGTTTCGTTTGTTTTCTTTGAGAGGTTGTAATACATTTGTATCCTATGCCATTTGAATGTAATTTAATTAACATCCGGCATGTATTAGACTTAATTAATTTTTCCCCATAAATTAATTAAGTCACGAAAAACCGGGTTATTCTGATTGGTATCGAGTCGTCTTTGCGACCGTGAATGACTTAAAGTTATTTCATCTAGCGAGACGACACTGGGCCGTACATTCATATCGTATGTCGTGCATAGACTTATAGGATCAAATAATGAAATTAGAAATCCTACATCGATACAATAATAATCTTACAACGCTTAAAATCTAAGAATGAGTAGAAATATTGAGGATTGACCCACTGACCTAGATTTTAGAATATTCCACCGTTATTCAACCTCCATAGATTTTTATTTCTCTTTTCTTGCCTCGCTAAGTGCTCTATGACTAATCTTTTTGACTAACAAGTCTCATATGCTAACCTTACCAAAAAAGCGAGGCGTATGAAGTGAAGACAAGACGACAAGAACTCAAGCACATGGAAATGGGACGCATCAAGAGTCGAGCGATCTGAAAAGACGCGTTCTAGACCTCGAAGAAATCTATTACTTTGAAGACGTCTATAACTTTCTCTAACGTCCTTATTAAATAAATTATCATTTTCCCCTCTAATAAAGTTTAAATCTATTTAACTCATTTTTGTTTTCTAAAATAAAACTTTCCTAACTTATACTCTTCTAACGACTTCATAAAATGGATTTTTATCTCTTTTCATTTCCTCGCAAATATAAGAATCAAGACAAGAATGTAAGCATGCGAAGAGACGTATCAAGAATCACGCTATCCAAGACAATTTTCAAGACGTCGAAGATTTCTTTAGCATTGAAGATTTCTAAAGCTATATCAAAATCGATCTCTAATGATCACCATCATTTCAACGTTTATAAATTTTCAGATTTCCTAATCAAATTCCTAATATTTAATCTCACTCGATTATTTTTTTCAACCTTCTAAACTTATTAACTCCTTTTAAAACTTCTAACTTCCTAAATCAATAATTCTTAATAATTGTCTTCTCAATAAATTTTCATCTCTTCCTTTAATCTCGTAAAAATTATACCATTTTTGTTTTCGAAATTCATAAACTCCTTAATCTTTATACTCTACATTCGAACTTGATTAGTTTCGTTCTTTTGACCCCTTACAATTAATTTTAGTTTCTAAAATTTCTAATCTTGAAATCTATCTATAAAACTTACTAATTGAATTCATAAAGTTAATTTTCATTTGTTCTCTTCAATCTCAAATAAAAATGACTTTATATTTCCTTTGTAATTTCGTTAACTTTTTATTCAACCTCTTAAACGTACTTCCTTGTTATAAAATGTTTGAACTCTTAAATTATAATTCCTACGAAGTACTTATTAACCTTATACGATGAAGTTTCGTCTATTGCCTTCATTTCTGAAATTCTTTTCTTTATATTTTAAATAACTTTTGAACTTGTCCTAATCCGTTATAATTATATCTCTTTGAAGTATATATACACATATATCACTTTCTTTGTCTTTTTATATAACCCCTTATTATAAATTTCGATTCATATCCTAAATATGATTTATAACATTTCTGTTTCACCTAATAGCATTATAATAATAATTTTATGAAAATGGGCTATGTCAACAAGGTTATCCATAAATCTCTAAAATTTTATTTAATAATTCAACGATAACTCAGATTTCCTTAATTTCATTAATGCTCATATTTCCCTTATGATCACTACGACTTTTACATATTTTCCCTAAATGCCGTTTTTTCAAAGGCTATATATCTTATGTATGTGGTCATTAAAGTAACAATAATAATATTATATGGATACGCTTAAAACTTCTTAAGGGGGTAGGACAATAATTGGATTATATCACAATCCTAATTAAATATTAAAAACCCTTATTTCAACCTATTTTAAGGTTAACTTTTATTTTCCAATTTAAATAAATTGTTTTAATTCTTAAAACGCTTATTATTTTTATTTAATTTAATTCATACAAAACTTCTAGGCCCTACTATCTTGTAAACCTCTTTCACGCAGGTTATGAAAATAGCAGTGCAGCAACAATTAGATATTAATTCGAAATAGAATTATTTATACTTTAAAACTATTAAATTCATCAATCTTTCCTTTGTAGAAAATTCATACCCAATCAAGAGCAATGTTAATATCCTAATTCCAAAAATCTCGATGTTTTCACTAACTGTAGTTCTATCTCTACGCTATCCATCCTATTCAAGTTTCTGGACTAAACTTTTCTTAAGGGTAGGATCAGAACACCCCGTGTTTTTATTAATACTAATTAATTATTTTAACAAAATTCTTAAATTAAAATTTATATAATTTAACTTTTATTCAATTACTTTAAAAACGCTACCAAAAATTTCGATTAAATAAACGTTCTCAAGATATTTTAGTTAAACTTTCTCGATTTTTATACTAATCAGATTATATTTTTATTCCTAAAATACCACAAACTAAAACTTGATTCAATTGGTTTTATTAAACTTAATAAATTTATGCCTTACTTTAAAAATTATTATAACTTGAATATAATATGATTGTTTTGAAATGTTTTAGATTAAACAAATGCAGACCTTTTGAAAATATGTGAGACCAGTAATAGAATTTGTAACTAATATTTTTATACCTCGCTTAGTTTTAAAATATAAGTTTTATGATATAAATAATAAAAATAAAATTATAACTAAATAATTTTCAACATAATATATTTTGTAAAATATAAAGATTTATAAATAAGAAATAATAAAACTGGAGCAAACAAAATGAAACAGACTCCACTATACTCCCTCACATGTCGACAGCTCTACATTCCCTATACCCACTTGATTTTGGGATATTATTTTTAACCCACTCAAACCCTAACTCCCTCATCTCTTTACTGCCTCCTCCTTCTTCTTCTTCTTCTTCTTCTTCTTCTTCTTCTTCTTCTTCTTCTTCATTCTTTGCTTCTCTTTAAATCAAACAAGCTAAAACAACACAACAAACAACAACAACAAATGACAAGAAAGAATAAACAAAAACAACAACAAAAACAAAGAATAAAAACGATAACAACAATGACTAACAACCGACAACACAACGACAACAACAGAGCCACCTCGGCCACCATGGCCATGGTCATCAAGCCGCCATTAATGGCGAGCTCGAGCCCGGGCCACCCAAAGACCACCACCGCCCTCCTCTTCTCTCTTTTCATGGTCCCTTTCTCCCTGTTTTACGCCTTCCTACCAACACCACCACCGCGGCACCACCACCAGAACGCCACCTCGGACCACCATGGCCATCACCACCACCGCTGTTTCTCTCTCTCTCTCTCTCTCACGCCGCTTCTCCCTCGCTTTCCCCGCCTCCTCTCTCTCTCGCCGCTCTGCCTCCTTCTTCAGCCATCAGTGAACCACTTGGCTCTCGCCACTGTGGCCTTGCTATGCCCTCGCTTACTCTTGATCAGACTCTAATCGTCGGTAAGTAACGATGGTAATTTATCAAATCATTCATGAATATTATCGCCATTTGATTTCGCTCATTCTAATTCATTTTTCTTTCTCCCTGCACCTCCTCTTTTCGTCTCCGACTTCGACCACCTGAGCCGTCACATCGGAGTTCGCTTCGCCACCAAGGCCCTCTCGCTCTCTTGTCCTCAAGGCCTCTCTCCCTCGCTTCTTCCCTCGTCTGTCAGTGTTCTATTGCCAAAGTCCTACCACTTTCGGCCTGTTGGGCATGACCTTGTCGTGTTTGGAAACCATTTAAGCTCGGGTTTTATTCGGAGGCCTCGTCGTGAGCCAAATTTAGGTGACTCGATTTCTTCCTCAAAATCTCTAACAATTAACGCTTTGGTTTTATTTAAATTAATCATATTAAAAGTGAGCTAGTATGCATTAGACACGTATGAGTCCCGCTTTCGCTTTAATTTGATAACTTTGTATGATTCGCTATAATATGAAATTGGGTGTTAATTTTAGTTATAATATAATGTTGAATTGAATTGTGAAATATGATATTTATATGATTTTGTGAAATTATATTTTGGGTGAAAATGTGTTGTGAATTATTGTTGAATTATATGTAATATTATCATGTTAATATTATTTGTTATGTGTAAATTAAAATATATAAATTATAAGGATCACAATTATAAAATAAGACTAAAAATATTACTAAAATAACTTAAGTAAACAAATTAAATTAATATAAAATATTTATGGAAATAAAATAATTATCGGCACTAAAAAAAAAGGTTTAAATAAAACACAACTAAAAATTGAGAGTTAAATAAAAAGGGTATTAAGTTTAAATTAGTATTAAATAAATTCAAAGGTAATAATATAAATTAATTGCCACTCGTATGAAAATTTCCAAGATAAATAATTATATAAAATGTCATATATCACATTTAATATAAAGATTACTTTATTAAAATTATAAAGTTTACAATGGACTTAAAATATACTAAATAAGTATTTGGTTAAAATAATAAAAAGAAATTGGGTACTTTAAAACTTAAAATGAATATAAGTAAAACTATTATTGAATAAAGTTAATAATTAATATCACAAATAAGAATTTACAAAAAGGTGAATTGTTAAGATCATATAAAGATCGACTAAAAATTTACTAAGTAAAGTTATATAAAAATTATGAATGATATATTTATATATATAAATATAAAACCTAACTAAAATTTAAACTATAAAGTGTATGACATTATAAAAAGTTATAAATAATTAAATAAATTAAACTTAAGTGAATGGTACTAAAATATAAATATTAATAATCTCACGTATTAAGTCACCTAATACGACTACGTAAAAGTTACATAAATAAAATCAATTCAGAAATTAGGCCACCTAAACGAATATTAGATTTTATTAAAAATACTAAAGTTTGCTAAGTATCATTAAGATACTTTTACAAGTTAAAATAAATGTTAAAACTACTAAATCGCTAAACACTTTACAATTTAAATAAAAGGAGGTAATAAATGTGGGTTATAATGCAATTCAATTATTTATATTAATAATCACTAATCTACTTTAATTTACTTAAAGTTTAAATGAAACTAAATCATACTTAATCGAACTATCATTAGATTACTAAAATACAAAATAAGAATACGTATAAGTATAAACATACATACAAAGTATAAAAATACGATACGATAAAAATACGCATAAAATAATGAATAATGAAAATATTTAAAAGTTACGAATCTGACTCAAAATAAATCATCAAGTTTTCCTATGTGTTCGCTTACCGATGAACCGCTAGAACTAAAATTTCATTATACAAAGTTTGACGATATTATTTAAGTTTGAATCATCACTGAGTTGAATAAACGAGGAAATAAGAAATTGAGAAAATGAACTACGTGATATAATACTTGGATTATTCGCCATGTGCGACTCTTGAAATTCGAAGTTAACGAGGTAGTGTCTATGGGGACTTGGGCTCCTCCCGTAGTTGCCCGCTATTCAACGATCTTAAGATTCTTTGTTTGACGTGTGGTATCAACCTCGAGGATGGGGCATACTTGATACTTCCGCGCCCATAGAATAGTAATTGGAACGCCACCCATCCGGGTGCAGTCTCTGGTGATAGTCGAACTTTTTCGTCGGTGATACCTTTTGAATAGCGAATAAGTATGATCCTCGATAGGTAGTGTATGCATACATTAGACGAGGATTGAATCGCCCTTATTACCTTAGGTATCTTTAGCATATCCGCACTTGTCCGCTTTAACGGCCTGGTCGCCATCGCTACGGATTATGTCTGCATGCTTCCGCCTTACTAACGAAGACTCATTTGTTATCACACGTTGAATGTATTTCCTTGTTTTGATTGGTTATTGCCTCAATGACGTTGTTATGAGTTTGAAATCGCCTTGTTGAGTATGATTGTTGAGGAATGTTATACACTATGAGAATTGTTGTATGCACGTATTTGAATCATTATAATCCCTCGCCACGTGAGATATTGCATGATTGTTCACGACTATATGTTTATTGAATTGATTACGACTTATGCATATATCTTGATTGCTATAATTTAAGTTTTATATATATTACGATGTTGTATGAATTGAGATAATAATTAAGTTTATATATTGTGTTCTATAAATTGAAATGTTTTAAGTTTCGTTTATCATGTTGTATGTGATTTAAATATCTATATGTGAATCGATATTATATGCTAATTGTCCAATTTTATCGAAATATGCATTCTTTGAGTTATACGCGTTTAGTCTTTGCCAAGTTACTTTTAATCATAGGTTAAATAAACCAAAACCGTGGTTTAGAGGTTGTTGGTTGTATCAGTCACTTCCCGCCTCCGAAATGAGATCCTCCTATTTTGTGTTTTTGCCTGCATTGCGAGGCAATTCTCGAGACTTCGTGATTATCGGGACGATTAGGATGTTTCGTTTGTTTTCTTTGAGAGGTTGTAATACATTTGTATCCTATGCCATTTGAATGTAATTTAATTAACATCCGGCATGTATTAGACTTAATTAATTTTCCGCCTTAGTTTAATTAAGTCACGAAAAACCGGGTTGTTACATAGAGGTCGTTTGGTTGCCCTGTGAATTCATGAGAAGTTGAAATTTACATGAAGTGAGAAATGTCCCATTTGTTTGGTTGTCCATTTCATGGGAATTGCAACTTCCCATGAGAAGTAAATCCCTCTATTATGTAGGAATTCACTTACCATGACCCCCTAGATAAGTAAAACTTCCTGCATGAAGTTACTTTCACTATGACAACCAAAAAGTTTTTTGCACTTCCCGGAATTTTTCAATTCCCATGATTTTCAAGTTTTCGGGAAGTTTAATTTTCTGCATCGAACTAAATGACCCCTTATTCTTCCTTCAATGCAAATTATACTTTTTCATGAATAGAACAATCAATGTAAATGAAAATCTTGACATTTTATCGGAGTAAGTATAACAATATTGGTACTCCGTATAACAATATTTTATAACGGTTATTCAAAACTCTCATCTTACCTAATTTACTTTTGTAAATTTTTATTCTAAAGTCACATGATCAATGTTTTTTAAACACCCATCAGTTCATCTTTTCTGACGAAAAAAATACATTAAATTTTGTCAATTTTAATTTAATTATCTTGTATATTCATTTTTACCATTTCCTTCATATTAATATATCTTTTTTCATTCTTTAATTTTACTACGGAGTATTATTATTTTTCTATAAAATTAAATGTAAAATAAATGTCAAAAAATGACGTTTTTTCCACCGCAAAAGATGAATTGGTGGGAATTTTACTATTACATTTATTTTTTCATTATCTTTATATTTCAAATTTATAAAATAACTCGTACAAAATACTGCGTAGTCCGTACTAATTGATTGTCACTAATTCTTGGGTAAGTCAGTCCTTACAATAAATTATTGTAAATCTGTCTTATTTGTATTTGATTATATAACTTTTGTACTATTTAATTGGTAATTATGATTAATTGTTACTAATTTTTTTTTTTAGTACCCTATTAGTGACTTTAGTAGATTTATTTTATGTTTTTATACCCCTTTAACTGCAATTTGTACCTTGTTACATTATCTTAGTGTGGGTTCAGCTTCATAGGAGAATTACTGATTGTTTGTATAAAGACCCTACACAATATTATATTAATTTTTAATCACTAATGAAATTATTAATGACAATTTAGGTTTAAAATCAAACAAATTTGATAAATATGAGGACACAATGTAAAACTAATCAAATTACCAAAATATGGAATAAAATTTTTATAAATAATAATATTTATATTTATTTGGAAAAATATCAAAAAAAAATATTTTCCTAAGTTTTGTGGTGTTCATTTTGCCCCTTCCGATCTCACCTTCATCAACCTTCTTGACTTCTTTTTTTCTTTTCTTTTTTTTTTTTTCTCTTTATTTCCTTGGGGGAAAAAAAAAAAACACAAACCCAAATTTGATTCAAAAGTTTGCATCTTTTCTGCGTTTCAAATTGCAAACATTTCCAACAAAAAAAATAAAATATTAAAAGTTTTTGGAAACATAAATATAATTCAATTTGATTCCTCAATATTCCTGAAATTTAACTGACATAATTAAAAATTTTACCCTTTTGGGCACCAATATTCTGGTGTAAAAAGGGATAAAGTTTGCATGATTCGTGTGAAAATTAGCTTAAATTTGTTGGTGGGTTTGAAAAAAGTTTTGATTTTTAATTTTGTGGGTGGGAAATTTTAAACTGAAATCTTTGTTGGGTTTGAAACATCTTTGATTTTTGAGGGTGAAAAATCAAAACTTTTTGGTTTTTGTTGAGAAATTTTTAATTTTTTTTTTTTTGATTTTTGGGAGGAAAAGAGATGCTTTATTTGAAGCAACCAATGTTACAAAAATGGGGTTTTGATGAAATTGATGAATTGAAGTGGAGAAATTGAGTGCAATTTTGTGTAAATTCCCCAGCAAAATAGAAAAGCTTGGGGGAAAAAAAAAGGAGAGAAATTTTTTAGGGAGGAAAAATAAAAATAAAAAATGGGTTCTCAAGAGAATTATGAACCCTATCAATTTCACCCTTCTCTTTCCCCTCCTCATCCTTTTATCCAAAAGTTTAGGCTCTATGAGACTCGATCGGTACCGCCTTTTTTTAAACTATGATTTTTGCTATGCTGTTTGGTTTTGTTGTTGTTGATTAATGATCAAATGTTTTATCTTTGTTTGCGAGAGGAGGCGCAAGGCCAGTACAAGTAGGGCATTTGAATGCCTTAACCAGTAGGCTAAGACATTTTCGGTGTTGATGATTGAGTTATGTTGTAGTTGAAAATTGTGGAGTTGAAATGAAGTTGATTATTTTTGTTTTGTTTATTGTCTTGTGACAGTTGAATTTGAAAGTATATAGTGGATGAAGGAAGTTAGAATTGACGAAATTCGTGACTAGTTGGAGTTGTTTGGGTTGTTTTGTGTTTGGATTATGCAAATGATGATGCTGTTGTTGTTGTTTTGAATTGGTTTTTGTTTTCACTTTATTTTACGAGTCGTCAGATTTCTTTCTTTGGTAATGGGTAAATTCGTTGAATTGAACGCCTACCGCTGATTTAAAAAAAAAAATGGAAACGTTAGCTTAGGAATTATGGCAATGCTGTAGGGCATTGTGTTATGAGAACCTAATAAATGCTTATGACTATGCGATGTAAATCTATGTTAGTAGAATCTATGATTACCATTTTGTGTTTATCGTTTTCCATTAGGGCGTATGAAGATATCATATTCATTGAGAATAATTAATGGTTACGAAGTTCCCATACTTATCGTTGCTTATTAAATTTTCATGTTGTATAAAAGGATTGCTTTACTTTAAGCAAATCGGACCCCTGAACTTAGTAGAATCGAAGGAGGGGTTCTCCTTATGATCACAAAAGTGATAGATGTTAGAGAACGTGCTTTGATGGGCTATTGTAACCCACTTATTTTAGGTTCCGTCAGATATACGTTGCTGAGTCTTAGTATCATATACTATCAAATTGTGACGATTCAAACACAAAAAATGAATTGGGGTGGAGGAGTATAGAACTCTATTTGAAAGATGAGTAAGAACATGAAATCACACAAAAGCTAAATGGAGGTTGGCGTAGCTCTAAATTTAAACGAGTTTACTGTTGATTTGAAAGTAATCAAGTATACATTAACTGTCGAGTGTATTATGGCGGGAAATAAGATCAGACTATTTATTGAGAGCTAGATATAAAATACCTTCTTTCAAGTTACATGTCCCTACTCCCTAATCAATATTATCTTTGTTTTGGCAATTGAGTTACTTTGTTTAAATGCTTTTCCCGATTTCTTGATACTGACGTAATATATTTTGATGGTCTTGTTATAGCTAGCTAGTATGATACAATATCCAAGAAACATAAATCGTGATTGACGTAAGATTTATCTTAGTCGAGTAAGGTAGTAATGATAAGTCAAGAAAAACGCTTGTCCCATTATATAAAACTCTATACATGATTTGAAATATAAATACTAATGAAATTGAAACCTACTTGCGTCTCAAGTTTGAATTTGTTTGCATCGTTTGCTTTTGCATTGCTTTCTGTGTGGCGTCATTGTATCTTGATTCTTGTTGCAACTGCCTCCTACCTGGTCGTGCACTCTGCTTTTCTGAGTCGATGTTTTTGTTTCCATCTGTAGAATTTTTACATGATAGGAAGGGACAAGAGTCGGAGGTATTGGAGAGTGTTAACAATTAGTAGGTCAGAACATGACGCGCTGGATCTTCGGGAAGATCCTACTACATATACCGAAAGTGAATGCAACGACCTCCTAATACGGATCAATGAAGGAAATAAGTGTATTGGTGGCCTGAAACTTGTGACCATTTGCTATGGAATTGTCGGTAAGTACAAATATACGGTTTTTTATGTTCACGTGGGCTCGTAGCCAAATTCAAATCATAACCCTTTTTCTTAGCATGACGTATCATGTCCTCGTTCTTTTTCTCCAATCAGGGTTTGTGAAGTTTTTGGGGCCTTACTATATGCTCCTAATCACCAAAAGGAGGGAGATTGGTGCAATATGTGGCCATAAAATTTATGCTGTATCTAAAAGTGAGTTGATTCCGCTTCCAAATTCAACTGAGCGAGCCAACATGCAGCTGCCTAGAAATGAAAGCAGGTAGCTAACTTTTTTTTTTTTTTTTTTTTTTTTTTTTTTTTTCCCAGGGCTCATAAGAAATGTTGTTCATATATTCCTTTTTTTTTTCTTTCCCTTCTCATATCCCTATCTTTATCGTTGGTGCACATTTTTACTTTTAACTTATATGGAATACTTTTTGAAGTTTGATTATGGTAAGTTTTATATTTCTTATTTTTTTTGTCTTGCTTTATTTTCATATTGAGTACTCCGTATTAAACAATGAAGTATGACCTAACGAGTATATCAAGTATGAAATTTCCTCTCCGGATTTGCTGCTGTCATAGTGGCTTTGCTCTACTCAGGAATATAGTTTGTGCGTTTGCCATCTTATAGCTAGGCTTATATGAAGTCATAAATGCGACTTAAAAGGTTCGACCACTGATAGTAAATTTCTGTACTGTAGATTCTGTTTGTTTCACTCATTTGTAAGATTTCAGCTGTTTATTTTTATGTTGAGCAACGTCCAAGCTTGAATGGTTTTCAAATGAAGGCGTTAATTCCTGTTTATTCTCATTTCAGTGTTTTCACTGCTTTCATTCGTTGTATTAAAGTCCTTTCGTTCGTACATTTGGACTGCATCAGTTTGCTGATATTTGTTGTGTCTTTCGTGCAGATACAAGAAGCTTCTATGCATGGTTGATCTTACGAAGGACTTCTTCTTCAGCTATTCATACAATGTCATGCGTACTCTACAGAAGAATTTACGGGACATAAAGACTGGTCAGGTAGTCTATGAGACTATGTTTGTCTGGAATGAATTTTTGACTCGTGGAATCAGGAATCATCTCCAAAATACGCTATGGACCGTTGCCTTGGTATACGGCTTTTTTGGGCAGGTTAGTAGTGACTTACCTGCCAGTTTATCGTTATCAGGTGTCAATGATTGATGTGGTCTGAGTTTCTGCAGTTGGCTGTCTACCATCCCATATTAACTTCGTTAACTTCTGTCATGTTTTTGCTCTTGCTATGTCTCTTGTGACGGATCTTGTCTACCTATTTCAGGCCACATTATCTGTAGATGGGCGGTACTTCAGTCTTACTCTTATTGCAAGACGCTCACGCCATTATGCTGGGACAAGGTTGGCAGTGTACATAGTTTGTTTCTTTAAATTTGCATGTAGTTGTTGGAGTAGTTAATCTTTTGTGTAATATAATTGGAGTCGTAGACGATTTTTTCTCCTCTATATAGTCGTGTGTTGCAGCGTGTTATTTTATTTGGATCTGAATGCAATATACCCTCGATCCATTTGGAAACAATATAGTGTTTGTTGTGGGTTGTGTGTATTTATTTGCATGTTAACAAAATACTCTCTCCATTCGTTTAAGGTTCTCTGTATTTTCCTTCTACGACTTTCAAATCAGTTAATCATAGTTCCCAAATTGGGTAAGCAATATCTTGTAGAACACCCTCATGACAGTGCCAGCCCTAATCTTCTCTCACATATTTTTCATCTTCTAAAAGTAGATGAAATGAATTCAATTGAACGGAGGGAGTAGATCGTAATTTTCTCGATAGTTGTTTCATGTCTACTAAATTAGTCAATAAGTGCTATCATATGCTTGTCATATAATACTCTCTTACCATAACTTGATTTGTTTCCTTTTAGTATGTAAGCTTATCCACTAGACTTTAAGATCTAAGCAACCGTTTGTGTACCAGCCTCTCACATTGTTGTCTTTTTGTACATGGGTATCGTCCAATTGATATGGTCAACTGACTATTTCTTTCGAGACTTTATTAATAAACCTTATAATGAAGTTGCAGTAACTTAATAATTCGTTTACATTCATTTTCGCTTACTTGTGACTTAGATTTGATAGCATGCATGAATCTCTTTTCTGCAAAAGATGATGCTGTTTTTAGAATTTAAACTCATGTAGGTGCTTCGAGTCTGTTTTCTGTGGCCTGTTTTGGGTATTTGACGTTTCGATTAAATGGCTCTCTTTCTGACTCATTTAGGGTTTTTTTTTTTTTTTTTTTTTTTTTTTTTTTTTTTTTTTTGTTTCTTGAGGTTGAACTCTTGTATGTTCTTGTCATATACTGTTTGTTGCGTCTCTCAGGTATCTTAAACGAGGAGTGAATGAGAAGGGGCGAGTAGCAAATGATGTCGAAACAGAACAAATTGTGTTTGAGGATTTTCCTGAAGGATTCCCTGTGCAAATTAGTTCTGTTGTCCAAAACCGTGGCTCTATTCCCCTTTTCTGGTCACAGGAAACGTCACGCCTGAATCTCAAACCAGATATTATATGTAAGTTTATCTTGAGAATTCATTAACAACTCGCAATTCTTTTGGTATCTTTTGTACATATTATAGAGTTACTCCGTATTAATGTACCCTCACGTGAACTTCGTGTGTTTTGTCAGTCAATTGGGACTGATATAGAGCTTGTTTTGAAATCGTACTTTCAGTGTCCAAGAAAGACCAAAACTATAAAGCTACAAGGCTCCATTTCGAAAATCTTGCCATGAGATACGGCAACCCAATAATCATATTGAATTTGATCAAGGTATGATATAAATTGATCTCGCATGCAATTAATTTGACAAAAAACCTTTGGGATTTACTTCAGTCGTCCCTCCTCACCCCGAACACCAGCAACATTACTCCGACGCTACAAGGACTCCTCCTTCCCGCCACTAGCAAGGTGCAGATGTATGCCTTATCCGTACATGCCTTATCCTTGCTGGTGTAGAGGCTGTTTTCATATGACCCTAAACGAAAAGTCTGTCAAACATTGCATCGAGTGACTATACTTCATATTGAAAAGAAGCACAACCATTTTAGAGTCATTTTATTTTATTCCATCAAAATGAAAGAACCAGCAAATAGTGAATCTTTGGCCCCATTGATCGATGGAACATGCATTCCTCAGCTGGCTCCAACGTGCATGAACTATCTATGTGAAAGGGTGGGCCGATTTAGGGGAGGGAGTCGATTATGTCTGCTTTCCAAGTTTTAGTCATAATCGGAAAAAGAAACACTTGGAAGTTAATAAGCAGATTTTCGTAATTAAAGAGCTACTAACTAAGAATTATCTGATCATATTGCCTATTATCAACTTCATACAGACAGTAGAAAGAAGGCCCCGAGAGTCCATACTTCGTGCAGAGTTTGCTAATGCCATCGAGTGTATCAATAGAGACTTGCCGGAAGAGAGACGCTTAAAGTTCCTGCATTGGGATCTGAATAAACACTCAAGAAGGTAGTAGTCTTGCGCCAACTCTACGAACGCTTCATCGTTTTGTGTGTTTCTGTATAGTGGTAGATCTTTATTAACAAATTCACTGCTTTGTTGGTTATTATTTTTTTATTTGTTTGCAGCAAAACGAGCAACGTACTGCTCCTCCTAGGAAAAGTCGCGACATATGCACTGACACTAACAGGATTCTTTTATTGTCAACTTCTTCCAGTCCCGGGGCCGGGTGAATCTTCAAAATCCCCTTCTTTTATGTAAGCTAATTTCGTGCTGTTTATTTACAATATTATCTTCTTGTTGCTTGTTGGTCCATTACAGTATAGTTCCTTGGTTTAATGGTGCTCAGTTTTGTGTAAGGTTTAATGTTAGCATATCTTTCTTATTTGTAGTTAGATATGCTATATGTTTCTTGGAGTGTAAAGCGGAATTTTCATGCAGGAACTCCGGTACAAGTGAAACTTTTGAAGAGCAAGATCCTGAATCGCGCCATGAAAGTGACGATGGCATAGCAAGAGATACTGGTGACTGTGAAGCGAATGGGGATATAACAATAAAGAACCCAAGGTTTCAAAATGGTGTTCTAAGGACCAATTGCATAGATTGCCTAGATCGAACAAACGTTGCGCAGTTTGCCTACGGGTTGGCTGCATTGGGGCATCAGCTTCATGCTTTAGACATGATAAATGCGCCTAGAATAGACCTCGATTGTCCTTTAGCAGACGAGTTAATGAGGTTTTACGAGAATATGGGAGATACTCTTGCACATCAGTACGGAGGGTCTGCTGCTCATAACAAGGTAAATTTTGCAATGTGTGCAGAAGATTGTTTTTGTCAATCACTTTTCTAAATGCAACTCTGGATTCAACTCGTCAACCGCCTTGAATGTCTGAGCTGTTTTTTAGCTTGTTGACCATAGAATTGACTTGTCCAAATTAGGGAGTGATTTAGCTTTTACGAGCTAGCATTTATCTTAGTATGTAGTTCTCGTATCCGGCCAAATAGAGACCTGACGTTTAACAACTTCTAGTCGTGATAAGTTATCGTCTCTTACGGCAAATTGCATTGCCCAGCTGTATAAAATATGATAAGCCAAAGAACCTTTGCTTTGAAACCTCCCTCACCGTAACTGAGAAAATATAATGATTTGCTGAGGTGAAATAGCTTACGAATTTGATTCCCCTCCTTGGAATAGAAATAGAAATGTAATGTTTTATATTTTCAGATATTTTCTCAAAGAAGGGGTCAATGGAAAGCAGCGACTCAATCTCAGGAATTTTTCAGAACTCTCCAACGGTATTACAGTAACGCATATATGGATGCCGATAAGCAAAATGCTATCAACGTGTAAGTTTTTTTTTTTTCTTTAATAGAGTGTGATTACGCTGGTTCCGACGTGCATTATTAATGATAAATTTAGTTTTGTATATGGCCTTGAAAGCAATTTAATGCAGTTTAGCAGTTCGGAAAAATTTGGTTAGGAAAAAAAGTTCTGGAAGATTGGCCAAAATTTCATACGTTATTCTTTGGCTTATCCCATGTAAATGATATGTTGCAGGTTTTTGGGCCATTTTCTGCCTCAAAATGACAAGCCAGTGTGGCAGGTAGACTCAGACCGTCATTGTGATTCTAGGATAAACGGGCAAACAGATCTTAAGGACACTGAAAGGTACGTGTAGTCGATGGAGATAAATATCGTCGTAGGAGCCTTTAATTTAAATGTCAACTATCTGAGAGTTGACGGGTATTGATGAGAGTGTCGCGCTTTTATTCTGTTTCACGTTAAAGTCTTACCTATTTGAAGATGATTTCACACTGAAGCATGTCTGAGTTAATTGTTCGCAATAATGGTGAATTACATGAAACATGCAAATATTTTTTCTATGCGGCAAGTTATTCCTACTTTTGTCTGACACGAAGCTTTGATAACAGAAGCTAACAACTCATTCTACCGCTTTTAGGTCATCGTTCAAACGGTGCTGGTCAGATGGAAATATTCTCCATGAGAGCGGCATACCTATTTCATCCTCGTGTGTGCAACGAGAAAACTTCTCGAAGTTTGCCTTTAGCGATTCATCTAAAGATTCTAACAGGCTTATACTGGAGTCATCTCCAGATATATCAACTTCAGAAAGCGATGCATCTTATTTCAGGTCTGTTCACGTCTTCTTTTGTTGAAGAAAGCGCGCCTATTTTTTGTTTCTGCGTCTCTTGTCATTTTCTTGAAGGGTTAAGTCACAATTCACAAGTCAAGAATTTGGTGTTAGATCTCATAATTTCATCATCATTTGTTTCTTTGTTTACCGAGGGAGATTTCCGTTGTTCGTATAACAGATTGTCGGTGTGATGTTGTGTTTGGACGTCTTCATGTATCTATTTTTGAACACAAATACTTCGTACGCTTGCCTAATAGTCTACGCCACAGGTATACGCAATCAATGCCTCGAAAGCAGTTCTTTGGAGATGTGAAACAGGAGCGCAACGTTGAAAATGATCGGATCCACACTCATGAACGTGTAGATTCATTAGATTGCTCAAATTTTGTTGACTTAGATTGGCTTTCTTCTTCGGGAAATTCGTGTGAGGAAGAGTCTAATGAAAGGTACATCCATCTTCTCAAATACTATCATCAACAAATTGAAGCTACTTGGCTACATTACGTTTAATCACTTTTTTTAATTGTTGCAGATCAATGTTTACGAGCTCTCCAATAGCTGGTCTGTCGTTAGATAATGTCATGAATGGAATGCCGGGAGAAACTACCCCGTCCAGCAGTCAATCTGGGTCCGGGATGAAGGTCAGTAAAACAAGAATATACTAATAAATGCTTTTCGTATCAAATTTCATTATATTCAATTTTTTCGAGTTTTTTTTGTCGATATCTAATTTTGTTTAGAGTAAAGACATTACCTCGGATTTAGAAAGCCGAGTTTCATGGATAATTAAGTTTGCAATGAAAGGCCTAAAACTGGTTTCACCTTTTTTTTTACGTGTTTGAGCCGGTTAAAATTGCCCAAAGTATATTATTGGAATTAATTTACAATAGTTGGGATTATTCTCGGATTATTTTGAGTTGAAGTTATTTTTCGAAGATGAGTGTTAGTTGAGGTTATTCCTGTCAATTTTCCTTTTTCTGTTGCCTTACCTCGCTTTGACTACATCGAACGACCATTGGTGTTAACGGCTCCAAAATATGTTGTGTTTAAAAACTTTGTTGATCGTAGTTACTCTGTATGGAGTTGTATCGAGCATGTCTTAAGTGCAGCCATTATGTTTATTCAGATATTCGTTCATTCATTGCCATGGTTGAGCTTGTTATGCCGTTATACTCACAAATATGTTTTTGTCACCTTTTCATAGGCAAGGGAGCAGACCGACCCGGAGCTATCATACGACAACGCTGGCAATTCTGTGCTCGAAGATTACTCAGATAACTTTGTGCGTTGGGTAACCTATGGAGGGACCCTTAACTTCTGAGTTTTTGAATGTGCCCGTCTTTCTTCGGGCATAACCGGTGAGTTCCTCCTCGGTGATCTAATGTCATCGAAACCTTGTGGTAAATAGCAATAGTCATAGATTCTCTTAGGAGACGACGATTTTCCATTACCTTTCAAGGACCGATCTAATTAGAAGTTTCGTGTAAATATGTAATGCGTCGTCGCTGTTGAGGGTTCGTCTTGCAAAATGTAGTCCGATTCTTTACATGTGTTTAGCAACCCGGCTGTAAGAGAGATTATGTTCGAAGCGATAGAAAGAAGAGAATGTTTAGTTTGGTATCGGCTTTGGACGACGTTTTGTAATACTTTCTTTACAAAACTTTCTTCGTACTCTTTAAATTTTAAGGTTTTTTTTTTTTTTTTTTTTTTTTTTTTTTTTTTTTTTTTTGGTGTTAAATGTTCTGGAACGCCATTCACGTAAATGCTGTCGGAATTGAGCTATTTGTGTCGGGATTAACAATTTGGCGAAGACGAGGACATGCCGAAGCTGAAGTTTTACTTTATTGTCCACTTGTGTAACTTCTCGTGCAAAACATTCTTAGATATTTCGGTATACATAATGTTAATTTCGTTTCAATTGTTTGTCATATAAAAGTATTCAATCATGCATGCATATGAATGATCACAAATTTTCATATAAAATGGATAACCCATAAGTGTTTTAAGGCATTTAGCCAAATAGTTAGAATAAGACAATAGTAAAGAGTGTAGGAAAAAGTAGAGTGTTTTGTCTTGTGTGTGCAAGTGGATGAGTACTTAACCCGTTTTAAGCTTAAGACGGACAATCCATCTTAAGAGAGACATATTGATGAATGATACTCCATATGTACTTCGTCCATTCCAATAGGTTCTTTACGTTTGCTTTATACACGTACATCAATACTCGTTTTGTTTCGTTCATATCTTTGGTTTCGTATCCTCGAAAATTTTAAAATTTTGATATTAATAATGTGCCCAATAAGACAATTAAAACAAGATCACACATGACTATTTTTTTATTTTGTATTTTATATCAAAAATTCTACATACTTATGAATATTTCGGTATACATAATGTTAATTTCGTTTCAATTGTTTGTCATATAAAAGTATTCAATCATGCATGCATATGAATGATCACAAATTTTCATATAAAATGGATAACCCGTGTTAAGCTTAAGACGAGTCAAATAGTTAGAATAAGACAATAGTAAAGAGTGTAGGAAAAAGTAGAGTGTTTTGTCTTGTGTGTGCAAGTGGATGAGTACTTAACCCGTTTTAAGCTTAAGACGGACAATCCATCTTAAGAGAGACATATTGATGAATGATACTCCATATGTACTTCGTCCATTCCAATAGGTTCTTTACGTTTGCTTTATACACGTACATCAATACTCGTTTTGTTTCGTTCATATCTTTGGTTTCGTATCCTCGAAAATTTTAAAATTTTGATATTAATAATGTGCCCAATAAGACAATTAAAACAAGATCACACATGACTATTTTTTTATTTTGTATTTTATATCAAAAATTCTACATACTTATGAATATTGTCAAAAAAGTAAAACGTAAAGTACCTATTGAAAGGGAGGAAGTATTAGTTAGGTTAAATATGCTTTTGATTGATTTTTGTCCACTTACTTAATCATGTGTCTTGAAAAATAGGGACAATTTCAGTAAAAGAAATATTGCATTATCAAAGTATTGTCCTTTTCATCTTGTCGCTTGCTGTAATGGGGCAGGAATTTTGCGGTCTGAGACCAACTTTATTGGTGGGAAAAAGGGTAGGGCAAAAAGTAGGAATAAATAATAGTACAGCAACTCTCTTGTGAGACGGTCTCACCATAACTTATGGTGAGACAAGTCCAACAAGGGATGGCCCAATTTATTTTTTCTTAAAAAAAAAAATGAACAAAAAAAGGGAGATGTACAAAGTGGGAAGCCGGAAAAAACTTCTACCACTTGCAAAAAAAAAAAAAAAAAAAAACCTACCTCAACCTCTCATTTAGACATTTAATTAGTAGTATTTTAAAATTAAAAAAATCATAAAATTTTATAAATTTAATGTCATAATTTATACGGAGTATATAATTGTTAAATGTATTAAAATGTATGTCTTTGAGATAAAATACAAGATTTCACACTTAAAAATCCTTCCGTTATATTGTGTGACTATTTCATGATTATTAAAATTTAAATGTATGGTTTTGTACTTAAAGATGTATGTTGTTGGGTTTAGTGTTCTGATATAGTCAACAACGAAATCAAAGGTTTTAATTTAAAATAAAAGTAGTCAATTCATACAAAAAGAATTAGATAAGAACTTAAAATATACGTAATATATTCAATGTAAAACAAAAGGTTACTTGAAACTAAATGTTATTGTCGTTTATTTCATGAACAAGTACTAATTAAATTAACATTTTTTAACTTAAAATTCAATGTTATGGGCTTAAAATATTAAAGCTAATTACTTAAAATAGAATGTTTTCAATAAAAAAGAACTTATAATACATGGTTCTCAAATTAAAGCATAACGTTACAACATTACAAATTCGTAAATTTAAATTCTATGTTGTTAAACAAAAATCTAAGGATGTGAATTCAATATCAAAGGTTATGAATTTAAAACGTGATGTTATCAACTTAAAACAGAAGGTTATTAAATAATTAATATAACTTAAAAGACAAGGCATAAATGTAATTAAAAAGTTACAGACTTAAAATAGAGGGTTATACACATAAAACACATGGTTTTAAACAATATTCGCATAATAAAAATTGTTGATTTTGTACTCAACGAAGTGTCGTGATGATAAGCATGCTTGTAATATACTCCGTAATAAGAAAGAACGACAAATTGAACATTGAACATAAACATTACATAAGAATGCGTCAAGTTTATAAGCAGAAGGATTTGAACTTGAAACTCATTAACGAAAAAAGCATTACAATCATTTTAGGTTTTATGTTCATAGCCAATGTGAGACTCGAACTCACACCTCATGCGTAGCATACACTCTACCATTGAGTTAATTGGCTTTTTTCAAAAATTTATATACAAAAGAAACTACAAAAAAATCGAGAACTCTCAGTTAACAAATATTTTAAAAAAAAGAACATTTAGAAGCCACAAAAAAATGTCAAACTTAAAAAACATGATTATAAACTTAAAATCATAGGTTTAAAACTTAAAACCATAGGTTTTAAAATAAATTATACTGCATACTGTATAAAATTAAAATCATAGGTTTCAATCTTAAAAAACATGATTCTAAACTTAAAATCAGAGGTATAATAAATGACATTATAGGTTCTCAATTATAATCAAAAATTTTTAACTTAAAATCATAGGTTGTCAAATTAAAATCATAACATGAAGTAATGATCAACAAAACTTACAAATTATCAATTGATTATTATAAAACAGTCAAATTATCACCTAAAATCTCTACACATAAAATATGAAGTATAAACCCTAAAAAAACCTTAATCTCATGTCATTGTCACCATTTTTTTTAATAATCAAACATTAATAATAAGTCATAAACACACCCAAAAAACAAAAGATATCATTAACATTAGCAAAATTAACCAAAAAAAAAAAAAATTCAAAATTTTAACATCAAATCAAGTCAAAAAATTTTAAAACCCAAATACTCCGTATAACTTTACTAATACACTTTAACAAGCTAAAAGATTAGAGATTAAAAGTATATTAAAAAGATGTAAGATCACAAACCTGGATTATGATTAATTTTGATGACAGTAGAGTTTTGATTATTTTGATTTTGAAATTTTAGGGTATAAAGATGGAGAAGAAAGTAGAAGAAGGAGCAGTAAACTAAATTAGGAGGAAAAAAACTGACGTTCAAACCTTACTCAACTTCCAATTTATTTAATTTTTTTTTGTTTGTTTTTTTTTTTTTTTTTTATATTAATGGACTTATATTGTAAACGGGCTTGTCTCACCATAAGTTATGGTGAGACAGCCTCATATAAGAATTAGTGATAATAGTAAAATATTAATAAAAAGTTTGCCCAACTATAATACAAGGTTCACACCTTGTGAATCTACTACAAAAAGTTGGGCTAACAAAAAATATACTACGTAATATTTTAATGTATTACATAGGGCTAACAAACCATTGATAAATATGGTCTGAGGTCCTCGCAGTACGTGGGTATAATGGCGCTTTGTCATATGATTTTTTTCGGGTTAAGAGGCCAAAGTTTAAATGGGCTACGATTGTATGGGATGGAGCTGTTATCCCGAAAACGTCTGTCATTCGCTCGCTCGCAATGCAAGATAAGCTCGCAACGGTTGATAACCTCCAAAAACGTGGTCTGCTTATACCAAATCGATGTATTCTTTGCAAAAATGCGGCTGAAACTCTGGATCATCTATATTTTCGATGTTTTTCTTTTCAAGTATGGCAAGGAGTTTGCTCTTGGTTGGGGATGTCACCATCTTATTCACTTATGTCAGAATTGCTTTGGCATCGGAAATACAACCGTGGCCGTTCTTGGATGAAGAGGCGCATACGATGTGCTTTTGTGCTTACTATCTATGTGCTTTGGAAGGAGTGGAACGACAGAATTTTCCATGAAACGCACGCTTCTGCCGATAGTCTTACTGTTTCTAAAATCATATATTCGACTAGTGTTAGACTAGCTATTTTTATGAGATGTTAATTGGTGGTTTATGTATCTTAGTTTGGATTTAGGTGTGCACATTGCCTCTCCTTTGTAGGAATGTTTCTAGACCTTGTACTTCACAACTTATTCACGGTGTCAAATTTGATAAGAAATTAAAGCAACCAAAATTGAATTGAAATACGGAGTAATACATTTTAAAATTTTACTCGTAACAGATCATCCATCTGTCTTAATTGTTTCTTTATTTGTTTATTTTTTCGGTCACAAAAAATAGATTAACATGAGAATTTAAGGGGTATTTGTGTCTTTTAATCAATTTTCTTGATTTTCGTAATTATTATCTGATGTATAATAAATAATGACTCGGTATTGAAAAATCAAGATATTGGAAGTGGAATCATGAATTTCGCGCATGGTTCAACATATATTTAAGGATAATTTTATAAATTGTATTCCCTCTGTCTCGGTCATTTGTTTACACTTCTCTCAAATCTTTCTCACAAAAAAGTTAAAACCGTAAACAATTCACTGGAACGGATGGAGTAATACATTCCTTTGGTAAAAGCTGTCATTAAAATTTGAATTTGAATACATCAAATAGAACCATTTAAGTCCAAAAGCATGGTAGAGAGCAAATAAATAACTACTCCATAAATTTGAATTTTATACGTGAGTGGTAATGAAATGGCCAACATATATATTTGAATAATTGTAAAAGAAAAAAAAACAATTCAACAAACACACGTGAATGATACATTATTACGTTAATTAACAACTTACGTGTAATTCATTTGATCATAATGATTCATTCACATCAATCGTTTATACAAATGTTTTGAATACTTCATCCGTCCCACTTTTCTATTACACGGTCTCCAATACACTATTTTAAATCACTTACTTTCTCTGTTCTAGTAATTTGTTTACAGTTTGACTTTTTTGTGATAAAGATTTCAGAGAAGTGTAAACAAATAACTGAGACAGAGGAAGTAACATTTATCTACGTTGTCTTTAAAATAACAAATCTAACAACCAGCGGTGAGAAGCGGAAAAACCATCAAAAAACTACGATTGTTCGCGCTACAAAGCCACAAATAAATCACCTATCATTTCAACAAGCAACATATAGTGTACACTTCAATTGTCACTCAAAAAACATGGAGTCTATTCTCTATCAACTTCCCTTACTACACACAACCCTTACACTAACACTACTACTCATAATAATAACAACATACACTCTAAAAACCCTACAAAAACCCTCCCAAAAACTCCCACCATCCCCACCAAAACTCCCAATACTAGGCCACCTCCACCTCCTCTCCTCAAAATCCACTCTCCCCCACCGCAGACTGGCAGAGCTAGCCGCCGTCTACGGCCAGACGCTAGCTCTGCAGCTAGGCCAGGTCCCGACGATGATCATTTCATCGTCGGGAATGGCCAAGGAAGTGATGAAGACACATGATGGGGTGTTTTGTAATAGGCCAAAACTAATGGTTGGTAAGGAGGTGTTCTATGATTGTAAGGACATTGGGCTTGCACCCTATGGCGAGTATTGGAGACATGTTCGTCGGATTTCGACTTTGGAGTTGTTTACTAACAAAAGAGTCGACTCGTTTCGTTGCATTCGAGAGGAGGAAGGGTTTAATTTGGTGAAGGTGGTTTGTGATCAAATTGGTTGTGTTGTTAATCTTAGCAACTTGTTCTTTGTTCTTGCTTGTGATATCATGTGCAGGTAAATTGATCCGTTTTCTTCGTATATATTCTGACTTAGAACCTGTTCTTTCGGACTTTTTAAATTTGACCATCGAATCAATTGAATCAATCGAATGGAATCGAATCGAATCGAACGAGCAATGAACTAAATCGAAACGTCTTTGAATCGAATCGAATGTGGTAGAATCGAAATAATAATAATATTGTGTGTTGAACTTAATATAGTTGAGCTGAATAGAATGAAGCTGAACTGAACTGAAATGTGCTGAATTGAACTGAAATGAGCTGAAAATAAGCTGCAAAGAACAGATCCTTAGAAATTATTTTTGAAAGGTGAGTGTTAGTTGAGATTATTCTCGTTAATTATTCCGTTATTTTTTGGCTGAAAAGGGCAACATTTGGTAAGAAAGGAAGAGAGCAAGGTGCACTAAGAGCCCTAACAGCAGGAGTAACAGAGACATGCACAGGATTTTGCCCTGCAGATGTTTACCCCTCGGTAAAATTACTGCAGTTAATTGGCAAGGGTAAATACAAGAAATTTACCAAGGAATCTGATAGAATACTTGACCCAATCATTGAAGAACACATTCAAAGGATGAAATTGGGTAAAAACGAGGGAGATTTGGTTGATGTTCTTCTCAAATATCACACTAATAATGTTGTTAATTCCAAGGACTTCTCCCTTTCTACCGACAACATTAAAGGTGTTATTTTGGTATGTTAACTTGTCTCGCTATCTCTTACGAGTATTGAGCAAGGTGTGAAAAGACCGTCTTTCGTTAGCAAAGTGAGAAATTAAGATTTCTACTCCGTAATAAATAGTGACCACATTTAGAGGCCGATCGTGACCTTATTGATTACAACTTGAGTATCTTAATTTTATTTATACTCCATCTTTTAGTACAATCACAATATATTAAATAGTGAACACAATTAGTCTAAATGTATTTACTTTTTAGGCAGCAAGAAGCCAAAAATCCTCTTTCATGGAAGACAGTCTTACAATTTCACATGTACGAGTTACAGTGAATTATTTGTGATCAAATTTAGTCGAACACTTAGGGTGTGTTTGGATAGCAAAATAGGAAGGAAAGAGAGGGGAGGGGGAATGAGGGAAGGGGAAGGATGGGGAAGGAAGGGGAGGGGAGGGGAAATGGTGGTGTTTGGATACCATTTTCCCTCCAAATATTGCATAGTTTGGAGGGATTCCAATTAGGCTTTGAGGAGGGAAAATGGATACCTCCAAATTCCTTCCCCTCCATTTCCATCATTCCATATTTTATATCCGAACAAAGGAAAATGTTCCCTCCCTTTCCCTCCAATTCATTCAATCCAAACGGACACTTAGGACCTGTTCTTTCGGACTTTTTAGAGTGAATCAATCAATCGAATCAATCGAATGAATCTTGAATCGAATCAAATGAATCGAATCGAATCGAATCGAATCGAATCGAATCGAATCGAATCGAATGAAGTTCAATTATAACATATCATTATCGAATCGAATCGAATCAAATGAATGAATCGAATCGAATCGAATCGAATGCCCAGGCGAATCGAATCGAATCGCCCAGGCTGAATGAATCGAATCAAATGAAATGAAAATAATTTGGAAAACAGTCCTTAATGTGTTCATTTGTCTAAAAAAAAAAAAGACTAAATGAGTTGTTAATCAAACTCTCCATATAATAAGATGAAACATTGAATAATCATTTGAAACACTTGTTAGACAATTAATATAAGACCGGCAAATATTTTAAAGTTATAGATACACGTTACTTCCTTCATTTTTTCCATTTAGTCCTATATACTCCCTCTATTTCATTGAAAAAGCCCCATGGGCTTTTTCACAATTTTTAAGGAAAATGTAAAATTAAGGGTAATATTGATAGTGTGGTTGAGTGGGGTCCATTTTATAAGATAAAGTGTGTGATATTTTGGTAAAATAAATATATTAGTAGGGGTAAAAGTGTTATTTTGATTGTATAAAGTTGTCCTAAATAGTAATGGAGCTAAATGAGTGAAATTGCCGAAAAAGGGAAAGTGAGGCTAATTGAGTGAAATAGAGGGAGTATTCTTTATTGAATTTTTTTTCAATTAGCTCCATTTCCTTTTTTAGTAACTTTATTTTTTTTTCACATGCCCTACTTTTTTTACACAAAATACTTTTACTCCCTCACAACTACTCCGTAATTTTTTACCATTAAACTATTATACTTTTTCTTTATCCTAGCTACTTTACCTTTTTTTTTATTTTTTCTTAAAAATTGTAAAAAAGAAAAGGGGGTAAAATGAAAAAATAGAGGGAGTATATCATACAGAGTAATTAAATTATCACGTACAAAGTTGGAGTAGTTCATACGTAGTACTCCCTCCGTCCCGGTCATTTGTTTACACTTTCCATTTTGGAGCGTACGGGTCATTTGTTTACACTTTCTAAAAATGGTCATGCTTGACCCATGTGGGAGGTGGCCCCTACTCCCTCAACTAATTACATTTGATAATTTTAAGCAAACGGGGCCCCTTTGTACTTATATTATTATTTTATTAGTTTTTTTTTCTCAACCTCTCTCCTCACATCGATAAATGTGTATAAAGTAAATGTAAACAAATCACCGAAACGGAGAGAGTACTTCGTATGAGATACGATAGACTTTTGGATAACCTTAAAAATGGTACCACAATGTACGTCATGCACCACATGACTACATTTGAATGGTGATGCGGTGAGCACTTCGATATAAAATACGTAACAACTACATCTTTGATACGGAGTATAAAATACGTATCAAATATAAGCATGCATGGATGATTTCACCCATTTGTTAATTCATAAATTCTTGTCTGAGCCCGACCTTACAATAAAATATTATAAATTTGTCTTATTTGTACTTAATTATATAGTTTTTGTACATTTAGTGATAATTATGATCAAGTGTCGCTAAATTTTTTTTGATACTTTAAGTGACTTTAGTAGATTTGTTTATAGTTTTTGTATCCTTTTAACTGCAATACTTCGATCTCACGTTAATTTAATGTGAGGACTGTCTCACGGGTGATAAACTTTTGTTAATTTTGATAATGAAATTTATTATCCTCTATAATAATAATCATGAAAATTGGCTAACCGATATTATGTTGATAATGTAAATTTGTATAGGAACTCTTAGGCGGAGGAAGCGAGAACTCGTCAGCAACGCTAGAATGGACAATGTCGGTGCTATTAAAGAACCCAAGAGTAATGCACAAGGCACAGGCTGAGGTACGCCGAGTGTATCACGACAAAAAGTCAATCGATGAGTCCATGCTTCATGAGCTCAAGTACTTGAAACATGTCATAAGGGAATCCTTAAGACTTCACCCACCGGTCCCACTTTTGGTACCTAGGGAATCAATGGAGAGATGCCAAATTGGTCCCTATGACATTCCTCCGAAAACACGGGTCATTGTCAATGCCTGGGCCATTGCCCGGGATCCTGAGCACTGGGCTGACCCAGAGACGTTTTATCCTGAGAGATTTGAGGATTCGTCTGTGGATCTGAAGGGAAATCATTTTGAGCTGATACCGTTTGGTGCAGGCAGGCGAAAGTGCCCGGGAATGACCCTAGGGTTGGCCAATGTGGAGCTACCATTGGCTATGTTGTTATATCATTTTAATTGGGAGTTACCTCATGGAATTAAGCCTTGTGAGCTTGATATGGATGAGTCATATGGGTTAACCATGAGAAGGAAAAATCAATTACTAGCTATCCCTACTTTGAAATATTAGTAGTTATTATGTGTTCATTAAAGGAGTTTTCTTCACCATGTACTATTGCAATGTGCAAATTATGTAAGTAGCAACAATAAAATACTTCTTGTACTAAAAAAAGTTGAAAATCCATTTCCTAGCTCATTATGATCTACTATGTGATAACAAGTGTAACTATGTAAAATTGATTATATTTAATTCAACTTAATTGATAAGACTAATTATTCATCACTATGTAAATAAGACATGAATAAAAAGAATTATTTGAACTTAAATTGAAATCCAAAATTTCCCCAAAATGGTCCATATTAGATTTAAAATTTGTCGATCCAAAATGCACGAACCCTGAACTGAATTGACGTGAACAATCGAACTAGAAATCGACTCGATGCAAAGTTCGATATACGTAAAAATAACTAATTTGAATTTTATTGCAGTATATATAAAAATATACTCCGTAGTTGTGTACTTGTACATGTCAATGAGTCTGACCTTATAATACTCCGTAATATAATACGGAGTTTGAACTTAATAACTTTTAAAACAGGACAACATCTTCATATGGCTCAACAAATGTGTATAAAATGTCTACATTGCGGTCGAGCAAATTAAAAAGCACGTATAAATGTCACACAAAGTTACATTAATTAACAATAAAAAGTTCATTCGAAAATTGGTTGAGTATTATTGATAGGGATTACGTGCAATTCATTTTTCCTCCTTGCAACGATTCCGAAAGTTTCATCCATGCTAAGTTCTTCGGGTGTAGTCCCTTGTGGTAACTTCCAATCAAAGTGGTATAGTAACGCGGCTAGTACGACCTCGACCGTGGCTATGCCCAATCCTATGCCAGGGCATATCCTACGACCTGAACCAAACGGTAGCAGCTCAAAATGATTTCCTTTGTAGTCCACCGTAGACCCTTCAAATCTTTCGGGCTCAAATTTCTCTGGGTCCTTCCAATACTTGGGATCTCTGCCGATTGCCCAGACATTGATGAAAATACGAGTATTAGGGGCAATCTCGTGCCCGTTGATTTGGTATTGGTCCATGGCTCGCCGAGGGACTAACAGAGGAAGTGGCGGATGTAGCCTTAATGTTTCCTTAATAACATTTTTTAAGTACTTGAGTTCTACTACATTTGTTTCGTCAGACATATCTTTTCCTTTGAGGGCTTGGTGTACCTCATCTTCCGCTCTTTTCATTGCACATTCGTTTTTAAGCAACTCAGCAATCGCCCATTCTATCGTTGTCGATGATGTCTCACCCCCCGCACCAAACAATGCCTGTATATATACTAACATTAATTAGACAAGTACATAAATACTAGAGTAAATTACAAAATACCACCATTTAAAATTGAAAATTTTCAAATTACCACCTTTCAAAACATTCTTTGTAAATTACCACCTTTTATAACGCTTTTCCACTCAAATTGCCACCTTCCTCCAATTCCGGTGAAAAAATAATCCGTTTTGCCCTCACTTTTCAGTGAATTGTTTCTGATTTGACTTTTTGTGAGGAAAAAGTCAAATCAGAAACAAAATGGCGAGACGAGTAAATTATTTTTACACCGGAATTGGAGTAAGGTGGCAATTTGAGTGGAAAAACGTTATAAAAGGTGGTAATTTACAAAGAATGTTTTAAAAGATGGTAATTTGAAAATTTTCAATTTTAAAAGGTGGTATTTTGTAATTTACCCTAAATACTAAGAAATTACGTCGAACTTATCTATACAACTAAACCTAGCTAGCCACTCAAACCGGTAGGCGGTCTTACCAGCTAGCCCCTAAATTCTCCAACTTGTTCTTTCGACCCGACCTTTAATAAGGATGATACAGGGTCCCACAAGCGCGAACATAGGCCATGGCTTACGCATGGCCCAGCCCAGACCGCCACCTGGGTTGACCCGATTTAACCCGACACATGTACAGGCTCGGTCCGTCCAATGGACAAGTCTAAAGACAAGGACGAAACATACCAAAACTATAGCTTTGATGTTATCAATAGTGAGGGAGAAATCTGTAGTTCTTTGATTCAAGTCTAAGTCACCCTTGTGATATGTCAATAGAATATCAATGAAGTCTTGCACAACATGTTCCCCAGTTCTTTGCATATTCCTTATGTGTTCTTCGATTATCGGGTTCAATAAGTCGTCTGCCCGTTTACCCAAATCCTCTAGTTTTCGTTTCATCCCGGTGATGGACGGTATGATCTTGAGAGACGGGTAAAGATCGCCTATGGAGAAACCGGAGCATAATTCCGCCATATCCGAAAATAATGCTTTGAATTCTTTTCCGTCTTTGCCTTTCTTATTCATAGCTGTCCTGTTATTATAAGTTGTAAATCATCACTCTAGTTAGCAAAAAGTAACACTTCATAACCTCCTCAACTCGAACCGCCTTAAAAGACTGAACCCGACTACTCGTAAACAACTCAAGCGTAGCAATCTTCCTCACTTGGCGCCAATACTCTCCGTAGGGAGCGAGCTGCGAGTGCAATATCGGTACAACCATAAAGTAAGACTTGAGACATCATGAGCCTAGGGCGATCACACAGGACCGTGTCGTTGGTCTTCATGACCGCTTTGGCCGCGTCTGAGGAGGATATTATGATTGTTGGAACTTCACCTAGGGTAAGGTGCATGATTGGACCGAATGTGGATGATAAGTTTGACATACGACGGTGTGGTAGTGTTGTTCTAGAGACGAGTTGGTGGAGGTTTCCGATTATGGGAAGCTTTCGTGGGCCCGGTATTCGGGTTTGTTTTTTTGGAGTTTTTGGTTGTTTTTATGATGATGTATGTAAGTATGGTGAGGATGATGGTGAATAGTAACGAAGAAATGAACTCCATTTTTTTTTTCGTTGATGGTGTGCTCAGCTGTGCTGTGTTTTGTGAGAAATCAACTCTATATTATTACACCATTTTTTTTTATTTAATAATCGTAATTTTCAGCAAATATTATTACACCATTTTTTTTATTTAATATACCCTTACATTTAAAAAAGTCTATAGTATACCTTTAGGTTTCAAATTTTATGTATGACTTTTATTCATCTTTTTGTTAATTCAACATATTAAGTAACAAACTCATTATACTTGATAATTTATTATTTTTTTCTCGACTTACTTTTATTGATGTTAACGAAGGGAATGATTATGTTTATATTGAAGTTGATGATGAATGTTTGCTATAAATATTGAAATTAAGAATTTGACGAATTTGATTATAATTAATTGTTGTTAATGATAAATACCGTAGTATAATACAAAAAATGGTTTAAAATGATAAAATATTGGTTGAATGAAGAATTTAAGAGCACCGATTGGTATATTTATAGGTTTAATAAAAAGTTTAAATTTATGCTATGTTGAAAATAGTTATATTAAAAATAAAATAAAAAACTTTGGGTTATATTCGAGAAAATTAAAGAATGTCAAAGTTAAACCGCAAAATTCTAAAATAGTGAGGGTATAACGTGTAAATCAGAATAGAGGGGTAAACCGCGGAATTTCCCAATATTTTATTGCTAAATGAATGAAATATAGGGTAACATTTTTTTTTTTTTTTTTGGGGTAACGAGGGGTTGGTTCCTCCAGGATTTGCACACCTGAAACCACACGTGTCTTTGTAAGTCATCCCGTAGGATGGCGGATATCCGCATAGCCATTGCCCACCCAGTGAGTCGAACCCGTGACCTCGCACTGTAATTCTCGCAGCCTTTGAAGACTCAACTCCGCCACTTGGACTTGGATTTATATTATTTGATATTCCATCAATTATTCCCTTAATTAACTCAATTATAATTTTGTCATCTAAATTTTTTTTGGCGGGAAATCAATAGCCTATGTTGGGCATTCTTTTATTATGTTAATTAAATTAATAATATTAATATAGATAGATAAATAGATTGATTGTGAGTGAGAAAAAGTAGGTTTATGTGAGAAAAAGTGGGGTATAGGAGATCAATGTTATTAAAAAAGAAAATGGGCTAACTGAAAAAAAATAAAAAAAATTCAATGTAAGGTATACGGGGCTAAATGGAAAAGAGGAGAGAGTATATTTTCCTAATAGTTTTTACTAAAAGAGTTTTCTTGAAAATATTCTAATTTAGTGGTTAGAACGGATGTGTATATCGTGGATAATATGTTTCAAGTTCAATTTTCCCTACTTCCATGAGTACCATCTTAATTGCATTCATCTCGAATTGAATTAAAACATAAAACAAAACAATTAAAAGAAAAAAAAAAGAAAGAGCCAATGACTTTAAATTAAATTGTAATTTGGTCCAAAATTCGAATATACGTAATAACAATTTATATTAGTGAGATCCAAAATTATTACACTACAGCTACTCAATGGTTGTTATATTTTTATTTTTTTCACCCTCAATTATTATCAGCTCCATGAATTTAATAATGAACTACTCCGTATACTAAATGGCTAAATTGTACTCCCTCCATTCATATCCACAAGGCAAGTTTGTTTTTTCACACTTGCCAATGCGCGTTTTGCGCGTTAAATATCTTTAGCTACGTTTATTCAAAAAATATAAAAAATATATTTTAATTTTGTACTCGTAAAGACGAATCAAATAAGATCATATATGAATATATCTACATTTATGTATCGAGAGATAATTGAAGTATGAATAGTGTCTAAAAAGCAAACTTGCCTTGTGGATATGAATGGAGGGAGTAAGTATTATAATCAATTGTCAGTTGTTTTATACTTTTATGTACTCCGTATTACTTTTAGGTCCGATATCTTGTCTTTGGTGTACGTACTACTCACGCCACTAGCTTTGGTTGATTATAAAAAAAACAAAGTGCATACTGCATAGTGGGCAGGTTCAGGTAATACGTCTACTATTAAATTAAGTTTTTTATTTTTTTATTGTTTTTATCATGTGTTTTAATTGACAATAAGTCTCTCTTAAAACGGATTATCCGTCTTAAGCTTAAAACGGGTCAAGTATCTATCCACTTGCACACATAAAACAAAACACTCTACTTTTTCCTACACTATTTACTTTTGTCTTATCCTAATTATTTCGGCTTTTAGTTTTAAAACGCATCTGCTTTATATGAGAATTTGTGTTTAACCAATTATTATACTCGTATTAAGTTTGATTAGTTATTATTATATCGATTTCTTGAGTTTGGTGATAATTCATACTCCGTATAATTTTATTCTTTGCTAGGTCATGCATCGAGATTCGAGATCACATATCAAGTTATTACTTTATCATGTAAGAATTCATTCAAAAATTGATTAGACTATAAGCAATAGGAATTACTCCCTCCGTCCCACTAGGGATGTCAATTATGTCAAAAACCGAACCAAACCCGACTCGAACCGAGTTTAAAAACCCGATTCAAACCCACGTCTTTAAAATCCATATCCATATCCACTCAAAAATAATTCGATCCATATCCATTATAAAAAAACCCAATCCATATCCATTACCGATCCACTTTAAATCCAAACACAACCCGATCCAAAATATCACATTCTAGAGTGAGTTAAGCTCTAAATTTTCACTTTATATATGAAAAATATCGTAAAAAATGATGTAGGATGTCGAAAATTTGTATTTAGCCCGGCTTTGGGTTGGATTTTGGGTTGGATTATGGGTTGTATTATAGATCGGATATGGATTTGGATATGAAAATTTCATAGTGGGTCGGATTTGGACTTTAGGGTTGTGGGTTTGGATCGGGTATGGATTTGGAAATCCATTAGGAAAGTGGATCGGTTTTGGATCATGTTATACCTGATCCGAACCCGATCCATTGTCATCCCTACGTACGTCCCACTAAATTGTTTACACTTTCTATTTTGGGGTGTACAGTCCCACTAAATTGTTTACACTTTCTATTTTGGGGTGTACAAGTTATTTGTTTACACTTTCCATAAATGTTCACTGTAGGACCATGTGTAAGTGGAAGTACTTATTTTATAACAAATGGTCCTCCTTTTTGTACTTTCACTATTATTTTATCAATATTTTTATTACATCTATCTTCTCCTAGATAATTATGTATAAAGTAAACATAAACAACTCACCGAAACAGAGGGAATACATTCAATTCATTTGTTCTCCTTGCAATTATTCCAAAAGACTTCAAATAGCTCATACACTCGTCACAAAGAGTTACATCAACCAATTCAATTAACAATAAATAGAAGCATAGTAAATTTGATCGTCCATTATATTTTACCACATTACTATCAAGTGGTAAATGAATTTCACTCAAAAATTGATGTGATTATAAGCAATAGGAATTACATTCAAGTCATTTTTCCTCCTTGAAATTATTCCAAAAGCTTCATCCATGTCAAATTCTTTAGGTGTAGTCCCATGTGGTAACTTCAAATCAAAATGGTATAGTAACGCGGATAGTACAAGCTCAATAGTTGCTATACCAAATCCCAAGCCAGGGCATATTCTACGCCCTGCACCAAACGGTGTCAGCTCAAAATGATTTCCCTTGTAGTCCACCGTAGACCCTTCAAATCTTTCAGGCTCAAATTTCTCTGGGTCCTTCCAATGCTTGGGATCCCTTCCGATTGCCCACACATTGATAAAAACGCGAGTGTTAGGGTCAATTTCATGCCCGTTGATTTGGCAATGGTCCATGGATTGTCGAGGGACTAACAAAGGGAGTGGCGGATGCAGCCTAAACGTTTCCTTAATAACATTTTTTAAGTACTTGAGTTCAACTAATCTTGTCTCATCGAACGTAAATTTTCCTTGATATGCTTGACGCACCTCATCTCTCGCCTTTTTCATTGCACCTTCGTTTTTTAGCAACTCAGCAATCGCCCATTCTATCGTTGTTGATGTTGTCTCACTTCCGGCGGTGAACAATTCCTGTATGTGTACTAACTTCGATTAGAAAAGTTCATAAATACTACCGTTAAATTAAATCTAAAATATATATGCGTGGAAGATGAACCCAGCCTAATAAATTTCCATACGCAATAATCCACATCGGTTATGAAATGGGATCCGAGTTGATATACTTTATAAGGTTTAGGGGTTACTCCTCCTATTGCCAATTGGTTTAGGATGGAACCTCCTAGACCTTATAAGCGGACTCTCTCATACTCTCGGGTGTGGCCCAGACCTGTGAAATTTAACAATATACAAGTACAATTCATACCAAAACTATAGCTTTGATGTTATCAATAGTGAGGGAGAAATCTTTAGTTTTTAGATTCGAGTCGAAGTCACCCTTGTGATATGTTAATAGAATGTCAATGAAGTCTTGCACAACATTTTCCTCTGACGACGACTTTTGCATTTTCCTTATGTGTTCTTCGATTATTGGATCCAGTAAAATATCCGCCCGTTTAACCAATTGTTTGAGTTTTCGTTTCATCCCAGTGATGGATGGTAGGACCTTAACGGAGGGGTAAAGATCGGCTAAATAAAAACCCGAGGCAAATTTCGACATGTCCAAAGCTAATGCTTTGAATGCTCTTCCATCTTTGCCTTTCTTGTTCATAGCTGTCCTGTTATGTTGTTGTGAGATGCAAATCACTCAAGTTAACCAAGATGAATTACGTCGATAATTCAAAAAAAAAAAAAAAAGGATAGAAGAAACAAACATACCGTAAGGTGATATTAAAATTGAGATCAAAAATCAACTGGCTAAGGTTGGCAACATTACCAAGCTCATTACCCAAACCCTTAACAAGATCCATAACCTCCTCAACACGAACGGACTTAAACGACTGAACACGACTACTCGTTAACATCTCGAGCGTAGCAATCTTCCTGACTTGACGCCAATACTCTCCATAGGGAGCGATGGCAATGTCGCTACAATTATAATATAAGATTTGTGCCAGCATGATCCTAGGGCGATCACAGAAGACCGTGTCGTTGGTTTTCATGACCGCTTTGGCCGCGTCTGAGGATGATATTATGATTGTCGGGACTTCTCCTAGGGTAAGGTGCATAACTGGGCCAAATGTGGAAGCTAAGTCTGTCAGACGACGGTATGGTAGGGTCGTTCTCGACACCAGTTGGTGGAGGTTTCCGATTATTGGGAGTTTTCGTGGGCCCGGTATTCGGGTTTGTTTTTTTGAGTTTTTGGTTATCATGGTGTAGGTTACTATGCTGAGGATGATTATGGTGAGTAGTAGTGAAGAAATTAACTCCATTTTTCTTATTCTTTTGAGGATTTTGTTGTTGTATGTGTGGAGTTTACAAAAATTAGACTCCGTATTTATAAGGAAATTATCTTACATAATGATATAATTAGACCTATCAAATGGGTCGGGCAGGTGGTTTACAGGTCGGGTAAATACGGGTTTGGGTGTTATACGAGTCGGGTCTATTCGGGTCCGGGTAATATACGGGTTGGGTGTATGCGGGTTCCAGGGTTAGGGTTAAAATAATACGGGTTGATAAACGTCTCTTTATCGATATTTATTTATTTATTTTTTCGGTATAATGCCTAAATTTTAACTTAAATAATATTTTGAATGATAATCACATTTTCCTTATTTATTCTCCATATATTTGGTATCAATATTTCATAAGAAAATACATAACGTCCAATAAAATGCAATTAAAATGATTGATTATACAATTATATTTGGTCTAGGGAGGCGACTTAGAGTCAGTTTTGCGTGCACTATTTATGAACTATGGTGTGAGAGGAATTTTCGTATTTTTTTCTGGTCGGTGTCGGTCTGCTAGTTCGATAGCTTGGTCTATTAGATTCATTGTTGGTTCTCGCTTATTCTTTAAGGTTAGCTAGGTGGTCTCTTCGACCTTCCTTGTAGATTTTTCAAAGGCTTTGTACTCTCCTTGTTGTTTCTAATGAAAAGCCTACTGATTTCTCTGCAAAAAAAAAAAAAAAAAATTATGAGTAATTTATTAGGTGTCAATTGTTTAAAACTGATTTATAATAAGAATTTTCCATTAAAAAAAATTGCTAATGACTTTTTATATCTTGAAATGTAATTTTGTTGATCTAACGGGCTGACCCGTTACGAGTCGGGTTTTGACCCATTATTTTCGTGTCATTTCGGGTTCGGGTAGATTTCGGGATCGGGTCGAAAAAGGCAGGTTTATTTCGGGTCATTTACAGGTCGGTTCCGGGCGGTTTATCGGGTCGGGTCAGATTTTTAAAACTCTAGATATAATGTATGGAAGAAAGAGGTTCAAGAGAGTCAAGGGGAATGAAAAATTATTGAGTACCAAAAATTTTAACCCTTTTTTCTGAAACTTGTGAAACTTCTATTCTGTGATATTTTAATTCTTTGTAAATAAAATTGTAACTTTAATACATTTTTTTGAAACTTTAAATCTGTGTCCTTTATTTTGCTTGATCCAATGGCTTAGATTGCGACTTAATGACTTTCGCTACACCTTAGACTTGATAGAACATACATCATGTATAGAAAAATAAATAAATAATACGGAGTACTATACTTCAGTTTTTGATATATTATGCATGTTATTTGGCTTTTTTTTTTTTTTTTTTTTTATTTATTTATTTTATTTAATACTCGTGTCTTTCACATAATGTATTGAAAAATAACATTTACAAGTATGAAAGGATTTTTTTTTCGGTATATGGATTGGTACAAAATTCAGATAATGTTATTTGTGAATTGTGATTATTTGTTGAATAACTTATATTTTTTAATATAAACTGAACAAGATAACAATTTATACGGGTAAATTTCTTGACATTTTGTTTAAATTTTGTACAAGTATAAATGAAATTTGCACGTAAATTTTAACAGCATACCCGTACAATTTGAACGGGTTTAAAACTTACCTGTGCAGATTGCTATCAAATTTATTTCCCATGAAAATTGAATTAGCCTCGGATAATAAATTTTATAGCAATTTGCGTGAATAATAAATTTGGTAGCAATTTACACGGAAAAGTTTATTGACACTTTGTTTAAAATTTGCACGGGTATAAATGCAATTTGCACGTAAACTTTAACCATAGATATGCAATTTGCACGTAAACTTTAAACATACATATGCAATTTGCACAATTTTAAAACTTACTCGTGCAAATTGCTTTCAAATTTACTCGTACAATTAGCAAATTGACATTTTAAGGCGAATAGCAGGGTTTAAAAACTCACTTTATTACTTATTGTTGTTTGTTATATAATTAAATTTTTTTTGGGTGCTCTTTAATGACACTAATTCATATTGATCGTTTTAATATACATCTTTTAAAAATTTCTTATAAAACTCATTTATTATCCATCGTTTCTACTTAGACTTCTTGAAAAATATATCCGCAGAATATGTACAGACATAAGATTAATTAAAACACATGATAAGAACCTTTAATTTAATAGTATTATCTTAACCTAACCACTATGCACGTACACCAAAGACAAGATGTCAGAACTAAAAGTAGTAATACATAAAACAATTGACAATTTACCCATTTTGGTATAGTTCATTATTAAATTGATTACTCCGAATAATGTAACAACGATTGAGTAGCTGTACTGTAGTGTATAATTTTGGGTTACTTTGGATCTGACTAATATAGGAAGATCAGAAATTCTTGTTTGAGACCAAGAAACCCGTTTCTAGCTTGAAACGGGTCGGGTATGACCCGTTTTCCTTTTTTTTTTTTTTTTTTTTTTTTGAACATTTATTTTAAGACCCAATTTTTTTTTTTTTAATCTTTTATTGAAAATCGTATTTATAGGGTAATTAAAAATGGTAACAAAGTAGACCAAAATGGTAACATATTACATTAAAATATTGTCATAATATTTGTTTAATATGTAAGCATAATTGTTTAATATGTTACCATAATTATGTAATATGTTACCAAAATAGGTTAAAATGTTACCAAAATAGGTTAATATTAAATGATAACATATTATGGAGGTATGATCATAACCTAATTTGAATTTCCCTCCAACACATAACATAACAAAAAAAATTTCCCACCAATTTGACATTTCCCCCAAAATTACATATTTCCCCAAACCATTATTTGTTAAATACTACCTAATTTGAATTTCCCTCCAACACATAACATAACAAAAAAAATTTCCCACCAATTTGACATTTCCCCCAAAATTACATATTTCTTCTAAAACCTAAATTCAAACCTTTCTCACAATTTTCTACTACTTTAACATTTTACTACAAATTCCAACAAAAATTTGATTATCGAAAACATCTTACATGGAAATAAAATTCGAATGTGGTTTACCTTGTGCAAATCGAGTTTCTTGAACTTCTCAAAATTTCAAGGCAAAAGTTTGTAACTTGTAAGTTCTACAGTTTTGATTTGAACATAGAAACTTAAGTAACGACTTGTCATTGAAATTGAAATACTCAAAATTGAAGTTGTCAAAGGTATTAGGAAAAGATTTCAAATAAGGATGATGAGGTGAAGTTGAAGGAAGTAGTGAAAGAGTAAGTTAAATTGAAGAAGAAGAAGAAGAAAAAGAAAATAAATAAATTGAAATTCAAAGTCTCAAATTGAAGATGTCAAAATCGAAATTCGGAGTTGTTTAATTTGAAGGATGTAAAAGATATTTAAATTGAAGAATAAGAACAAAGGTTAGTTTAATGATGTTTTTTCAATGTGTTTATGATATATATGTAATTGATGGAAGAAAATTAACAAATTATGTTTATGTTAACAAAAAGAAATAAATTGAAGGTATGATTTAACAAATAAAAGGAAAAAGAATGAAGAAAAATGAAAAGGTCAACCATCGGAAAGTTGAATTTGGTCACCGGATTCCGTTATTTGGTACTTTTTAACAAAAATAAGAAATAAAAGCAAGGTACTAGAAAACAAAAAAATAAAATAAAAAGTACTATATCACAAATGACCATAAATAAAAGGTATTATCTGACAAAAAAACCCTATGTAACTTGGTAATTTTATGACTTTAAAAAATTATTGAAGGCAAATTAAAAACCATTAATATATAGCATAAATGATAAATCTAAATTTATTAATTTAGCATTTATAAAGGTTATAAAAAGAGGTGACACATTAACACTAAGATATTTTTATTTGTATGCTATAAGGTGAAACTAAAAGAGTACAAAAATATGAAATAAATTTATAAAAGTCACTTATAGGGTACTAAAAAATTTAGTAACAATTAATCATAATTATCAATTAAATAGTACAAAAGTTATATAATCAATTACAAATGAGACGGACTTAAAATAATTTATTGTGAGGCTTAACACACAGATGAATTTGTACTTTTTTTTATTAAGAATCTTAAACATTTTTATTGTGATCATCTGTTATTATTTTGATTAATTGTTTTATTTTCCCCTTTTAAATTATGGTCTTTATTAGTTATAACTTGGATGGCTTTTTATCAAAACAATTAATTAAAATAATAACTAATTCAATAAATACATGCATCATATAATCTTAAAATATCGTACTTAATTTGAAAAGAAATTTAATGACAGATAAAAATAATAATCAAATGTTTTTGAATTGAATATCAATAATTTATGTATTATATATTTTTAAAATACTGTATTTTAATTTGAAGCGATCATTTAGGGCAAGTGAAATGGGTGGTTCTTATCTAGAGTTTGACAATAAGAACTTTAAAAATAAAGTTTTCTCCATTGTAAATGTCCTTGAGTTTGTCAAACTAAGAACTAAGTTCTTATTTAAGAACTAAGTTCTTTGTTTTTTTTCAAAAAATTAAATGAATGTGGTAGAGATAAAAAAAATATTAGTAGATTCAAAATAAGAACAAAACAAAAGTTCTTCCACTAAATCAAAAAGTTCTTAAACTTAGAAAGTGATGAAAAATGACTTGGCATTGAAAGAACTTTATTTAAAAAATTTCCATTGTACTTGCTCTTATGTACTATGTATTTTCGAATGGCGTTCTTTAATTTGAAGTGATCATTTAAAAGGCAAAATTTATTACATATTTTCATTTTTTTTAACTCAAAAATTTAACGATATTTAAAAAAAAAAAAATCATTTATCTTGAAAATTCAATAATTTGATGTCATATATCATAGGAGTATAAATTATGTAGTCGACACATCGTTTTGTAGGATGCTTATATAGTCGACAAGTCACTGTACACGTGGCTAATTAAGAGGATAAGCTTACTCATGTGGCATTCATTTGTCAATCCAAATTCTTACGGTGTGTTTAGATAGGTGGATTTGATTTGAAATTTTGGATTTGATCCAAATAATTTGTTTGGGAAAATATAAAGATTTGGATTTGAATTTGAACAAAATTCATCCCTATACCAATCCAAGCTTAAATTTGGTGATTTCAAATAATTTCACCCCCACCCTATGTCATTTACAAATTTCACATTTTATAATATAGATTTGAAATGCGAATTTTCAAATGAAATGACTATTTTCAAATGCTACCTTATTGACAATCAATATTTTCAATTGCTTAATATTCATGTCATACTCTAATAATTACGGAGTAATACTTTGTACTTCGTAATAGCTAATATGATAAATATTGATTAATATACACGTCTATAAACTTATTTTAAAATTATCAATTTTGAAACTTATTACTTAATATGTTTAATTTTTTTTTTAATATTGTATTATTGATTACAGTGTTTTAAAGAAAATAAAACCGTTATACCAAAAAAAAAAAAATCGACAAAGAGGCGTTGATTAACTGATACTTTGACCCTAACCCGATCTAAAACCCGTATACATCTGACCAGGGCCGTCCCTGAGTTTTCGGGGCCCTGTGCGACAATATAAAATTAGGCCACATTAATTCTACATTATATTGTACTACTCCGTAATAGTATGAACTATTGTATGTCTTTAAAATTATTTTAATATTTTAGAGGATTTTTTTTTTTTTTAAACACATTTACGAGTACATATTTATTATTATATCTTATGGAGTATTGAATAGTATTTTTTGACACGTATCACATCAAATAAAGCATTTTTTTTATATTTTCCACATTTTAATCTTGAACCTATGAGAATATTGATATTGTAAAATGACTTTATACTTTTTTTTAATAATGATATAATCATAAATTTTTAAAACAAAAAAAAAAATAAAAAAAAATAAAACACAAATTCAAGATGTTGTTAACATTTTAGAATATTATTGAAACTAGTGTACAATCGTTTTGATTAATAAACATATGCAAATATAGAAGGAAAAATAAAAAATAAAAATGCTCCTCTTAGGATTTGAAGCTTTGTCCTTGGATTCCCAAGAGGATCAACTGACCAACTGTGCAACCAGATTGTTGATGTTATTGTAATGCAGTAATATCTATATTATTAATCCAAAAGTAGATTAATCAAATTGGGCCCTAAAATTTAGAGCGCACTGTCTTGCGCAGGTTCTTGTACTCAGGCCGACCTGCATCGACAGATATTACTCATATCCTAAATATACTCAATACATATGTTACCCGATTTACATTTACCCGACGCATTATAGTATTAGTTAGTACTCCGTAGTTAGTAGATCCAAATTTGCTAGAAGTCATACACTAATCGTTAAATTGCTACTAACCGGACTAGTATTATTTTAACAATCTTTTACTAGTTCACGTGATTTTGTAGCCTCAATATTATTATAGCTCCATCAATTTTATTTATTTTTTCAAAAAATTGTATGTACTTTAATTGCATTATTATCATTATTATTAATATTATCATCATTATCGATTATCGATTATCGATTGTCAGTGGTTTTATGAATCATTTTTTAATTCCGAGATCTTGTCTTCAGTGTACGTACCAATCATGCCACGCAATTCACCCACTCCGGTTGATTACAAAATAATTAAATAAATAAATAAATGGACGGTCATAAATTTGGCTCATTTTAAAATAATTTTTTGGTTTTTTTGTTTTTTAATTTTTTGTTCGATGTCACATCAGTTTTTAGACAGCTCGATTTGGCAGGCTCAACACATAACTCACACTAATTTGGCAATCTGTCAGCCGGTCAAGTCAGGTTGGTCGTCATCGGATCGTGTCCTGGTCACTAATTATCGGGTCGTGTCAGGTTACGGGTCATCGTTTGGTCTGTTTCGGGTCGCAATATTTTCAAATTCTAATGGGTCGGATTTTGCGTTAGTTCGGGTAGGGTCAGTCTTATCAGCTCTAGAGACTACATACAATATCACAAAACACTAGTACACTACACTACAGTACTCATCAACTCAAGTGATTACTACTAACAAAAATGGAGTTGATTTTTTCACTACTACTCACCATAATCATCCTCAGCATACTAACTTACACCATCATAACCAAAAACCCGATAAAACAAACCCAAACCCGAGTACGGGGCCCACGAAAACTCCCGATAATCGGAAACCTCCACCAACTGGTGTCGAGAACGACCCTACCACACCGTCGTCTGACAGACTTAGCATCGACATTCGGCCCGGTCATGCACCTTACTCTAGGAGAAGTCCCAACAATCATAATCTCGTCCTCAGACGCGGCCAAAGCGGTCATGAAAACCAACGACACGGTTTTCTGTGACCGCCCTAGGTTCATGCTGGCTCAAGTATTGTTTTATAATTGTAGCGACATTGCCTTCGCTCCCTACGGAGAACACTGGCGCCAAGTGAGGAAGATTGCTACGCTCGAGTTGTTTACGAGTAGTCGGGTTCAGTCGTTTAGGGTGGTTAGAGTCGAAGAGGTTATGGAGCTTGTTAAGTTGTTGGATAATGAGGTTGGTCATGTTGTTAACCTTAGCCAAATGATTTTTGATCTCAGTTTTAATATCACCTTAAGGTATGCTCATCTTTTTTTCTTTTTTTTTATCTGGTCATAAGGCGCTGATACCATGTTATAATTTAAACTGTGCGTGGCCTATTATTGATTTCATGGCTTAATTAGCAACGAGTAATCATTAATCAGCATTAACATTGTAACTATTATTGAGCATATTGCGATCGATTTTAAAACAGGACATCTATGAACAAGAAAGGCAAAGATGGAAGAGGATTCAAAGCATTAGTTTCGGACATGGCGGAAACTGCCTCGGGTTTTTCTCTAGGCGATCTTTACCCATCTGTCAAGATCATACCGTCCATCACCGGGATGAAACGAAAACTCGAGGATTTGGTTAAACGGGCGGACGACTTAATGAACCCGATAATCGAAGAACACATACGGAATATGCAAACAAGAGGGGAGAATGATGTGCAGGATTTCATTGACATTCTATTGACATATCACAAGGGTGACTTAGACTTGAATCAAAGAACTAAAGATTTCTCCCTCAGTGTTAATAGCATCAAAGCAATAGTTTTGGTATGCTTGTTGCTGAGCTTAAACGTGTCCATGGATCGTGCCTAGTTTACTCGAATATATGAACCGGGCTATTGTTTTGGTATTATATGTAATTGTCTAATTGATGTTTATGCTCAGGAATTGTTTGGTGCCGGAAGTGAGACATCGTCGACAACGATAATATGGGCGATGGCTGAGTTGCTTAAAAACGAAGGTGCAATGGAAAAGGCAAAAGACGAGGTTCGTCAAGTTCTTCGAGGAAAAGATGTGTTCGAGGAGACGAGTTTAGTCCAACTTAAGTACTTGAAAAATGTTATCAAGGAAACATTAAGGATGCATCCGCCATTGCCTTTGTTAGTGCCACGAGTAGCCATGGACCGTTGCCAAATCAACGGGCACGAAATTGAGCTTAATACTCACGTCTTCATCAATGCATGGGCAATTGGAAGAGATCCCAAGTATTGGAAGGAGCCAGAGAAATTTGAGCCCGAAAGATTTGAAGGGTCTACGGTGGACTACAAAGGAAATCATTTTGAACTGATTCCGTTTGGTTCAGGGAGGAGAATATGCCCTGGCATGGGATTCGGTATAGCCACTATCGAGCTTGTGCTAGCCGCGTTACTATACCATTTTGATTGGAAGTTACCACAAGGGACTACACCTGAAGAACTTAACATGGATGAAACTTTCGGAATAGTTGCTGGGAAGAAAGAAAAGTTGAATGTAATTCCTATTGCATATTCGCCCATTTTCAATTGATTTGTTTTCGATTCGATAAACAAGGCTTTCAATGAAGTCAAAAACTCGTTGTTTTCAAAATTTAGTAACAAGGTCGTTAAAGAATAGTTACATATATGGATAAAAAAGTTATAAAATTGATTAGTGTAATAATTACTCCGTATTACTTAAATAGTACCTCAGCTCGTTTAAAAAAAAACATTGTAGTAATACAAGTAATTACAAATGAAGTGTTTAAAGTAAAATTTTCTTTCTTATATAAAAATTACTCCGTAGTAATCTATTTTTTTTTACTTGTAATATTAAAATATGAATCATATACGAAGAATAATCTTGTATAAGGTAGTTTAATGAATGAAGATAGTTTAATGCATGAAGTAACATGTCAACATCAACATGTTTAATAAAAACATTAGAGTCCTCGTCCTGAAATACTGATGGTATCGCATATCCATAAATTATAGGCTGATACAACAACAATAATATTTAGTAATTACTAAAAACAAATTTTATTAGCTTACTGTTAATTTTAGAATTTTTAATATGTAATTTATATAAAGATTAATAAAAAATATTACAATTAGTTTAACCAGTCAATGTTGTTGCATTCACAATTTCTTATAGTATAACCACATTACAGTAATTAGAAAAGGTAAAAGTAACATTGTATGAATCATTAATATAATTTCATAATCATGTTATATTAAAAAAAAAAATGCGTTGAAAATGATAGGGTTACAAAACATCAAAATATTATTAAATACGTAAAAGATGTAAAGCATATAACATCTGAAAATAAGAAAATTTCACTATTACGAATATACGACATTAATATTGTACTCAAATTATGTGATTGTCTTGCCAAAAAAATAATGTGACAACATGCAACCAATAATAATTTTTGCCAATACATTTTAATCACTTTCTTTCTATGGTATGAATCTAATAACTCATATTTAAATATTCGTATCCTTAATTATATACTCCGTATTGCATATGATACTGTCATTTAGTTATCAATATCTTATTACAACGACGATAGACAAATGCTATAAGTTGGTAATAGTAATTGATTGAGTATAATATTTACTTTGGTAAATATCAACAACACTTATTGATAATTACATTAAAAATAAAAATAAAAACTATTTAATAGGAAAAAAAAATTCACTATATCTGTTACAACACTCTTATATATGTGTGACAATAAATCAAAATTATAATCTATATAATAAGTATACAAACATGTAAATTAATTTACAAATTAACAATGCAAAATATAATAATGAATCCGGCAGAACTAGTTTTTAATTTAAAAGGGAGTAATTGAGCACCAAAATATGAAGGAAGAAGAAGGGAAATGAAGAAAGAAGTCATACTAGAGAAGTGCAAACATACAGAAAGTTATGAATATTATAAAGTACTCCGTACATAATAGGCAAAAGTTAAGTAGGTAAACTTTGCTGAACCATACGAGTACTAAATAAAGCAGACATTTTTCATTCAGCAAACAAAATGTAGTCACTTCATTGAAGGTCGCCTGCTTGTTTGTTCTTGGATTAGCGTCTTGAGACTACTACAACCAACATGATTAGCATAAACTTGATGAACCTCCTCAAACGGCAGAACATACAAGTTCAAGAAACGAGACTCCGGCATACAAACGACAGTATGGAAATTGGGACCCTTATCAAACAACCCTTCCGCTTTCAAAAACTGCAACACCTTGTGTCTAGGAACCATCCTTTTTTCAAGGTTGTAAGTGAGCAATACACCACGCGAAGTTAGATATGAAGGCTTGAGTTCGAGCTCGTTCATCAGAAAAGCCAACTTCTTTTTTATGTTGGCCTCCGACAACATGAAGCATTTTGGATTTTTCATCATCAATATCTTGACATCGCTTTCGGTCCACCCAAAGCTCTTGAACATACGACTCTTAGACTCAATATTCTCCTCAGAGAATTTTGAAATCAGTTGGACCCCATACAAAAACATGGTGGAACTCGGTGTAATTCCATGCTTTTCTGAAACCCTAATTACGATATCCTTAAACGATTCGGGATTTGGGAAAAAAGTTAAAGGTTCACTAATCAAGTGTTTCCTAATCAACTCATTGGGGACTCCATAGCTCGTCAAAAATGCAACATTCGGCGACAGATTATTAATCGTGTTGGAAGAAAAGTGAAAAAACAAATTCTTACATGCATCAATAACATGAGCATTACATACCAAAATTTCTCTCAAAACTTGAATTGTTGGGGAAATTGTAGAATCAACCTTATATTTCAAAATGTAAGGCCTCTTAGTAAGAAGACTAATTAAATCAATCCCAGAAAACCCCTGATCAATTAGAAACCCTAATTTAGGTTTAATAGTTTTATCAACACCATAAGTTAACACATCAGGGAAAAGATTCACGATTTTTCTGATGTGAGCATCATCAAAGTCGTGATCTTTGAAAAAATTAACAACAGAAACTGCATTTGTAGATAGATTGGAGAAATTGACCTTACATTTAGAGAGTTTGGTGGATGCAGTGATTGCTTTTTGGTGGGATAAACCCAGAGAATTCACCAAATACTCAGTGAAATCATGCGTTGAAGACGAAGATGAACAAGAGTAGGAAAAATATTAGGGGAAATTATGCGGAAAAATCAAAGTGTGTGAAGTAGAGAAGATAAATCTTGCATAAACCCTAAACATTTTGCCTGTGATGTGTGTGTGGATGATGAGTTGGTTGGTGACTTATTTATAGAGAGATGGAAGTTGGGCTTGGACTAATGGGCTAAGACGGTCAAAAGACGCAGCCCAAGCTGACATTTACGACTCCACATCAAAAGACTACCAAGATTTGCATTTTACATTTAATGCTACACATTAGAAATTAATCAACTTGTGTTTCGCGCATTCATATTCTCGAAAACGATTTTAAAACTTACAATATTGGAGTCATCGGTTCATGTTAGATTTGGCATTGAGGGTTGTGTTATGGATCTTGATAAGGATATACTCTTGTCTACATTTGAAGGATTCTTTTGCGGCCCTAAATTTGTAGCAACGACAACGAAGGCGGTACAGCCGTATGATTTGGTGAATGAAGTGATTGCAAGGGCGAGCTAAGGGATGGACTAATGAAAGCGATAGACGAGTTAGGTTTAGGGCGCTACTTTCTCCAAACTTTGTCGTCGGCAAATTGTGTTTGCTCCTTAACTTTACAACGTAGCTTCTTTCAATTGTCAATTGTCGGTTTATATAAACCACGACTACCATATTCTCGGCCCTTTGTACCACAGTTCACTGTCTAGTGCTGGAACCAATAGAATGCATTACGACACAAATTGGCAAGGTACGACATCGAGAAAATTGAAAAATGTCGACGATTTTCAATTGATTTGTTTTCCAATTGATAAACAAGGCTTTCAATGAAGTCAAAGTCTCGCTGTTTTCGTAGTTGAATGTAATTCCTATGGGCGTGCTTTATTTAAATTATGATGAATTAAAATCCTTCTGCGTAACCAAACATGTTTAGTTACCGAATGCAATGGATAGTCGTCAAAAGAGATATCAGAAACACCATATCAACGCACCTACGTGACTACGTCCATATGATATTTAGATTACCGTTACACAAGGGTAATAGATCAATAAAATCTTCAAATCCGCCTCTCCACTCATACATAAACCACCTCAACGACCAGTCGATCACCTCTACGGCTCTACTGTAACATCATGACCCTGATCGATGATTGATCAACACAAAAACAGGACCCATGATCCATGGCCTGCAGACATTACCTTCTATGTAAGCAAACATTTGACCAGCGTAAATTAAACATGTCAGGTTGAACTAACGTCAAAAATGTAATCAAGCTCGCTCCTGCATTACCTTCAAAAAGATACTCCGTATTACATCTCGAAAACAGGCTACTTTGTGTCATACAATTGTACTACGGATTGAGTAAGTTCATCGAACAAAGATGAAAATCTTCTAATTACAAAATTTGACGTGTGGTTTTTAAGTATGCAAAACACGACTCAGATACTTGGAAGCATACAGATTCTAATAAAAGTAATTGTAAAAGCTACGCCCAAAAAAAAAAAAAAAACACGCAAACCAACAATCTAGAGAAGCTGGAATAACCCTGGCGCCAATTTGGCCACATAAGACCATTGTCGTGGTCATTAAAGTCACCATATTCGTCGCTGTTGCCTGAGCGCTTATGTAGCGGATCCGTCTAAAGCGAACTGAGCAGGGTTTGACGTACAGAACTGGAAAAGCGACCCACCATGGAGCACGCTACTTTCCGAGTACCTAGCTTTGGTTTCAGAAGCAACTCACCACTCGTTCGATTAAAAAGGAGACTGGCATAACGGGCAGTTTGACTTGTGAGAGGTCGAAAACCATTTATAAAGGCAAGCGGCGTGAAATTTGTGTTTGCAGGTTTTGCAAGCAAGGCGAGGAAGACTGTGGTTGGCGGTATGTATGACGCTGTAACAGATAGGGCACTCCTCAACTCCTGCAAATTCTTTGTCGAACTTGCTCTTCCATATTCGTATTGCCTCGGCCAATGCACCGTTCTGAAATTAAAGCGAGGAAATGTCCGAGACACAAGTCAATCAATGTTTCAAGGGGGAATATATCGTCTTTCTCATTTGCAACATTTCTAAATATGCGTTTTAGGCGGAAAAAGAAAAAGAAACATTAATCGAGAAGATAATTAAGTTTTACCTTATTTTGAACGAATGCCATCAACGACAGCAACCATTTTCTCTGTTTTACTTCACTAATGCCGAGGCTCCTTGTACATTCCACATCAACAGGACGAAGTGGATACGAAACAGGAAGGCGGATAACCAGGTCCATCCCCGTCTCCTCTTTAGTGTAAGTAGCAACGACTTCGTTGGCCGATTTACTTACACTGACTGAGAAACACTCATCTACAAAATCTGATTTCTTTATCTGCAAAATTAGTAAAGGGTCATTATCATACGGAGTATCAGTTTAAGGTAGACCTGTCAAACAGGTCGGTCGGGCGGGTTTCGGGTTCGGATAACCATAAACCGGGTAACATACGGGTCGGGTGTATTTTGGGTTCGGGTATTATACGGGTCGGGTGTATATGGGTTTCAGGTCGGGTTAGGGTCAAAATACGGGTTAATTAACGCCCCTTTATCGATATTTTCTTTTTTCGTTTTTTGTATAACGGTTTAGTTTTCACGAAGAAAAAATACTTTAATTGATGATACAATATAAAAAAAAATAAAAAATTGAATTATAAGTTAAAAATTGATAATATTTCAAAATAAGTATATATAGACGTGTAATTATTAAGTCAATATTTACGTATAACATACGGAGTATTAATTATAAGCTGATGTGGATATTAAACACTTTAAATTATAAAGTAAAACAATAAAATATAACAATGAAGATTTTGATCCGTACTTGCAGAGTCCAAGTTGTGTCTTCAAATTCTAAAATGTTACCCCGAATCACCGACTTATAGTATCATATTTTTTTCCACATTTTTTCACTTATTCTCCACATGTAATTTTGTTTCAAAATTTCGTAAATGGTGATTTAAGATGTCTCAAATCATAATTCGCAATGTCCAATGCAACTAACAAACATCATTATCATGAGTATGATTGTTTATACAATTATTAAATAATAAATATTATATTTAAGTAAAAATTGTCAATTATGAATAGTTTGGTCAGTGTGAAATGTTTAAAATTGATTTAAAATAAAAAATTTCATGTGAAAAAAAATTGATATTGACATTTTCTATCTTGGAACGTAAATTTCTTAAATTAACGGGTTAACCCGCTACTTGCCCAAGTTATGACCCATTTTTTTCGGGTCGTTTCGGGTTCGGGTCGTTTTTGGCTTCGGGTAAAAAAAGCAGGTTTATTTCGGGTTATTTTCAGGTCGGTTTCGGGCGATTTACCGGGTCGGGTCAGATTTTGACAGCTCTAGTTTAAGGTGAAAAAACAAAAGTAAATAATCAGCAACAAAATTTCGGGCGTTCAGAGCTTTGCTACTCAGACGCTATTGTAAGTGTGTGCTGAAAGAATAAAGAGAGGTGGTAGACCTGAGATAGCTCGTAAGAGACCAAATGGGGACCGCACCATGTTTTGGTGAAAGACTCAATAGCCGAGGAAGCAGAACAAGCACGTAAACCAGTGAACCAAACCCGAACAAAAGCAGGCAGAACATGGAGCATAAAAATACGTACAAGTATAGAAATACGTACCAGTATAAAAATACGTAGAAATACGACGTATAAGAATACGTATAGGTATAAAAATACGTAGAAATACGAAATACGAAAATACGAATACGTATAAAAATACGTAGAAATATGAAATATGAAATTACGAATACGTATAAAAATACGTAGAAATACGAAATACGAAAATACGAATACGTATAAAAATACGATGAATAGTAATTACGATGAATAGTATAATGATGAATAGTAACCGTGATGAATAGTAAAATAATGAATAGTGAAAATATTTAAAATTTACGAACGGACTCAAAATAAATATTTAAGTCTTCTTTATGTGTTTCATTCCTCAAGAATCTCTTTAGAACTAATATTTCATTATACAAAGTTCGACGATATTATTAAGTTTCATAATTGTCACTTGTTACGAATGAACGAGGAAATAAGAATTTGAGAAAACGAGCTACTTGAATAAAATACTAGGATTGTTCGCCATATTGCGACTCTTGAATTCGATGTTAATGAGGTAGCTGTATATGGGGACTTTGGCTCCCTCCCGGAGTTGTCCAAGGCGATTTAACGATCTTAAGATTGCTATTTGGCATGGATATACAACCTCAGAGATGGGGCATCCTTGATATTTCCGTGGGCCCATATATAGTAATTGAAAAATACCAGCCCCATACGGGGGTACCCGTCTTTGGTGATAGTCGGATTTTTCGTCGGTGATACCTTTTGAATAGCGAATAAGTATGATCCTCGATAGATGGTGTATGCATACATTAGACAAGGGATATGACCGTCCTTATTACCTTAGGTATCTCTAGCATTTCAGTCTTGTCCACTCTGTTTGGCCCTGATTGCTATTGCGCGGATTATGTCTGCATGATTCCGCCTTACTAACGAAGACTCATTAGTTAACGTATGATGGATGTATCTCCTTGTTTTGATTGGTTATTGTCTGAATGATTTTTGATCCTAAGTGTTGAATTACGCCTTTTTGAGAATGATTATTGATGAGTGTTGTACGTTATGTGATTGGATGTATGCTCATGTTTTTGAATCATTATATTTCCTTGTATGTTTTGCTTGCCTAATTGCAATGTGTTTTTATTTATTTATTTCCTAAATTGTATACGTTTTAGATTTGCATGTATAGAAAGAGTGATGCGAGAATATGAATAATTGCAGGTACCCCGAGACTAAAGCTTATGAATACTGGGGATGGTTTACCTTATTTTGTACTCCTTTTGAGAGAATGTAATCAAATACTCTGTTTTAGCTTTAAACTCATATCATGTATATTGAGTTTTGTAAGACGATAACAGCTGGTTTGTAATATATAGACTTAATTAATATTCCGCCTTAGTTTAATTAAAGTCACGAAAAACCAGGTTGTTACAGTTGGTATCAGAGCTGTCTTGCGACCGTGAGTAACTTAAAGTTATCTCATATAGCGAGACGACTCCTGGGCCAGACATATATATACTACTCCCTCCATTCCACTATCTTCTTCCCACTTTCCCAAAAAGGAAATTCCACTATCTTTTTCCCATTTCTATTTTTGTCAACTTTTAACCAATCTCATCCACACAATTTACTTTATTATTTTTCTACTTTAATCTCACCCACACAACCTCTCCACCTTAATATTTGTTCCATATTGAAATGGGAAGAACAAAAAGAAATAGAGGGAGTATATGTTTAGCACAGACTTATAGGGTCAAATAATAAATTAGAAATCTCTAGACCGCTAAAATAATAACTTAGATCACTTTAAAATGTGAGAAAGGGTAGAATCTTAAGGACCGACCTAAGAATAGAGGACTAGTTAAATGCTCGATAGAATCTTGACTTATTATAGTTCTTTTACTTGCTATTTGCTCTATGACTAACCTCTTTGACTAGCAAGTCTATTATACTAACGTTACCTAAACTCGAGACGTATAAATCGAAGACGAGACGACTAGGACTCAAGCACTTGCAAATGGACGCATCAAGAGTTGAACCATCTGAAGCGACGCTCTGGACCTTGAAGAAATCCATTGTTTTGAAGACCTCTATAACTTTCTCAAACATCCTTATTAAAATAGATTATCATTTTCTCCTCCAAAAAATTTTAAATCTATTTAACTTATTTTCTCCTTCTAAAATAAAACGTTCCTAGCTTATACTCCTATAATGACTTCATAAAATGAATTTTTATCTCTTTCCATTTTTCGCAAATATAAGACTTGAAGACAAGACTGAAGCGCATGTAGAGAGACATATCAAGAATCATGCTACTTGAGACAACTTCCAAGACGTCGAAGACTTCGTTAGCATTGAAAATTTCTACAACCATATCAAAATCACCCTTTAAATTTAAATATTTTAAACTTGATTAGTTTTCATAATCTTAACCTTACTATCTTGTTTTAAATTTTTAACATCATAAATTCCTAACTACCTTCGAAAATTTACCTTCGTATTCCACATTTAAAACATCTTCGACAATTATTCCTTTGTTTCGCAAAATTTTTATTTTCGTAGTTCTAAATATCTTTGATATTTGTTTATTTTAAATTACTTATTCTTATTTTATACACTTTTGAACTTTATTATTTTTCTGTTCCTTATATCTATTATTACCTTCTTGCAATTTTCATCCGTTTTAAAACTTATAGTTTTTCTATGTATTAATCATTAAATTGGATTTCATATTTTCAATTCCCTTCATAAATTCCTTACTTCTTAATTTTCAATACTTTTGAAACATATTTGTTTCGACCTCCTATATTTAAAATTTTTATCAATCTCCTAATATACTTCTAAAAATTTGTGTTCATAAGTTCTATATAAAAATACCTTCAAAAATTTATTGCTTGTTCCGTAAAATCTTTGTAACATAATTTGAAATACTTTTGAAATTTCATGGTTCAAACTTTTCATTCCTTTATTTCTAAAATCATTGAAATTGTTTTATTTCTACTCTTTCTTCTATTTTAGAAATATATACAACAAAGTTATTTTACGTCATCAATTATTATAAATTTTCAATCCTACCCGAAATATGATTTATAACATTTCCATTTCACCTAATAACATTATAATAATAATTTTAAGAAAATGAGCTATGTCAACAAGGTTATCCATAATTCTCATAATTTTTATTTAATCATTCAACGATAACCTATATTCCCTTAATTTCATTAAAGCTCACATTTTTCTTATTATGATCACTACGACTTTTACCTATTTTTCCTAAATGCCGTTTTTTCTAAGGCTGTATATCTTATGTATGTGATCATTAAAAGTAACAATAATAATATTATGTACATATGTTTAAAACTTCTTAAGGGGGTAGGACAATAATTTGATTATATCAAAATCCTACCTAAATCATAAAACTTCTTATTTCAACCTATTTTATTTTAAGGTTTACATTTATTCTCAAATTTAAATAATTTGTTTTTATTATTAAAACGCTTATTATTTTAATTTCATTTAATTCCGTACGAAACTTCTAGGCCCTACCTTTTTGAAAATCTCTTTCTCGCTGATTTTGAAAATGACAATGCAGCAACATTTAGATATTAATTTGAAAGAGAATTATTTATATTTTAAAATTATTAAATTCATCCATCTTTCCTTTTTAGAAAATTCATACCCAATCAAGAGCAATATTATTATTTCAATTCCAAAAACCTTGATGTTTTTTCCAACTGCTTTTTAATCTGGAGCGGTTATCTATCCTATCCAAGTTTCGAGGACGAAACTTTTCTTAAGGGGGTAGGATTGTAACACCCCGTGTTATATTAATCCTAAATAATTACTTTAACTAAATTATTAAATTAAAATTTATATAATTTAACTTTTATTCCTTTGTTTTGAAAACGCAATTGAAAAATTTCGTTCGAATAAACTTTGTCAAGATATTTCTAATTAAACTTTCTTGATTTTATATTAATTTGTATTATATATTTATTTCTAAAATACGCGTCGAACTAAAACTTTACTTCCGCTATTATTATTGAATTTATAAATTTGCATTATATATTAAAATCATTGATTTTATAAAATTTAGTTTTCTGGGAATAATCTTTGAAATAAACAGCCCGTTTGAAATTCTACGAGACCGTAATAGAAATTGTAACTGACAACTTTTATACTTTTATATTTTCGAACAATAAATTTTGTAATATGAATAATGTAACTCAAATTTAAAACAAATAATTTAGAGTGTAGTATATTTTATAAAATATAAAAGTTTATAAATAAGAGTAAATAAAACGGAGCGAACAAACAAAACAGACCCAAATACTCCTTGGCTTATGTCGGTACACCATCCACTTGCTTTTAGATATTATTTTTTTTAGGTCAAAGTTTCTTCAACACAATTTCATTTACCTTATTACCTCCTTCAATTAAACCTTCCTTTCATCTTTTTTTTTTTTTTTTTTTTTTTTTTTTTTTTTTCTGGTCTCCTTCTTCTCTCTTTTCCCCTCTTTTAAAATGCTTCCATTAAAAAACAAAAGCAACAACAATAACAAGCAGCAGCAACACAACGACAACAACAACACAACAATGGAGACAACAACAACAGCAAAAACAACACGGCAACAACAACAAACTGGCCAGCAACTCGGACCACCACCGTACACCACCACCGACCGCCATTAATGGTGAGCTCAGAACTCAACAACCACCTCCGGAGCCACCCCTGACCACTGTCACTGAAACCGCCATCGATGGCGAGCTCGAGCTCCTTATTTTCCTTCCCTATTTTCCCCTGCTTCGTTCCACCGTCGCCGGAGCACCGTCATCTGCCACCACCGTCGTCCTCCTGCCACCGTGGGCCTCCCTCTCGCCTCCCCTGTTTCTGCTCCTTCCTCTCCTTCCTCTGCCCTGCTTTCTCACCACCATGAGCACCACCGTGCTCTGCCGCCTCCATTTGGTGAGCCCCCTTTTCATTTCAAATTTTTCTATTTCATTTCCTTTTCCCTTTCGATTTTATTTCGTTGATTAAGTAATTGCCGACTTAATTCACACTTATCGTTTGCTGTCGATAAATTTTATCGTCAATTGATTTCGCCAACTCTAATTCACTTTACCTCTCCCCTGTTTTCTGCTCCTTTCCCAACCTCGGCCACCACCTGCTCGCCGGAGCTCCGACCACCGTGTCACTGGCGCCTTCATTGGAGTCCTCACTGACCACCCCCTCGGTTCTGCCGCCTTCGTATGTTGGTCAGCCACCATGGGCCAGCACCACCGTGACAGCTATCACGGTGAGCCTTTTTGTTTTCAGTCACTTTGACCTTTATTTAATCTCGACAACCTATTCGATTTCAGTCCCATATTCGGTTCCGCTAGAAACCTGTTAACGATTCTTATACTCTCCTTTCTTTGTGCTGTTGTTTGAGACGAATACACTGCCGTTCGCGTGTTATCATTCGACTGGGTCGCTTTTGATTTTGGGTCCATAAGGAAGCGAGTTAGTTATGGGTCTTGGGTCGACAACGTCATGGATCCAGACGAGCTAGGAAATTCGTACCGAGCTAACTTAAGGTGCTCTCGCACACTATAATTGTCATGCACAATCTATTTTCCTAATTGATGTTTGAGTGTATGCATGATTTATATTATCACCTAGGTATTGTATGATAAATTAGAAGATAAAAATCGAAAAATAAAAGTTGTGAACCCATGAAATAGGCCACGGCATTCACCCCTTTATTTGTTTAATTTTTCGTTTTAATTTTTGTTAATCATATGTTAAAAAGACTAAAATAAATGAATACTAAAAATGTTGTTCATATGTTGATATTCATTTCCTTATATTTTATTTTGTTAATAAATGTGTATGTGTGAAATGACTTGTTGTTATTTATTTATTGTTTTTATTAACTAATAAGTAATTACAAAACCAAATATATAAGTTAAATAAGCTAAATCTTGAAAATATAAAAGATAGAAATTTAAAGTGAGTAAAAACACTGTTCATAAATGTAATAAAAGTGTTTAGTGGAAATTGCAAATTAGGTTAAGTCACTCTAGAATAATTTAAATAAATAGAATATAAAAACTTTAAGTCGAAAACTGATAAATTAGAAAACGAAAAAAAATTACTTAAATATTTAGGGACCACGGTTTACCACCTAAAATGGACCTATTTTTGATCAAAATGAATTTGTCACTTAGTCACTAAATTTGAATAGTAATTAGGATTATATTAGATTGTATAATAAATCGTTAATAAAAAGAATCGACGAAACCGATAAAAATAAATGTTACGTATATTAAAATGAACAAATTTGAGTGTTACTACCTTTGCTTAAATTTGGATTTGGACATACGGACTATTTTAATGAACTACGACAACATCGTTAAAAATAGAAACCGTTAAAATTGTAGCTAAGTATATGACTAAACTTAACCGAGTTTCGCTTTTAAAATAATATTTCAAATCACTAAATACAAAACGAACTTAACGATTTTGAAACTAGAATTTTGTACTTAGTAATTAAAAAGGGTCTAATTTGTCACTTAGGATAAATACCAAGTATCAAAATACTAAGTATAAAAATACTAAGTATAAAAACACTAAGTATAAAAATACTTAGTATAAAAATACGTACAAGTAAAGAAATACGTACCAGTATAAAAATACGTAGAAATACGACGTATAAGAATACGTATAGGTATAAAAATACGTAGAAATACGTAAATCTGAAAATCTGAATCATTATAAAAATCATTAGAAATACTGAAATCTGAAAATCTGAATCATTATAAAAATCATTAGAAATACTGAAATCTGAAAATCTGAATACATTATAAAAATACGATGAATAGTAATTACGATGAATAGTATAATGACGAATAGTAACCGTGATGAATAGTAAAATAATGAATAGTGAAAATATTTAAAATTTACGAACGGACTCAAAATAAATATTTAAGTCTTGCTATGTGTTCTGCTTACCTGAAGAACTGGTAGAACTAATATTTCATTATACAAAGTTCGACGATATTATTAAGTTTCATAATTGTCACTTGTTACGAATGAACGAGGAAATAAGAATTTGAGAAAACGAGCTACTTGAATAAAATACTAGGATTGTTTGCCATGTTGTGACTCTTGAATTCGATGTTAATGAGGTAGCTGTATATGGGGACTTGGGCTCCCTCCCAGAGTTGCCCAAGGCGATTTTTATTACATATTTTCAAATTTTTTTTAACTCAAAAATTTAACGATTTTTAAAAATAAAAATCATATGATTTTTTTTATCTTGAAAATTCAATAATTTGATGTTATATATCATAAAAATTATGTAGTCGACACATCGCTTTGTAGGATGCTTATGTAGTCGACAAGTCACTGTACACGTGGCTACGGGGGTTAGGATCCTCTCCATTTTATGAAAAGAAATGGATGTCCATTTCTTATGGATGGTTAGGATCGGATCTTTGGAAAATCTAAGGGTTGTAATAATTTGATAAAAAATAATGTTTTAAAGAAGGAGAGAGAAAATATATTAAAATATTAGTGTATTAGAGAGGAAATGGAGAGAAAGTAATTGAGAGGATCCAAATTGACTAATTAAGAGCATAAACTTACTCATGTGGCATTCATTTGTCAATCCAAATTCTTTTATTGACAATCAGTATTTTCAATTGCTTAATATTCATGTCATACATACTCATGAATATTAAGCAATTGAAAATATACTCTAATAATTACCAAGATGTCGTAGCCTAGTTGGTTAAGATATAGGTATTCTGGGCGATAGGTCCCGGGTTCGAATCCCCCTCCCCCTTATTGTAATGCGACTAAGTGTGCGTTTCGATTGACCCAAAAAAAAAAAAAAACATACTCTAATAATTAATACTTCGTAATAGCTAATATGATAAATATTGATTAATATACACGTCTATAAATTTATTTTTAAATAATCAGTCCTGAAACTTATTACTTAATATGTTTAATTTTTTTTTTGATATTGTATTATCGATTACAGTTTTTTAAAGAAAATAAAACCGTTATACCAAAAAAAAAAAAAAAAAATCGACAAAGAGGCGTTGATTAAGTGGTACTTTGACCGTAACTCGATCTAAAACCCGTATACATTAGACCTGTATATTACTCATACCCAAAATTTACTCAATCTGTATGTTACCCGATTTACATTTATTTACCCCAACCCAAAATCCTCGTGATCGACCTATTTAACAGGTCTAACCCGACGCATTATAGTATTAGTTACGAGTAATAGTTAGTACTTAGTAGATCCAAATTTAACTAGTTCACGTGATTTTGTAGCCTTAATTATTATTATAGCTCCATCAATTTATTTATTTTTTCAAAAAATTGTACTCCGTATGTAGAGGTGGCAATCGGGTCAGTCGGGTCGGGTTTGGGTCGGGTCAAGTCGGGTCGGGTCATGTCGGGTTCGGGTCATGTCGGGTCAAAGTGCCCTTTCGGGTCGAGTCGGGTTCGGTTCGGGTCGTCATCGGGTCGGGTCATATCGGGTCAAATAGTGTAACGGGTCGGGTCGGGTCATTATCGGGTCAGCGCGATTTTATCGAATTATTTCAATTTTTAACCACTAAAATAAGTATTTTGATCGTTATTTTATTTAATTACTTCATTATTAAGTCAAATATATCATTCTAAATAATAATTTGCTTTAAATCCAATAAAATTAAGCTCAATAATTATCGGGTCGTCAATTTAGTCGGGTCGATATCGGGTCGGGTCATCATCGGGTCGAATTACGAGTCGGGTTAGTCACTGATTATCGGGTCATGTCGGGTTACGGGTCGTCATCGGGTCGGGTCGGGTCGGTTCTCGGGTCACAATATTTTCGGGTCAATCGGGTCGGTTTTTGCTCGGGTTCGGGTCGGGTCACTCGGGTCGGGTCAAGCTTGCCAGCTCTATCCGTATGTACTTTAATTGCATTATTATCATTATCATTATTATTAATATTATCATCATTATCGATTATCGATTGTCAGTCGTTTTATGCATCATTTTTTTTACCAATCATGCCACGCAATTCACCAACTCCGGTTGATTAGAAAATAAATAAATAAATAAATAAATGGACGGTGATAAATTTCGGTCATTCTAAATTAATTTTTGGTGTTTTTTTTATTTTATTTTTTTTTAAATTTTTTGGTCGATGTCCCATCACGTTTTTAGACAGCTCGATTTGGCAGACCTAACCCACAACTCCCAGTCTCCCACTAATTTGGCAATCTGTCAGTCAGGTCTGGTGTGGCTCAAGTGCAGTCGGGGGTTGGTCGTCATCGGGTCGTGTCCTGGTCACTAGTTATCGGGTCGTGTCAGGTTACGGGTCATTGTTGGGTCGCAATATTTTCAAGTTCTTTTGGGTCGAATTTTGCGTCAGTTCGGGTCGGATCAGCCTTATCAATTCTAGAGACTATATATGTTAGGAAAAAATACTGTAAACGAAAATCACAATGAAAACAACACTAAATCGCTACGCTGTCCTTATAGAACAATTCGACCCGTATATCTGTGCCCGGGTTGTACCGAATTTCATATAGAGATAAGACGATGTTACTCGGTTTTTGGCACGAAAAACGGAGATATAATTTCGGAGTTTTTATGAGTAATTTTTTTTTGTGTTCAAGATGATAAATATGATCAAATTATATGAATAAATCTAATCCCTTTATCTAATTTATATAGACCCCCGCATAGTCATTTGAAATGCAACTGTACTACGAACTCGTAAACAAATAAGCTAGCGTACACTTCATACTCCCAAACTCGCTTTATTATTTATAAGTTCACCCGTCTTTGAACCAAAACCAATAACATAAAATTACCAACAACATACAATCACACAAAACACTACTCATCAACTCAAGTGATTACTACTAACAAAAATGGAGTTGATTTTTTCACTACTACTCACCATAATCGTCCTCAGCATACTAACCTACACCATGACAACCAAAAACTCGAAAAAACAAACCCGAATACCGGGCCCACGAAAACTCCCGATAATCGGAAACCTCCACCAACTGGTGTCGAGAACGACCCTACCACACCGTCGTCTGACAGACTTAGCATCGACATTCGGCCCAGTTATGCACCTGACACTAGGCGAAGTTCCAACAATAATAATATCTTCTTCAGACGCGGCCAAAGCGGTCATGAAAACCAACGACACGGTTCTCTGTGACCGCCCTAGGCTCATGCTGGCTCAAGTATTGTTTTATAATTGTAGCGACATCGCCCTCGCTCCCTACGGAGAACACTGGCGCCAAGTGAGGAAGATTGCTACGCTCGAGTTGTTTACGAGTAGTCGGGTTCAGTCGTTTAGGGTGGTTAGAGTCGAAGAGGTTATGGAGCTTGTTAAGTTGTTGGATAATGAGGTTGGTCATGTTGTTAACCTTAGCCAAATGATTTTTGATCTCAGTTTTAATATCACCTTAAGGTATGCTCATCTTTTTTTCTTTTTTTTTTTTCTTTTTATCTGGTCATAAGGCGTTGATACCATGTTATAATTTAAACTGTGCGTGGCCTATTATTGATTTCATGGTTTAATTAGCAACGAGTAATCATTAATTAGCATTAACATTGTAACTATTATTGAGCATATTGCGATCAATTTTAAAACAGGACATCTATGAACAAAAAAGGCAAAGATGGAAGAGGATTCAAAGCATTAGTTTCGGACATGGCGGAAACTGCCTCGGGTTTTTCTCTAGGCGATCTTTACCCATCTGTCAAGATCATACCGTCCATCATCGGGATGAAACGAAAACTCGAGGATTTGGTTAAACGGGCGGACGACTTAATGAACCCGATAATCGAAGAACACATACGGAATATGCAAACAAGAGGGGAGAATGATGTGCAGGATTTCATTGACATTCTATTGACATATCACAAGGGTGACTTAGACTTGAATCAAAGAACTAAAGATGTCTCCCTCAGTGTTAATAGCATCAAAGCAATAGTTTTGGTATGCTTGTTGCTGAGCTTAAACGTGTCCATGGATCGTGCCTAGTTTACTCGAATATATGAACCGGGCTATTGTTTTGGTATTATATGTAATTGTCTAATTGATGTTTATGCGCAGGAATTGTTTGGTGCCGGAAGTGAGACATCGTCGACAACGATAATATGGGCGATGGCTGAGTTGCTTAAAAACGAAGGTGCAATGGAAAAGGCAAAAGACGAGGTTCGTCAAGTTCTTCGAGGAAAAGATGTGTTCGAGGAGACGAGTTTAGTCCAACTTAAGTACTTGAAAAATGTTATCAAGGAAACATTAAGGATGCATCCGCCATTGCCTTTGTTAGTGCCACGAGTAGCCATGGACCGTTGCCAAATCAACGGGCACGAAATTGAGCTTAATACTCACGTCTTCATCAATGCATGGGCAATTGGAAGAGATCCCAAGTATTGGAAGGAGCCAGAGAAATTTGAGCCCGAAAGATTTGAAGGGTCTACGGTGGACTACAAAGGAAATCATTTTGAACTGATTCCGTTTGGTTCAGGGAGGAGAATATGCCCTGGCATGGGATTCGGTATAGCCACTATCGAGCTTGTGCTAGCCGCGTTACTATACCATTTTGATTGGAAGTTACCACAAGGGACTACACCTGAAGAACTTAACATGGATGAAACTTTCGGAATAGTTGCTGGGAAGAAAGAAAAGTTGAATGTAATTCCTATTGCATATTCGCCCATTTTCAATTGATTTGTTTTCGATTCGATAAACAAGGCTTTCAATGAAGTCAAAAACTCGTTGTTTTCAAAATTTAGGAACAAGATCGTTAAAGAATACTTACATATATCGATAAAAAGTTATAAAACTGATTAGTGTTTACAAGTAATTACAAATGAAGTGTTTAAAGTAAAACATTGTAGCTAGTAATACAAGTAATTACAAATGAAGTGTTTAAAGTAAAATTTTCTTTCTTAGATAAAAATTACTCCGTAGTAATCTATTTTTTTTACTTGTAATATTAAAATATGAATCATATACGGAGAATAATCTTGTATAAGGTAGTTTAATGAATGAAGATAGTTTAATGCATGAAGTAACATGTCAACATCAACATGTTTAATAAAAACATTAGAGTCGTTATTATGCATCCTCCAATTTATCATACAGCCCCTCTCGCGGCTCGTCCTCGTCCGCTAATACTGATGGCTCGTCCTCGTCCGCTAATACATATGGTATCACATATCCATATAAATTATAGGCTGATACAACAACAACAATAATACACAAATATGTGAGACCGACGGGGTTTTATGAATAAAAAGAGACAGACCATTATGATTATGATGTTATAAACAAATACTCGACTATCGAATGTGTTGTAATAGAAGCAAAGAATAAAGAGAAAAAGAACAATAAAGAAAAAAACGCACAGATTTACGTGGTTCACTAACGATGTGTTAGTTACGTCCACAGGGCGGAAGGGAGAGAGTTTTATTAATTTGAGAGGAGTTTTCAGATTACAGATTCAGAAGATATGATAAGTATATGAAACTACGGTGAGGGTTAGAGAATTTATATAATACTCTCTAAACCCTAATACATGTTTGACCTAATTAAAGCCCAGACAAAACCCTAACCCAATATCAGATATCAGATTCAGAAGGTATGACCGGGCAGCAGGACCCCCGAATAGTCACTCGAAGTGGCAACAAACAGATTCAAGGCATATATCTAACAGAATGAATGAATGAAAAGTAGAGTTGAGTTGAATACCTCCATAGAGTAGACTTGAGTTGAATTCAATTTGAAACCACAATCAAAATTAAACCCTACCCTTATTACTCTTATCTAATAGATATATATAAAATTCAAGTTGAAACCATAGTCTGTATGGTCGACATTTGTCACAATATAATTTGTTTAAAAATATTAATATTAGTATTATTTATAATTTTACTATTGCTAAGATTTTAGATGTAAAAATATTAACATATATATGAAATATAAAATATAATATTAAATCGACAATTGAAATCTTTACAATATTAGAACTTTCCAAAAAAAATTAATTGAAAATATTTTTAATTGAGAAAAAAAATTAAAAATAAACAACTATATGCCACATAATTACCTTATTTAATTAGGATACATTAGATAAATTTAAATCTTCATCCTTTTTGTATATATATTTACATCAAAAACATTAGTTAGATCTTCCTAGGTACTATGTTAAATAGTTTTAGTTTATTATGTTTTAATTATGATTACGATTTGTGTTCTATTTTTTACGGTGTATTTGATAAGAGTGTTTAAATTTGAACAGTTTTATTTCTTAATTACCATGATACTTAAACATAGCTTGACTATTTTTTTTTTTTTTTTTTTTTTTTTTTTTTTTTTTTTTTTTTTTTTTTGTAGATTTATATTTTACATTCAAGATTTGAAGTTCTTATTGAAGAAACTTGATTAGAAATCAATAGCAAAACTAATGAATATGTAAATATGAAAGGTAAAACGAATGCACAATACCTATTGATTATCTTATTGGAAAATTTAACACGAATAATCTATCCTATTGACGGTATTCCATTAATAAACCGTTCTTCAATTAATCTCAAAATAAACCCATCTATTCTAGTGTTCTTCTTTAGCTAAACCAGATTACCTACAACCTGTTGTACAGGTAAACAAAAATTATACCATCAATTTTGTCTAACTAAAACCCAAACTCACCATCATTTACATTGCACCTTTCATCTCCGATCCATGGAAGCAACTCTACTGCCAGCAACCATCAATTACACCTTCCATCTCCATGGGCGTTCTTCAATTCATGCCCTCGATTCATAAGAGCAACTCCACTGCCAACAACCACCACAACTGCCACCATCTACAGCACCACAATACCACCCACGCCCACCGTAAAACCACCACCATTGCCACTGCCGCTACTGCACTATCACCACCAGTACCCTCCTCAATCACCGTCACCTGCTTATCTCTCTCACTTGTGTCATTTCAGCAACCCTAATTTTAAAATTGGGGGGTTTTTCAATTTTAACCTGATTGAAACAAGCTTTCAATGAAATTGAATGCTCGTGTGCGTTATACATGTTATTCGTTCAACAATTATGTCGTTTTACGGGTGAATGACGATCTAATTTCATTTCCATGGTACTTTTTTAGAGCTTTTCTATCAACCTTACCTCCATTTTTTACATTCTCCTCAATCTCAAACCTCCCTCCATTTTTATATTTGCCCATCATCTTCACACTACTATCGACGTTCGCCATCAATCGTTGACGACCTTAATCGTCACCATTGATGACCTTTGAAGCTCTTCATGACTGAGGCTTTACTTGGATTATTTATCAACATTCCTACAACTTCATGCACTTTGCTTCTTTTTTTTTTTTCTTTTTTTTATTGGTTTTGTGTTTTGTGAAGGGTGAAAAAATGATGTACTGATTTTTGTTGTATGCTTTTTCACTGTTTGGTCTTAAAAATGGTGGTAGTTTCATTTTAAGGGAAAGGAAGATGGTGACCTGCATTTACAGGTCACCAACAAGTTAAAATTTGAGCCAGTCTATTCATGGAAAAAGGTTGTGATATTTGGGTTTATTGTGGGATTAATTAAAGAACGATTTATTTATGGAAGACCGTCAATAGGATGAATTATTCTTGTTAAATTTTTCCTATCTTATTTTCAAATCAAATCATTAGATATGGTTTTCAATTAATATTTGTAATAATGCTTAATGCATAATCTTTTAGTTAGATTAATCGTATTAAGTCTCTATGGTATTTTTGCTTAAATATATTGGATTTAATATCAAACCAATATTTTTCATGAGGGTATACATTGATAATAATTTTATATTAATTAAAGTATAGTTAATAATTATACTTATTCATGATTTCAAGAATTTTCATACAAATATGTCATAAATAGTAAATATATAAACTAGATAAGTACTTATAATATAATGCAAATTATATAAAATTTAAATTTACAATGTAAACATAGTTAGCTCGGGCGGGATCGAGCACCAAAACTAGTATCTTATAAATATAGAGGTGTTGAAACGCCGGTTCGGGCCGGATATGGGCCGGACCTACCATGATTTTTAGGCCCACGAACAAGTCGGTAAGCGGGTTATTGATTTAACTAGTCTTGTGCCCGTGCGAATTGCACGGTGTATTGTTTATAAAATTCAAGTAGAAACGTACAAATAATGAAGTCGTGTATATAGTAGGTTTAATAAAGGCGTATTTAAAATGATAAACTGCGTATATGTATCACTAAAAATTACTTTAAACAACAAAATTATATGATAAACAATCATAAGTGATAAAAAATCAATTTGGTCTTATGTTCACAGGTATGAATTTGATCATAAACAAGTATGAATTCAACAAATTGATTTGGTCTTATGTTCATTTGATTGAATACAATAGATCTAGTGAATGAAGTAAAAAATAAGCATTTGTTTATGATATTAAATTTTGTAATTGTAATTTGTACTGGTCATTATAATTTATATTTTTTCTTGTTATTATTTATTATTTAGTTTTGTCATTTTAATTTAATTTTGAAATTATCATTAGCATTATAATTTATATTTGTACATAATTATTCAAATAATTGTGTAATTTTAAATCTTAAGTTATGTCGGAATTTTGTAAAATATGAAATGTAAGTGTAATTTACGTCACAAAATAATTACGTTGGTTAGTCCTATGATGATTTGCCTTCAAATATTTCAATTATTTTTGGGTAAAAAACACAAATTTGGTTGAGTTTTTAAGTTACTCTTATGTGTAAGTCAAGACTTACAATAAATTATTGTAAGTCCGCCTCATTTGTACCCGATTATATAGCTTTTGTACTATTAAGTGATAATTATGATTAATTGTTACTAAATCTTTTTAGTACCTCTGTTAGTGACTTTAGTAGATTTATTTCTTCTTTTTGTACTCTATTAACTGCAATTTGTACCTTGGTCTCACATTAACTTAGTGTAAGTTAAACCTTACAGAAAAATTATTGTATATTTAATTGATCTAATAAAATAAATCAACCAAATAAAGTGAACATGGAGCGAAAAGATGTAATTTTGTATTAGGATTTTTGGTCTATTTGACGATATTTTGTCGAAAGTGAGAAATTTTTCGGTGATATTTCAGTATATATCGTAATGGTAACATTTTAACTCCAAAACAATCTATAATGTACATCCGCTTATTTCGTCGAACATTAGAAACATAGTGATGTAAATTGAGATTACGTTTGTGCAAATTGCACGAGTATGTTGTTTAAGAAGTTTAATTAGGAATGACAGATAATAATAAAATCGTTGTATAAGTAGTTTTAAAAGACGTCTTATAGCTAGAAAGTATTTATATTAATTAATCCAGTGAATGTTTAAAATGTAATTTTACTAAAGTAGGAACGACATATAATGAGATCGCTGTAATCTGAATTTTATCGACTTCTTGATTTATTTATTAAATTTACCCAAATTTAATGTTTTATATATTTCTACTTGGAATGAAGGAGGCTCATCAAGCTGGATTCACAATATTGATATCGAGAGTGACTGTCTTACAGTCATTTCAAACTTAAAAAGGGTACTATGGGTCGAAATACATAATTTTTTAATTTATGTTGGGCCACTGAAAGGATATAAAGTACTCCCTCCATTCCACAATCTTCTTCCCACTTTTCCTAAAAGAAAATTCCACTATCTTCTTCTCATTTCTATTTTTGTCAATTTTCAACTAATCTTATCAATCCAATCTACTTTATCATCTTTCTACTTTAATCTCACCCACACAATTCACTCACCTTAATTTTTGAGCCAAACTAAAAGGGGAAGAACATAGTGGAATGGAGGGAGTACTCCGTTTTATTAATATATGACCATTTTAACGCGTACGACGGAGTTAAAAGTGACTAAAATATGACCATTTTAACGCTTAGTTTGTCTACTTTAGTGTCGAAAGTAGTCACTTTAAGACCTCAAAAAGTGATCACATTAAGCATTAAAATAAACACTTTAAATGTTAAATTTTGTCATATTTAATCACCAATATCCCACCTTACGAGTGAAACCGTCGTACAATAGGCTTACTCAACTTTGACTTGGAAAAGTTTTAAGGTTAACATTATCATTATCATTAAGTATAAAAATCATTGCTAATTATTAAATGTAGAGTTAATTTCAATCATTAAGTTTTAATTAATTTTAATCAATTTGATAATGACTCATTTTGTCCAAGCATTGCATGTACCCGTTATTACGCAAAAGTCAACATAATGGTTGACTATTCCCTCTTTTAATATAGGTAAGGGATATACGAAGTATATTAGAAGATTATTTTAGTACGAAGTATATTTTAAAAATATTAAATAGCAAAAAGTCAAACTGTTTTGCATTTCTTAGTTGTCATTTTACATATTTCAAAAATTATAACGGAGTACTTCGTATAACGTAGTATTTAAGTAGCACTTTGTCTTACAAAAGACGGTCTTTTTTTAGACTATTTTTTTATCCACATTTAGGTGTATGGTGTCCATTTTTAAATAGTACGGAGTAAGTAATACTTATCTTATACTGATCGTAAAAAAATTGTTTGGCGCAAGACTTTCTCTTTAATAGTGAAAAAAGTCAAACTGATTTTGCAGCCTTATTTATTCTAGCTTAAGCAAAAGATTCCCCTTCAATCGTAGGAGTATTACAATTGTTCGTCAGTTTTAAGTTCTTATACACAATTGCTATTTGCAATTGGCGTATTATTTCACGTAGTCGGTATATACTTTTAATATTACACTTAACGATTTTAATTATTAACTATTCTTTTTGAATTATTAATATTATTTCTAAAGTTTTGAATAATAATTTTCAATATTTTGAATTTAGTACGAAAATTATTAAAACTTAGGAAAATTTAACATGAATAATCCAACCTATTACTCGTCTTTCAAAAATAAACCATCCTTTCTTTAATCCTATAATAAACCCAACTATAACATGTTTTAACTATAAGTAGACCGAATTACTTACAACTTGCTAAACAGGTCAAACTTTTATTTTCCTCTTTTTCTTTTTTACTAATTTCTTTTACATCTCACCCTTTCTTCAATTTCTCACCATTAAAACCACCCTCCATCTTCATTACCACCATTGTCAACCACCCACTGTCCCACCTAATTGACAAGCAACATAATAATTCCAGTTAAAACAGCCTAATATTCTACAGTTTTAGAGGCACTTATGTGTCGACAAGCAACGAAAAGCTCAACCTAAAGCACTTGCTACTCTCTAGAGTTGACAAGACGCAGAAAGTTCCACCGAAACCTGCAATTCTACGGTGTTATAAAGGCACCGTCTATCGACAAGCAACAAAATGCTCAACCAAATCTAATATCTAAACTACTACACGGCATAAGGCGCTGTCGAAAAACATTTGCAAGACCGCAAGGACGCCTAAACAATTGATCAACAACAAAAATACAACAGCAAACATAAACGCCATAATACATGATTTTTCACTAATCATCAAAACGCATAAGATCGATTAGCTTCAAATCAAATAAAATGAAACGAAACACGACGATGATATTCAAAACACAACAATCTCCCACCTAATGATTCAACATAAAAATTCAAATCAAATAAATTTGAAGCTTATTTGGGAGAGATGTGTGATAGATAGGATAGAAAATGGTGGCTCACTAGTACAGTCGAAAACTAAGGAGCAAGTGGTCCGGTGGAGTTGTGACCGGAAATTGGAGGTGGATTTCCGGCGGTTTGAGTTCCGGTGTTGGTGGAGCCGATTCCGGTGGTGATGGTAGTTGGGCTCAACAATGAGCCGGTGAGAGCATGCGATGAGGGCGGTGCAGGTGTTCGGAGGTAGCTGAGCTCGTTGTTGTTCTTAGTTGGCAGCTATGGTGGAGGAAGATGGTGGTGGTGGTGGCTTTTTCATTTTTAGAATAAAGGAGATGGTGGTAACCTGTTATAGCAGGTTATCAACAGGTAAAAATTAATATGGGTTTATTTATGGAATAAGGTGGTTATAGTTTGGTTTATTATGGGATTAGTTAAAGGATGGTTTATTTTTAGAAGACCGCGTATAGGATGGATTATTCTTGTTAAATTTTCCTAAAACTTAAACCCATCATTGGTAAAATTGTGAAATAATAAAACCTTATCTTATTCACTTATCACTCATTTGCAACCCCAAATTCACTCATTAGTCACTAGTCTCACTACCCAAAAAAACATTCAAATTATTTTATTATGTCGGATGAATTAAGCGGTCACAACGAGTCAACGAGGTAATTTTTATATATTTGTGTTTCTTATAGTGTACTTATTTAAACTTGAAAATTACGACGCTTAAAAAACGAAAAAAATAAAATTAATTGAACACGAGGACCGATGAAAAGAAAAAAAATAAAAGTTTCATTAGTCGATTTCATCTCCATTACAAAAAACTCTAACAATATTTATAACAACAACAACAACAAAATTCTCGTTTTCAATTAACTTTTTTTTTTTTTTTTTTTTTTTCCGTTTTTCGAGTGTCGTAATTTTCGATTTTAAATATTAAGTACACCATACGAAACAAAAAATATATACGAAAATATAAAAATTGCCCAATTTTCATCGCTTAATTCATCTGACATTTTAAGACAATTTGATTTATTTTTTTTTGATTAGTGAGTGAATTTTGGGTTGTAAACGAGTGGTGATTGAACAAGATAAGGTTTTATTATTTTACAATTTTATCGATGACGGTTTAAATTTTGACGATTTTCGTAAAAAATTCAACATATTAAAAATTATTATTGAAAACTTTAGACATCATATTAATAACCTAAAAAAGAGTAATTAGTTATTAAAATTGTTAAGTATAATTAGTAAAAGTAAACGTTGGTTGCGCAAAGTAATATGCCAACTGCGTTTAGAACAACCCTTGTTTTACGCATGACTTTTAAGTTTAAGGTTGACTTTTCATCTTGTCATTAGTGTACGTCGATATCACATTTTTGGACGGCTTGATTTGGTGAGTTTAAGGTTGTTTGTCTCAAGCTTTAACTAATTATATTATACGAAGTACTCCGTATTATGTTTGGCTAGTAAGCTAGTTATCATCAGATTTATTTTTGTTTTCACTTTTGTGGCAAAAGTGAAATCAATCTAGTTGAAGTGTACGTAATATCTCAATTTCAGTGGTTTATTTACGTTTATTTTATATATATTTATCGATGTGAGAAAAAATATCAAAGAAAAAAAAACTAAAAAAATAATAATATAAGTATAAATGAGGTTCCACTTGCTCTAAAGTGGACAAAATTAAACAATGTGATTGGGTTAAGGAAGTTGGACGCACTTCTCACATGAGTCGCCAAAAGCCATTTTTGAAAGTGTAAACTAATGACCCCAAAATATAAAGTGTAAAAAAAATTAAAGAACATTAATACTGGTTTTTATTTATTTTTACAATTATATTTATAACCCTAGGAATTTTCTATATAAGTCATCTCAAAATCACATACGAGTATATACAGCTCGTAAAACACAACTCATCAACAAAATACTCCCAACAAAAAAATGGAGTTCATTTCTTCACTACTACTAACCATCTTCATCATCACCATAATAAGCTACACTATCATAACCAAAAACTCCAAAAGACAAACCCAAATACCGGGCCCACGAAAACTCCCGATAATTGGAAATCTCCACCAACTCGTGTCGAGAACGACCTTACCCCACCGTCGTCTGTCAAACTTATCATCCACATTCGGCCCAGTCATGCACTTGACCCTAGGCGAAGTTCCAACAATCATAATCTCATCCTCAGACGCAGCCAAATCGGTCTTAAAAACCAACGACACGGTCATGTGTGACCGCCCTAGGCTCATGCTGGCTCAAGTCTTATATTATAATTGCAGCGACATCGCTATCGCTCCCTATGGAGAGTACTGGCGCCAAGTCAGAAAGATTGCTACGCTCGAGCTGTTTACGAGTAGTCGGGTTCAGTCGTTTAAGGCGGTTCGAGTCGAGGAGGTTATGGAGCTTGTTAAGTGCTTGGGTAATGAGGTTGGTCATGTTGTTAACCTTAGCCAAATGATTTTTGATCTCACTTTTAATATCACCCTAAGGTACGCTATCTTTTTTTTTAAATGATTTTTCCTAAGCCTTTATTTTAGGATTATTTTAGTTGAGATAAATGATACGAAGCGAGGATTTTAACATTATATCAGAGTCGGCTAACCTCTCAGATTTGAGTTAACAGATAAATTTAAACAAACTCTTAGACCTTTTAAAGTAAACTATTGCTATATGTGAGTGTTCCACGTTGGTTTACAAGAAAAGACTTGAATACTTTATAAGATGTTACTTTTTAGAATTTTAGAATATAACTCTTTTATTTGTTCTTATTGTAAGAATTGATTTAATAAAACTTAAATATGTATATTCTAATTACACAATAGATACACAACAATAATAAACTAGAAGCAAATAAAAGATCGAGAAATAACTTCCAAGTTCCAACCATTGCTAATGAATTCCAGAACTACTGCTTTAAACCCCAAAATTGTAATTAAACCTTATAACTCTATGGTTTCAAACCCTCGCACTCACAATATTCTATGTTTCCAAACCCTCGCTCACAATATAGATGGGGTTTAATATTTCTTAATGGAGGGTAGATTCACTGATCAAAACAAATAAATCACACTCGTATATATACTAGTCTTGCCATCAAAGTTTAGTAGGTAATCAAAATATTTAGTGGGTGTGAACAGGATAATAATAGGGGACCGAGTCAAGAAAGATACGGAGTATTTTTTTAGAAGTCAGTTTTTTTATCAGAAGAAACTGATTCTTAAATACGGAGTAATATCTTACGGAGTATCTTAAGATATCAAAAATAATATCTTATGAAAAAATCCAACACTTACAATATTTTCTTTCCGGTATTTGCGTACGGCCTATACTTAATTTTATGGCTTAACAATGAATACTAATTAGGATTTATTGTTATCTCCCACATTTTCAAAGCACATCTTTAGAATTTCCCACATTTTCTAACTTTTTTTTAAATTTCACACCTTTTATAACATTTTCTCAAAATTTCCCACCAAAACCCCATTTTAACCATATTAAATCTTTATTTTCACTTATGAAAACATTAAATTCTCGTTTTATTTTTTCACATTTTGAGTTTCGGTGCACGATAGTTTACATTCGTGACGAAAAATATTTAAAAAAAACTTTAATTTTCACAAAAAAAATACATTTTGGTGGGAATTTTTAAGAAAATGCTTATAAAATGTGGGAAATTTTAAGAAAACTTATAAAAGATGAGATTTTTTAAAAGTGTGGTTATAAAAGGTGGGAATTATAATATTACCCTAATAATTAACATTGTATACTCTCTTTATTCAAAACATTTCCTTCCTCATGACATCATTGTACGTATGTCGAGATACATTTTGCAATGATAATATCTAAGCTATAATTATACGGAGTACATCATATAAAAAAATATGTATATATAAAATTTAAATATTAATTTAGTATTTTATTTAAAAAGACGAATCAAATAAAATCACACATAACTATATTTTCACTTATATATTATCAACAATATCGAATATACTTCAAACTAGTGAACAATGTCAAAAGGTACAAATGGAATGAATGAATTTGAATGGAGGGGATAACTATTCTTGAGCAAATTGCGATCAATTTACGTTGGATAATACTAGATAATGGTTAAAATTTGTGGGCTTAAGAATGGTATTTGTGATAATGAGATTGGTAAGTGAGTTGTTGCCTTAATTGTTGATTATGATGAACTCCAGGACATCTATGAACAAGAAAGGCGAAGATGGAAGAGGATTCAAGACATTAGTTTCGGACATGGCGGAAACTGCCTCCGGTTTTTCCCTAGGCGATCTTTACCCGTCCATCAAGTTCATACCGTCCATCACAGGGATGAAACGAAAACTCGAGGATTTGGTTGAACGGGCAGACAACTTACTGAACCCGATAATTGAAGAACACATTAGGAATATGCAAACAACAAGGGAGAATGATGTGCATGATTTCATTGACATTCTATTGACATATCATAAGAGTGACTTAGACTCGAATCAAGGAACTAAAGATTTCTCCCTCACTGTTAATAACATCAAAGCAATAGTTTTGGTATGTTTTGTAGTTGTTCTTAGACCTGTCCGTGGATCGAGCCTAGTTTACTCGACTAGCGAGTCGGGTTGGGCCATGTGTGAATTATGGCTTATCTTGGTTTGGGCAACGGTCGAAAGGTGAAATTACGACATCCTCAATGTGGAAGAATCCAACCCAATATAATTTCCATATACGATCCAACATCAGTTATGAGATGAGAGTTGATCTTGTTTATAAGGTCTGGGGGTTAATCTTCCTATTGCCAATTGGTTTTAGGAAGGAACCTCCTAGACCTTATAAGCGGACTCTCTCATACTCTCGAGTATAGTCCAGGCTCGTAGAATTTAACATGGTATCGGAGCCTATGACAATGAACCTGGGACTTTTGTTAAACTGCTAGAAGAAAGGCTAATACTCTCTCATACTCTCGGGTGTGGGCTAGGCCCGTGGAATTTAATACTCAATCGAACTTGAGCTTAGGTCAAGTTATGGTCGGTCAAACAAGTTGGGATTTGGAGGCCAGGCCTGACCGTGCTTGCCCATTAGTATAGCTGACATGTTTGACCCAACCCGATTGAACCCAACATCGACCCGATCCGACAACGAGCCATAACCCGACACAACCCGATAATCAGTGATCCCAACCCGAGCCGGACCGGACCCGACCCGACCCCATGTTGACCCGATTAAATTGATGACCTAAGAATGCTTAAGATTAAAATTGATTAAATTGAAAGCAAATTAGTGTTTAGTTTGATACCTTTGACTTAATAATAAAGTAATTAAATCAAATAGTGACCTAAAATTGAAGTATTTTGATAAAATCGCACGGACTCGACAATGACCCGACCTTACTCGATACACTATTTGACCTTAAATGACCCAACCCAATAATGACCCGAACTGAACCCGATTCAACTCGAAAGAGAATGTTGACCCGATATGATCCGAACCCGATATGACTCGACTCGACCCGACCGACCCGGATGCCACCTCTACTGACCGTTAGAGTGGTTAGGTCAAGTTGTACCGATAAGTTTGAAATAATTTCTTGATATGTATGTTATTTGCTAATTGATGATGTTTATGTACAGGAATTGTTTGGGGCCGGAAGTGAGACATCGTCGACAACAATTATATGGGCGATTGCTGAGCTGCTTAAAAACGAAGGTGCAATGGAAAAGGCACAAGACGAGGTGCGTCAGGTTCTTCAAGTAAAAGATATGTCCGAGGAGACGAGTTTAATCGAACTCAAGTATTTGAAAAATGTTATCAAGGAAACGTTAAGGCTGCATCCGCCTTTCCCTTTGTTAGTCCCCCGACAAGCCATGGACCGATGCCAAATCAACGGGCACAAAATCACCCCCAACACTCGCGTCTTCATCAATGCCTGGGCAATCGGAAGAGATCCCAAATATTGGAAGGACCCAGAGACATTTAATCCTGAAAGATTTGAAGGGTCTTCAGTGGACTACAAAGGAAATCATTTTGAGCTGCTTCCGTTTGGTTCAGGGCGGAGAATATGCCCCGGTATGGGATTCGCTATAGCCACTATCGAGTTCGTGCTAGCCGCATTACTCTACCACTTTGACTGGAAGTTACCACAAGGGACTACACCTAAAGAACTTAACATGGATGAAACTTTTGGAATGGTAGCAGCGAGGAAAAACGAGTTGAATGTAATTCCTATTGCATATTCGTCGATTTTCAATTGATTTGTTTTCCAATCGATAAACAAGGCTTTCAATGAAGTCAAAGACTCGCTGTTTTCGTAGTTGAATGTAATTCCTATGGGTGTGCTTTATTTAAATTATGATGAATTAAAATCCTTCTGCGTAACAAAACATGTTTAGTTACCGAATGCAATGGATAGTCGTCAAAAGAGATATCAAAAACACCATATCAACGCACCTACGTGACTACGTCCATAGGATATTTAGATTACCGTTACACAAGGGTAATAGATCAATAAAATCTTCAAATCCGCCTGTCCACTCATACATAAACCACCTCAACGACCAGTCGACCACCTCTACGGCTCTACTGTAACATCATGACCCTGATCGATGATTGATGAACACAAAAACAGGACCATATATGGCCTGCAGACATTACCTTCTATGTAAGCAAACATTTGACCAGCGTAAATTAAACATGTCAGGTTGAACTAACGTCAAAAATGTAATCAAGAACTCGCCACTGCATTACCTTCAAAAAGATGCTCCGTATTACATCTCGAAAACAGGCTACTTTGTGTCATACAATTGTACTACGGATTGAATAAATTCATCTAACAAAGACGAAAATCTTATAATTACAAAATTTGACGTGTGGTTTTTAAGTATGCAAAACACGACTCAGATACGTTGGAAGCATACAGATTCTAATAAAAGTGATTGTAAAAGCTACGTCAAAAAAAAAAAAAAAAAAAAAAAAAAAAAAAAAAAACCAACAATCTAGAGAAAGCTGGAATAACCCTGGCGCCAATTTGGTCTTATCATTAAAGTCACCATATTCGTCGCTGTTGCCTGAGCGCTTATGTAGCGGATCCGTCTAAAGCGAACTGAGCAGGGTTTGATGTACAGAACTGGAAAAGCGACCCACCATGGAGCACGCTACTTTCCGAGTACCTAGCTTTGGTTTCAGAAGCAACTCACCACTCGTTCGATTAAAAAGGAGACTGGCATAACGGGCAGTTTGACTTGTGAGAGGTCGAAAACCATTTATAAAGGCAAGCGGCGTGAAATTTGTGTTTGCAGGTTTTGCAAGCAAGGCGAGGAAGACTGTGGTTGGCGGTATGTATAACGCTGTAACAGATAGGGCACTCCTCAACTCCTGCAAATTCTTTGTCGAAATTGCTCTTCCATATTCGTATTGCCTCAGCCAATGCACCGTTCTGAAATTAAAGCGAGGAAATGTCCGAGACACAGGTCAATTAATGTTTCAAGGGGGAATATATCGTCTTTCTCATTTGCAACATTTCTAAATATGCGTTTTAGGCGGAAAAAGAAAAAGAAGCATTAATCGAGAAGATAATTAAGTTTTACCTTATTTTGAACAAATGCCATCAACGACAGCAACCATTTTCGCTGTTTTACTTCACTAATGCCGAGGCTTCTTGTACATTCCACATCAACAGGACGAAGTGGATACGAAACAGGAAGGCGGATAACCAGGTCCATCCCCGTCTCCTCTTTAGTGTAAGTAGCAACGACTTCGTTGGCCGATTTACTTACACTGACTGAGAAACACTCATCTACAAAATCTGATTTCTTTATCTGCAAAATTAGTAAAGGGTCATTATCATACGGAGTATCAGTTTAAGGTGAAAAAAAAAAAGTAAATAATCAGCAACAAAATTTCGGGCGTTCAGAGCTTTGCTACTCAGACGCTGTTGTAAGCGTGTGCTGAAAGAATAAAGAGAGGTGGTAGACCTGAGATAGCTCGTAAGAGACCAAATGGGGACTGCACCATGTTTTGGTGAAAGACTCAATAGCCGAGGAAGCAGAACGAGCACGTAAACCAGTGAACCAAACCCGAACAAAAGCAGGCAGAACATGGAGCATCAAACCGAATATCGCAGCAGCAAGTGAAGACATATTCTGCATGCCGACAGGCCAAAGAGATTCCACCGCGAAAAGTATGGAACCTGTCGTAATGGCACGTGTTGCAGCCGCTGCAATATCGGACAACTCAGGTGGAAGATCCGAGTCTTTTTTCTTCAAGCTGTGCGCCACGGACAGTTCAAAGGGAATATGCTGAAATAAACAGTCAAGTATAGCCAAAGAAGCCGACTCCTGTATTTCTTGAACTAGCTTTTCCCTTTTGGTAGAAGAAGGCGGTAACGACACTAGATGGGTAAGAACTAAGCACCAAGCAAGGAATACATGTACCTGCACATATGTGCATAGTTATTTCCAGCGATAACTCACAAAAAGATTATAATACTGCAAAAAAAAAAAAAAAAAAAAAAAAAAAAAAAAAAAAAAAACCAAAACCCTAGCATTGTGTAAAGTTTGGAACTCTGAAGTAGGTTGAAGAACATGTCCTCAAACGATTAAAAAGAGATATTACAATGAGAAGGAAAGAAAAAAGGAAATGAAATGGAAACTGATGACAGGATATTGAGTGCCCTTACCCTTTCCTTAGCTTCAAGATCCATGTCGAGTATGTAAGCGGGTGATGTTGATAACAGCCCGCGTATCTCTTCTCTTAGAAAACTACTCTCTGTTAGCAAATCAGGATCATCAGAGACTACATCACTTGTAGAAGTACCGGCAAAAGAATCTGAAGCCTGGTTCTTCATGATGGCTCTGTCTGAGAGTGGTGCACTAGAAAGCAGAACAAAAGAAGCGAACTGCAGCCTCGAGAATGGTTCAGAAGAAAATAGGACCGACATCAAAGAGCTTATAGTATCCGTTTTAAGCTCCCAAAGCTCGACTGCGTTAACAGCTTTTTCACGAGACCCGGAAGAAGAACGAACAACATTGGAAGCAACCAAGTTCCAAAAGTGTGGATACGCACGACTTCTTGAAATGATGGAAAGTTCCTCAAATGATGACTGTTTTGAGATAAGTTCTGCAATGCCAGCCGAGAAAAATATCCGAAGAACGTCCTCTTGAATCTGATCAATTTTGTGCTGACATGCATCCGAAGTGAGGAATATTGAATACCCGGTTTTGTCTGATGAATTGATCTTTATAATCTCTGTTGCGATAGAAAACCCGTACAGGGCATTGGTTGCTACATTCACGAGGGACGAATCCAAATTTAGCAAGATTTGCTCAAGACTGACGACTGTGTTTTCTAAACTATCACCATTTCCGACATTAACGTCCAATCTTTCAGCTGCCTCCTCCATAGTGGTAACTACTAACTCGATCCACGACCTCCAGTTAGATAGCACAAACTCCCAGTCGTCTTCGTCCAATTCTCTCCAGCAGTATCCAACAGCGGTAACCATCAAGCGGGACAGTAATAGCGGTACAACTGGCAGCTTATTACTTGCGAGTGATGAGTTAGCCTCATGCCTTTGCTTATGGAACACGTCAAGTAACAGTTTCCTTTCCAAGGAACGTGGATTCATTTGCATACTGTGTAAGTCGTCCGTCGTTCTTACTGGAAAACATGATAAAGCCAGCTGGAACCATTCTTTCATATCTGCAAGCGTATATTTAGAAAAGTGAATCACATACTCGAGTAAGCCAATTAATTCTGCAGCGAAAATCAGTGAGCATCCCATCACGGAAGATGATAGCATATGGTTTTCCAAGTAAAAAAATCAATAATAAACTCATCAATTCCAAAATTAGAGTTTTACCTTCATCAGATGTCCAAGATATTAAAGACGGGAAAGCCAAAATCTTATGCAGCCAATCCTGAACATCTTTACGAAATGAAAAAGGCAGAGATTCTATAACCATTTCGTTTGGTCCTCTATTTTGATTCAAGAATTGTGAAATAACAGACACAAGCACCGGCAGAATCTTCAAACAATTTTTGTTTGTATCTTGGCCAATATAAAGTTTTGATGTCAGTAATTGCCAAAGTTCAATTGCTTTCTCTTTGCTCCATATTCCGTCACTCAGCAGTGTCATAAGTAGACACACAAGAGCTCTGAGGAAAGGCTCCTCAATCTTGTCGAGATCTTCATTTGAAGGCGGACATGTGTTAAAAAAACTCAACTGTCCATTTGTCCCATATATCAGAGCACCGTCGAACAAAATGTTAACTACTGAATTGAATGTAGAACTCGGCTCTCCACCAGATTCACTTTCCGCATAGGAGATCAACAAAGGCAAAAGTGTGTCTAGAACACTGCCGCCAGACCACTTCCAAGTGCAGAACATTTCAGCAACGAGCCAAGCTCGGATAGACTTGGACTGAGACGCAGAAAGATTGTTAGTGTCGCCTTCTTCTGCAACGCTACGATCAATACTATAGGCCACTATCACTCTGTCAATACCGAACTCGACAATAAGCTTGTCAATTAGAGCAACAAATTCTTGATTACAGGAAATCTGCAAACATGAAAAATTAAACCTCGTCATGTTAAATCCATCAAAGGTATAAATTATAGAGTATGAAAGGTCACAGAGAGACTTGATTATTGAGGAATAAATCAATTAGATCACTATAATATTTAATGAAACCAATTGAAACATTCACTTACAGGATTATCGGTAGAAGCATGCTCCTGCCGGAAAGCAACTTTTCCCTCGCCAGCTACATTACTAGGAACGATCCACACAGGCCACAAATCATCGCTTACTAAAAGCGAGTCTATTAAATTTTGCTCCTCTAACCGATCCACACACAAACACTCACTAACTTGAGCTATCCACTTACAGCACGAAGACAAGACTACGCTAGGATTGAATGCATCCCGCACAAAAATAGACGACCTAATAAATTGAACGAGACAGGTCCCCAGTGTTACCCGAAATCGAGAAGAAAGGCTCCTCCAGAATTGTCTGTTGATACTAGTATGGAAAGCTTGTACCGCTTTACCAAACTCCTGCCTCGTCAAAATAGAGACCTCGGAACTATTATTAAAGTCATATTCATTGCCAAAGACTATCGACAAACTGTAGTCCCAGTCAATTACGAACATAATGCTTGCAAGGCCTAGGAACAACTCACTTTCCTCACAATATGACTTTAAGGTAAAAGCGGTATTCGTAAGAACATCAAGAGCAAAGTGGGCCCTCTCTGCAACGTTTTCATTATTTTTAACATCTGATGCAGAGGATTTCACTAGAGAACATGCTGAAGAACCAAACTTCCTGACACAAGCAAAAGGTGACTCCATAACATAAGCTACTAAAGCTTCAAATGCTCCCTTGTAAAGATTAACGACGGTGTCTTTTGAAAGAAATGATATATCATCATCATCTGTTGAACCACCAAGCACAGCTCTGCAAAATAGTACACCGTAAATATCAGACACACTATCAATGTCGACATAAAATTCAGATTATAAATCAAATCATACAGCCACAACCATGATAACAAAGCGACCGCATTAGTATAACTGTACTGAGGCACACGCTCTTATCGAACTCATCATAGATCTTAAGCAAGAACTATACCTCATGAATTTAACACCAGATTTCAGAGACTTGGGAGATCTCAACATTAAAGAACCAGCAACCAAATCCAGCTTCTCATGTTGCCAGCTTGAAATTTCAAAAAATTTGTGGTCATGTAGCTTAGATTTCCGCCTCGTCAAACCCCTAGCTTTTTGAATAAGGGTAGCCAACCTACCAATGTGAGATTTTTCATCCTTGGCAGCGTATGAGAGAATAATGTCCCATTGCTCACTAAAACACTCGTCGTCAAATAATGCAAGCAAAACATTCAAACGTGCGTCAATAGAGCTCTCATTTCCACTGAAACACCAATGGACAAAGGTTTGTTTGAAAACATCCAAAAAGTTGTTGGGTTCTCTATCGACTCCACCAGTGGCACAAACATCACTACCAATAGAAGTATCCTCGCTACAAATAATCTTCTGCATTGTTTTTTGTGGTCCAAGCATAGAAACCAAGACAAATAGGAAGTTTACAGCCTCAGGTGAATCCTACAATCCAATACAACAAAACAGATTTTTAGTTAGCTGCTATAAATATACAATGCTTGTACAAGAGCTCCTGCTAGAGACGGGATTTAAGGTTCCACAACAGAATGAACTCTACAGCTCATATATTGCAGGATCTAGTCCGACAAACTTGTGATCAGTATATAAGAAAAAAATGAACCGCAAGAGGAAGTTATTAAGCCATAGAAACACCTAAATTGCTTCAGCAAACACAAACAACCATATTACACTAGGCTTTTTGGAAAGAAACTTGATAACTCAGTGACTCCCCGTAAGAAAAATAAAGAAGTGAAGGTTCACTTTAGATGTTAGGTTAGTTGGACGAGCAAAAAAAGTTAGTGTTCTCACTTCTCAAGCTATCATAAACAGTCTTAACCAGCATATTTAAAGCGTAAATAATATTATATAAAGCTTTCAAGCAACAAAATTTAGGCCCTTGACGCAAATAGGCGACTACACCAATGGTGGAACATTTCTCTCAATTCAAAGTCCAAACCCACCACCAAATAGACAGAGGAACCATCTTCCCATCCAGCCCTTTAAAACCCAATCACACTAAAAAAAAAAAAAACATACCATTACACTCTAAATAGTTGTCAAAGTAACAGAAATGCTGCAAAATGTGAGTTATGGACTTATGGCTATTTGCTTAAACAATAGTCGTTTCTAATTTATGTTTACCAATGATCTCGTTGTTAAACCATGAAAACGGACATGCCTAAACCGGAGTGAAGAGAGAGCGAGCCCACTTCACAAGTCCAAAGGAGATCCACATTTTCCAAAACCAATTGGCAACGGGAGAATGCCCCTAGGACTTTATAAAGCACACTACTCTCCATTCCACAATCAATGTGGGAGTCTCACATGTGGGCAATACTCCAACACTCGTCAACAATTGTTAGTCTATAACTTATTACTAAACGTTTCAGACTTGTAATCATGGAAAAGCACAAGACGAGATGCCAGTGATAGAAAACTACAAAGAAACAGAATAATTTTGATATTGAACTTACCATGGATTTAATCAGTGGCAAAGAACTCTCCAAAATAGGCCCGACCAGGCTATCAAGAGGCCAGCTTTCTGATTTTAAAATTGCATAGTTTCCGACCAGCACCAGAAAATACGTATATCGCAATAGATTGTCACTTGCGCTGCCGACATTTTCTGCTGGCTGCAAAGTCTTAAGGCAGCTCTCCTGAAATGCTTCACAAAAGAGAACAAAAAGCTGGCGATTCAAAGGGCAGATAACAGAGAGTATATCGATCATACATCGCCCAGTGTCATGCAAGTGGCCTCCCTTGATCTCAAAAAGAGGACCATCTAATAACTTCGCTATCTCTGAAAAAGCATCTTCACTGCTACCAGACAAGATCACTTCTTCTTTTCTTGTCTCAGCATAACACAAGAAATCGTGCAAGAGAAGCTTTACAAGGATGTTCTCCACAAGAGACGAGTAGAAAGAGAAGGTATCTTCTTGTTTACAATATCTAGCAAAACAAGAGAATACGTAAAATTCTAGCCGATTAACTAGCTGATTTCATAAATGACCACATAATCTCAGTAATAATCTAGCAAACCGAACAAAATAAAATAAGCGTTTTCCTGAACTTAGAAAGGTGAACCAGAAACATTTAACAAACATATGGGTGACGTTGAGTTATGTATGAAGAGACAACAATACCTTGATGCATTTTGTAGGACCCAAAGAAAACATTCTTTAAAGGCAGCAAATAACGCCAAGCGATCAGCGTTAGTAGGATGAGATGCATCTCTTCCAGCCCATAGGTTCTGGAAGAAGTCAATGAAGTACTGCAGTCCTATGATTTCAGGAGGTAGAGCGTCTAGGACAAGAACCAATGCAGGGTACGACACTTGCTGAGATCCAAAGCAACCGTTTTTAAGGAAATGCCAAAGGCGGTTCGAAAATGTTTTCTGAAAATTTACGTAAGACCAACTTCGAGGAAAATGTCTACAGAAAAACAAAAATGTTTCCCACAATGCTGAGTGACAAGATGGCTCCTTCTCTTGAAGAGCGCCCAATATTGCAGGTGAAAGAGCTTTCACATCTTCTTCACCAATCACCTGAGGAATATTCTTGACAAAACTTCTTAACACTGTATATGTAGCTGTTCGAATAACCGCACTCTTGGATTTCAAAAAATCTAGGAAGTTATGATGAGCAGACAACAGATTTTTGGCACAAGAAATAGCCCTATCTCGAGCTTTTGAAGCATTTTTTGGTAGACTGTTTGAATCGTCAGACGAGGCTTTACCAGATTTTAATCCAAACAGAATATCTAGTAGAGTAGCAAGAGCCAATAATGACGCAGAAATAACCTGGAAAAAAGGAGCACTAGAAATTTAGATGGAACAGGCACTTGTTAAAGCCTTCGAGAGAAGGGCCAACACTAGAACCCAATAAAAAGAAATAAAATGTTTATGAATTTGAAGCCCAGAACAAAAATTAACAAACTGTAAGACAACAACAACAACAAAAGAAAGAAAAAAAAAAAAAACAAAAAAAAAAAAGTTGGCTGATCTTCAAAGGTTTTATTAACTGTCATTGGTATTATGAATTTGATAGCATCAAGTAACACTACTGAACTGATTTCATCTGCTTGTAACAAAATACATACTCTTTGATGCATATCTGCCAACTCATCAGACGCAGCTGCAATATCAGCCATACTTTGCTGTGTCAGCTTTAAATTATCATCCAGATATTCAAACACCTCGGAAGTGCAAAACATCAGTGCCTCTAGTCTCTTTTCATGGGATGGAAAAGCAACCTGGTTGGAACAGAGAACATATAGTACCTTCAGCCACATGGAACTATACAACATTAACATACACAATCACAAGTACAAGCTTGACTCGTAGTTATGAGGTAAACAGAGAATGCCTTTATAAAGCAAATTTCCTACCACAGAGGAGCTTACAGCAGAATTTTAGATGTGAAAAACCAGCACTTCACCGATAACAGTTAAAAAAATAACTTTTTCAGATTTCGTTAACTTCCAGACATGTTATAAATGTTGCAAGAATGAATACACCATGTAGAAGTACATATAATTAGCATTGATGAATCGCAAAAATAAAAGCACATGCTTCCGTGAAATTAGGTTTGCTTTCGAAGTTCAAAAACAAAGCCTTTTGTCCTTTCTACAGTGTACTCCATGAGTCAGCATTTGCTTGTTAATCAGTTTTATTTAAATATCCGGGAAATTAATGGGTATTGGTATTTGAAAAGAAACGAAATGGCCTATCATAAAGCTAGAGACGAATGAAATATTAAGAACCTCCATTGACCGCTTAGCTGCTACAGAAACTTCAGAGACTGAGTCAAACTGAGCAAACCACCATGGACCCATTAAAGACTTAAGATGAACAGCCAATTCCCGCCTGCATAAAATAAAAGTTATGATTTTGGGTAGCATAAAATTTCATTTGGCATAAATACAAACTAGAAATATGGACACATCACACCTATGTATAAATAATAGTCATGCATGGCCCTAGATCAATCTGTTATACAGAAACCGAGCATGTTGAAACGTACTCATCAGTCCAGTAGGAGCTCGGCTCCAAGTTCCACTTCTTAGTTCTAAAGGTGTGAAGTACACCGACACAACAAGGAGTGACATGAGGGCATATGCCTCATGTTCGTGTTGCAAACATTATTGCAAACAATGTATTTCAAAAATAAAATATTTTCAAACATTCTCCTTTCTTGACATTAAAGCGGGCTATAATGTGAGATGGATAGAGTAAAGTATTCGACAAAATGCATGCCTAAGACCTAAGGGACCTAGGAGTGTTGGTTAGTGGCTCATAATCCCTGAGATTAAGCACACCCAAGATGCAGCTTGTACGACTAAGTTTAGGCTCCCATCTTTGGACATGAAACTTTACAAATTAAATGTAGCATTTCAAGATACGAGAGGTGGTTTCCTTCAGGCATCTCGTCACGGCCCTTCTTTGGTTCTCTTACCCCACCCTGCACCCTGCCCCCTGCACCCCAACACTGATCGAATGCAAACACTAAACAACCTTTAAAGGAAAAAACTAAAGAGCAAAAGGAGAAAAGAACAAACCCAGCAGCAGTAACAAGGCTAGTCATAGTTTCGTGAGTTGCACGTCGAACTTCTCGATTGTAATCCATTAAAAGCCTCCTATATTCAAAACCCTTAACCAGAAAGTGCAAGTCAGACAAAGGTATAGAGCAGACTAATATCAGACTAGTTAGATACCAAATAAAACGCCTCATTGTAAGTGAGACCCAGAGGCCAGAACTTCAAAACATTCTAGTGCAGATTGGAAATTATGATGAGTCAGTGAGTCTAAGCAATAGTGAACTAGATTATTCTAACCATTGCAGAATTTCTAGTCCTTGCATCCACAAATTATTTTTCTGCACCTAAAAACCCATGCACGTATCAATTCATATTTAAAATCAGTGTCGAACAAAACACAAATTTGTGTTAGTTTGAGTGTCTGAGTCCTGATAAGACAATTGATGCATACATTATCCGATGAAACCAACAAAATGTTCAAATAGACAAGCATCCCAAAGAAAATGCATACCCATTGGGGAATAATTGCAGATACATCCGTCCCAGACTTATCCTTCAGTAATACTGATAAAGTATTCAAGGCTTTAAGCTGCAAAAACAAACGTACATAACATTTTCAGACTAATATAGGACGAAGACGTGATCCTTTTTAATGCATTAAGAAATTAAGAATTAAGACGCCATGTGCCATGTGCCATTTAGGTCTTATTAGATGTCCACCTAATGTCAAACAAATCGACACTACGACAGAGCCTATATCCGAGAAGACGATATAAGAAAACAAACATGAAATCAGCAACAGACTTTATCGGACAAAAGAAGCAAGCATCAGAAATTACCTTCGTGGTAGGGTCTCTTCTAGCAAGCCTTTTCAAGTATTGTACCAATTCACTATCAACCCCCTACATTCACACAACTCAATAAATCCAGAAATTTCTCCAATTGAATGTTGTTTCTCAATTAATATACAAAATTCATTCATAAAAGCATCTGGTAACTCAACATAATAACATCAACATCAAAAATTAACAAAATCAACCTTGAATGAACCTGATTCTTCGGCGTGAAGAGCAGAATCGACCCGAGTACTGCCAAGATAACCTCCAAACCCAATTTGAGCAGTACCAACCGGCACAAGCGATGCAGCAAGGCTGAAGATTCATCAAAATTTCGTTTAATTTAGCTTAAAAATGGCATTACAGCTGTAAGTTTGCAATAAACTTCGATAACCCAAGAGAATCCAATGACAAAACTAAACATGAGCTTTGTCGATTTGTAACAGTTTCAACAACGTCAAATTAGTTTATGTCTCTATGAAGTATAATAAGGTTGCATGTGAGCTAGCTAGGTCACGTCTCAGAAGGCGCATTGAGGCGACGAGGACCAGTTGCAATGAGACGCAACACAAGAAAGTGCGCCTTAAGGACACGAAGAGCACTTCCTTGTTTCTACAAACAAAATTCTATTCAAGTAAATTACCCACTTTTAGGATACTAAAGCTGGCATAATTAGCCAAGATGAACAACCTAATGAAGCATCTACATGTAAAAGACACGGAAATTGCGTAATAGTGTATCTCGCCAGCTCTGTCTTGTCTAAAAGGAGCACTTACAGTGCCCTGAGGCGTTTATGTTACCGTCTTTCTCGAAGCGCACAACGGCACAAGCACTGCAATTTTGCAGACTAAGGATCATATTATACCATGGTATCGGATAGGTCGCTCACATTCATTGTCGATGTTGCAGAGATCGATTATTCGTATTAACACGGTTATCGGGGTTTTTCTCAAAAACAAAATTGCCCAAGACATAATCAAAAGTAAAACCATATTCAAGAAAATATTGCACCTTTGAACTAAACCACAAACACCCACCAAAAACATAATAACTACAGTAACACTAAATTGCAGAAACATGAACAGAAGTAACATCATCTTCAAAAGCAAGACTTAATTGCACAAAGATAGAAACTTGGAACTAAACTACAAAAAAACAACTAAAACCCAATTAACAAAATAAGGTAAAAACATCAATAAAAGTAAAAGTTTGATTGAATTAGTAATTCAGAATGAACCCTAGAAAAAGAAGAAGAAGAAGAAGAAGAAGAATTTAAGAGATTGTACCTGCTGCTGGAAGCACGAGGTTTGGTTCTTCCACCTTCACCCTTTTGTTTACCCATTGAATTGAATTGAATTGAATTGAATTGAATTGAATTTGTTTTGCTGGGTAAAATCTAAAAGGGATTTTGACTTAATTTGGGGATTTTTAAGAGCTTTCTACTACGGAGTAATTCTCAACTCTGAGATTTTCTTTGATTAATTTAGTTGTTTTGGTTCTCGTTAGGTTAAAGGATTTCTAAAATAAAATTTGTTTGTAGGAGAGACTACTCGTACGGAGTATATTTTTTTATTTTTTATTTTTTATTTTTTATTTAGAATTTTATTAAATTATTTTGGTTAGGGTATAATATTTTAAATTTTTGAATCATAATGTTTTTATTATAAATTAATTAATTTTATGGAATACTTTGTTTTATGTTTTGATTATATATATTTTTCAGCGCAATACTTTTGATCTCACCCTTCTCACAATCTTCAAACTGTTACCAATTAACGCATGTGATCCGTCTTATTCTCTATCTTATTCGACAAAGTAGCTGCCCATTTATGTGTGAGCAAAGTAAACAAATGATTTCATTCTCCCCTTACAATATTCATCTTCTTCATTGTGCTATCAGTAATTCGAGCATTTCCATCGCGGGTGACGCTTCATCATCCGACCTGAACCCGATCCATCGTCATCCCTAGTTGTAAATACTAGTCTTTTAAACATGCAAAACTGAGAGTTTTTCAAAATACTAGAATTCAACAAAAGTCGAAAAATAACGTTTTATATTAATTCAAATCAATGAATTATTATTTCACGTACATTTCCTAAAGCCAAAACGTCATGACTTGCTTTGACAATTCACATTCATTATTTTGCATTTTTATCGAGTCATATTCGCGCTTGTACGTAGCGTTTTTAGCTCAAACATCGAAATTAAGCATTTGTTTTCAAATTAATAGAGACTACTTTACGTAGGCTTTTTTATTTCAGTTTTTCATAAAACATTTTGATAAAACTTTCGAAAAGTAACCTTGCCCCGAATCCTCTCTGATTTCACAATAATCTTAGAAGAATAGGTATCGACGCGCCTTGAATTCTAAGACTCGTGTCTTATAATTTAAGACGCGTTAAAAGGTTCCAAATTCCTTTAAATATTTGGTGGCGACTCCAATTGCAAAAACGATTTTCAAACGACTAAACAATGACATCCCCATAGCAACTCGAGCATTTCCAATATGCCAACACGCGCGCATTTGCATACTTATTTTCTCGCGTAGCGCCTTGCCCCTATTCGGGCGGGCTCGCGCGAGGCGTCGAGGAGCGATCCGATTCCCGGTACCTTCACTTATCATCCACATCCAACCCGTCCGTCAGCCGCGGGTGAATCGGGTGGATCGAGTGACAAAATGGATGATGAATTAACGTAATATGAAGATTATAAAATATAAAAACGTCTTGTTTCATTAAAAATAATAAAGCTAATAAGTGTTTAAATTAAGATAAAACTAGTTTAGAACCCGTGCAAATGCACGGTTCAAAAATCAAATCCTAATAAATACATATAATGTGGTTTTAGAATATTTTAAGAATTTATATGAATTTAGGTAAGAGTATCACAGATTTATTTTCTGTAAAGTATGATAGTCTAAAATCTTATAAAGCCTCTCCAATTAAAATATATAGGACTATAATTATGGTCGCCGAAAATGTTTCATTTGTTCAGTTCATCTAATTTTTTCATAAGTTTACTCTTATTTTAAAAATTTTGAGAAATATATTTATTACTCCGTACAAAAATCATGTAACAAAAAGTTATAGGAAATACATTCTTTATACTGAATCCAATAAGGATGACATTAGATAACAGTAATTTAATAATTTTTCCATAGGCGACACTTATTTTGGGATTTTTGAAAAAACAAAAAGGGACACTTATTTTGGGATGGAGGGAGTATTATAGTCGGACCATCAAATTTTGTATAGAAAATATTATCTTACAAGATAATAGAGGAAGGTTTCAATTGTTTTTTAAGAAATACTCGTATAATGTTAGCATCTTTTTATTTAAGTTAAGCATTATTATGTTCTAAAATTTAGGGAAAAACTATAGTCTTAATTTTGGAAAGTATATGTAATCAATTGCACGAGATAGCAAATTGTTTTCAAATGGCAATTTTTTACATTTTTAATTATTTCTTCTTATTTTAATTGAAGTTATTATTAGTATGAATATGGTAAGTCACTTAGGCGGGAAAATGGGAGCCTGAGGTTGCGACACATAAGCAATTTTTTCTTGCGCGGTTATTCTTTTAGTATATTGTAATAGATAGATAGATAGATAGATAGAAGTGTGAATAAGTATATGTGTTAATTGATTATAGGTTGAAAAGTAAAAAAGTTGTGATAGTAGCTTCCGTTTAATATTTTTTCCGTATAAAAAAAAATATAAATTTCGTAGAAAAATTATTAATCAAGTGATAGTTCGGGTGATGAATAAATGATGGGTTAGATAAAGCTTCATCCAACCCATCATCCATTCATCATCCATTTAAGTTGGATTTACATCCGTCTTTTAAGATCGGGTGGATCGAGTTGTGGCGGGTTCGAGTGAAATTGACATCCCTATTTACAACATGCCTAAGTTTGGACACGTATAACCGGTATGTCAAGGTCTTGTCTGATTTCCAACTCTCGATTTGTGATGGTTTAGACCAAGTAGCTATATATACAGTAAAATCGTCTTTACTGAAATAATCTACATCTACATAAAATTAGGGTATTAATTTTTCATATACGGATTTTACTCAAGTTATATACTTTTTGTCATTATTTTTCTCACCCTACCCTTTTTTACTTAAAGAATATACAGAATCCTCTCTTTTTAATTTTCTACCAAATCTTAAATCAATTTCATTCAAGTTTCTAAATTTTCAATCACGAACTGTAATCATAAATTCAATGAAGTAATATTTGTGTTCTAATTTTAATTTTGTGTTTAAATTATTGAATTTTCTTAATTTGTAATAAATTTAATTGAAAAAAAAAACATAAAAAGAAGAAGAAGAAAGGTAGCCATGCGACGCAACAGCAACACCTCAAAGGAAAAAAAAAAATAAAAAATTAATGGTACATAGGTGGCCAACTTTGCGTCCGCCTTCCATCGGCCACCTCCTGCCAATGCCGGCCACCGCCGGCCACCCACGCCCTACCTTCTACCCCAACAAACCCTAATTATAAATTTTAAAATTAATAAAATTCAATAATTTAAACACAAAATTGAAAGACAAATATTATTTCATTGAATATATGATTGGAGTTTATGATTGAAATTTAGAAATTTGAATGAAATTAATTTAAGATTTGGTAGAAAATTAAAAAGAGAGAATTTTGTATATTATTGGAGTAAAAAGGGTAGGGTGGGAAAAATAATGACAAAAAGTATATAACTTGAGTAAAATCCGTATATGAAAAATCAATTACGTAAAATTAAAACAAATTCTTATAAAAGAGAAGTAAAAGCCTTAATTTGAGAAATTTTATCATAATACTTATTATTATTTTATTTTTTTTTGGCAAGAGTAAAAGGATGCAATTACTTAAAACTTAAAAATTATCGATTTCAATTTTATTTGTAAATAATTATCAAACTAAATCACAAAACATAGTAATAATCCTCTTTTTAAGTTATTCTTATTTTCTTATATATATACATAAAAAAATCATACGGAGTATTAACCAGTTAACCCACAAATCATACACAAATCATAACAAAACAGATTTTCACACAAATTCAGTTAAAAATGGCGGGAAACTCAACAACCACCATAATCACCAAAAACTCTCAAAAATCCTCAAAAAAAACACAAATTCCACCCCAAAAAAACAAGAAAATTTGCCTTTTAATCCTCTTCACCATAATCACCACCTTCGCCGTCGTTTTCTCCGTCAAAAACCGACCTTCAACCACCCAAGAAACCGCTGTGAAAACCGCCTGCGCCGCCACCCTCTACCCTTCCCTCTGCCTCACCACTCTCTCCCACCTCTCCAGAACCTCGTTCAGGCGTCACCGCCTTCTGCACGCCTCAATCAAGCAAACCCTCGACTTTCTTTCGACAACTCGGTCGAAAGTTTCCTCCTTTTTTGGCAACAAAATCCTTACTCTGCAAGAAAAGAACGCATACAATGACTGCGTTGAGTTATTTGATCAGACTGAGTACGAATTACGACAGTCCCTGCTCGTCGATCTTCGATTCAAAACTCGATTGAAAACCCTCTTGAGCGCAGCAATGACAAACGAAATCACCTGCATAAACGGGTTCACAGAACTGCGCAGATTCAAACCCGAAAAGGGTTTCGAAATCTACCTCGAAACGACACTGAAACCCGTCGTTCAAATGATTAGCAACTCCCTCGCAATCGTCAAGCACATCGAAGGGATTAATCCCTCGAAAGAACACGGGTTTTTTTACAGTCGAAAAGACAGGAAATTGATAGGGTTAGGGAACTACAGAATTAGGCCGAATGTTGTCGTGGCAGAAGACGGAAGTGGGAATTACACGACGATAACAGAAGCGGTTAGAATGGCGCCGAATATGAGCAGGAGTCGATACGTGATCAGAATTAAAGCGGGAGTTTATGTGGAGAATGTTGAAGTTGGAAGAAATAAGATGAATGTTATGTTCTTGGGTGACGGAATTAATTGCACTGTTATTACGGGTTCTAGGAACTTTGTTGACGGATTTTCTACCTTCACATCCGCTACTTTGAGTACGCTTTTTCTTTCTTTAATACCGTCTTACAATTTCAAATCAAAAAACCGTCTTTAAATGAAAGCGTATTAAATAGGCAGTTCGTGTTAGAGCGAGTCTGTGAATGAAAGATAATTCATTTCTGCTGAATTTTGTGTTTTCTTTGAAATTATGTTTCTTGAAATATATGTCTCAATATTGGAATTGATTTGTGCTGAAATTCTTCTTTTTTTTTCTTTTTTTTTTTTTGCACAAAATCTATGAAATTTATCTCGATATTAGATTAAGTTAACGTCTGATTTAAGTACAGCGTATCAGCGTGCGTCCCGTGTATTTTTACTGCGTAATCGTACTGATGAATGTATATTTCTGTACAGAATGTATGAAATTTATTGTCGTTTTTCTGTTTTTCAGCTGTGAGCGGAGACAGGTTCATGGCACGAGACTTAACAGTCGAAAACACAGCAACAGCAGACAAATACCAAGCAGTCGCAGCGAGAATAAACTCAAATGCAGTCTTCTACCGCGTAAACTTCACCTCACACCAAGACACGCTGTACGCGCACTCGCTGCGCCAGTTCTACCGCGACTGCATCATCCAAGGCACAGTCGACTTCATCTTTGGCAACGCAGCAGCCGTCTTCCACGACTGTCATATCTTGGCTCGGAAACCAAACCCCGGCCAAACCAACATGGTCACTGCACAGAGCAGGGACGACCCCAACCAAAACACCGGGTTTTCGCTCCACAACTGCACCGTGCAGGCCGCTCCAGACCTCGCTGCTGCACCCCCCAACACGACGAGATTGACGTTTCTAGGACGACCCTGGAGGAATTACTCAAGGACGGTCGTGAGTCGGAGTTATTTGGGGGAGTTGATTCACCCTCTAGGGTGGGCCAAGTGGGATGAGTATAGTAATTTGGAGACTGTGGAGTATATCGAGTACAAGAATTACGGGCCTGGGTCGGGTACGGGGTTTCGGGTCGGGTGGAAAGGGTTTAAGAAGAATTGTAGTAAAGAGTTCGTGAAGAAGTTTAGTGTAGGTGAATTTTTGCATAGTCCTGAAGATTGGGTGAATTCTACTAAGTTTCCTTTGTTTCATGTGTAATGAATTGTTTTTTTTTTTTTTTTTTTTGGTAGTTGGTGTAGAAAGTTTTGTGTGTAGAACAAATGTACACTTTGAGCAAATACTACATATTCGATTGGATTAAATTCGATTAGATTAAAATGGTACGGAATATATGAATATATTTTATACGGAATGCATACTTATATGTCTCATGGCTTGATTAAAATTGATTGTGGTCACAAAACTTTACTCGACCTGTCTGTGTATGAAATTATAAGGGGATTTCAGCTTAGTGTGTCAATGTAAACATAGGACTTTCATAATCAAGACACATACTCCAAAGGATATTACAAACTACTCCATATTTAGTTTTCTCCTCGTCTTCCTTTTCTCACCTTATCGATCGAATAGTTAATTAAGTTAACAAAATTTATGCAATTTATGAAAAGTTCAAATTAGTTTAAATAAGAAACACTATATTTAAGAAAATTTGAGGAAAAAAAAAATTCAGACAATTTAAGATGAAGAGAACAAGTCCTTAACATCAATGATGTACAGAGTATATATAACATGGTTTTTAAGTTATCCTAACTCCTAAGTAGTGTTTTTTATGAATGCTACTGTAAATGAGTTACAAAATATAAGTTTCCATAAGATTATCGACATGACATATATTACATTAAAATAGAACGAAATGTAGAATGTACCTCCGATATGACATTGTTCATAAAAACGTATCATATTATTACGAATATTGATATAATAACATAAATGAGTGTGGTGACTGTTGAGGAACAACATAATATCAGTTTTATTTTGACAAATATATGCATGTCTTTCTTTTTTATTTTTGTACGGAGTATATAATATAAGTCGTTTTATTTTTTAGTTTGTATCTAACTTTATTCTTGAATCATTTGTCAAATTAAATGGCGATTGATTTACGCTTACATATATTCTAAAAATATATAAACAATTAATAAAGGGTTCTATTGTGGCCGTTGTTAGTATAATACTACTAAACAAAACAACAAATATGATAGAGGTTTGTTTTTATTAATTAAAAAAATCGTTTTCAATTTTCAAATACGGCCAAAATGTATAATTTTGAAGTATAGACTCTAGGAACCATAATGGTCCTACAAATTTGTTTCTACATAATTGATCAACATCTCTTTTGTTTATGTTTATTTGTGTGTTAAACCTATTTCATCCTACATTTTTTTAACCACCCAACTAAATATTTTTATTAATGATCATTATGTTTAGCTTGTAAAAACAATTTTACTGTCCATTTGCACGTACTTGCGTCTATTCCTTAATACTCCCTTTGTTTCAGTCATTTATTTACACTTCTCTCAAATTCCCCTCACAAAAAAAAAGTCAAACCGTAAACAAATTATTGGAACAGAGGGAGTAATAAAGATTAAAGAGTAGAACAAGTGAATTGAACATTTCTAAAAACAACAAGAATAATTTAAGTTAAAAGCAATATAATTTAAAGTCACCGAATAATACTGAATTTATTATCGTCAAATTATTAAATGGTCTCCATTATTGTGACACTATTTATTTTTCTTCAATGAGTAAATTACCAATTCCTTCTTATATATACTCACCAACAACACTACCTCATAAACACCACCAAAGCATTCAACACTCAAAAACATTCTCAAACAAACTCAACACAACTTACATACACCTTGTTTGTACAAAATCAAAACCTAAAACCAAGAAAACAAAACAATAACACACTTATATATATATCACTACAATAAATACAATGGCAAAAGGTGGGAAATTCACAAAGCTTATGAAGAAGCTATCCTTTGGGAAAACCTCTAAAACAAACATTGTTACTACCACCTCCTCGTCCTCGACCACCCTACTACAGCCAGTGTACGTAGGGAAGTCGAGGCGTCAGTATCTGGTTACTAATGACATGGTTAGTAACCCGCTCTTCCAACAACTCATTGCTGGTGTTGGTGCTGGTGCTGGTGCTGGTGCTGGTGAGGAAATTCGAGTCGGGTGTGAGGTAGTTTTGTTTGAGCATTTGTTATGGATGCTTCAAAATGGTGACCCTCAACCCGAGTCCTTAGATGAGCTTGTTGAGTTTTATAAATGACCTATCAACAGGTCCAGTTTATATGCTGATGACGTCATTTTATTTTGCTTAACAATAATAATCTTAATTAATTAGTTCAATTATAAAATGATAATGTGTGATCACTTCAGATTTTATTGTAATAATTGATGTTGTGGAGTAGTTTTTAGTTTGAGTTTTGTGAAGGCCTCTAGAGTTATGGATATCACATTAACTCCAAGAAGGCAATGTATCGATCAAGTTTATATTTATATGTGTACATGTACGTACGTATTTAGTCGTGTAATATTGTACGAGTAGTATATATTCAATCTATTGTGATCATGCTAGTGAATGTTTGGTGCATGTTAAGGTTGATACTGTTGATCCGGTTTATAACTATGATCGATTATTAAGACGACGTGAATACGACGTATGTATATATCTTGAACAGTACGCGGAGTATATATCTTGAACATTATACGGAGTATATATATATATATATAAAACAATTATTTTAAATTAAGAGCAAGTGCAATAGAAGAACTATTTATAAAGTTCTTCTTTTGCCATGTCATTTTTTAACAATTTTAAGAAGTAAGAACTTTTTGTCACAATGGAAAAATTTTAATCAATTTTTATCCATAAGAAAATGTAAATTATTTAAAATAAATGATTGGTTAAGTAATTAAAATGTTTCTTGATTTTTTTAAAGAACTTGGTTCTTAAAATAGAACTTAGTTCTTAGATTGAAGAACTCAATAAACTCTACAATGGGAAGAACTTTATTTTAAAGTTCTTATTGAAGAACCCAAAACTAAAAACCACCCGTTGTACATGCTCTAAGTATCCCCTCTATTTCAAATTAAATGTTCCCTTTACTTTTTAAATTTTTCACAAATTAAATGTTACTCGTACATTTTTATTTATAGTAATAATTATCAAAGGATGTTTAATATTTAATATTACCTCATTTTCATAACCAACTCTTAAATCTATTCAAAATAAAAATGAGTACATTATAAATGAGATAGATGAAGTAAATAATTCTTGACTTAACTTCTAAAGGGTAGATCTTATATATGAGACCATCGCTCATTGTGAGACTTACTAATTAATAAGGTAAATCACCCCAAATATATAAAATAATTCACATCGCGAAACCGTCTCACATCGTAGCACCATATATGTGTACGTATGGTTAAAATAATGTTCTAATTTAGCACTAGCTCCCTTCGTCACAATCATTTGTTTACCTTTCATTTTGGCATAAAGACCAATAAATGTTCACAAAAGACGTATATACCCCTTGCATAATACTCCGTATATGAGAGGAGTATAGATAAGAGGAATTTAAATGGTAGAGTAGGAAGAGAATAAAGGCTAATTAGTTCATTTGTCTAATAAAAGTTTCTAAAAAAAAAAAAAGTAAACAAATGAGTACACCCAAAAATGAAATATGTAAACAAATGATTTAATCGAAAAGCTGGGAATTATAGTTCGTTTACGTTAGTTAGCTGATTGACGGTTTACAATCCCTAATTAAACAATTAATTAATGAGGGCAATTAACTACCAATAATGATTTGCCTAATATTTAATTTCATGAATACATACACGGAGTATATTATCCCTCTATTTTATATCGTTCGTTGGTCCTTAATTAACTCATCCAATTACAAGCCTATTGATTATGATCACTTTTGTACTAAGTTTTATTTAAGGAAACTTTTTGGTTTAATTATTATACGAGTATATGGGACCATTTATATTGAGAAATTTAAGCATTTGAAACTACAGTACAAGTATTTTATGTAGGTCTACCTTAGACTAGATACTACTACTCCGTATTTAAATTTTAATCAAGCCAATGGAGCATTTGTTGGGGTCGGAGTTCTTCTTTTCGGTCATCTATATATATAATTAAAAAGCAAGTTGAACAACTTCATTAAACTATCAAGCAACCACATCCCACCATTTGCTAAAAAATCCCTCTTTATTAAGCCACGTGTCACAATAATAAATATTATTAATTTTAAATGATAATAAAAATAAAAAATAAAAAAAAAGATTATTAAATACGATTCATAATGACACTTTTTCATATATCTTTTCATTTCACATTACTTATTATGGAGTAGGTTTTTCTTTTGAGAAATGTATTATGGAGTAGCTTTTCATTTTAATAAAGCATAGTTTTATACTCAGTAATTAGTAAAAACTAATTTTATTTACTCACAATTGATTTTTGTTTTTAAATATATAATTTTGTTTAAAAGTTTACAATAAATAATGATACAATTACTTTAATCAGTCAGTCAATGTAGTTGCATTCATAATAACATTTTATTAATCGGAGGAAAAAAAAGTGATATTGTGTAATTACATCAATATAATTGTATTCATAATCACGTTATATATTTCTACATTTAATCGACCAAAAGTTATCAAAACTGTATAAGTTTGCTCAAATATTTAAATATTCAACAAATTGAACTAAAGATAACAATTGAAAAAAAAAAAAACATATTCATAATATTATCAAGTGTTAAACACAATATAAATCTTTTTAAAAAAAAAAAAAAAGATACATATGTTTTTACATCATATACAATGAACGGCACACATATATTAACTTTGAAGATTTAAGACGAAAAGTATAATGAATGTTAAGTACAAGTTAAAATGCGTTTTATACATTTTAATTGTGCTTTCTTTAATATTTTTTATCAAGTTGAAAATGTCAGGCTTATGAAACATAAATGTATTATTTAATACATAAAACATATATAACATTTGAAAACAAAATATTTATGCTATTAAGAATATACAACATTGATTCATTATTGGTACTAAAATTATATGTTTGTCTTTCCAAAAAAATATTCGTATGTGTTTGGAAATATGAAAACAATCAACAATGCCATATTTTTTTAGCGAATATACGAAAATTGTTTATTATGAACAAAATAGCCCAAATTTCTCAGTTAGATCGTTTTCATATATGTATGGCAATAAATCAAGGTTATAATCTATACTTCATTTACTAAGACTACAAACATGTAAATTAATAAACATAAACATATTAAATATGCAAAATATAATAACGAATCCGTGAATCTCACGGGACACAGAACTAGTTAAAACTTAAAAATGCATTTGAAAATTACTTTCTACCGTTGTGTTTAAGCTTGAAATAGATTGATAAATCGTAATTAAGCTAAAAACAGGGATTTGACGTATATCATTTAAGTGCTGTCTGAGTTCAATTGAAATCAGATGAATCCAACTAACGCCTCATTACTCCAAAGTTCGTACAATACGAGATCCTTTAATTAGTAAAGTCAAAATGTTTGATCCACGATATACAAGATCATAGTAATTTTATTACCAACTGCCGATATAAACCTTTATATATACACTCTCAATAATCTGAGCAATTAATTACGTTCAACTCATTTACGACCAGAATCCGAGTCAAACCTTACTAAAGGCAAAGTAGGGTCAATAATTATAAACATATTACTCCTACTATATTAGTGTAGGGGTGTTGGGGTCAAAGTGTTTGTTAATTGAAAGTTAGCTAGAGAGACTAGAAACACTAGCCGTTCACAAAGCATGTGTTTGGTTTAGAGGCCATGTGAATGAATGAATGCATGGTTGAATACAAACATGCAAATTTATTTTTACCATTCACATTATCAACATTGAAAATCCCTTAATTTCCGGAGCATCATTGCATTCTCCCTTTAATATGTTATTCAATGCTTCTACAAAACGACGTAAGTTGTTTGCTCAACTTGCAACCATTTTATGGCCTTACAATTTTTTCTGTTTATTCGGTTGTTCATTTGCTTTGGAACAAGTTTCATATCAAATTGTCGTGCGGTGAAATTCTTCGGTACACCGAAAATGTCATGTCATCGTACACCCCACCCAATAAAAACAATGAAATTACATTATTTTCACGTTATAAAGCAAAATTAATACAGAGTATAAAATAAAAATCAAAGCTTTTCATTGGCTAGGGAGTAGAATTTCGTAGGTGTACCTTAGAATTTTTCTGCGGTGCAATTCAATATATATAGATCATTAAGCATGCATTATGAAATACTCTGTACGGAGTAATTTATATGGAAATATCTCCATTTATTAAAGTCGACTGAATTAAGGAGCTCTGTATTGGATTGTTAAAATATAGTAGATCAGAGTTTCTTTTACGGAGTACTAAATTTATATGTATACACGGAATCGATATAATATAGTTATAGATTCGATGGTATAAAGTATACACACATAGAAGAAATATTGTTGATAATTGAGGTGAGGGCGAGTGTTCCTTACCTATCAAAGAAAGTGGCCATGGCAGGGACGTAGCTAGGGTCAAATCTCGCCTAGGGCCAAAATTTCCTTTCACGACATAAGTATATAAATTTTAACATTGGCGTAAATTTTTAGAAAAAAAATCCAAAATAACAAATATGTGCAAAGTTATTCTAGAATTTATTAAACTAATACGAGTACTATCGATAGAACTACTAATTTATAATTCTCTAAGAGGAGAAATTGATATATATATATAGAGAGAGAGAGAGAGTGATCGATAAAATTTGATTAAACACCTACCTTAACTTTATAAAAATATTTTTTTTGTAAATAATTATATTGACAGGGTTTACCCTAATTGAATAAGGATGGTAAAATAAATTAAAAATTGTTGCTTAAAGAAAATAAATAAATAAATTGAAAATAGAAAACAATATACTACTCTATACAATATAATAAAATAAGGCCCTACAAAAACTCCTCCCAATTCACTTTGCGCAAGAAGGTAGTAGGAATAAGAAAATGGGACCCACCACAAACCAATCAATATCAGTGTCCTATTTGATGAATTAATTCATGCCTTCTGGGTCAATATTTATTTGACCAATTCATTGTTCAATTGGCCCATGTACAAATAGAGTATAAAAGGCTCTACAATTTTCTACCCGGGCCATGGCCCTACTGGGCCTGGCCTGTGCTCCGTCATTGGCCATGGCCGCTCGCAAAAAGTGTGTATATTTTTATTTTTATTTTGTTTTCTCGAACGGCTGTCGTAAGTGTTTGAATTTAGTTTTGTACAAAACTTACATCACATATTCAATATTGTACTCCCTCCATTTAAATCCAAAGGCATCCTCCACTTTTTCACATTTGTCGAGACGCGTTTTGTAACGACAATATCTATACTTTTAAATCGTATAAAAATATAAAAATCTGATATCAATGTTGTACTTATCAAGACGAATAAAACAATATCCTACCTGACTATATTTTTATTTATAGATTAGAAGTTATATCGAATATTATTCACATACGTGAATAGTGTCAAAAAGAGAAGGAATGTCATTGGATATGAATGGAGGGAGTAGTTCATTTTAGATTCACATGTGTATTATTTTAATAATTTCATCAATCATACAATTACAAGATTTACAAGTAATAATTAGATTCCAAAAAAAAAAAAAAAAAAAAAACTGCATTAATTACTACCTTATGGACAATAAGGTTAAGGTATAGACAATTGAAACACTAAAATTGCAACATTTGCCCAAAACAAGCATTTCATAAAAGCTTAAATATATCTCATGTTGATGTAAATATCACGAAAACAATGAAAATACGAAACAGAAATTATATTACAGAAACTGTATATTACATATAATATTACCGACTCCTCAAGCGTGTACGAATACACTGCCCTTAAGACTATTTCGCCCCTACCGAGTGCACAGGGGTGGATTGAACGTCTCAGGGATACTAGAGTCACACTAATATTCGGTTTGCACTATACCATTATTAGCATTAATATGTATCAGTATTTTTGTGGGGAAGTTATTGAATGAATTTGACAAACATTCATGTCTTCTATTTATAGACAGAAGACCCCTTTTGGCGAACGAATCTACGCTGTCAAAATTCGATCAACGCGCCAAAATGGAGACTGTGAAGGGTTGCCATTTAACTGTCAAAAAACAGATAAATATAATCTGTTATCACAGATTTTAGATACGAAAAAACCGAATCGGGCCAAGTCCAAAACCAGTCCGCTTTTAATTGGGCTCGGCAATCCTTCACCAATGTGGAATAACATCCTACTTTACATGCTTGGAAATACTCAACAATCCCCCGTCATTTCCGAGCAATTTTAAGTTTACAATCTTATGCATAGATGAAGGTGTCTTGCGATTGAACCTTCATTTTAGTGAACATGTCTTTCAAATAGTCAGGAAAGCCTGGTTGACAGAGCATTGAACCAACAATCCTCTGTGACTACTTAATTTCAAGCCACACAGAAGATCCTTTAATCCCTGATACAAATCGGTACCGACACATTTTATGGCCATGTGTCCCGTATCCATTCATAAGCGTTAAGAAGTTAAGCCTAAATTAACTCCCTAAAGCGGCCTCACTTTAAGCTCATATAGGTGAACTTTATCAATATCCATAACAAAATATCAAAGTGCAAAAACGAATGAATTGAACAATGTATGAATCTTTATTCATTAAGTATAAGTATTATAATACATATACGCCCAGGCATACCCGGGGAAACCATTACATCAGACTTTTGAGCACTAAAGTTCACTAAGAGTATTTACATAACTCATCCTTGTTAACATTATGGTAACAAAGCACTGACCTTGGGATGATTATAAAATATGTGCTTACAGTCACTAGAAAGTGTACTTGATCTCATTGAACTTAAGACTCGATGGTTCTATCAAGCGTTAAGTCGAGGTTCCACCATTAGTAATTACTTCAATAGGCTTTAAACCCATCCCCCTTGTGGTCTTTACCACCAAATCCCTCTGTAGGCCTTTAGTCAAGGGATCTGCAAGATTCTCATGAGTACGTACGAAAACCACAGTTATAACTCCATCATGAATTAGTTGTTTCACATAACTGTGTCGTAAACCAATATGCCTTGATTTACCATTATAAACATTATTGTATGCCCGACCTAATGTAGCTTCACTATCACAATACAGTGATATCGGTGACATCGGTTTTGGCCATAGTGGCAAGTCATACAATAAATTTCTAATCCATTCAGCTTCTTTACAAGCCGATGCTAGTGCAATAAATTCTGATGCCATGGATGAATCTGCAATACACGTTTGTTTCTTTGATCCCCAAGAAACTGCACCCCCGCCAAGTTTGAATATCCATCCACTTGTTGACGAGTGATCGCTATTAGATATCCAACTTGCATCTGAATATCCTTCCATAACCGATGGAAATCCTGAATAATGTATTCCATAGGTAATAGTCCTTCGAAGGTATTTAAGAATCCTTCTAACCGCATGCCAATGTGTATAACTCGGGTTATGAGTGAAACGACTCATAATTCCAACTGCAAAACCAATATCAGGTCTTGTACTTGTCATTGCATACATAAGACAACCTATCACTTTAGCATATTCTAGTTGTGCTACAGGTTGACCAGTGTTCTTTGTCAAAGTAACACTATGATCAAACGGCGTAGAAACCGGTCGACAATCAAAGTTGTTAAATTTCTTTAATACTTTCTCAACATAGTATGACTGTGTCAAAATTAACCCATTCCTTGACGTATTATTTTAATACCTAAAATAACGTCGGCCACACCCATGTCTTTCATGGAAAAATTAGCAGACAAAAAATTCTTGGTATCTTCCACCTCCTTGAGATCGTTACCAAAAATCAACATGTCATCGACATATAAACATATTACAACTCCTTTGTTTCCAACAAATTTGTAATATACACATTTGTCTGCATTATTTATATGAAAACCGTTACCGAGTACAATCTCGTCAAATTTTTGATGCCATTGCTTAGGAGCTTGTTTAAGTCCATATAATGACTTGACCAGCTTACAGACCTTGTGTTCTTGACCTGAAACAACAAATCCTTCTGGTTGTTCCATGTATACTTCCTCATCTAGTTCACCATTAAGAAAAGCTGTCTTAACATCCATTTGGTGAATCACTAGATTATAAACCGAGGATAAAGCAATTAGTATCCTAATTGTTGAAGTTCTCGCAACTGGGGCGTAAGTGTCAAAATAATCGAGGCCCTCTTTTTGAGTGTAACCTTTAGCTACTAACCGAGCCTTGAATTTATCGATAGTTCCATCGACTTTCATTTTCTTCTTGAAAATCCACTTACAGCCTATGGGTTTATAGCCTGGTGGTAGGTCAGCTAACTTCCACACTTTGTTGCCCATGATCGAGTCCATCTCGTCATTAACAGCTTCTCTCCAGAATGATGCATCCGGAGATTTCATTGCTTCCTCAAAGGTGACTGGATCAGCATCCATATTATAACAGTATGGAATATAATTTTCTACGGAATTATTTTCTGGTCCCCCTTCCACGAGAAACATAAAGAAATCTGAACCGAAATCTTTAACTTTTCGAGCCCTCTTACTTCTCCTAACTTGTAGTGATTCCTCATCAGAAGTTTTTGAGGTAGTCCTTTCATGATCACAATTAGGATTTATAGGCTCAACTGTTATATCACGAGGTCTAGGAATTGATGAGAAACGATTTTCATCAAAAATAGCATCTCTAGACTCGATAATAGTATTGACAGAGTAGTGATCGTTTGGTTCAATTACTTTAAACCTATAAGCTTTGCTGTTAGCAGCATAACCTATAAACAAACACTCAATTCCTTTTTCACCTAGTTTCCTTCTTTTAGGTTCTGGTACTTTGACGATTGCTCTACAACCCCAAACTTTAAGATGACTTAAGTTTGGTTTTCTATTGTTATAAAGCTCATAAGGAGTCATCGTCTTTTGCCGCTTTGTAGGCACCCTATTAAGGATATAACAAGCAGTTTGTAATGCTTCACCCCAATAACCATGGGACAGACCCGAGTTGGATAACATGGCGTTAACCATTTCAGTTAAAACTCGGTTTTTTCGTTCAGCAACACCATTCTGTTGTGGTGTGTAAGGTGCTGTAATTTGATGAATTATTCCAGAACTTTGGAAATATCCGGGATCATAATATTCCCCTCCCCTATCAGATCTAAGGCATTTTACAAATGATTCACACTGAAGTTCTACTTCAGATTTATATATTTTAAATTTATCAAGTACTTCATTTTTAGAATGCAATAGATACACATGACAAAATCTAGAATAATCTTCAATAAAAGTTGCAAAGTAACGTTTACCGTCAAAAGTAAGATTATCACTCATATCACATAGATCACTATGAACTAATTCTAGCAATTTTAATTCTCTAGTGACAGAAGGGAATGGAAGTCTAGCAATTTTTGTTACCATACACGTTTTACAGGTTACATTATTTTTATCAAAAGACGGAATTAAAGATAAATTGGACATGTCTTTTAATTTCCGAAAATTAACGTGTCCTAAGCGATTATGCCATAAAACAGAAGTATCCAAAGAGTAAGCAACAACATTCATCATAATATTATTATTAGTAACAATGTTTAACTTAAACATGCCGGCATGGGCATACCCTTTGCCGACAAACACTCCACCCTTAGAGATTACATAATGCCGGCTTCATACACTTGCTTGAAACCGTGTTGGTTCAAAATATAACCAGACATCAGATTTTTACTTAAATCAGGAGCATGATACACATCATTTAATGTAAGACACTTTCCGGAAGTAAATTGTAGCTCTACACTTCCTTTGCCTAAAACAGTAACCGGAGATTGATTTCCCATATAGAGAAAGGTTGGTTCTGCCACTGTCTCATAGGTCCTGAAATTTGCCTTGTCTTTGGATACATGTCTTGTTGCACCCGAATCAACCTACCAGTCATTATCGTCATGAACCATGTTGATCTCGGAAATCATTGCAGCAAAATTTTCATTGCCATCGGAACCTTTCTTTTTCGAACCACTTGGACCAGCTTTGGAATTTCTAGAACCTCTTCTTTTTGGACATTCGACTTTCAAGTGAGGACCTTTGCAAATCCAACATGGGCCTTTGGTTTTCTCCTGATCATCGAAGTTTTCCTTTCTCTTAGTCCCTTTGCCTTTGGATTTGTCCTTGCCTTTACCACTGTACTTGCCTTTGCCTTTGCCCTTACTAGATTGGCCTTCTTCCATAATAACATGGACAGTTTGGTTCTTGCTTTCCTCCTGTTTACGAAATTCTTCTTCTACACGAAGATGGTTAACCAATTCCTCAAAAGACAGATCCTCTTTCTTATGTTTAAGACTATGCTTAAACTCTTTCCAACTTAAAGGCAGTTTGTCGATAATGCTAGAAACAATAATAGATTCATCCATGTTCATATTATGTTGCTTAAAGTTACCAAGGATGCGTTCTAACTCGTGAAATTGTTCCATAACAGACCTCTTGTCGGACATGACATAAAGATTAAATTGTGAAACAAGAAATTTCTTACTCGTACCATCTTCACGCATATACCTTGCTTCCAATTGATCCCATAAGTCTTTGGCAGATTCCACAGATTGGTATGTATCGAACAGGGCATCGGACATACCATTCAGAATATGGCCTCGACATATGTACTCGTCGTTCTCCCACTTTGCCCTGGCCCGTCCTTCCTCCAAAGTCTCGTCCTCCCTTTCTGTAGGTGTAACACCCCGGCCCCAACTGAAGGCCGGAAGGTCACTCACGGTAGCTCGCCAGGCTGCGTACATCGCCCACAAACCAACACGGGCCCTTTCCAGCGCACTTTGTCCTCACTCGTGCGCATCCTGAGAACTTCCCAGGAGGTCACCCATCCTAAGACTACTCTCCAGCAAGCACGCTTAACTGAAGAGTTCTTAAGATGAGCCACCAGAAAAGAAGATGCATCTTGTTGATATGAGTAGTACTTACAATCCTTTTAAGCACTATGTCACTTTTACTCCGTACTGCCTTCTTCGTCGTCTGTCTTCTTCTTCTTCTTCTATAGTTCCTCCATTAACACCCTTCTTCATCCTTCCTTTTCTCCTTCGTTTCTTAACCGTTTTACTCCATTCTTGCTTCATAATTATCCTCTCTTCGTCCTCTTCGCATTAAGGTAAGTTATACTCCGTTTCGTCTCAGTCGCTCGGATCGTCGCCGATATCGTAACTCGTATTTATACTCGTTTTTCACCCTAATTGATCGTAGGACTGAACCAGGACGACCCTGACGCTGATACGTACGTGGTGGACGACTCAATCGAAAACTAACGCGAAAAGGTAACGGTGATGACGTTACTCGATATTACGTTACATTAAGGATTATGTGTAGTACTCGGATACGATTTTGTGTGTATCAAATCGTTGATTGGTTGTGAGTAGTTGTATGCTACATACTTATTTTCTACGCTGGAAAGGGCCCGTGTTGGTTTGTGGGCGATGTACGCAGCCTGGCGAGCTACCGTGAGTGACCTTCCGGCCTTCAGTTGGGGCCGGGGTGTTACAAATGGTATCAGAGCAACCCGGCGACCGTGTGGTCGAATCCTGTGTCTTGTTGGCCAGGTACGCAGCTAGTTAGGGAGGGTTCTGGAATGCTATATTGTAAGTAGCTACCAGGCGCAACGAGGACGTTGCGTTCTTCAAGTGGGGGTGTGTAACACCCGGTGTTGTCCGAGGTTATTGGTAGGGTTCCGTTGAAGTGGTCCATGTGATGAGCTCAAGTGACATAGTGCTTAAAAGGATTGTAAGTACTACTCATATCAACAAGATGCATCTTCTTTTCTGGTGGCTCATCTTAAGAACTCTTCAGTTAAGCGTGCTTGCTGGAGAGTAGTCTTAGGATGGGTGACCTCCTGGGAAGTTCTCAGGATGCGCACGAGTGAGGACAAAGTGCGCTAGAAAGGGCCCGTGTTGGTTTGTGGGCGATGTCTGCAATGGCGAGCTGGTGAGTGACCTTAGGCCTTCGGTTGGGGCGGGGTGTTCTGAAATGGTATCAGAGCAACCCGGCGACCGTGTGGTCGAATCCTGTGTCTTGTTGGCCAGGTACGCACCTAGTTGGGGAGGGTTCTGGAATGCTATATTGTAAGTAGCTACCAGGCGCAACGAGGACGTTGCGTTCTTCAAGTTGGGGTGTGTAACACCCGGTGTTGTCTGAGGTTATTCGGGTCGGGTTCCCCGTTGAAGTGGTCCATGTGATGAGCTCAAGTGACCTAGTGCTTAAAAGGATTGTAAGTACTACTCATATCAACAAGATGCATCTTCTTTTCTGGTGGCTCATCTTAAAAACTCTTCAGTTAAGCGTGCTTGCTGGAGAGTAGTCTTAGGATGGGTGACCTCCTGAGAAGTTCTCAGGATGCGCACGAGTGAGGACAAAGTGCGCTGGAAAGGGCCCGTGTTGGTCTGTGGGCGATGTACGCAGCCTGGCGAGCTACCGTGAATGACATTTCGGCCTTTGGTTGGGGCCGGGGTGTTACAGTAGGTTGTGGAGTGGTCAGAACATATACGACTTTAAGGGTTGTTAGTAGGAAGTGCATCTTTTTCTGCCATCTGCGGAAATTACCCCCGTCGAACTTGTCTAGTTTCATGAAGTTCGTCGTCATCTCTTTCACGCTCGCCATGAAATTAGTCTTAAGATTGTTGATGTAAATATCACGAAAACAATGAAAATACGAAACAGAAATTATATTACAGAAACTGTATATTACATATAATATTACCGACTCCTCAAGCGTGTACGAATACACTACCCTTAAGACTATTTCGCCTCTACCGAGTGCACAGGGGTGGATTGAACGTCTCAGGGATACTAGAGTCACACTAATATTCGGTTTGCACTATACCATTATTAGCATTAATATGTATCAGTATTTTTGTGGGGAAGTTATTGAATGAATTTGACAAACATTCATGTCTTCTATTTATAGACAGAAGACCCCTTTTGGCGAACGAATCTACGCTGTCAAAATTCGATCAACGCGCCAAAATGGAGACTGTGAAGGGTTGCCATTTAACTGTCAAAAAACAGATAAATATAATCTGTTATCACAGATTTTAGATACGAAAAAACCGAATCGGGCCAAGTCCAAAACCAGTCCGCTTTTAATTGGGCTCGGCAATCCTTCACCAATGTGGAATAACATCCTACTTTACATGCTTGGAAATATTCAACATCTCATATAACAAATTATACCTCCCCACTTTTACCCCTGTTCACACACATTTAACCCTTATCTTCACAATTGTGCCTAGGAGTGTAAATGATCAAAGTCGGCTCGGCGAGCCCGTGAAATCAAATCGGTCAAAGCTCGACTCGAGCTCAGTCAAACTGATCTCGAGCTCAAGCCCAAGCCGAGTTAGGTCCAATCGGAGCTGATTCCGCGTGAGCTTAGTAAAGCTCGGATCGAAAGCTCGGGTTTAGGCTCGTTTTCATTTCTTTTTTCTTTTTTCTTTTGAAAATAACCTCAAGGGTTACTCAGTTGCAATTAAACCTCGACACACAAAAGCATCAATGTCGCTTAGAAGGATAGACCACCTCCATAATCCTAAACTCCATGGTTTAACATAAGCAAGTTCATGTGCCACTATATTAAACTTACGACTCACATAACTAAAGCTAACGTCATCAAAGAACGAAAATAAAGCGTAAATGTCATCATAAACCAAATGAATGTCACTCTTTTCAGAGCGTCGGGTTCAAAGCGTCGACTCGTTTTCATTCTCAATATAACTTAGTATGTGTATATTTATATTAGATTTTGCAAAAATAGTAATTTTTCTTTTTTCTTTTTGTAATATCATTTGATCGAATTTTTTATAAAATTATTTTAGATATTAATACTTTTATATAAATATTTATTTTAATTGATATTAAAAAAAAAAGTTGAAATAAAAATCCAACAAAGCTCGAATTGAGGTCGAGACTTCTTCTGAACCGATTTCGAGCTTTGAATCTTTGAATTCGGTAAACTCCAAGCCGATTCCAAGTCTAATCTAATCTAATACAAATAAAAAAAGAAACGTTGACCTAGCATTTGACTACAACTTCTTGTGTAAATTTCAGTGTTTGTCCCTGCCTTGCCACCTCAGACATACTCCCCCCTTCTATTGCCACGTCACCACCCTCTTTTCTTTCATCCCAAACAATCTCACGCATTCAATATCCGACACTTTCTTTGTTTTAATTAAGGCGGCGTCGGTTACGTACGGTGGTAGACGAAGAGACTTCTGCTTCACCCCTTCGTTTCCCGCAATTATGGGATTTAAATCTGATTTTATACCGCCACGGCCATCGTTTATGTCATCGTCATTGTTTCTCCCAATCAATATTATTGAAGGTCATTCAGGTAATGTTTGTTTTGTTCGAGTTTTATTGTTTTCATGTATTGTTTGTTTTCACCGTTTTGGGCTTGATTTTGCTGGATAATTATTAAAGGTTTTCACTTTTCCCTTGTGGCAAATGTCATCTAGCTCAGTTGGTAAAAGTCGCTGAATTGTGTACCGAAATTGCAAGTTGCATTTGTTGGCCTTTGTCGGTTGTTCTATTGCTAATTGTATGTTGATTAGATTACATGGTAGGTCTAATAAATTGCCCAGTTGTTGTGATTAATTGGTTATTTGGTAACTTGGCGTATGTATTCTTTGTTTTCCCCGTTTAAATTCCCGTATTATGGGCGTATGTTGATGAGCTTCGTGCTTGATTGTAAGTCATTTTTTGTGACTTACAACTTCTTAATAATTTGTGTATATAGTGGAGCATTCGATTCTGCGTCTTTGTCTTTGTTGGTGATCTGAGGCGTGGCACAACTTGAGTGGCGTTTTATTGGCGGTAATAGTGGTGTTTGGGGCTGCCGTGTTGGCCTTGGAGGGCTGTTAGTATTGACCTCGTGTGGGACTGTTTTGAGGCTGCTGCACACGGCTGGTTGTGTGGCTGTGACTCTCTTGTAGGGCATGTCGAGTAGGCATTTTTGGTCGTGGTTAATGATTTCTTTTTTTCAATTTTGCTTTTATGATTTATGATGTGTCTGCACGTTTTTTACCCCCCTCCCGAACCAAACTGATATGAGTACAAAGTATTATCTCTATCGACTACTAATACAAATAAAAACAGAATCAAGAGATATATCAAAGCTCGGGAAAAAAAACTAAAGAAATGCCAGAGTTACTGATGAAGGAAAATGAGAGTGAAAATAAAACAGAGAGAGTGAAAGCGTGAAATAGAGTACAAATGAATTTGTGAATTGATTGTTGTGTGTTGAATGAATAGAATGATGAATTGATTAATAAAGAGGCATATATATACTACGAAAATAATGATTGAAATGAATGAACTGCAGAAACTGGAAATAAAAACCCAAAAAAACAAAGGATCAACAAAGTTTAAGAGATAGAAATGGTAGTGGAGAAAAAGGGTATTTTTGGAGATTATAGAGACAAACTGGAAAATTATTGTATGTGTGAATATGTTGTAGAGTGTAGGGTTTAGGGTTTAGGGTATTTTAAGGTTGAATTATTTTCTGGTATACGAAATATTAAATTTACTATTTTATGACATTGCGTTCTATACTCAAGTACCTATTTCTTAAATCCTTGATTTTGTAGCTTCTCCTGTCATTCATTTGTGTATTTAATCCCATTGTTTTTTGTGTTGTTTCCAGGACGTCCCCATAATGGACTTCCCATTAGCGGCAGACCAAAATTCTGTTCTGTGGCGCGTCAACAAGTTCAGGCGTCGTTGAATTCTTGCCCACAAACGACATCGAGGAAGCCTATATGGGGTGAAGATATCGCAATCGTTTTTTTCACACTTACCGTATCATTCTTTATACGGCATCTCCATGCATATTGGACCATACCGGAGTCACATAAGCAAGCTGAGAAGACACGTAAGAAGATGCATTATTATCTCTAAGAGAAGTTCCAGGAACAGATTGCCGCCCCACAGTAGTCAACGCACTTGAAAGAAAGCGGCTTGTAGCACCAAACAGACAAGTTGGCCTCTTTAACTTCAAATTCAAATGCCACTTTCTCACATATGTTGTTGTCGTTTCATATGTCTTTTAATTTCATTTACAGACTCACGGAAAAGAAAAACACCAAATCAACGTGGGTCATCCAAGAAGCAAAAGTGTACGGAGACAAGTGCAGCAGATGGTACTGCAACTAGCAGCCACGTTTTAGCAGAACCCGAAGCGGCTTCCGGGTCCAGACGGAGGACAAACGCTAAAAGTGAAGGTGAAGTCCTATGCGAAAGCTGATTACCTCGTACCCATCTGTACACCTAGATTAGTTTTTCTGATATAGCAAAACAAATTAAAATGCACGTGACCAGTTGAGCAGAAATTCACGGGACCTAAAATAACTGAGAACCAAAATGCTAATAACAAAATGCTAATTAGTCCTACGCTAATAACTTTATAGTCATATTATTTGTGTTAATCAAAATGCTAATTAAATTAAGGAACCAAATTTGATAAGAACTTGGTTAAAATAATGGATTGAGAAGATATGTTTGTGTCTATACACGTGACCAGTTGAGTAAAGTAGCTTTTATTAGCACCAATCAAATTATGAAATCCGCAAGATTATTTGCAACAGAGCAGGTTCTTCTTTGTTTCAATTATTATTTACTTACACTTATTTAAGGAACACTATTTAATATGGAGAAATACTTTATAATTTCCAAAATATTAGAGAGAAATTGTTTATTACATAAGGTTACGAAAAACAAAAATACACAAACAAACAAAACAGCCCCATACTATGTTCAATGATCAAGTGTTTTACATGTAGAAAAAAAGCAATAAGAGTAACATTATGGGGACGAGTGGCCGACCTTACAGACGAGAACACAGCTACTACCGACGAAGGCGACCAAGTAGTAATAATAACATCGGCAAAAGTGGTGGATTATAAAGGTACGCCTACCAAACAATTAACCAAATAAATCCAAAAAACCATTAAAAACATTACGGCTATTTGGAAAAAAAAGGGCCACCACACTTGAATTGGTACACAATAATGATAAACATGATGTCAGGTTGTTACAAATTATTATATTTATAAAGGATTTACGAAAAAAAAAGGAATGATGATAAAATATGGTAGATAGAAATTAAGAGACAATTTACGTTCTCTAGAATTAAACATATGCCCAAAAAAAATGAACAATATGTAAAAAAAAAGAAAAAAAAAGACTACTCTATTAACATTTTCAAGTATTCAATACTTTCACAGGAGAAAGCCAACTGCAGTCCTGTGGATACCCATATCCGTACCCTCCCAAACAAAACCCTGTGATGTAACACGGACTTTTATTACGCATGCTTTAACGTTGACTTATACGGTTCTAACTAATGTCGAATTCATTTTGAGTCGTTTTAAATGTTAAAATGGTTTAGGTCGCGTCACATCGCACTTAAATAACGTTCATTTTGTCCATTTGGAGTCTAGCTAGGTCCTCGTCCTGCTTCATTTGGCATGAAGCCTTCTTTACACTACAATTGGCCCTTTTACATTAACAAGGTCTAATTCAGCATTCCTAAATTCCTAAATTTAGGCCCGGTAGCTAAAACCGCTATTTAGCACCCTCTCACACAAAATACAGCTTCACGTCTTAGCTTATTTCACAAATCTATGCAAATACACCCTTTTTCATTTTTCCGGGTCTCGGGCCCGAAACCGAGCCCAAACCCAAGCCTTTGGCCCGCACTCCAAAGCCCTGAACACCACAAAATATCTCAGGAACATCCTAGCTGTTTTCTTGAGCTTCACGCACGAAATTATACTGTATCTTTCAAAGATTTTATGCAACCGAAACTTGGAAACTACACAAAAACCAGACCCTCAAACCGCATAACCCTATGCGGTTTGGGTAGGCAACCGCATAAGGCTATGCGGTTTGCCCAAGCAACCGCATAAGCCTATCACGGTTCCTTGGCCTGCTTTTATCCCGGTTTCCTAATTTCTCCGAGGTTTTTAGTATATATACACCCCTATACCCCGACCTCGAAATCACAATTTCTGATCGAATACACCTCTCTCTCACACAAATCCCCTTTGCATCCACAAAAGCCTCAAGCACTCAAAACCTTGAGTTCAACACACCATCCCGTGTTGAATTCATCCTCCTTTCTAGTTCAAGAAGCGAAGCTCTGCCCAGATCTGAAGCGTCAGGACAAGGTAGGTACCGATCCACTTGGATCAAAGCTTTTTCTTATTTTCTATGGACTAACAAAGGGGTCTACACTTTAGCGCCCCCCCCGGCTTTGGCACCGAGCGGGCTTGCATTCCAAGTCTTCTTATTACTTCGGGTACACTCCATATCCGATGACACGCCAAAGTCGCATAAGCAACCGACCTTATAAAATAAATCAATGGACAATTGAACTTTATTTTATTTGCATGCATCTTGCACCCTTCTTGTCTTGCATTAAAATCAACTTAAACAATGAATTCGACCTTTAACTGAACCGTATTCGTTAACAAGTTAAACATGCTAAACTGAGGGTTTTAATCAATCTTTTTGCATCTGCATCTGCATTCATTTACAAACTTATCGCACTTGTACGTAGCGATAACATTGGCTCAAATATCATCTTACAAGGATTGTTCTAGGTCAGTAGAGGCTATTTTTACATAGGCTTTTCTAAAAGGTTTTCATAAATCATTATTTGAATAACTCTTTTTCTAAAGTACCCTCACCCCGAATCCAATCTGGTTTCACAAGCCTTAGATCTAGGGGTGTCGGCGTGCTCCAAAATCTAAGAACATGTTTTTAGCTTAGAACATGGTAGCAGAGTTCCTATTTTCGCGATAAATAGGTGGCGACTCCATAATGATTCTTAAAGGTTTTCCAACTTAATCTTTTTAACTTTAAAATCCGCCCTTAAGCAGACGCCAGAGTTGGGTCCGATCCGGGTTCCACAGTTTGGCGACTCATTGGGAAATCTTATTTTTAAAACCACAAACTAGCTTTTTCTTTTTAAAAATAAAGAGGTGAAACTCAAAGCCTTGAACAATCCAAGTATACATATTTGAGCTATGCACATTCGTTTAGAGTCCATTCCTTTTGGAATCTAGGCACCCTTTACACCCTTGAGAGGTGGTTCCAACACGCAGCTTGTCCACTCGATAAAGCACGTGCGAGGACTAACTTTCCTCTCTCCCTCCACGGCTTCAGTAACGACTATCTCGACCGCCCCAGTGCTCCCTCTAGAAAACCTATCGCTCCGGCGTAAGGAAATAGAGGGGTTAAGTATCTGCCAAAGCGTACTCGAGGTAGTTGGAGGTGTACCCGACTGACCCTTTTTCACCTTTTTTTGAGTCATACGTACAAGTTCGAGGCCATGCACTCCATGGTCTTTTTCAAAACGAGCATATGCATTCATATCTTCGAAAACTCGCTTAAAACGTTTCAAAGATAAATGAACCTAACATCTAACACCTTTTCAAACAAAACTATCGCGAATTTTTGAAACAAGCTTTTTCAAAACTTCCTTTTTCACTAACAAGTAAAAACCCGAGCAAGGATTAAAACCCGAGCTCGTGGATTTCAATCCCCTAGGTCATACGGCCTAGGTTCTACATTTAACATCCTCGGTTCGACTTGCTAACCGCTCTTGAGCCGAATCCTTTTTCTTTTACACATCCGACTCGAGCTCACCTCGGCAAATCACCGATATCAGTTCGACGGATGCAAATCAAAACGTTTTAACATCGAGACGAGATGTGCGCACACATCCTCGCCTCAAAAGCTTCCCTTAGCAAAACCTTTTCGAAAACCTCCTTTTTCAAGCTTAAAAGGTCTTTCTAAACAAAGAAATGAGCTAAAATGAATGCCTAAAATGAATGTGAGTCTAGTGGGTCGAGTCGTGTCACTAATGCAAAGTGAAATGCAGGCCTCAGCTGGATACTCGTCGTACTAAGAACCGCCTAGTAATCCCATACAAAAACGCACCTACACCCATGAAAATGGCCAAAGAACAACGAAGACGCCACCGCTCCGTGACCAAGTTGCAAAGTCGACCACCGACCTCGAACGCCTTTTGACTACCCACACCAGAAGTTGAACGCATGGAAACCAAGATTAAGGAAGAAGGCGATGAACACGCTAAGAAGCTCCAAGCCATGGAGGAAAGGCTCTATGTCTCGAGCACCTACTCCATCCACAAGGAGAATGAAATCGTACACTTGACGTGGGATGAGCTCCTAACAAGCTCGCCCTTAGTGATCTTCCTATCTTTCAAGGACATGAGAGCAGATCATTCACATCAGAGCTTTCAAGTCCCAAATGGCTATAAAAGGAGTAGATGCCAAACACTGGCTAACTCTTTTCCCCGCACTCTCTAGCAAAGAAGGCCGAAGACATGGTTCTACTCACTCGACCCAACGCATCCCTACTTTCGAAGAACTCACGGTTGAATTCGATCGGCGATGTCGAGACAACGAAGACACCCAAGTCTCGATCCGCACCCTAGAAGTCCTATCTCAAAAGGACAACGAAGGCTTCACTGACTACCTCACCCGTTGGAAGAAGCTAAGCGCTCAAATCCCTAACCCTCCCCTCGCGAGGACGAGCTTGTTCCCAAGTTCATAAACAACTCGCGACCCGTATCAATTCTATACGAGGTACAAGAATATCTGTAACTTCAAAGAACTAACTAAGGTCGGCACTCAAATCGAAGATGACCTTAGGACTGGCACCATGGCTAAATACACCGGCCATGCATATCAAGGAAGTTCCTCTAAGTCCTCCCGTGCGGTCAAGAACGACGAAAATCGTACCGTCGCTAACCTTGATGATGATACCCTCGACGCATTCGCAACTACCTTCTCTCCACCTCCCAAAGCCCAGAGGCACTTTGTCCCTCTCTTTATGTCTTACACCAAAGCATTTCAAAGGTTGGTCGAAAGAACTATCTGCAACCAATCGGCCTACTAGCGAGCCACCCAAGACAAGAAGTCTAAATCTTGGAACCCAATGCCTTCATCGCATACCACCGAGGCGAGGGCATGACACCGAGAATTGCTTTAGGCTTAAGAACGCTATCCAAGATCTCATTGATCAAGGAAAGCTTAGCAAACCATCTCACCTACCAAGCCTTGAACAACGAGAACGGCTTGGTAATCATGCAATTTTCGTGGGATCACCCCTATTCTAGACTGCTCTACCTCATCACGCCTCTCGATGACCAAATCAATGCAGCTTGGTCTAGTGACGAGGAGGGCGGCGAACATTGGTTCCCCACCGACGAGGTAATACAACACGTCAATCAACTTGCAAGAGACATCAATCACTAAGGCTTTACATCGAGCCGCGGTCGGCGTCTGGAAAGGCGCATTGAAAGGAACTTCGCCAACCCGGCCTCACTCGGCGACCTCGAGGCCTTCCATCAAAGGATGGTGAAGGATTCGTCAAACACCTCATCCAATGGAGAAGCTGCTCTCCGAATCCCAAATCACCCCCATGAAAACGAACTCATCAACACTTTCCTCTTGACATGCGACGCTTTGGCGATATTACTTTCACACGCAGCGTTGAATTTTGAGCATCTCATCGAAATTGGCACCGCGTTGAAAAGGACCTCACGTCAAGCTACGAAGATCCCGCCTACCGAAGCACTCTTCAAGAACGCACCCTCAGGGGACGAAAAAGACACAACAAACACGGCCCTACAAGGATCTTTGACAAACTCTACATGCCTTACGCCGTAGCGTTACAGAAACTAATCGCAAAGGATTATCTTACACCGATCGGACCTATCATTGAGCCGCCCATGAACAAGAAATCAAAGTCATGGGACCCCAACGCCTTCTGTGCATACCACCGTGGCATGGGGCATAGCACTCAAAGTTGCCTAAGACTCAAACACGCTATCCAAGACCTCATCGATCAAGGAAAGATCAAGAAACCTCGGAGGAAAACCACACCTTCCTCCAGCAACGACGCAATTTACATCACAACACAAGCAACTCAAGCAACCCAAGCAACTCAAGCACCCCAAGCAACTCAAGCACCCCAAGCAACTCAAGCACCCCAAGTAACTCAAGCACCCCAAGCAACTCAAGCACCCCAAGCAACTCAAGCACCCCAAGCAACTCAAGCAGCTCAAGCAGCTCCTCAAACAGCGAAGACGAAGAAGAAGAAATTCTTTTAACTTCTAATGCTCTAAGTGTCGGGTCACCTGTCGACCCATCTATCCTAGACTCTAGCTTTAGCTTAGACTTTCTTTTTACGGAGGCTAGCTCCAAGCAATTTTCTGAGTTGTCGAATAATTCTTCTCAAAATAATGAAATGAATAAATTTGCTTACACCTTATCTCAAGCTAAAACAAACAACAAAGCACAAACATCTAACAATCAACAAACAACAAACAAATCAAAAGACACTAACTCATGCGATAAAAATGAACAATCTCTAAACAAATACATTGCAAACATTGTTTCTCCCAAAACACAAGACCCAATCATCGAGGAAACCATAACCATAAACGTGGGAACCCCCGAAGAACCAAGGGAACTACAACTAGGAGCCTCACTAGACGAACACGAGCGCACCCAATTTACACAACTCTAAGCGAATTCAAGGGCGTATTCGCTTGGTCATACAAAGACATGCCCAGATCGAGCGAAGCATCGCCGAGCACCGCGTCCCCATCAAACCCTGAGCATAAACCAATCAAACAAAAGCTAAGAAGACTACGTCCGAATGGTCCCTTATGGTCAAGGAAGAAATCGAGAAACAACTACAAGCGGTTTCATCCAAGTCACCGAGTATCCCGAATGGGTCTCAAACATGGTCCCGATCCTGAAAAAGAATGGCAAAATTCGGTATGCGTTGACTTTCGCGACTTGAACAAAGCTAGCCCTAAAGATGACTTTCCATTACCCCATGTGGGCGCCCTGGTCGACAACACCGCCGACCACGCCTCCTATCCTTCATGGACGGCCACGCAGCTACAATCAAATCAAAATGTCACTTGAAGACATGGCAAAAACCGCCTTCATTACACCGTGGGGGACATACTGCTACACAGTTATGCCCTTCGGCCTAATCAATGCTGGCGCTACATACCAACGCACCGCTACAACCCTTTTACACGACATGATGCACAAAGAAGTCGAAGTTTACGTCGACGATATGATCGTAAAATCAAAGGAGAGAAGTGGTCACATCACTAACCTCCGCAAGTTCTTCACTCGCCTACGGCAATACAAAATGCGCTTAAATCCCCAAAAATGTACTTTTGGAGTCAAATCCGGTAAACTACTAGGACACGTAGTGAGCCAAAGAGGCATCGAGGTCGACCCTCGAAAGTCAAAGCGATCCTCGAAATCAACCCCAGAAGAACCTCGACGAGATTCAAGTTTCTTAGGCCAAATCCAATACATCTCGCTTCATCAAAGAACTCACCATGATATGTGACCCAGCCTTCAAGAAGCTCAAGAAAACTGACCACGTTGAATGGGACGAGGAATGTCAAAAAGCATTTGACAAGGTCAAAGAACTGCTAACTAACCCGCCGGTTCTACAACCACCCCAAGAAGGTTTACCCTTATCCTTATACCTTACAACAACACCCACCGCCATGGGCGCCATGCTCGCTCGAAGTAAACGGCGAAGAACGCGCAATCTATTACATCAGCAAGAAGTTTCTCGATTACGAAACTCGATACTCACCCGTCGAGAAGAGTTGCCTAGCCTTAGTATGGTCATCCAAAAAACTCCGTCACTATATGCTAGCACACCAAACAAGGGTATATTCCACAATGGACCCCGTAAAGTACCTCTTCGAGAAACCTGTACCTAACGGACGAATGGCGGATGGACGTTGCTCTGGCCGAATCCGACCTTAAGTACGCACCCACAAAGCAATTAAGGGACGAGCAGTCTCCGATTTCCTAGCCGAAAATGCAATCACCGAGCAACCAATCATAGACACCACATCCCTTCCAGACGATGGGATTTACAACATCGACCAAGAACAATGGGAATTATACTTCGACGGTTCATCCAACTACCGAGGTTGCGGAGTAGGAATACTTCTCATATCCCGAATGGCGAACACACACCCTTATCCATTAAACCGGACTTGACGTAACAAACAATGCAAAGAATCTGAAGCATGCTTGCCCGGTCTCCAAGCGGCGCTTGTACTCTACGCCCGCAATATAAGAGTCTATGGGGACCCCTCCCTCATAATCAACCAAGTGTCCGGAGCATGGAAGATACTTAACGAAAACCTAGCACTATACCAAAGCAAAATACAAGAACTCATAAACAAATTCTATCACGTAGAATTCATACTCCTCCCACGCCAAGAAAACCACCACGGCCGACGCTATCCAAACTCGCGTCCCTAATCAACATACCAGGGATGGAAACTCTACCCATTGTCGTGGAAAGGCGAAAGCGAACCCGCATACATCCGTGACATTGAGCCGGGAAGAACAAACCGACCCTTGGTACCAAGCAATCATCAACTACAAAACAAATGGTGAATACCCACCAAACACCGACAAACGGGCCAAGCGAGCCCTACGCCTATTATCATCACAATTCGTCTTTGGAAATGGGCAAACTACTCAAAAGACACCCCAAGGCACACTACTCTTATGTGTCGATCACAAGAAAGGACACGAAATCATGTCCCAAGTACACGATGGTGAGTGCGGACCACACATGAGCGCACGAGCCATGTGCAAACAAATCATAAGGCTAGGATGGTATTGGACTACCATGGAAGCCGATTGCAAAATATGTCAAGCATTGCCATAATTGTCAAATCTTTGCAAGCGTGCAACACATCCCTCCTTCACCACTATACGCTTTAACCTCGCCATGGCCCTTCTCCACATGGGGCATCGGCGTCATCGGCAAAGTACAACCCGTAGGAAGCGGGGAGGACAACGCTTCATCCTCGTGGCCATCGACTATTTCACCAAATGGGTCGAGCCGCATCGCATCTGCAAGCTAGGCACAAAGAAGTCGCAAAATTCATACAAAACAACATCATTTGTCGCTATGGCATACCACACGAGTTCATTAGTGACCAAGGCACGACTTTCAAGGAGAGGTCGAGCCACTTCTTCTCAAATACAAAATACAACGACACAAGTCATCACCCTATCGACCACAAACCAACGGCGCGGTTGAGGCAAAGAACAAAACCGTCGTATCAATCCTTAAAAGATGATCGACACCGCCACGACCGCCCCACAAAATCCCATTTGCATTATGGGGATATCGCGACAATCCGCGACACCCACGGGCATGACACCTATTTCCTAACCTACGGAATGGAAGCCGTTCAACCCAGAAATCGAAATGCAATCCGCCGGATCCTCATGGAAGCAGACATTCCTGAAGCCGAATGGGCACGCGAACGCTACGAACAACTCATTCTCTTAGACGAAAGACGACTACATTCACTAAGTACAGTCCGAATGTATCAATCTCGCCTGCAACGCGCCTACAACAAACGGGTCAAACCACGAAACATTAAAGTGGGTGACCTAGTACTCAAATCAGTCCGAGCACCATTACCAGTCGACCCAAGGGGGAAATTCAAACCCAATTGGGCCGGACCGTACTTGGTCAAAGACATCCTTCCTGAGGAAGCGATACGCTTAATCGACCTTGACGGTCAAGACTTCCGACTACCAACAAATCTTGATCAACTCAAGAAATACTACCCTTAAACAAATTTGCAATGTACTTCACAAAAAGCTTCGCTCTCGCATGAGTGAACTACGCTCGGTTTGATTCCACGCACTGTGGATACGTAGGCAGCTTTGCAAAGAGCTCAACCGAATCACACGAACTACGCCGGTTTGATTCTGTATTCAAAAAGCAGATACGTAGGCAGCTTATCGAAAGCACAACCGAACTTTTTCTAGCACGCATGCCCAAAGCTCAAAAAGGTCAAGGGCGTTGCACTCACAAAATGACACGCTCGAAGCTTAAAAAGGTCAAGAGCACAGTCAACACAAAAACAAAACACAAATCCAAGTCCAAAGCTTAAAAAGGTCGAGGATTTAAGAAAAAACAATTCAAAACAAACAAGTCCAAAGCTTAAAAAGGTCGAGGATTAAAGACAAAATACAAGTGTTCGAAGCTTAAAAGGTCGAGAACATTTAAAAACGAAACAAAGAAAGCAACGAGACAAGGCAAAAGCAAATCAATTCTATTTTATTACTTTATTTAGAATTCTTCAAAGTTCAGAAAGGAGCTGGAGAACAAGTTCCTTAGCCCTTTATTCAAATCTAAAACATGTATTTAAATAAAGGAATCTTTCTAAGCTAAACAAAACAAACTTCTCAAGTCTTTTTCGGACGCTTGGGTTGACCTCTTCATCTTCAAGGGCCGATCCGCCACAACTTTCGACCTGAGGACGGAGTAGATCTCTCAAACACTGGGGCTCGATCGGATCCTCATCCCGCTTCAACCTGGGCTCCTCGATCCTTGGCCCTGGCGATCTTTAACTGGTCACCTTCGGCCCAAGCCTTTCCCGCCGGTCTCGAAGAAGAAGCACTGCATCAACAACACAAAGATCACCATAGTCCCTCCTTTCGCGCGCCTCATACGCCAAGCGAGGGCCTTGGCCCATTCTTTCCCTCCTCCTTTGATTCTCGTTCCTTAGGATCATTGGAGCGATACCACCGCAGATAAGTCCGTAACACGGCAACACTCTATATGCTCCGGCACAGACCACGTAACACGATCCGACCACCCTCGGGTCCAAGCATCAATCCTCTGGGTGTTTAGGTCAACAACCCCTCCAACCTGCGTATCCTGATCCGGATAGTCCGCGAAGTCTCGATTTGCCTCTTGGCGAAGAGGATGAATCCATACACCCTGCTCAAACCTCAAGACAAAGATCAACCCGCGAGCCGCTACACCGACGGTGCCGTTACCTCCGTAATACCCCACCACGAAACATACCAACGAATGCTGCTCTCCTTTACAAACCACCGGTAGTAGTTTAGCGAACGCTCCCGAGGATCAGCCCAATCCATCTTCCGAGACGTCGTCCCCGCCGCCTTGAAGACACTTCCAAGGGGAAGAGCTCTATACACACTCAGCCTCTCCATGAGCCAAACGTTGAGAATCCTAGCGCAACCCCTGTACGAGCTCAGACGATCAGCATAACGGTCGTCTAAGCCCAGTATAGTCTCCGCTAGGATCAACGCAGAAGGATCATGTCCTCGCTCCATCTCTTCGACAACACGAGCATACCTCGCGTTCCCGAACACACCATCTGGCATGGACCCCGCAAAAGCATAACGATGAACCAAACAAAAAGCAAGGGCCCTCCGCCGAGAACGGTCCGAAATACTAGTATCAGCCTTATTCATATATCGTTGACACAACAAAAGCATATTCACCCTACCTCCCTCGAACAAACCTGCAGCATGAGCATTTGTCATCCCAAGGAAGTTTCGCAACATCCCATTGTAACAAAGCTCACTCACGACCACGAGTAGTCCGCTTCGACCATCCAAAGAATGGCGAGAACTCCTCCATCAAAGGGCACACCGCTCCCCCGGGAAACCTAAAAACATGCAAATTAGGATCCCAATAATCCAAACACGAATCAAGGAAGTCTACATCGACTTTCATTTGACGAAAGCCAATAAATACACCCGCACCATCATCATACACCGCCTTCTTCATCCCCGAACTCAAGGAAGACGTCCACCTCTTCAAAAGAGCATCAAAATGCACCTCCATTTTCTTGGACACAAAAAACAAAAAAAAAACTTTTATAAATATACCTAATATATTTATGAGAGCAAAATCCTAAAGAAAAAGCAAAGAAGAGAAGTGTTTGTGAATGAAGATTATGGCACGCACCCCCTCTCCTTATATAGGAAAACAATACCCGAAATATGGAAATACAGCGCTAACAGCCAGGCCAAGAAACCGCATGGCTCTATGCGGTTTGCACACCAAACCGCATAAGCCTATGCGGTTTCCCATTGCAACCGCATAAGCCTATGCGGTTTCAAGGGCTGGTTTTTCTCAAAATTTTCCTAATTCCGTCCTTCCTAAAACACTACAACCTACTTTGGCTACGACATTTCTTTCGTTGTTCCCCATACACCAACATCACGCTTCACTTTAGCGATTACGATTCTTGCCACGAGTCAACGCATAACATTTTTTGCATTCACACGAGCTCATTTCGCATTTAAAATGAACTTTTTGCAAAACATTTTCACAATCTAAAATGAACATCAACGCATCCCACTCGGGAATCATATCATTTCTTCAACCAAGCGCCCCAAACAGGTTTACCGACGAAGTTCAAGCTACAACAAGTTCAAAGTTCAAGCTACAACGACATGTACATAAAGGTTCATACAATCTTTACATACACAAATTCACTCGGGGTGACGACGCCGATACTCGTCAAACTCACGCCGAATCTGAGCCGTCTCAGCTCGGCTCTGACACAACTGAGCTGTCTGCTCAGCCCAAGCCATCCTCCACCTGTTGGCTATACGCCATAGCTTCTTATGCGCCTCCTTAGCCACCTGTGAAACAAGACACAAACACAGTTCACACTTTTCTCCATTTTGCCTTAATTCCACTCAAATTAAGTCAAACTTAGGGGGGAAATTTCAAAACAAACGCAGCCCACCCCAGTTTACCTTAATTTCACCCAAATTAACCAAACTGGAGGGGATAACACAAAAAACGACTCTCACAAGTTTGATCATCGATATACTTCATACCTCGATCAAACTGGGGGCTTACACACATACATACAATCACACAAGTACATACCTTCTTCACCTTGCTCGTCCAGCTGGCCATGCCCGCGTCAGTAGTCACCGGCAAGTACGTCGGCAGAACAAAGGTACGACGGACGCCCGAGTCATCATACTCGATGGTAGTAGGGAAGTCATCAGGCTGCTCTGCCATCTCGGGATCAAACTCCTGCAAAACAGATACAAAACGCACACGTCAGGGAAATTTTTCGCAAAAATTACCTTACGCACCCCCAAACACCGAAGCACACATACCTCAATAGGCCCACAAGCAAGCCGAGACTCAAAGAAATGGGCATAGTCTTCCTCAGATGCAGGAGGCTCACCGACTCTCCCTCTCCATACAACGCCACACGATCCTGGCGAAACCCTCGCTCAAACAGACCCTCGGCGGATCCCAGCACCACCGAGCCGCCACCCTGCCTGAAAGACCAAACGCTCTCCAAGATACCAAACCGATCCATAAGGCGTCGCTATGTATAGGCGCTGGGTCTCTCGCACCGCAAACCTAGCCCCAATGCCCTCAGGAATATCCCTGTACTGGCCCCACGGGAACGGCACGAACTACAAACAAAGACAAGACAAACACGCTCACAAATACAGATACGATACAATCATTTTAAGTACACTCTATTTAAAATGGTTCAAGCACAAACCTCATCATACGACCAATTAAATGCAAAGACGGTTCTGCGTACCCAATGCGTCTGGCACGGGTACTCCTCACGATCCGCGACAAAGACGCGTGGGGGGAGCAGAAAAGGAAAGTGGCTAAGAATCCACGACTGCACACAAGAAACAAAAACGTGTTACAAGGACAAAAGACGACAAAAACAAAGCAACAATGCACCTAAGACAAAACAAAATCAATACGTACCTCCATCAAGAAGCCAGGCGCGACTAAGGGCGATCGCGACCCTCGATCCATGACGCGGTCTCACAAAGATCCATGCGGCGAATGCACAAGCCCGAGACGGCGTCGCCTCAACGTCCCAATTGCATTCCAATCCAGAGATGCATAAGGGCCGATGTCGATGCCCGCCGCCTCACACCGCTACACTCGCCACAAACCACCACAACCACATACGAGCATTACGCTGCTGCCGCTTCCACTCCGAGGGGCCATACTCGGTCTTCCCCTCAAAATACTCCAAGATATAGCTCGTCTTGAAGGTATAGGGGGGCGCACCCTCACAATCACCTCCAAACCACCGCCAACCGCGGCAGTCACGACCTCGTCCACAACGGACGGCGCAAACTCAAAATCCATGTCGCGATCCCCAAACGGCAGCCGGGTATGACCGCGTGCTCGGACAAGGTAATGCCGGCCAAAGCCGGGCATATGGAACGTCGTCGTGGTGTCTCAATACCTACCCATGAAGGCCCTGATCAACATCAGGTTCGCCGTCTGCTTCTTCCTCGCAATCTCCCTCCAATGGCCAACCAACGGGCCAAAAGCACTACGCAACACCCAAGCTTGCGCCCTCGGAGCAAGCCTCTCCTCAAAAGCGCACATCGCGGACGAGACGCCCGAGAAAGTCCTCATCGGGCCCTTGTCCCAACCCATCGTCGCTCGATAGGAAACATGTCTCTCCGGAGCAAGCAGAAGGTTGTGACCATCCCAACCCTTCGCGAAAGCCCTGTTCGCACGTGACTTTCGCGGCCTAGAGCTACTCGCCCTAGGCGCAACCTCCGCAACCTCCTCGACCTCCTCCTCAGCAACCTCCATCTCAGCTTCCAGCTCATCCACCAGCTCTTGAGCAAGCTCGTCCTCAGGATCACGCACAGGAACATTTCTCCCACGACCCTACCTGCGTGGTCGACCACGCCTCGTGGGCGGATCACGCAGTCGCCTTCCTCTCACCACGCACGCCTTAAGCCGCTCGAGCTGGAGGCTCCCTCTGTCCTCGAACTAGCACTCTTACGGGATCTCGATCTCGTAATACGACTAGAACCTTCTCCTGCAACCAAACACAACCAATACATACAGCTTTAATACATGCAAGCATACAACCTGGCATACTCATATACGCAAGTACACACAAATAATACTCACATAATACATATACATTCCCTTAACATATTATACTAATACTCCTACGGAGCATTTTTAGGCCTAATTCACAATTAAGCCGAAAACCGTTCTCTACATTTCCAAATCGCAACTTTATGGTTTCTACGCGCCATAATGGTCCCCAACAACAACCCATTACAAGCAATTGCATTTTGGTCACCCCGATCAAAAACCCCCAATTCGCCTTAATTACTCCGTATAACTACGACTTAACACGGCGATTTGAAAGCCTTAACTCGACATTTTCGCAAAACTAACGTTATAGGCATGCTATACTCGCTATGGGCATCCTACACCGAAGTTTAATTGAAATTCCGGGTCGGAAAATCCGGGTTCGTTTCCGGGCCCGAAACCTAATTTGGACTTTTTCACACAAAGACGGTCTAAATCACAATCAATTCACACATACACGTTCACAAGGCATAATGCAACACAATGACGTCAATTTCAAGCATTCAAACGGCAAATTTCAAGCAAAACTCGGGTTTTCATTCAAAACCCGTCTTTTCAACATTTCAAAGCAAAACTAGCTAATTACAACAACAAATAACGTAAAAGCAAGTTGAAATGGAGCATTACCTCGTTCCATAGCAAAGCAACGCAAGAAAAACGAGCAAAAACGGTTGAGAAATCGAAAAATGGTGTTTTTATGAGATAGAAACCGAAAATGTTATAAAGAACCTCACTCACGGTGCTCTCGTGCCTTATATAGCCCCCAGCTGCCAACAAGGGAAACCGCATAACCTTATGCGGTTTGCCCCATGAACCGCATAAGGCTATGCGGTTTGGTCCTGTGGTTTTTCTCGGTTTTTTCTCGTTTTACGTCTACTTTTCGATTCCTAATTCATCCTAGCCCCTATACAACTCCAAGTACGTCCCATGCTTGGGTCAAGGCATCACTCACATCCGCCATACGCGTATATTAAGCATTTAATATACGGTACAGAAGCAGAAGCACGAACGCTCTTCACGAGCACTACATCATTTTCTCCACCACGGGAGGCGATCATATGCAACTACAACTACACAGACACTCCTCGGCGAGCCCAAGCACATGCACCCTGCAATATACACCTAACTCCAAGCACCAAAGACTCTACAACAAGCACTCTACAGCAAGCATTTAACTACAAGCATAAACGCTCCTCGGCAAGTTTAAGCACAAGCGTCCTACAAAGCACATCCAAGCACGAACCCATGGCACAAGAACACCCTTGCACAAGCACTACAACCTTCACGGATGCACTCTTCACGAGGCCATACATCCAGCCCAGATACACTCACACCCTTGCACTTTAGCCCCCACGCATTGCAGCACATGCGCTCTTTCACGAGACCATACGAAGACGCTACAAGCAGCAGCACTATACGATACCCAACATATACAAGACGACGATACCAAGCAGCGCAAAGGCAACGACAGTACAACAAGCACGACGAAGGCACTCTGCAGGCCGGCAGGCCCTTATAGCATGCACGGACCGCCAAGTCCTTAAAATGCGCACGTCCCGCCCCGTTTAGCCCGGTTCGAAGTCCTCGTCTCACCCATGGACACATGCTTCGTTCCGCTGATCATATCGAGACTGTAATGGTCCGGATATGGTCGTGGAGTTTGACTAGCGCTCTAGTCCGAGCTCAGTCAAACTGGGGGCTCTGTGGATACCCATATCCGTACCCTCCCAAACAAAACCCTGTGATGTAACACGGACTTTTATTACGCATGCTTTAACGTTGACTTATACGGTTCTAACTAATGTCGAATTCATTTTGAGTCGTTTTAAATGTTAAAATGGTTTAGGTCGCGTCACATCGCACTTAAATAACGTTCATTTTGTCCATTTGGAGTCTAGCTAGGTCCTCGTCCTGCTTCATTTGGCATGAGCTTCGCATTTACACTACAATTGGCCCTTTTACATTAACAAGGTCTAATTCAGCATTCCTAAATTCCTAAATTTAGGCCCGGTAGCTAAAACCGCTATTTAGCACCCTCTCACACAAAATACAGCTTCACGTCTTAGCTTATTTCACAAATCTATGCAAATACACCCTTTTTCATTTTTCCGGGTCTCGGGCCCGAAACCGAGCCCAAACCCAAGCCTTTGGCCCGCACTCCAAAGCCCTGAACACCACAAAATATCTCAGGAATATCCTAGCTGTTTTCTTGAGCTTCACGCACGAAATTATACTGTATCTTTCAAAGATTTTATGCAACCGAAACTTGGAAACTACACAAAAACCAGACCCTCAAACCGCATAACCCTATGCGGTTTGGGTAGGCAACCGCATAAGGCTATGCGGTTTGCCCAAGCAACCGCATAAGCCTATGCGGTTCCTTGGCCTGTTTTTATCCCCGGTTTCCTAATTTCTCCGAGGTTTTTAGTATATATACACCCCTATACCCTGACCTCGAAATCACAATTTACAATCAGAATACACCTCTCTCTCTCACACAAATCCCCTTTGCATCCACAAAAGCCTCAAGCACTCAAAACCTTGAGTTCAACACACCATCCCGTGTTGAATTCATCCTCCTTTCTAGTTCAAGCGAAGCTCTGCCCCAGATCTGAGCGTCGGGACAAGGTAGTGCCGATCCACTTGGATCAAAGCTTTTCTTATTTTCTATGGACTAACAAAGGGGTCTACACTTTAGCGCCCCGGCTTTGTGCCGAGCGGGCTTGCATTCCAAGTCTTCTTATTACTTCGGGTACACTCCATATCCGATGACACGCCAAAGTCGCATAAGCAACCGACCTTATAAAATAAATCAATGGACAATTGAACTTTATTTTATTTGCATGCATCTTGCACCCTTCTTGTCTTGCATTAAAATCAACTTAAACAATGAATTCGACCTTTAACTGAACCGTATTCGTTAACAAGTTAAACATGCTAAACTGAGGGTTTTAATCAATCTTTTTGCATCTGCATCTGCATTCATTTACAAACTTATCGCACTTGTACGTAGCGATAACATTGGCTCAAATATCATCTTACAAGGATTGTTCTAGGTCAGTAGAGGCTATTTTTACATAGGCTTTTCTAAAAGGTTTTCATAAATCATTATTTGAATAACTCTTTTTCTAAAGTACCCTCACCCCGAATCCAATCTGGTTTCACAAGCCTTAGATCTAGGGGTGTCAAGTGCTCCAAAATCTAAGAACATGTTTTTAGCTTAGAACATGGTAGCAGGTTCCTATTTTCCGCGATAAATAGGTGGCGACTCCATAACAGTTCTTAAAGGTTTTTCCAACTTAATCTTTTTTAACTTTAAAATCCGCCCTTAAGCAAGACGCCGAGTTGGGTCCGATCCCGGGTTCCACAAGTCCACTTACGCCACAAAGGTGTATCTGAACCTCAACATACGCGAGACAAAGGAAATCCAAAACAGGTAATAGCCAAATTAAACCGTAATTACATACCAAAAAAAACAACCAAAAAAGTCATCTAATAGAAAAACAAACATACAGGCCAAACATACCAACAAAAGTACAATACATGATCAACAACAATAATGACGAAACAGAAACACTGGAGGACAAAACAATAGCTGAGCTGCTGCAACAACAAACAACCACTCAAGACCAACAGTACCTATGCTACGGGAAAATAACACACGTGCGGACAAATGTCGACTGGAAATATTTATCATGTCCACCATGTAAAACTGGATTGGATCAAGACGGATATTGTCGACGATGCAACAAAAAAACGACTACTCATCAACACAAAGGTAACACAAAAAAACTAAAAAAAAAAAAACAAAAAAAAACAAAAAAAAAAAACAAACGGAACAAACAAATTTACCGAATACTATCTGATGACAACAAAATCGCAGGTATAAATTAATGGCCACTATATCAGATGGAAGTGAAACAGCAAACATCGTCCTATTTAACAAAGAAGCAGAAAAGGTGATCAACAAGCCAATCGAAAAACTAATCGCCCTAAATGAAAAGGTACGTAGAGCAAAACAAAAACAACCAAAAAAAAGGAAAAGCAAGACGAATTAAAAAAAAAAAAAAAGAAAAAAAGGAGCTGATAGAAAACAAAAAATGCAGGAGGACAGTAAACAACAGGTATATGAAATACCGGAAGCTGTGTCGGAAAAGAATTCAAATTCAAGGTCAAGGTAGGCTACAATATGTACACAAACGAAACAGAGCTCAAGGTACAAAAGACACTGCCACACAACAAACAAAACAAAGACGAACACGAAGATAGCAACAAAGAAAAGGTAAACAACTGAACTATAAACATTGTTTCCGTGAAGTACGGACTGCTCTATACTAACACTTTGATGGCGAAAGATTGACACATGCTAAATAGTAAAAGGCGTACAATAAAAAAAAAAAACACAATAAAAATTTAAGTAACAACAGATATTTTCAACTTCAAAACTCAAAGTGCATAAAAACAAATAAAACGAAGTTTGGAAACAAATGAATGGTACAATAAACAAACATAGTATATGCCGCATCTTAATGTAACAAACTTCTACGTTAATTACCTATGCAGTTTGTTGCTTGTCATAAACTAAAAATAAAATAACAAAAAAAGCAGGAGATCGAAGACAAAGAAGAAGAACAACACAACGAACACAGAATGCCATAAAAGCAAAGAGGCAAGGAATGGATGCCAAACAACATAGCCAAAAAACCAAAGTAATTAAGCAAAATGAAACAATAGCAAAAAAAAAAAAAAAAAAAAAAAAAAAAAAAAAAAAAAAAAAAAACTAACAACTAAATGCTGCAGGATCGAAAAAGAAGACAAAACCAACGACAAACAGGAGACTAAACAACAACCAGAAGAGGAGAACATGAAGAGAACACAAATGGAATAGGAACAAGAAAATGCCCGGAATAAGGCAAATCAAACAGACGTATCAAGATTTGTTCAATTTTTCGTACAATAAAACTGATAATACTATAACAATGATGTGAACAAAACATTGGGTTTTCACAGGTTTTTTGGAATTTGTTTTTTTTACCCTTAATTGGTTTTTTATCACCGTTTTTATTTTTTTTTGAGAAAAGATCATTATCATTAATAAAAAGTCATACGACATCTACAACATATGTCAAACTCAAACGGATACAAATCGATTACAATCATAGAAAATAAATTCTTGTTCAAAGACTGATCCATCGCAATGTAGCTTCCATCATCGGCCGCGCCAGCGCTTTCATCCATAAGAGGGTCTCCGAATCTTCCTTGACGAGTATCGATTTCATCCATCACCGTTTTTATTTTTAATTTAATATGTTCTTGTCATTGATTGATTTGTTTTAATTTTATGGGCTCTTTCAATGACCCTTTTTTAAAGAACTTTTTGGGGGTTATTTTAACAAACCAAAAACGAGATAAAAAAAGGGCCCGTGAAACCACGGGTTACGTCACTAGTTCAAAAAGAAAAAATTCGAGCCTAAGGCCCTAATATTTTGTCCTATCACACTTATCTAATTTTTTCCCCTCAAATCAAATAATCAAGTCAATCCCTAAACACCACCATTGCCGGCCACCATTGCCAACCACCGTAAACGGAAGCCAAGGAGTCGCGACCACCATAAACCACCGCCCTTCCAACCACGGCAAAGCAACCAACTTTGAGTCCAATTTTCGCTGTAAAAGGTAATTAAATGCTATTCTCACTCACCTCTGTTTGATTTGATTCATCTTTTTTTTTTTTTTTTTTTTTTGTGTGTTTATAATCCTGTGAATGTTATCTTGTGATTTTGTTAATTTTTTTTTTTTTGCTCATAATTGTAATGTTTGCACTTGGTTTTGGAAGGGTTTGCTGTTAAATCGTTATGAATTTTTTTTTTTTGGGGATTTTTATTGCTGTGGATAACTTGTGAATTTAGGTTTTCTTTTGCTTTGTAAACGTTATAAGGATACGCAATCTGTGGTAGCGCAGATTGATTTTCTCGAAGTGTGGGATAGTGGTTGTTACCCCTTGTTTCTACGTAGCTTCTCCTGAAACAGTTTGAGGGAGCAATTGTGATCAAAGATAGGGATTTTAAACAATTTATGAGATGTAACGATCCATCGATATTTTAAAGTTTAAACCATGGTTTGCCCCTCCATATTAAGAGGTGTTTTGGGGGTAATTGAAATATGAAATTTGTGTTTGACTTTCGAGGTCGTATGAAGAGTGGGAGACTGAGAACCATAGATTAACATCCAAATGGTTTACGACTTTACGTTGATGAAACAATGTTTTAGAGGCAAAGTACGCGGAAATTTGGATAAGGAAATTGGACTTTAAGCTTGCCTGTTTGCAGCTTTGCTGTGATGGTATTAATTATTAGGAACTAACTCAACCGAGAAAGCTTAAGTTGATGGTTGAAGACCCGAGATCGAGTTCACGTTAATGTCTTTAATAAGGTTTCCACGCCGTGTATAGTGAAATCACGCCCCTGAAAGAAAACTAATGAGGTAGGCAAAAGTTCGAGTCCTCCTTTGTACACCGTAGTACGCAGTTACTCCCTTAAATGACAATTTATCCTCGGCATTGTTTTACAGCGAAAATCTCAGGACTACATTTTAAAACGAAAGCTCGCATGAAACTGCGTTTTTTGTAATTTCGAACTTGTCAAGCAATTCGACATCACTTTGTTGAGATGAATAGTTCCGAAACAATAATCTATCCAAATTTGACTGGAATCTGATAACTTTGATTTTGGGTGTGAATTGTGTTTTAGGTTTTGCAAAACGATATTGATTTGTTGAACCCACCTGCTGATCTTGAGAAGAGGAAGCATAAGCTCAAGCGCCTCGTTCAATCCCCCAATTCTTTCTTCATGGTACTTTTCTCTTCTTTTTTTTTTAATCAATAAAGTTATTATCTTTATTGTTTTTGTTATTATAATTCGTACTTGTTGATTATTTTTTTGATAAATTTTCTGGGATTTGTTTTTTTGCAGGATGTTAAGTGCCAGGGATGCTTCAACATGTGCTAGTAAGTTTTAATCCTGTATTTTGCTTCTGTTTGTTTTTTTTTTAAATAATCCCTTTTTATGATCGAAGTCAATTTTGCCATTGAATTCTCAGATGTTGTTCCCTTTAGTTCTGTGCACAATCATAAAATGACGTAAATTTAAATGGAAACTGCAAATGTTGTGGTTTTTTAGAAAAACCCAAAAGTCGAAAATAAGTCAGGCCTTAAGCAAATTACTGTAATGCTGCTTTGCTGTGTTCCATACGGAGTATTTTTTTGTTCGATCGCTTGTTGTGGCTTGTTCACTCTGATTCACTGTTCTGAAAGTTTAAATTGTCGAAATTTGGTTTTTTGTTATGACTGGTTAACTCGCGTATATTACGTAACCTACATATTTACACCTCTTGATTGGTGTTGTATGCTCGTCTTTGAATGTCGTCCAAATCTCTGTCTCCTCGGTTTCTTTTTATATGAGGTCTACCCTTCATAACGGTCTTGTTTTCCTTACCTTATTTTAATTTATCTTATCAAACATTTCAAATAACTTGATAAAACTTTAGGAGTTCTATTTCTTCAAATACATTGAGGCATGTGTTATTCACTCGAACGGTGATTTTCTTGATTTAATCCTCGTATGCGTCTAAGGCTTGTTCTTTTCGCCTCAAGTTTTATGAAGTCTGCACCTTACAGGGTATGAGTGTTCGTCGATGTCTTGAAGTTTGGAAGATGGGAACCGTGAACTACTTAACAGCTCTCAGGCTGCAGGAAGAGCTGGTTTCCGATAGAAAGGCTCGAAAAACAACAGACACGCTTCTATCATTGCAGCATCCTCCGACGTACACTCTGGGAAAACGTAAAACCGACCATAACTTGCTAGTGCCCGAACCTGAACTACGGAAGCTAGGAGCTGAACTTCACTATACTCAACGTGGTGGAGACGTCACATATCATGGCCCGAACCAAGCGGTTTTGTATCCCATCATATCCCTACGTGAAATCGGGATTGGAGCGCGCAGCTACGTAGAAAAACTCGAATCAACGATGATTGAACTCGCCTCGATCTACGGCGTAACAGCTTCGCCGGGACAAAAGGGCGAAACCGGTGTGTGGGTTGGGGACAGAAAAATCGGTGCGATCGGTGTTCGTATCCAAAACGGAGTAACGTCTCACGGTCTTGCATTCAATATCGACCCCAACCTCGAGTACTTTAAGCATATTGTGCCGTGTGGGATCGCGGACAAAGAAGTCACGTCTTTGAGAAGGGAGACGAAGTCGGAGCTTCCTCCTGAAAACGTCATTCAGGAACAGTTGGTATCTTGTTTTGCTAAACAGTTTGGTTTTAGCTTAGTCGTGATTGATAAGAGCCTTCATTATTAGAGTTGATGGACATTGAGCCGATCTCAAAACACGACAGTGCGCTATTTTTTTGGCAACAACAGTGCGCTATTTGGTCGTGTAATAGTTCACATTTTTCGAGCATAATATTTTTGACGGCATGGTGAGATATGTTCACTAGACCACAACGATAGTACCTTTTTCACGTGCAAATTACAGGGCTATGCTTAATGCATTCATGTATACGTTATCCTGTCCTATACAAGGTTCGAGCTACAAACTCAAGAGTCATGAGCTACTATTGTTTGAACTGATTATTTGAATCCGACAAATTATGAGACTGAATTTCAAAAATGATACAATTGCTACGTGTGTAAGACGTGAAATGTGTGTACTATTATAATCCACTAATCCATCGCATGGTGTAAAGTCTCATTTAAAATTTCTGCGAACCAAGTCGATTTCAGTCCCCTCTGAAAAGGGATATGCTCTCTGTATGATAAATTTTGCAATGTGAGTCACAAGAGGAGCCAAAAACAAATTCAAAAACGTCGAAAAACAATCGCTGATGTTTTTGCCAAGTAGAGTGGTGTAGAGAAACAACAATACAGCAGATTGACCATCGCTTCTAACAAGACTTAGGAGGATTATAATAAAACGAGGAAGTAGTATTGAAGCAATCACGAGATAAATTTTATTTCTTGAATGCAACCAGAGATCGAAAATTAGTACAACATCCATCATTCGAAAGCTGCTCAACTATGGCTAAACAGCAGCTAAGAGGAGAAAAGTCTGTCGCCAAAATATTCAGCTTTCCATTCTGTGGAGTAAAACACAAGCCGAAAAGGCTACAGAAAAGTAACAGTACATTCATGTTTCTCACCAAAACTTAATACTAAAGACAACAAGAACTCCATCGATCGACCTAAATTCATTGAAACAAAACAAAAATAGTATCGTTAATAGTGGTGAAACATGATGAAAGATCGCCAAACTACTCCATAACGACCGTCGCACCAACAGCTTTCATCTTCTCGATAATCTGCTGAGCTTCTTCCTTAGCCACGCCCGACTTGAAAATGGCAGGCGCCTTCTCCACCAACGCCTTCGCCTCCTTCAAGCCCAAATCCGTGAACGCCCTAATCTCCTTAATAACCTTAATCTTTGAGCTACTCTCGTATGCCTCCAATTTCAACTCAAACACAGTCTTCTCCACCTTCTTCTCTTCCTGAGCATCACCTCCCGACACATTCGCCCCCGTCTGCGCTAACCCAACCGCTGCACCCGCTTTCAAAACACCAATAACAGGCGCCTCAGTCATCCCCATTTTCTTCATTAAAATAGACGCTAACTCAGACGCTTCTCGCAGTGTCAGCGACGACACCTCATCGACCAAACGAAAAACTCGATCAGTCGGCGGGCTTCTGTGGCAAGTCGGGTCAAATTTAGCGGGGTCGTAATCTGAAGGGAGTTTACGAGGGTCGAATTCGATTTCGGGTTCTTCCACTTCTTTCATTGCTGGTTGACCGTAATTTCGACATAATCGAAAACTAGGGTACAATTTCTGAACAAACCCACTTCGGAAATGTCCTCCCAATTTTGGAATCAAACTCATTTTGCAATAAATTAACCAAAAAATTACAACTTTCAATCAACAGAAGATTGGATAAAGTTTCACAAGTTTAATAACCCTAAAACACAATCTTTCTAACTTGTATTAAGATCAAATTCCAGAATTTGATTACGCAATCGAACAATTCTTCATGAACTTAATAACAACACTAACGAAAAAAGGGGGGAAATCGATGAAATTAAATTGATTAAATGAACAAAAAATAAAATGAAAAAAGGAAAGAAGAACGAACTTGGGAGAGTGATTAATCAAATCGAATCTGGGAGTGGAATTGAATCCCAGGGATTGAAGAAAGAGTTATGATGAATTGATCTGACGAAAATGAGTGAAATTAGAAAAATTAGGGTTTATGTTGTTTCATTTTAGATCCCTTAGTAGAGTTGAAGGTTTATGGTTAAATTACTTATTTATATTTTCGCTAAGAATTAATGTTAGAAAATTTTTAAAAATATAAAAGATATTTAAAATATTATTTATTTGTCAATTAATCGGTTGTAAATTTGCTTGTTTAAAGTGTTTAAATGTAGTGTTCTCGATTATCAAATTAAATCGAAAAGTACTATGTCTATTCTTATAGTCCCTCCCATTTTCTTTAATCTTCCCACTTGTTTATTAAATGAGTATATTATTTTAATCAAGTGGGAAGATTAAAGAAAATGGGAGGGAGTACTCCGTATTTTTTTTTTTTTTTTTTTTGACATGTGTAAAGTAGAAATAGTCAACTGAGTGCTTTCAAGTTTCAACTACGTTATGGAGAAGTTGAACTTCCTCGATGCATAACAGACTCTTGGACGCGTTTACAACATAAAAAGACACGCTTTAACCAGAGACTCTTTAAGTCTCTAGTATGATCTAATCTCGGATTGATGTCGGAATTGCTCATGTTGGATGTCATCAACTTTCTCTTCTTAATCTGCACCTCGGATAGAAATTTCACATCACGAGAACATGAAAAATTACGTATAAAATAGAAAATGTCTCACATTGCCCTCCATGATAGCTCTTCGTGTACTTTTGATCGGATGAGAAAATGAAAAATTGAAGTTGGTCTTTAAAAGCACGAGTAGATGTCTATTACTCCATATTTTACTCCATAAATTCAAATTTCTTGGTTCGAAACATAAAACTTCAACCCACAAGGTTCGAAACATAAAACTTCAAGCTCATGCTTACGCCATATAATCATCTGAAACTATATCCTTCTCAAGCATACATAACTCAAAAGCCTTGTTTTGCGTGCTTGTGTGGTCGTCAATTCGTCATACAGCTCGTCCGCATCATAACAACCCACAACCAACAAATTCTCACAAGGTTAATTAACTGCGTAAGGACTATTTGTCGGAAACGTTACAATCACATTTACACAAGTCTTTAGGTCGTCATACAAAAATTTGTCATCCATGTAAGTCTCTAGCAGTGGAGTGTAGTGCAGGTGCGTTTCAATCGTCCTTCAATCTCCTCAAAAGACTAGAGACCCAACGTCGGACACGTCGCTTCAAAGTGTAGCCCACAAAAACTCCGGCAACAAAGAATACTGCACATAGCTTCGAGCATGTCATTACTGAAACTCCTCTGCATATAGAAATAATGGTATTATAGTCAGACAAGCCCGTCTAACAACGGATACAAAAGTGAACACAACCTAGAAATCGATTCACTCAAGACAATTTACTAGTTAGAGTATCAAACAAGAGTAGTGCCGTTCGTTTCACTTGTTTGGTAAGCAAATTCAAATAACATTTCAAGTAACGTTCAGTCTTCGAGCAACAAAATATATCATACTAATAATCAGTCAAAAGCCAATTATAATGAACACTTAAGCTCAGACTAAGCGTAGTCCTTCCTGATTCAAATTTCTAAACACGACTATTCATCTTCTGTCACGAATGACCAACAACTTCACAAGGCCACGCCAGTTACGAATCATTCAAGCGTTCACATACAACGACAAAACGAACACTCAAAAATGCTAATTTTCTGAAATAGGTAGCAATGGTCTGACCACCTCATACATGCGATCACATCTTGTAGTATGAAAAGTAACAGAAACAAAAATCAGAATTACAACCTGACCTGCTGACCAAACCAATTTTCACTACGAGAGGTTTCAACTAGGTGGCCCAGATTTTTGGCCGAGTTATGGACATTGTTAAGTGCAGGCGCTGGAGACGGTGGGGCAGGGACTGGTGAGACTGGTACCAATATATTGAGCAGAAACATAACCTCAGAATTATAACTTTATAAGCCTACAGCCTACTTCAACAAAGTTCGTAACTTTGAGATGTATTTTAAAATCAAGCGTAGAATGAACCGGATTGGAGAAGGAGTTTAGAGGGGATTGAGTGAACACAACGGACTTGTGTAGACGATGGCAATTAAATTGGCTTGGTATTACATTGGAACGCTTCCCTGCTTATTTAACGAATTTCGTTATCACTCTTTTTGCACTTCCTGTTTCAGTTTCAGTCTTCCCTGTCTTCATACTCCTAAGTACACACGGCTCAGGCAACGTTGCAACTTGCAACTAACATTTTTCCGAATATTAAAGTCCAAACGAGTAACATTAGGAATGATGATCAAGGTAAGACTTTAAGAGCCATAATTAGGTATCTAGACGAAAAAAGATATGTAAATTGCATAGTAGTGTACCTTGTTAGTGGTGCTTCATCTAAAAGGCGCACCTAAAAGGTCCCGAATTATTTTCATGAGTGCCTCAGATGAGACGCTCTTTATTTATCTAAGAAAGATGGAGGGGACAGCTAAGACCGATGAAAGAGAGTAATGAGTCTAACGACTGTAGAACGTCAGAGTAACGAGCGACAAAGGATCGACTACACGAATAATAATGCCAAGCAGATACAATACGGTAATTCTATCAAAAACCGTTCAAATTACCGAAAAATGAGAACATAACTAAGGGCCTCTTCTACTCATCCTATTTTTGCTTATCGTATCAGAGAAAGAGAACAAACCCTAAATTACTTCGACACGTCTCTCTAATTTGTTCCTCAACTCCAACAAATTTATGGGATTTCATCGCAAACTAGACTTATCCGTGACTAATATTATAGAACTTGATTTCAGCAAGGTGAAACCCTAATTTCAACAAATTGCTGATTAAAAAAAAACCCTAATTCTGCAAATTCACCACGACACTAATCAAATTCGATTCAAAGCATATTAATTAGTTGAATAAACATCAAGAATCATGAAGAAATACTACAGAAAAGAAGGATGATTGAAGTGAAGTACCGAGGAGGTCTGGTGATTATAACTTCAGAAGAGTAAGACGACAACGGTGGCGGCGGAGGCGGCGGTGGTTTGGAAATTGATTCGAAAGAAGACGCCATTGATTTTGCATCTTTGGAGAACTTCTGAAATGCGCTTTGAATTTCTTCCATTATTAATTCGCCCAATTTCTGTAGAACCCTAATTTAGTAATTACAACAATTTCCCCCCTTTTTGATGTGTTTAGGGTTTTAGGAATTTTGGGGGGTTTTTGGTATTTTTACAATTTAGTCAAATTAAGAATGAGCATGAACAATTCAATTTTGGATAATTATGTTGATGTTAATTCTTGTATCTTAACTTCGTAAATAAATTTGCGAAGAAATTAATAATGTTTTTAAGTTTCGATTAAAATAATTTACGCATATAAAATATCATTTCGTTATTGTAATGCTAATTATATATCATTTCGTTGTTCTTAGATTAAAATTGTCGAGTTAGTTGTCAATCTGATGTCATTCCGTTTAATATGAGCCTCAAGTTGAGGACTTTGGTCCTCCAATGACTATAAACTTATACACCATCTTAGTAATGTTGTTTGAAATATACGGTGTTCTTCTCATAGTTACGATAATGTAAAATTTTGCTTTAAAAGGGAGAATGTAACATGTTTATCGGCAAGTATAATAAAGATATTTATGAATAGTGACGACCTTCACATGTGTTGCGAAGGGCTGGCCCATTGGGGTCCATTCAGTTCGGAACTAGGCCCCAACAATTGAAGAGCATCGTATTATAAATCTTGGGACATATTCTATGAAATGGTTCATACTACTTTATAGTGAAATAATGGTTATATTTTTAATAAAGAGTTTGAGGCCATGGGTTCAATTCTCCCTATTTTAGTTTTTGAAACTTTATTGCACATTAAAATGTAACCACTAAGTTTAGCGTCTCGATCGAAACACATTTAAGAACATGGCCCTAAATTTCATTCGGCGCCCTTGGTGATGCATCCCACCTCTTCCATCTCAATCGTTTTTGAAGGGAAAATTTACAAGAATATAATGAAATATACTTGATTTTCTCAAAATATACTCAACTTCGGTTAATCTTAGAGTATACCCCAACTATTGAACACTGGTTCTCAAAATATATCATGTCAAATTTGTACAAGATGTTTGTGAATTGATTTTTTTATAGCCTAATGTAATAAAGATTTTGAGTCTTTTTCACTAGTATGATCGAGTGATCTTTCGGGAATTTTTGATTGACTTTTACCTTTGATGAAAAGTGATCTTAGTGTATTTTGAGAAACAATGTTAAATATATTTACAGATAAAATTGAAGGATTTGGTAAAATGGTATTGTGAGGGAAAGTATTTAGCGTTTTGGGTCGGGATGAAAAATATTTAGTATGTTTTGGGGTCCACGTAGGCTTGGATAATTCGGATCACAAAACGCCGTAAAATGCCGTAGCGGATGGCATTTTGTGTCAGTTTTTTGAAAACTGAAACTTAAAAAAAAAAAAAACATAAAACGCCATCTCTTTTACACTATAAAATGCCATTGGAGATGGCGTTGTATAAAACACCTCTCATGTAAAACGCCATCTCCAATGGCGTTTTATGCTTAGTTTTCAAAAAAGTGACACAAAACGCCATCCGCTACGGCGTTTTGTGAATCGAATTATTCAAGCCTACGTGAACCCCAAAACACTAAATATTTTTCATCCCAACCCAAAACGCTAAATATTTTTCCCCAAAACACCATTTACCAAATCCTTCGATAAAATTAAAATTGGGTGTATTTTGAGAAGAGCATGCATAATTCAATATATTCGTGTAAATTTTCCCCTTATTAAATGCAATTGCTTTTAGGTGGCGTTTGAGAACTTAAATTTAATTTTAAATTTAAGATTTAAAATTATACATTTAAAATAAAGGGTTTTAAAATCAAATCACTAGTTGTATGAGTTAAGATTTGGCAATGACACCATTTAGGGTGTCATTTGATATTAGCTAGTTTTCTTAAGGGATGTATTTGAGTTGAATTTGACTCAAATACAAAAATCCTCCAAGTTCCAAAACACCTAATTTATACTCGTAACTTCTTTGGAAAAATATTATTTAAAAACATTATGCAATATTTTATTTAAAATAGAAATATATTATTTTAAATGGTATAAATATAATTTAAAATAGAAAATATATTATTTAGAATAGAAATATATTAAAATAGAAATATATTACTTGTGGCATGAGTGAGGAGAATCGTAACTTCTTTGGAAAAATATTATTTAAAATAGAAATATATTATTTTAAATGGTATAAATAATTATGGAAATATATTATTTTAAAGTTTATCCTTGTGCCCCAAGTATTACTCCTTAAAATGCAAGATCTTATCCTACTTTACGAAGAAATCAAGGCATTTATTATATTGGACAATGTTTAAAATAATATTGTTGTATGCTGACAAATATAAATTCTTGTATATATTAGGACTTACAATAAATTATTATAAGTCCACCTTATTTGTATCCGTTTATATAACTTTTGTACTATTTATTAAGTGATCTAATTTTTTTTAGTACCCTGCAAGTGACTTTAGTAGATTTGTTTCATGATTTTATACCCTTTATTTTGTGTAAGTTGTGTTTTACGGGAAAATTACTGGCTTACAAAAACTAATAGATACAATTTCTGCAATTTAAATCGGAAATAATTTTAAAGCAACGATATATATTTGAATTTGTCATCAATATATATTTAACAAAATTATATTTTGAATAAAATGGATGAAAAAATCGATAGAATTGTTGTTATAAACTAGATGAATCAACCCAAAAATGAAAATATTACTCCCTCCCATTATTGGTAAATCCATCATAAGACAGTTTTAACGCGTAAAACGACCAATAAATGATTTGTTGAAGCTGCACTCGTGAAACCGTTTCATTTTATTAGCTGGGGAAGGGTGTATAAGTGTATATATATATTAGCTGCATTATTCCCTTACATTTCAAACCACAAAAACAATTCATTCACAAACACCATTTTTTTAACCTTCTTAACAATCCAATTTCAATGGCATCTAATGACATCAACATTCCGATCGAAATCGTCATAGATATCCTGGTACGATTACCCGTAAAATCGATATTTCGATTCAAATGCGTGTGCAAAACTTGGTATGTTTTAATTCAAAGCCATGAATTTTACAAACTCCATTTTAATAGATCGCTAAAAAACAAATCTTATAATTGCTCCCTTATTTTACCCGTTAAGCGTAAAATTATGGTTAACGGGGTTCAACCCGCGGTAGTCTCATGCTTATATCGCGCATACCTTGACCCAAACCAAACTCGACTTGACCTCAGTGAGGTTGCATTGCCCCCTTCTTTTCGACCATCCCTCGAGAATATTAGTAGTAATGACCACGACTTGTATCATACGGAGTATAATTTACGGTGATGCAGTGAACAACAAACACTTGGTTTATCGTAATTTTGAGGTTGTCGGGTCATGCAATGGTTTGGTTTTAATAGTAAGTGGGATGCACCATTTTGCAATTTGTAACCCGGCTATCGAAAATGAGCACGCCTTCAAAATATTACCTTGCATTAAATTCCGTGACTACGTTCCTTCATTTTATGAACATAGCGAAGGTTTTTTTGTACCTTACCGGCCGGATTACTGTCGTGGTATATGGTATGGGGTGTTTGGATTTGGGTATGATTCGGTATCTAGTTTGTATATGATTGTGTACTTAACACCTAAAACGGCCCTCGTCTTTAGCTTGGCAAAAGGCGGTCGTGGTTCGTGGAGGCCCATCGACGTCCCACAGGATGTTCTTAAGTATGATTTGTACAGAGGACCTGAACCAGAGTTTGAGAAAAGGGTTTTAATGGAGGCTTACGGTCACGGGGTTTCGACAAACAATCACTTGCATTGGCGTATTACCGAGTTTGATCCAGAGGTTTACGAGTACTCGAGGGAGGGGATCCTTAGCTTCGACATTGGCAATGAAAAATGGGGTCGAGTACCGGTCCTAGATGAACTCGCTATAAAATCATACATTATAGAGGTAGGGGTATTAGATGGGTGTTTGTGTTTATTAAATTCGCGAGCAAGTAATTAATATAGTCTTGATTTATGGATCATGAAAGAGTATGGAGTGAAGGAATCGTGGACAAAGCTGTTTAAAGTGCCTAACGGAAGTGGAATTCCATTGTTTCATCAAAAGGGTCGATACAAGTTCTTATTACCTGGAACAGAAGAGGGTTTGGGGTGGTTAATCCAACTGATAACAAGATTAGAAAGATTGAATTTCATGGCTGTGAGTTTAGCGGGGAGAATTATTATTCCGACAGGGCTAAATTGTGTTTTGAAAGTTTTGTTGATCCATTTTCTACTATCAAATGAAATATGTTATGCTCAGAACATGTTTCGATCACAATGAAATCGATGATGATTTGCGAGCACAACTTGAGGAGCATAGAATGTAATTTCATTTACAACGTTTGTTTGTTTATCCTAACTATGCTAGTTTTTTTTTTCATTATCGTTTGATGTAGTTGCTTGTAGAGTCGTATGGTTTATGTACTTCATCAGAATATGTACATCCAGCATGTCTTGAGAACGATGCTTTTGTGAACCTGGTACGAGGGACGAAACTCGAACTTGTGACTTGACAAATCAATACAATGTAACTTTCATGTCAAAACATATTTAATTACTCGTATTTTTATTGTGGTCATTTAAAAACCATAATAATTCGTCAATTTTTACTAAAACTAATACTCCATGCATACATCTAGAGGTGCCTTGCTTGACCCGTTACTTCCAAAGAGCCGATTCCATATCAAACAACACAAAATATTTTACTTTGAAAGGAAAGAGCGATGAGATCAATTTCATAATCTGTTAGGAACCAACTCAACCAAAAGTTTAAGCTGATGGTTGGAGACCCAAGATCGATTATATACTCTAACACGCCTCCTCACGCAAATGCCTTTTGGGCTGGAAGCGTGGACGCAACTACAGGCCCGCTTACCTGGTGTGAAATATACCACTTTGAAAGTGAGGGGTGGTGAGATTCGAACCCGTAACCTTTGGTCATTCAAGACAATACACTTATACCCTATCTTAGTAATGTTGTTTGAAATATAGGGTGTTCTTCTCATCGTTACGATAATGTAAAGTTTTGTTTTAAAAGGGGGAATGTAACATGTTTATCGGTAAGTATGATAAAGATAATCATGAATAGTGACGACCTTCACATGTGTTGCGGAGGGCTGGCCCATTGGGGGTCCATTCAGTTCGGAACTAGGCCCCAACAATTGAAAAGCATCATATTATAATTCGTGGGACATATTCTAAGAAATGGTTTATATTACTTTATAGTGACATAGTGGTTATATTTATAAGGGTTTATTGACAAACAGCACCTTTAAAAAACTTATTTTGTTAAACAGCACCTTTAAAAAAAAAAAAAAAAAAGTTTGCCAATTACCACCTTTAAAAAATTTATTTTGTCAAACACCTCGTTTTGGCCTGAGTTTGACTTAAGTCAACTAAATTCTGATTTTTTGTCACCGGAGCACGTTATTTTGGGATGAATATCTAGGTTTATAGAGTAAAATTTTTAGTTTGAGGGGGTGTGTTATTGAATTTGAGGGATGAAATTCGGATTTGGGAGTAGTATGAAGAAAACAATGAAAAGAAAACACGATTTCCGATAAGTCAACGTCGGAATTTAGTCAACTCAATCCAAAAGGTCATAGTCGACAAAATATTTTTTTTAAAGATGGTAATTGGCAAACTTTTTTTTTGAAGGTGGTATTTGACAAAATAAGTTTTTTAAAGGTGGTGTTTGGCAATATTAATAAAGAGTTTGAGGCCAAGGGTTCAATTATCCCTATTTTAGTTTTTGAAATTTTATTGTACATTAAAATGTAACCACTAAGTTTAGCGTCTCGAAACACATTTAAGAACATGGCCCAAATTTCATTGGGCGCCCTTGGTGATGCATCCCACCTTTTCCATCCAAATCGTTTTTGAAGGGAAAATTCACAAGAATATAATAAAATATACTTGATTTTCTCAAAATATACTCAACTTCGGTCAATCTTAGAGTATACCCTAACTATTGAACATAGGTTCTCAAAATATACCAAGTCAAATTTGTACGAGATGTTTGTGAATTGATTTTTTATAGCCTAATGTAATAAGGATTTTGAGTGTTTTTCACTAGTATGATCGAGTGACTTTTCGGAATTTTTTTATTGACTTTTACCTTTGATGAAAAATAATCTTAGTATATTTTGAGTAAGTAGTTGACTATATTTAGAGATAAATTAAAGCTGAGTGTATTTTGAGAAGAGCGTGCATAGTTCAATATATTCTTGTAAATTTTCCCCTTTTTAAATGCAACTGCTTTTATATATTTCGTCAAGATATGTACATGCAGCTTGCTATAATCTGGTGTGGTTGTTGTCACGAGAAATCAAGAATAATGTTTTTAAAATGGTGGTTGGGGCCAACTTGTGGCATGGGGAGGAGAATCAAACTCATGAATTAGTTGAAAAGATATTATTTTAAATGAAAATATATCATTTTAAATGAGATAAATAATTATGGAAAGAGATTATATTTTAAAATTCATCCTTGTGCTCCAAGTATTATTATTGTTGTATTTGTTTACATTTTTTAGGGGGGTAATAATGTACACCCTACGTCTCATACATTTCTATTTCAAAATGAACAAATTGACATATATATATATATATATATATATATATATATATATATATATAGATTTAGGATCCTGTGAGACCCCCCAACTCAATGAGACCCATGAGACCCACTTATCAGCCGTCAGATCCAAACTAAATCCAACGGATGACATTAACCATATAAAAGACATCATTCTTGCCCAAAGTTTCATTCATTCGCTCCCACCTCCAAATTTCAAGATCTAATTTCTTTCAATATTTGTCAACTTGTTCATATCAAACCCTAATTTTCTTTCATAAATATGATTTACTGCTCAATCAAGGTATGTTTTCTGCAATTCTCATTTATTTTCTGCAATTATCCAACTGTTTCTTTTGTTATTCTTTCAACTTTGTTCTTTTTTCGATCAATTTCAGTTCTCTTTTGCATTTCAATTTACTATTAAAAGTGATTGCGGTTTACATCGATTTATTGGCCTTTAATTTGATTTATAATATATATATTCTCTTTTTTTCTTCTTTTGATGTTCTTTTGATATTTTTTTTTCTTTTGTGATTAAATTTCTTTTGTTCATCTAATTCTGGTAATGTAAGATTATTTTCTGTTGAATTGACTGATGTTATAATGAGAACAAATTGCTTAATTTCGTTGATTTCTTTGTTGTTGTACGTTCTTTTGTTGTATTTATGATTTTTTTTCCTCCTAATATAATTATGATGATTTGAAATTTTTGTTGAATTGATGGATTTTGAAGATGAATGTTGAGATTATAAGCATCTTGTGACAATGATTTGCACTAAATCAACCCAAATTACTATTTAGCATGTGCAAGACAATGTGGAATCCTAAGCGAGAGGATGTTTTCATGTTAAATTTGACAATACTCCATAACTAAAGTAAACTGGACAAGGATGAATGGAAAACATTAACTTTCTTTTTATTGTTGCACATTTTTTATATTCTTGACTGCTCAGTCTTTCTATATTTTTTAGTTATGTAAATTTATTTAAAGAATAAGGGTTTTTCTACATTACAAGGTCCGTTTTTCCGGTTAGTTTGTGATGTATCGTTGTTATTCCGATAATTGCCATATTTTGTTTAATTTGTTTTGTGTATATGTTAGTACTAACCGGTGTATCTTCCATTTTTCATTTTCTTTCTAAAATTGTCATAGATATGAAATGAAAAGCACTTGTAAGACTTCCAAGGGAAAAAAAAATCAGCATAGGAAACGACAAGTGAAAGAAAATTCGTAGCTGCAGAGGATGGCATTCCAAATAATGTTGAAGTCGGTGGTTGTCGTCATAGAGATGTCTACAATTCCTTACTAGGCATTTGTAAACAGTAAACAACGTATCCAATGCTTAAAAATAATGTATCTATTTCTAAATAAAAATGTATCAAATGTTTAAAATAATGTACTCCGTATATATTTTTCAATGTATCCAATGCTTTAAAATAGTGTACCATGAATATTTCTTAAAGAAACTGTTTGCGATGCTTAAAGCAGTGTATTTGTAATAAAAATTATATCCATTGCTTAAAAATTATTGAATTCATTTCGGATCCCAAAGAAACTTTAACTACTGCTTAAAAACAATGTATCTATTTCTCAATGAAAGTGTATCTAATGCTATAAATAGTGTATCTACTTCTTAATGCAATTGTACTCAATCAGTTGTAGACTAAACATCCATCACTTTGTAAATATTGTGTATCTGTTACATAATAAAAATATATCCACAACTTAAAATATTGTACGTCGTATATATTTCTCTATGTATCCAATTGTACTCCTTTTTACCACAATTGTACTCCTTTTTACCACTTTTTACCAGGTACACTGGTCCCTTCCCTCGGACGAGGTTGGTCATCCATAGGCAATGCTAATATAAGATCTTGAAAAGTCGAAGTGGTGGTTCTCGAAGAAGGCGTAAGGCACATAGGCCATAACAGCTTCGTTTTCCACCTAATATAACAGTTCCTTCAACTTTGATAAAATAGATAGATCTCTTATAGCGCTTTTGCTCATTCTCAAGTACCTTTGCGAAGGTTGCTCAGCATTCACCATAACCATACATCGTTTTCACTCGTAAGAAGAGTATTTTGTAGGCTATATGGGATTTGAACCCATACCTTTGTGCAGTGCACATTGCTCTACCGTTGAGCTAATAGCCTTTGCTAGACCTAATCATTCCGTTTTTTACAAAATCAGCTAAAATTGTATCTGTTGGTTAATTAAATGTATCTACAGAGTATTCATTGTGTATCTACAAAGTACTCATTCTGTATCTTACATAATAAGCCAAATTTGTATCTGTTGGTTAATTAAATGTATCTATAGAGTACTGATTGTGTATCTACAGAGTACTCATTCTGTATCTACAGAGTACTCATTCCGTTTTTTGTTTTTTTTACAAAATCGGCTAAAATTGTATCTGTTGGCTAATTAAATGTATCTACAGAGTACTGATTGTGTATCTACAAAGTACTCATTCTGTATCTTACATAATAAGCCAAATTTGCATTTGTTGGTTAAGTAAATGTTTCTACAGAGTATTGATTGTGTTCTCTATAGACTACTCATTTTGTATCGGACAAAATCAACTAAAATTGTATCTTTTGGTTAATTAAATGTATCTACAATGTATTGAATGTGTATCTGGTCAACCATATGCGAATACACTCTAAAAACAAATGAAAACCTTAGCCTACAATAAGCATTTTACATAATAAGTTACAATTGTATCTGTTGGTGAATTAAATGTATCTAAAGTGTATTAATTGTGTATCTACAAAGTACTGATTCAATATCTTACATAATCGGTTAATATTGTATCTGTTGGGAAATTAAATGTATCTACAGGGTATTGATTGTGTATCTAGTCAAACATACGCGAATACACTCTAAAAATAAATGAAAACCCAGCCTACAAAAAACATTTTACATAATAAGCTAAAATTGTATCTGTTGGTGAATAAATGTATCTACAGAGTATTGATTGTGTATCTACAGAGTATTGATTATGTATCTTACATAATCAGCTAAAATTGTATCTGTTAGAGAATTAAATGTATCTACAGAGTAAGTATTGTGTACCTAAATGTGTTAAGACAGATGTATTGAGATTGACATCGTCTATCTGCATTAATTCTTCAGTTGAAGGGGTGATGATTTCTTCATGTACAATGGGTGCAATTGCATTCAAAGATCTACATCTACATGAAAATAAAAATTAAAAAACGTAGGTTATATATAATTCGTGCATAAATTCAACAATTTTCAATAGTGGTAACTCAAAATTATTGAAAATTATTGAAACTTGCTGAAAATTTCTTACCCAACAGAAATTACACTTGAATCACAAATTTCCATGGCGAATTGATGTATTTTCGACTTTGTTTTGTAACTCCAGTTTTAATTTTTGAGATTTAAGTTTTGATTTTCAATTTTTAGGGGTTTTTGTTTAGGTGTTTTAGGGAAATTGATGAAACATGGAAGAAGAAAGAGAGGGGAATGTGCATGCGTGTGTTTTGCACGTGTATTTGGTTTGTGTGTGTGTGTGTTTTATTTCCAGCCCTACATCTTCTTTTAATCTAACGGATGGAAGGGGGGTCTCATGGGTCTCATTGAGTTGGGGGGTCTCATGGGATCCCACCCCTATATATATATATATATATATATATATATATATATATATATATATATATATATATATATATATATATATATATATATATATATATATATATATAGAAATAGGATCTTATACATCCTCCCAACAATTATACATCCTACATCCAAATCTCAGCCCTAGGATCTTAAAGATCCAATGGCTCTAATCAAATCTCACAAATTAATTTACAATTCATGTTTATATAAACCTCCACCCAAAGCCATCATCTTCATTACGTAACTTTTAATTTCTCTCTCCACTTTCTCTCTATCTAATTTTCACTTCTAAATAACTCTAAATAACGATTAATCAATTATCGTCGATTCTTCAGTTCAACATCAAATTCATCTGAAATCAAACTCAATTTCTTCAATCAATTTTCAATACATCATCATGTCAGGTATGTAGTCGATAAATTTGTGTTTAATTTACAGTTATCAACTCCTCACTACAAAAAAACAGTCAATTTGCGACGGACGGATTCCGTCGCAAAAGGCCTAAATCCGTCGCAAAATTATCATTTGCGACGGATTCTGCGACTAAACCGGCCCGTCGCAAAAACTGGTCGCAAAAAATAATTTTGCGACCGATACGTCGGTCGCAACCAACTTGCGACGGTCATTTCAGTCGCAAAATAGTCCGTCGCAAACGACATGATTTGCGACGGAAAATATGTCCGTCGCAAATTTTGCGACGGACTTATCCGTCGCAAATCATGTAGTCTGCGACGGATTGTCCGTCGCAAACCATATTGTTTGCGACGGAATTTCCGTCGCAAGTTGTAAAATCCGTCGCAGGTCATTGCACTTTTCCAGCGTTTTACGCTTTCTCGCCCCAAAGCCTGTTTTTACACCCAAAAACCTCGCAATGAATTCGTTTCGGTGTCAATACACCGAAAAATCAAAGCACACCAAACACACAACACATAAACCGAACATAACATATATATATTACGGTACTTAATATACAAACGGCCACTACCACCGTCAAAGTTAACATTCATCGTCAAAGTTAACAAGTTAACATTCATCAAAGTTCAACTACCATTGTCAAAGTTCAATATGTGGGGACATCGGCGCCGCCACTACCACTACCACCATCACCGTCAAACGGCCCACGCCTAAATAGGTCGAAGTCGGCGCCAAGGTTGCATGTCGGAGGAGGCTCAGTATTGAGGCGTTGAGACGTAATCAACTCCTCAATTGTAGAAATCCTTTGACTCAGCGACCTGTTCTCTTGTGTCAAGCGTGTTAGAATCCCGGGACTGTACGTAGACTGCTCCACGACGGATGAGTGACGAGGCGGCGGACGGTCGTAATACATAGACGAGGCTGAACCCGTGCCGTAAACACGACCTTTCTTGTCGTGTCCTCCCACTATCTCATAATACAAATTCTGCTCGTCAATAGGAATGTCTGGTTGGGTTTGCTCGTGCTCCTCAACTTTTGGATTGAAGCGGTCCTAATTTTAAGATAGAAAATGAATTAAAATCATAGAAAGTAAATTAAAATCATAAAATTAATGTTGTAGTATAAATGGATTCTTACAAATAAATTTTTGACTTTGTTGGTAATAAAACCGCCTTTCTTGTTTGAGGTTTTTGATTTCCTCACGAGCTCGGGGACAGAAGGTGGTGTCGACGATCCTACAGACTTTACATACAAAAAAAAGAGTTGATTATTAACGTTGTTATTTATATATACATTAATTATAAAAGATTCACATAATAAAAAAAAATAAAAATTAAGAGTACTAACCAATTTGTCGATATATTGCATCATATCTTTGCGGCCCATGGTATGCGTCACCGCCGCCTTTCCGTCTTCGCCTTGAGAATAACGATTCTTCTTCTGAATCTCTGCCTTTTTCTTGTAATTCTTTAAACAAAACAAAGTAAACGATAATTTATTAGTTTCTATATATTTAAAAATATAACAAGTATCGTTTAATAAGTTATAAATAGTATGTTAATTACGTCCGATGCCTTCCACTCATCATAGCCCTTCCTCAGCGTTGCAGTTTTGTCTATCCATGATTTTTTCACCCGACCTGTAATTTGTATTATAATCACCTTAGTTTTATCATGGCAACAAATTATATTTACGACTAATAAATGAAAATAAATAAAAACTAATACTACATATATTAATTGTTTACACCTTTTTGATAGACGTAGTCCGGAATCCTTTTTTTGGCCATCTCGTTGAAGGTCTCTCTAATTAGTGCTCCATTCTTCTTTTTGTCCTGGTAGTTGAACTACAATTACATAATAAAAAATAAATTGCATCAATCCATTGCATAGACAATTTTAAAAACCATTAAATCAAATATGCTTAAGTTAAAAAATAAGTACCCTGAAAGTGTTCCACCAAAGCTCTTTTTATGCGTCTGAGCGTCCAGACCAATTCGGAACAAATGGGTTCATCATAGGCGTTATCGACCTTCGAAGTGTTTTCTTCACTTGGTCCTTCCTGAACCTGCATCGACATAATATACCAAATTTTAAATAGTATAAGTAACGTACAATATTATACTGAACTAATTAATTTAAGTAAATAAAAATGCGTTTATTTATATTCAATTAACGTACCATATGCCTATAGCGGATCTGGATCTAATGTCGTAAGACCACATTCGCGTTTACCATTATCTCCCAATCTCCTCGGTCACCGACGGTTTTCCCCCTCTTGATTATTTCTGGCCGAAGTTACTCATTTACCCTGAAATCTTGTATTCACCATACTACAAATACACTTAAATGAAATGTTAGAACATGTATATATAAGACAAACAATTAATGACTTGATAACCTGATTGAATATTAAACCAAATTATATTACATAAGATGTAGAAATCAAATACATAAATTGTTTGCGATTAATATTTATACATAAACATCACATATCAAAATATTTAAATCTAAGCTAATCACTATCGTCTGAACTATTAGCCTCTACACTATCATCATCAGGAAAGAGTTCCCCGACTTCTTCTCCATCCTCATCCGAATCATCTTCGAACTCATCACTTTGCTCATCTTCTGTTGACTCTTCCTCAATGCTCTCATTGTCTTCTACAATGAAATCGTCACCTTGTTCATTCTCGATCTCATCATCTTGATTATGACTAATAGGAATACTAATCCCCTCATCTTCTTCATCGACAGAAGGGGCTGATAATTGTGGTGGGTCTGTAACAACGGCCTCCTGATAAGCATTATCCTCCGCAGAGGCATCAATGATAACCTTCGCTTTCGCTTTGAACACAACTCTCCACTGGTCTTTATCTCTCTTAAGACTTGGATATGGTGCATAACACACTTGCTCAACTTGATACGATAAGACAAAAGGGTCATACGTTGGGTATTTTCTACCACGATGAACTTCAACTATTTTGTACTCCTTGTGTATATTCATACCACGTTGAGAGTTGTCAAGCCAATCACATTTGAACAAGACCGTCTTATAGAGTTGTTTACGGCCAACGTATTTCAACTCAATCTCCTCCTGAAGAGTTCCATAATAGTCGGCACCATCAACGAGTTCACATACTCCATTGTTTATTGTTCTTTTCTCTATATCGGTCGACCATTAAATGTTACGAAGTTGTAGCCATTGATTGAGTATCGCTTCCGTGTTTGGACTTGATTGACGGTCCAATTGCTAACGCTTATGAAGATCGTCTTTCAATAAAGACTCTAATGAAAAAAAAATGATTACGCGAAATTTGTTAAATAATTTTATACACTTTACAATTAAACCATTTTATAGTTACAATGTTAATATTTATATTACTTACTTGCCCCTTAAACCACTTAGGATATTCCTCGCCGAACTTACTCCAAATATCACCAATTGAACTTACGTAAATCCGTCGCAAACTATGTTGTCCGTCGCAAATTTCCACTGTTTGCGACGGAATTTTTTTGCCGTCGCAAACTCCCTCGCTTTTCGACTGTTTTTTTGTAGTGCCTTGATTTCAATCTAATTTCAATCGTGTCTCAATTTTTCCAGCTAATTTTATCTACAAATCATGATTTGATCGATAACTGTATGATCTAGCTATAATAACTCATATTACGAGTTTTCTTTTTTTAGGCGTGTAATTCATGTCCTATGTAATTAGTTCATTCTTTTCAAATTGTATTTGTTTATTCATCTTATTTTTTACATATTCATTAGTCGTCGTTGTAAAATTGCTCAGTTTATTGATTATCTTCTATTGATAAAAATTTATGATGTTGTCTATTCGATCATTTACATCGGCTTCACACTTGTCGGAATCTTCTCCTCCTCATCGTCTTCGTCTCCGCCGCGCTCAATAACTTTCGTCGTCAGTGAACTAGATCGCCTCCGTACACGAATCAGTCGGCGCCGGCGAAAGATGTCGTATGTCGCACAGTAGGTGTTTGATAAAATGCCTCAATGAAGTTTTTGTAATTGTTTTAAACAAAAGTACCACTAATTTACACTGAAAGTATCACATTATTATACAAGAAGTATCACTATGTTGTTGAATTTATTATGATTATGATTTTACAATGTTTCATTACTCAATATATGAATTTAACGTAAGAAGTATCAAATGTTAATATAAGAAGTATCAAAATGTTACATAAGAAGTAATACACAGTAACAGTAGATATTGATTAATATCAAAAGTATATATCCTTCATACTTAAAAGTATTGCAACAATCTATAAAAAGTATCACAATCGTTTATTAAAAGTATCACAACGTTCAACATCCATAGCAAATATTTAAGTTCTACCTCCTGCAAAAAGTATCATTTACTATAACTAAAAGTATCACTGCGTAGAACTAAAAGTATCAAAAAAAAATCGTAGTAACTGTATAACTATAAGTATCACTGAGTATAACTAAAAGTATCACTGCGTAGAACTAAAAGTATCAAAAAAAAATCATAGTAACTGTATAACTAAAAGTATCAATGAGTATAACTAAAAGTATCGTTAATTTGTCGAGAGTCACGCTTTTTTTTTATTCTATTTGTTTGGCTGAATCTTGGCCCTCCATTATTTTGATCTAATGGCTTAGATTAGGATGTAGGATGTAAAAAGATGTTAGGATGTACCGGATCCTAACTCTATATATATATATATATATATATATATATATATATATATATATATATATATATATATATAGATTTAGGATCATGTGAGAACCTCTAACTCGGTGAGAACTGTGAGAACCCCTAAACTAATGACAATCATAGGATGACAATACAATCTACGGTCAAGATCTTGTTTAAGTTTTTCATTCAAGCATACACACTGCTGCTCTTCACCACTATTAATTAATTAATATGACTACCAATAAAATCACCAACTACAACGAATCGTTGTTCACCACCACCATTACCGGCAATCACCACCTAAAACCACCGACCACCACCAAGTGCTACCCTTCATCGCTATTATCGACCATAACCACCTGAAATTACCGGAAACACCACCATAAACACCTCGGTGTAACGAATCTCACCGGAACCACCGTCAACATTGCGCAAGAAACTCGTTAGCGGCACTCGAATTTCTTCGTCTCCACCGTTAAGCCCTCCATAAAGTTATAATTCGACGAGAATCTTGTTGCATCTGTCAAGGAAATCACCAGAAGATCAACGGCAACACAAATATCGTTGGTCTTCGATGTGGACAGCCCAAGAAACTCGTCGGTGGATTGAATTTCACCGTCCTCTCATGTCTAGACCACCAGAAACTCATCGATGTCCAGAATTAATCTTTAATTCTTTCTCACAGTAATATAAGAAGAAAGGTTGAATTTGGGAATTATTTTTAATTTTACAAAATTGGGATTGGACTCATTTTATTTGACTAATAATCCATGAAAAGGGTGTCGATCTCTAATTACCAAAGCAATTCTTCTTGTCATCTTAATTAATTGTCACACTATAAGTTTAGAATAGTCTATTTGACGGTGGTGAATGGTATAAAAATTTTGATGGATAGTCATGTTTAATGTACCTAGGATTTAATTTAATGTACCTGTAAGATTTTATAATGTACCTGATTGACTTTGTAAAGTAGATACTACGAAGTACATATAAGTTGCGTATAGGATTTTGTTTTCATACAAATTAATATTACATTTATACATAATATAATTTATATTATAAAAGTGATGGCTGATTTAAAAAATAGCAGACTAAAATTTTTAATTCACACAATTTTTTTATTATAAACAATATTTTGATGGCGGTGATTGACAAAGAGGTTTTGGCGGTGATTCATGTTTACTGTATCTAAAATATAATATAATGTACCTATTAATTTTTTTTATGTATCTAATTGATTTTGTAAGTTTGATACTCTATAAGCTCTTGCGTATGTATTTTGGAAGTACATATTTGAATTAACGATGTTAAAATCTCAAATTTTCTGGAATTTTGCAATCTCAAATTTTTGTGTTAAAATCTCAAATTTTTGTGTTAAAATCTCAAAGCGGATTCAGGACTCAATGACTTTCTCTAATAAGTTGGGCTTAAAAGATCTTATCTCTATATATATATATATATATATATATATATATATATTGCAATATAAGTTTATCCAAATGATCACTAACTTAGATATATGTCGGTTTGGTTAAACGATTTTGAAAAATAATTAGACTAGAATTTACTTTTATTCATAACATATGGTCAATTTTTGTCGATTTCCAAAATAAAAAGGTAAACAAATAACTGAAACGGAGAAGGTAGCTGCTACTTACGTCAATTCCCAAAATAAAAATGTACCCCGTAATAAATTACCAAAAAGAAAAGGTACTTGTTATGTACGTCCAGCTTGTTGTGATATGATGATGACAATGCTTTTGTGAAGCTGGTCATGACCAACTTGTGGCATGAGTAGAGCTGGCAAGTCTGACCCGACCCGAGTGACTCGACCCGAACCCGAGCAAAAACCGATCCGATTGACCCGAAAATAATGTGACCCGAGAACCGACCCGACCCGACCCGATGATGACCCGTAACCCGACATGACCCGATATTCAGCGACCCGAACCCGACCCAGACCCGACCCGATGACGACCCGACCCGGTATCGACCCGACTAAATTGACGACCCGATAATTTTAAACTTAATTTTGATTAGATTGAAAGCAAATTATTATTTAGAATCATAAATTTAACTTAGTAATGAAGTAATTAAATAAAATAACGGTCGAAATACCTATTTTAGTAGGTAAAAATTGAAATAATTCGATAAAATCGCGCTGACCCGATAATGACCCGACCCAAACCCAGGCAATTCGACCCGATACACTATTTAACCCGATATGACCCGATTCGATTATGACCCAACCGAACCCGACTAACCCGAAGGACACTTTGACCCGACAGACCGAACCCGACATGACCCGACCGAGCTTGACCCGACCCAAACCCGACCGTCGATCAATTCGATCACACCTCTAGGCATGAGTGAGGAGAATCATACTCGTAATTTCTTTGGAAAAATATTATTTAAAATGAAAAGATATTATTTTAAATGGGATAAATAATTATGGAAATATATTATTTTAAAGTTTATCCTTATTCTCCAAGTAATAAATTACCGAAAAGAAAAAGGTACTTGTTATGTACATTTTGCTTGTTGTGATATGATGATGACAACGCTTTTGTGAAACTGGTCATGACCAACTTGTGGCATGAGTGAGGAGAATCATACTCGTAATTTCTTTGGAAAAATATTATTTTAAAATGGAAAGATATTATTTAAAATGGTATCAATAATTATGGAAATATATTATTTTAAAGTTTATCCTTGTTCCCCAAGTATTACTCCTTAATACTCCCTCCATTCAATTACATTCCCAACATAACACTATTTTCTACTATTCATATATTCGGAAAATTTTCGATATTGTGGTTAATATATAATTGAGAATATGGTCATGTGTGATTTTGTTTTGTTTGTCTTCTTACACACAATATTAAAATTACATTTCTACAATTTTTTACAATACGTAACAATAAATATTATCATTGCAAAATGCGGCTCAGCAAGTGGACCATGACATCATGTAGTGAATGAAGTTGAATGGAAGGACTATGCAAGATCTTATCCTACTTTACGAAGAAATCAAGGCATTTATTATTTTGAAAAATGTTTAAAATAATATCGTTGTATGCTTACAAAAACCTATAGATAAAATTTATGGAATTTTAATCGTAAATAATTTTAAAGCAATGACATATTTGAATTTGTCATCAATATATATTTAACAAAATTATATATTTGATAAAATGGATGAAAAAATCAATAGAATTGTTGTTACTCCCAAAAATGAAAATGTTACTCCCAAAAATGAAAACATGGATGAAAAAGAAAATGTTACTCCCAAAAATGAAAAAATCAATAAAATGGATGAAAAAAATCAATATTTGAGTAAATGAATCATCCAAAAATGAAAATGTTACTCCCTCCCACTCTTGAGTAAATCCATCATAAGACAGTTTTGACGCGTAAAACGACCAATAAAATTCTCAACACTTCATAATATGTGAGCATTAAATGATGTGTTGACTGTTGCAGTCGTGAAACCCGTTTCCGGGGGGAGGGTGTATAAGTGTATATATATACTCCGTATATATATTAGCTGCATTCTTCCCTCACATTTCAAACCATAAAAACAATTCATTCACAAACACCATTTTTTTTAACCTCCTTAACAATCCAATTTCAATGGCATCTAATGACATCAACATTCCGAACGAAATAGTCATAGATATCCTGGTACGATTACCCGTAACATCGATATATCGATTCAAATGCGTGTGCAAAACTTGGTATGTTTTAATTGGAAGCCATGAATTTTACAAACTCCATTTTAATAGATCGTTAAAAACCAAATATTCTAATTGCTCCCTTATTTTAGCCTTTAAGCGTACAATTATGGTTAACGGGGTTCAACCTGCGGTAGTCTCATGCCTATATCGCGCATACTTTGACCTCAGTGAGGTTGCATTGCCCCCTTCTTTTCGACCATCCCTCGAGAATATTAGTAGTAATGACCACGACTTGTATCATACAATTTACGGTGATGCAGTGAACAACAAACACTTGGTGTATGGTAATTTTGAGGTTGTCGGGTCATGCAATGGTTTGGTTTTAAATCTTTTAATAGTAAGTAGGATGGGACATTTTGCAATTTGTAACCCGGCTCTCGAAAACGAGCACGCCTTCAAAATATTACCTAGCATTAATTTCCGTGACTACTTTCCTTCATTTTATGAACATAGCCAAGGATTTCGTGTACTTTACCGCCGGGAGGGTCACGGCTATTTTGACTCTTACCTTCATTGTATACGGTATGGGGTGTTTGGATTTGGGTATGATTCGGTATCTAGTTTGTATATGATTGTGTGCTTCACACCTCATACAGCCCTCGTCTTTAGCTTGGCAAAAGACGGTCGTGGTTCGTGGAGGTCCATCGACGTCCCACGGGATGTTCTTAAGCATGATTTGTACATAGGACCTGAACCAGAGTACGAAAGGGTTATAATGCAGGCTTACGGTCACGGGGTTTCGACAAACAATCACTTGCATTGGCGTATTACCGAGTTTCATCCAGAGGTTTTCGAGTACTCGTGGGAGGGGATCCTTAGCTTCGACATTGGCAATGAAAAATGGGGTCGAGTACCGGTCCTAGATGAACTCGCTATAAAATCATACATTATAGAGATAGGGGTATTAGATGGGTGTTTATGTTTATTAAATTCGCGAAGAAGTAATTACTTTAGTCTTGATTTATGGATTATGAAAGAGTATGGAGTGAAGGAATCGTGGACAAAGCTGTTTAAAGTGCCTAACGGAAGTGAAATTCCATTGTTTCATCAAAAGGGTCGATACAAGTTCTTATTACCTGGAACAGAAGAGGGTTTGGGATGGTTTAATCCAACCGATAACAAGATTAGGAAGATTGAATTTCATGGCTGTGAGTTTAGCGGGGAGAATTATTATTTCGACAGGGCTGAATTGTGTTTTGAAAGTTTTGTTGATCCATTTTCTACTATGTATTGAAATATGTTATGCTCGTAACATGTTTGCGAGCGTGTTTCGATCACAATGAAATCGATGATGATTTGCAAGCAAGGAAAGGCAGACAACTTGAGGAGCATAGAATGTAATTTCATTTACAACGTTTGTTTATCCCAACTATGCTAGGTTTTTTTTTTTTTTTTTTGTTTTTTTTTTATCATTTTCATTTGATGTAGTTGCTTGTAGAGTCGTATGGTTTATGTACTTCATCAGAATATGTACATCCGGCTTGTCATGAGAACAATGCTTTTGTAAACCTGGTACGGGGTACGAAACTCAAACTTGTGACTTAACAAATCAATACAATGTACTCCGTAACTTTCATGTCAAGACATATTTAATTACTCGTATTTTTATTGTGATCATTTAAAAACCACAAAAAATTCGTCAATTTTTTTACTAAAACTAGTACTCCATGCATACATCTAGAGGTGCCTCGCTTGACCCGTTACTTCCAAAGAGCCGATTCCAGATCAAAGAACACAAAATATTTTACTCCGGACTGGCGAAGGAGGTTAGAGGGGATTCAGTGAACACAACGGACTTGTGTAGCCGATGGCAATTAAATTGGCTTGGTATTGTAGGGATCGGATCCCATTCACTAATCAAGTATTAGTGTAAATCAAATTACTCTAATTTGATTTAGCAAGATCTATGTAGTACAAATTTACATTGTAAACAAGTTTAGAAATTTATACCTTTCTCTTAAAGGATATTAGGGCACTAAACTAGAACTCCTTTCTAGTTTAGTTTCTTGAGATATAGCTTAGGATGATCCTCCAAAGAACCCAAGTTTTCAAAGAGAAAACCTCCTAAAAGATGCACCCAAGAACACTCCAAATAATACTAAGTATTTAGATCTAGAAATAGCTTAGTATTAGCTTGATAATATGAAAATTATTATTATTACTAACTCTTAGTAATCCTTAATATGAGAATGTTATTTAGAGAGAAAATGAGAGAGAAAGGAGAGAATGCTTGAATAAATCAACTTTCTCTTAGCCTTGTGTTTTATGTAGAGAAACAAGTAAAAAATGAAGTGTCCAAGACACTCCAAATTTTCACCCCTTATGCATGTAGAGAAGAGAAGAGTCTTTCTCTTGATAAGAGAAATTGGTTGCATTGTGATCATTGTGTTTTTCACATGCATGTGTAAACAAAATGAATAGGACAAAAGGAAGCATCTATCCTCTTGTGTGTCCAACTTGGACGGTCCACTATGCCCATAATGGGTCCATTTTGTTCATCAATATTTGTCTCACAAATTGATATAATTTATCACTTAATTATCTAATATAATAAAGTGTAAATCAATTAAACTCTTCCTTAATATACATGTACTTTACACATATATTAAAAATGTACTTTTACCAATCTCATTAGTAAAATATACATGATTAGTGAATTAACAGTTAATCACTAATTCTCATCTCCTCCAGTAATTTTATCGATATAAAATTAAATCACTCGAGTTCACAACTCGATTTCTCTCTAAATTAATTCAGCGACTAACCGTTAGTCGAATTATCAAGTTACTAATTTAATCGTATCTCATACAATTAATTAGCTTTATCATTTGGAGTACGTTCCTATAGGTGTGACTTAAAGGGATCAATTGATTACCGCCGTTCTCACGACAATAACGTCAAACTCTAGTCAGCCAACCGTTATTGATTTACGTTAATCAATTGACAATAATTCAGGATTATCCCCATGTATTCCTTAATTGAGATTTATTAAGTAATCGCACTATCATGGAGGACACTTACTCAACAATCTCCCACTTGTCCGAGACAAGTTGTGCATTACCAATTCTCATGTCCGTTTCACATCTCCCACTCGATGCAAGGTGTCTTACAGTCGTGCTTGCATCTGAGATATATATCGTGAGTGGTTTCCTCGATAAGGAGAGAGTAGTTGCCTGACCGTGGAATCTACCGTAGATTCTTACCGAGCGTGGCCACGCATTTTCGACTACTCCTCGAGTGGCCCAAAGATGTTTTACCCTGACGAGGGTGGACATTTCCTTCCACTCGATTTCTTTGTATAATGCAGATCACCATGACCCCAAAGATGCCCTTATAACCCCCTTTCACTGCGCGGCAGGACAAAATGAAAGTCACTCGGAACCGCACCGACTCGCATAATCGGTTCAGGTCAAAGAATCGACTCAAAGAATACTATAGAATTCCCACCACGACCAGGTTTCAATCTCATTGAAAGGAATTCTATAAGCGTCCTTGTCCGACGAGTGTATCACGATCTGTCTATGCAAACGAGCAAATATCACTATGACCCCATGGTGTTGAACCCACCATCGAACGACTTGCAATCTAGTCTCTTCGAGATGTCACCTCATATGAGAGACTAGGGACCAAATACTTAGTTTATACCGTTCACTTGAATATGTTCAAAGTTGTCGCACAACTATTCGGATAAACAAAGTATGCATTCAATAATGACTTAAAAGAGTAAATATACTCTAAACAATGAATGTTATTTTCATATATGTAATAGGATACTTTATCCATTACATATCTTGAAAACTAAAGGAAATCAGGCATACGCCTCAACCCCATAGAGGCGGTGTGCGCGTCATGCTTAGCCCTCGAAAGAGGCTTGGTTAAAGGATCAGCGATGTTATCGTCTGTCCCAACCTTACAAATATCTATTTCCTTCCTTTTTCACGTTATCTCTTATAACATGGTATTTCCTCAAAACGTGTCTAGACTTATTACTAGACTTGGCCTCCTTTGCTAGAGAGATGGCCCCACTATTATCATAATAAATAGTGATTGGATTTGCGGCACTAGCGACTACTCTTAGTCCATTCAAGAATTGCCGAATCCATACAGCTTCTTTAGCGACTTGAAGGCGCCAAATATTCACTTACATTGTAGAATCCGGTGACACTTTGCTTGAAACCCTTTTCAAAGAAATAGCACCCCATAAAGACATAGCCGGATTGGGATTTCAGATAATCCCCATCGGTTTGGAAACTTGCATCCGTGTAACCGCTTTACACGTGGCTCAAGTTGACCTCCAAACACTAAACGAATCCTTAGTTCTTCTCAAGTACTTAAGGATGTTCTTCACTATCCCGTGATTCTCACCGGGATTAGCTTGATACTCGTCATGCTCAAAGCGAAAGCGACATTGGGACGAGTGCACATCATAGCATACATGATTGATCTTACAATGAAGCATAAGGGATTAATTTCATGCGTTCAATTTCGCGAGTCGTAGGACATTGAGATTTCTTGATGTTATTCCTACACTCATCGGAATAAAGCCTCTCTTGGAGTCTTTCAAATTGAACCTATCAAGAATCTTATCAATATAAGTTTCTTGTCTTAATGCTAGTATCCTTTTAGATCTATCTCTATAGCTCCAGATACCCAAGATGCGTTGTGCCTCTCCCGAGTCCTTCATTTGGAAATGGTTCCCCTATTCCACCTTTAGCGAGTTCAGACTTGGAATATCATTGCCAATCAAAAGTATGTCATGCACATACAAAACAAGGAAGGTTACTTTACTCCCACTAAACTTCATGTATAAACAAGGTTCCTCGGCTCTTCGTGCGTATCCATTTTGTTTTTTAACATGATCGATTCTGTGTTTTCAACTCCTTGATGCTTGCTTAAGACCATAAATGGATCTCTTAAGCTTGCATACTTTCTTAGGAGTTAGATGTATCTACAAAACCTTTAGGTTGTGTCATGTACACTTCCTCTTCTAGAATCTCATTCAAGAAGGCGGTTTTACATCCATTTGCCATATTTCATATTCATGAAATGCATTTACCGCTAAGATTATCCTTATGGATCGAAGCATAGCCCCCGGTGCAAAGGTTTCATCATAATGAATACCTTGGACTTGTGAAAAGCCCTTTGCCACCAATCTAGCTTTGTAAACATCAATATGTTTATCCATGCCGAGTTTGATTTTGAATATCCATTTACACTGAAGGGGTCTCACTCCTTCAGGTAAATCTACCAAGTCACAAACTTGGTTCTCGTACATAGAATCCATTTCGGATTTCATGGCCTCTAGCCATTGTTCGGAGTTGGGGCTACTAATAGCCGCCTTGTAGGTTGAGGGTTCGTTGCTTTCGAATAACAACAAATCGCCTCCTCCTCCTCGATGTTCACCGAGGTAACTGGCCAGGTTGATGACTAATTCTTCCCGACCTCCTAGGGATTACTCTTGAGTGTCGAGGAAGGCGAGAGCGGTTTCCTCATTTTCTGCTTCGGTTTGTGGCTCTTGAACTTCATCAAGTTCAAATTTTCTCCCACTCTGTCTCTAGAAATATATTTATTTTCTAGAAAGACAGCATCACGAGCCACAAACTCTTTGTTCTCGTGAGGGTTGTAGAAGTAAAATCCACACGTTTCCTTAGGAAAACCTACAAATAGGGAACCTTTTCCGTCCATATCTCATATGGAGCCGCTTTAGTCGGACTTCGATTTAGTGAGAAAACAGCAAACGATAGCGTAAAGCCCCAAATCGATCCAGGAAGCTCACTTTGACTCATCATAGACCGAACCATATCTAGCAAGGTTCGGTTTCTTCTTTCTGCAACACCATTCAACAGTGGTGTCCTGGAGGAGTCAATTTGTGATACTCTATCACAATTCTTAAGATGTGAATCAAACTCATTACTTAGATATTTGCCACCACGATCCGATCGTAGTGCTTCTATCTTCTTATCCAATTGGTTCTCAACCTCATTTTGAAATTAATGATATCCTCCTTTAGCGGTGATGTTTAATGGATCACACACATCAATATGTATGAGTCCTAAAAACTTCACTTGCTCGTGTCCCTTTACCACTAAAGGGTGCACGAGTCATTTTGCCTTAAAAGGCAAGCCTCGCACGTACCATATGATTCGCAATCAAATGGTTTGAGAACATTTGGTCTCAACAAGTCTCTTTGTGCGTCTATCGTTTATGTGACCTAAACGACAATGCCAAAGGTAGGATTTGTTTGATTCATTCATTTTGAGCTTCTTGTTCTTTATATGATAAACATCATTGACATTATTTAAAACATGAATACCTCCAATCGAAATGGTTTCACCATAAACCATTTCATTAAATGAAAAAGTACGTCGATTGTTCTTAATCATAAAAGCCTTCCGTTTCAAACACGGAGACGGAGATAATGTTTTTTGGTTAGAGTTGGTACAAAATAACGCTTATTCAAAAACAACTCTAAACCACTAGCTAGAGCGAGTACATTGGTTCCCACGGAAACGGCCGCTACTCTAGCTCCATTAACCATGCGGAGATCTACATCACCCTTGGCTAGTGCTCGCACATTTCTCATTCCTTGCAAGTGATTGCAAAGATGAGATCCACATCCGGTATCCCATACCCATGTAGAAATGCAAGCATGATTTATGTCAATCATATAAAGTCTAGAAGAAATAATATCTTTGGATGTCGCACATCCATCATTCTTTTCCTTCAAGGATTTGGGACAATTTCGCTTCCAACGGCCAGGGTTTGGGCTTGCTATGCACAATAGCCTTTCCCTTCCCCTTATCTTCCTTGAACCGAGCTTTATAAGCTCCCTTCCCTTTCATGACCCTAATGTGTATGCTCTTCAATCTCATTGAAAGAACATCTTTTCTCTCAATCTCATTCACTTTCATGCTCTTTGTGTTAAAGCACATCGTCGTCACTCTAGTGAATATCTCATATGCACTTTAATGAGTAACGAAGCGAAGTTTGAGAGAAGGTGACATTGACCAGATCAAAACACTTTTAACGTCATTGACAGCCTTTAGGTGCTCATCGTGACGCGCCAAGGCCGCCACGGTGGCCCCAAGTCCGGGTTCGGTGGGAGGTTATTCGGTAAGGTATTTAAGCACATTGTTGGATTGAGCGGCGCCTCTTATAGTCGAATCTCATTCGACAAAGTTGCTTCCGTCATCCTTTAGGATACACTTATCCATCACGGTTCTCAACCATGAAAATTTACCCAAAATGGGTGCGGGAGTTGAAGATGTCATTGCGATTTCAAATAAATAATTCTACAACAAATATGAGGAAATAATATTAACATTCATTGTACATTAATGACATTTGCTAAAACTCCCTTTTAAAAACAAATGTCCATTTATATAATGATCTCCCACGAAATTATATAAATGATTCCAAGACTCGTTTTTTCATATAAAATTAGACATCTCATGTTTCCTTTTATATAAAAACGATAAGTCAACACTTGACTAATTCTACACTAGAATGCTTGGTTGATGATTTTCCTTAAAATGCATCGATTAGCCCCAAATAACTCTTATTCGGTTGAGTCCAAACCAAATTAGCATGGGACTTCCTCCCACTACTTACCCATGGTAACAAGGTTCCACGTCGCGGAGGTCCTCACGAACATGGGGTTCATAGTTGCTAAATTTGGAAAGGCTTAATCTCAATTCATTTTGATAAAAATGTGGGTGATCTTGTCAATTTTAGTCATAAAATTCTTTATAAGTGAACTAATTTAGGAATCGTGACTTAAATCGACAATCATAGTGGGATATCGTGGCATGCATGGCGATTTTGGCATGTGTGCGGAAAAAAAAGCAAACAAACAAGCATCAAGCAAACATAAACCTAGTATGGCCACCTAAAATAATTAAAATACAAGGAGTTACAAATTGGAAACCAACTCCTTTGGTCCCTCTTCATAATGGATCTCATCCAAGGCTCCTCCTTGGCTTTAGAACTCTTCTAAGGCTCCAGTCGATCTCCATCAATGCCTTCGATTTACAAATAGTTACAAGTATGATTTACAAATGAATACATAGCAATCCTATTATACATTTATAAATGAAATAAACTATTAAAAATTACAAACCGGCGATACGAGATCGCATTTAATTACAAACCACACGATATTCCCTTTCATTACGGGTAATATCGGTAAAAATATAACAAACTATGGCCATACTAGTAAAAATAAACATTCATTCAATAATAAACATTCATCCAAACATGCATAATGTAAAGCTTATAAATAAAAACATGCCAAAATCGCCCTAAACAATAATCGCATTTAATCGTTTCAAACCGATCTCATTTTTTAACCGATTAATCTTATATTAATCAATAATGCTTAAAACACCTTTTAAGCTTGAACTAAACTTCTAAACTGATTTTAGAACACCCAACATTAGTTTATACTAACATATGGTGATTTTAGTTCATAAACATGGTCATTTGCTAATTAGAAGTACTTTAATCATAACCCTTTTATGAATAAAGCTTTATAAAATCAAAATAAAATAAAATAAAATTATTTTTATTTTGAAAAATTTTGTATATTCTGGAACACTTCCAAAATATCAGAAAAGAAAAGTTTGGCCAGAAAATATTTACGAATTATTTTATATAAAATAACATACGATTTCATCGATTTTAACTCATAAAATCAAGAAAACGTCTAAAGCAGTGAGGTAAAATCCCAAATTTATACGAGAGCATCCTCATAATGTGTAAAAATATTGGTATAAATTTCATGTCCAGAAAACAACATTTACTATATTTTTGGACATAAAATGCAAACCATACCGATTTTAAACAAAAATATGAATAAATATTCAAAACTCAAAATCTGACTTTGAAAATTTACATGCAGAATGTATAAATATGAAATATCACTGTGTAAAAATTTCGTGACCAGATTCGAACTATAACTATTTATAGTAATTATTTTAGCCAAAAACACACTTTTTGACTCGGTTTTGTATAAAAATCATTTAAATTAGCAAACAAATTCCAAAAATTACGAAATTTGACCAGAAACTTCATGAGACCAGAAACTTTGCATGCTATAAAAATCTCGTGTTAAAACCATTTTTAACACTATTTTCGGATTTTATGTTATTTATTCTCAATAAATACATAAAACTCCAAAAACAACAAAATAAATTTGTAACTACAAGCCTTGGCTCTGATACCACTTGTAGGGATCGGATCCCATTCACTAATCAAGTATTAGTGTAAATCAAATTACTCTAATTTGATTTAGCAAGATCTATGTAGTACAAATTTACATTGTAAACAAGTTTAGAAATTTATACCTTTCTCTTAAAGGATATTAGGGCACTAAACTAGAACTCCTTTCTAGTTTAGTTTCTTGAGATATAGCTTAGGATGATCCTCCAAAGAACCCAAGTTTTCAAAGAGAAAACCTCCTAAAAGATGCACCCAAGAACACTCCAAATAATACTAAGTATTTAGATCTAGAAATAGCTTAGTATTAGCTTGATAATATGAAAATTATTATTATTACTAACTCTTAGTAATCCTTAATATGAGAATGTTATTTAGAGAGAAAATGAGAGAGAAAGGAGAGAATGCTTGAATAAATCAACTTTCTCTTAGCCTTGTGTTTTATGTAGAGAAACAAGTAAAAAATGAAGTGTCCAAGACACTCCAAATTTTCGGCCCCCTTATGCATGTAGAGAAGAGAAGAGTCTTTCTCTTGATAAGAGAAATTGGTTGCATTGTGATCCTTGTGTTTTTTCACATGCATGTGTAAACAAAATGAATAGGACAAAAGGAAGCATCTATCCTCTTGTGTGTCCAACTTGGACGGTCCACTATGCCCATAATGGGTCCATTTTGTTCATCAATATTTGTCTCACAAATTGATATAATTTATCACTTAATTATCTAATATAATAAAGTGTAAATCAATTAAACTCTTCCTTAATATACATGTACTTTACACATATATTAAAAATGTACTTTTACCAATCTCATTAGTAAAATATACATGATTAGTGAATTAACAGTTAATCACTAATTCTCATCTCCTCCAGTAATTTTATCGATATAAAATTAAATCACTCGAGTTCACAACTCGATTTCTCTCTAAATTAATTCACTGACTAACCGTTAGTCGAATTATCAAGTTACTAATTTAATCGTATCTCATACAATTAATTAGCTTTATCATTTGGAGTACGTTCCTATAGGTGTGACTTAAAGGGATCAATTGATTACCGCCGTTCTCACGACAATAACGTCAAACTCTAGTCAGCCAACCGTTATTGATTTACGTTAATCAATTGACAATAATTCAGGATTATCCCCATGTATTCCTTAATTGAGATTTATTAAGTAATCGCACTATTGCGGAGGACACTTACTCCAACAGGTATTACATTGGAACGCTTCCCTGCTTATTTAACGAATTTCGTTATCACTCTTTTTGCACTTCCTGTTTCAGTTTCAGTCTTCCCTGTCTTCATACTCCTAAGTACACACGGCTCAGGCAACGTTGCAACTTGCAACTAACATTTTTCCGAATATTAAAGTCCAAACGAGTAACATTAGGAATGATGATCAAGGTAAGACTTTAAGAGCCATAATTAGGTATCTAGCCGAAAAAAGATACGTAAATTGCATAGTAGTGTACCTTGTTAGTGGTGCTTCATCTAAAAGACGCACCTAAAAGGTCCCGAATTATTTTCATGAGTGCCTCAGATGAGACGTTGTTTATTTATCTAAGAACGATGGAGGGACAAATAAGACCAGATGAAAGATAGTAATGAGTCTAATGACTGTAGAAAGTCAGAGTAACGAGCGACAAAGGATCGACTACACGATTAATAATGCCAAGCAGATACAATACGGTAATTCTATCAAAAACCGTTCAAATTACCGAAAAATGATAACATAACTAAGGGTCTCTTCTAATCATCCTATTTTTGCTTATCGTATCAGAGAAGAGAACAAACAATAAATTACTTCAACACGTCTCTCTAATTTGTTCCTCAAATCCAACAAATTTATGGGATTTCATCGCAAACTAGACTTATCCGTGACTAATATTATAGAACTTGATTTCAGCAAGGCGAAACCCAGGTTTAAAATGGTCAAATTTTAACCTAATTTCGCCAAAATGGCAAAAATTCAACAAATTCACGATTAAAAACCCTAATTCTGCAACTTCACCACGACACAAATCAAATTCGATTCAAAGCATATAGATAAATATCAATAATTAGAAATATTAATTAGTTGAATAAATATCAAGAATCATGAAGAAATGCTACAGAAAAAAAGGATGATTAAAGCGAAGTATCGAGGAGGTCTGGTGATTATAACTCCAGAAGACGGACCTGTTCTTTCCAGCTTATTTTCATTCCATTTCGATTCGATTCATTCATTTCGATTCGATTCGATTCGATTCCATTCCATTCGATTCGATTCGATTCGATTCATTCCTTTGATTCGATTCGATTCGATTCATTGATTTATGTTATAAATTTGAACTTCATTCGATTTAGTTCGATTCATTCGATTCGATTCGATTCGATTCGATTCATTCCTTCGATTCGATTCGATTCATTCGATTGATTCGATTCAGCTCTAAAAAGTTCGAAAGAACAGGTCCTAAGACGACAACGGTGGCGGCGGAGGCGGCGGTGGTTTGGAAATTGATTCGAAAGAAGACGCCATTGATTTTGCATCTTTGGAGAACTTCTGAAATGCTCTTTGAATTTCTTCCATTAATTCGCCCAATTTCTGAAGAACCCTAATTTAGTAATTACAACAATCCCCCCCCCCCCCCCTTTTCTTTTTTTTGGGCAATAGTGACATATTTGCATTACAATAACTGCTCCCAACCGTTAAAGTCGGGTATTACAATTACGATACAAATACAACATACACTACAAATAAGATCATATATAATAATGGGATATATCCCACGGTACCCCCGAACTTTGGCAAATTACACATGGTACCCCATGTGTGAAGTTTGTACACATGGTACCCCTAAACATTGTTAAAATGTGCCCAATATGCCCCATGTAAGTAACTTCCGTTAATTAGTGTAACGGCAGAGTGATTAGAGTATACTTAATTTTGGAGGGAAATTTAGAATTTGAGATGAACAAATTTTTGTGAAGTGAATGCCCATGGTACCCCTCAATTTACGTATTGTGCCCAAAATGCCCAAAATTCATTTAAAGCCAAAAAAATGGCTATATTTGAGAGTTGACCGTTGGAACCTTTGTTATAAGAAGCATGAGACATTCATTATCACAGCCCAAGGCATCATCACACATATTAGGTAATAAAAAAACGCATACGAAATCATCCATATTCGACGATGTCTTATACCTCTCATTCAAATTCAAATTCAAGAGGAGTGGAAGTGGAAAACAAACAAGGCCCGAGATGCAATAGAAGATCAAACATATGATCTTCCGGACCTACTGCAACCAATCCGTTCAAGCTATATTACAAGTGTGATGAATGCAATTGGTTTCAATGGTGCAAAGCTAGAGGCGAAGAGCCCACACCACCACCTACTAAACAACCCACACCACACACTGAACAACCCCTTAAACAACCTACACCACTACCCACTGAAGAACCCAAACTACCAGCCACAAAAGAGCCCACACCACCACCCACTGAAGAACCCCAATCCACTACACAGCTCACATCACCACCTAGTGAACAATCACAGCCTGAGCCCACACCACAACCTGAGCCCACATCACAACCAGAAGCACAGCCCACTGAAACCCCACAACCAACTGAACCCCCACAACCCACACCTCAATCCTTTGAACAACCCATTTCTCCACCTCAAACATTTGAAACACAATCCCAATGTCCAACTTCGGATAGATTTGTAACACAACCCACTCAAGATAAAACCACTGAAACCCAAACACAACAATTTCAACCTATTTTGAAACCAAACCCCCTACTAATCAACCTCAAAGAATGAAGAAGGTAGCTAACACAACAACATTCTTCAGTGGGTGGTGGTGTGGGCTCTTCGCCTCTAGCTTTGCACCTTTGAAACCAATTGCATTCATCACACTTGTAATATAGCTTGAACGGATTGGTTGCAGTAGGTCCGGAAGATCGTATGTTTGATCTTCTATTGCATCTCGGGCATTGTTTGTTTTCCACTTCAACTCCTCTTGAATTTGAACTTGAATGAGAGGTATAAGACATCGTCGAATATGGGTGATTTCGTATGCGTTTTTTTATTACCTAATATGTGTGATGATGTCTTGGGTTGTGATAATGAATGTCTCATACTTCTTATAACAAAGGCTCCAACGGTCAACTCTCAAATATAGCCCTTTTTTGGCTTTAAATGAATTTTGGGCATTTTGGGCACAATACGTAAATTGAGGGGTACCATGGGCATTCACTTCACAAAAATTTGTTCATCTCAAATTCTAAATTTCCCTCCAAAATTAAGTATACTCTAATCACTCTGCCGTTACACTAATTAACGGAAGTTACTTACATGGGGCATATTGGGCACATTTTAACAATGTTTAGGGGTACCATGTGTACAAACTTCACACATGGGGTACCATGTGTAATTTGCCAAAGTTCGGGGGTACCGTGGGAAATATCCCTATAATAATTAGTACTACTACAAAATTAGATCTGCAGCCGGGAGCCAAAATAGGTAGGTGGAGTACGAAAACTTGGCCTCGAGCCTTGTCGCCAACCGTATAAGTATCGCTGATGTCTTCTAGAGGTCCTCTTAACTTTTGGGCTAGCGAGTGACGAGAACAAGATATACTTACGCTAATGAAGCGTAGAAATTTTAGGTGGAATGCAAAACAAAGTTCGCCTCCGATGGAGTATAAACTCCTACATCTTGGTGATCTAACCCAACACCCAAAAGAATTGCATACCGAGAAGAATAGCAACCAAATAGACCTTATGGAACAATGCTCCTCAACCAAACTCCTGGTCACAATCGTCATGGAAAGCTTTCCAAGAACGAAACATACCAAAACCGAACACTTACAGATCAATAAAGCCTTATACATGCTTATAGACTCATCATGAGACATCAACCACGAAATTGAGGACAGGACACCCCAACACGTAATATAACTTATTCTTCCTTTATTTGAACAAAAGGATACTAAAAACATTACAGCCCAGATACATGACACTCTCAGCAACCTAGACATATACTGATTGAAATACAACCACCGCAACCAAACCAACCACATCGACCAACCACCCGCAACAGTACGACTCAAACAAAGACCTCAAACACACCAAAAACCCGAACAACCACCAAACCCGAAGCCCGCAAAGACAACCACAGACCCGATCCCATTCCTCCATACCAACCGTAACCAATATATTTGTTTTTTTTTTTTTTTTTTTTTTAATGTTTGTAATATTAGAAAAGGCCCCTACCACTAACTCACGCATGCACAAAGTTTCCCCTTAACCTTTTGCTTTTTACTTTTCCTTTTTTTTTTTTTTTATATTAAAATTGCCTCTTCATTATAACCCTTATTATAAACCACTCTTATTCTTTTCCATCTTCATTTTCTTTTTCCAAACTAAGAAACAACACATTCAAAAGAAGAGGCAACCAAAATCCAGACTCAAGAACGAACCAATGTAAACAGTTAGGTGGGGGAAGGGGCGAGGGAGAGGGGAACACCATATCTGTTTCAAGAAGCCACCAAGAACCTTAAAAGAGAAAGGACTGGAGGAGGTGGGGGAGGGGGGCGAGGGGAAGAGGAACACCTCCTCCACGGCGGTGACAAGCCAGAGTCGGGTCGGGGAAGAACCACGACAACCAACACCAAAACAAAGGGGAGAAATGACAGAGAGAGGCAGAGACCATCAGATCGGGGAAGAGATGACAAACACGAACCCAAAACAAGGAAGCATGGACGGAAAAGGTGACTCGGGCGGCCGAACGGTTACATGCAAGCCCAAAAGCGATGAAAGGTGTGCTGTACGATTTTTAGCCGGTCCACCGGAGATGGGCCAGAGGGCGGCCACATCTCCGGTAGATGTTGAGCTTGGAGCGGGTGGTGGGAGGTGAGGGAGGCGGCGGCGGCGGAACTAGGTTTAGGTTTTTTGGGTTTTTTTAGAGAGAAGGTGGAGAGCTTTTTTTTAGAGAGAGAATATTTCCCCCTTTTTTGATGTGTTTAGGGTTTTAGGAAATTTGGGGGGTTTTTGGTATTTTTACAATTTAGTCAAATTAAGAATGAGCATGAACAATCCAATTTAGGATAGTTATGTTAATTCTTGTATTTTGACTTGGTAAATAAATTTGCGAAGAAATTAATAATGTTTTTAAGTTTCGATTAAAATACTTTACGCATATAAAATATCATTTCGTTATTGTAATGCTAATTATATATCATTTCGTTGTTCTGAGATTAAAATTGTCGAGTTAGTTGTTAATTTGACGACATTTCGTTTAATATGAGTCTCAACTTGAGGACTTTGGTCCTCCAATGACAATACACTTATACACCATCTTAGTAATGTTGTTTGAAATACTAGTTTAGATCCCGTGTATCAATGCACGGTAATTATAGATATTATTGTTTTTAATTAATAAAATTATAGGTAATAAATCAATTGAAAAATAATACGGAGTAATGTTAATTTGTATGATATTCAAGTGTACATTTAGCATAGATTCTAAATACAAACAAATATGAAGTGCATATATTTTATTTTCTAAGACTTTATGTACAAAATTTCGGTAAAACATTAATTTTTGAGTAGAAAATATAGAATGAAAAGTAAAAAAAAATTAAAATAAGCAGATATTTAGTTTAGGATAAATATTTTCTTGACAAAGCTAAAATAAATACTAAATATACATATTTGAAATGAAATGTAGAGTTATAGCAAAATAATATATTAAGTATTTAGTTTTCATTTCTAATATAGAATTAAATGAAAATTAAAATACTGAAATATAAAATAACGAATTTAAGATAAATCTATTGTTAAAAGCTAAGATTTTATTATTTTATGTATAATATTAATGTGAACATAATTATTGAGTAATTTAATTATAGATACTCCCTCCATTCATTTCCATTTGCATCAAAGAGAAAAAACTCACTATTTATTCAAGTGTGTAATTTTCAGAATTTCTCACAACGTATTAAATAAAATATAGTCATGTGAGGTCTTGTTTTATAGGTTTTAATGAGTACAATAAGAATATCTAAATTTTATAATTTTTAAAAATGTAAAACTTTATATATTTGTGTTCCAACATTTGCGTTGACAAACGTGAAAAAGCAAATGATGCAAATGAAATTGAATAGAGGGAGTAATTAATGAATATAGACTTAATAATATATATAATAAAATGGATGATGTAAGCATGAGGTTTTGGCGGGAAAAAATCACATAGAATCGTGACATGTGGCATTGATGATGTCAGCGATAACTGTGATTTAGTATAATAAAAATTCTCAAATCTTATATTCTTTACTTAAATAAGATGCAAAATTTTATGAAGTTGATTTGTAGAGTAGTTTTAAGGTCAATATTCATTACTTAAATAAGTTGTAATATATATTAGAATTTGTGTTATTTTTATTTTTTAATTATTAAAATGATTATGATGTCATCAATTGAAATTGGCGGGAAAATATTGCACGAGAAGTTGACATGTGGCAAAAATGATGTCAGCGAAAACTCCCTTTTAGTAGAATAAGATACGGTGTTCTTCTCGTAGTTACATTGTTTTGCTTTAAAAGGGAGAATGTAACATGTTTTTCGGCAAGTATAATAAAGATATTTATGAATAGTGGCGAGCTTCACATGTGTCATGGGTGGTCGCCCATCAGTCCATTCAGTTCGGAACTAGGCCCCAACAATTGAAGAGCATCATATTATAAATCTTGGGACATATTCTATGAAATGGTTTATACTACTTTATAGTGACATAATGCATGGTTATATTTTTAATAAAGAGTTTGAGGCCATGGGTTCAATTCTCCCTATTTTAATATTTAAAACTTGATTGCACATTAAAATGTAACCACTAAGTTTAGCGTCTCGATCGAAACACATTTAAGAACATGGTCCCAATTTTCATTGGGCACCCTTAGTGATGCATCCTACCTTTTCCATCTCAATCGTTTTTGAAGGGAAATTTCACACGAATATAATGAAATATACTTGATTTTCTCAATACATACTCGGCTTCGATTAATCTTAGAGTATACCCCAACTATAGAACACTGGTTCTCAAAATATACCATGTCAAATTTGTACTCCCTCCGTTTCGATGATTTGTTTACGTTTACTTTATACACGTTTATTAATGTGATGAGAGAGATAAAGAAAAAACCAATAAAATAATAAGAAAAGTACAATAAAGGGCCCACTTTATAGAAACTAATAGATGTAATTGGTTAAAGTAGTATGGGCCTACGACCATTTATAGAAATGTAAACAAATGACCCGTACACCCTAAAATAGAAAGTGTAAACAAATGACCGGGACGGAGGGAGTACAAGATGTTTGTGAATTGATTTTTTATAGCCTAATGTAATAAAGATTTTGAGTCTTTTTTCACTAGTATGATCGAGTGATCTTTCGGGAACTTTTTATTGACTTTTACCTTTGATGAAAAGTGATCTTAGTGTATTTTGAGAAGAGCATGCATAGTTCAATATATTGTTGTAAATTTTCCCCTTATTAAATGCAATTGCTTTTAGGTAGCGTTTGGGAACTTAAATTTGATTTTAAATTTAAGATTTAAAATTATACATTTGAAATAAAGAGTTTTAAAATCAAATCACTAGTTGTGTGAGTTAGGAGTTGGCAATGACACCATTTAGGGTGTCATTTGATATTAGCTAGTTTTCTTAAGGGATGAATTTGGGTTGAATTTGGCTCAAATACAAATCTAAATCTTCCAAGTTCCCAAACACCTAATTTATACTCGTAACTTATTTGGAAAAATATTATTTAAAAACATTATGCAATATTTTATTTAAAATAGAAATATATTATTTTAAATGGTATAAATATTATTTAAAATAGAAAATATATTATTTAAAATAGAAATATATTAAAATAGAAATATATTACTTGTGGCATGAGTGAGGAGAATCATACTCGTAACTTCTTTGGAAAAATATTATTTAAAATAGAAATATATTATTTTAAATGGTATAGATAATTATGGAAATATATTATTTTAAAGTTTATCCTTGTGCCCCAAGTATTACTCCTTAATATGCAAGATCTTATCCTACTTTACGAAGAAATCAAGGCATTTATTATATACTCCGTATTGGACAATATTTAAAATAATATCGTTGTATCTAACAAACATAATTTTTTGTGTAAGTTAGGACTTACAATAAGTTATTGTAAGTCCACCTTATTTGTACCCGTTTATATAACTTTTGTATTATTTAAGTGATAATTATGATTAATTGTTACTAATTTTTTTTAGTACCCTGTAAGTTATGTCTTACAAGAGAATTACTAGCTTACAAAAACTAATAGATAAAATTTCTGCAATTTAAATCGTAAATATTTTGAAAGCAACGACATATATTTGAATTTGTCATCAATATATATTTAAAAAAATTATATTTTTAATAAAATGGATGAAAAAATCAATAGAATTGTTGTTATAAACTAGATGAATCATCCCAAAAATGAAAATGTTACTCCCTCCCATTTTTGAGTAAATCCATCATAACTTCACAAGTCCATTTTGACGCGTAAAACGACCAATAAAATTCTCAACACTTCATAATATGTGAGCATTAAATGATGTGTTGACCGTTGCACTCGTGAAACCGTTTCATTTTATTACCTGGGGGAGGGTGTATAAGTGTATATATATATTAGCTGCATTATTCCCTTACATTTCAAACCATAAAAACAATTCATTCACAAACACCATTTTTTTAACCTTCTTAACAATCCAATTTCAATGGCATCTAATGACATCAACATTCCGATCGAAATAGTCATAGATATCCTGGTACGATTACCCGTAAAATCGATATTTCGATTCAAATGCGTGCAAAACTTGGTATGTTTTAATTCAAAGCCATGAATTTTACAAACTCCATTTTAATAGATCGCTAAAAAACAAATCTTATAATTGCTCCCTTATTTTACCCGTTAAGCGTAAAATTATGGTTAATCTGGTTCAACCCGCGGTAGTCTCATGCATATATCGCGTACCTTGACCCAAACCAAACTCGACTTGACCTCAGTGAGGTTGCATTGCCCCCTTGTTTTCGACCATCCCTCGAGAATATTAGTAGTAATGACCACAACTTGTATCATACAATTTACGGTGATGCAGTGAACAACAAACACTTGGTGTATGGTAATTTTGAGGTTGTCGGGTCATGCAATGGTTTGGTTTTAATAGTAAGTGGGATGTACCATATTGCAATTTGTAACCCGGCTATCGAAAACGAGCACGCCTTCAAAATATTACCTTGCATTAAATTCCGTCACTACGTTCCTTCATTTTATGAACATAGCGAAGGTTTTAATGTATCTTACCGGGAGGGTGACGAATTTTACAGTCGTGGTATATGGTATGGGGTGTTTGGATTTGGGTATGATTCGGTATCTAGTTTGTATATGATTGTGTACTTAACACCTAAAACGGCCCTCGTCTTTAGCTTGGCAAAAGACGGTCGTGGTTCGTGGAGGTCCATCGACTTCCCACAGGATGTTCTTGAGTATGATGATTTGTACAGAGAACCTGAACCAGAGTCTGAGAAAAGGGTTTTTATGGTGGCTTACGGTCACGGGGTTTCGACAAACAATCACTTGCATTGGCGTATTACCGAGTTTTATCCAGAGGTTTACGAGGACTGGAGGGAGGGGATCCTTAGCTTCGACATTGGCAATGAAAAATGGGGTTGAGTACCGGTCCTAGATGAACTCGCTATAAAATCATACATTATAGAGGTAGGGGTATTAGATGGGTGTTTGTGTTTATTAAATTCGCGAGCAAGTAATTAATATAGTCTTGATTTATGGATCATGAAAGAGTATGGAGTGAAGGAATCGTGGACAAAGCTGTTTAAAGTGCCTAACGGAAGTGGAATTCCATTGTTTCATCAAAAGGGTCGATACAAGTTCTTATTACCTGGAACAGAAGAGGGTTTGGGGTGGTTAATCCAACTGATAACAAGATTAGAAAGATTGAATTTCATGGCTGTGAGTTTAGCGGGGAGAATTATTATTCCGACAGGGCTAAATTGTGTTTTGAAAGTTTTGTTGATCCATTTTCTACTATCAAATGAAATATGTTATGCTCAGAACATGTTTCGATCACAATGAAATCGATGATGATTTGCGAGCACAACTTGAGGAGCATAGAATGTAATTTCATTTACAACGTTTGTTTGTTTATCCTAACTATGCTATTTTTTTTTTTCATTATCGTTTGATGTAGTTGCTTGTAGAGTCGTATGGTTTATGTACTTCATCAGAATATGTACATCCAGCATGTCTTGAGAACGATGCTTTTGTGAACCTGGTACGAGGGACGAAACTCGAACTTGTGACTTGACAAATCAATACAATGTAACTTTCATGTCAAAACATATTTAATTACTCGTATTTTTATTGTGGTCATTTAAAAACCATAATAATTCGTCAATTTTTACTAAAGCTAATACTCCATGCATACATCTAGAGGTGCCTTGCTTGACCCGTTACTTCCAAAGAGCCGATTCCATATCAAACAACACAAAATATTTTACTTTGAAAGGAAAGAGCGATGAGATCAATTTCATAATCTGTTAGGAACCAACTCAACCAAAAGTTTAAGCTGATGGTTGGAGACCCAAGATCGATTATATACTCTAACACGCCTCCTCACGCAAATGCCTTTTGGGCTGGAAGCGTGGACGCAACTACAGGCCCGCTTACCTGGTGTGAAATATACCACTTTGAAAGTGAGGGGTGGTGAGATTCGAACCCGTAACCTTTGGTCATTCAAGACAATACACTTATACCCTATCTTAGTAATGTTGTTTGAAATATAGGGTGTTCTTCTCATCGTTACGATAATGTAAAGTTTTGTTTTAAAAGGGGGAATGTAACATGTTTATCGGTAAGTATGATAAAGATAATCATGAATAGTGACGACCTTCACATGTGTTGCGGAGGGCTGGCCCATTGGGGGTCCATTCAGTTCGGAACTAGGCCCCAACAATTGAAAAGCATCATATTATAATTCGTGGGACATATTCTAAGAAATGGTTTATATTACTTTATAGTGACATAGTGGTTATATTTATAAGGGTTTATTGACAAACAGCACCTTTAAAAAACTTATTTTGTTAAACAGCACCTTTAAAAAAAAAAAAAAAAAAGTTTGCCAATTACCACCTTTAAAAAATTTATTTTGTCAAACACCTCGTTTTGGCCTGAGTTTGACTTAAGTCAACTAAATTCTGATTTTTTGTCACCGGAGCACGTTATTTTGGGATGAATATCTAGGTTTATAGAGTAAAATTTTTAGTTTAAGGGGGTGTGTTATTGAATTTGAGGGATGAAATTCGGATTTGGGAGTAGTATGAAGAAAACAATGAAAAGAAAACACGATTTCCGATAAGTCAACGTCGGAATTTAGTCAACTCAATCCAAAAGGTCATAGTCGACAAAATATTTTTTTTAAAGATGGTAATTGGCAAACTTTTTTTTTGAAGGTGGTATTTGACAAAATAAGTTTTTTAAAGGTGGTGTTTGGCAATATTAATAAAGAGTTTGAGGCCAAGGGTTCAATTATCCCTATTTTAGTTTTTGAAATTTTATTGCACATTAAAATGTAACCACTAAGTTTAGCGTCTCGAAACACATTTAAGAACATGGCCCAAATTTCATTGGGCGCCCTTGGTGATGCATCCCACCTTTTCCATCCAAATCGTTTTTGAAGGGAAAATTCACAAGAATATAATAAAATATACTTGATTTTCTCAAAATATACTCAACTTCGGTCAATCTTAGAGTATACCCTAACTATTGAACATAGGTTCTCAAAATATACCAAGTCAAATTTGTACGAGATGTTTGTGAATTGATTTTTTATAGCCTAATGTAATAAGGATTTTGAGTGTTTTTCACTAGTATGATCGAGTGACTTTTCGGAAATTTTTTATTGACTTTTACCTTTGATGAAAAATAATCTTAGTATATTTTGAGTAAGTAGTTGACTATATTTAGAGATAAATTAAAGCTGAGTGTATTTTGAGAAGAGCGTGCATAGTTCAATATATTCTTGTAAATTTTCCCCTTTTTAAATGCAACTGCTTTTATATATTTCGTCAAGATATGTACATGCAGCTTGCTATAATCTGGTGTGGTTGTTGTCACGAGAAATCAAGAATAATGTTTTTAAAATGGTGGTTGGGGCCAACTTGTGGCATGGGGAGGAGAATCAAACTCATGAATTAGTTGAAAAGATATTATTTTAAATGAAAATATATCATTTTAAATGAGATAAATAATTATGGAAAGAGATTATATTTTAAAATTCATCCTTGTGCTCCAAGTATTATTATTGTTGTATTTGTTTACATTTTTTAGGGGGGTAATAATGTACACCCTACGTCTCATACATTTCTATTTCAAAATGAACAAATTGACATATATATATATATATATATATATATATATATATATAGAAATAGATTCAACAAAGTACTATAAATTTTGGAAGTACTGAAAGTACTGAGTTTGAAATACCAAAAATTCGAAATACCAACGGAAATATTTGAAATACTAACATGAAAGTTTGAAATACCAAGAATTTGAAATACCAAGGGGTTGTCAGTAGGTCAGGCCAGAATTTCAGTCTGACCCGTGGGACAAACTCCACCAGTATTTCAAATCTGACCACGATATTTCAAACTTTCATGTTAGTATTTCAAATATTTCCTGGTATTTCAATTTTTGGTATTTAACTCAAGATTTTCAAGATTTCCTATTTAGTGGACTTCATATAACTTACCTCTATATATATATATATATATATATATATATATATATATATATATAGAAATAGGTTATTTAGAGTCCACCCTTAGTGATAGAGTCCTAGAGTTTTCATCTCAGCCCTTGGATTGAAATAGATCAATGGTCAAGATTCATACAACATTAATTACAAATTTAATTAAAAAAAAAGAAAACAAAACAAAACACAAAAAAAGGAAAAATAAAATTGGTACACAGGAACCAAAATTTCTGTCGACATTTTCATCATTCCCTAGCATTTTCATTTTCAATTTTTTAATTCTCTCTCCACCATTTTACTCTGCCATTCCATCTCCCAAATTCATGCTTTTTCTCCATTGTTGGTCTTCCTTCTTCTCCATTCTTTTTATTGTTTTTGTTTCCTTCTCTTTATATCTCTGATTGAATTTCGAGTACATTTTTCATTGTCCATCTTTGTTCTTCCTTTTCGCCCTATATCATCAATTAAGGTAAAATTTGTTTCATAAATTTTCAGTTTCAAATCGTTGGTGTGTAACTCGTTTGTCTAATTTTTTGATGTTTTAATTATTCATCTTATCTAGTTTTTCAATTATTCATATCCTCCATTCTAATTAGATCTACAAAAGGGTTTTACTATTGCATTAAAGGTTTAATTTTTAGGGTTTGTTCTTCATCTATTTTGTGCATTTTGAATTTTTTTTTAAATTTTTGTGGCAATTTTTTTGTTGAATTTTATATTTAGGCTTTTCTTTTGTTAATTACCCACTTTTTTTAGTCACTTCTTACTCTAATGTTCATTCATTAATATGTGTGTTCATATGTTCTAGGTGTGATTAATCGAAATTTATTAAATCATGGTCATACTTTCAAGCATCAATCTATGGAAGATGATAGTGGAATTTCAACGGACATGCTGTAATTTTAGGGTACGTGTATTAAAGTTTCAAATATTTGTGTTGAAATTTTAAAAATTGTTGTTGAAATTCCAAATTTTTTTATTGAAATTGTTTGGTTAATAGTTACAATTTCATTAATTTTGCTCGTTTATGCAAACTTAGGAATAAACTTATGGACTAGTAATTGTATTGTAAGAGGATTCAAGGAAGAAGATAATGAAAAGGTTACAACGTTGCACGACTCTGTTAGAGATCGCGTATTTTGAAGTTCATTACAAGTCAGGTGATAGTATTCTTTTAATTGTGGTTGGAATTTCGAATTTTAGTGTTATAATCTCACATTTTACAGAGTCCTAATTTAGTATTCAAAGAACGAAAACAGTGTTGGTTTTCACATTTATATTTTCTTTGACTTAAAACATTGAAGTGCTGCTTATTTTGTGTTTACTTATACTTGTACTTTGGTTTTCAGATTTTGAGAAGCGTTTTGTGAAACTGAATTGGCAACCTTACTTAGCTTGTTTGTGCACTTGTGTGTGTATGAATTGTTGTATGTAAGTGTTGGCTTATTTAGTTGCAAGTATGATTGTGAAAGTCAATGTATGAATGTATGTGTGTGTATGACATGGATAGGTCGTTGTTGCAATCGAACTCGGGTTGAAAATTAAGGGTTGCATTGAGGACCGTATGGCCGTGTAAGGGCTGCGTTTCATGGCTCGTGGGGGACTGTTTTTGCTTTGGTACTCTGTGTTTTTACGCCCTATTTTTCTTCTTTGTCATCATACTCCTCTGTCCAGTAGTGTTTTTCTTTGCTATACACGCCGTGTGGTGTCGTGTTGTTGTGGTTGTGGTATGTCGAGTAGAGTCTTTGTCGTGGCCGTAGTTATTTGTTGTTCTTTGATGTTATTGTGGATCGCTGGTCGCCGTATTTGGATAGCCGTGAATACCATGTTTGGTCGCCTCTTGGGGCCGAAGTTTGCCGTCTTTTAGGGCCGAGTTCTGTCAGCTCGCTTAGGGCCACGTATGGCCGCCCTTCTAGGGCCTAGTTTGCTTCGCTTAGGGACACGTATGGGTGTCGTTTGCTCTTGATTCTGTTTGCTCTATCGCTCTCTGTAGCCGCTATTCTGCGTTGTTCATTGCTGCCCGGTTTTGAGTTGTTGCTCGATTCGTTTGTTGTTTGTCTCAGGATTGATGTTATGAAACTGAATTGGCAACTTGACGACCCAAATGACAATGAATCTGCCTTGAAGCGCAACTGTCTACTTGAAGACGTTTTCAACTTTGTCAAAACTAAACCTGAAGTACGGAAGCTTTTAACTACAGCATCAGGTCCAACGTAAGATGAAAAAGTTATCTTCATGAAGCGCTGTCAACATTGAACTCCTCATTGAACTGTTCATTTTGTTCCATTTTGTACTTTGGTTTTCTGTCTTGGATTTCATTCAACTCTATCAACATTGAAGTGCTGCTTATTTTGTGTTTACATGTACTTTGGTTTTCAATAACCAAATTCAAGCTATATAAATGTTATGATTTCAATTTCAACAGTTACCTTATTTGCATACTTCATATATTACAGAATTCAGAATTTTAACGTGTATAAATGAGATTCTAACAGGTTTTTTTAAAATTTCACTCACGTAAACAACATTTTAATTTGTTGATTCAACTGACTTGTCCTTGTCCGTAAGAAATTTCACTTATGTTAAAATTATAACATATCTATAAGAAATTTCACATATCTCATCTGAAATGCATATAGAGTTTTTATAAGAAATTAAAACCAAGTGTTCTAAAATTATAAATATAATTTCACCATATAAAGATACTTTCAGATTTTAATAATCCAAAAAAATTGTAATTTAACTATTACTACTGATTTATAGCATTTCAACAAGTACTAATTAATTTTTTAGCTTTTCTACAGAGACAGAAATAATATGTAAAATAAAATGAAATTTCAATGAGAATAAAAGGAATTGTAGCCAACATTATTAGAATTCTAAAACTCTCATGTACAAAGTAATATTCTAATAACAAATGACAATGCATCGCCGTATAATTCGTAATTCCTTCTCGCCACACCGTCAGCCCATATAGCTCGACGTAAACTACCATCACTATCTACATCGTAATCAAAGAGAAAACCAGATTTGTTCTCCGCCGTAATTTTGAAGCGCGCGGTCAATGAACAATTACCCATCTTCTCGTGAATGAAACATTTCATGTCTCGTTGGAAATTTTTAAACTGGTTAAGCGTCGCCCCAATGTTTTCGAACGCATTAACTTGTTCTTTGATCATCCATAGGTCTTTGTAGCTCCGATATTAAGCTGTCAAACAAAATTTCAAATACACATTAAAATGAAATACCAATACGATTATTTGAAATTTCAATGAGTATTTTTAGAATTTCAAATTATTTTTCCAACGTACAGTAGCAAACAACTTATACTATTTTATTTTCAACTCCTTCAGCTCTAAAATGAACTTCCATTTACAAAAAATAAGATTTCAAATTAAAATTTGAAATTCCTATTTCACAGCTATTACAAATCATTAAAATTAATAATGAAATTAAACTCTCCGTAACTGAAATGTCTTAAACACCTTGCAATCAAAGAACCAACAATTTATTCAATTCAAAAAATAAATTTCATTTAACAAAAACAAGATCCCATACGAAATTTCAAAAAAACAAATTCTGAACTAATTTGCCACACAGTGACCCATTTATTAAAAGGAAATTCCAAGGTAGAAAAAAAGCATTTTAACAAAAAAAAAAAAGAATTTTAAGCTACTAACCCTTATATTCGAGACAATGAAAAATTTATGATAATCATTCAAATTTGACTGCCATCTTCTTCAAGAGGCTTCTCCTTCCAACTGTCTCTACATTGTCATCTTCTTCAAGAGGCTTCTTCTGCGCATAATAAGCACCAAAATTCCTTTCAAAATTATTTTAAAAATAAACGATGAAATACTAAAATTAATTAAAATACCTTCATCCTCATTCACTGGTACAATATCGCCCATAATAAAATTAGAAAAAAAAAACTAAAAAAATACGATTGAACAATTAATTTTTTTTCTTCGCATCGTTTTAAATAAATCTGTTTATTTGTTAAAATTTTAATTTCTGAAAAAGTAGTATGCAAAACTGGGAATTTTTTTTGAAAAAACGAATTAGGAGACGGAAAAAAAAAAGGAACGAAGAAGAAGAACAATGAAATCATACCTGGAAGAAGATTAAAGAGAAAGGGAACAAGAAAGAGCAGTAGAATAAAAGAGATCTGGATGAACAAAAAGAGATCTGGATGAATAAAAGAGATTTGGATGAATAAAAGAGCAATAGAATAAAAAGGAGAACAATAAAATACCTGAAAAAGAGTAAAAGAAGAAGAAGAAGCAGATCACTCAGTTAGGGAGGTGGATGGTTTTTTTGGGTTTGATAAATGTCGTTCAACATAGGAAACAGTAGCAGCAGACTAATTTTCTAATTGGCTACAATATTTATTTTGTTTCTATTTTTTTTATTAATGACAACAAATCTCCACCCTCCATCTAACTCTAATCCAATGGCTGAGAATGAGACTCTAGGACTCTATTCATTAGTTGGACTCTCTATAACTTTTCTCTATATATATATATATATATATAGAAATAGGATCTTATACATCCTCCCAACAATTATACATCCTACATCCAAATCTCAGCCCTAGGATCTTAAAGATCCAATGGCTCTAATCAAATCTCACAAATTAATTTACAATTCATGTTTATATAAACCTCCACCCAAAGCCATCATCTTCATTACGTAACTTTTAATTTCTCTCTCCACTTTCTCTCTATCTAATTTTCACTTCTAAATAACGATTAATCAATTATCGTCGATTCTTCAGTTCAACATCAAATTCATCTGAAATCAAACTCAATTTCTTCAATCAATTTTCAATACATCATCATGTCAGGTATGTAGTCGATAAATTTGTGTTTAATTTACAGTTATCAACTCCTCACTACAAAAAAACAGTCAATTTGCGACGGACGGATTAAAATCGCCAAAGGCTTCATCCGTCGCAAAATTATCATTTGCGACGGATTCTGCGACTAAACCGGCCCGTCGCAAAAACTGGTCGCAAAAAATAATTTTGCGACCGATACGTCGGTCGCAACCAACTTGCGACGGTCATTTCAGTCGCAAAATAGTCCGTCGCAAACGACATGATTTGCGACGGAAAATATGTCCGTCGCAATATCCGTCGCAAATCATGTAGTCTGCGACGGATTGTCCGTCGCAAACCATATTGTTTGCGACGGAATTTCCGTCGCAAGTTGTAAAATCCGTCGCAGGTCATTGCACTTTTCCAGCGTTTTCTGCCTGTTTTCTACGCCCCCAAAGCCTGTTTTTTACACCCAAAAAACCTGCAATGAAATTCGTTTTCGGTGTCAATACACCGAAAAATCAAAGCACACCAAACACACAACACATAAACCGAACATAACATATATATATTACGGTACTTAATATACAAACGGCCACTACCACCGTCAAAGTTAACATTCATCGTCAAAGTTAACAAGTTAACATTCATCAAAGTTCAACTACCACCGTCAAAGTTCAATATGTGGGGACATCGGCGCCGCCACTACCACTACCACCATCACCGTCAAACGGCCCACGCCTAAATAGGTCGAAGTCGGCGCCAAGGTTGCATGTCGGAGGAGGCTCAGTATTGAGGCGTTGAGACGTAATCAACTCCTCAATTGTAGAAATCCTTTGACTCAGCGACCTGTTCTCTTGTGTCAGGCGTGTTAGAATCCCGGGACTGTACGTAGACTGCTCCCCGACGGATGAGTGACGAGGCGGCGGACGGTCGTAATACATAGACGAGGTCAACTCCGCGGCCGTAAACACGACCTTTCTTGTCGTGTCCTCCCACTATCTCATAATACAGCCGGTTCTCGTCAATAGGAATGTCTGGTTGGGTTTGCTCGTGCTCCTCAACTTTTGGATTGAAGCGGTCCTAATTTTAAGATAGAAAATGAATTAAAATCATAGAAAGTAAATTAAAATCATAAAATTAATGTTGTAGTATAAATGGATTTTTACAAATAAATTTTTGACTTTGTTGGTAATAAAACCGCCTTTCTTGTTTGAGGTTTTTGATTTCCTCACGAGCTCGGGGACAGAAGGTGGTGTCGACGATCCTACAGACTTTACATACAAAAAAAAGAGTTGATTATTAACGTTGTTATTTATATATACATTAATTATAAAAGATTCACATAATAAAAAAAAATAAAAATTAAGAGTACTAACCATGGTATGCGTCCCCGCCGCCTTTTCGTCTTCGCCTTGAGAATAACGATTCTTCTTCTGAATCTCTGCCTTTTTCTTGTAATTCTTTAAACAAAACAAAGTAAACGATAATTTATTAGTTTCTATATATTTAAAAATATAACAAGTATCGTTTAATAAGTTATAAATAGTATGTTAATTACGTCCGATGCCTTCCACTCATCATAGCCCTTCCTCAGCGTTGCAGTTTTGTCTATCCATGATTTTTTCACCCGACCTGTAATTTGTATTATAATCACCTTAGTTTTATCATGGCAACAAATTATATTTACGACTAATAAATGAAAATAAATAAAAACTAATACTACATATATTAATTGTTTACACCTTTTTGATAGACGTAGTCCGGAATCCTTTTTTTGGCCATCTCGTTGAAGGTCTCTCTAATTAGTGCTTCATTCTTCTGTTTGTACTGGTAGTTGAACTACAATTACATAATAAAAAATAAATTGCATCAATCCATTGCATAGACAATTTTAAAAACCATTAAATCAAATATGCTTAAGTTAAAAAATAAGTACCCTGAAAGTGTTCCACCAAAGCTCTTTTTGCGCGTCTGAAGCGTCCGACCAATTCGGAACAAATGGGTTCATCATAGACGTTATCGACCTTCGAAGTGTTTTCTTCACTTGGTCCTTCGTGAACCTGCATCGACATAATATACCAAATTTTAAATAGTATAAGTAACGTACAATATTATACTGAACTAATTAATTTAAGTAAATAAAAATGCGTTTATTTATATTCAATTAACGTACCATATGCCTATAGCCGGATCTGGATCTAATGTCGTAAGACCCTGTTCCGCGTTTACCATTATCTCCCCAATCTCCTCCTCGGTCAGCTGACGGTTTTCCCCCTCTTGATTATTTCGGGCTGAGTTACTCCCGCTACCCTGAAATCTTGTATTCACCATACTACAAATACACTTAAATGAAATGTTAGAACATGTATATATAAGACAAACAATTAATGACTTGATAACCTGATTGAATATTAAACCAAATTATATTACATAAGATGTAGAAATCAAATACATAAATTGTTTGCGATTAATATTTATACATAAACATCACATATCAAAATATTTAAATCTAAGCTAATCACTATCGTCTGAACTATTAGCCTCTACACTATCATCATCAGGAAAGAGTTCCCCGACTTCTTCTCCATCCTCATCCGAATCATCTTCGAACTCATCACTTTGCTCATCTTCTGTTGACTCTTCCTCAATGCTCTCATTGTCTTCTACAATGAAATCGTCACCTTGTTCATTCTCGATCTCATCATCTTGATTATGACTAATAGGAATACTAATCCCCTCATCTTCTTCATCGACAAAAGGGGCTGATAATTGTGGTGGAGTCCAGAATAACCTCCTGATAAGCATTATCCTCCGCAGAGGCATCAATGATAACCTTCGCTTTCGCTTTGAACACAACTCTCCACTGGTCTTTATCTCTCTTAAGACTTGGATATGGTGCATAACACACTTGCTCAACTTGATACGATAAGACAAAAGGGTCATACGTTGGGTATTTTCTACCACGATGAACTTCAACTATTTTGTACTCCTTGTGTATATTCATACCACGTTGAGAGTTGTCAAGCCAATCACATTTGAACAAGACCGTCTTATAGAGTTGTTTACGGCCAACGTATTTCAACTCAATCACCTCCTGAAGAGTTCCATAATAGACAGCACCATCAATGAGTTCACACATACTCCATTGTTTATTGTTCTTTTCTATATCGGTCACGACCATTAAATGTTCTGAAGTTGTAGCCATTGATTGAGTATCGTTTCCAGGTTTGGACTTCAGTTGACGGTCCAATTGCTAACGCCTTATGAAGATCGTCTTTCAATAAAGACTCCTAATGAAAAAATGATTACGCGAAATTTGTTAAATAATTTTATACACTTTACAATTAAACCATTTTATAGTTACAATGTTAATATTTATATTACTTACTTGCCCCTTAAACCACTTAGGATATTCCTCGCCGAACTTACTCCAAATATCACCAATTGAACTTACGTAAATCCGTCGCAAACTATGTTGTCCGTCGCAAATTTCCACTGTTTGCGACGGAATTTTTTTGCCGTCGCAAACTCCCTCGCATTTCGACTGTTTTTTTTGTAGTGCCTTGATTTCAATCTAATTTCAATCGTGCCTCAATTTTTCCAGCTAATTTTATCTACAAATCATGATTTGATCGATAACTGTATGATCTAGCTATAATAACTCATATTACGAGTTTTCTTTTTTTAGGCGTGTAATTCATGTCTTATGTAATTAGTTCATTCTTTTCAAATTGTATTTGTTTATTCATCTTATTTTTTACATATTCATTAGTCGTCGTTGTAAAATTGCTCAGTTTATTGATTATCTTCTATTGATAAAAATTTATGATGTTGTCTATTCGATCATTTACATCGGCTTCACACTTGTCGGAATCTTCTCCTCCTCATCGTCTTCGTCTCCGCCGCGCTCAATAACTTTCGTCGTCAGTGAACTAGATCGCCTCCGTACACGAATCAGTCGGCGCCGGCGAAAGATGTCGTATGTCGCACACTAGGTGTTTGATAAAATGCCTCAATGAAGTTTTTGTAATTGTTTTAAACAAAAGTACCACTAATTTACACTGAAAGTATCACATTATTATACAAGAAGTATCACTATGTTGTTGAATTTATTATGATTATGATTTTACAATGTTTCATTACTCAATATATGAATTTTACGTAGTTAAGTATCAAATGTTAATATAAGAAGTATCAAAATGTTACATAAGAAGTAATACACAGTAACAGTAGATATTGATTAATATCAAAAGTATATATCCTTCATACTTAAAAGTATTGCAACAATCTATAAAAAGTATCACAATCGTTTATTAAAAGTATCACAACGTTCAACATCCATAGCAAATATTTAAGTTCTACCTCCTGCAAAAAGTATCATTTACTATAACTAAAAGTATCACTGCGTAGAACTAAAAGTATCAAAAAAAAATCGTAGTAACTGTATAACTATAAGTATCACTGAGTATAACTAAAAGTATCACTGCGTAGAACTAAAAGTATCAAAAAAAAATCATAGTAACTGTATAACTAAAAGTATCAATGAGTATAACTAAAAGTATCGTATGTCGAAGAGTCGCGCTTTTTTTTTATTCTATTTGTTTGGCTGAATCTTGGCCCTCCATTATTTTAATCTAATGGCTTAGATTAGGATGTAGGATGTAAAAAGATGTTAGGATGTACCGGATCCTAACTCTATATATATATATATATATAGAGGTAAGTTATATGAAGTCCACTAAATAGGGAGAGTACTGAAAGTACTGAGTTCGAAATACCAAAAATTCGAAATACCAACGGAAATATTTAAAATACTAACATGAAAGTTTGAAATATCAAAGAAAAATTGGTATTTGAAATACCAAGGGGTTTAGTAGTAGGTCAGGCCAGAAGTCCAGGCCAGGACAACCCCCTTGGTATTTCAAATTCTTGATATTTCAAACTTTCATATTAGTATTTCAAATATTTCGGTTGGTATTTCGAATTTTTGGTATTTCAAACTCAGTACTTTCAGTACTTCCAAAATTTATAGTACTTTGTTGAATCTATTTCTATATATATATATATATATATATATATATATATATAGATTTAGGATCATGTGAGAACCTCTAACTCGGCGAGAACTGTGAGAACCCCTAAACTAATGACAATCATAGGATGACAATACAATCTACGGTCAAGATCTTGTTTAAGTTTTTCATTCAAGCATACACACTGCTGCTCTTCACCACTATTAATTAATTAATATGACTACCAATAAAATCACCAACTACAACGAATCGTTGTTCACCACCACCATTACCGGCAATCACCACCTAAAACCACCGACCACCACCAAGTGCTACCCTTCATCGCTATTATCGACCATAACCACCTGAAATTACCGGAAACACCACCATAAACACCTCGGTGTAACGAATCTCACCGGAACCACCGTCAACATTGCGCAAGAAACTCGTTAGCGGCACTCGAATTTCTTCGTCTCCACCGTTAAGCCCTCCATAAAGTTATAATTCGACGAGAATCTTGTTGCATCTGTCAAGGAAATCACCAGAAGATCAACGGCAACACAAATATCGTTGGTCTTCGATGTGGACAGCCCAAGAAACTCGTCGGTGGATTGAATTTCACCGTCCTCTCATGTCTAGACCACCAGAAACTCATCGATGTCCAGAATTAATCTTTAATTCTTTCTCACAGTAATATAAGAAGAAAGGTTGAATTTGGGAATTATTTTTAATTTTACAAAATTGGGATTGGACTCATTTTATTTGACTAATAATCCATGAAAAGGGTGTCGATCTCTAATTACCAAAGCAATTCTTCTTGTCATCTTAATTAATTGTCACACTATAAGTTTAGAATAGTCTATTTGACGGTGGTGAATGGTATAAAAATTTTGATGGATAGTCATGTTTAATGTACCTAGGATTTAATTTAATGTACCTGTAAGATTTTATAATGTACCTGATTGACTTTGTAAAGTAGATACTACTAAGTACATATAAGTTATTATAGGATTTTGTTTTCATACAAATTAATATTACATTTATACATAATATAATTTATATTATAAAAGTGATGGCTGATTTAAAAAATAGCAGACTAAAATTTTTAATTCACACAATTTTTTTATTATAAACAATATTTTGATGGCGGTGATTGACAAAGAGGTTTTGGCGGTGATTCATGTTTACTGTATCTAAAATATAATATAATGTACCTATTAATTTTTTTTATGTATCTAATTGATTTTGTAAGTTTGATACTCTATAAGCTCTTGCGTATGTATTTTGGAAGTACATATTTGAATTAACGATGTTAAAATCTCAAATTTTCTGGAATTTTGCAATCTCAAATTTTTGTGTTAAAATCTCAAATTTTTGTGTTAAAATCTCAAAGCGGATTCAGGACTCAATGACTTTCTCTAATAAGTTGGGCTTAAAAGATCTTATCTCTATATATATATATATATATATATTGCAATATAAGTTTATCCAAATGATCACTAACTTAGATATATGTCGGTTTGGTTAAACGATTTTGAAAAATAATTAGACTAGAATTTACTTTTATTCATAACATATGGTCAATTTTTGTCGATTTCCAAAATAAAAAGGTAAACAAATAACTGAAACGGAGAAGGTAGCTGCTACTTACGTCAATTCCCAAAATAAAAATGTACCCCGTAATAAATTACCAAAAAGAAAAGGTACTTGTTATGTACGTCCAGCTTGTTGTGATATGATGATGACAATGCTTTTGTGAAGCTGGTCATGACCAACTTGTGGCATGAGTGAGGAGAATCATACTCGTAATTTCTTTGGAAAAATATTATTTAAAATGAAAAGATATTATTTTAAATGGGATAAATAATTATGGAAATATATTATTTTAAAGTTTATCCTTATTCTCCAAGTAATAAATTACCGAAAAGAAAAAGGTACTTGTTATGTACATTTTGCTTGTTGTGATATGATGATGACAACGCTTTTGTGAAACTGGTCATGACCAACTTGTGGCATGAGTGAGGAGAATCATACTCGTAATTTCTTTGGAAAAATATTATTTTAAAATGGAAAGATATTATTTAAAATGGTATCAATAATTATGGAAATATATTATTTTAAAGTTTATCCTTGTTCCCCAAGTATTACTCCTTAATACTCCCTCCATTCAATTACATTCCCAACATAACACTATTTTCTACTATTCATATATTCGGAAAATTTTCGATATTGTGGTTAATATATAATTGAGAATATGGTCATGTGTGATTTTGTTTTGTTTGTCTTCTTACACACAATATTAAAATTACATTTCTACAATTTTTTACAATACGTAACAATAAATATTATCATTGCAAAACGCGCCAAAGTTTTAATTGGACCATGACATCATGTAGTGAATGAAGTTGAATGGAAGGACTATGCAAGATCTTATCCTACTTTACGAAGAAATCAAGGCATTTATTATTTTGAAAAATGTTTAAAATAATATCGTTGTATGCTTACAAAAACCTATAGATAAAATTTATGGAATTTTAATCGTAAATAATTTTAAAGCAATGACATATTTGAATTTGTCATCAATATATATTTAACAAAATTATATATTTGATAAAATGGATGAAAAAATCAATAGAATTGTTGTTACTCCCAAAAATGAAAATGTTACTCCCAAAAATGAAAACATGGATGAAAAAGAAAATGTTACTCCCAAAAATGAAAAAATCAATAAAATGGATGAAAAAAATCAATATTTGAGTAAATGAATCATCCAAAAATGAAAATGTTACTCCCTCCCACTCTTGAGTAAATCCATCATAAGACAGTTTTGACGCGTAAAACGACCAATAAAATTCTCAACACTTCATAATATGTGAGCATTAAATGATGTGTTGACTGTTGCAGTCGTGAAACCCGTTTCCGGGGGGAGGGTGTATAAGTGTATATATATACTCCGTATATATATTAGCTGCATTCTTCCCTCACATTTCAAACCATAAAAACAATTCATTCACAAACACCATTTTTTTTAACCTCCTTAACAATCCAATTTCAATGGCATCTAATGACATCAACATTCCGAACGAAATAGTCATAGATATCCTGGTACGATTACCCGTAACATCGATATATCGATTCAAATGCGTGTGCAAAACTTGGTATGTTTTAATTGGAAGCCATGAATTTTACAAACTCCATTTTAATAGATCGTTAAAAACCAAATATTCTAATTGCTCCCTTATTTTAGCCTTTAAGCGTACAATTATGGTTAACGGGGTTCAACCTGCGGTAGTCTCATGCCTATATCGCGCATACTTTGACCTCAGTGAGGTTGCATTGCCCCCTTCTTTTCGACCATCCCTCGAGAATATTAGTAGTAATGACCACGACTTGTATCATACAATTTACGGTGATGCAGTGAACAACAAACACTTGGTGTATGGTAATTTTGAGGTTGTCGGGTCATGCAATGGTTTGGTTTTAAATCTTTTAATAGTAAGTAGGATGGGACATTTTGCAATTTGTAACCCGGCTCTTGAAAACGAGCACGCCTTCAAAATATTACCTAGCATTAATTTCCGTGACTACTTTCCTTCATTTTATGAACATAGCCAAGGATTTCGTGTACTTTACCGCCGGGAGGGTCACGGCTATTTTGACTCTTACCTTCATTGTATACGGTATGGGGTGTTTGGATTTGGGTATGATTCGGTATCTAGTTTGTATATGATTGTGTGCTTCACACCTCATACAGCCCTCGTCTTTAGCTTGGCAAAAGACGGTCGTGGTTCGTGGAGGTCCATCGACGTCCCACGGGATGTTCTTAAGCATGATTTGTACATAGGACCTGAACCAGAGTACGAAAGGGTTATAATGCAGGCTTACGGTCACGGGGTTTCGACAAACAATCACTTGCATTGGCGTATTACCGAGTTTCATCCAGAGGTTTTCGAGTACTCGTGGGAGGGGATCCTTAGCTTCGACATTGGCAATGAAAAATGGGGTCGAGTACCGGTCCTAGATGAACTCGCTATAAAATCATACATTATAGAGATAGGGGTATTAGATGGGTGTTTATGTTTATTAAATTCGCGAAGAAGTAATTACTTTAGTCTTGATTTATGGATTATGAAAGAGTATGGAGTGAAGGAATCGTGGACAAAGCTGTTTAAAGTGCCTAACGGAAGTGGAATTCCATTGTTTCATCAAAAGGGTCGATACAAGTTCTTATTACCTGGAACAGAAGAGGGTTTGGGATGGTTTAATCCAACCGATAACAAGATTAGGAAGATTGAATTTCATGGCTGTGAGTTTAGCGGGGAGAATTATTATTTCGACAGGGCTGAATTGTGTTTTGAAAGTTTTGTTGATCCATTTTCTACTATGTATTGAAATATGTTATGCTCAGAACATGTTTGCAGAACGTGTTTCGATCACAATGAAATCGATGATGATTTGCAAGCAAGGAAAGACAGACAACTTGAGGAGCATAGAATGTAATTTCATTTACAACGTTTGTTTATCCCAACTATGCTAGGTTTTTTTTTTTTTTTTTTGTTTTTTTTTTATCATTTTCATTTGATGTAGTTGCTTGTAGAGTCGTATGGTTTATGTACTTCATCAGAATATGTACATCCGGCTTGTCATGAGAACAATGCTTTTGTAAACCTGGTACGGGGTACGAAACTCAAACTTGTGACTTAACAAATCAATACAATGTACTCCGTAACTTTCATGTCAAGACATATTTAATTACTCGTATTTTTATTGTGATCATTTAAAAACCACAAAAAATTCGTCAATTTTTTTACTAAAACTAGTACTCCATGCATACATCTAGAGGTGCCTCGCTTGACCCGTTACTTCCAAAGAGCCGATTCCAGATCAAAGAACACAAAATATTTTACTCCGGACTGGCGAAGGAGGTTAGAGGGGATTCAGTGAACACAACGGACTTGTGTAGCCGATGGCAATTAAATTGGCTTGGTATTACATTGGAACGCTTCCCTGCTTATTTAACGAATTTCGTTATCACTCTTTTTGCACTTCCTGTTTCAGTTTCAGTCTTCCCTGTCTTCATACTCCTAAGTACACACGGCTCAGGCAACGTTGCAACTTGCAACTAACATTTTTCCGAATATTAAAGTCCAAACGAGTAACATTAGGAATGATGATCAAGGTAAGACTTTAAGAGCCATAATTAGGTATCTAGCCGAAAAAAGATACGTAAATTGCATAGTAGTGTACCTTGTTAGTGGTGCTTCATCTAAAAGACGCACCTAAAAGGTCCCGAATTATTTTCATGAGTGCCTCAGATGAGACGTTGTTTATTTATCTAAGAACGATGGAGGGGACAGCTAAGACCGATGAAAGATAGTAATGAGTCTAATGACTGTAGAAAGTCAGAGTAACGAGCGACAAAGGATCGACTACACGATTAATAATGCCAAGCAGATACAATACGGTAATTCTATCAAAAACCGTTCAAATTACCGAAAAATGATAACATAACTAAGGGTCTCTTCTAATCATCCTATTTTTGCTTATCGTATCAGAGAAGAGAACAAACAATAAATTACTTCAACACGTCTCTCTAATTTGTTCCTCAAATCCAACAAATTTATGGGATTTCATCGCAAACTAGACTTATCCGTGACTAATATTATAGAACTTGATTTCAGCAAGGCGAAACCCAGGTTTAAAATGGTCAAATTTTAACCTAATTTCGCCAAAATGGCAAAAATTCAACAAATTGCTGATTAAAAAAAACCCTAATTCTGCAACTTCACCACGACACAAATCAAATTCGATTCAAAGCATATAGATAAATATCAATAATTAGAAATATTAATTAGTTGAATAAATATCAAGAATCATGAAGAAATGCTACAGAAAAAAAGGATGATTAAAGCGAAGTATCGAGGAGGTCTGGTGATTATAACTCCAGAAGACGGACCTGTTTCTTTCCAAATTATTTTCATTCATTTCGATTCGATTCATTCCATTTCGATTCGATTCGATTCGATTCATTCCATTCGATTCGATTCGATTCGATTCATTCACTTTAGTTCGATTCGATTCGATTCAAAGATATGTTATAAATTTGAACTTCATTCGATTTAGTTCGATTCATTCGATTCGATTCGATTCGATTCGATTCATTCTTCGATTCGATTCGATTCATTCGATTGATTCGATTCGGCTCTAAAAGTTCGAAAGAACGAGTCCTAAGACGACAACGGTGGCGGCGGGCGGCGGTGGTTTGAAATTGATTCAAAGAAGACGCCATTGATTTTGCATCTTTGGAGAACTTCTGAAATGCTCTTTGAATTTCTTCCATTAATTCGCCCAATTTCTGAAGAACCCTAATTTAGTAATTACAACAATCCCCCCCCCCCCCCCCTTTTCTTTTTTTTGGGCAATAGTGACATATTTGCATTACAATAACTGCTCCCAACCGTTAAAGTCGGGTATTACAATTACGATACAAATACAACATACACTACAAATAAGATCATATATAATAATGGGATATATCCCACGGTACCCCCGAACTTTGGCAAATTACACATGGTACCCCATGTGTGAAGTTTGTACACACATGGTACCCCTAAACATTGTTAAAATGTGCCCAATATGCCCCATGTAAGTAACTTCCGTTAATTAGTGTAACGGCAGAGTGATTAGAGTATACTTAATTTTGGAGGGAAATTTAGAATTTGAGATGAACAAATTTTTGTGAAGTGAATGCCCATGGTACCCCTCAATTTACGTATTGTGCCCAAAATGCCCAAAATTCATTTAAAGCCAAAAAAATGGCTATATTTGAGAGTTGACCGTTGGAACCTTTGTTATAAGAAGCATGAGACATTCATTATCACAGCCCAAGGCATCATCACACATATTAGGTAATAAAAAAACGCATACGAAATCATCCATATTCGACGATGTCTTATACCTCTCATTCAAATTCAAATTCAAGAGGAGTGGAAGTGGAAAACAAACAAGGCCCGAGATGCAATAGAAGATCAAACATATGATCTTCCGGACCTACTGCAACCAATCCGTTCAAGCTATATTACAAGTGTGATGAATGCAATTGGTTTCAATGGTGCAAAGCTAGAGGCGAAGAGCCCACACCACCACCTACTAAACAACCCACACCACACACTGAACAACCCCTTAAACAACCTACACCACTACCCACTGAAGAACCCAAACTACCAGCCACAAAAGAGCCCACACCACCACCCACTGAAGAACCCCAATCCACTACACAGCTCACATCACCACCTAGTGAACAATCACAGCCTGAGCCCACACCACAACCTGAGCCCACATCACAACCAGAAGCACCATCAAAACCCCACAACCAATCAACCCCCACACCCCACACCTCAATCCTTTGAACAACCCATTTCTCCACCTCAAACATTTGAAACACAATCCCAATGTCCAACTTCGGATAGATTTGTAACACAACCCACTCAAGATAAAACCACTGAAACCCAAACACAACAATTTCAACCTATTTTGAAACCAAACCCCCTACTAATCAACCTCAAAGAATGAAGAAGGTAGCTAACACAACAACATTCTTCAGTGGGTGGTGGTGTGGGCTCTTCGCCTCTAGCTTTGCACCTTTGAAACCAATTGCATTCATCACACTTGTAATATAGCTTGAACGGATTGGTTGCAGTAGGTCCGGAAGATCGTATGTTTGATCTTCTATTGCATCTCGGGCATTGTTTGTTTTCCACTTCAACTCCTCTTGAATTTGAACTTGAATGAGAGGTATAAGACATCGTCGAATATGGGTGATTTCGTATGCGTTTTTTTATTACCTAATATGTGTGATGATGTCTTGGGTTGTGATAATGAATGTCTCATACTTCTTATAACAAAGGCTCCAAACGGCCAACTCTCAAATATAGCCCTTTTGGCTTTAAATGAATTTTGGGCATTTTGGGCACAATACGTAAATTGAGGGGTACCATGGGCATTCACTTCACAAAAATTTGTTCATCTCAAATTCTAAATTTCCCTCCAAAATTAAGTATACTCTAATCACTCTGCCGTTACACTAATTAACGGAAGTTACTTACATGGGGCATATTGGGCACATTTTAACAATGTTTAGGGGTACCATGTGTACAAACTTCACACATGGGGTACCATGTGTAATTTGCCAAAGTTCGGGGGTACCGTGGGAAATATCCCTATAATAATTAGTACTACTACAAAATTAGATCTGCAGCCGGGAGCCAAAATAGGTAGGTGGAGTACGAAAACTTGGCCTCGAGCCTTGTCGCCAACCGTATAAGTATCGCTGATGTCTTCTAGAGGTCCTCTTAACTTTTGGGCTAGCGAGTGACGAGAACAAGATATACTTACGCTAATGAAGCGTAGAAATTTTAGGTGGAATGCAAAACAAAGTTCGCCTCCGATGGAGTATAAACTCCTACATCTTGGTGATCTAACCCAACACCCAAAAGAATTGCATACCGAGAAGAATAGCAACCAAATAGACCTTATGGAACAATGCTCCTCAACCAAACTCCTGGTCACAATCGTCATGGAAAGCTTTCCAAGAACGAAACATACCAAAACCGAACACTTACAGATCAATAAAGCCTTATACATGCTTATAGACTCATCATGAGACATCAACCACGAAATTGAGGACAGGACACCCCAACACGTAATATAACTTATTCTTCCTTTATTTGAACAAAAGGATACTAAAAACATTACAGCCCAGATACATGACACTCTCAGCAACCTAGACATATACTGATTGAAATACAACCACCGCAACCAAACCAACCACATCGACCAACCACCCGCAACAGTACGACTCAAACAAAGACCTCAAACACACCAAAAACCCGAACAACCACCAAACCCGAAGCCCGCAAAGACAACCACAGACCCGATCCCATTCCTCCATACCAACCGTAACCAATATATTTGTTTTTTTTTTTTTTTTTTTTTTTAATGTTTGTAATATTAGAAAAGGCCCCTACCACTAACTCACGCATGCACAAAGTTTCCCCTTAACCTTTTGCTTTTTACTTTTCCTTTTTTTTTTTTTTTATATTAAAATTGCCTCTTCATTATAACCCTTATTATAAACCACTCTTATTCTTTTCCATCTTCATTTTCTTTTTCCAAACTAAGAAACAACACATTCAAAAGAAGAGGCAACCAAAAACCCGACTCAAGATCGAACCGAACAGAAACAGATAGGTGGGGGAAGGGGCGAGGGAGAGGGGAACACCATATCTGTTTCAAGAAGCCACCAAGAACCTTAAAAGAGAAAGGACTGGAGGAGGTGGGGGAGGGGGGCGAGGGGAAGAGGAACACCTCCTCCACGGCGGTGACAAGCCAGAGTCGGGTCGGGGAAGAACCACGACAACCAACACCAAAACAAAGGGGAGAAATGACAGAGAGAGGCAGAGACCATCAGATCGGGGAAGAGATGACAAACACGAACCCAAAACAAGGAAGCATGGACGGAAAAGGTGACTCGGGCGTACGCAGTTCATCTGCAAGCCAGCGATGAAAGGTGTCTTTGTCACGATTTTAAGTCGGTCTACCGGAGATGGGCCAGAGGGCGGCCACATCTCCGGTAGATGTTGAGCTTGGAGCGGGCGGTGGGAGGTGAGGGAGGCGGCGGCGGCGGAACTAGGTTTAGGTTTTTTTGGGGTTTTTTAGAAAGAAGGTGGAGAGCTTTTTTAGAGAGAGAATATTTCCCCCTTTTTTGATGTGTTTAGGGTTTTAGGAAATTTGGGGGGTTTTTGGTATTTTTACAATTTAGTCAAATTAAGAATGAGCATGAACAATCCAATTTAGGATAGTTATGTTAATTCTTGTATTTTGACTTGGTAAATAAATTTGCGAAGAAATTAATAATGTTTTTAAGTTTCGATTAAAATACTTTACGCATATAAAATATCATTTCGTTATTGTAATGCTAATTATATATCATTTCGTTGTTCTGAGATTAAAATTGTCGAGTTAGTTGTTAATTTGACGACATTTCGTTTAATATGAGTCTCAACTTGAGGACTTTGGTCCTCCAATGACAATACACTTATACACCATCTTAGTAATGTTGTTTGAAATACTAGTTTAGATCCCGTGTATCAATGCACGGTAATTATAGATATTATTGTTTTTAATTAATAAAATTATAGGTAATAAATCAATTGAAAAATAATACGGAGTAATGTTAATTTGTATGATATTCAAGTGTACATTTAGCATAGATTCTAAATACAAACAAATATGAAGTGCATATATTTTATTTTCTAAGACTTTATGTACAAAATTTCGGTAAAACATTAATTTTTGAGTAGAAAATATAGAATGAAAAGTAAAAAAAAATTAAAATAAGCAGATATTTAGTTTAGGATAAATATTTTCTTGACAAAGCTAAAATAAATACTAAATATACATATTTGAAATGAAATGTAGAGTTATAGCAAAATAATATATTAAGTATTTAGTTTTCATTTCTAATATAGAATTAAATGAAAATTAAAATACTGAAATATAAAATAACGAATTTAAGATAAATCTATTGTTAAAAGCTAAGATTTTATTATTTTATGTATAATATTAATGTGAACATAATTATTGAGTAATTTAATTATAGATACTCCCTCCATTCATTTCCATTTGCATCAAAGAGAAAAAACTCACTATTTATTCAAGTGTGTAATTTTCAGAATTTCTCACAACGTATTAAATAAAATATAGTCATGTGAGGTCTTGTTTTATAGGTTTTAATGAGTACAATAAGAATATCTAAATTTTATAATTTTTAAAAATGTAAAACTTTATATATTTGTGTTCCAACATTTGCGTTGACAAACGTGAAAAAGCAAATGATGCAAATGAAATTGAATAGAGGGAGTAATTAATGAATATAGACTTAATAATATATATAATAAAATGGATGATGTAAGCATGAGGTTTTGGCGGGAAAAAATCACATAGAATCGTGACATGTGGCATTGATGATGTCAGCGATAACTGTGATTTAGTATAATAAAAATTCTCAAATCTTATATTCTTTACTTAAATAAGATGCAAAATTTTATGAAGTTGATTTGTAGAGTAGTTTTAAGGTCAATATTCATTACTTAAATAAGTTGTAATATATATTAGAATTTGTGTTATTTTTATTTTTTAATTATTAAAATGATTATGATGTCATCAATTGAAATTGGCGGGAAAATATTGCACGAGAAGTTGACATGTGGCAAAAATGATGTCAGCGAAAACTCCCTTTTAGTAGAATAAGATACGGTGTTCTTCTCGTAGTTACATTGTTTTGCTTTAAAAGGGAGAATGTAACATGTTTTTCGGCAAGTATAATAAAGATATTTATGAATAGTGACGACCTTCACATGTGTTGCGAAGGGCTGGCCCATTGGGGTCCATTCAGTTCGGAACTAGGCCCCAACAATTGAAGAGCATCATATTATAAATCTTGGGACATATTCTATGAAATGGTTTATACTACTTTATAGTGACATAATGCATGGTTATATTTTTAATAAAGAGTTTGAGGCCATGGGTTCAATTCTCCCTATTTTAATATTTAAAACTTGATTGCACATTAAAATGTAACCACTAAGTTTAGCGTCTCGATCGAAACACATTTAAGAACATGGTCCCAATTTTCATTGGGCACCCTTAGTGATGCATCCTACCTTTTCCATCTCAATCGTTTTTGAAGGGAAATTTCACACGAATATAATGAAATATACTTGATTTTCTCAATACATACTCGGCTTCGATTAATCTTAGAGTATACCCCAACTATAGAACACTGGTTCTCAAAATATACCATGTCAAATTTGTACTCCCTCCGTTTCGATGATTTGTTTACGTTTACTTTATACACGTTTATTAATGTGATGAGAGAGATAAAGAAAAAACCAATAAAATAATAAGAAAAGTACAATAAAGGGCCCACTTTATAGAAACTAATAGATGTAATTGGTTAAAGTAGTATGGGCCTACGACCATTTATAGAAATGTAAACAAATGACCCGTACACCCTAAAATAGAAAGTGTAAACAAATGACCGGGACGGAGGGAGTACAAGATGTTTGTGAATTGATTTTTTATAGCCTAATGTAATAAAGATTTTGAGTCTTTTTTCACTAGTATGATCGAGTGATCTTTCGGGAACTTTTTATTGACTTTTACCTTTGATGAAAAGTGATCTTAGTGTATTTTGAGAAGAGCATGCATAGTTCAATATATTGTTGTAAATTTTCCCCTTATTAAATGCAATTGCTTTTAGGTAGCGTTTGGGAACTTAAATTTGATTTTAAATTTAAGATTTAAAATTATACATTTGAAATAAAGAGTTTTAAAATCAAAACACTAGCTGTGTGAGTTAGGAGTTAGCAATGACACCATTTAGGGTGTCATTTGATATTAGCTAGTTTTCTTAAGGGATGAATTTGGGTTGAATTTGGCTCAAATACAAATCTAAATCTTCCAAGTTCCCAAACACCTAATTTATACTCGTAACTTATTTGGAAAAATATTATTTAAAAACATTATGCAATATTTTATTTAAAATAGAAATATATTATTTTAAATGGTATAAATATTATTTAAAATAGAAAATATATTATTTAAAATAGAAATATATTAAAATAGAAATATATTACTTGTGGCATGAGTGAGGAGAATCATACTCGTAACTTCTTTGGAAAAATATTATTTAAAATAGAAATATATTATTTTAAATGGTATAGATAATTATGGAAATATATTATTTTAAAGTTTATCCTTGTGCCCCAAGTATTACTCCTTAATATGCAAGATCTTATCCTACTTTACGAAGAAATCAAGGCATTTATTATATACTCCGTATTGGACAATATTTAAAATAATATCGTTGTATCTAACAAACATAATTTTTTGTGTAAGTTAGGACTTACAATAAGTTATTGTAAGTCCACCTTATTTGTACCCGTTTATATAACTTTTGTATTATTTAAGTGATAATTATGATTAATTGTTACTAATTTTTTTTAGTACCCTGTAAGTTATGTCTTACAAGAGAATTACTAGCTTACAAAAACTAATAGATAAAATTTCTGCAATTTAAATCGTAAATATTTTGAAAGCAACGACATATATTTGAATTTGTCATCAATATATATTTAAAAAAATTATATTTTTAATAAAATGGATGAAAAAATCAATAGAATTGTTGTTATAAACTAGATGAATCATCCCAAAAATGAAAATGTTACTCCCTCCCATTTTTGAGTAAATCCATCATAACTTCACAAGTCCATTTTGACGCGTAAAACGACCAATAAAATTCTCAACACTTCATAATATGTGAGCATTAAATGATGTGTTGACCGTTGCACTCGTGAAACCGTTTCATTTTATTACCTGGGGGAGGGTGTATAAGTGTATATATATATTAGCTGCATTATTCCCTTACATTTCAAACCATAAAAACAATTCATTCACAAACACCATTTTTTTAACCTTCTTAACAATCCAATTTCAATGGCATCTAATGACATCAACATTCCGATCGAAATAGTCATAGATATCCTGGTACGATTACCCGTAAAATCGATATTTCGATTCAAATGCGTGTGCAAAACTTGGTATGTTTTAATTCAAAGCCATGAATTTTACAAACTCCATTTTAATAGATCGCTAAAAAACAAATCTTATAATTGCTCCCTTATTTTACCCGTTAAGCGTAAAATTATGGTTAACGGGGTTCAACCCGCGGTAGTCTCATGCATATATCGCGCATACCTTGACCCAAACCAAACTCGACTTGACCTCAGTGAGGTTGCATTGCCCCCTTGTTTTCGACCATCCCTCGAGAATATTAGTAGTAATGACCACAACTTGTATCATACAATTTACGGTGATGCAGTGAACAACAAACACTTGGTGTATGGTAATTTTGAGGTTGTCGGGTCATGCAATGGTTTGGTTTTAATAGTAAGTGGGATGTACCATATTGCAATTTGTAACCCGGCTATCGAAAACGAGCACGCCTTCAAAATATTACCTTGCATTAAATTCCGTCACTACGTTCCTTCATTTTATGAACATAGCGAAGGTTTTAATGTATCTTACCGGGAGGGTGACGAATTTTACAGTCGTGGTATATGGTATGGGGTGTTTGGATTTGGGTATGATTCGGTATCTAGTTTGTATATGATTGTGTACTTAACACCTAAAACGGCCCTCGTCTTTAGCTTGGCAAAAGACGGTCGTGGTTCGTGGAGGTCCATCGACTTCCCACAGGATGTTCTTGAGTATGATGATTTGTACAGAGAACCTGAACCAGAGTCTGAGAAAAGGGTTTTTATGGTGGCTTACGGTCACGGGGTTTCGACAAACAATCACTTGCATTGGCGTATTACCGAGTTTTATCCAGAGGTTTACGAGGACTGGAGGGAGGGGATCCTTAGCTTCGACATTGGCAATGAAAAATGGGGTCGAGTACCGGTCCTAGATGAACTCGCTATAAAATCATACGTTATAGAGCTAGGGGTATTAGATGGGTGTTTATGTTTATTAAATTCGCGAAGATGTAATTACTATAGTCTTGATTTGTGGATCATGAAAGAGTATGGAGTGAAGGAATCGTGGACAAAGTTGTTTAAAGTGCCTAACGGAAGTGGAATTCCATTGTTTCATCAAAAGGGTCGATACAAGTTCTTATTACCTGGAACAGAAGAGGGTTTGGGGTGGTTTAATCCAACCGATAACAAGATTAGAAAGATTGAAGTTCATGGCTGTGAGTTTAGCGGGGAGAATTATTATTCCGACAGGGCTAAATTGTGCTTTGAAAGTTTTGTTGATCCATTTTCTACTATCAAATGAAATATGTTATGCTCAGAACATGTTTCGATCACAATGAAATCGATGATGATTTGCAAGCAAGGAAAGACAGACAACTTGAGGAGCATAGAATGTAATTTCATTTACAACGTTTGTTTATCCCAACTATGCTAGTTTTTTTTTCTTCTTTTTTCTTTTTTCATTTTCATTTTCATTTGATGTAGTCGCTTCTAGAGTCGTATGTTAGAAAACCCCTTAGATCGGTACCGTGTAAACCGTTAAGAATAAATTAGACTGGATACGGAAGCGTACCTGAAGGATTCAAAGTGTCCTGTGAGATCTGATCTTCCTTTGAGACACACCCTTCACTTTTCTTATGGATGATGGGAGACCAAAAGAAAACCCTTAATTACTGTAATTTGTATTTGTGTGGATGGTGTGTTCAAAGGGGACCAAACCTATATTTATAGTGTGAGACCCTTATAGGGTTTCCATAAATAAGCTGCCAAATATCTACCCTCATTGATAAGGCAACTAGCCTGTTTTACACATTAAGTCGATGACCAATATTTCCTTATTACCCAATACCAATATTACCTTATTGATCACTTTATTTATTGGTTTATCTTTTTATAATAGTGCGACACATATTTAATTACATTAGTGGCCCATATCCGTACGAATATATAAATATATTCTAACATCGTATGGTTTATATACTTCATCAGAATATGTACGTCCGGCTTGTCATGAGAACAATGTTTTTGTAAACCTGGTACGGGGTACGAAACTCAAACTTGTGACTTAACAAATCAATACAATGTAACTTTCATGTGAAGACATATTTACTTACTCACATTTTTATTGTGATCATTTAAAAACCATAAAAATTCGTCAATTTTTACTAAAACTAGTACTCCATACATACATCTAGAGGTGCCTCGCTTGACCCGTTACTTCCAAAGAGCCAATTCCAGATCAAACAACACAAAATATTTCAATTTAAAAGGAAGAAGTGGTGAGATTCAACTCGGCACAAAAACTCTAATATCTACTATAAATCAATTCCAGTCCAAAAGATCGATTTTATAATCCAACCGACTAGAAAATTCCCAAGACATGACCACAAAAGCATAGAAAAGACATTGGAGCCTTGTAAGTTATAACTGGCCACAAGTCCTCCACCTCACTTAAAAATCACACCTCTTCTTCCTACATCTCCTTATCAACAACTTAACAAACCTTTAAAAAAAAAAATCCCATAAAACTTTTACAGTCCTACAAAAAAATAAACTCTTACCAAAATCATCAATGGCTGCTTCACCATTGTCTGTACCAAAACATTGCATGTCATTTGCACTCACAACACACTCACCTAAATCACACCTTTCTCATCACTTAACTTTGCTCCCTAAATCAACACATTCTCAGTTTTGTGGCATTAAATTTGCTTCTTCTTCTTCACAATCTCCCTTGACTTCCTACTCTTCTAGGCCTCTCACTATTGTTGCTGCCAAGGTACATTTTCCACCCCGTTACGCTTTTCAAAATTTCAAGTTTTATCGAAGATTTCTTAGCCTAGAACGTCACTGTGAAGGACTTCCATATGTGAGGTCTCATATACACGCATAGCCAATTGGTTTTGGAATGAAACCTCCCACAGTTTATGAAGCAAACGCTCTCGTTGTTAGGGGCGTGGCCAGGCCCGTTTGTGAATTTAATACAAGGACAGTAATACTTTAACTTTAACCACTAGGCTAAGACATACCCAGTTCGTTCTTAGGCTCTTAGCCTAGTGGTTATAATGAGGGGTTAATATTTGAGACCCCTTTATTCCAATTAATTAATAAATCAAGTGGATTCGCTTTTTTAAAAAAGAATATCATTAATAAATTTAGTATGATGAGGCGTTTTATCGGGTGATATTGAGTTTCGGTATCATATTATAGGTAACAGAAGGGAGCATGCCACCTGCATTTAACTTGAAAGACCAAGATGGGAAAAGTGTGAGCTTATCCAAATTTAAAGGCAAGCCTGTGATTGTCTACTTCTACCCTGCTGATGAAACCCCTGGTTGCACCAAACAGGTCTGACTCCTCTATTTCGTCTCATTTTCCGTACTTTTGTTAGACTATAAAATCGATCATGGGCCTCCAACTGTTCGCTTAAACAACTTTTAGCTGAGTTGGTTACTCTAGTGCTTATTTTAGTGTCTTGTGTTTTGGGGATTAAACGAGGACAAAACGGGTTCAAAAAGTGAATAAGCGAGTTGGTTTTTGACCTAGTATTATTTTTTGGAATCGATCATGAGCTTTCAACAATAAGATTAAACTTTTTGGCTAGGTTGGTCTCTTGGCAGATTTTCCTAGTTTAGAGGTTTAGATTCTATGGCCTGAACTTTTATGAAGTACAATTGAACTGACTTCTAAATTGGTTTTAACATATATGCAGGCTTGTGCATTCCGAGACTCTTACGAGAAATTCAAGAAAGCAGGAGCTGAAGTCGTTGGTATTAGCGGCGATGATGTTTCTTCGCACAAGGTTAGCTCTTCGCTATTCTTGAACTAAAATGGGCTGATTTGTGTAATTTAATCACTTGAAAGTTTGTATGTTTTCATTGCCTGATAAGAGTGATCAAAGCTCTCTTTTGCTTGCTGCTTCACGAAATCTGTCATTCATAGGATGTGTTCGACTGTTCTCCTCGTACTATTTTTTCCTAACTTACAAGAAACTTCAAAAATATCAGCGTGTTTGCTACTTTAAACGACCACAGAAAACCTTTGCCTTCAGAGTTCAGGCTTTTGATGTATGAGCCTAGATGCAGACGTCAATACGACTGATTTTCCTTGGTTTTGAAGGCTGCGGCTACCACTTTTCTGAGGCAATATCAACCGCGTTTCTGATTTCAAATTGAGAACTTTTGATCACTTCTGACGCAAATTTCTGTGGTGTTTCTGTGAATGCAGTCATTCAAGCAGAAGTACAGGCTTCCGTACACCTTACTAAGCGACGAGGGCAACAGAGTAAGAAAAGATTGGGGAGTACCCTCGGATTTGTTCGGAGCACTCCCTGGGCGTCAGACTTACGTTCTCGATAGAAACGGTGTCGTCAGACTCGTCTACAACAACCAATTTCAGCCTGAGAAGCATATCGACGAGACCCTCAAGTTCCTTCAAAGTCTCTGAGTATCTGGTCTCATCTTCGCTACAATCTTGTAGTATTCATAACCCTCTTTCTCAAGCACATACCAATCTGATGTGTATATCTTTCGGAATACTGTAATTTCATTTGAGTTTATTGTGCGGATTATCGTCTACGACATTGTTTTGATAATGTAAGGAAGATCCTTCTTCCAACCTGTTACCTCTCTACCTTGTCATTGTTAACTTCGTCATATGTGTTTTGTGGGAAGTCGTCTATTATTTCGATTTTTTAAGCACAGGGGAGGTGTACAGGATTGACAAGACAACGAGACAACACCAGTGGATTTCTGATGCTTCGTTCATGAATTGTGAAGTTGCCCACGAACACTTCTCGGACTAAAATTTGTACAAGTTTTTCCTTAAAAACCGAAGTCATTACTCCGCATCAAAGTGTGCAGCCTAATGTCACCAAACTCGTTAACGCACTCTTCCAGAATAAAAAAGGATCCTGTATGGTCGGAGCTCCACATGTTTTGCCGCAGTTTCACCGCAAGTGCTTTCAGAAGTGACTGTCACATTCATTGCCATATTTAGGCCTTGTTTTTTTCGGCTTTAGAAGCTAAACTAAACTTATAAGAGCCGAGCTTATAGGAGCTAATCTTAACATGTAGGAGCTGAAAAGAACCGGGCCTTAGTGGCTATAAAACGTACTCGTATAACGCTTACAAATTGTCATATAAGCACGGTTTGTTACCTTTTTAAATTACAAGCTATCTATCGATACGTGTACAACTGTTGTCGTACACAAGAGTTACTCGACAAGTCGACATGTATCTACTACGGAAGTATGGAGTACAAGACTACAAACTACAGGCAACAATAATCATGGTAATATGAGTAATAAATAATAAATACTATGTATAAATATTTCAGAGAGTAAAGTAATCAACAAAAATCAGAGTGGCGCAGCGGAAGCGTGGTGGGCCCATAACCCACAGGTCCCAGGATCGAAACCTGGCTCTGATATTTTTAAATCCAACTTTTTTTTTTGTTTTTTTTTTAAAAAAAAAAAATATAAAAACTGCGAAAATTTTGGGTGTTGATTTGAGCTTCCATTTATTTAAGACTTAAGAGTCACTAACTGACAGTTGTCCACCGTCACAACCACCGCGTAACCATGCATCGCACGGTGGCCAACCGCCTCTTCCGCCACACTCTCCGGCGCACCTACGCAGTTTCTTCATCATCATCGTCGTCGTCATCGTCATCATCATTGCATCAGATTTATACATCTTCACCTTCATCTTCATCTTCATCTTCTTCCAATTTGTCGTTTTCTCCGCAAAACCCTAACCCTACTCATACCGGAAAATCAGAAACTTCATCGTCGGAAGATGCGGCGAAGAAACGCCGTGTGAAGGAGTACAAGGAGGAGCAGTCACGTGTTCTTCTAGCTTCTCTTCATCACGTGGTTTGCACATGTTTTCATTCTCTTGTTTCAGCTTTTGTTAATATGTGGAGTAATTTTCAACCTTTTTACGATTAATTTACGTGTGATTTGTGTATCTGGCACTTTTGTAATATAAATTGAAGGAAATATATAGTTATATCGAATCCTAAGGTCATGTTCTTTTGGATTTAATTTTGCGGACTTCATCTGAATATTCAAATTGAATGAAACTGAATTTAGTGAAGAAAGAGTTCTAAAGAAATTAAGTCCATTGTGTACCTTGCTTTAACAGCTTTCGAAAAACTGCTGCGAGTTTATGAGACAAAAGTGTAATGGAAGTGATGACAAAATGTATTCCAGTAATATACTGTGTCGTATACATTGTGATTTTGGGTTACGGTAAATGTTTACCTAAGACTAATTATGAATTTTATGTGTTATGTAACACAGAATAGGTTAGGATGGGGTGAAGAAGCAATGATGGCAGGGGCGAGGGAAGTTGGAGTTTCTCCATCTATCGTTGGATCTTTTCCGAGGAAAGATGCTGCACTTGTCGAGGTAACACCTCTGTTCGTATGTACGCTGGCGGCTATGTTACGTTACAAAGTTGCTTGCTTTTGAGATGCTTCAAGACTTGAAGGATATAGTTGTGGAAGGGAACATCCTCTCTTCTTTCTCATTAACTTCATTCGTCTGCATTGCATCCTCTCTTTTGAGACCGTCTCACGCATGCCAAAGCCTCTTATGATTAAAATGTGACTACTTTGAGCTAAAGGTGACCACTTTAAAACCTTGAGAAAGTGGTGATATAGTCACTTTATTAAGCATTAAAGTAGTCACATGTTAGTTACAAATAGATTATCGTGCGTATAAAGATGGCCTCATATGAGCATTTGTGGCTTATTAGTGATTGCAAAGGACTATCTTGAGTAACTAATGTCGTCCAGAAGATTGAGTTTGATACCAATTTGAGCGATAAGCTGATAAATTTAGCTCAGTGACATGACAAGGGCTATTTCTTCGTGCATATCAAAATCTTTCGATACTAATATACAGTAACTTTTGGCATTGCAGTTTTTCATGGATGACTGTCTAGAAAGAGTTCTTGATGTAATTGACTCGGATGCGGAACTTAAGAATCTGATACCGAGTGAGCGCATTGCCAAACTTGTAAAAACTCGGCTAGAGATGCAGGCTTCTTATATAACAAAGTGGCACCAAGCTCTTGGTATTCAGGTAACGCTCATTGTTCAGACATGACGACAAGTGTAACATTTCAAGTTTTCAACTGCTACTCATATATGTGGTTCACATTGCTTTCAGCAAACTGTTTGAATATAAAGTGTGCGCTAACTAATTTCGTACTATATCCTGGTTGATAGGCGATGCCAGCAAATGTCACAACAAGTTTTAAGCAGCGCGCTGCATTGATCGATGAGATCTGGCATGCTGCAGGAGATGAATCTTCTGATTTTGACTGGTACGTGAAGAGAACAATACTTGGAGGAATATATTCCACAACTGAAGTGTACATGTTGACTGATAGATCTCCAGGTTAGTTTAACTCGTGATAGATAAATACAGTTCATGCCGTCTGTTTTTTTGTCAGTAGCGAAATATGTGGATCTTATTCTAGCTGTATCCTCGAATTCCTATCTCACCTTCTTCTCACGTAACTCTTGTAATTGACAACATAATTCCGTGACACATGGACATTCTTACATTCACGAGTTAGAGATGCTTTCGATCTAAAGAAGACTTTGCAAGAGGTTGGTTATAATGCTTTCTCGGTAATAATCACTTTCCCCAAGCCCCGAGAGTTTCTGACCAAAAACGATATTGTGTAGGCTCAGCATCTGGCAGAAGCCATGGGTGCAGGCTTCGGGGGCTCATTGCAAGGACTAATAAAAGGGTTCAAAGGACGATCCCCACAGTAGATCTTCAAGAAGTACAGGTTTTGTCGAATATTTTCAACGTGCAAATGCATACTCTGGAAGCATTCGGGCATTTTTAGGTTGACAATAAGAAAGGTGAGCCTTCGTCTTGCTGCAGCTTTTTTTAGGTATCACTTTTAAAGCTTTTGATTACTGCATCTTATGCTTAAAGTCTGCTACTGTTTTAAAACGTAAAAGTGAACACATGAGCATATACATTAAGCATGCTTTTATACTAGATTTAAAAATATTAGAGTCTATAAAGCATTAGTTTCTGCTTGGAATGCTTTCGTTGAGACTTCGATTTTTATCCTTGTGACAATTTGCTTCTCATAGGGTAACTGTGGAATGAATCTTGATTTACGGTAATGCAAAACTGGTTAGGCGGAGTGAAGTACTACTTTGATTTGATGAACTGAAATCTCGGTTCATCTAAATCCTGTATTTAAATTCAACACTTTCGGAAATGTCATCTTTTCATAATCTCTAAAACTTCTAAGCAATCGTTGTCCGCTGAACTATAAGGGCATATTAGCAGCTTGCACCGTAAGTAATCAATCTATTTGACCCCCTGTTGATTTCTGGATTTAAGCCATGAACTTACGAGAAAATTAGCTGGGAAATGTCGGAAATCCATCAAATTTACACCAAAACTACTTTACATCGAGAATTCATCAAATTTACATCAAATTTACAAAAACTGCATCATGCAATGCTCTTAATATCAGCTCTGAACAAAACCATCCATGTATCACTGCTTGAATCGACCTCGACAACTTGTTGAAAATCTTATGATTCCGGTTTCTAACACGATCATGAATACCTGATCTTCGTCTGAAAACTCTTGACTGGCTTGTCAAAAATGCACCACCCCAATCGTCCATCAGTTTTTCATGCTTAAAATCTTAATCAAGCAGTTGTAGCATTAATTACTTCCTTTTAACCCTGTATTTGCTCGATCTTTTTAACTACGTCCTGTAAAGAAGGTCGTTTATTAGGATCACTCTCTGTACAAGAAGCTCCGATGTGAAGAAGCTGTATCATAGACGGTACTGAATCCCCAAAAGACGATACGAGTTCCGGGTCCAAAAACTCGGCCTCTTTCTTCTCATCGATGGCTGTGCGACCCCACTGGATCACGTCTGTTCCACCTTTACCAGCATTGAGATACTGAGACGGGAATTTTCCTGTCACAAGTTCGAGAATGATAATTCCGAGACAGTACATATCTGCTTTCGGAGACATTTGCTGATTTTGTGTAGCTTCAGGTGATTTATAGGCAAACATTCCCTGTGATGCTTGATTAACGGTAACCATTTTGATGAAGGCATAATCCGACAATAGAGGCTCGTAATCGTCTCGCAGAAGAACATTGCTGGACTTCAGGTTTCCGTGAGGAATATCGTAGGATGAGAATTGCGCGTAAAGGTATTGTAACCCACTTAATATTCCTTTGATGATTCTGAGACGTGTCGGCCAATTTAGCTCGGCATGGTATATTCCCCGATCCCCTGAAAGTTCCGAAACCAATGTCAATTCGTGCTGCGTCTTAGATCAAGTCCATATCGAGAAATATATGGTTATAGATTTTGATAGTTCGTAGGTGTAGCGTGTAAGAAGTGTTGAGAAGAGAGCAAGACGTACCGTGTAAGACATACAACAAGCTGCCTTTAGGAATGTACTCCGAAACCACGAGTTTTTCCTCTTTGCGGTAATGGTAAGCAAGAGGAGTCAAGATATTCTTATGACGAAGATTCCCGATTCGTCTAATGGCGACATCGAACTCTTCCTTATCTAACTTATTCATGTCTCGAATCCGCTTTACCACCACGGACACACCGTTCGACATTACAGCCTTGTAGGCTGACCCAAGCCCTCCGTTGCCCAACACCTCCGCAGCTGCCTTCATCAAATCCGCCAACCCGAACACACCCTTCTCTTCATTGATCACGATCAAGTCACCTATTCCAGCCGCATTCTTCCCGCTGTGAGACCCTTTTCGACTCCCGTGTTCGCTCCCACCTCCCTTTTTATGTGACGAATGATCTCCCGACTTCTTTGAGCTACCTCCACCACCCACACTACCGACACTCCTTGTACTCTCCCCGCCTCCCTTACCGCCACTCCCGTGTACCCGAACCTCCACGACATCCTCCTCCGGCTCTCTCCCGAGAATACTAAAATCGTCGTTTTTATCTTTTGACTTGTCCGATGTTGAAAAAATCAACAAGATGATCATAATCACAACAATTGCAATGACCAACCCTATAGTTGCCCCAGCACTACCACCTTTCCCTCCACAATTATTCCCTACAAATGCCCCACAAACTCCTACATTGTCCTTAAAAGCATTAACCCCAAACCTCTCCATAGCCTTAGGAACTTCTCCTTCTAATTGATTTCCCGACACATCGAACTCGACTAGAGACTTTTGAGATATATCGGGAATTGCCCCGCTAAACTTATTCCTCTCCAAATGCAATGCTGTCAAACTCCCCATTTTCCCCAGCGAGGCCGGAATGTTACCCGAAAACTCATTATCTGACAACCAAACACGCCGTAGTGTTGATTCTGTAAAAAAGTCCGCGGGAATTTCACCCGAGAACTTATTTGAGCTCACATACAAAGCCCTTAACCCTATCAATCTATTGAATAAGGGCAATTCCCCTGAAAATGAATTGTTTGAAAGACTGAGTGTCTTCAAGTTCCTTATTAGGGTTAACGAGTCGACATCGATTTGACCAGAAAGCTGCATATTTTGCAAATGCAACCTTATAACAATCGGTTGTCCTTGCTCACAAAAAACGCCTTCCCATTTGTCTTCGCAAGGCCGAGAACCCTGTTTCCATGAACTCAACTTCTCCGAGTTTGACAACGACATCTTGAACGCTAAAAGCGCTTCCGTCTCTGTTAGCGACAACGATTTCGGTGGTGATAATGACAGGCAAAGGAGAAGGAGAAGAAATCTAACAGCAGACATTTAAATAATTTTTTTCCCTTACATGTATATTTGTTTTTCCTGTTTTCTTACTCAATTACAAAACAAATGAAAGAAATGAAATGGTTCAATATATTTTTTTGGTGTACTTTTTTGTTTTGTATTTTTGTATTTTTGGTGGTTGAAATATTTTTATATTTATTTTTAATAATAATAATAATAATAATAATAATAATAATAATAATAATAATAATAATTGTTTATTTGGGTTATTTTGCAAAAATGTCAAGAAATTTTTTCTGTCTTCCCTAACACAAAAGAAAAAAAGCTTAGTTTGGTACCATTAGAGGGTAAAATTGATAATAATAGGTTCATAATAAATTACATTGAAACCAACCTCAAAATTTTTAGCAATTTTTGCTGAAATTGAGGGATAATTAACATTATTGTGATTATTATTGTGTTAATTTAGTGTACCCAAATTTATACAATTATATTCTGAACCATAGGATTCAATTTCTCACATGCTCACAAACCCATTTAATAAACATATTTTCTCTGTTCCAGTAAATTGTTTACCGTTTGACTTTTTTATGGGGGGATTTGAAATAAGTGTAATCAAATGACTGAACATAGGGAGTTATAATAATCTTTAGTTATATTAATGCATCAATTAATTAAAAATGAAATGAAATGGAAGTACTACCAAAACAACCAAGTAATGTATTTCATGTTAATTTTGTACACGACTTCTTTCGGAAAAAGCACAAATTCTTGTTTTAGACGGTTGTCGCTAGTATTCAGCGAAGTTGCTTAAGACATAGAAGCGCAGCTATACGAGTGTTTATAGTTCAAAACATGGAAACACGTGATTCTATACATGAAATAGTTTTGCTGTAACGTAAACGACTGTCGACTGTCGTATACAAGTTTGACTGCTAACATAGGAAAAATGTACACAATGAAGTCTTTCTGCAGAACTTTGAAGCTTGATATTTGCATTAATGTGATGAGAAGGCCTGCAACAACATAACAACATGAGCAATGTTAGATAATAATAACTTTTCAGACTCAAAAATACTCCGTATTATCTAAAGATGATTGCAAGCTACTAGCTTAGGTTAACGATTTCGAGAATATATCTTCTGTGTGACGGTCTCAGCCGTGTTACGTGACCGACTTGTCAGGGTTTTGACACAATTTGAGCCGGTATCACCAACCCTTGTAGATCAACTCTCGTACTGATTTATCGTTTTTGGTTTGCACCTACGCGTGATTTAGTTCAATTATGTAGTATGCTAGGACTCGAAGAGCTCACAGGATTTGAACTCAAGATCTCTACATAAATGATCGTGGGTAGGATCAGTCTCAAACCGAAATTAATCACTACGATTACCGAGAAAACGTTGTAGTGTCCGGGATCAGCAATATGCTTAGATAGATTCTCCAAAGGGCCTTCACCCGTATATATTGCCTGAAAACAAAACCCGACAAAAGCCAACATCGCGAGCCTACCATTCTTAATCTCCTTAGTTCTCAAAACCATAACCGGCTCCGGTGAACCTCGACCCCACATCATCGGGTCAAACCATAGCCCACCCGGGTACCCAACATCGGGTAACGGGTTCTCCTTGTGTGGAAACTTGGGCTGCATGTCAACACACCCAGGTTTCACTATGTCAGCCCATCTCCGACCCTCAACCCAGCCCATTAAAGCCATTTGGACCACAAATAGGGTCGTTGAGTCAGCGAAGTAGGTCTGTGACCCGGCGTTGAACCAGTCGAAGTTTTCCATTAGCCCGATGCTCTCGAGCCATTCAGGGATCAGAATTCCCGACACTGCTAGCATTGCCCATCGGCCATGCACTAGTTCCGCTTGGGCGAACCATCTTAGTAGCTCCGGATCCGACCCTGTAATCAGTACATTGATTCAGTCCGTTCTTATCGTTTTCTTGTTCGGATGATTTATAAATAATCCGTTACGTACCTAATCCAAGCGGGTCGAACCCAAAATCACCCGGAAGGCTACAAACAGCAGGGGAAAAAAGTCGAGTATAAGTCGTCTACAAAAACTTGTAAGCAAAAACAAGCAGTTATACGAGTGCACGCATACACCTGTTGCACACGAGACTAAGAAAAAACCGTTAACCCGAGTAAAGCAAGTACCTGCCATCTAACCATTCGGGTGGGCTGGTACCGGGAAACCACACCGGCCTGTCAGGTGGAAGCGGCTCGCACACGCTTGAAATACCGCCTTTCGTAGCATTTACCTTGCTAGTTCCTCTACCAACCATGCACTTCACAAGTTTTGTGTTGAAAATTTTCCCTGCATTTTCTCTGTACTTGCATAAAAAAAAAAAAAAAAAAAAAAAAAGTGCAACAAACATCAAATATTAAAAATGCAATTCATGTTACATTGTTACCAAACGTTGTATGTAATGTAATGATATAAATCAATGAAAAATGCATAGTTTTTTTTTTTCTTTTACCTTATTGGAAGGGTAGATAGTGTAGTTGATGGTATAGATAGAGCCATTTTTGTAAAAGGGTTATGTTATTGAGCAAGTGATGATGCATCACTGGTAACTTATCTACAAAATATTGGTTTTTTTTAATGAAAATTGCCTTGTTGGATTTTAGTTTTCTATTAGGTTTTTCTACACAGAACACTGTGTTTTCTGATTCCACGCAGAATTACTTTCGTAGTTCTACATAGAACCCTCTACTCTATTGATACCTATTAGCATGACCCTGTATTTGCAATCCGTTAATTAAGTAGTTGACGGAAAATGGCGTGGCGTGTTTGATTTTAAGCTTAATCTCTATAGTAACCTCGTGTTTTAAAAAAAATCTACATGATAACTTTTTTTTTTTTGTACGAAACACACACGCTTAAAACATCACTCATTAAAATAATCCCTTTTTCTCTCATTTTCACTTGATCACACTATGAAATGTCAAACTTCAACCATGAGTGTTCGGAAAATGTTACATCTTCTTTATTTCGCTCAAGCAATTTTATTTTTTTTGCTTAGAAATTTAGAGGAAATTGTTAATGAGATGTTTTAAGACTCATTTATACGAAAAACAACAAGAGAATGTATTGGATAGAAATAATTTTGTTTGGGAGGGCTCACTTTCTTCATCTTCTCTTGTCTACATTGTAAATAATTTAGTATTACTCCTTGGAACTTGTTCATTAGTTGATTGTGAAATTTGATCGAATGAGTAAACCTTAATCAAGAAGAGGCGATTGATCTACTACTTCGGCTTTGGAAACCTCCAATAATGTAATATATAACATCGATGAGGTGAAAATTGAAATATATAGTTCACCCTCAACTCCCCAAACATGAGCGTATGAAAAAAAAAATACTTTGGTACAATAATAAAGTGAAAAATGAGGGATTATGGATTAATTTCATGACTATGTTTTTATGCGTGCGTGTTTTGTACAAAATAATAAGGTTACCATGTAGAATTTTTAAAAACACGGGGTTACCATATAGAAAAAACTCAAAATCAAACACATCACGTCACTTTCCGTTAACTATTTAACGGAATAATTGACGGAATACAAGTTCAGGGTTAAGCTAATATGTATTAATAAAGTATAGGGTTGCCATGTGTAACTCTCTAAAAGTAGGGTTACCACGTAGAATCTAGAAAAACACAGGGTCACCACGTAGAATAACCCTTTTCTATTTTAATTTGTCCAGTTTTTAAACTTTTTTTTTTTTTTTTTTTTTTTTGATATTCTACGTGGTAACCTTATGTTTTTTATTTTCCATGTGGTAACCCTATTTTAGATCAAAATATCATTGACTTGCAATAATTCATGTGTACGGGTTTCAAAAACAACAATCTTGTGCCCCAAATTCAGCGTATTTACGGCATCTTTAATTTGAGATACAAAATGGTCATTTTCGAAACTTGTGGTACGAGTTATGATTGGTCAAACGTTTTTTATCGTATAAACATTGACCGACGATAATTCTTTGTTACAAGTTCTCAATGTGATAATTTTTGTTCTCAATTGTTCATTTATGCAATATCTTTGATTTGAAACAAAAAACGCCACTTTTTTTTTTTCATGTTGTCTCTTTTTAGAAGAGATTATGCGTGTGGATGAGTTTAGTGGTGGGACTTGTGGCTAAGGGAATGGCTCACATCGGGTCAGGTCAGGACATGACATTTTGGGTGGCAGGTCGGACTTGCCAAAACTTGGCCCGGTAAGGGTGCTTTGGTTATAAATTAACAATAGAAGTTTGACGGACTGCGCATGAAAATTTGGACTCGAGCACGGATACCAACATGGTTCAAAACTTGGGCGGACTACCAACATGGTTTAACGTGGGCCGAGCCTCCCACATGAATGGCCACCTCTTGGTACATGGGCGGACTACCAATGTAGTTCCATAGGTGTGTCGAGCCGTGCTGCACAATTGGCCACCTCTAAATGAGAGAATTATTTAATCAGAATTTTCCGTAAAATATATTTTCTAAGCACGAAAAAAGAAGAGTAATCTCATCAAACTCAAATAATGAATATGAGTTGACTATTCGAATTAGCTTTGATAAAACTGAATCATATGTATTTTATAAGATCGTCTTACGATAAAATTTACTCTAATAAATTTTGTCGTACATGTATCGCGTGGCACGATTTCTCAAGCCCATGATCATGGAAAGTGATTAAAGTTACAGCCCATGTTTCTCAAGCAACGTTGGGCTTCTAATCAGTCCATGTTAACATGTCGTGTTTCTCAAGCAACGTTGGGTTTCTAATCAGCCCATGTACCTAGCAAATGGGTCAACCGGTTTGAGTTCGGGTCGGGTTAATTTTGGATAGTTTGGATCGAATTGGATTATTTTGGATTTGGTCATTTTCGGATCATCTAATATCGAGTTATTCATGGATACTAATGTTTTTGCCGCAATAAACCTTCGGGTTGGGTTATATTTGATCGAGTCAATTCGTGTTTCGGTAGCTTTTGTATCAACCTTGCTCATCATCACCTTGTCAGCAATTTAACAAATTATTATCTGTCAGCCAAAAAATTATACTCCGTACCAAAAAAGACCCAAGTGATAATATAATTTATTAATTTTTTATCGTTTTTATCATATCATTTGAGTAGTAAAATCAATTAACCTTGAAACACTTCAGAATTAAGAGTATATTCAAGATCATTGGCGGATGCACATAGAGCTATATGGGGTCACAGGACACCATATCGTAAATTATTTCGATTTATTTTGTCTAATTTTAATTTTTAAAAAAAAAATTATTTAGTATATTTATACAACAAAAATATGGGAATTTTTTTTTAGGATCCCATAATAAAATATTTCTGGGTCCGCCAGTGTTCAAGATAATACATACGTAGTATCACCAACAATTTTAAAGTTAAGTCGTACATGAATTATGCTCCAGTAAAAGATTTGAAAATTTCAAAATTACATTTTAAATTTGACCATTTATCCTTGGAAAGTTCTCCTTAAAAAATAGGTTGATAAAATATATATTCTCTTTATAAATTGAAGGAAAATTTATTTTATGATAACGTATTTGTTAATGTCCACGACTAAAGTCAACTCTTTTGTTCTAATAATTTGAACTTGCAATCATTCATCAAACAACGTTATTCCTAGTCAGCATATTTGTTTTATTTAGTAAAACCCTAATTTAATTAGTTTATAAAATATAAACACGTTTGTTTTGAACAAGTCTTACTAATCACCCTAAATTCAATTATTCATTTAATAATGTATGGAGTAGATATTGTTGCTCCCTAAATTGACGAAACATTAAAGGCCTTATTTTTATCGATTTAATTTCAACTCTTATAAGTTCGATTCGACTCCTAAAAAATTCACCCCAATTTCTATAAGTTCAGCATGCCTAACAAGGACAATTTTAAAAAATTTCAATTCAGTTTCAATAAGTTCACATCAACTATGTCTCTGTTCCGGTAAATTGTTTACACTTTTTCTATTTTGTGAGGAGAAATCAGAAAAATACAAACAAATAACTGAAATTGAGAAAATATAAATAATAATTTCATCTCTTATAAATTCAACCGAGACTTAAGTTTTGTGCACTACGGAGTATTAATCTTCACCTTCCAACTTTGACACATGAATAGTTGACTTCTAACATCCAATAATAAAATTGTACGTAAGACCTCTTTTCTAGAATTATTATTTAAAATTCAATTTTGTTTTATGTGCCCTACAATTTTACGTACGCCGTATGGTTTTTGTGAGATATTGTTTGACTGTCTTCATCAAGGACTTTATCGTTTAATCGACCTTAATTTTTAAGGTCATGGTTTAATTTGATTGACTTAAAACACTTGACTTATAAATTGTTCACGTAATACTTTGTGTGACCATTTGTTTAGGTCGAGTGTTTAGTAGATGTAGTACTCCGTAGTAACTAGTAAGCATTGATCCGATCTTATGATCGAATTTGAGATTTGAAAATGGTTGAAAAAGAAAACAATGAAAATTCAAAATTTGTAAGATTTGATTTGTTTACCTCGATTAATTAACTTAATTTTTGTTGGTCATGAGGAAGGCACGACTAAAAATTATCCATTATAAGATTGTCGTGATAAGATAATAAGAGAACTGATCGCATGATTTTAAAGAACAACAAAATAATAATTAATTGAAATATATATAGAGAGAAAAATGTTGAATTCGGTTTATGGAATTCAGATGAGGTGATAAAAAAAATTGAACGATTTTACTATAAACAACAAAGTGTATTTTAACTAATTTTTTAAGTAACGCAATACAAACTTTTCAATTAAGCGTGGTCAATGAAATAATATTATAAGATGAATGATCTTATGAGAAGTTTTGAGGATTTGCAAAAAATGAGTACATATACTACTTGTTCGACAACATTATCTATTCGTATTTGTTCGGGGTGATTTTCTCACTCTAGTCGTTTATATCGTGTGGGTTTATCAGCTTAATCCTTACTTTATGTTTGAAGGTTAACGAGGTTAAATGACAAATAACGTAACTAAAAAGAACAAGAACACGAGATTTGTTTACGTGGGAAAAACTCTTAAAGATAAGGGAAAAACCACGGGCACCAAGCCAGGAGAGGATTTGTACTAGTTCTGGGGCAGGAGTTACATAGTCTGGACAGGAATTATCGTATACAATCGAGAGTAAAAGAAAAATCGTTGGATGTATGTTGAATAGCGTAAGTTAGATTGAATGAGAATGAATCCCCCTTCTACTGAAGTTCTTTGCCTTTTATAGTCCTCCATCTTCCAACGTCTCTTTCCCCTTATTCTGGTAACCTCTCTCCTACATTTGCTCAACGTCCTGATGCTCCTATTTCTGGGGGTTTGGCCTGACTTGGTCTTCTGCGCATTCCTCTACGTTTAGCTTGCCCTTTGCTTATAGTCTGGTTAATTTCCCTTCGCAGTTGGGCTTCTACTTGCTTTGGGCTTGGCCCAATTTGTCTTTTCCTCTCCTGACCTGGGTCTGTTCTGTTCTGGCTGTAGCCTCTCGTCCAAGGCTGAGGTTCCTGGGCTAGCGCGTATTTGTGATCCCAACAGTATTTACCTCTTGGTGACTGTTTCAGACTTTTTTTGAATTAATCAATCGAATCGAATCGAAATGAATTGAATCGAATCGAATCGAATCGAATCGAATCGAATGAATCGAAATGAATCGAATCGAATCGAATCGAATCAATCGAAATGGAATGAACAAAAAACTGAACATTATTATTATTATTATTATTATTATTATTATTATTATTATTATTATTATTATTTATATTTATTATTATTATTATTATATTTTTTTATTATTATTATATTTTTCTATATTTATTATATTTATTATTATTATTATTATTATTATTATTATTATTATTATTATTATTATTATTATTATTTTTATATTATTATTATTATATTTATTATTATTATTATTATATTTATTATTATTATTATTATATTTTTTTTATTATTATTATATTTATTATAATTATTATTATTATTATATTTATTATTATTATTATTATTATTATATTTATTATTATTATTATTATTATTATTATATTTATTATTATTATTATATTTATTATTATTATTATTATTATTATTATATTTATTAATATTAATATATTTATTATTATTATTATTATTCTTATTATTATTATTTTTATTATTATTATTATTATTATATATTTATTATTATTATATTTATTATCATTATTATTATTATTATTATTATTATTATTATTATTATATTTATTATTATTATTATTATTATTATTATTATTATATTTATTATTATTATTATTGTTATATTTTATTATTATTATTATTATATTTATTATTATTAATATTATATTTATTATTATTATTATTATATTTATTATTATTAATATTATTGTTATTATTATTATTATTATTATTATTATTATTATTATTATTATTATTATTATTATTATTATTATTATATTTTTTTTTTATTATTATTATTATTATATTTATTATTACTATTATTATTATTATTATTATTATATTTATTATTATTACTATTATATTTATTATTATTATTATTATTATTATTATTATTATTATTATTATTATTATTATTATTATTATTATTATTATTATTATTATTATTATATTTTATTATTATTATTATTATTATTATTATTTTTATTATTATTATATTTATTATTATTATAATAATTAATAATAATAATAATAATAATAATAATAATAATGTGAATCAATCAATCAATCGAATCAATCAAGTGTCTTTAATCGAATCAATCGAATCAATCAAGTGTCTTTGAATCGAAATGAAATTTGAAAATAAGTCCGAAAGAACAGGTTCTTAGTCTAACATAAGCAAGGTTAGGTGTCACATATGTTATTAGGCTATTAATTAACCGTGAGGTAATTTTGTGGTCGTCACGGACCAAATCATCCACCTAGCTAGTTGTTGAGGATGATGTTGACAACTGATCAATGGGCAGAAATAGCCGGGTAAAATTGTGAAAACAGCTACCAAACACAGCGAGGACGTTGCTTTATTCAGTTAAATTCATGGGATATATGATCATTTAAACATTGTGAATTCCTCTCGTCAACCAAATAAAGAAACACTAAAATGGTTATTGACAAATGACACGACTGTTAATACTAACATATACGGAATATTATTCAAACGAGCTAGTAACTACGGGCTATTCCTCAATCCTCATCATGTTAGGTTTTTTTCTTAACTTATCAAACAATTAAAAAAAATTAGCAAATTTCACATTATCTTAGAAATTTTCAGCTCACATAGTCACATACTCCCTCCATTCAAATCCACACTACCACTATACCATTTTAATCCATTCAAATCCACTCTACCACTTTCCTTATTTGATTGTACTTTTAATATTATTATATTACTATGACCCACTTTTTTAATACAAATAACAAACATTAATTACCTCTTTCATACTTTAATTGTACTTTTAATACTATAATAATATTTTCTTAATACTTGTGCAAAAAGCATAACTACCATATGGATATGAATGGAGGGAGTATGTCATATGTCATAAACCGTAACTAAATTTTTGAAAATGTCGCACCAACTTCAAAAAGTTTCAGCAAATTATAAAAAATTTCAAATATTAAAAATCAGATATAACTCAAGACGAAAACCGCATATCGTCGGTAATAAAGTCTATTTATGTTATTAGAAGGTGTTTCACTCGTGGGCTAATAAATTTCAAAGTCACAAGTCAATATGTCGGGTAGAGGGGTTCCACTTATACGAGCATGTCACGTTCAAAATAAGAGTGCATACTTCATAGGGTACCATACAGTCGTACCGACATCCCGATTTATTGGGTGGTGTTGTCAAAATAAAAATTCTATGTTAAAATATCTTGCGTTTAGTTGCTTCTACTCTAAGCAATTAAATTTGTATCTCAAAGTCTCATTTATGATTAATTAATCACAAATTCTTGTTTGAGACGGAAGACCCGTTTCTCCAGCTTAAGACGGAACGGATATGACCCGTTTTTCTTTTCTTTTTTTTTTTTTTCTTTTTTTTTTGAAAATTTTTTTAAGACCCAATTTTATTTTTTTTTAATCTTTTATCGAAAATCGTGTTTATAGGGTAATTAAAAATGGTAACAAAGTAGACAAAAATGATAACATATTATATTATATTGGTAACATATTATGAAACCCCAGTTTTCATGGATTTGTTTTCCTTAAAAGATAATGTTGTCCTTTTAAACAAACAGGTAACCATTTAGTATAATAATGTTACCATGTTAGCTTTCAGAGTTTGTATTCCTTAAAAGATAATGTTGTCATTTTATATATACAGGTCACCCTTTACAACAACAATGTTACCATCTCATTTTTCAAATTTCAACTGAGGTTTGATAGGTTTGTTTTCCTTAAAATAAAATGTTGCCTTTTATACAAACAGTCACCCTTTAAAAACAATGTTACTGTCTTATTTCTCAATTTAAACTAATGTTTCAATTGTTGTCCTTTTATACATACAGTCACCCTTTACAACAATGATATTCTGTCTCATTTTTCAGATCAACTGAGGTTTCAATGGATTTGTTTTCCTTGAAAGAAAATGTTGCCCTTTTATACAAACAGGTCACCCTTTAGAACAACAATGTTACCATCTTATTTCAATGGGTTTTTTTTGTCCTGCAAAGATAATGTTGTCCTTTAATACAAACAGGTCACCATTTAGTACAACAATGTTACCGTCTTAGCTTTCAGCACAACTTTAATGTTTCCATGGGTTTGTTTTACTTGAAAGAAAATGTTACCCATTTATGCAAACAGGTCACCCTTTACAACAACAATGTTACCATTAAAATGGGTTTAAAAAAGAGAAAAACGGGTTTAAAAAAAAAAAAAAAAAAAAAAGAGGAAAAAAACAAAAAAAAAAAAAAAAAAAAAAAAAAAAAAAAAAAAACAACAATGGCACGACAACCACCATGAAAACTGAGGCATGAACTCCATTGTTTGCTGTATTTCCGAACTCCATTTCATTTCAAAACGGGTTTAAAAAAAAAAAAAAAAAGAAAAAAAAGAGAAAAAAAAAAAACAAATACAACAACAACAACAATGGCACGACAACCACCATGAAAACTGAGGCATGAACTCCAAAAATGGTTTTGGTAACTGTTCGGGGTGATTTTCTCACACGGTTTGATTTAGTGATTGTGGATCTACTAGTACTATCCTTTTAGTTGTATTGAAATTTATGTGATTGAATTTAGACGTAAAAGAAGATGGCAAAAAACGAAACAAGACACACAATATGGTTACGTGGGAAAAACCCTTAAACGTTAAGGGAAAAACCACGGGCGCCAAGCCAGGAGAGGATCTTCACTAGTTCAGGGAAATTAGGTACAGAGTCTGGACCAGCTGGTACAGAATACAAAAATGGCGAGAAAAATATAAAGTGCTTAAAAGCTTGTGAATTGCGTAGAGTTTAGTGTGCTTGAGTTGTGAGTTAATTCTGATGTGTTCCTCTTCTGAAATCTACTCCTTATATATTGTCTTGAGTCCAACGTTCACTTCCCAAAATGTAGGTAACTTCTTCCTCTGATTTCTCCAGTAGTTGCTATTTCCATGGCTTCAGTTTCTGCATGCTTGACTTAGTCTTCCAACGTTTCTTTTAGGGTTGCTGCTGCACCTCTGGGCTTTCCTCTTTGATGTTTAACTCTTTTGTTGGGCTTGGCCCATCTTGGCTTTTCCTCTCCTGACCTGCACCTTTGTTTTGTCTGCATGCGATGCAGTCTTTGTCTGTGCATCTGCCCTGCCCTGACCGAGATCTGTGCCGTCTAGGCCTGGCCCAGGAGTTCTGACCGGCTGGGTTTTTGGTCCCAACAGTTTGTCCCCATCTCCTTGCCCTTGACCTGAACCGGGGGTAAGGAGATGCTGACTTCTGGTCGAGTGAGCCTGGCCCCGCTCCTTCGCTTTTCTTTGTGTCTTTGGTCCTGAGACCTGAACTCTGTAATTAATGAAGTAGTTGGCTTCGCGTGGGGAAAATGCGCCCTATTTTGGCGCTCAATACACTGCGCACGTCGTGTCATGGGTCATATCACGTCTCTTCGCGCGCTTATTTTTGTAAAACTACTCAACTTCCTTTTGTCTTCTATATATACCCTAGTTTTTGTTTTGCTTCTCTCTCTAACTCATTCCTTCCTTCTGATCTCTTTTGTTTTGCAATCAAGAAACCCTAACAACAAAAAATCCCCAAATCAATTTCGAAAAAGCCCTAGCTTTCTTCTTCCACTTCTCAATCTTCAACCATGGCACGCGATGATGTTGGCCCTTCCACTGCTGTTTCCTACACCCATGGTGACTCCGTCTTTCAGGCGACCAATTTGATTGAAGACGTCAACATCTTCCCTAATTTGCTTGCCCAGGGCCGGCGAGGCCGAAGAGGAAGGTAAAATCCTGAAGGTCTTGAGGTTTGGGCCCCGGACCACGAGAGATGTCGTGGTAGGCGGGTTAGCCCTGGGTGGTTTTCGATTTTTGAATCGTCCTTCAAATTCGGTGCCACTTTTCCGCTTTGCCCACTGATGAATGCTTTTCTGGGCACCATACAAGTGCCGCCTTGTCAAGTCATGCCCTCTGTCTGGCGTTTAATCCATGGGATTGACTCCCTCTGCCGGAGTGCACGGTAGAGATCCAGCTTGCTGATATAAGGAACACCTATCGTTTGCGAATGTATAAGAAGAAGAGAATCCATTTTCGCTTGAGGGATAAATGCTCGCATCTCTTGACCCGTTCAGATGCTGGTGACGAAAGTAACTGGCCCAGCTACTATATGTTTATCCGTAGCAACAGTCTAGGCCCCAATGTCTGGGCACCTGAGTTCTCTTTGGAGGAGGCGGTATGTTTCTCGAACTTTCGAATTTCCATCTGCTTTGTTCTTGCATGTGTCTTTTGTTTAGGTTTTGTTGTGGATTTGTTTTGTAGTTTCTGATTGGGTTCCTACTCCTGACGACCCTGGGTCAAGGAGGAGGATTGAGGCGTTTCTAAAGTTGCCTGCTGACAAGAGGGCTTGGCCCAAGTGCATGCGACCTGATGATGATGACGACGATGCTGTTGAAGTGATTCCTGCCCCTGGGCAGCGTGCTGGTGATGATGGAGAGTCTGATGAGGAGGAGGAGGAGTCTGGAAGTGAGGAAGAGGCTGTGCGAGGAGGTGAAAAGTCGCGAAGTGCAGTCACTTTGACCAAACTCCCATTCATGTGACCCCGTTGACTTCTATACTGCCTGGGACTGGTGGACATTCTACTCTGCCCCCTTTGCGAATCCTTGGCGTAGGCCAGAGTTCTGTGCCTAGCACCGCTACTGGTACTGACATATTCGCTTTGGTTCACGACCGATACATCTCCGCTTCGCCCGTGTCATTCCTGTAATCTTTCCACCTGGGCCCAAAGAAGAAGACTTTTACGCCAATGGGCTTATCGCCGCACGGATTGCTCAGGCTCGTGAGGTTGCAAAGTCCGTGGTAGCTCTGGCCTGTTGTGAGTATGGTGGCTCCGTCTCCGAGTCTTCCAAGGAAGGCGCCAGAAGGGTTCGGACTAGGTCCACCAAAGTGGTTCTTTGAATCTCCTGGCTACTCGACCCGAGAAAAAGAGGAAGAAAATGAAGCTACCTCAAATGAATCCTGTGTTGTCTGCATTCTCTGCACTCTCGTGAGCCAATCAGTCACGTTCTTTGGGAAGTCCTTAGCGAGAACTTTGCTACTCGTCCTCCGCCTCCGCCGCCTCTAGACTCTACGCTTGGCGCACAAGATGGTAAATTTGTTGTGCTCGAGGTTTGTATCCTTTCTTATGCTTTTGTTTTCATGTCAGATTAAGCTGATATGGCTTTGATTTTCTGTTTTGTTCGCACCAGTAGTTGCTTCTTATGTCTGCCAGCCTTGGTTCTACGGTGCCACTTCTGGAAAGTGGTAGGGGTCAGGCTGAGGCTGAGAATGATTCACTCCGTTCTTCCCTCGAGAGTAGCAAAAAGGAGCTTGAAAGTGTGAGCCTTCGTTGTGAGAGGATGGTTACTCTGAACAAGACCAGCTCTGAGAGGGTCCGGATGCAGGATGCCCTTATCGCAAAGCTGACCCAGGAGATTGAGGACTCGTATCGAGGTTAGCCAAAGATAATGTGGCTTTAGCGGACTCGAGTGTGTTTACACACTTCGCACTCGTGTCGAAATGATGAATGCCGATACGAAGAGCGTCTTTGCTTGGGATTTCTCTGCGGAGCTTCTTTACCTTCAGACTATTTCTGGGCGACTGATTCGAACAAAGCGGAGATTCACCGCCAGCTTCGGTGTCTTGGAGCTACCGTCCAGCGTTGGGCTGATGGTGTAGATTCGTCTTTGATGGGGTGGGCCTTCCAATGCCGACCTGTGGAGGAACATCTTTGAAAAAGATTGGTGAGTCAAGCGAATGAATCAATCAATTGAACTTTGGCCTTGTTATTGGTTTTTGAACAAACTATGAATTTCTTAGGGGAATGTCCCTGTGTTATTTGGCCTGTAATTACTTAGACTTTGTCTTTGGTTTGAACTTTTCGCTTTTGAACTCTGCGTCCATGCGTAGGCATGGTTTATCTGCTATATTTTGTGGTATGTTATGCTACATTATGGAATGTTTTGTTTTTGTTATGTTTTGTTATGCTTTTTGTTATGATGCGCATATAATTTGTTATGAATTTGTAAAGTAGCATGCATGCGTTTGAAAATTTAGGCGACTTACACTTTGGGGCTCTCTTAATCTGACATTACTCCCTGTCCGTTAGTGCGATCGTTAGTGGAGCCTTAGATTTTGTCTTTGTTTTTGCATTTGTTTTTGGTTCTTTGGACGATTTTTGCCTTGTTTTTATGCACGAAAGGAGGGTCGGGGGCTTGGCCAGTTGGCGTTAATAGCGGCCCTCCGACGCCAAGTCGCATCTGATTGTATAGGATAATTTGTAAAGGAAAAGTTTTGAGTTTTGTGGATTACCGGATGTCTTGGTCAGGACACTTTACATGTGATAGAGCTTGAGGTGGAGTGTGTTCCAAGGTCTTGGGATCATGTCTCCTTCCAGTGGTCTGTAGTCTATAAGAGCACTTTCCTGTTCTTTGAATCAATAAGGTATGGGCCTTCCCATGTTGGGGCTAGCTTGCTGCGGCCTTGTCCCTTGTATTACGAAATACTTTTCTCAGACCAGATCTCCGTCTGAACATTCGTGACTCGACATTCTTGTTGTAACTTCTGGCCACTGATTGTTGGTATGCTGCCAACCTTACTGCTGCTAAGTCTCTGAGCTCTTGGGTCAGATCCAGTCATCCTGAAGCAGTTCATTATTCTCGAGAAAATGTATTGAGTCCATACACGATTGTTGGAACGCACTTCCACGGGTAATCGCTTCACACCCATAGACCATTAGTACGAGTTTGCCCTGTAGCTCTCTTTGGCGTAGTTCTGCGCCCATAGTACTAGTGGCGATTCTTGACCCATCTCCCTTGTTTCTCCATCGCCTTCTTCTTGATGCAATTGATCACAATCTTGTTCTTTGGACTCGGCTGTCCATTTGCTTGAGGATATCTTGGTGGAGAGGTCACCAAATTGATGTTCCACTTTGTACGTAAATCTACGGTCTTGTTTCCCACAAATGCAAGTCCATTGTCACATATGATTTCTGAGGGGATCCCATACCTGCTGATGATGTTCTTCTTTATGAAGGCTATAACTTCTTTTTCTGTGACGTTTTTGTATGCATCTGCCTCTATCCACTTAGAGAAGTAATCTGTCATTGCTAGCATAAACACCTTCTGTCCTGGAGCCATTGGTAATTTGCCAACTAAGTCCATACCCCATTTCATGAATGGCCATGGTGCGGATATTGAGTGCAGGTTCTGTGCAGGCTGATGTATCTCTGGACCATGCCTTTGACAGGCGTCACATTTTGTGGCATACTGGATGCTATCTGTTTTCATTGTGGGCCAGTAGTAGCCCATGCGCAAGATTTTGTTGACCATGCTTCTACCACCTGTGTGGTTTCCACAGTGTCCATCGTGTATTTCGATAATCGTCTTGACTGGTCGGGTTCCAGCGTAGTCTGACGGATTGAAGGACCTTCAATAATACGCCTTGTATGATAGTATACCGACGCCTTGATTACGAATGCTCTTGCCTCGACCTTGTCCTGTGGTAACTTGCCTTGGACTAGCCACTCATAGTATGGTTTGGTCCAGGTCTGGGTTGCCTGGACTGTGCTCTGCAGGATTGGTTGAATTTTCTGGACTGCTGGTTCCAAGATGTGTATAATAGGTATACTGTCCAGCGTACCAGGTTCAAATCTTTGATCCAATGTCACCAAAGCATCTGCACGACATTCGATCTCTAGGGACTTGCTCAACCTCAATGTTAGTAAACTTTTGAAAAAGATTTTTAACTAAATTAAGATATGCAATCATTTTAGAATCTTTAGCGTCAGTCACGTCGCTGATTTGGTTTGCAACCAACAAAGAGTCTATCTTTACCTTTAGATTCAACCTTCATGTCCGCACACGTTGATCCGCTTATCGATTGCCTCATACTCGGCTTCATTGTTGGTAGTCTGAACTCACAGGATACACCTGTCTTATCTTGTCCCCTGTGGCGACTTCAGGACCACACCTAGTCCAAGACTTCGATGTTGGTGAACCATCATCCGAGTTCCGAGACCTGCTTTCTGGTCCGGATGGAAGATTTCTTTGTTACCGCTTTCTAGTGTGGGGTGAAGTCGACCACAAAGTCTGCTAATGCTTGAGATTTGATTCATTGCTGGGCTCGTAGGATAGATCATAGGTGCTCAACTTTATCGACCATTTTGACATACGACACGAAAGTTACGGTCTAGACAATCGATCTCACAGAACATTAGTACGAATGATAATATGATGTGCCTCAAAGTAAGGCGTAACTTGGTACAAGCAACTGGTTAAAGCCAAAACAAATTTTTCCAATACGTAATACCTGGTCTCAAAGATCTGAAGACTCTTACTTACATAATACACCTGGATGTTCTTTGTCCATCGTGTTCTCTCACCAGGATCGCACTTACAGAGCTTTACATTGCAGAGGTAGAGGACCGATGGACTCCCTGGTTCAGGTTTGGATAAAAGTGGGGCTGATGATAGGTACGCTTTCAGGTCTTGGAATGCTTTCTCATGCTCGTCCCGGTTGAGCTGCTTGTTCTTTCTCGTAAGATCATAGAAGGGCTTGCACCTTCGGAAGATCTGGAGATGAATCTGCTCATTATTCTACTCTTCCGGTCAGTTCTGGACATCTTTCGAAGTTCTAAGGGAATTGAGTTGATTATTCTTGAGATCTGCTCTGGACTAGCCTCTATGCCTCTCTTTGTCACCATATAGCCTAAGAACTTTCTGCAGGTGACACCAAAGGTGCATTTAGTAGGGTTTAACTTCATATTATACCGTTCCCTGCATCTCGACGCCTTTTCCAGGTCCTGGATGTGGTCCTCGACTTTCTTTGATTTCACCACCATATCATCAATGTAGACCTCCATTGTGTCTCCAATCAGTCCTTGAACATCATGTTCACCAACCTTTGATATGTTGCACTGCATTCTTTAGTCCAAAAGGCATAGCCTTGTAGCAATATATTCCTCTGCTGGTCATGAGCGGCCAGATGCTCCTGATGCAGGTGTGCATCCCTGATCTGGTTGAATCCGCTACATCCATGAATGTTAGCACCTCATGTCCCGGTGGCGTCCACCATGGCATCTATGTGTGGTAGTGGAAATGAATCTTTTGGGCACGCCTTGTTCGGATCTGTATAGTCCACGCATACTCTCCACTTGCCATTCTTTTTACGCACCACAACTACATTTGCCAACCAACTGGGTACATTACTTCTTTGATCATGTCCATGTCCAAAGCAATTTCTGTACCTCCTGGTTCACAATCTCATTACGTTACGGTGCAAACTTCTGCGCTCGCTTCACAAAGCTTAAAAGTTGGGTCAATATTTAACTTGTGTGTAATCACATCGGAACTTATACGATCATATCAAAATGGGACCAAGCAAAACAATGCTCTTTTTCCTCGGAAAGTCAATTAGAAGCGAGTCCGATTACCTCTGGAGCATCGTAACCAACCGTAACCTTCTGTCAGGTCTTTCTCCAACCAAAACAATTTCATCTGTCTCCATGCGTGGGACAGATTCTCAACAGACTGACAGTCGCTTTAATTGCTATCACGAGGGACTTACGGGCGAGGAAGGTTTTGGTGTCTGTAACATTCTGTCTTGATCTCGCTTTCTCCTCGATCGTTCTTTGTCCCACTTCGTTGGGATCTTGATGCTTGGTGAGTACGTTGAAGTCTGACCTTGAGGTTGTGGATCCGAGTCGGCCTAGGATTACGTTGTATGAGGATAGCGGTCTATCACGCAGAACTTCTCAAAAGAGGTGACTCCTTCCACATAGGTTGGTAGGGTGATCCCTCCCAGGCTGTGCTTTGTTTCTCCATCAACCCTACCAGACGCCGACTTCTTCGTTACATCGCACTCTTTCACCCCATAGCTTCCAGCGCCTCCATCATGATGATGTTGACTGAACTGCCTCCATCTACTAAGACTCTCCTGACCATGCAGGTTCCAATCTGGATCTTGATCACCAGTCCATCGTGGTGTGGCCCATGCACTCCTTGTAGGTCTAACTCATCAAACACGATCACCTGGATCGACCTCGCTTGTCCGCCGGCCGTGGCCGTTGCTGTTCTCCAGTAGCTACACTGCGGCAGAATATGTTAGTCCACAAATATCTGATCCACCAGAGATGAATTTTACCTCATGGGTTGGTGGTGGTGGTGGAAGATCTCTGGGCTCATCTCTTTCATCTTTGTTCCTCCTGTTCCTGGGCAGGATATCCTTCAGGTGGCCATTCTTTAGTAGATGAGCTATCTCCCTCCTTAGAGCTATGCAGTCCCCTGTGGTATGCCCAATATCATAATGGTACTACACCACTGGTCGTGTCCCGCCTTGGATTAGGCTTTCACTTGCTTTTGGCCATCTAACCATCGAGCCTAACTTGTCCACTTGTTGATCGGGCTGGCAGTCTCTGAAAGCAATACTCTGGCGGAGGTGGAACCACAGGTGCATCGGCTGTTCATCCACGGCGTTTGCCTCGCCTGTTTGGCCTTTGATACGGACCAGGCTGCTGTTCTTTGTGCCTACGGGTGGTGACTTTTCGTTCGACCGCCTTACGGTCACGATACCTTGCCTGAGCTGCCGGGTCCTCTTACCCTGATCTGGGCGGCGCCTTAGCCTGCGCATCCTCAAAAGTAGAACAAGGGTAGCGAGTTAGTTCAACATAAAGATCGAATCTCTAACCAAACCTTGCCTGAAGGCCTCAATGGCCGTGCCGATGTCACATCCGGGATGGACACTTTCTCCTTGTTGAAGCGGTGCAGAAATCCCTTAGAGACTCGTTCTCGCTCGATGACGATGCAGGATCAGCGGTGCAACCTCCGGATGCGCTCTTGTGGCCGGATGTTGAAAAGGTTGATCGACTCGCGAAGGACTTGATGGTCTTGGTAGCGAGTTGATGTACCGGCTGGAGAAATTTGGACGGTCAAGGTTGAACCAAAGCTTTTGCACATGCGAGGCCTCTCTTCTCTTTGGGATAGGAGCGTTGAACATCCTTTGCACATCTTGAGCAACATGTTCCGGAGGATCACCGTCCCATCATAGAGCTTTAGGTTGGTCCGAGTACTTCTTGGGCATCTCCACCATTGCAATGCACGATCATCAAAGGGTGAATCAAAGATAGCTTCCTGGTGCTACTTCTTGATGGGTGGTGGAAGTCCACGAAACCTTTCGTACTAACTCCGAGAGTTTCTGCATCTCCATCATCATGTATTCCATGACTTGGCTGCACTTACTCCCTCTGGTGTCTTTGGTTCACCGCCTCCTCTGCACCATCGTTCTCTTGATCTTCCTCCACATGGAGTGGATCGCCTTTTGTACCTTCGACCTGCGGAAGAGAAAGTAGAAGTCAAGTTGTTTGATCACATCAAAAAATGGTGTACTGGTGGGATCCGGATCCCGAGGCTTTCTTACGGCGAGCAGGTCTCTAAATGTTTCTTGAGCGACCTCGGCCTCCTTCGATCTTGCGACCTCTGCCTTGGCATCCTCTGCGGCTTTCTTGGCCTGCTGCAATTCCTCCTGGAGTTTGAGCATGGCTTCTGCACTTGTGCCTTCCATCTCTCACGTTGGTTGATCTCGTTGGTTTTGGAAAATTTTGTAGGATTAATAAACTAGTATCCCCACAGACGGCGCCAATCTGTTCGGGGTGATTTTCTCACACGGTTTGATTTAGTGATTGTGGATCTACTAGTACTATCCTTTTAGTTGTATTGAAATTTATGTGATTGAATTTAGACGTAAAAGAAGATGGCAAAAAACGAAACAAGACACCTGATATGGTTACGTGGGAAAAACCCTTAAACGTTAAGGAAAAACCACGGGCGCCAAGCCAGGAGAGGATCTTCACTAGTTCAGTGGAAATTAGTGCAGTGCGGACCGGTGAGTACAGAATACAAAAATGGCGAGAAAAATATAAAGTGCGTAAAAGCTTGTGAATTGCGTAGAGTTTAGTGTGCTTGAGTTGTGAGTTAATTCTGATGTGTTCCTCTTCTGAAATCTACTCCTTATATATTGTCTTGAGTCCAACGTTCACTTCCCAAAATGTAGGTAACTTCTTCCTCTGATTTCTCCAGTTGTTGCAATTTCCATGGCTTCGCCGTGCATGCTTGACTTAGTCTTCCAACGTTTCTTTTAGGGTTCTTCTTTGCGCACCTGGGCTTTCCTCTTTGATGTTTAACTCTTTTGTTGGGCTTGACCCATCTTGGCTTTTCCTCTCCTGACCTGCACCTTTGTTTTGTCTGCATGCCTGCAGTCTTTGTCATGCGTCTGGCCTGACTGAGGATCCTGTACCCGTCTAGGCCTGGCCCAGGGTTCTGGACCAGCCTGGGTTTTTGGTCCCAACAGTAACTCTGATGTAGCCGATTTTAACAATGGCGACATCAACAACAACAACAACAATGGCACCGTCACCTTCCTTTTTCTCTTCAATGGTTTTGGGTAGGTTGAAATGGAAGAGAGGGAGAGAAATTTGAGAAATTAGGGAGAGAAATTAGGGTTAAGAGAGAGGGAGAAAGAGGCAGAAATGGAAGAGAGAGGGAGAAAGAGGCAGAAATGGAAGAGAGAGAGGAGAAAAAGGAGCTTTATAAACAAACCCTAATTGATGTGGGCTGGGGCTAAGATCCGACCCGTCTTAAACCTTAAGACGGGTTGACCCATTTTACACAAGACCAACTGTTAATTAATAGAGTTAATGCACATTAATTTTACATTTTTACCTTATCGATTAATATACGTACGAGTAAGATATTTCACACTTACAGTATTCTAATTACAGCTTGTATGAACAAATTTCGAACTTTTTTTAATGAAACGCTTCTATTGCAAGATGATGCAGAATATGTTATCTTATGTGAGTTATTGGAGATAGAAAAGAAGTGAATTTGTACATATAATTTGTTTCTTTCACAAGTGATTTGATTGTACAGATGGTTGCAAAAATGTAAAATAGTTAAAAGATAACAAGTTAATTAGTAGAGGACTAGAGGTACTTACTAGGGATGTTGTTGGGGGCGACGCAAGGGCAGAAGAAGGGCCCCCCATATCCACATCTACCAACTAAAATGCATTTCTACCTCCGCTTCACGACTCGTAGCGGGGGACATTTTTATAAACCATACCTGCCCCACCACCCTGCGGGTATCCACGTGGATACCCACTTAAATTATCTGTCTCGCGTATACTCAATTCCGTTTATATTTTTCATACCCGACGAATACTCGCTTGATAACCTTTTTATCATGTTAAATTGATTCATCTTAAAAAAAAAAATTTGTTGTTATTTAATAAAATATTAATGATTAAATTATTAAGAGTAGTTCTCGATCTTTAACGAAAAAATACAAAATCACTACTACTCTAATTAAATCAAAAGTATAATTATAAATAATGCCTATTCTCTTTTAACACTCATTCCCGCTCCACGACCCATTAAACTAACCTTCATATCCACCCCAACTGGGATGAATGCGAAGCGGTACTCGCATTTATCCGTTTCGCTGACATCCCTAGTACGAGTAGTAATAACAGTTGATTTGCGACGGCCAGATTCCGTCGCAAATCGCCTAAATCCGTCGCAAATTGCCATTTGCGACGGAATTTGCGACGAAGCCTACTGATAAAAACCCACCCCCAGATTTGTTGAAAGCCAGAGAGATGGCCGAAGGTTTCATCAGGGAGGAGCAGTTTTGTAAGACCTTCGACAAGAAGCCGGAAAAATCAGAGAAAATGGAGGAGCAAGGAGAGATGGAGCTAGCGGCCGCAGGGTGGATACACCGGCCGTGGCGGAGACAGGAGAAAGTAAGACATGGGGCTACGGTATGATCACTATATGCCACTTACTAGGCCGAGGGCCGAAATATATGAACTAGCAAATAAAGAAACGAGATTTGCAACGCCAAAACCGTGCCCGCCTGGAGCCAACAAAGACAAGTACTGTAAGTACCACATAATCCAGGGACACAGCACCGAAGAATGCTGGTCTCTGAAAAATGAAATTGAGCGACTGATCAAGCGGGGAGAACTGCAGAGTTATACCAACGGTAAAAGAGAAAGGGAAGATAGAGATAAAGATCAAGATGACCGCAAGCAAAACAAACCGAGGGTTGGAGAAATCCATGTAGTTACTGGGACGGAGGAGTCCACCTTGTCAGGCAAAAAGCGCAAGGCTGACAGGAGGAAGGAGACTTTTGCGAAATCTACTCAACGGACTCTAAAGAGCCGCGGACAGTGCCAACGCTGTCCATCAGCCGCGAAGATTATGAACGTGTCAGCTATCCACACAGTGATCCGCTGGTGGTAGCCATTGACATCAAGCACCACTTGGTCCACCGGTGTATGATCGACACCGGAGCCTACACCAATCTACTGTACAAGGACGTGTTTGACAAGATGGGCTGGATAGGAATGACCCGACGCCGTACGTAGGTTCGTTATACGGCTTCGTTGGAAACGGTATTAGGCCCTTGGGGACGGCAACCCTGCCCGTGACGGTGATAGAGGGGGGAAGCCACCAGGAATCTGGAAGCAGACTTCGTAGTTGTTAACGCGTCGTCCGCCTATAACGCTCTGATAGGCCAGGTGACGCTTGATGAGATCCATTCTGTAGTGTCTGTGCGAGCATTGACAATGCACTACAAAATAACAGTTGATTTGCGACGGCCAGATTCCGTCGCAAATCGCCTAAATCCGTCGCAAATAGCCATTTGCGACGGAATTTGCGACGACCCGTGCCCGTCGAGCTATTTTGTCGCAAATATTGCTCTGCGACGGAACTTTCCGTCGCAAATATTATTTGCGACAGATAAATCGGTCGCAAATGGCTTAAGCCGTCGCATACCAGTAAGGCGAAATCGGTCGCAAATTTATGCTAAAATCCGTCGCAAATCTAAATTTGCGACGGAATTTTTCGTCGCAAAGTGTTGCGACGGACAATTTCCGTCGCAAAATACCAGGCCATTTTGCGACGGACGTCCGTCGCAAATCGAAATAATTCCGTCGCAAATATTACTGCATTTTGCCGTAGCACATTTTTTTCTGTTCCCCACCAAAACCTGCATTTACAATCCATTTACGGTGTTCAATACACCCAAAATACACCCAATCAGCCAACACACAACACCCATATAAACTTAACATATCATATACACAGTCTAATAAGTTAAACCGTTTCAGTTTTCAAAATTTAACAACAAACGTAATCAAAACAACGATAAATCTGCTCCGCCACTACCACTAGCGCCGTCACCGTCAAAGGGTTCGCGCCTGAAAAAGTCATCGCCTTGGTTTGCGAAGTCGAGGCGCTACGATATAGCGTTGAGACTCGATGTACTGCTCAATTGCCGCCAACCTTTGACTCATTGATCGGTTCAATGCGTAAAGCGAATTGATGGCCGGGAGTATCGATGGCTGCTCCCGGTGAGAGCGGGCCTTCGTAAAACATAAATCGCGAGAACTTGCGTAGACACGTTCTTTCTTGTCGTGTCCGCTGACAACCTCGTAGTACAATCGGTTCTCGTCGACGGGAGTGTCAGGCTGGGTATTCTGGACCTCCTCCACTCGTGGTCCGAAGCGGTCCTAATAATAAAATATAAAATATAAAACTCGTTAATTTAACTAGATTGTAAATAACAATATAATCAAAAAATTATTAGTTAAGTATAAATGAAGTCTTGCAAATATACTCTTCACTTTGCGACTTATGAAACCGCCAGTCTTTTTGGAGGTCTTTGACTTCTTTACGAGCTCGGGGACAGATAAGGGTGTCGACGTTCCTGCACACTGTACATAAAGAAATTAATTAACGGTTACTTATTAAATAAAAATACATACACACGTTCAAAATACACACACATATATATATACATAAATAATTAAAGTTAATAATACGAACCGCTTTGTCGACATATTGCATCATATCTTGTCGACCCATTGTGTGTGTCCCCGCAGCTTTTCCACCTTCCCCTTGTGCGTAACGGTTTTTCTTCTGCGTCTCCGACTTTTTCTTCGTTTTCTAAATCAATAACATATTTAACGATAAATTAGTAGACGTATATACATATAATATTTAGCGATAAATTAATTAAAGTTTTAAGTTTCATAATTACCCCGTCACTCTTCCATTTTAGATATCCCTCCAAAATGGTTTGATTGTCATAAATCCACGTTTTACCTTTAACTCGATCTGCGTGGTGGGGCGGCGTGGTGGGGCGGTGTGGCTGCAGTAGGCTGTGGCTTCGTCGTCGTCGTCAAAATCGCCTTCCCTCTTTTTTTTCTTTTTTTTTCTTTTTTTTTATAACGACGAACTGATTTGTGGAGGGGTTTTATTTTTTTTTTCATTTGCGACGGATCTCATATCCGTCGGAAACTCTGACAAATTCAAAGATGGCAAGGAATATTCCTTGGCATCTTTGACATTTGCGACGGAAAATTGGTCCGTCGCAAATATTCCGTCGCAAATCTCTTCGCGCTTAATATTATTTTAATGTCAATTATTGGCGGGCAACTCTGCGACGGAATTTGCGACGAACTAAGGATATTCCGTCGCATATTCCGTTGCAATTTTTTTGGCGCATAAGGATATTTTGGCTCCAATAATTGGCGGCCCATTTGCGAGGAAATTTGCGACGGACGTGCCATTGTCCGTCGCAAATTTCTAATTCCGTTGCAATTTTTTTTTCCTGCGACGAACTTTTTGATCCGTCGCAAATTCCGTCGTAAATGGACTGTTATTTTGTAGTGTTATCTTGTTTTGTTTGTAAATTATATGATGACAAATTGACAATTATTTTTAATTTAACGCTTAATTGACTCTAGAGGAAAAATTAGATGTGCTAACATAATGTTATTTAGGATTAACTATGAATTAAAAAAAACACCTCCATAGTATCAATTTTTTATTTTTTATTTTATTTCACTACGCATGGTACTCCTGAACATCAACAAAAATAATTCGAATGGCTACAGTTTCATTTATCATTACAATGTATAATTTAAGAGATGACAATTAAGTTACGTTGTGAAAAACATAACCTCTTACTTTGTAGTTACTTTGTACTAAGTCTAAAAACACTTAGCCTGACTATTAAAGTGATAGAATCTCTTACTACGTACTCCCTCCATCCAATATTAAAGTTCATAGGAGGGGGTAGCACAACAATTAAGAAAAAAAATAGAATATGAGATGGAAAATAAAAGTTGAGTAAAATTGTAGGGTCATAAATGATATTAACCATAGGATATGGGTAAAAAAGGGGGTATGAACTTTAAATATGGATGGATGAAAAGGGGAAGTAAGAACTTAAAAAATGGATGAAGGGAGTATAAACATATCATAACCTTCTTATTTCCCCAATTTGGAACATTAAGCACCATAGGTGTTACATAACCTCTACCCATTATCCATTGATTTTGAATTAAAACTTCATTGAACTTATGGAACATATATACTACTCCGTATTTGCTTGTCGTAGGCACAAACCAAACTCGTATCTATATCTAATAATAATATAAGTGTCTGAAGTTGCTATGGTTGCTTCATATCAAAGAATTGAATCTTGCGCAGAAAACAACAATTGAACCTCGGAACAACTCTTAACATATTGTACTTCTAGTTTGCAAAAACTAACTGTTATCAAAAAAATCACTGAGATCTTGAGACGTCGCTACAACATACATGCATATGCCACGGGTTTTGGATGGAATGGTGAATACTAGGGATGACAATAGATTTTCGCTGTTAAATCACGCGGCCGGGTTTTATACTAGGGTTGTACTTCGTACTGAGTATGGGTGTTTTTGTTATTGGATTGATTTGACCATAAGTTACCATAAAATCATACTTCCTCCGATTCATTAGATTGTTAACATTTTCCTTTTTGGGGTGATTTTTCATTTGTTAACATTTCCCTTTTTGGAAAGTTTTTCATCTCACAATTAAATACTACCCCACTTGTTTTCCCACTTGTTCACCCACTTTTTTTTGCCTTTCTTAATTATCGTGCCATATTGAAATGTTAACAATCTAATGAATCGGAGGGAGTAAAAGTATTTCGTATTACATAATGATTTACGGAGTATATATTTTTAAAACACAATTAACTACGAAGTACTCCCTCCATTCAAATTCAAAAGCATCATTTGCTTTATTAAGTCAACCTTCATTGAATTTGACTCCTCAAATATATCGTGAAATACAAAAAATTAAAATATGAAAATAATATATTTGAATACATTATAATATAATTTTTTACAAAATTAAATTTTTAACGAGAAATTTCCGTGCATACTTAGAGAAATTGACGGTCAAACTACCGCCTCGAAGACCACCCCAATAGTGAATGATGCTTTTGGATTTGAATGGAGGGGTACTACGTAATAGGCTCACAACAGTCACAAGTGTATGCCTTAAAAAATGGTCTAAAATAGGAACAGGTACGATGTAGTAGCACAAAACCGCGTGATTTAACGGCGACGTGGGAAGGAGGGAACTCCGTGAGTTAACGGAAGAGTGTTGAGAAACGTTGAATAAAAAATAAAAAAATAAAAAGCGAAAAATAGTGGAAGAAAGTACAAGACCGTAAGTGATGCACTAGACATAAAATATAACGTAAAAAATACACTTTTCCGTATAAAATACTCCGTATTTGGAATGACTCAACACTCAAGTATTAAGTAATAAAAGAGCACGTGTTTGAAATGCAAAACCAAAAATGACAACTGTTGTCCACATCTACCCCACTCTTTAAGTACTATCTCTGCTCTTTCACGCACTCCCTTATTCTATTCACTTCTACTCCCTATTTAATACTCCCACCATTCATATCCACACTACAACTTTCTTTTTGCACATTTGCCAACGCAAGTTTTCCACATTAAATATCTTTAGCTACGTTTATTCAAAAAATGTAAAAATTAGATTTTAATTATGTACTCGTAAAGACGAATCAAACAAGATCTCACATGAATATATTTTCACTTACGTATCAATAGATAATTGAAATTGAATATCCGATTGTGAATAGTGGCAAAAATAGAAATGTGTAGTGTGGATTTGAATGGAGGGAGTACGGACTATGTGGGTCACCTTAGTTCAGACGGGTATATCCGTCTTAATTTACAATTAATTATATAATTAAAGGATAAAAGTAAATTGTATTGATAAAAATAAAATAGTTATTTTATATGTTCAATTAAAAATGTTTAACCTGTTTTAAGTTTTAAGGCTGATATCTTTGTCTTAAGAGATACTCCCTCTATTTTTTCCATTTAGCCCCACGTACTTTTTATTAAAAAAAAAATCATTTAGTCTATTTCCTTTTTTAGTAACATTTTCTCCTACATACCTTACTTTTTCTCTTACATACCCCACTTTTTCTCACTTATAACTAATATTTTATTAATAAACTATCATTCTTTTTCTACATCTTATCCCACTTTATACACTTTTTCTTAATAACTGTGAAAAAATGAAGGGAGTCAAATAGAAAAAATGAAAGGAATATTTATTGTTCATAAATTAGATTGAATTAGAAGACATATTGAAATATGATTCGAGTCATGAATCGTTTTGATTCGACTCGTTATTTCAGGCTCGTGAATGCAAATTTTGAGCTCATGATCTAAAATGATACAACTAGAGATGACCTACTAATTTAAAGCCAATACATATTCTGACTAGGGGTGTGATCAGTGAGGTGGGTCAACGCGAATACCGTTTCGTATTCGCCCTAGTCAGAGTGGAGGTAGGAGACACTTTAGTGGGTTGTGCAGCGGTGGTGGATCCTAAAAGTAATCCCCGCCGCGGGTCGTGGAGCGGTGGTGAATTTCATCCAAACACCGCCCTCGTCCCCCGCCCTACCCTTATCATCCCGCCTATACTCGCCTTATTCATATTCTTAAGAAATAAAATTAGAGAAAAATTTAACACTTTAAAATTTTACTTTTACTTTTTTTTTTTTTTTTTTTTTTTTTAACTTTATAATTTTGAAATATGAATACAACTGATACTCCATATTTCTTTAATTCATAAACTTTAAATGTGTGTCTGATGTATTTTATTTTGGTACTCACAATACTTTGATCAGTTATTTGAAATGTGTTTTCCATGTAACTATATCGTTATTAGAAAATTTTCGGTAAGAAATTATTGAAATTTACGATGTGATAATGCAATTCTATGGGGTAGGTCTAGGACGAGTGGGGCGGGTCTAAAAAATTCCTCGTAGGAAGGTGGTGGAGGATGGGTGGTCACCCGCCATGGGTGGTCACCCGCCATGGGTGATGGGGCGGAGGTGGGGATGAGTTTTTGTTAGTGGATGCGGTGGTATAGATACTTCCCCCGCCTCCGCGCCGCCCAAATGACATCCCTAATTATGACCTATTGATCCATAATTAGGCAAAAATGACTTTTTGAAGTTGGAGAATTTATATTTATAATACTCCGTAAAAATTAAAGTTAAACAAAGTACTTTTCTAATATTAAATTGATTTAGAAATACATAGTAAAATGTTATACTCCGTATTATTTTTGGTAAATTGCAAAAATGTTTCAAAAACAATTTTAGTAATACTCTGTATGCATATACAATAAAATTTATTTTCATATAATATTAGTTAATAGATTATATTATTGGTTGTATTTATATCCGATTCAATGCTATAATTCGTCAAAGGGTAGACAAAGTAATACGGAGTATCAAACTTTAAGCGTGTAAACTAAACGAAGTCAAAGTCCCCACTCTGTAACTAAATCGACTAGCAGGGAAGGAATCAATGGTGAGATTCAAATTTAGAAATTTTAATAGGTCTCTTTGGCAGCATCTTTTCCCAAAATTTCGTGATTTTTCAAAACATTAATCACTTTACAACTTTCTCGTTTTGTTTTTTTTTTTTCTTTTTTTCACAACTCATTTTTAGGAATATGATTATTTGACATCATCTATTTCTAAAATCTTATGATTTTGTTATGGAAATTATTTCATTTGATCTTCGTTTCTTTTAATTAAATACAATCTTTGAGAAAATTATTTGGTTCCTTTTCTACGTGTGTTTTCATCTACACACTTTTGCAAACTGTTTTGACACTTTGTTGTTTTATTTTTGCAAAATCTTTTGAAAAGACATATGAATTAAATAATTAATCAATTGTTATTCAATTATTACTTGAGTCAATAGTGCTAGCATCTAGGAAGCACCGATACCGATACGGACACGCGATACGGATACGTATCGGACACGCGATACGGCCACCTAAAATTTCAGGATACGCGATACGGCAAAATAAAAGTCAATATATATATGAAAAAAAAGGGATTTCGTAACTCTTAACAACAAACATATAAATTTGGCCAACTAAAAGACCATAAATTTGTGAAAATGATAAATAAATAAAATAACTTGTCTTACAAAGTTAAAATAAATTTGATTAACTTGGGGTTTTGCTACTGGAAGAGTAAGGGAAAGGGGGTTTCTTTTTTTTTTTTTTGTTTAATTCAATTTGATTTAGGTGTGCTAGTGTGCTACTCGTGCACTTAGATAGTTAGATGCTTTATTTTGATTTTTTTAATTTTTTTTTTTTTTTTTTTATTTTATTTTATTGGAGTATCGGTATCGGCGGAGTATCGGTGAGGTATCGGTGACGTGTCAAACATCATAGAAGTATCGGAAAATATCCGATACTTCAAAATACGTATCGGGGCGTATCGGAGGAGTATCGGGGCGTATCGGGGCGTATCGGGTATCGGACACGTATCGGACACGGGTACGACATATTTTAGAGGTATCGGTGCTTCCTAGGCTAGCATTGTCTCATATCCGTTCAATTTGAGAACAATTGTTGAGATAAGCCTAATATTTTTTTTGTAATAAGAGAAAGAATACAACTTGAGAAAGTTTTATAGTGATTGATGTTTTTGTAAATCGGAGTATGTACTAAATACATTAATAAAAGAATAGTGGACGTAGTCTCGCAGGGTGAGACTGAACCACTTCTAATTAAAATATCGCTACGTACATATTTTACTTTTTCGGTTTTCAAGTTTTGTTTTTCGTTTCTTAAAAGATTCTTTGTATTTCCAGAAACATAAACTGCAAATTCTTTATGACTCTTACAGACTTGAATCACGAGTATATCATCAATACTTTTCATTAAACTCGAATGTTTTAGTTGAGGTGGGTATGAGTATAATACCATGTTCAATTCTTTACCTCTTAATTTCAGTTCGCATGAGTTAGCTTAACTCTTATAAGTTTAGCTTTAATAAGTTCAACTTTTATAAGCTGAAGTCTATAAGTTCAGCTCTTAGAGCATCTCCAATGGTTTTTCATAAATAAGGACTTGCTCGGAATAGCTTGTCATTGGAGGTGTAATATTTATGTGTAGTTTTTGAGCATTGTAGCTCACTAGCTCTACCAAGCTACATAGCTTTATTCATAAAAAAAATAAAAATAAATTTTTTCATTGGATGAAATTAATGATGTGGGTCCATACAAGTTACAGGATGTTGTAGTTTATCATTGGAGCTTGTAGCCGGAAAACAAAATAGCTACTAAAATTTTGGTGCAAGTCTTGTGTGAAACGGGTAACCCGTTTCTTGTGAGAAACGGGTAACCCGTTTCTTGTGAGAAACGGGTCAAATATTAAGCAAAAGACAAAGGACAAGTGGGGAAGAAAGACTTTCTTCCCCACTTGTCCTTTGTCTTTTGCTTAATATTTGACCCGTTTCTCACAAGAAACGGGTTACCCGTTTCATATGAGAATTTGTGAAAATTTTGAAGGTACAATGTATGTAGCTATCCATTGGAGATGCTTTTAGAAGTTTCATCTTAATAACTTCCAGTTTCAATAAGCTTCAGATTTTATAAGTTTAACTGTAGTATCATAACACGTAAGTGTTTCTGCCAAATTTTGTCGGGTTGACTATTTGACTCGTGAAAAAGGGGGTATAGTGATCTACTCGATTTATGACTCGGATTTGTGATAAATGCAATGCGCGTAGAGTAAAAAGAATGCGAAAGTAAAGTGCAAAAAGTAAAATGACACAAGGGATTTTGGTGACGCGGAAAACCCAATGTGGGAAACGACCGCGGGGGGATCTGTGTCCCGCCTAATGTGCTCCACTAAGTAGTTGAATTACAAGCAACACGTTACAAGGTACTGCAGAATTTAGCATATAAGTAACGTTTTCTGGTGGAATGTCAGTAATTCTGGGAGAATGACTGAGGTTCTGGGAGAATGGAGCGTATTATGTTGTAGGCTGTAGTGAATAATGATGTGCCCCTCTTCAAATGCTGCTCATTTGCCTTTTATAGGGTTGAAATCTTGCTGTTGGATATTCAATACCGGTTGAGGGTTTCTGGGCGAAATCTGCGGGTGGCTGGCCGAATTTTAGGAACTGCTCCTATTTTTGGGGGAGTGGTTGCTGACCTCTTCTTTACCATATCTCATAAGTGCAGCTTTGCCTTCGCTTACTAGTCTCCTTGGGCTTGCTCAACCCTCGGGCCCAAATTGTATTTGTGTGTAAGGTGTGGCTGGCCCACGTGGTCTGCTGTGTGAGCTGGCCATTTTTGGCCCAAACAATAGCCCCGGATTTTCTGCCGGACTGAACAAGGAGGGTAGAAAATCCTTTATACTTGGGCCAGGTATTTGCTCTGCTGAGGACGTCCGCGTCGCGCTTGTTCTGCTGGGGAGGTATGCGTTGTAGTGTATCGCTTGTACACTTAGCGGAGTTTGGTGTCGACCTTGCTGAAGGTGACCTTGTCATCCTGAGCGAGGATGGTAGAAATTTCTCTGTTCAGTCGTGTTAGGTGCCTTGCTGAGGGTGACCATGTCTTGCTGAAAGTAGCGTTATCTTGCTGAGGGTGACTAGACTTCGTCGTACTTCGCTTGGTTGATGTTGTTACTCTTGTATTGCTTGCCTACTTAGTGGAGCTGTGCGCCTGGGGCGTGTGACTGACGTCGTGTTTGGCGAGGTTACCAGGAATTCTGAAGCGGCTGGAGGAAAATTAGAGACGCTGATCGAGCGAGTCTGTAGATGGAGGAAAGGTGTAGTCTCGAGTTCAGCAGGATCCGAGGGGCAGGAGTGCTGGACTCTGACGATGAAGAAGGGTTGTCTAACATGAACACTGGAAATGCTGAGATTCTCATGACCGGAGCGATGTTGAGGCGATAGCCATGTTGGCCCTGTTGAGGAGGAGGTGACTACCTCGATGCTCGGTAACTGGTGGGCGGTGTAGCGTATGTAACTGGCGGACAGTCGCGGCGTATGTAACTGGCCAGACGGTGTAGCGTATGTAACTGGCGGACGGTGTGGCGTATGTAACTGGCCAGACGGTGTGGCGTATGTAGCCAGGCGAGCGGTATGTAGCGTATGTAACTGGCCAGACGGTGTGAGCGTATGTAGCTTGGTGGGCAAGCTAAAGGTGGTGGAATCATGTTGGGTGCTGTACAACTTGTGGTTGTTGGCTGATGTGCTTCCTGACTCCTACAGGTAGGTTGCCAAGAGAGCAATCTGTTGTGGAACTTGTTGAGGTCTGATCTTTGGAGAGGTTATTCACCCAGGGGTTGTATGATGTGGTATCCAGCCCCAGCTAAGGGTAGCGTAAGGCGTCAATGTATGTATGTACGTGTGTGCGCGCGCGCGTGTAGGAGCCTTAGCTAAGAATAGCATCGGGCGTATATGTATTGTATGTATGTATGTATGTAATCAGCCTGGGCGAGCGGTGGGATCTCCGCCACGTGGGCGCCACCGCTGCGCTATCGGCGTACGTACGTGTCGTATGTATGTATGTATGTTGTGCATGCACATGTAGTAAGTTAAAATGCCGAACCATCTTAAAACTTACGTATGTAGGCGCCGTGTTGTGGCCAGGGCGAGCGGTGGGATCTCCGCACGTAGGCGCCACCGCCGCACTCCCAGCGTATGTACGTATGGGCCCATCTATATGTTGTGAACCAGCTGGGTGATCAGTCCAGCTGGGTGTGGCTGAGAGCCACTGTTTCTCTTGAAACCACACTTGCGAGTGCGTCGCTATAGGTGGCCGTTAGCGTTTGCCATGACTCTCCGAGGCTTAAGCAAGCAAGCATAGTAAAACAATAAAATGTTAAAGTAAAAACGGAAATACAAGAGATGCTAAGTACAGATTTAGATGTAGTACTTCCTTGTTATACGCAAACTTTCCTGTTGTTCCTGTTGTCCTGCTGTGGAGGCTCAGCAAGATAAGATTTCAGTTCTTTGAATGTTCTGCTGTGGTCGTCTGTTTGGGGTAGCTTTGCTCTGCCACTACTCGTACGTCAGGCTTAACTTCCTTTCGAGGATGTCGTCCTGAAAAAGGGAGTAGTTAGCCTGAGTTGGAACGTGAGGGGGAGGTGTATTACCTGGGCGCTGGGTGTTCAGCAGCGGTGCTGGGGGGTTCTGCTCCACGACAGGTGGTTCATTCTGGATCCTCTGCACGACTGGTCGTCTCTGGGGGTGTCTGCTGCACCTCCAAGGGCCTCTGCGGGTTTTGGTGCACGTCAGGAACTTACTGCATGTTGAGGTCCTCTGCCCTGCTGAGGGAGTACGTCCTCCTGAGTGGGCTCCACTTGCTGGCGGGGCCAGGTTTCTTTGGGATGGACCCGGCTTGTTGAGATATCGCTTCGCCGTTGGGGTATCCTGACATGTTGACTTGTTGTCCGGTTGAGACGAGAGACGTATGTTCCGAGTTGACGCACGAAGTTAGATCACCAGCCCCACGGTGGGCGCCAATTGTTTCTGCCAAATTTTCACTACTACAAATCTGAGCAAAAACAACGGAGCAAAAACAACACAAATTAGCCTTTCCGTTGTTTATAATATTATAAACAACGCAATTAAAATTTCCGTTGTAAAAATTATAGGCGCCAAATCAAACTCATCACTAAAAACAACGAAAAAATCATTAAAAACAACGGGAGGGATATTAATAACGGTTTTTATTAAAATGTGTTGTTTTTAGTTAGACTTTAAATAACGGTTACGTAATTAAAAAAGCGTTATATTTAATTATCATTAAAAAAACGGTTATTTCATAAAAACCGTTTTTTTTAATTATTATAAAAAACGGTTTTTATGTTAAAAACCGTTTTTTTTACTTAATTTTTTAAAAAATGGTTTTTAATTATAAAAAACGGTTTTTATGTTAAAAACCGTTTTTTTACTTAATTTTTTAAAAAACGGTTTTTATAGTTAATAATAAGAAACGGTTTTTTAAAAAAACCGTTTTTTTTATGTTTTATATTTTTTTCAAATTTGGCGCTGCTAGGAAGATCAAACGTTTTTTATTTTTGTCGTACTATATTTTTTTTCCTGCTTCATTTATATTAGTTTCAATATTATATTACTCTCTTTTACTTCATTTTTTTCATTCGTATATTACTCTCTTCTACTTCATTTTTTTCATTCGTATATTACTCTCTTCTACTTCATTTTTTTTCATTCGTATATTACTCTCTTCTACTTCAATATTATATTACTCTCTTCTACTTCATTTTTCTCATTCGTATATTAGTTTTTTATATTACTCTCTTCTACTTCATTTTTTTTCATTCGTATTCTTTAATCTAATTTTAAAAGGTTCGTTTTTCATTCGTTTTATGTATTCTTCATTCTTTTTATGCCCTAATTTCGTTTTTTTGTTTGATATGTATGTGTATATGAGAGTATGTTGTATGTATGTATGTTGTTTGTATGTAGGTATGTGTGTATATATGTAGGTATGTGTGTATATATGTAAGTATGTATGTTGGTATGAATGTATGTGTGTGTGTGTGTGTGCATGCCAAAGAGTAACCGATGTCATGGTCGAGTTACGGTATGAATGTATGTGTATGTGTATGTGTGTGTGTGTGCGCATGCGTTTGGTCCGCCGATGACGTTGGTATGTGTATGTGTGTATGTGTATGTGTGTATGTGTGTATGTGTATGTGTATGTGTATGTGTGTATGTGTATGTGTATGTGTGTATGTGTGTATGTGTGTATGTGTATGTGTATGTGTATGTGTATGTGTGTATGTGTATGTGTATGTGTATGACGTTTGGTCATGTGTGTATGTGTATGTGTATGAGTATGTGTATGTGTATGTGTGTGTGTGTGTGTGCACTCTACCTTACTTAGGTGTTCAAAGGACGGTGGGTATACGGCGCAAGAAATCGACGAGTAACGAGATATGCGGGGATAATTTATATAAATTATATAAATTGTATAAATTGTATCTAGAAATTTTTGATAATTTATATAAATTGTATTTAGATAATTTATATAAATTGTATTTTGATAATTTATATAAATTGTATTTAGATAATTTATGAAATTTTTGATAATTAATATGTAATTATAGTAATTTCGTAATTTTATTTTTTTTAAAAAAAAAAATTGAATTTTTTATAACGGTTTTTTAAAAAAACCGTTTTTTATAATAAATATTATTTAAAACGGTTTTTTAAAATAACCGTTTTTTTTAATAATTAAAAAAACGGTTTTTTTTAAAAAACCGTTTTTTTTAATTATTAAAAAAAACGGTTATTTTAAAAAACCGTTTTTTTTAATTATTAAAAAAAACGGTTATTTTAAAAAACCGTTTTTTTTAATAAAATCCGCCAAATTTTTATACAATGTTATTTTTGATATAAACAACGGTTTCGTATATTTTTTTTGCGTTGTTTTTTATTATAAATAACGGCCATAGAAACAACGGTTGGATTTTTTATTTGAAACGGGTTTCTTGCGTTTTTTTTGCTTAATTTTCGGGTAGTGTTTGTCGGGTTGACTATTTGACTCGTGAAAAAGGGGGTATAGTGATCTACTCGATTTATGACTCGGATTTGTGATAAATGCAATGCGCGTAGAGTAAAAAGAATGCGAAAGTAAAGTGCAAAAAGTAAAATGACACAAGGGATTTTGGTGACGCGGAAAACCCAATGTGGGGAGCGATCAGGGATCTGTGTCCCGCCTAATGTGCTCCACTAAGTAGTTGAATTACAAGCAACACGTTACAAGGTACTGCAGAATTTAGCATATAAGTAACGTTTTCTGGTGGAATGTCAGTAATTCTGGGAGAATGACTGAGGTTCTGGGAGAATGGAGCGTATTATGTTGTAGGCTGTAGTGAATAATGATGTGCCCCTCTTCAAATGCTGCTCATTTGCCTTTTATAGGGTTGAAATCTTGCTGTTGGATATTCAATACCGGTTGTGGGTTTCTGGGCGTAATCTGCGGGTGGCGAATTTTAGGAATCAAGCTCTATTTTGGGGAGTGGTTCTTGGACCTCTTCTTTACCATATCTCATAAGTCTGACTTTCCTTCGCCTAGTCTCCTTGGGCTTGCTCAACCCTCGGGCCCAAATTGTATTTGTGTGTAAGGTGTGGCTGGCCCACGTGGTCTGCTGTGTGAGCTGGCCATTTTTGGCCCAAACAGTATGACTGTTACACATGTGAGATCTATAATGAAAAAAATAAAATTTATGTACAACTAACAACAAAAAGTAACTAGTTCATGTGAAAGGCATGTCAAAAAAACTTATTGTGAGATCGTCTCATATGGGAATTTGTGGTTCCGTAATTACAAACCAAAAAGAACAGGGCCCAAGTCTGGCGGGGGCCAGAGGGGGCAAGTATGACTGTATGAGTATCAAATTTGTACGGGATATTAATCGTGGGGATAGAAATGAATTTCTTTTACTCTTAAAACTTCGTCTACTCGTTTTAGGAAAATGCATTTATATAAGAAAATACTTAAGGAGTATTATATGGTATATTTCACTTTCAATTAATGAAAAATTATTTCAACCTTTAAAACATTAGTATAGCTACAAGTATATCACTTTTTTTTTAATTAAAATAATTTTAGATATGTCTCCGCCATGGCAGTTGAGGTGATACGATTCCAGAAACTTATATAGACCATCGGTCGTGGGAAAGATTTATTTGGTGATTATAATTCACTACCACCTGCCTCCTCTATAATTATAGTGACATTTTACACATCAAGAAACCATCATTTAATTTCTTATTACAAAAATAATCTATTTTTTAACTTTTTTTTTTTTTTTTTTAAATTGCATCTATTTTATACACACTCACATTTTAACACTAAAATAGAGTAATTATTAATAATAATAATAATAATAATAATAACAACAATAAAATGGGTTAATTGAATATAACCCCTTTTATAACACTTTTTTTTTTTTTTTTTTTTTCAAAATAACCCCTTATATGTTATTTTTATGACATAACGTCGTTTTAAGACACTTTTTTTTTTCTAAATCACCCCCAACATCGAATTTTTTTACTTAAAAATCGCAATTAAAGACATAATTGGGTATACCATTTTCAAGTTACAACCACCAATGTCTAAAATATGTCGACACCTCTTGAGAAATCCTTGTTTAAGGGTGTTAATATACCATTTTGAAGTAGCATATGTCAACTTTGGGGTGCTTAAGAATAAAAGTGTCTTAAAAGAGAATTATGTTATAAAAATAACATATAAAGAGGTTATTTTGAAAAAAAAAATGTTATAAAAGAAATTATATTCAATTAACCCTAATAAAATGCATAAAATAAAAGGTGGTCGTGAATCGTGATGCATGCCAAATGCCCCCACAACCTCACAAATATTATTCCTCGTGCCTTAAATAAAACCACCACCACCACCATATTTATATATTCACATTTCATTCACCCAAATTAATTTTCCTTCCTTTCTTCTACAAATTTAAACTTAATTCAAACAAACACACACCCATTTCTCGTGTGTGTTTTTAATTCGATTCATTTTATTTTTGCTTTGATGATCAACAACCATTCTTCTTCTTCTTATCATTCTTCTTCAACTCAAAAAATGAGTTTTTCGCAAACTTGCAACCTTCTTAGCCACTTCGTCAAGGAGAATCGCGCTTTTGGAATCCCGACTCCCCTTGACGCTTCTCGCGGTATTAAACATAGATAACTATTGACTGAGACAAATACTGTCTATTTTTTTTTTTATATTATTTAAAACATGTATTCAGTAGACACACGTTAGAAAAAGTTTTACTAATATTTTTATTTTTTTGGTTGTTGCAGGAATTGAAGGGTATAATCGATCGACGATGAATTTGTTTCCGGTGAAACAAACTGATGATTTTAATGGGTCGTCTGTTGGTCATACCATTAATCTTTTCCCTCAAATTTCTGGCTTTAATTCAAGGTTAGTTTATTTTATTTATTTATTTATTTTGGTAGTTTATTTGTGGGGAATTAATTTAATTGGGAAGCAATAGAAGCATGAAACTTGCCAAAAATATAGGAACCATTATACTAGGAGCAAGTTAGTTAAAAATAAATAAATTGGTGTTTATGATGCATGTTGAAATTACTCCGTAACATTTTACCGCGTGGTAAGTTATTTAAAAATAAATTAAAATAGACTTATAAATAAATAAAGTCAAATACTTTATACTTCCTCTATTCTTTCCATTTAACCCTCTTAATTTTTCACCCTTTTTAATAAAAAGTGAAAAAAAAAAATGGGGTAGTGTGAATGAAAAGTGAAATAGAATGTTACTAAAAAGGTGGACGGAGCACTAAAATAAGAGCATCGTATGTATACAAAAGACTCTTTGTGATTAAAAATGGTCACATTAAGCGTTATGTAGTCACTCTTTTAGCCTAAACTATACATAATGCGTAGAAATGTTAAAAAAAAAAAAAAAAAAAAAAAGATTTTTTTTTGCTGTTTTTTTTTTTTTTTTTTTGACTCTCACAAATGCATAAATAACTTAATGATCTTGTGAAATGTGAACGAACTATTTTTTATTAAACTAAAGTTTTCGGTCACGGGTAAAAAGAAAAACCGATTGAATAAAATTACTAATTAGTCATGAAAGTATTTAAAATGGAAGTTATGGTTAAAAGTAATTTTAATTGGTCAAAAAGTATTTTTTTTAGACGAGAAATGTCACATGTAAGGTGAGAACTGAGAAGCAAGATAATGTGGAGTTTACTGAACATTTAATTTGAAATAATTTCAACCACTAGCAGTTGTTGTTTTTCAACACGTGATTGTATAATCTTTTTGCTTTTGAATTTTATTTTATTCCAAAGAAGATAATCCTTGTAAATTTAATCACTTATCAATTGCTTTGATTTATTCGAGAGCAAATTCTCTGTCCCATTTTTATGTTTCATTTGGTGTCTCATTACTACACATGGTAATAAATGTCATTAATTATAAAATATTAAAGAAGAAATAATTACATAAACTAAGTACTCCCTCCCATTTTTTTTAATCTTCCCACTTAAGATTAAAGAAAATGGGAGGGAGTATTTATTATTATATAAAGTAACGGGACACCAAGTGGGACATGATATGGGACAGAGGATCCCCTCTCGATTTATTCATCCTTTCATCCTACAAATAATTATAGGCTTACTATGATTTACGGAGTATATTTTAAATTAGTGCCTAAGATTAGTTGGAAACTAAATTCACGTTTTGTTTTATTATTGTTGTTGCTGTTGCGGTTGTTATTATTTTTTTTTTTTTATTTTTTAAACGCAGCTATTATTATTATTAATTTTCTTTTTTAAGTAACTCGGAAAATCCATGTAATCATTTTCTTACAATTTATACTATTAAATAAAATTGAAAGATAAAATAAAAAGAGAAGAAATATGATATTTATAGATTATATTACTCTGTAGAAGTGCTAATTTCACCATAATTGGAAATAATTGAAAAACTTTCAAATGAAAATTGAAACTATAAATTGCCTTTTTTCCCCATATTTCCACAATTTTTTTTCGCGTTTACTATACGATGGAACGAATTACTTAAAGATGAAAAGTTTTAGTGATTTATTGAATATATTTATTAGTGAATTTACTTTTTTTGCCCTTGTATTATTTTAATTATTTTTATTGTTATTTTTGATTATAATAATAGTATTTATTTATATATATATATATATTTTTTTTTTTTTTTGTTATTTTTTAGTTATAAGTGAAAAAACTTTTTCTGAAATCAGTAAAATCCTAAAAAAAAACTGTAAAGGTAAAAAAAAAAAAAAAAAAAAAGTAAAATTTTTTTAAAAAAAGGGGTATTCGGAGAAATTCAATGAAATAATGTCGGAGTCGCTCGATTCAAATAACGCAAAAAAAAAAAAAATAACGTATTGATATTTCAAAATAGTTGCGAGAAAATAGCTAGAAACAAAATTTAAAAAAAAATAAATAAATAAATAATAAAAAATAAAAACAAAAAAAACCCACTCATGTTGTCCCCCTACCCCCCTGCCGTATGAAAAGCACGGCATTCCCCAACACCTACCGTATGAAAAGCACGGCATTCCCCAACACCTACCGTGAGAAATTCACGGCTCCTCCCAACCCAAGCCGTGAATGTGTCACGGGAACCCCCTTCTCCTGCCGTGAATTTGTAAGTCCCAGAATTTTTTTTCTTTTTTTTTTTTTTTTTTCGGCCAACAACTACAACGATAATACCGAACAAACATGTTTAATACTTGTAAATTTAAACGCCACGACACCGTCCAAAATCGGGGTTTAGTACTATTAAAAATATGTTTAATACTTGTAAATTTAAATTTTGTTTAAAGATGTATTTTTTTTAATTAGGTAAAATAAGTGTTTAAATTAAATTCATTAAATTTTAGTAGTAGTGTTTAGGTAAAAGAAGTAATAAATTTTTTAAGATTTTAATGAAAAGTTTAGAAAAACTTAATTAAATTGAAGGGTAGATTAGTCATTTTACCGTTCCATCTTTAAGTAATTTGTTCCACTGTATAACAATCCCCTTTTTTTTGTTAATAATATGGCCTTTTGAGGTGACATAGTCTCTTTTTATAGCACAATTAATCATACGAAGTACTCCGTATTTGTTTAAACCATTCTAATATTACACTATGCCTCGTGCAGTCGTGCCTAAGATGAATATTAGTAGGCCTTAATAATAATTTGTTTTTGTGTTGTAGCGGGAGGAAACGGTCAAGCTCAGAGGCATCGGCTGCACAAATGACCATTTTCTATGGAGGGAAGGTCGTGGTGGTTGACGACTTACCCGCCGACAAGGCCGATGAGGTCATGAAGTTGGCTAGCCAGCTGGAATCCAGCCGATTGGAATCCAGTGCCAAAATGAGGAAGGTCGTGTCACATGCTAGCCCTGTCCCAGTCTCACAAGCAATACCTAGAGTCGACCAACCTTCAGGCCCAGTCTCAGTCTCCATCCAAACCCATGCCATCCCGGCGGCTTCTGCTATGCCGCTAAGTTCGGTGCCTAGAGCTGGTAATGGTCGTATCTAGCCTAATGCTTTAATTGGTATTCACTTATTCTTGGTAGTTATATACTTCCATTTTGGGTGTATGAGTCCCGTTCTTTTTAGCTTAATTTCTGATTTTATAAGTTCAACTATGACCCAATAAAGACAAATTTATACATTAAAAGTTTTAATTCAACTCCTGCAAGGGCTACAACTTTAGCCCATTTTTTTATAAATTTAACTCTCATAAGTCGAAAAGAACAGGATCAGTAGTTATTTATTCTTTAGTTTCATCAAACTTTTTTTCGTCTTTAGAAAAATATCAGAGAACTTTTACTGCGGGAGTATTGAGAAACAAAATAAATAAAAAATCAACAAACTTTATCAATTTTAGTTACTCTGTATAATATTCGATAGTTAATTTTTTTTTTTTTTGAGGAATAATATTCGATAGTTATTGAATAACTTAAATCTTGCTAATAAAATTGCAGATTTGCCTATTGCTAGGAAAGCCTCTCTTCATCGTTTCCTGGAGAAACGTAAGGATAGGTGAGATTTTTATTTCAATTTTTTATGCCTTACCAATTCTGCATGACTTAATTTTAATTACTCTGTATTTAATAAACTGCTAGAAAACACAAACGATGAAGTGAAAGTAATAACAGACTAACTGTACATATTATGAAGCACTGATACCTTTAATAAATATTATTAGCTGAATTTCGACACATTTTGCTAGTCCGTACATAATTTAATGTTTGGAAACATAGTTAGATATTATTTTTTAAAAATATCGTCTATTGTAGACTTAACATCGACGAATTACGGAGTAATAAAAAAACAGTACTATTAAGGTTGGAAGGTCAAATCACAATGGTAGTCCGTACAATTTTAAAATTTTCGAACACAAAAGTCACAATTAAAAAATCCCCATTTGATGATTTACTCGAATTAAAATTGCCAATTTATTAAATTGGAGGATGTGAACTTACAAAAATAATTGATCACAAATTATTATTATTATTATTATTATTATTATTATTATTATTAATTATTATTATTATTATTATGGTATCCAATTGAAAGGTGGACACATCATAGTAACTCATGAAAACACTGTACTGTACGGCACTTAATTGCTGCACATGAGATTTGCATGCCTTTTTTTAAATAGTTTTGTTTCTGTTTTTAGGACCCTTTCATTATTTGTAGGGTAACCTCCCTTCATTTCAAGGGTATGAAAAAAAAAATTAAAAAAAATAATATAAGGTCCTTATTAAAAGTTGCATAGAATATAAATAGATACTTCCTCCATTCCGTTTGGTTCTATACATTTGACCAAAACACGGTAATTAAGGTAGAAGAAAATCAAGTGGGGTAGACAATAGAATTACCAAATTACCCCTACTTTATTCTTTAAAAAAGGACATTGCAAGTGGGTTGGGTGGGGTATTAATGAAGGATATATTTGTCTTTTAGTTTAATAAAGTACGGACCAAAATAGAAATGTATAGAATTGATTGGAATTTCCGAAAAAGGAATATGTATAGAATCAAATGGAATGGAGGAAGTATTATTCTTTATATCTTTTTATCTTATTTAGAACATACAAAGTAAATTTTACTTCTCTATTTTCTTTATACCGTGTTGAGATTTTCTGTCCCATAATCTCATCTCATGTCGCATTACCTTCTCATTTTGATACTGCATAAATTCACCAGCATATTTTACTAATAAGATCTTTAACTTATTACGTGTCACAAGTTAAGGTGAGTGGGATGTGAGATGAGATACGAACTGTGACAAAGAATCTCAACTCATTTATACTATTTCTATATGAATAAGTAGCTTAATAACGTTAATTTCGATCAATATTTTTGTAATAGATAACATTTACATTATACTGCACGGTCAAATGTGGACAACATAAATGACAAAATATATATAGTATCTCGTGATATTTTCATGCATGCAATGGTAATTATTATTCTGGAATTAAACTCCGAAATTTGTTGCCATAATATCTCATTATTGTTTGCGATGCAATTTTTATAGGCTTGTGGGCAAAGCGCCATCATCCGAAAATGCGTATGTGTCGAACCCAACTGGAGGCGATGTCTGGTTGGGATTGAATTCAATCTCGATGGTCCAACAGAAGTAGAAGTATCGACGGTAGCAGCGACAATAACAGTTATATATATAGCGTGTTATTATTACAAAGTGGTTAATTAGCATATTATTATTACTATTACTATTATTATTATTATTACTATTATTATTATTACTACTCCGTGATGGTTTTTGTTAAGGAGCTTTTGGATGTTCGAAAGTCTCCTTATTTTTCATTAATTAGTGTCATAGTGATATTTTTGTGATGCTCGCTTGGCTTAGCATCGGTGATTAAGTTAAGCTAGTTTTTAAATTCGACTGTCTGAATGTTTATCTATTATCTATATCTGTATGTGTACAACAGTTTAAGAAGTATTTAAAATCATATATTCGTTATTGACATATATTTGTTTCTTTTAAACTTTTTTCGTAGCATTTTTGTACTTCGTATCATTTTTTGAAATCTTTGGGTAAGTTTGTGATTTGACAAATCGTTTTTTTTTAAATAAAAAAATAAAACCAGATTGATAATCAGGAGTATGATCAACAACCTATTCCATCCTTACGGATGAGAAATGTAAGATGTAGCTATTGACTTTCAAATCAACTCAAAATAATTTGACATCAGTGTTCAAAGTTTGCCATAAAATCAATGACTTGACAATTGTTGAGAAAAATCAAATGAACTCTTGATGAGTATAAAATAACACTTGTTTTTTTTAGATGCTTGTTATACGGAGTAATTTTTAACCTACAATAAGTCTCTCTTAAAACGGGTTATCCGTCTTAAGCTTAAAACGAGTCAAGTATTTATCCACTTGCATACATAAAACAAAACACTCTACTTTTTCCTACACTATTTACTTTTGTCTTATCCTAATTATTTGACCCGTTTTAAGCTTAAAATGGGTTATCCGTTTTATATGAGAATTTGTGTTTAACCAAAGTTATGATGTTTAAAAGTTCACTTTAAGGTATCAAATAAATGAAAAAAATTAACTTATAAATAACTTACCTCGGTAAGTTATTATTGAAATATGGAATTGAATTAAAATCGTGTTATGAAATATATACTAGTGTGGATGTCAGTGAACTAAAGCGTGGTTATCTTATCTATTAGGGTTTGGGTGAAACCCTATTTCCCATGTACTATATATACAACCCTTGTATAGGATGAATAACACACATCTCCAGATCTCTCTATTCTCTTATATTGGTCTATCTAAATCACTCTCTTATCCTTATTATTTCACAACACGTTATCAGCACGAGACTCTATATAACTGGGCAATTGAATTTTAATTATTTATTACTCAGATCTGATATTCGGGAGGTTCATATCAGATCTTATTTTATTCTTTGATTTATTGAGGTAACCAATAATTTATTTTCATGAAGTAACATATGTCTCTTCTTCTCTTCGTAACTGTCTGTCATCTTAGTGTGCTCGTCATGCATGTATACCTGTGTTGACAATTGCTCTATGTTATTGCACGTGCCTTTTCTTGTTCATTCTATTATACTAATCTACATCTAATTCTATTTTACTTTCCTCCGTCTTATGTCTTCGTAATTTAGTAGGTGCAATATTATACTCATATGTGTCTAGTTTTACTGCCTTGTTGAATTTTGCTTTATGACTATGAAGTACTATTCTTTATATATTCGGCATGTTTACACTTGTGCATCTTGTAAGTGCATTGCTATAGACCATCACTGTGCTTCTTATGCATGAAAATAAAGTTTGTTACAATTAACATATACGGAGTATCTTTGATTTGATCATCTCTCATTATTACATTAATTCAGGAGTCTTGTCTATACCTTCTATACATCAGTGCATAATTTTTCCTTTTTATGATTATGTTGGCTTTGACTGGTTTTAGTTTAATACAAATTGTTTGTTGTTTATGACAATTGATTATGGCAAGCTCCAAGTATATGACTTGATCGATTAGTGATATATATTCATTGACATTCATAATTGTTTAATATTTTAATTGGTAAGGCTATATATTTAATCATAGTAAGCCCCTTGTACAACTTTCATCATATTCTTTTTTGTGTGGTATATGCCATATTGCCAAGTAATGTTAGCAATGCTTTGCTTTCTGTGAACATACGGAGTATATAACTTAGTCGAACACCATTACATTGCATCATGATATTAATGTTTGTGCAAAGTGCATCATTCCATGATATATAAGATTTCTTCATATTTGTTCTTCAATGAGATTGTGTCTTATTGATTGGCGAGTTTTGTTGACTAAGAAGTTTTGGTTTTCTCATAATTGAACTTAAAAGTGGAGAATTCATGAGACATGAAAAATTATATTTTGAGAAGTGAATTTAATACTTTGTCTCCCTATAATTGTTTTGAAAGAGAAAAGTCATGAGACATAAATTAATTGAAATATTATGAGATTTATATAATGACATTTCCGGAAGCGAATGTAATATTTCCTCCCACATACGGGATGTGATTGAGGATGTGACCGCGGAGACGGTTTAAATCAGATTTCATCTAATATCGTTGTTTCCACCGGAAGTGGTCATTATCGAGATCTGACTTATAATTTAAAATTTTCCCCCACGTACGGGACGTGGGCGCGGATGTGGCCGCAAAGACGGTTACAAATTAAATTTTTGTGTAAATCTTTTCTCCTACTTGTGGTAGTTAGTCGAGAATATGATCGCGGAGACGATCTAATAGTTTTGGTTAAACTTTTTCTCCCATAAAGGGAGGTTGAGAATGTGACCAGGGTTAAGGTCGTTGAGAGTTTGACCACAGTTATGGTCAGAAATGACTACTAATTAACTAAAATTGTCCTTCCACCAGAAGTGGCTAAGGATAATATGACCTCGAGGTGGGTCATAAATTGAGCAAATAAACTTTAAAATTCTCTCCCCTGGAAGTGGGATGATGAAAAATGCTCAAAGCACAAATCAGTCATGCCGACTGTATATGATATGTTCATATAATTTTTGGGCCGGAGATCCCATGAGTGTTATTTAATTAAGTCATATGGACTATTTTTATTTGAAATACAATTAATTTAAATACGATTTTGGGCCGGAGATCCCATGAATGAGCAAATAAATTTGCCATGATATCACTATTAAAACTCTTGACATGGGTGATCAGGAGTTTTAGGCTTAAAATATGACATATATAAATTTGGACCTGAAGTTCCAAATATTTACCCTGTGGAGTAAGACTTTGACCTAAAGTTCAAAGTTTGACAATTCCACTTGTGTAATTTATGAATTGCTAAATTCGCAATTGAATTAATGAAACCTCTTTTTGAGGATGAGTAATGTGGTTTTCTTAAACCTAAAATGTGGCCTTAATTGAGCCTAATATCATGGTGTTTTTAAGCCTAAACTGTATATTAAAAAGAATACATAACACGAAAAGTCGTGCCAATCTCATCATGCTAGATGCGCAAATTGAGAAATGGGAGAAAAATCATACTCTTTCTCATATGTAAATAATATTGTCTTAGGGACGATACATTGTGAGAACAAAAGGGTTCCACAATTATTTGAATTGATATTGATCTCTTAGTAGATCGAGAAAATGATGAGTTATTAATGGAAAATGTGAATGTTTTTGATTGACAAACGGTCGTGAATATTCCCCGAAGTGAATATGATATTACATATGAATTGAAATGGATAAATATTATACCACTTCATGTGGTTGAGGGACTAAGTGGCTAGTCCTAAACATTCACAAAGATTTATGATCTTGTTTGATATTTCATATGTCCACCAACAATGGTGTGGGATAAATGCAAGCGATATGTGATCAATATATATTGTGAGGGAATAATCACTAAAAATCATTGCAATCGCTACATCCACTGGAAGGATGGAAAAATTAACTAAAAAGAGCTGAGATTACACTACTAGAAAACTGGCCTTTAGCGACGCTTATATTACCGCGCTTGGAACAAAAACTGCTGACTTGAGTCTATTTCAATTAAAAATAAGGCGCTTTATATTAGTGTTGCACAATAGCATTGTACGAAAGTAGAAAAAAATAGAGCGCTAAATTTTTACACCAATTAATTGTCAGCTCCTACATAGAAAAATAAAAATACAAAAAGAAAAAAGGAAACCCACTATCTAATTTCTAAAACCTTCTCGACATCAAAATCTTCACTCCAAACAAAACCTTCAATTAAAAATCGAGTAATAGCTTAAGCTTAAATAGAAAAATCTGCCAAGCAGAGAGCATCACAATCATCCAATTTAATTGATCAAATAAGGTATGATGATCCTAATCAACTTTTTAATTTTGTGTTGGATTGATGTTTAACCTATCAACAACACCACCAATTACTCGTGAGATTTTTCTTTTTTATTTTTTAGAAGTTTAGTATGGCAATCATTATAAAAATTCATTCTTTCAATTGAATTTGATTTATACTTTGGATTAATTATATTTGGGTAAAAATTAACACTTTGATCATAATTTAATTAATAACTTAGGCTATTGTTGGTGGATGAGAACAAATTTGTATATAGTCAAGTTACGCATTGAATCATTGTTGGTCTATATTTGGGTTGGTAATCATTATGGATGAAATTTGATACAATATATTAATGATAGATTGTAAACTAGTGCTATATGGGAAATTATAATTGTCGAGTATAGTTTGGGACATAGGTATTCATCAAACAGAAAATAATTGACTGATTTTTCTTGTTTTCTCCACATGTATGTTCACCTGATATAAATTTCAGTTTTCTCGATCATGGATTTGGATAAAATAAAGGAAAATTTGACTTGTCATGTAAAGAGTGAGCGTTATCGACTTGGAGTTCGTGAATTTATGATATATGCTAGTAGCTCACCATCGTCTTCTGATGGGAAAATCCATTGTCCTTGTTCGAAGTGTGTAAATAACAAATTATTGAGTTTGGATGATGTAAACTGGCATTTGCTCGAATTTGGAATAATGAGAAATTACTCAACTTGGATTATGCATGGAGAGTATATGGTTAATACGTCAGCTGCATGCACTCCATCGTAAACCCTCCTTTGACTAATATGCAACAACTAGTTCACGATGCTTTTGAACAAAGTCCAAATGAGCATGATTTTTTCAATAATCCTCAAAGCCCAAACATGTCAACAAATGGTCCTAGGAAAGAAGCTGAAGACTTTTACAATTTATCAAGGATGCTGATCAAGAGTTATGGTCTGGTTGTGAACTAACTAAGTTATCCTTTTTAGTGCTCTTATTTCATCTAAAGAGTACTAATAAATGGAGTAACAAGTCTGTTACTGACTTATTAAGAATATTAAAGATTCGCGATTCCTAATGGTAAAATCTACCAAACTCATTTGCTGAAGCTAAGAAACTCATTGGAAAGTTAGGCCTTAACTACATAAAAATTGATGCTTGCCCCAAACATTGTCAGCTTTTTTGGAAAGATAAAATAAATGATGAAACATGTTCTGATCATGGAAGTTCGAGATGGAAAAGAGTTAAAGAACAATAACTTCTACAGTGAGAAAGAAGAAGAAAGGCATCCCACCAATGTTTTACGATATTTTCCATTGAAACCTCGACTTAAGAGGTCGCTTATGTCTAAAAACCCAGATCCTACATGCGGTGGCACCAAGAAAGCAAAAAGAGCATAGGGTTTTAAGACATCCATCCTGATTCAAGCTTACAAATTTTGACCTTAAATATCCTTCTTTCGGTAGAGCCTCGTGAATGTAAGACTTTGGGCTTGCTAGTGATGGATTTAATCCATTTGGGATGTTGAGTTCACGATAGTCATGGCCTATAGTGTTAGTTCCGTGATAACTTGCCTCCAGAATGTGCTTAAAGCCATCATCTCTCATTCTATCCACACTCGATTTCTCCTATTCTAGTAGCTCCTGGTAATAAAATCGACGCTTATTTACACCCTTATCAAGAGTTGATTGATTTATGGAGAATGGCACTGAGACATACGATGCCTCCAAAGACGTAAACCTTTACTACGCGAAATGGATCGCTTTGACAATAAAATGATTTTCCAAACAGATGGTATGTTATCCGGGCCGGGAGTACATGGTGAAAATGCGTGTCCATGCCGTCAGAATTCTCAAACAAAGATCCAAATGGCTATATGACGCCATAAATTTTGCTTCATGGCACATCACGCTTGGAAGAGACCATGCTTTCGCTATAATAAAGAAGCTTTCGATGGGGACCAAGAATTTAGATTTGCACCTATAGCGCCTGGAATTGAGGTCGTGACGTCAAATAGTAAGAGATTCATAGCTTTAAAGATTCAAAACATGGAAAAAGAGGAATTTTTAAGTTACCTTATTGGAAATCTCATCTAATTCGACACAACTTAGACGCTACATGCACATAGAAAAAATGTTTCGTGATAATGTGACTGCACATTATTGAACATAGACTAAAATCTAAAGATAACTTAAAAGCTCGCGAGATTTGGAAGCTATGGGTATAAGAGAACTTCACCCCCAAGAAAGTGGGTTCCTAACAAAATTATACCTACCACCAGCTCCATACACCATGTCTAGGGCTGAAAAGAATGCATTTTGCAAAATGCTTCACGATCTCAAAGTTCCTAATGGGTATGCTGGAAATATATCTAGATGTGTAAATCTTGTGCAAAGTTAAATTGTTGGTCTTAAAAGTCATGACTCATTACATTTTGATGCAACAAATTTTGCCGCTTATTACGAGGCTTCTCACTTAAGAGCGTGGTAGAATTGGTTGAGTTATGTGGATATTTTCGAGACTTATGTAGTAAGGTTTTGTATTTAGGATGACATTGAGCTGAATCTCGTGATACCGTAAATAATGTGTCATTTGGAGACGATTTTTCCTCCAAGCTTTTTCACTATGATGGCACTTAGTCGCTCATCTAGCTAACAAGCAAACTCGCGGCCCAGCTTAGATATAGATGGATGTATTTTGTTGAAAGATATTTGGGTAGTTAAAATCCTAATGTTCGTAATAAGGCAAGACCGTATGATCAATTGTCGAGGCTCACTTGTCCTTTGAGTGCGTAGTGTTTTGCTTCTCATTATCTTCAAGGATCTGAATCGAAATTTAGCTTGACCACACAATTTGATAATTGTCCTCAAAATGTAACATCTTCAAGTAGTAATTTGATAACACCATCTTTATCTAAACTGCAAGTTCTCTAGGGAAGCCTATGACTGCAAGATTTTCAAAATAAAACTGTGTTCAAGCACACCTGGCATATTCTCTTCAATTCATCCGATGTCGCTGCATTTTCTCAAGTAAGTATATATCCATATCTTATATTTTAAAAAGCTTATTTTACAACATTTACTAACACTTACATTTACAACAGAGCACGAACTTAAGCGATTTAATGCCGACCGAGACGCCTCTCACATTAAACGAAATACAGAGCGTATACAAATACGAAACATTCCATGATCGTTTAGGGAGCACGTAAGCATTGTGATAATTTGTGTTTGTTTAACTAAAAAGTTAAATTAGTTGTTACTAATTTGATTTTTGAAACAAAGTTAACAAATCGAGGCGCCAAATGGTCCTCGATTGTTTGAAGAGGAATTACGATGCTAGCACGTGGTCCGCTGACGTTGTTACTAAATATCAAGCGTATGACGCATTAATGGCTATTGCTTTAGAGCCAAGCGTACGATAAAAGCACCCAAAATAGCAATGGTTGTAGTAGCCAAAACCTCAAGTTATGCTACAAGGCTACGTATGCCCATTTTGGGGAGATGTATCCTATTATGGAAGAAAGATAGAAATTATTAAATTGAAATATTTAGGTGGATACTCAACCGCGTAATGTTTAAATGTGAATGGTTCGACACAACTCATGGAAGAGGAACGAGGCAAGATGAGTACGGTTTACACTGGCCAATTTCTCTGCTGATACACAATGGCGGTAAACTTTCGATGAGCCATATATTTTGCAAATACAAGCGAACAAGTATTCTATATTGAAGACCCACTTAACAATGTGATGGTCTGCTGTTATGAAGATTTAAACCTAGTGGACGCCAACGATTTGGGTGATGACGAATGACGTAACATGATGAACCGTATCACGTGTCTTTTTAAATAACTCGCTTATTAACTCCCATGGAAATCTTAGTTGGGTTCGAGATGACGTGGAAGAACTTTTGTCGATACTAACGAAATTAAAGACCGATCGATAGGCTTGAGTTTATATATTATTTCGCTCTTTATATATTGTTTTCTCGTTAGTTATTGTTTGTCATTTTTATTAATAAACGATAATTTTTTCTACATACTTCGTATTCTGTTAACTTTTACATTGTTATAAGTAGCAATGTTAGTTCAATATGTTTTAAATTTCTTTTATAATTGCCTTTTTATAGCTTTCTAGTAAAAGCGATTCAATGTCAAGTATGTTTATGATGAAATTTCGTAAATGGCTAAGGGTGGTGGAGCTTAAAGATTAATCTGGAGGCGAAGGCCTCAAGGTGATCGGTAGTTGTTGAGGATGAAAATAATCAGAGTGGTCACAACTTAAGGAACACGGAGAACACATTTTCAAGCTCTGTAAGCGATTTAACAACATCAACATCAGGAATCTAGTCAAAGTACTCACCTCAAAAATGATGTACGACATACGATTATGTCGCTGGCTGTAACCGATCATCATTTTATATTTGTTTTGTATAAACTTTGTAATCAAGTCTTTTAATCTCTATCGACATGAGCTCACTAATATATAGATCCGTAAGGAGCAGAACGCAGGAAAAAACAGCTCTAGCAAATGTATGGAATTTACCTACCGACATCGTATTGTTGCTGAGACAAATAAGGCACTAACCATTGGTGATGAAGGAGGGTGCTTGGATATTTTGTGGAACAATAGCAAGAAATGGAGGCCTTGCTCCTTAAGCTATACTCGACGGGACTACTTAGTTAAGGGTAATAAGGGTAATAATCAATCAATGATATTAAAAGAAGTTCGTGTAAAAGAGGTGTAAATTTGTCTGAAGGCAATATTTGTAATGTTTTCTCTGGATTTGTTGTATATTTAATATGTCATCCCTTTATACTGTGATGCAAGTGAAAGGTTTCTTTATCCTAAAGTACTAGAAAAATGGATATTGAAGTCAATAAAGCCATAAATGGAGGGATTATAAGTGTTATTTAAAAGGACGACATTATTCTCGATGATGCAAAACATTAATGACTTGCACAATAATCGCCCGTAGGATGTCGTGACAAGATCAATGGATCACCTTTTGAACTTTGGCTTGATGAAGGATGTGTATTGTTTTATTTCGATGTTATCTTGAAAATCTCTTTATAATATTTTGTTGATGTATTCTTCAATTTTATGGGTATTCTTTTTGAGGTTAAAGAACAAATATTGTTGGCTGTGTACCTGATAATAATGCCCTCTTGTTTGGCTAAGGTGGAGGTAGCTAGCTCATAAGGATTACATTATCTGTAAAGATTAGTGATCTTACTCACAATTTAGAATGTTTAACGATCCCTAGAAAGTTAAGTACAAAGAGTAAGTTGTCACATAAGAAGGCAAAAACAAAGTCGATTCACACCTCCTGCATTTAAGAGTCACGCCGTGATTCAAGAAATCGGTATAAGAATTTTATTAATAGCATACAGCGACCAAAATTATTTTAGTATTCTTTTTTTCTGATTATTTATACATTATGGTTTATTTAGAAAAAGTCGCTGCAACGATCTCCAACTAGAACAGAACTGTACTTAGAATGCCATCAACACAAACAAGAGGCCAATATAACGGTGTGTTTTTTCGTCTTATGTTCGATAATTATTAATACTAAAATGTTTAGTACTTGTGTATAAATTTAAAATGTTTTACTCTATTACATTTACAGGATCAAATTAAGGAGATTGTCGCACAACAAGGCAACACAGAAATGAACTTAGACGAGATCCATGCACAAGTGTTAGGAAAAGATCGATATGGTCGCTGCCATGCTTTGGGCTTGGTGTTAAGCCATCCGATTTGTCTCGGACTTGTGGTTCTAGTTATTCTAACAAGTTGAACATGTCTACAAACGAAGAGACTACATTAATGTATCATATTCACAAACGAAGGAGCAGATCGTAAACATCGATTTAAACGCATCGCCAAGCAAGTGGAATATTATTAAGGGCCTTAAAAGGAAGATAAGAAATAACGAAAGTTTTAATTCAAGTGATATGGATTCTGTGAATATAGTTCGATGATAACACAAGTGGAGATGATGACAACGATAACAAATGAGGTACCAAAATATTATTATGAATTTTTGTCTATTATTATTTTTCATTTAGACTTTTAGTATTATTTGAACCGAACTAAATTGAATTGTTGCTTTGTTGGCATTTGATGACCGCTGCTTACCTCGCTTTGCTAATGCATCAAGTATATTATTGAACTCGTACCCAACCACCGACATTATTTTTACATGTGTTTTTAGTGACGCCCGCATACGAAGATGTTCTTGGATTCCTCAAGTGGGCAAGATATGGCAAACGTGAAACGAAGCTAAAAGATTGATCAAATTACCTAGCTTTTTGGTGGTGATAATGGAATAATTGACTTCTAATTTCTAATTAATAAAGTGTTCTAGTTTTATTTATTCGGCATATTTGGATGATCTCGCTATCAGGACATGTATATGACAATTTTTTTTTAATTAAGAAGAATACTTTTCATTTGAACTTGTGTGCAAACTTTTGTTGTCGATTTTTTTTTTTTTTTTTTATGAAAGCCGATTATATCAAACTCGAGGTTACAAATAGACATTGGTTGTAATTATTTATCAATGCTAAAAGCGTCAGACTAGCTATATAAAAAGTGTAGCTGGCAGGTGTGATCAATGTTATCACGCACAAATATGCAAATGCTTTAGCTAGCGCTGCTTCTTTTGTAACGACGCCATGATAGCGCCGCTTTCCCATAAAAAGCGCCACAATACAGAAATGCTTTAGAAAGTTATACCGACGCCAGATGTAAAGCGCAGAAGCGAATAAGACGATCTATAACAAATGCATTGCCAAGCCGCCTAAGAAACCCCTTACGGCGCTAAATAGCGTTGCAAAAACCTAGTGAAAAGCGTTGCTAAAGACCGTTTCTGTAGTAGTGTTATCCTAATAATCAGTTCTGATTTATCTGGTACTCAAAACGAGTAATGTGATATATTCACAAAAGGAATATTGAGACATATAAGTCTTGCCAATATAAATAAGACACATTGGTTAGTGTCTTAAGTCACATCATAGATTTATTTGGCCAAATGTTAAAATTACACGATGAATTATTGCTAACTGGAAGTTTAGCACTATAATTTCAGTCAACAAGTTTGGTATTTAATAAGCGAATTGGTTGGGTCGTAGCCAATTTTGTGAAAATTTGTCACGGTTTTAACAAAGAAATGTTGACATGAAATACTTAAGATGTGACGATAAAGGCCATCCGGGTTCTAATTATACCCGTACCGTATTGATAAACGTGGAGTTTATCTTAAAGGTAAAACAATAAAGTGCTGAAACTCTCTCATGTATCATAAATGGTTTTAATGGCAAGACTGTACATTGAGATTGAGTATGTTGATATTGGAGATCTGAATATATTACTCGAAATTAAAGAACTTATATGTTCACACATGGATTGAATATATGAGTGACATTTTAGTCACCTACGAGTAATTATGTGATCGGAGATTATCACAGTTTGATTATGACTTGAAATTATTGATCTCCTAAATTGGGCATTATATTCAGCACTTGTGCCAACTGCATAATATGGTTTAACTAACTCCCCATACTCTATCCTTTTAAAATAAATATATGATCATGGCATAAAAAGGATATGTGATGTGATATAAGGTGGTTATAATGATCGATTGCCCAATAAATCTATCCGGTGCTGATAGTTTTTACCACCTTAGGGGGAGGATGATAAGGAAAGCTGGAAAAAAACGGACAATTGGTTTTGATCCTCAACAGAACTGAAAGTTCAGTGATTTATTTGAAATATAATGTACAACAAGTAGAGGTTCATTAAAAACTAAAATGATGGTATTCATTTGGTTATGATGATGTACTAAAGTATACCAGTTTGATCACCTTATCAAAATGTGGTATGTTTATTCATTGAAATTTATGATTTGACTATAGACACGTGTGACCTGGTCTAAGGCGTATCGAGCTATAGATTAGTCATGAAGAGTATTTGTAATGAACATTGAAATTCTTGCCAAATTGAACAACACTTACACACGGGGTGTAGTATGAAAGTCATATCGGTTTATATAACTTGGTGGCAAGAATAAGCAGTTGGTACATCCATAGAAATTGAGATGTCCTGGAAGTGACATAGATATCTGAATGACAATAGATGGCGTATATTGAAAAGTGAATGGAATTATGGTACCGCATATATCCAGATATCATTAATCAGTACTGACTATCAGGAGATGATAGAATTGTATCGATACGTGTAAGAAACCGATATGCATTTGCATTTGCGCGCATGATCTAGTGGACTAGATGATGGGCATCTAATATATAAGTCCATTTTGATTGTCGACATGATATATGGTTTGAAAAGAGCTCATAGACTTGAAGTCTATCAAAGGACGTGGAGTCCATTAAATTAATGGTAATTGGTTCAAAAACTGTACAGTTTGCATTATCGAGTCATCATGTGCATATGTAGAATACGCTACTCATTTGCATATACATTTTAGTTTCGATACTACATCATTGCATACATTAGAGGATATATATCTTAATTTTTAGTTCATAACATATGCATGCACACGATTGTCAATGTTGTATTTCTAGACAAATGTTTGTAAGGAGATATATGCTCCTACGACTTGTAACTCCATATAGGAGTATATGATGGAAGATCGTCAAATTGGTAATGACGAATCAATTGAGTTTTCGGGAAACTCATGAACCTCTATAATGATTGCGGTTATGGGCACGCATCAATTTAATATTACGGAGTAGTATAATAATTGAATTCTATGGTTTGAATTCATATAGAGGAATTTTGAAACTCTTAAAGAGTTACGAGTCATTCTTTATTGTCTTGACCGGAAGTTTGAGACTATGTAATGTTTTGAATGGTTACAAAACTCACGGTTTGGAAGAACCATGATATTAGACAGGTATCTCCTGAAGAGATAAAATTATTCAATGAAGTATGAATGGTCGCTGCACTCTTTTTCCCTTCGACTAGGTTTTTGTCCCAAAGGGTTTTTCCTAGCAAGGTTTCTAACGAGGCAGCATGGTCGACACACAAATTGGCGATATTTGTGATTATCACTTTGTCTAGACGATAAGTGTTATAGGCAATTGCACGTATGCCTATGAATGGTGGAAAGATATTATTCTCAAGCAAGAAAATCAAATTATTATTTCAAATGAAGTCGAGAACATTACGGTCTTCTGCATATTGCGAGCTTTGAAAGGAAAAATGGTGGTCATGGTTTATTTGATCAAAGATTACTTCAAATTTATCTACTACGAAGAATTATTTCTTGAAGACAAAAGTTTCGTTATTATGGGCCAAGACAAGTCAAGCAACGGATGCAATCGTCAGGGGGAGTAGACACGCGCTGTACTCTTTTTCCTTAACCATGATTTTGTCCCACTGGGTTTTCCATGGAAAGGTTTTAACGAGGCAGCTTATCGTTTATGCGTGTTTTGAAAATGTTGTTCTCTTTACTTCGCTAGTGTTTTTCCCATGTGGTTTTTTCTAGGAAGGTTTTAATGAGGCATGTTTTTTAGTGATGTACATCCAAGGGGGAGTGTTATGAAATATATACTAGTGTGGATGTCCATCGGGATTAAAGCCCATGGTTATCTTAATACAACTAGGGTTTGGGTGAAACCCTATTTCCCATGTACTATATATACAACCCTTGTATAGGATGAATAACACACATCTCCAGATCTCTCTATTCTCTTATATTGGTCTCTCTAAATCACTCTCTTATCCTTATTATTTCACAACAAATCGATGAATATTGAACTCACTATCATTTGATTCCATGCATAACAATCAAATAAAGGACACATTTTGTTTGCATGAAATCGTACTAGTTGCCAAAATCTTAAGTCTCTATACATGACATTGAATCTTGTCCTTTGAAGATTCTTTAACGACATATGCATGTGATCCTTTTATAGTTTTATTTATAATATTTTAAATCTTTGATTAACGTACAATGTATGTACAGAGTAGTATACTAATATATACAGAATACTCCGTATTTATTACGGAGTAGTTTCTATGATTCATCGGCTTTTTATCGCATTTCTTTTTTAGATAATTTTTTTCTTTTTAAGTAAAATTTTTATCTACGAAAATCAAACACAAGGTGGACCCCACCGCCACCCAACTATTATCTAATACACTAATTCTCTTGTGAGACGGGACTCACAAGAAATTTATGTGAGTCATCTCACATGAGTGGTAGTCAGGGACGAAGCCAGGATTTGATTCCAGCCAGGGCTGAAACGTTTACGAAAATTTAATGACTAGTTAATTACTATAAGTAGGGTGCACAAGAGATGAAGACATCGAGCAAATTCACAAGCATGATAAGACCGTAACGACAATACAAAATCATATCGCATACGGTGCATATCCTGCTAAACTATTTGATTATTAATGTGTACATAACAAATACATATTGTATATTACTCCATTAGTCTATTATCTATTATAACAAAAAGTTACATACAAATGGGGAAAGAAAACTACTCCGTAAGATAAAGTATACTCATTTTCATTTTATATCATGAAAACGAGTAAGAATGATTTAAAAGAAAATTTTGTAAGATATAATGAAAAGGTTGAAAGTTAACAAATTAAAATGGTAATCAATACATATTTATTAAGACCAACCTTGCTTCAAATAAGAGACATTGTCTAAGGAAAAAAAAAAATTGAGTTGCCAATTATTTTTGTGAAAATTTTAAGATTTTATCTACAATTTAATAAGGCAAAATTAAAGAAAAAAAAATAGGGGTGTTGAATGATAGTCAAGTCACAAAATAGGTTTCAAAATTTTATTTTTCAAAAAAAGAAGCTAGAAAAATAAACACTCACATGTCTAATACAAGAAATACAAGAATCGAACACAAGACCAAAGAGTTACAAAAATAACAGAACTACCACTACACCACTTCAATTTCAATATATACATTTACAGCTTTGTTATTTATTATCTAAGTGCAGTTTAAGCGAATTCCTAAAATTGAACCCGGCCCAAGCCTGTTGGGCCATACATTGGCTCCGTCCCTGGTGGTAGTTACTTTTATTTATTTATTTTTTAAATTTTTTTAAGGGGTTGAGTGATTGTCTCCCACTAAATTAGGGTGAGACCGGTCTCTCATAAGAACTACTCTATTTAATACTTCCTCCATTCCATTTGATTCTATACATATTCCTTTTTCGGAAATTCCAATCAATTCTATACATTTCTATTTTAGTCTCTACTTTATTAAACTAAAAGACCAATATACCCTTCACTAATACCCACTCAACCCACTTGCAAACAATAAAGTAGGGGTATTTAAGTAATTCCATTATCTACCCCACTTGATTTTCTTCTACCTTAATTACCGTGTTTTGGTCAAACGTATAGAATCAAACGGAATGGAGGAAGTAATTGTGTCAAAAATTTTAGATAAGAACTTGGTAAATCAGAGCGAGTAGTAAGAAAAATTCCACAGTGCACTTTCTTGTTTTCATGATTTCGACCTTTCATCTTTACTTTTTAGATATTTGTCATTCAATCTTGACATTTTTTTTTTGACATTTTTTCAAATATAACGTTAAGTTTTTAATTTTTTTTTTTCCTAATATACTCCTTCCGTTCCAGTAATTTATTTACAGTTTAACTTTTTTGTGAGGGGAATTTGAGATAAGTGTAAACAAATGACTGAGACTTAAATAGTAGAAAAGCTATATAATCGAGTACAAATGAAACAGACTTATCTATATTAATTATATATAACAAAAACCATTCACCACAAATTTTCCCTCCAACTTTTACATATTTTTATCCATTTTATTTTATTCTTTTTATCTCTTTTATTTTATTTTATTTCCTTTCCTTTTTGAAATTATGTCATGTGAGTTAATATCTTCTATGTACAAATTGTTAGGATCATGGCCCTAAAGGACTCCTCTAACCATGCCACTAATCACTTATAGTGGACTTTCGGACCTAGTTGTGCATGTTAAACTAAACGGTATATAATTAGATTAAATTACGGTAATTTAAAACAAAGAGAATAGACCTTCTTTAAGGCCTCAAAATGGAGCTTCTAGTTTAGTGCTCAAGGTTGAACACCTCCTTCCTTAATCCACCCTAGGATTAAACCAACTAATACTATATAATATTGCTAGATTATATTAGTATTATACTTAATAATATGTAGGTATTATTATGAGATAAATAGAGTAGAATATGATCAACAAAATTGACCAAATATGACACTAAAACACTTGGCCAAAAGGGGCTAACTTTGGCTGATTTTTGTGCTTAGTTTTTGTGAGTTTTTGAGTGATTTTCATCCATCCAAATGAATGAGAATAGTGGAGTATTTATAGGCAAAAGTTAGTGGAAGAATTTGGCACATATTTGACCAACAATATTGACCAAAATAATGCTCATAATGAGCTTATTTTGGCTGATTTGTGAGGCCCATTTGGGTAATTTTTGGTCCATTTTATTTGAGTCAGATTTGATATTATTTAGTCCATTTAACACTTAAATAAACTAATTAATAAAAATAATATATATACTTAACAATTTAAGTATCATAAATGACAATTATATCAATATATAATTTATCACTTTTGACTCAAATATTCTCCATTTTATTAACCTATAAATCTTATTAGTCATTAATCTTTATTAATGACAAATAACCCTTTTAGCAAATTAACACTTAATTATTAATTCACAAAATCACAAAACCTTTTATTATTCAATTATCGCATAAAAGAATAATAACACTCTAGTTCCGTATCTTATATACGTCTCATAATTTATTACCTCTTGACTAACGTATTAGTCTCAATATTAAGTCTCTAGTTATACTATATCAAATATAAATAACTAGTCTCTGTTGGTCTTCCTCCCATTAGGTGTGACCGAAAGGGATCAGTTGATCACCGCCATCTCATGACAGTAACGTCAAACTCTAGCAAGCGGCGTTCTGGAGTATACGTTAATCAACTGACTTATATAAAGCTATATTCCCTATATTCCTCTTAATGAGATTTATTAAGTATTCGCAACATTGTGGAGGACACTCACTCCAACAATCTCCCACTTGTCCTTACAAGTGTTGCGACACCGATTCTCTTGTCACTTTGATCTCCCACTCAATGCAAGGTGTCTTTCAGGTCGCACTTGCAATTGATCTGATCTAGAGTGGTTTCCTCGATCCGAGAATAAGCGCCGGCCAGGAAAAATCTACCATAGTTTACTTCCGAGCGTGGCCACGCATTTCCAGTCATTTCTCCGCGAGTGGCCCTGAGATACTAAACCCCGACGAGGGTAGACAATTCCTGTTACCCTGTAAGCCTGTAATCGAACACAGATCACCATGACCCAGAATATACCCTGTAGCCTCCTTTTACGGCACGACATAGGGTATAAACCAAAGTCACTCGGAAGCTATCTTGACTCGGACTAACGATCCAGCGATCTAAAGAATCGACTCAAAGGAATACTTCAGAGATTCATGCCACGACCAGGCAACAAAAAGAACTCTGGTTAATGGTCACTGCCCAGCAGAGTATCCCATAGCCTGCCAAAGTAATCGACTGGTCATATTGTCTATGACCTATGGTTACTGAACTCACCATCAAATCGATTTACAAACCAGTCACTAGAGAGACGTCACCTCATATAAGTGACTAGGGGCTAAATACTAGGTTGATCCCGCTCACTTTAACAGGGTTCAGTGTTGTCTCCACAACCTATTGGGACAAACCGAGTATAAACAATAAAAAATTGAATAAAAGTAAAACATAAATGCTATATATGTAATAAAATTAGATGATCATATATCAAAATAATTTACAAATCCAAAACCCTTTTTATACCCATCGAAACTACATGACGATTATGTTTCGATTGAGGTAATGGTTTGGTTAATGGGTCAGCGACATTGTCGTCTGTCCCAACATTACATATCATAACTTCCTTTCTCTCCACATAATCTCTAATTACATGGAATTTCCGAAGTACATGTCTAGATTTATTACTAGACTTGGGCTCTTTAGCTTGAAAGACCGCCCCATTATTGTCGCAAAATATGGGAACTGGTTCTTCAGCTTTGGGGACTACCTTTAGACCCTCTAAAAACTGTCGAATCCAAACTGCCTCTTTCGCAGCTTCCGATGCGGCTATGTACTCAGCTTCCGTTGTAGAGTCCGCTATTACTGGCTGTTTGGAACTCTTCCAACAAACTGCACCTCCGTTCATAAGGAAAACATATCCTGATTGAGATTTCAAATCATCTCGATCAGTTTGAAAACTAGCATCTGTATAACCTTTTATACGTAGCTCATCTTCTCCTCCATAAACAATAACTGAATCCTTAGTCCTTCTCAAGTACTTAAGGATATTCTTTACCGCTATCCAGTGACTCTCACCCGGATTAGCTTGATACCTACTCGTCATACTAAGAGCATATGACACATCTGGACGTGTACACATCATAGCGTACATGATTGATCCAACTGCCGAAGCATATGGAATCAATTTCATGCGTTCAACATCCTTTTGTTCAGTAGGACACTGTGATTTGCTCAGAGTAGTCCCATGACCCATAGGTAAGAACCCTCTTTTAGAGTTTTTCATGTTGAACCTGTCAAGAATCTTATCGATATAAGCTTCTTGACTTATCGCTAACGTCCTTTTGGATCTATCTCTATGGATCCTAATGCCCAAAATTCTCTTAGCTTCTCCCAAGTCCTTCATCTGGAAATGATCTCCAGCCACTCTTTACGTGGTGAGCATAGGTATATCATTCCCATTTAGTAGTATGTCATCTACATACAATACTAAAAATACAACTTGGCTCCCACTGAATTTCGTATACAGACACGGTTCCTCAACACTTCGAGTAAATCCGTTCTGTTTAATCACCTGATCGAATCGGTGATTCCAACTCCTGGATGCTTGCTTAAGGCCATAAATGGACCTCTTAAGCTTGCAAACTTTCTTAGGATTTTTATGGTCGATAAAACCTTCTGGTTGTATCATATACACTTCCTCATCCAGAATCCCATTCAGGCGGTTTTAACATCCATCCGCCAAATTTCATAATCATGAAATCGCAAAGAATCGCAAGAATTATCCTAATGGATCGAAGCATAGCTACTGGAGCAAAGGTCTCATCATAGTGTAAACCATGAATCTGAGTGAAACCTTTAGCTACTAGTCTAGCTTTGAAAACATCTGGGTTTCCATCCAGTCCGTATTTGATTTTAAAGATCCATTTACACTGAAGAGGTCTGACTCCTTCAGGTAAATTTGCCAGGTTCCAAACCTGATTTTCGGACATCGAATCCATTTCAGATTTCATTGCTTCAATCCACTTTTCGGAGTTAGTACGAAAGCACCGCTTTGTAGGTAGCAGGCTCGTCACTTTCAAGAAGTAAAACGCCCTGTTCATTTCCTTCTTCAATCAAACCTAGATACCGATCAGGTGGGTAACTAACACGCATACGACCTTCTAGGTTCGAAGGCATGACAACCGATTTAGCAAATGTAAGAACCAATTTCTTGTGTCACAACCTCAGTTTGTGGCTCTTGAACTTCGTCAAGTTCAAATTTTCTCCCACTCTGTCTTCTAGAAATAAATTCCTTTTCTAGGAAGACAGCCTCACGAGCCACAAACACTTTGTTCTCGTGACGGTTGTAGAAGTAATAGCCACGTGTTTCCTTTGGGTATCCTACAAAGATACATTTCTCAGATCTCGGTGCTAGCTTATCGTCAGACTTACTCTTGACATATGCATCGCAACCCCATATTCTGAGAAATGATAGAGTAGGGACTTTCCCTCTCCATAATTCATATGGTGTTTTCTCAGCTGCTTTAGTCGGGCTACGATTCAGGTTAAGAACTACGCCTCAAGTGCAAAGCCCCAAAATGAGTGCAGTAGCTCGGTCAGGACTCATCATCGACCGAACCATGTCTAATAGAGTTCGGTTTCTTCTCAAGAACACCATACAATTGTGGTGTTCCTGGAGGAGTCAATTGTGATAAAATACCACAATTTACAAGATGATCATCAAAATCATTAGATAGGTATTCACCTCCACGATCTGATCGTAAAGCTTTTATTTTCCTATCTAATTGATTTTCTACTTCATTTTGAAACTCTTTGAACTTTTCAAATGCTTCACTCTTATGCCTCATTAAGTAGACGTAACCGTATCTACTTAAATCATCAGTGAAAGTAATGAAATAACTATACCCACCTCTGGCTGAAATTGACATAGGACCACATACATCTGTATGTATCAGTCCCAGCAACTCACTAGCTCGTGTTCCTTTTCCAGTAAAAGGACTACGAGTCATCTTGCCTAAAAGACAAGATTCGCAAACACCATATGATTCGTAGTCAAATGGCTTTAGAAGACCAGTAGAAACTAGTCGTCTTATGCGTTTGTCATTTATGTGTCCTAAACGACAATGCCATAGATAAGTTGTATCTGGATCACCTGTTTTGAGCCTTTTATTTTCTATTTGATAGACGTCTTTTGCCAAATCAAGAATATAAATACCAGCAATCGATATTGCACAACCATATATCATTTCATCGGATGAAATAGTACATTTTTGATTTTTGATTACAAAAGTAAAACCTTCTGTATCTAATACAGACATAGATATTATATTCTTACTTAAAGTTGGTACATAATAACAGTTATTAAGACACAATTCTAAACCGGAAGGCAAAACAAGTACATATGTTCCTACTAGGACGGCCGCTACTCTAGCTCCATTCCCTAGCCGCAGGTCCACATCTCCTTTAGCTAGTTTTCTTGTTCTTTCCAGCCCCTGTAAATGATTACAAAGGTGAGAACCGCAACCTGAGTCAAGTACCCAGGTACTAGCTGAAGTATAATTAACGTCTATCACATAGATTGAGTAGGAAAGCTTACTTTTGGGGACGACCTTTCCAGTCTTGATGTCCTCCAAATATTTCGGACAGTTTCTTTGCCAGTGTCCGACACTAGAGCAATAGAAACATTTCGTGTCCGGTTTGGGCCCGTTCTTCGAGGATTTGGACGTACTACTACGATAGCTTTGCCCTTATCCTTCGTACTAGCCGATTTATTCTTTCCTTTTGGGCCGGGCTTAAACTTCCCTTTACCTTTAACCGACATATTGTACACCTCTCTACGATCGCTCCACCACTCATATCGGTCTCTGCTTGTACAAGCGAGATTGAAGCTCATGTAGGCTTTGCTCATATTGTTCATATTATAGTTCATACGAAAGTGAGCAAAACCCTCATGTAGAGTGTAGAACTCGATCAACCGCAACTTCTTGCGTGATCGCAATACCCAACCTCTGCGGTGTTTCCACATACTCGATCATCTTGAGTACATGGGTCGACACGGATCGCTTTCATGAGGCGAGCCTCGAAGAATTTAGCACCGGCGTCGTCTGCGAGGATTCGGGAGCTGAGAAACCGTTTGTCAACCTTGTGTAGATTTGATGCGATGTCAAACCCACACACCTCCTCTGTTGTTCTTGTTCCATCGAGAAGAGTAGAACATTCGGATCGCATTGGACTCCCTATGATACTCATCATAGGTGTCCTTAACTGTGAAGGTGGAGGTTGGCGTCGATGCCGGAGGAAGGGTCAACCAAGTAATGCAGTAATTTGCCATCTGCTGTAAGCGGCACTACGGAGATTGGCATCCCAATCCAAAAAGTTGCTACCATCGTCCTTCAGGATAAACTTATCCATAAAGGGGCGTAGCCAAGAATCACGCGCTAGACGCGCAGCGGTAGTAGGAGGAAGAGAATCATTAGGAGCAGGGGGAGTATCATTAGTTGCAGACGCCATAATAAATAGTAAATCTACTTGCGAAAAAGGAAAAAGTATAAGCATTCATGATAAACGATTTAAACATAAAAACATCCATATAAAGATCTCCTACTGATTTATATGAATGATCCCGAGATCCAATTTTAGTTAAAATTGGGGACGGTTTAGCCGTTCCATACCAATCTTAAGTAATCTTGGTGAGTCAACCTTTGACTGATTCTAACTCTTTTAGAACTCTCGGTCGTCAGATTTTACTTAAATCCGACTACTAGCCCTAGAATACAAGACTTGTCTTGCATTCTATTGAGTCCAACCAATTTTCACTCGTAATAACTCGTTTGTTACCCTTTTTACCCAAGGTAGAAAGATTACATCCCGCGGAGGCGGACCTGCATCTGACGAACAAGGGATTTATAGGTGCTACTAATTGGTAAGGCTAATCTCAATTTTAAAAAGTGAGAGATCTTGTCGATTAATCGTTAATTCCCTTTAAAGTGAACTAAATAGGCGAATTCTAGACGATTTTTATCGACAATCTATCTACACTAGTAGGTTATTTGATTAGTTTGGCATGTTTTAGCAGGTGACACTAACGTGTTAAAATAAAATGAAACAAACATGAATTCCTAGTATGGCCATCTAGCTAATCTAATTAACTAGTGTAATACAATTATTTACAAATTGGAAACCAACGCCTTTGGCCCCTATATGGAATCTTCGTTTGGAACTCCTTTCCAAAATGGCACCGTCTTGTAATTGGATCACCGTCTTCTTAAATAAATACAAATATAATCCTATTATACATATATTTCTAAAAAGAATAAATAATCAAATACAAGGGTGATACGAGATCACAATTATATTACAAACCGATCGGTATTCCCTTTCATTACGGGTCCTAAATACCGATTAAATTAGGCCATACTAGAATTAATGCATTAAATACGAATCACATTCAAACCACATGCATAAACAATATAATCCGATTATATAAAATAAAATAAAACATGCCAAACTATCAATTTACCAATTTAACTTGAACATCGATTTATGATCTTTATCGTCTATTAAACCAAATTTTTAACCATTTAAAAAGTTGGATCAACACTCAAACCAATTTTGAGTTTATACTAAGTTTCTAAACTGATTTAGAATAGTAGTTTAGTCACCACTAATTTACTTAGCATAATTTGATCAAAATTGCTAGTTTTATCGCTTTTATCGTAACCGTTACGATTGCTTGCCAACACAATCATAACCCTTATGAAATTTACCAAACTTAAACTTTTGAATTCTGGTCCATGTACTACAAAAGAATAAAAAGCAATTCGACCCCAATAAATTGGGTGGTAATTCGAATACAATGAACTTCGACCCCATAAATGGGTGGTAGTTCTAATAAAATGAACTCGACCCCATAAATGGGTGGTAGTTCGATTAAAATGAACTTCGACCCCATAAATGGGTGGTAGTTCGATTAAAATGAACTTCGACCCATAAATGGGTGGTAGTTCAAAAACAAAAAATATAAAAATTAGCGACATTTAGACTAAAAATGAATAAATTTAACTTTACCGATTTATTTGTTTTTAACCGTTAAAAACTAACTAAACTAAATGAAATTAATTCTTTTAATTTCAAAATTTTTAATCTCAAACACTTGAGTATTCTTGTGGTATGTCAAATTTACATTTTAGCTAAACCATTTTAGCCATTTTTAGTCGTATAGCGATAAATAAAGCGAAATTTTGTAAAAATTTATTTACAACTGAATGATATAAAGATCATAAAATGAACATGCAAGCCATAAAAATGTGATCAAACTCATTTTGGTCACAAATTTATTTCTAGTAGAAAAAGCTCACTTTTACGGTTTAGTAGAACATCTGACAACAATGATGTCTCGATACCACTTGTTAGGATCATGGCCCTAAAGGACTCCTCTAACCATGCCACTAATCACTTATAGTGGACTTTCGGACCTAGTTGTGCATGTTAAACTAAAGCAGTATATAATTGGATTAAATTACGGTAATTTAAAACAAAGAGAATAGACCTTCTTTAAGGCCTCAAAATGGAGCTTCTAGTTTAGTGCTCAAGGTTGAACACCTCCTTCCTTAATCCACCTAGGATTAAACCAACTAATACTATATAATATTGCTAGATTATATTAGTATTATACTTAATAATATGTAGGTATTATTATGAGATAAATAGAGTAGAATATGATCAACAAAATTGACCAAATATGACACTAAAACACTTGGCCAAAAGGGGCTAACTTTGGCTGATTTTTGTGCTTAGTTTTTGTGAGTTTTTGAGTGATTTTCATCCATCCAAATGAATGAGAATAGTGGAGTATTTATAGGCAAAAGTTAGTGGAAGAATTTGGCACATATTTGACCAACAATATTGACCAAAATAATGCTCATAATGAGCTTATTTTGGCTGATTTTTAGGCCCATTTGGGTAATTTTTGGTCCATTTTATTTGAGTCAGATTTGATATTATTTAGTCCATTTAACACTTAAATAAACTAATTAATAAAAATAATATATATACTTAACAATTTAAGTATCATAAATGACAATTATATCAATATATAATTTATCACTTTTGACTCAAATATTCTCCATTTTATTAACCTATAAATCTTATTAGTCATTAATCTTTATTAATGACAAATAACCCTTTTAGCAAATTAACACTTAATTATTAATTCACAAAATCACAAAACCTTTTATTATTCAATTATCGCATAAAAGAATAATAACACTCTAGTTCCGTATCTTATATACGTCTCATAATTTATTACCTCTTGACTAACGTATTAGTCTCAATATTAAGTCTCTAGTTATACTATATCAAATATAAATAACTAGTCTCTGTTGGTCTTCCTCCCATTAGGTGTGACCGAAAGGGATCAGTTGATCACCGCCATCTCATGACAGTAACGTCAAACTCTAGCAATGGCGTTCTGGATATACGTTAATCAACTGACTTATATAAAGCTATATTCCCTATATTCCTCTTAATGAGATTTATTAAGTATTCGCAACATTGTGGAGGACACTCACTCCAACACAAATTATATTTTTTCTTTTTATCTTTTAAACTATCCATTTTTATTTAATGTGTTTCTAATATAACATTTTAGGCGCGTTTTACCATATTATTATAATAAATGATGAATTTTAAGACAATGTATTGTGATACTATAATCGGTTTCGTCATATTATGATATATTTATTTTTTCTTTTTATCTTTTAAACTATCCATTTTTATTTAATGTGTTTCTAATATAACATTTTAGGCGCGTTTTACCATATTATTATAATAAATGATGAATTTTAAGACAATGTATTGTGATACTATAATCGGTTTCGTCATATTATGATATATTTTAAAATAAATTTATAACTATATTTGTATAAAAAAAAATGATATGGTCCATTATTCTAATTGTTTTCTTACAATTTTTAACGTTTCAATCATTTAATATTTGATAGTTAACTAAGAAAAATCAAAATTATTTTAAACTTATTAAACGGGTTAATTCGAAAACAATTACGGGTCGAATTTTAAATATTTTCATAATACTTAACTGTTTCAAACAAGTCATATAAGCGGATTACATGTTAAATAAATATGCGGGCATGTAGAGTACAGTTTGTTGTATTTTGGGTATGAGAATACATGTTTATTTAGGTTGCGGTTATATTATTACTACAAAGTATTCTTAATTTACTTTAATATTTGATTCAATTAACTATTAACTTATTTTTATACATCCCGTGCATTTATGCACGGGTATTATGCTAGTAATAATTTATTGTAAATTCTGAGTTACACCGAAATTAGTGAGGCAATAATTGCAAATTGCTTTCTCAACAAGTTGTAAACTACTTTCATTAAATTGACATGAAGCTTCCGAATTAAGATTTGCTATTTGAATGTTACTCCTATAGACCTATATATGAAAGCGTGTGATTGTGTGAACAACGTGACAATTTTATAACATCAATTATTATAATAATAATAATAATAATAATAATAATAATAATAATAATAATAACATCAATTGACTAAGTCCAATCATACTTTAAAGTTTAGGAAGAATAGTAGAACGACAAGTTTCACGCGCATTTACCTAATTTTTTTTTGTGCCCAACCTTATCATGCTTTTGCTCGTGTCATGGGTCTCTACAAACATGTCTATCTTCTTAGGTTTTGATTATCTTTTACTCATTTTGGTTGGGTTTTCAATTTCGTGTTTAAAGCGTGTATGCTTAGATATGGTAACATCATTATGATTTGAAATATAAGGTTTAAAAAACGTGAAATTTTTAGAAGAATGAAATTTAGATTAAAAGAAAAAATATTTAGTGTTTTGAGTTGGAACTAAAATTAACATGTCATTGCGCATGGCATTTTGTTAGCTTCCCTCTGCAAGTTTTACATGTCAACTATTATGCATTATTTGTTCCATTTTGTGTTTTATCTTGTGTCCTACTACATTTTCTATTAGACACATCATCATGCATCGTTAGTATTTTGATCATCATTCTTATTATGTGTAAAAAAATTAACTAAATGGGACATAAGATGAGATACCAAAGTAAGACAGAGGATTCAAACTCTATGTCAACAAGGGAGACATACACAACGAGAGTAAGGAAGGGGGATGAATCAAAGTCAAGAGTTTAGACACCAACATGGGTGTTTTCTCCCTCACCCGTGATTTGACATTATATGAGAAGAGAGATTGAGAGAGAAAAAGAGTGAACATAAACAAATTATGGATAAAAACTGAGTTAGAACTGTAAAAAATTCTAGGGAAGATTTATGATTTCGAAATTTGAATTTCAAATTATGCACCAAAGGAATTAAGGAAGGATGGGCTCAAGTTAGATATCACACCAACGACTTTATGATCAAATAACATTCAAGATCGAACGTCTTACAACCCCCTCAAATGGGGGCAAGTTGATGGGGGCATGCACCATTCTCTTTAGTGGTCGCACAATCAGTGTACTAATTGACCAATGCCCATTCTTCCCCCTAACATATGATCAGGTTAGGAGGGGAAGAAATTAATCGGCAGTCTTGGACAGTGGCATGACGGTCATATTACATAAGTTTCCAAAATGAAGTTTAGGGATACCCTTGGTTCGGCGTTCTAAAAGGTTGTGTAGAGAGAGAATTATCAGTAGACAAAAGAAGAAACTAAAAAATAGTATGAGAGAAGAAGCTAAGGGGATTATTAACACATAATACAAAAAGGTTTCATATATTCATTTTATTTTCTCACCAAAGTTAATCTCTTATTTTTACTGCTAAAGTCTAACTTAATCATCGGAGGGGATATTATCAGAATCCCTTGAGGCTACGTTTCCTCGTCCCGTAGACCCCAACTTGGAGCATTACAAGACAAGAACATTAATTTGCAAGATCAATTACAAGACTTAGTTCATTGATAATAATTATTTCGTATATTTTTGTTAATCTAACTTTGTACGTGAAACAATATGAATATTTTCAATGTACTACCCAAGCATAGGGTAGCAGTTTGTTAGACTGTATACTTGGTCTTAGTGGCGGAGCCATAATTCAATCTTTCATGGATACAAAATCTAAGGGGAGCAAATTAGTACGAATTAATAGAGTAAGATAAATTACACTACAAACCTAAAAATATTAATCCAAAATCTTCAAATTTTTAGTGATTTAAAGGCCACCGCCCATGACATCCCCATTATCACTCCGACCCTCGTTAGCCATTAAACTAATATGGGCTCTTTGAAGCGCAATTTGTCTTGATTCATGCATATTTTTAAAATAAAAAAAAAAAATTAGGAGGTCGTCATCTAATTATGCTACTTGATTAGCTATTCTACTGAAGTATTAGAGGAATTATGTAAATATTTTCGAATATTATATTCGTGTAATTAGTAAAGAATGTATACAATTTGGTAATCCCCTGATTAGGGAGATTAGGAGTCTTGTTATATCGATTTAGCCCATACTTAACCTGAATAATCCGTTTAGTTAACATGTTTGTGCACGTAGGATAAAATATACTCTGATGTACTTTAGTTACTTTTAAGTTTTAACCTACTCAATCTAATGTCTATAGGGTCGATCATCCTATTATTATTGTAAAACTATTAATGTTCAACAATTATTTTATAAAACAATTTTATAGCATATGTAGATTTAAATAGGAGATTATTCCAAACAATTACATAAACTATTATGTATTTCATCAGATTTTACATATTTTTATGTTGAATTATTCAATCAAATTTATTTATTGTCCAATAGCATAGGACAAACCTAATAGGAGGTAAGCGAAGAATACAATTTAAAACATTTTTTATTTTCTTATAATTTTATTTTACTATAAAAATTTACGCTTTTGTAGGAACTATGAGCAATTTTTTTATTTTTTTATTTTTTTATTTTTTTTTTTTGCGGTATGAGCAATTTTAAATTAATTGAATTATTCAACCTAAACTTGTAGGTCGTCATCAAATATTTGGTCGTTAAAATGAAAATTTATATCAAACATATTCATTGGAGTTTATATACTCACTAAAAAGGTCTTATCGAATGTTATGCGAAGATCGTTCAAATAAAATTAAACAATTTGACAAAAAAAAATATTTTATTATACAATATGCAACTTTAAATTAATAATTTCAATTTGAAACTATCAATAATCATGTGATAGTCATAGGTTTTCAAATTAAATCAACTTACTATATAGAAAATAAAATAAAATATACGGTTAATTTTTAAGTTCACCCGCTATCAGACTCGTACTATGTTATGAGAAAATAAAATTATCATTAATAATACATGTTTAGTTTGATCGAGGCCACTATTTTTGGGCCTATTTCCAAATCGATAGACATTACGCTATGTGGATGTATCGCACATTCATTTGGGTCTTTTAAATGGTATGATCAATAACCCAATCCATTGTCTTTTATTTGTTATTATAGGCAACCTAATAATATTACTCTTTTTTTTAGATTTTGGGCTAGCAAAGGAAGAACTCACAACCAAACCCATCTAATAAACAAGCCGTTTTTTTCGTGAAAAAATAAACCGTTTTTATCTTTTATCTCAAGATTCTAAAATAATGACAATAAATCAAGTTCTGGTTGGGTTTAACAAAATTGAAACTCATAACGCTAACTGAATGGAGCATCGATCCAAATTCATAATCATAGTATTTCATAATTTCAAGAACAAAACCCGATCCGATAAATATAAATTCAAACTTGACTTAAAACTCAATTCGTCTGATCCAAAATTCAACTCAATTCCAATCCAAATATATATGATTATCATCTGAAATCACTTATCTATAAATTTTTAAGATTCTCCATCAATTTTTCTCATATATATATTTATATTTATGATCACTTAATTACAATTTGAAACCTCAACAAAAAATTTACTCCTCCAAAGTATAAGATTAATGATTTCAATTTCCACTATGAATGGATGTCACGATTGTTGACGAGGTTGTCTAATGTAGTCGGACAAACAAATAAAAGGTGACGTGGAGTGTAAGGTTTTTCTATTTGACATGATATATCATTATAGAGTATATATTCAATATTATGATTTCATTTTGTAATAATAATAATAATAATGGTTTTTGTTTTGGAATTAATTTGAAGCAAAGTTTAGTGCCATGATTAATCTACTATTAGATTAGATGGCCAAATTTAGGTGGATCCGACCCGTTCTAAATGAACTAGTAACCAGGTTAACCATATCTTTATGTACCCCTCCTACACGACCCGTCTCGTAAACATGTAAATTTATTTTATATCTTTTGAACACATGATTACAATTTTAGGCATCGATGAAAGTAGACATGTATTCAGATGATAACGAATACAAATTTGTGGATATGTAGTGTTAAACGTTCAATTACGGAGTATATTACTCCGTAATTGAAATTCTGTCTCTGGTAGCCTTTTTTTGGTTTATCTTTCAAATTAAATTTTTAACATCTCTGATTTGATCATTTATTTACTAAGTATCATAAAGTGATAATTTTCTTCATATAAAATTTTTCATTTATTTGTTTTAAAATTATTTTAGTCAAATAAAAATGTTGATTTTTACCTATTTAATTTCCAAAATAGAAAAGCATACGAATAATATATATATATATATATATATATTTCAAGAAAATAATCTTCATTTTTGTTACTTTGTGCCACAGATATATACTTTGATCACACACTTATACGGAGTATATATAATCTATCAAAAATCATGATTATAAATTGTAATTAGTCTAGTCCGCGGCAGCGATGTCCCTAATGAAGCCAACGTAGACATTATAAATTAATCCAGTGCGCACTTAAGATAACAGCTATATGTAACACATTATCTATATTAATTGATCATTTCTCGGCCAAATGAAACATATTCATTATAGAAAGCGCTATAGCCGACAACTGAAACGTTTGGTTGTTTCGCTTTGTTAAGGGAGACGTAACCTCAAGATCTTGAAACCCTTCCTCACAAGTCGTAGACGCGTCAATCACAGAGCCAACCTTTGAATTTGCATCAACATATCTTCTCGCTCGATAATCTCTCGTCGCTTCACTTAACGTAGGTTGTGAATCGGAATAAACCTCTAGGCAATCTTTTAGGCCTTGTTTCGTGGTGTTATCGGTCTTTCTGTTAGCCAATAATTGTTTTATTAGGCATCGTGTATCGGTAACATTATACTTGATTAATGTTATCGATATCAGGCCTAGTCGAGTCAGGTTAGCACATTGGCTAGCCGGGGCTGACTGAAGGGCGTAGACGCAAAATTTATAATTTATATTCGGGTCGTTTTTCGACGAGTTATGACATGCTTGGGTGATTAAATTTGTAGCATTGATAATGGACATGAAGGAGAGTAATAATAGTAAAGGTATGAAAGTGTAAGAACTCATAGTTGTTGTTTTTGTGTTATTTTGTTTTTATGTGTGTGTGTTATAATGTGATTATGAAGTGAGCTTATTAGTTTATGATCGAGTATTTATAACGTGAGAACGTCCGTTACATACATTTTTGCGTGACCTTTTTTACGGTAATCTTTCCTTTTCTATAAAAGTTTGGTGGCGTGTTACATGTTTCCTTACCAAAAGGGAGTGTCATTGTGTTTATTTCGTGTGGGTCGATTTTTAAATAAATGAATGTTCAATTTGATTTTTTTCGAGATTAAGGTGTGAATTGTTGATAGAAACGATTACTATCAACCGTTGCGAGGTTTCTAAAGAGGCAACTAATTGGTTAAAAAGTTCAATAAGTATCCTAAAAGATCATCTTTTGTTAATTAATGTGAGATAAATCAATATCAACCGCAATTACAAAGAAAATACAAAATAAATTATATAATACAGGGTACTATGTAACTTTGAAATTGTCAAAGATTTCATGGAAATACTGTTGTGAGATCGTCTCATATAAGTTTTTGTGTAAAAGTTTAGTGTCATTTTAATAGGATAATGATCCAAATTTAATTTTTCGCCTTGAATATCCAAAGTTTCAAAACAATAATGTTGAATCGAATCAGATATTTTTCTAACCCAGGCCAGGGGTTCGAATCCTAACAAATAACAAGGGTAACAGCAAAAAGAACAAAATAAGCTACATAATGCCAATAAACAATTTGATCATATTACTACCCGCAAATTTAATTTGAAGTTTAAGTTTAATAAGTGTCCTCAACCATTACGCAATTTAGCGTTTTAAACATACTTTTCTTTGAACTAAATCTCAACTACACTTAAATGATCGGTAATTACATTTAAATCATCTTACATCTAATTGCACCAGCGATATTGTGAAGTCCATGCAAAGTTTGCTTTCTAATTGGAGACCTCAGAATTGGACAAATGACGTCCAAACATTATCTCCTGAAATTTACTTTTTATGTATTTTTATCATGTAAAATTTAGGAGCAAGTAATATATAAAGAGTAAGTCTTGCATAAAACCGTTTCACGCGTGCGACGGAGTCCTTATGATTAAAATGTGACTATTTTAATGTCTAAAGTGACCACTTTAACGCTAAATATGACCACTTTAAAACTCCGTAAAATGGTCACTTTAAACGTCAAAATAGTCACTTTAAGCCTAAAAGTAGACACATTTTATTTACAAATACCCCGTCGCACGCGTGAGACGGTTTTATGTAAGCATTTGTGATATATAAACCACAAGTCTCACTTAATACAAATAACAATTTATAATAAAAATATAACTATTTTTTATTTATTTATTTATTAGTGTTACTGAAGTAACAATTCCAGTTATAATAACAATTTTAGTGGTAACACTAACTAAAATATTTTGTGGTTATATCACTTATATGGCCACATTATTCTATAAAATGACAACATTAGGTACCCTATCTTAAACTTGAGAGGAAAATAGCTGCGCTTGTGTTCAAAAAGAAAAGATAAACAATATGTTGATGAGTATTTATCCTATAGTAAATTACTTTACATTCATATCATATCATATTATAAACAAAATAATTGTCGTGAATTCATCATCAACGATAATTATTCACAATCCCTTAGCATATTTATTTCGAGTAATATTATGCATATTAATTATCGGGTTTTTTAAAATCATGTTGTTTAAATAAGTATATTTCGTTAAAGGTAATAAAATTGTAAAATATTATTCACATCAACACTTTTGCATAGTGGAATATGTTCCCATATATTTTAGTGAGAGAACTTGATACTTTTATTATAAAGAAGGCACCTTTATTATCACATCCGAAATATGTAGTACGAGTATTACGGGTACTAAATTAATAAAAGCACTCAATAATATAATAACAGTAATATAAAAGTAGTTATTATCATGTACACATTAATCATAAGTTTGCATAAACTTTTTTCATGTACTCCATCATATATACATATTATAACTTAGCTTATCATGTTAAATTGTTAATGTTTGGATGAAAATCTAAGTCCTTGGCGGAGGAAAGATGAAAACTCATTTATATAAGTGTCCAGCAAATATAATAATATGAGGTCTTTTTGGAAGAAACCTAAGAGTAAATTCGTGAGGGTTACGCCCAAAGTAGACAATATTATACTATTATGGACTGTAGAACTGATGCAGCAGAGGTCCAACATTAGTCGTCACTCGTCAGCACTTCCGTTATAACAATTGGTATCAGAGCCTAAGGTCGACTTGGGCTAGGCACAAGAAGATAAACATTTGGCCCAAGAATTAAAGGTGACCCGAAACTCCTACCTTGCAGTGGAGTCTTGAGCAAGCTTAGCTTGGTTCATGGTGAAATGAACAATGAAGGCGCCATAGGTCAAGTCAAAGACCGTATGTGTACTAGAACTGTTGATCAGGTGAACTCTTATCAGATTGTGCCACAGGTCTGGTGGATATATATATTGGATGCCGAGGATTTTGATATGTACCCGGCCTTCTGTTAAGGGGAAGTTATCGAGTCTTGATGATGCTAAATAATGGTACCTAGAAATTGGGTTGCAAAGTGTGGCGAGTTCTCCAAATTGTTAAGTTCAAAGTCCGAATTATGATGATTGTCCTTGGTTTGAGGGGAGGATTGTTAGGGTGCAAACCCAAGTCCCACATTGGTGGAGGAAAGATGAAAGCCTAAGTGTCCACCAAATATAATAGTATGAGGCTAGCTTAACAGTTGATCTGAGATGGATGATGGGGATTTAAGAACACTTAGCTTTATCATTAGCGATAATGTAATTCGATAGTTTCCTCACCTCCTCTTTTATAATTAGCTTAAAGTACGACAACTAACAAAATTGCATAAATTTTGTAACGGTATAATTCAAGCTAACATGTCTTATCTGACAAAATAATTCATATATACGTGTTAATACAATTTCTATATAATATAATTCAAGCTAACACGCACGTTTATATGCATTTACTTTATATATTAACAAATAGTTTAAGTTTCAAAAAAAAATTACTCGTATATAATATATACGTGTATATTTCTAAATTACATATACATCTATAAGAACCATGCATTTGCACGAGAACTTAACTAATTATAAGAAATAATTGAACGGAAAATATATTCCGTGTACGCAGGGGCGAAGCCAGAAACTTATTATCAAGGTAGCGAAAATAATTTTTACAACATAACATATGATTTTTTGCCCTAAAAGTATATAATTAGGGGTAACATATATCTATATTTTTGTATATTTTTGTTGTTTTAGGGGTAACATGTGCTACCCTTTGTTACTACGTGGCTTCCCCTCTGCGTGTACGTATTAGTTAAAATAGGATACTGTATAGTGCACTTCTAAAACATAATAGACTGATCATGGAAATAGTATTCCCAATTTATTAGGATAGCTCAACAATCATTTCTTAAACAACAAAGTACATTCCGTGTATTAATTTGTTATTAGCACGCTATAAATACTGCAAAATAAATTTATATTATTATATTGAAAGTGATTTGTTATCACCAATTCACCATGCACCAATAATAGTATTTAATTCTGTAATAATTATACGCTTATAAATGTACTCCGTATTATAAATACAGAGAACGATTACAAATTTACAACAACTTTAAAAATTACAGAGTATATACAAATCGATTATATAAATATACGTAGTACATAATTACATACCACATTGTCCCTCATCGGAGCACACTAATAGATTAAACAAATTACAAATATTATTCTTAAAAAAACTACGGCATAAACCAATTAATTAAGAGTAAGTCTTACTTAAAACGAGTATATCCGTTTTAAGCTTAAAATGGGTCAAATACCTCCACTTGCACATATAAAACAAATAAGAATTTGTGATTAATCAAAAGTAAAAGCGGACCAAATCAATAATGCTTAGGGCAATAGCGGACAATTGAAAGGCATCACTATTATGTTTAGTCAAAGGTGAAAAAACCTCAACTTCTTCAAACCCTTCTTCACAACTATAACAATCATCCATCACCGAGCTTACTTTCACATTAGCATCACCGTAACGTTTCGCTCGATAATCCCTAGCGGCCTCTAATAAACTCGATATTGAGTCGAGGTAAAGTTCCAAGCAATCAGTCAATGCAACGTTCGACTTTCTGTCTAAGACAGGGTTACTTAGGAGGGTTTTTATGAAAGAAGTAGTGTTTGTGGCATTGTGTTTTAGTAAGTTGATTGAAATTAGGCCTAATCTAGTTAGGTTAGTAGCGGTTCGACTCGAGGGAGATGAGTTGAAGGCTTTGATGCAAAAAGTGTAGTTTATGTTTGGGTCACTTAGTGATGAGTTTTTGCATGTTTGGTTGATTAGATGGAGGGAGTTTGTTGTTGGGGTTTTGAGGGTTAGAATTGTTGTTATGAGTGTGAAGATGAAGAAAGGAATCATTGTGTTTGTTTGTTTGTTTGTTTTTAGTGTTTTTTGTTGTTGAATGAGTTTGAACTTTGGAGGTGTGTTTTTTGGGTACTTAACTTTGTATAGTGGAGTGGAGGATATATGCTAGAAGAAATATATTCTCTATGTACATCTCTTTTTTGTTTTTCAATGTACTTTAGTTTTATTAATAGAGTATAAAATAATAACATTGATTTTAAACTTTTGAATATGAGTTCAAGTTTTAGATTGAATTCATTTTTGATATGGCATAAGACTATAAGAGCTTTGCAGCTAGTAGAGATCATGAGTTTGAACTTCACGATCTTACTATATTTGCACCAGGTCTGGATCAGGCGTATCTGTAGTTGTATTTAGACTTTTGGGCCAAATAAGTATTCGTGTAGAAGAAAAATAGTCAATTTGAGTTGAATCTAAAATAGAGAAATAAACAAATAACTGAAACGAATTTACTTATTTGATGGAGTGTTGATTAATTTATTTTAGATGGAAGAAAAGTATAATCAATGCGAAATGGGCAGAGTAGTAGAAGAAAATTGGGCTGAAATTGGTGTTAAAGGTACAAGGAACCAAAGCCCAACTCAATACATAAATAACAATGTGATATTCAAACTCTTGGGTATTCATGTACTATTTTGTTTTGGATTAATGTTTTGTTTTGGATAACTTTATTTTTTAATCATGTATTCATGTACTATTTTTTTTAGGATTATTAATTTACATATCCAATGTTCGGTGATGAGTCGTATTTAGTAGGTAATAGGAGCAGTGTTTTGAGCTCGTTTCGTGAGGTTTTAGTGTGATTATACGAGGATTTTGTGACTTACGATGGGTTTTATCCGAGTTTGTGACGTTATATCGTGTTCGGAAGCGTACTATGATGAGGACGGGATGAGTCGGGACTATGAAGAGGTTTTGACGGAGAAATGAAGAATAAAGAGGTTCAAGAAGAGGATTCAAGACCGAGTCAAAGAACTATTTTTTGGCTTGTAACTATTTTATTGTAATTAATTAGTTTTAGGAAATTGCCTATATAAGGCCTTGCTTTATTTTTATTAGGAGAACTCCTACCGCTACTTCTCATTATTATTTTAGTTTAGACCTAATTTTCATATTTTTTGTATTCTCAAATTTCTAAGTAGCCAAATTTTCAAACTTGATACGATCGATTGAAGCGATGGTAATTAATCTGTTAGATTTCAATTTCTCTACTTTTTCTTGAGTATTATTCAATTGCTTGTTTTAATTATTGATTGATTTTAATCTTGATTAGAGTGATCAACTAATTAGGGTTATTTATTCATATGCTAGATTTGATTATCGGCTCCGTTTGCTTTATTAATCTTATCGCGGTAGCAATTGTGACCAATTTATTGTACTTCGTTTGTCGTAATTTGGCCATAAAAGGAATTGGATTTGTGACTCGAGTATCAACTGCGTTGTTGATACGGAGTATTAGTTATCTTTATTGATTCTCGTGCTGATTCTTCTTTAGACTTGAACTTGATTCGCGTGATTTTGGTTAGTCTTAGAAAGGGTAATTTAGGGCATCCGTTTTGACCTAATTACTGACTTAAGAGAGAATACGTTAGTTGATATAATTGAATTGTATTGACTTTCACGATAAAGTGCTTAGGATTTATAGATTAATAGTGTTCAGTAATCAGTGATTTTATCGTTCGTGGATTTCGATTCCTATCAAGTATTTCGCTCTATTGATTTATTCATTCTATTTATTGCTTTTACGTTTTAGTAGTTAGTTTATAAATCGACCAACACCTCCTTTGATTCAGTTACGTTACTCTGCATTATTCGGTTTTTTTGGATTTGCGCAAGATAATTTCGGAGTACTCCATTTTTTTGTAGGACTACAATTTGATTTTGATTTTGATTTTGTGTTTAAGAATTTTTATCTTTAGTCTTAATATTAATCACTAAATGTACAATTAATATTTTGATTTATCGCTTTATAGTTAGTTTGTCGGTAGAACATTGTTCAACTTGGTTTAATTGTTGTCCACTGTTCCATCAATATTTAAACCTATCGAAAGTGCAACATGATTGTATGGACTATTTAGTCCTTATTGAATTATCAAATCCCACTATTAAAGTTACAATCAATTTAAACCTTGAATTAGTTTTGTTTGGGTTATTGAAGATTAAGGATTGATTAAGAAAAAGAGTCGTTTAATAAGTTAATTGTAAGGATAATTAAAAATTTTACATTTCACAACAAATTAAATAACTTGATCAGAAATCTGACTGAGTTCAATGTAACGACCTTAATTTAAAACCATGCTTTGGGTCAAGCATGTTTTTTCTTGTTAATCGAAGATGGATATAAATCCTCTGTTTGAGCCTCACCCAACACAAGGCCCATTGCTTCCTTTGACTTATAGTATTGGTGATCTGTATCAACGTTTTATTTGTAACTAAAATGTGATTTGACATATTTGTTGAGTTACCGAGGATGTCTTGGCCTAGCGGTTAAGATTGAGGTATCCATGACGATAGGTCACAGGTTCGATTCTCCACCCCCGTTGTATTGCCCTTGTGGCTCATATTGAAAAAAAAAAAAAAAACATATTTGTTGAGAATTTTTTTTTTTTTTTTTTTCCGTAGCGGATTTAAAGAACAAGTGAGACGAACAATTCCAAAAGACCACCAGGCCATAAGCAAATGAGTTTTCATCTTAAATTCAATTGGTAGAAGTGGTCATCTTCACGGGCCAGCCCGGCCCGGGCCGCTCTAAGGGACGTGTTGTTGGAGCCCGCCCCGACCCTCTGAAGCCCGGTGGAGCCCTTTTATTTTAAAGGCTGAGCTCAAGTCCAGTTTTTGGAGCCCGGGTCTCTAGGCCCGCCAAAAAAAAATTAATTATTAATGGGCAAAGCGCGACCCAGCTCTCTCAGGCCCGCCTAAGGGTCGGGATAGGGCCTCACTGTCAAAGTCCGACCATTTGGAGGTCGGGCCTTGCCTCCCAAGGGCAATGCCCGAGCTTCAACTTTGGAGCCGGGCCCTACCCGGCCCTTGGCCACCTTTATCAATTGGTTATATGAGGGGTACAAAGGTTATTAACTTATAAACACGTCACTTCACTATTAATTAGCTAATGTATGACTTTATTTACTCCGTATCGCACACAGAAATAGAGCTCAAAAGTACTCGCACAAATTATTTCGAGGATTATAACTCGATTATTAGTACTCCGTACTTGTTAGTGTTTTTCTTTTCGGGTTGATTTTATGTCGTACACAAATCAACAATGAGGAAAATGTCGCATCAATATTACGTCGTATGTCAACATTCAATAAGCATGTATGATGTGTATATATCGTTGTAACTCTGGTGTATTAGGTAGGAAATGAACGTGTTAGGCCATGTTATGACCCTGAGTACACGCTATCTTATTATTATGGAGTAGTTTTGTAATCGTTTTTCATTGGGACGAAATAATACAATGTCGAAGATCTAAGGTTTCCGAATTTTTTACGATTGTTTTTTACTCTGTTTGATTTTTTACTTGGATTATTTATTGGAATATTATCAATTATTATTTGAGGTACTTTGCAATTTGAGGACATTTTAACTTGGTAAATTGAATATGAAAACATTTTTAATATTGAACTTATATTTGAATGCGAATACATGCACGTAATTAAAAGTTACTCCATATAATACAAGAACCTTCGATAAGATGACCTACATGAGCAAAAAAATGCTTAGGTAAAATGTTCATGTAATCGTATTCGTTTACATGACAATTAATTGAAATTTTGTCATTTATATTTAATTACAAAATTATTGTGGCCAAGCTAACAATAATAAAAATTGTCAGTTTAGGCTTTTATCAACTTTCATAACTACACTAATTGATAATCAAACAAGCCAAACATAATTGAACCCCTCACGCATTCGCCTCCCGTTATCAATCGCTTTTGTCAATCATGTCGATGGAAAACATCTTCTTTCCAAACAGACAAATTGTCAACATGATGCGGTACCATCGGATGTAGATTAGCCACTGATTATTTCTTCTAGTATGAGTCCATCACTTTAATAAAATTGAGTACGGAGTACAATAGTCACAAGGGTGAAATTTATCGGTTAAAACCTTGGTTACGCTTAGAACTATTTAAGAGCAATTTTGTGGAAATTTTATGGTCTAACACAATTTAATTTTTGTTAGATTTCAAGTTTGTCACCCTGATCATCAAAATAACGTATAATTTGACATTTTTACTTTGTAGGCTATAATACACATATCAAATTAAGTTATTCAATACTCAACTAAAAAGACGACCGTATGGTTTTACCGTTATATAGGGTGAATTAAAAGGAATATAAGTATAGCTAGAGAGAGAGGCATTTGATAAGACGGCATATTTGAGTTGAGTTACAAAGTGGTGGAACCATGAAATTGAATTGAGGTTCATTAAAGTTACATTTGATCAAAATATTTGTACAACACACACGAGATTCTCCCACGAGCAACTTACCTTACATCAAAGTATCAAACGTACAATTTTTCATAACTTAGTTTCACTTCATGGGGCCTCTCATACTTGAAATTGTTCAAAACTTTATATCAAACGGACAAAACATTTTAGACTTTCATGGGACCTCAAACTTATACTCCCTCCATTCAATTCCATTCAGGGCATGATGTCATGACACATTTGCCAACGCACGTTTTGTAAATTCGATATCTTTAGTTGTACTTGATAAAAAATTATAAATTTTTGATATACTTATTGTATTTACGAAGACGAATTAAACAAGATCATACATGATAATATTTTCATTTATATATTTCACATAATTTCAAAGATTCCTCAAACTTTCAAATAGTGTCAAATAGTGTAATGCCATGAATGGAATTGAATAGAGGGAGTATGCCTTTACTTTTGTCACGTACTCATCTTTTAATGGACGCTTAATTATGACTATTTTACATATAAATATATTTCTTATTATGAATGTGATGGTGACGTGATTTTACAGGTATAGCCGTATAGGTATAGTGCATGTAATCGTTCCAAAAAGTAATTATTGATTGAAATTTCTAGACACTCAACTTTGACGATTTGAATAAATATATTACTCGTATTAGTTACTCGTTTTTTTACCCTCCATCCAAGAGGATTGGTGGTGAAGGTAAGCGTAAACTCTATAGATCCAACTGTAGTCGTTACTAATGAGTAATTGCGGATCAATCAGATTAGAAAATTGTCAAATTTATATTGGAGAATAAAATTTTAACTGATTTACTTTTTAACGATTATAGATTCCATTTTAAAAATCAACAGATTTGACAGTATAAAATAACATTAGTAAATTTTGAACTCTAAATTTTAATATAGAGTTAATGCTCAATAATAATACATGGTAGAACAACTCCATTATAGTTCATATTACTCATGTAATGTTAGCAATAAATAAAGTTTGAAAATATTAAAAACTACTATTATAATAATTTTATTTGATTATGTTTAGAAATAAAGTCGATTAATTACCTTGCCAAAATTAAAATCAAACATAGTCATGATACCACCCCAAAATTCATACACAAATATGATAAAACTTGCACAAATTCTTATGTGAGTCAGACTTAAGTGACTTTAGTAGATTTATTTTTAATGTTTTTGTATCCTTTTAACTGCAATTTGTACCTTGATTTCACATTAACTCATTGTAAGTTCTACCTCACAGATAAATTACTACTCATAAAACTTGAAATAAAAAAGAGAAATAAATATATTCCACATCAAAATTTAGCAAAAGGTGATTACAATTCAAGTTACATAATAATACTACAAAACTCAACTCTTTAAGTCTTAAACCACTCAAAACCCAAGAACATGTTTTTTTTTGGCTACTCTTGGGGCATGTGAGTTGAGCAAAATCGAGTGTTCATGCAATATTATTTTTTTTGGACCCATTATATTATATTATATTTATATAATATAATGATATTAAAGAGTGATTAATTAACATAAATTTAAGTAGTGATTAAACTGCAATTATTCCAGTGGAGAAGATTTGATCTCCTGTATTATTATTAGTGTAATTAGAGGAATATGGAGAAGTTGAAAGATTTGTAGATCTTGTTGCTTTTGATCTGCATTTTTCTTTCCTTTCATCTACACATATCTGCCTTTGCCTACATTCTTCACTACAAAATGCCTTCTCTCCCCTACACGAAAAACCGTCTCACGTTAAAATTATAAAACTAACAATAAACGAAAATAAATTTAGGTAGAAAAATAAAGTAAACGTAAATTATTCAACTACACAAATATATTGAACTTTTTGTTAGACCTTATACATTTATTTATACAAGTATTAGTCACTATTTATTTAGTGACTACCAATTTATATTCCGTTGATAATCTTACAATTGTACGTTCATACGTTTTACATGACTACATCTAACGTAAAAGTTCATATTATAAAATCATTGTATGTATGCAGTACAAAAATTTACGGTGATCTTTTAAATCATTTGTTATTTGATAAATATAAAACAACTGGATTAAATAGCTCAAATTTAATCGACAATTTTCTAAAATCGTTTTGATAATTTTCGTAAACTATTTTATTCAATTGTTATTTATGTTGAAATACGGTAATAGAATACGATAACACAAAAGATTAACTACCTGTACATGTAGATGTCTTTGCCATGAAGGGTCTTACGACACAAGTGACACGAGCTAAGAAAATCGGAATTCGAGCCGCAATGGTCGTCAAACAACCGAGCGGGCGAAGATATTTTGAATACTCCGAAATTTTGGTTTTTGGGGCCCACAGTATGTCCGTATTCGCCACCTTCGTAATACACCTTCGTAGCCACGCTCTTTTTTGGAGCGTGGCAAGTCACGTACGTGTACTCTTCACGGGCCGAGTCGTCTTTCGGTGTATTATTCATCGGTATAGGGTTTGATCGGTTCGAAATTTGGCTACATAAAGCGTATTTCGCGACAATTATTTCTCCCACGTTTTTGTTACTCGGGTTATTATTATCGTCTAGGGATACTAATATGCCCAAACCGACCGCCCCGCCCTGGTTGTAATTTTTCGGGCTTCTAGGGGATTGCATTGAGCAATCTAACGGGCTTCTCGGGCTTGTAGCCGTGTCCAACACTCCAGCAGAGCGTAGCGCCCCGGCTAATTTTTCAATCGTCGGTAGACGTGACCGCTTACCTAACATGATTAATTGATTGACTGATCGATGATTAATCGATCGATCGATCGAATATAATATGTTAATATGAAATATGGGAGATTATTGTTAATTTAAATTTGATTTTGGGGAGAGTAGTGAGAAAGGTGTGATATTAAGAGTAAACCCTCCCAAAAATGGGTCTTCTCCAATATGAGAAATTGAAGAGGCTTGTCAATTTATGTATGATTGAGTGGTTAGACTTAGCTCACTCTCCCTTTTGCAATTTATTAATTTTCTAGTCTCTTAGTCCAATTATTCATTTTTAAATTGGGTCCCACCGATATTATTTCGATGATTTGATCGCTAATGAAAATCTGTTCATTTATATGATACTGTTAATAAATTTATTTATTATAAAATGAGAAATGAAAAGTAAAAAAATCTTTATAGTTTGTGATGTATATAAGAAAAACCGACAATATATGTATTTTATTCAAAAGTTTGTTACATTTATGAATGTAAATTTCTAAAAAGAAAAAACAAATAAAAGAAGAGGATTTGCAATCACCTAATCAAATCTTGTTAATTATTAATGCATAAAAGTGATTGTAAAAAATTTGTTTCTTAATAGGAAAATTCGTAAAGAAAATAATATCTAAATGGCAATTTGGCAATCACACTTGGATTGTATTGACTCACGTACTCCATTTGTTTCAGTGAATTGTTTAAATTTTAACTTTTTTTTGGTAAAAGGAATTTCACAGAATTCTGAAGTTTAAACAAATGATTGAAATAAAGAAAGTAATATCTCATTAGTTAAAGTCATAATGATCACATGATAGTAAAACTCTTTAATAGCACAAAATATCAGGTGAGACGGTTTAACAAATTGTGAGACGCCTCACATATATATGAAGTTACTTACTCCTATATGACGATTCGGGCAAATCATACTTCGATTGGATTAGTATTTCACTAGAGTTTTTTTGGCAGTAGGTTTCACAATGCAAGAAGATTCACAGAAGACCTATTCCTCCTATAACGGTAGTTATCTTTGAATTTTTTTTTTTTTTTTTTACAATTTAAATTACCACTCGTTCTACAATATATTCCCTACGCTCCTAATCATTTGTTTACCCTTTTTTTTTTTTTTTTAACTTTTTATGTTGGGCGGTTTTTATCCTAATAGACAATTTTACCCCTCACTTTTTCCACACATTTTAATTCGTAACAAATATGATCCCAATGGGAACGAGTGCCATAAACAATGGTAAAAATGTTTTTTCATTTGTTTCTTTGGTATTTCTGCCAAAATAAAAAGTAAACAAAATAATCACGGCAAAGAAGGTACTAATATTAAAAAATACTCCGTATTAAATAAGTTATTAAACTAAAATTTAATGATTTATTTAATTTAGTCATAGAGCAATAATTTTAATATTTCCTCTGTGTCAGTCATTTGTTTACAGTTTGACTTTTTTTTCCTCTCACAAAAAAAGTCAAACTGTAAACAATTCACTGAAATGGAGAGAGTAATAATAATGTCATACTCCCTAAACCTAGAGATGGAAGTGGGCGTCTTTGGGAAGTACGTCTTGGCATGGCGTCTTGAAGTCAAATTTTAGCGCAGAGCGCGGTTAAAGCGTCTTGCGCGTCTTGCGTGCGTCTTGTTATCAAAATGAAGGCAGAGGCGGCCAGTGGCCCACGACGTCTTAGTCTTTGGGTCGTCTTGTGGGTCGTTAGCGTCTTGACACCCACAGTATTTGTATATTTTGAGCTTTTTTCGACCCGAGTGATTGAAAATTTGAACGAATTTAATTTTTTAAGCTTAAAATAGTGCAAATACAAAGTAAATTTTTATTATTAAACATTTAAAATTTAAAAAAAGTTAAAAATACGAAACGATCTGACCTCACAACCACCACTGTAGTTAATTAGTCTCACAAAACGTGAACCCGATATATATTGCATGATATCAACACTCACAAATCTCAATATATTATATTATATATGGAGTATAATAAAAGAAAACTTATAAAAAACTAATTATACGGAGTAATTCACTAAAAATAAGGGATTATGCCATGTTGTTGTGCAGAATTGGCGTCTTGGCATGCGTCTTGGCGTGCGTCTTGACGCATCGTCTTTAAGTTGGCCGTCTAAGGCAGATGCGTCTTAGTCTTGCGTCTTTACGCTATTTTCATAAAGCGAAGCGCGTGTCGCGTCTTGCGTCTGATCTTTGGCCGTCTTTTGATAATGGTAAATCTTGGCTGAAGGCGTCTTGCGTCTTTGGTAAATCTTCAGCCCAACTTCCATCTCTACCTAAACCAAATTGCAAAAAAAAAAAATTAATGTGAGTATGAAGATGATTTCATGAAGTCACAATCATAGAGCCAAAATTCTTTTAAAAAAGGTTGTCACAACCTTCAGTGAGTGGGGCCCCTAAAATGACGAATCTGACCCCACCATTTACCCTTGGAATCTGACACCAAAAGGGTTAACAAATCAGGGGCAGAATCGTAATTTCAATGCTTGTGATGTACGTGTTCTCCTTTGGACGGATGGGCTATAATTATTGAGAATGACAGGAAACAGATGTGGGGCCCAGCCCACTCAATTGATGGGCCCATTATGTTTAGTTTATTTTATATTTTTTAATTTTTTTTTTTCCAAACTTTTGGAAATTTAGAATAAGAAAAAATGACCATTGTGGGAAGTGTAAGTCTCATATGAAACAGGTGCTTGGTTTAAGTATGAAAGCAGTGAATATGTGGAAAAAGGCAAGAGACAGTGGGGAGGCATCTTTCTTCCCCACTGTCTTTCTGTCTTTTCCCACATATTGGCCGTTCATATGAAGCAGATTCACATTCATATGAGAATTTGTGTTGTGGGAATAGTTTTTGCCTTTTCTATGTGAGCTAAATTGTTTTTTAGTGAATGTAATTCCAGAAATACCCTTGTTTAAAAATATTATTTTGTTTTTACAAAGTTTTCGATGAAACTGTTGTATACGTATGAATAACAATTGTTTACAAATATCCGGTAAGTATTGTTCCCTCTGTCCAAGTATTTACATTTTTTTTCATTTTAGGGTGTACGGGTGATTTACTTACATTTTTATAAATGTTTATTATTGAGTCATGTAAAAGTTGACTCTTATTTTTCTCTAATTTTTTTCATTAGATCTCTTCTGACCTAGATAACTGTGTATAAAATAAACGTAAACAACTCACTAAAACAGTACAATTTTGGTGAGTTGTAACCATTAGTTGATGTCCCACTCTATATTTTCTCTTTCGAACAAAAATATAAGTCGTTTTCATTTTTTTGATACTTGTCGTTATATAGAGTTACGGAGTACTTTTTAACAAAAAAAAATACTTCCTCCATTTCACTAGGTTCTATACAATTGGTTTTTTTTGACACTATTTAGAAGTGAGGAGAAACTTCGATATAACTTTTACCATATGAAATAAAAAACAGTCATGGAAGATCTTGTTTTAATTGTCTTTTCGAGAGCATTATTAATATCAATTTTTATAATTTTTAGAATTACGTAACTAAAAATATGAACAAAAGAAAATGTGCATCGGCGTACGTGCAAAACCAAAAGTATATAACCTATTGAAATGGAGAAATTATAAAAATATTTTCATACATAAATTCATGTTTAAAATGGAAATATAATTTCATATTAAACTTAAAATAAGTCAAGTGATTAGATATGTTAAGAATTGATACGAGAGGATTCCTCTATTATTCATTAACCAAACACCGTTTATATAGATTACATATAAATATGGGCCAAATGGGCCGAGACATACACAATACGCCTAATAAAATAAAATAAAACTATATATATTTAGAGATTATTAAAACAAATTATCCTATTATTTGACCCGTTTTAAATTTAAAACGAATAACTCATTTTAAGATAGACAAACTCATTTACTCCATCATATTAGTTACTCGTACTTATTAGTTTAAAAAAAAAAAAGAAAAAAAAGTCGTTTTAAACATACTAACACTAACGTAAAAATTATACTTATACGGAGTATAAAATATAAATAGTCCGTTACACAAATAAGACCAAAAGTTACTATAGCTTTTCTTAAACCTAATAATTTAGGAAGCATAAAAGCAAGAATCTAGGTTTGGGTGGCTTTCATTGCCAACTTGCTTTTGTTTCTTCTTTTGTTGGATTCCTTTAAAAAATTTCTAAATGTTGAGGTGAGTATGTGAGATGTACTCTCTTTAATGGCTATCGGTTAATATTTGACCAAAATTTTTCTCATAAAAATAGTTAAATGTTAATAATTAGACTAATCAGAGGGAGTAGTCCTTAGATATTACTTCCTCCATTTAAACTCACTTCCTCCATTTTTGCTATCTATATAATATTATTAAAATATTATTTTTTGTGCATAATCCCACATTTACTCCATTTAAACTCACTCTCAACTTAATTCCACATGACATTTTTTGTGCATAATCCCACATTTACTCTTTTACTCCCTCCATCCCAATTTACTTGTCCCCTTTTGGTTTTTGAAAAATCTCAATTTACTTGTCCCCTTTGGAAAAATTACTTAATTATCCTTAAGTCATTCTTATTGTGGAAATATGTATTCGCTCAAGTTGGTATACCAAGCCCTCTCACCCATATTATTTTAAGGGTAAAATTGGAATTATAGGTAACTATTGTGAAAATTAATAAATGATTGTGACTCTTTTTTAAATTTCTTAAATCTAGCATTTTAGTAAAATGAGACAACTAAATTGGAATGAAGGGAGTATTTGATTTCCATGAATATTAATTAAATACCCTTTCACCTTCATATTTGTTAGTTTTGAACATTCATGACATTTCTTTCAGCCGACCCTTTCGCCTTCGTCTTACCCAATTTCCAATAATTAATAGCTTTCCTAAGTTGTTCAACCTCGAACTCCATTTATTTATAGGCATACTTTTCATATCTCCTTTCTCTTTTTGTTTATACTCCGTATACTTTAGTTTGCTCTTCTTTATGCAATTTTTTTCAATCCTATACTAATTGTTGCTCTGTGCTACCTATGGAAAAAAATAAAGTAAAAGTTGGTTGCTTCGAAATTTGACACAAGTCCAAAAGGTTTGTGGCTTTTTTAAAATGACAACCAACTACTTCGTATATATTTACTTTATTGACAAAATTACATTCGTTCAGTTCCCAATTCTCTCTTGAGGTTCAATTTATGTAAGAAGAGACCTGAAGAAAAAAAGTATTGGACATCATACAATAATGCATTGGAAAAGCATACACCTTCAAGGTAAGGGTCGGAACAAGCAAATACAAAAACAAAATGGAGTTGAAGGTACGATATTTAAGACATACGGAGTATACAACAAGAAAAGCGAAAAAATCAAACACCATCGAGCAAGACAACCCGAAACAAACTGAAAGTGACCAAACATAAGGAAATGAATCATCCAAACTGAACAAGGGAAAATGTAAGTACAAATACTCAAAAAAAAAAAATACCATAACACCTAAAGTCTAGAGAAGACTTAACCACATATAATAATGAAACAGGGATGACATATAAGTGGTAACAGAAAACAACATAGACAACATGAAGCGCAAAAGAGTCATACAAATCACCAACACACTACTACAAATTAAGCTAAAAACAACGCAACCAAACCGTTTTAATCTTAATTCTCTTGAGGTTCAAGAAATGTAAGTACAAATACTCAACGCAACATACATATAGAAGAGAAAAAGGCGAGAAAATATAAAAAGAGTAAATCGTAGAAGAAGGAAACGCGACAACAACCACAAGAAAACGCCAGTAACAAAAAAAAAATGAACAATAAGTTAATTTTAATTCAGAAAAATGGGTTTTAATTTTTATTTTTTTTTAAACCTTTTTTTGTTTTTTTTAACTCCAGAAATGATAAAAAAGGGCGAGGGTTTTAATTTTTATTTCGTGTGCGACGGACAAATTGCGACGGACATCAAATCCGTCGCAAACCCTGACATATTCAAAGATGCCAGGGAATATTCCTTGGCATCTTCGACGGATATAGCGTCCGTCGCAATTTTTCCGTCGCAAACTATTTCGCGCTTAATATTATTTTAATGCAAATAATTCGCGGTATACTCTGCGACGGAATTTGCGACGGATTTAATAAATTCCGTCGCAAATTCCGTCGGAAGCGAATTGGCGCGTTCCTAAAATTGGCTCCAATAATTGGCGGGCCGTGTTGCGAGGGAATTTGCGACGGAATTTATTTTTTCCGTCGCAAATGATTTTTTCCGTCGCAAATTAAATGCTCTGCGAGGAATTGATTTGTCCGTCGCAAATTCCGTCGCAAACAACTGTTTTTTTGTAGTGTAGAGCATTTAGTATTTACAAGAGAAACTATTATTGTCCATATAATCAAGGTCAAATAAAACAAAAACATTTTCCATCTTCGTAAATCAATACGACATTGTTTATGGTCATACATTTAAATGGAATTACAGGACAACCGTGAGCATCACAGAAGTTAAAACTAGTTTGACATTATTAATGTAGGTAGAGAATATTTGATTTTGTGAGTGATAATATAGGTGAAAATATAATAATGTGTGATTTTGTTTGATTCATTTTTTTTAAATAGAATATTAATATCAAATTTTTATAATTTTTTTTAATTATAAAACTATAGATATTCTCGTTACCAAATCCGTCTCGGCAAGTGCAAAGTGACATAATGATGGGAGTGGATTTGAAGGGAGGGGGTACTCCGTAATTATTAATTAGAACGTGCTTTTTCTATAAGTTGATTTATATGAGACAAATTGAAGAAATTGTTGAGAAAAAAATGTAGAAGTTATAGAAACAACATTGTTAAAAAGGAGGAAAAAGTGTTATTTTTTAAGGTACGGAATACACGTAATAAAATTAGTTACAAATAAAGAATAGTCATCGTATAAATTATTCATTTCATTCCAATCATTTGTTCAACTTTTATTTTTGCACAGACACCACGACAACCACATAAAAGATACTTATATCCATGTCCCCTTGGATATACTAGTTCTCAATGGAAATTCAATTTATTACCATGTATTTAAAAGGAAAGAGGCAATATTGTCAATTTGTCATTCTAAAATAGAAAGGTACACAAATAAATGTGAAGAATTCTTAAACAAATACAAATACAAATTGGAATTGAACAGAGCGAGCGTAACGAATACTTTTTACACAGATCAGCTAGCGTTAGAGAATTGAACTTAGAATTCATCATTTGAATACTTGATGGTGTGTTTGCAAACGAACATGTAATTGAAATTTAATTTTGGAATTGAGTTGATTCCAATATTTGAGAAACTCTTGGATTTGAAAATGAAATTAGCTCAATTTCATCCCAATTCAAACTAGTTCAAATTCTAACTATGAGATAATCATTCAAATCCCATTTTATTTTTTTCACACATGACCAAAAATATCTATGTCCACTAAGTTAATCTTTTGATACATAATAAGATTGAAAATCAAAAATTTCATGATACATGATTAATTGATGAGGTGTCAAAAAGAAAATGTAGTGGTTACAAAATGCGACATAAATTCCGATGGAGAATTTCAACTCACCAACTATGTTTATGGGTAGGTTAGAAATTATATTAAGAATAATTATTACAATTACAATGAAAAGAAAATGAAAAGCAAAAGAAAAAAAATGTTAACCTCGTTTCAGTTAGGTATAATCTTAACATATCTCAAAAGTTCTTAACCTAGTACGTAGTAAGTTCAAGTAATAATTTATTATTGATTGTAACAATAAAATCATATTGTATTATTTTTAAAAATTCTTGTAAATTCATATTTACAAGATAGAATAAATTTAATAACTGTATTAATTTTCATTTTTTTTTCATTTTCTACGATTACGGATCAATCTTTATTATTCATTATTATTATTACAATACACAAAATCAGTAGAATGTAACAATGTTATAATGACACAAACTAATACGGAGTATATGTTATCATACATAACCAATTTTTGAAGTGTTATTATGATATTAACAAAATAACGACATATTTGGGCCATTGATTTTTTGATCTTACGATCTAAATTAGTAATACGGACTCATTTACGATAAAAGACTTGCTTAATCGTAAATGTTACTACGTTACTAAGTGAAAGATAGGTTAATTAACCTAACGATAAACATGGTTTAATATTTTGAAAAAAAAAAGGCATTCTATAAAATTTCAAATATAAACAATAACTCTGTTGTGAGTCCGTCTAACATCATCATCGTCATCATCATCAATATTAAAACAAAAGACAACGCATGGTCCGACATATGGATACTTAGTTTGGTGAATCCGTAGCAATGTCTACATTCAACGTTCAAACTTCTAAGTGTCTTTTATTAATAATAACCACTTTATACATATATTTCTACCGTCTACTTTAATTCAATGCTACATACTTTATGATAGTAGGACTACTTATTCATGTTATTTTATATTAGGACTATTAATTAGGGTGATATAGATGACTTTTGACTGTAAATCCAATTTTTTATAGAGTTAAATTAAGTTAAATTAAACTTTTTTCTTATATTAATTGAACTACGGAGTAGATTTTAATATAACGAACATCGTAAATTATATTAGCAAAAATTATCGAATGAAATTTATCTGTATTAATTTGTACTCCCTCCCTTTCAATGGGATAGCCCCATTGAGTTTTGCACCAATTTTAAGAAAAGTAAAAACGTTAAGTGTAATATTGGTAGTTTGGTTAGATGAGACTCATTTATGATGATAAAGTGTATGATATTTTGGTTAAATGAGTATATTAATAGGGGTAAAATTGTTATTTTCACTATTAAAGTTGACATGAATAAAAATGGGGCTAAATGAATGAAATTGTCAAAAAAGGTATATGAGGTTAAATGAATGAAATGGATGGAGTATTAATTTACACTGAACTAATTTGAAATAATAACAATAATAATAATAGAATTGTATTTATGATAAACCTATGGCTGAACTTTAATTGTACAACAATTATTTTATAAAATTATCGTGTTTATATATCGTATAATAATTATTTAATAAGATTTGTTGTATACTACTTCCTCCATTCCGTTTGATTCTATACGTTTGACCAAAACACGGTAATTAAGGTAGAAGAAAATCAAGTGGGGTAGATAATGGAATTACTTAAATACCCCTACTTTATTGTTTGCAAGTGGGTTGAGTGGGTATTAGTGAAGGGTATATTGGTCTTTTAGTTTAATAAAGTAGAGACTAAATTAGAAATGTATAGAATTGATTGGAATTTCCGAAAAAGGAATATGTATAGAATCAAATGGAATGGAGGAAGTATATAGAGATTTTGTTTAAATTCGTGAATAACGACAAATATGAACAATCGATAAAGTTTAAGAGGACCACTTAACCACATTCATCATCACACTATTTAAAAGCTAATGGTGTGTGTACATTTTAATTAATCGTCTTGTGGGTTGTACACTTTTGATTATAATGATGATGATGTTGTTCAGAATGCTTTTGTTCGTTTTGTATAAAAATTCAATGGTGGGGATTCACCCTTATTGGCCCGGCCTGTATTTATAAAAACAATATTATAAATAAAAACTCTAATGATGACTTGAACACAAATATTATGTATTCATTCTGTCTCAGTCATTTATTTACAGTTTGATTGTTTTTCTCTCACAAAAAAGTCAAACTGTAAACAATTCACTGAAACGGAAGGAATAGTAATTATTAATGTGTAATCTAAGTCAGGTTTATATAAGAGGTAACGTTTAACATTTATTTTTTACATAAGTATGGTTTGAAAATGAGAATCATACAAATATGCTATGAGGTTAAAACTTAATTCCTCACCTTTTTATTTGTTTCAGTTTTGAGTTACATGCAATAACTGATAACTATAATTATATAAATAAAAATACGGAGTAGATAATATCATGTGAAGTAATCCTATTATAAATTAGGCAAATAATTATTTTAAAAAAATAAATGTACATAAAAATTATCGTTTACTATGTAGCTTAGACTACCCCCATTGCCATAAAATTCCACCGTTCACACCCAAAAAAATATAATAAAAAAAGTTAAATGAAATGTTTTGTCTCCACCGGTGGGTGTAAGAGGTGTGCAGGAGACCTTCATTTTTCTCTGCATGAACAGGACACATGTCCTCATTTGATTGCTCACTACTTTTTTTTCATTTCTCCTATTTTGTAAAACTAATCTTTTGATTATAAAATGATATAATTTTATTTAGTATAAAAATATTAAAATTATACTAAAATTCATAAATTTTTGTACTCTCCAAATAAAGCCCAATTTTGACATAGTTTGATATTTTTTAAATTTTTTTTTATATAGTGTCATATTTGTATACAAGTGTATGATTATTTTTCCGTAAGACTTATAAATTAAATGGATACATATGTAAGTATGAAATATTCATTCATGATATTGATATTAATAAATAAAAGATAATTTAATAGTGAGATATGATAAAATAGTAAAATATAAATGTTAAATAAGTGTACTAGAAGGTCACTAATGGGGAGGATAAAAATTAAGTTGGTCATGAACAATGTTCAAGATCAAAAATATATTATTTAATTTGGATGACCACTTTGAACGGTGATCATCAATGGGGATGGTCTAAATCATACGGAGTATTTGATATTCATATCTCATAAGTATCATTCTCAATTTCTCACACCCCTAAACTTATAAGTTTGAGGTATTGGTATTAAAGTTAGAACTTTACCAATCAAACACATGGTGTGTCTTTGACTCATTCTAAACTCATATCTAATACCAAATGAGCAAGTATTCGGTGATACAACCTCTTAGGTAGTTAATAGGTTTTCTTAACATGTGTCATAATGGAACACACGCACACATTAAGGTGTTAATTAAGGGAAAACAAATACAGTATGTAGATAGTTTTCTAAATATGTGAGTTTGATTTTTAATTTTTCATGATATATTTATTGAAATTCTTTAGAAAACCATCAATTAATTAATGTGAATTAAATACTTATATGTATAATTACAGATAACTGCGGGATACAAAACCTCTACTCCATAATAGATATACTTAAATTGGTAATATGATAACCCAAAAAATATTTATAATTATCAATAAAATAAGTATAAATCAAATACGATGAAAAAGACAACGACAATGTAGCATTACAATTATCATTAAAAATAGTATTATAAGTTTATAACTATATAAAATAACTACAAATATGATAGGCTTCAAATGTTTGGAATCTATATTCGGTTTTATCATTACCAAGCCCAATAAAATATGAAGTCCAATGGATGGGTTTGGTGGTATGGCACTCTTTCTTATTCTTACGGAGTACTACGTAGTACGTACAATACTACAAGAAGTTCAACTTCGTATTTTTGTTATTTCAACTTCATAAAATCAAATCCATATATATTATTCCGATATTTTTATCTCATTTTCGTGCTACATATACGACACATTGATACTTCACCAATACAAAAGACTAATATTCTCTTCCGAGATAAATAAGTTTTCATTATTAAATAGACAAATAGTCATTTTCAACACAAAAAAGTATGATAACGGACAAATATCACACTATTTTCTATTTATGAATCAAAGTGGTAATACAATGCCTACAAATTAAAACACATTACCGACAGTGGCGGATCTTGAACATTTTTTGTGGGGGGGCCGGTCAATACAAATAACAAAGTACGGATTATCCAATTTTTTATGCGTTAACGGTATGCAATTATGCCTCTTTATATGGAAAAGGAAGTTCAAACTTGTAATTTAACATTTGCGATCTTTACCACTAAAGTGTATATTAATGTTGATCGACCGTAACTTTAATAATGAATTGTCTCGCTTTGAGTAAAAATTCTTAAAAGTTAACTTATCGGATTATGTAGTTGTTTGACAACCACATACCAAGCATATATACTCCATATAATATCATTAGTATAAATACTACTCCATTTGTCATTGAAATGACATTATACTCACATAAATCGAAACAAAAATAATTTGTGAGTACATGATAATTTCATATATAATTATTTATTTTTTTTTAAAAATGAATAAAAACTTTTTATTATGTTTAAGTTCCATTTTTAGATTTAAAAGTAAAATCATTATATATTGATGAATAGTAAAGACAAGGCCAATAAGAAGCGTGAAGAAACCAAAAAGAAAAAAAAAGAAAAAAAAAAGAAAAAAAAAAAAAGGAAACAAGGGGTCGAACCCCTGACCAATAACAGGGGTATATAAGTTACTAGAACCAAAATACCACTGAGCCACCAAGAGTTTGTTGTTTTTGTTCTACAACAACTATACTTATTCTTAAAGTCAGGGGGGGCCAGGCCCCCTTCCAAACCAATGAAGCTCCGCCTCTGATTACCGAAGATGTCATGATATAATGGTCAGATAGAGTTACCTAGAACAAGTGAGCAAGAGATCCCATGTTCGAATCCCTCTCACTCGGTTTAATGGCCGTGTAGTCGGTTATCAAAACATTAAACACATTTCCTTGTTAAGGCCCATTATCAAGAAACTCTCAATTCATAATATCTAGTATGGTACGAGTATGAAATTTGTTATTGAAATAAGAAAAATATTAATCACCACAGAAATGTGACCGTCAATAAAAAATTGATAGTTAGGACTACTTGTGATAGATCTTGAGGATAAGTTTGTGCATATATAAGTGATAATGAAAATATAAATATAAATAATTAAATGTATTGTTTTTCGAATCACTCGTATAAGAAAATAGATAAGATCAATGTGATTTTAAGCGCTAGATCGAAATTAAAATCTATAAATATGTTCACATTAAATCAATTTGTCACCCATGAGTCCATGAGCAAATAGAATGGTTTGTGTATAATTGTTTTAACTAAATTAGAGATTTTACATCTGAGTCTTGATAATGTAAAAGTGTTAAAATTAAACTTGTATAGGTCGGAAGAGCGAGTGAAATGGATTAGGGCGTGTATTTTGAAAGGGCGTACTATATGGGAAGTAAATTGCAAAGCGACAGATTCAGAGACTTGACGAGGTATTTTGCGTGTGCGAGATGAAATTCTGGTGCGATCCTTGCCCACGGTTCCAAATGCTTGGGCTATTCAGGGGTGTTTCTCAGCCTCGTTAGCTTATGACCTGTTGAGGTCGGTGGGACAAAAATGTCGTTGGTGGCGAGTTATTTGGGATCCTGTAGTTGTACCCAAACATTCGGTTGTGGCTGCTTTGGCTACTCAAAACTGACTAGCCACTTTGGATATTATGCTTGTGGTTATTATGCTTTGGTTTGACATAATATTCTCGATCAGTTGGTTGGGCTTCAACCGCCTCTACTCCAGATTTCAAGAAACGCTTACTTGGCTAAAAGCGCGATATAGGCGGACAATTTGTAAAGCTGGCCCTGGCCAAACGTACAGGCCAGCCTGGCCCGCCTCGTGGGCCGCTTTTTCTTGGCGGCAAGGCCCGTAGAAGCCCTACAAAAGTTAAGGGCCGGGCCCGGGCCCAATTTTTGGGGCCCGGCCCTTAAGGGCTCGCCAAAAGAATAAAAAAAAATATAAAGGGCCCTTAAGGCCCGGCCCGCCAAAGCCCTTCAAAGGGCCGCACAAGGGGCCAGTTTGTCAAGCCTGGCCCGCAAAAAGCCCACCCCCTAGCCTGGCCCGGGCCCGGGCCTTGTTTTATAGGCACAGCCCTTGGAGGCCCGGTCAGGCCCATGGCCACCTCTAACAAGTTGGTTTTCTCGTTGGGTTAACGCCTCTTTCAATGCTTTTATCTATTCTATTTGGATTGAGAGGAATATAATGTTCAAATATTACTTTAATTGTAGTTAACATGGTACAAAAATATGAAACAAATTTATTAAAGTCATTTTTACGGGTACTAAAAAATTTAGTTACAATTAATAATAATTGTTGACTCGACCTCGTCGTGATGTTTTGATGATGTCCTTGATTTTTGTTACTATACTGTAATCCGTTGTTAGTGTTTATGATACTTAGTAGGTTGTGAAGCATTCAAGTAAGAATCAAGCTTCATTATTGGGAAACGCGAATCAAATCAAGGCTATATAACAAAACATGAAGCATCAGTTCTTATTGTATACATATAGTCTTTGTAATGACAAAGGTAATGGTAAAACAACAAGAGAAACTTACGTTTCACTCTATGGTTGCAGTGTCGTTGCTGGAAACACACGTTTCCAGAACAAGACACTGGAACCATGTCAAGCGCTTCTGTGTCTTTGCTAGAACGCACAAAGGTCAAGTTGAAAATCTGCTTTGCAAAAGATATTTTCATGAAATCTGATCTTTATAATTATTATCTTTTGAAATATCTTTTACAATGTTTAAGAATGATTTTATACTTTACCTTGAAGCAAAAGATATCTTGGAGAATATTGCTCCTTATTCTTAGGAAACAAAATCTTTTTTGAAACTATCCTTCCATCTTATTTGGTTTCGGTTATGGTAAAGATTTTGTGCAAGATATTTTACTTGTATTTAAACTCAACTTTCAGAAAATCATTCCAGAGCTTTTCGAGCATTAATTTTAATCTAAGCATTTTGCAAATCTGTTTTAAGCATTCATTGTTTTTATTTGCAAAAACTTTTACAAAGGCCTTTGAAACGAATCTTGTGTTGTTTAATCATTACTCAAGTCAATTGTGCTAGCACCGTCTCATATTCGTTCTCTTGTGAACAATTGTCGAGACACAATTAGCTTTCTTTTGCTTGAGAGAAAGAGTGCAACTTGAAAAAGTTGTAGAGTGGTCAATATATTGTAATCCGGAGTAGGTACTAATATATTAATAAGAGAATAGTGGACGTAGGTCTCGGAGTGTGAGACTGAACCACTTCAAAACCCGCTGCGTACTTTACTTTCGTTTTACATTTTCAAGTATTTTTCATTTACGTATCACGCTTGATTTATAACGTTTCCACTACGTTTCCAGATAACTACTCTACGTTTCCAGCAAGTTTCTTAGCAATTATTCAGTGTTTCCAGCAGACTTAAGTTAAACGTGATTAACTCTAAGTCTTAGAAACGTGTCAAATCTTTTAGTCTTGAAAACTAGAAAAAGTTTTCAAGCACCCAATTCACCCCCCCTCTTGGGTACTTTTCCTTTAAACTCGGATCCATAGACTCTTCAATTGGTATCAGAGACTCGTTCTCTTGATTGCCACACCGCAAAGAGGCTGATCCTTTCGTCTTTTTGTCATTCTATTTTATTTATTTATGGATTTCAGACATCCAAAATGTCCCGTCTTTGACGGTTCTGACTACGGATCTTGGAAACAGTTGGCTTCCCAATATATCCAAGGATATGATTGGGATTGTTGGAAGATTATCCTCGCTGGCCCACATGTTATAACAACTCTCGATAAAGAGGGCAACAAAGTTGCCAAGAGTCCTTTAAAATATACTGAGGAAGAGGGTAGAAAAGCAGAAAAGAATGCGAAAGCCTTGTCTTTCCTTCAAAACTGCATTTCACCCAATGAGTTCCACCGCTTTTCCGCTTGTGTTAATGCCAAAGAACTTTGGGAATCCCTAGAACTTGCCTATGAGATAAATTCCCAAGTTAAGAATCAACGCATAGACATGCTCACTCAACAATATGAGTCCTTTACTATGACTAAGGATGAGAGTATCAATAGCATGTCTGCGAGATTCTCAAAATTGACAAATGAGTTGCGAAACTTGGGCAGCGAGATTGACACTGAGAAAAGGATTCGTAAAGTCCTTAGAAGCCTAAGTGATAAATGGCAACCTAAGGTAACTGCTATCGAGGAAGCAAAAGACTTATCAAAACTAACTTACCAAGATTTGATGGGCTCACTCATGGCGCATGAGTTAATTCTCAATAAACGCACGAGTGAGCCTAGTAAAAACAAGGGTATAGTCTTGAAAGCCACCTCTAGTGATAGTGACGATGATTCGGATGAGATGGCTGCATTTGCACGTCGATTTAAGAAAATGTGGAACAAACCACAACAAGATAAGTCCAGTTTTTCAAAGAAATCAAATAGCTCGAAAAACTCCTCTTCAAATCGAAATTGCTACAAGTGTGGAGCCTCTGGTCATGTCATAAAAGATTGCCCCTCATGGAAGGACATCAAATCCAAAAACCAACGAGAAAAGAAACAAGATAATTACCGAAAGGTTATGGCGGCATCTTGTTGGGGTGAACTTGATCCCTCGGACTTTGAAGATGATGAGGAGGATGAGGAAGCACACTTGTGCTTGAGTAGCCTTAGCATCGATATGATAAATCGTAAGGCTCCAGGAGAAACGGATCTTTGTCTAATGGGAAACGCTGGGTTTCCTGATATTGAAGATCTAACCGGCGATGCTGAGGTAAGTTGTCTTGAACTTAAAAAGGATCTTCCTAGTCTTAAACGCAATGTTCTTATAAAGTACTTTGAACAAACTCTTGACACATGTCATGAACAAGGTCTAGAGTTAACTGATGTTAAAGAACAAATCATGGAAATAGCCGAAGAAAATGCGTTTCTCAAAGAGAAGCTAGATAGAATCGCTAAATTTGAGAGTCAATGGGAATTGAACGCTAAAGATTTAAGAACTGAAAATGAATCCTTAAGTGAAAGAATTGTCGCCTTAACGGATGAGTTGCATGTCCTTAATGAACGAAATCTTGATGCTAGTGTGTTAGAAACAGTAAAAAATTCTGACGATTCCCAGGAAACGTGTGATTTAGATCATGAGTTGATTTTCAAACAGCATTCTGATGAAATAGAACGACTAAAGATTAATCACAATATCGAAATCAGTAAACTCACCATGAAACATAAGTCTTCCTTTAACGAAGTTAACATTGCGTTGGATAATTCGATCAAAAATTGTGAAACTCTTTCAAAAGAAGTCGTGTCTTTGAATGAAAAGTTGAACCACGCTTTGAGATTCAGCAACAAATGGGAAACTAGTTCCCATGTGAGTAAATTCTTGACTAAATAGACGGATAATAACTTAAAATTGGGTCTAGGTTACGATTTGTATAGTCGTAGGGATCACTCTAAATGCAATCATAAACCTTGGGAACGAGACTTTAGGAAACGCAAGTATGTAGACCTTCCTGAGTATAATATTTGTCACTATTGTGGAAAAACCGGTCATTTCAAACAGGCTTGTGAAAAATTCGATGAAGATGTCACCAGAAACGTGAATTTTGTTAAGAATATGAGTGAACCTTCTAATGAACTAAAATTGAACCCCACCAGAAACGCAAAACCTGTTAAGGAAACGTGTAGTTCTTCCACTAAAACTGTTGAGAAATGTCAGGAAACACATGTTGCTGTCAAGAGTATGATCAAAGGAAAAGTCGCTAAAATGTTTTGGGTTCGAAAGGACCAAGTTTTTTGTGTGACTAACAAGAGAGGACCCAACCTAGCTTGGGTACCTAAGACTTAAGAATGATGCGTTTACAGGTCAAGGTGAAAGGAAACAGCTATTGGTACTTAGACAGTGGCTGCTCGCGACATATGACTGGAGACAAGAATCAATTCCTTTCACTGGAGGCCTATGATGGAGGAAGCGTGACCTTTGGAGACAACAAAACAGGTAAGATTGTTGGTGTCGGCACAATTGGTATGTCTCCCTCCCTTTCCATCAAAAATGTGTATTTAGTCGACGGACTAAAACACAATCTCCTAAGTATATCCCAATTTTGTGACCGTGGCAACAAAGTCGTTTTTCACTCAAATATTTGCCGGGTCATAATTGAGGGATCTAGTAAAGTTATCTTGGAAGGACATCGCCTTAAAAACGTGTATGTCCTTGATGTTAAGTCTTTATCTAAAGATTCTTTTACTTGTTTGAGCGTTACACTTAATGACCCCGATCTTTGGCATAAAAGAGTCGGACATGCTTGTAGTTCTTTGTTGAATATGTTGAGATCCAAGAATCTTGTGGAAGGTTTGCCCTCCATAAAGTTTGATCGTGAAAAGGTTTGTGATACATGCATTCGGTGCAAGCAAGTAAGAGTGATACATGTTATTTATATACGTTTTATGCCCCCGGTTTAGTTGCACTTAGCTTGCATTTATTTGTATTTATTATGATCTTATGAGCTATTTGTTATATTCCTCGATACTGCTGCCTTTTATTTACATTTTGCAGGTTTTGGTGGTTTTGAGCCAAAACCCGGGACGTTAGGAGCTAATCGAGACTTGTGACTACGAAACCAGACTCGAGCTCACGCAGGAGCTCGGAGTTCATATATGAGACCTAAAGACAAGAGGCCACGAGTGAATCAAGGCCTAGAAGAAGTGAATCAAGGCCTAGAAGAAGTGAATCAAGGCCCAAAAGTGAGCCCAAAGACCAAGGAAGGTCGAGCCAGTGCCAGGCCGTCTGGGACCGTGGCCGGCCGGCCGGCTCTGGTTCCCCAATCGCCCGAATTTCCTATTTTCGAGTTTTAATAATTTGGGGCCTATATAAATACCCAATTTCGGGATACATGAGAACTTATGCTTTATTTTTATGTTCTTTCCTAGGTTTGAGTTTCACTGTTAAGTTTATTTTCCTCTCTTTTGCAAACACTCAAAAACTCTCAACTTTAGTTTTAGTTTGAAGATCGATTCATGGTAACCGTCGGTACTCCGTATTAATTCAGGTTTTATCTCAATTGCAATTAATTCATTCATCATGTCCTATTATTATTATTGCTTTGTTTTGATTCCAGTTATGCGTAGCTAATTCTTTCATTAGGGTTTAGGGTGATTGTGAGATTGATTCAGGAACATGTTTTAATTGTTAAATTGATTGAACTTGTGCAAGTTGGTTTCTTCCTATGCGTTTTATTATCAATTGAATTTAGGGACGCCTTTATTGAATTGAATTTAGGTTGTTTCAGTTTAAGATCGAAAGCCTAATTGAAACTAGACTCACGCATATTTGATAAGTTGAATTTATTAAGTTGCGAGAGCCCGCTAAATTTGCTTAAGGTTAATATTGACTCGAGAGAGCGTATTCCTAAACCTAGCCTGTAACACCCCGTGTTATTTTAACACAATCTGATAAAAGAATTTAATTCCTTAAATTAAATTCATCCTTTTTCCTTATAATAAAAATGCGTCTGAATTTTTTTCGCCAAATAATACTAAAATTTCTTAAGTTCAAATTTAAAAATTTTGAAAAATAAAGTTTGTTCTATTATCTTCAGAATTGAAAAAGAAATACATTTCAAAATTTTATAAAAATGAACACTTATACTTTTCCCGTCTCTGAAATTCGGGTCAACAATTTCAAACACGCAAATCAAAAATCAAATATCTTATCCTCTTCCATTTTGGAAAAGCAAACTTCACATCTAACTTTTAATAAAAATATAATCATTTTGATTAATTTTTAATAAATCATATTATATTAAAACCTAATTACTATTTCATTTTCATTAAACTAGTTTTTTCTAAATTGTCGAAATTTGAAGTCACACTTACTTTAAATTGATTAACTTTTTGACGTTTGTTTATAATTCTTAAAATCTAGAACATTCAACGAAAAAAAATAAGTATTTCGACCTAGTAAAATTTTAATCAAAATCTCGAGGGTTAAGATCCGATTTTTTTATATTTAGTACCTTTTGAAAATTAGTTTTATTTTTATTTCCGATTTTATTTCAAAATACTATTTTAAGATCATATCTTTTATTTTGAGACTTTCTGCGATCGCGCAAATCGAAAATTTCAAAAACGATAATCGAGCCCGAAAATTTGACTTTTGACTTTTGGACCAATTAATTCAAAGTTTATCCTCTTCCATTTTTCTTACACAAGTCTACATTTAGTCTTACACCTTTAAATTTTTCATCATCATTTTAATTTTAGTATTAAAGGTTTAATGGTTATACATAATAATAATAATAATACTTATACAAATACAAAACTACTACTTTAATACTACAATTTTCATTTCCGTCACTTTTAAAATTTTTCTAAAGTAATAAATAAAATATTTTAGTCTTAAAATATTAAAGTAGAAATATTTCGAAAAACTGTCAAACGCGCACACTTTAACTTTTATCGCTTTTAACGCCCGACTTTTTAAACCCGATTTATTTCGTAAAAACTTTTTAAAAATATCATAGGAACATTTTTAATGCCAAATAGTGTCAAAGACTTTTTAAACCAATTAGAAATTAGATGTTCCCTAATTTCATTATAATTAAACATTATTTATTAAATAAAACCAACTTTATTCTAAATTCATTTGACCAAATTTATTACAACCTTCCTCATTAATTCTCAAGAGCAAAATCAACATCACTTGTGCTCCATAATGTCGTGAGACATGCTCCATTTTCTCCCTTTGATTTTTTCTTATTTTTCTTCCAAAAACATTAAATAAAAACCTTAATATTATTCTAATAAATCCTAAGTAATTCTAGTTATATTAGTGGGTATTAGGAGCTAACTTGCATGGGTTATTTGGATGAATAACTTGGGTATTATGGGTGAAGAAAAATACGATCTAAAATTTATTTTAGATCCCCGACGATTAACATCCTAATTAAGGTGACTAGCCTTGTCTTATATTATCCTTTTAGTAAATTAATTTGTTTTGTTATTATAATTTTATGAATATGAAAATTATGTTAAATATGCTAAACATCATTTTTATGAACTTGTATGATTATGTGTTGTATAATAAAATGATAATAAATAAGTAATAATGATAATAGTTTAATTGTAGTAATATATTCACATGTGTAGTTAATTTATTTTTGAGCATTTTTAATTTATGTTCATATGATTTTTATGTTTAGTTATGTTTTAATTGAGTAGTAGTTATATATAAAAATTATGTGAAATATTAAAAATGAGTTTAAAGTGATTAAAAATGAAAAATAAAAATTGTGTGTCCATATATACATATCACGGTTTTTCCCTTTATTTTTACTAAATATTCACTTTTAATTTTTGTAAATAATATGTAGTGTTAAGTTAGTATAAAATAGATGTTCCTATGAAAAAAAAACTAAATTAGGAAAACAAATTATAAATTATTAAAATCGAAATTAGTGTTCTTGAGCTTTAATATGATCTTCATGTGTGTTCTTCATTTATTCATGTTGATGTTCATCCTTGTTACTCATTTTGATTTCATTTTAATTTATGTTTGTTAATAATTTGTGTTTATGTTTAGTTATTATTTTATATAATGTTAGTCTTATTATATAAATCAACTTAAAACATTATAAATCATTTAGATTAAAAGTTAGAAATTTAAAGTGTTGAAAAACACTATTCATAAATATAAATGAAATTGTTAGTAAATTTCATTTTAGTTTAAACCGTTTTAGTATAATTAGAATAATTAAATTATAAAGACTTTAAGTTAAAAACCGATAAAATCGAAAAATAAAATTTTAGGACTCTAACCACCTTAGCCACGGCATCATCACTATTTTAGGGTTAAAATTTGTTTTATCACTTTTTAGTTTATTGTTAATATAATTTAATTATTAGTTAATAAGTTAGAGTTAAGAAATCAAAAGAAATAAATCAATTTTGTACATATATAATATCACACGGCATTTTCACTTTTTATTGACTAAATTTGACCAAAATGAAATTATCACTAAGTCACTAAAGTTAAATAGTAATTAGAATTGAATTTTTGTATAAATCGTTTTGATTATAAATGAATTATGTTAAACCGATAAAAAAATGAGTAACCGTATAAAAATGAATTAAATCGTGTGTTACTGCCTTTGCTATTTGGACTGTTGATCTTGGACTTACGGACTATAAATGAATCATCCACGATACTATTATCTTTTAAAATGAAAATCGCTAAATTTAGTTAATAGACGACTAAATTTAACTAAGTCTCAATTTAAAATGAATACCATTATCACTTTTTACAAATTGAACTTAACATTTTTAAAACTAATATTTTAAAATGAAAATCATTATCACTTTATACAAAATGAACTTAACGTTTTTGAAACTAGATTTTTAGATATTTTCATAAATGACTAAATACAAACCGAACTTAACATTTTTAAAAACTAGACTTTAGAATATTTTCAAAAATCGCCTAAGTACAAAACGAACCTAACGACTTTGAAACTAAAAATTTGTACTTAGGAAATAAAAACAAGATTAGTATTATACTAAAATACCTTAAGTATAAAAAAATAATAATAAGTATAAAAATACGTATAAAATACGGTGAATAGTAAATACGATGAATAGTAAATACGATGAATAGTAAATACAATGAATAGTAAATACGATGAATAGTAAAATACGATGAATAGTGAAAAGTGAATAGTGAAATACTGAAAATAATTGAAAATTTTACTAAGTATAGAAAATTTAAAATGAAGAAGTAAATGACCTAAAGTGTTTGAAAAACACATAAATAAAATTGGACATACTAATAAACGTTTCAATTTAGAAACCTGAAAACGTTAATAATTAACAACACTTCAAATAATAAACGAACGTGTTATGTGATCATATGAAACCTACAAATACTTAAACGCGTTTGTGTGGGACTAGGAGAGTCTAGTAACATGTGATATGTAATATCAAATAAATAATGAATCTTGAGTAAGTTAAATAAAAGGTCAAGCTTGGGCCTCAGATAAGGGAACGTCAATCGTGAGTGAAGTGGGGTTTAAGATAGTCTTGTCGCGGTCGCCATTGCCGGACAAGATAATTGAATATGCCATGGTTTTGCGACAGGCTTTAGGAAATGGTGGCTTTATCTGGAGTTAAGGTGCTCTACGAATAGCGTGGCCCATTCTTAACGTGGATACTAATGTACATGTACTAGACTAGGGTTTAATTCACTCTATTTCGCTAAAGTTATCAGGGCCACCGTAACATTATGTGCATATGCGCTTTACTGCTCGTCTCCTTGCCGTGTTTCGTCTTTATTGGACGCGACACTTGCATTCGTTCTTGCCACATGTAAAGATCACTTGACGAGATTGTATCTGAAGTTCGAATCATTTCGAACACTAGAGGATGAGATGCAAGTATTATAGTATTCGGCGTGGTTTACGAGTCGAGTAAGCCTCTGCACTATGGAAGTGAGATGCAATCGATCAGAGTACAAGGGCCTACTCAGTGGTCGTGCTCGTAGCGGTATGTGTTATGCATTATATGATTAAATGAGAATGAGTGTGTACCATCTTCGAAAATTAAAGACCACAACTTTCTGAATTGAATCGAGTCTGCATGACGAGAATGTTACAATACGTATGTTTGTTGCGATCCGATATCGCTTTGTAATCCTGCTGTGTATCTATGATACAAATGATATGATATTATCTGTTATCTGCTTTCCTAATTGAATAGCATGCCTATATGATTTATCGCTTTAAATCGCATGTTTATTATGACTAATATGTCTTTACATGCTATATGTTTTAAGCATGTTTATCGTTTTATCATACTATTATAGTTATAAAGCGATAGTAATAAACCAAAGTAATTGAAATCGAGGGTAAGTATGAGCATAGCTAGTCATTGTCACATTCGTGGGCATCCCCCATAGTTTATTGTGCGGGACGTTAGTGGACCAGGAGGCTGGATTTTGGGCGGGCCACAAGACGTGTTTATACTTTACTTTTGTTGTATTTCGAGAGATATGTAATATATAACACCATACTCTTTTAAATTCCGTATTTAGAGTTGTTTTATTCAACTCTTGAACGATGTTGTAATATTTTGGGTTTATGTATAATTAATGACGCTGGTTTAAGACTTAATTAATTTCCGCCTTAGTAATTAAAGTCGACTAAAAACCAGGTTATTCTGATTAATTATCGAGTCGCTCTTGCGACCGTGAGTAACTTAATAGTTATTTCATCTAGCGAGAGACACCTGGGCCAGACATTCATATTGTATGTCAGGCATAGACTAATAGGATCAAATAATAAATTAGATTTTTCTTTTATTAGATCACGTAAATAATAAACTTGAAATCGCTTTAAAGTGTGAGGATGGATAGAAACCTTAAGGACCGACCATAGGCTAAGAACTTTTAAATAACGAACTACTTCCCTCAAAATAAAAAAACACTAACTATCGTATACTTGCTACTTGCTGACGTGACTAACTAAAACTAACAACTATCCTCGGATATAAAATCTATATACAAATTTAATTCTCGAAGAACGAAGTCATTAATCAAATACATGACGACAAGACCTCAGACGCAACAAATGGACGCATCAAGGACCTTACAACTGATGAGACGTTCAAGATCTGGGAGATTGCTGTTGCAGAAAGGATTTCTATAACTTCATCTAATTATCCTCTTTAACTAAAATATTTACTTCGTTCTCTTTTAAAAATTTCAACCTCTTAAACCTTTACTTCTAAAATTCTAATTTCCTAAACCTATAATTCCTAATAATTACTTCTTAAAATTGACATTCATTCCTATTCTTTAATCTCGCAAAATGATTTCACTTTTACTTTTCAATTTCATAAGCTCCTTTTAATTCATTCTCAAAAACCATAGAACTTTATTCCTTTTTAATCCTTTAAACTTACTATCTCTTCCAAAGCTTAAAGATTTTCGAAAATTTATAAATCCTAATTATCTTCTAAAACTAACTTTCAGGTTTCCTCTTTAAAACATATTTGATACTTATTCAATTATTCTTAAAAACTTTATTTTGTAATTTTAAATACCTTTGAAATTATTTTGTTTTAAATCGTATATTCTTTATCTCATATACTAAAATTTAATTATGTTCAAAATTTTAAACTTATCAATACCTATTCCAAAATTCTCAACTTTTAAAATGAATTTTTATCTCTCTATTTAAACTTGATAAATATGTTTAAAATTTTCTTAAGGGGGTAGGACAAAATATGATGATTTAAAATCGTTGATTAAAGTTACTTAAAATCATTATTTCAACAAACTTTAAACTATATATTTTAATTTCAAATAAAATTATAATTTGTTTTATTTAAAAACCTTTATAATTTTAATTTAAATTAATTTCGTACAAAACTTCTATACCCCATCTTTTTGAAAATCCTTTTGAAATCGATTTCAAAAATGATAATCTAGCAATATTTTTATATTAATTCAAAACATCCCATTTATAAATATAAAACGTTTATATCCTTCAACTTTAAACACTCTATCTAACACCTTTATAATAATTCAGAAATTCAAACTTTTTGAAAAGTCTTATTCTACCAAAATAAAATATCTTTATCGAAACTTGTGAAGACTTGTTACCTTCTCAAACTGCCTTGTCTAACTACGAGCAGCTATCCACTCTATTCAAGTTTCGGGACGAAACTTTTCTTAAGGGGGTAGGTTTGTAACACCCCGTGTTATTTTAACACAATCTGATAAAAGAATTTAATTCCTTAAATTAAATTCATCCTTTTTCCTTATAATAAAAATGCGTCTGAATTTTTTTCGCCAAATAATACTAAAATTTCTTAAGTTCAAATTTAAAAATTTTGAAAAATAAAGTTTGTTCTATTATCTTCAGAATTGAAAAAGAAATACATTTCAAAATTTTATAAAAATGAACACTTATACTTTTCCCGTCTCTGAAATTCGGGTCAACAATTTCAAACACGCAAATCAAAAATCAAATATCTTATCCTCTTCCATTTTGGAAAAGCAAACTTCACATCTAACTTTTAATAAAAATATAATCATTTTGATTAATTTTTAATAAATCATATTATATTAAAACCTAATTACTATTTCATTTTCATTAAACTAGTTTTTTCTAAATTGTCGAAATTTGAAGTCACACTTACTTTAAATTGATTAACTTTTTGACGTTTGTTTATAATTCTTAAAATCTAGAACATTCAACGAAAAAAAATAAGTATTTCGACCTAGTAAAATTTTAATCAAAATCTCGAGGGTTAAGATCCGATTTTTTTATATTTAGTACCTTTTGAAAATTAGTTTTATTTTTATTTCCGATTTTATTTCAAAATACTATTTTAAGATCATATCTTTTATTTTGAGACTTTCATGATCACAAGAAATCGAAAATTTCAAAAACGATAATCGAGCCCGAAAATTTGACTTTTGACTTTTGGACCAATTAATTCAAAGTTTATCCTCTTCCATTTTTCTTACACAAGTCTACATTTAGTCTTACACCTTTAAATTTTTCATCATCATTTTAATTTTAGTATTAAAGGTTTAATGGTTATACATAATAATAATAATAATAATAATACTTATACAAATACAAAACTACTACTTTAATACTACAATTTTCATTTCCGTCACTTTTAAAATTTTTCTAAAGTAATAAATAAAATATTTTAGTCTTAAAATATTAAAGTAGAAATATTTCGAAAAACTGTCAAACGCGCACACTTTAACTTTTATCGCTTTTAACGCCCGACTTTTTAAACCCGATTTATTTCGTAAAAACTTTTTAAAAATATCATAGGAACATTTTTAATGCCAAATAGTGTCAAAGACTTTTTAAACCAATTAGAAATTAGATGTTCCCTAATTTCATTATAATTAAACATTATTTATTAAATAAAACCAACTTTATTCTAAATTCATTTGACCAAATTTATTACAACCTTCCTCATTAATTCTCAAGAGCAAAATCAACATCACTTGTGCTCCATAATGTCGTGAGACATGCTCCATTTTCTCCCTTTGATTTTTTCTTATTTTTCTTCCAAAAACATTAAATAAAAACCTTAATATTATTCTAATAAATCCTAAGTAATTCTAGTTATATTAGTGGGTATTAGGAGCTAACTTGCATGGGTTATTTGGATGAATAACTTGGGTATTATGGGTGAAGAAAAATCCGATCTAAAATTTATTTTAGATCCCCGACGATTAACATCCTAATTAAGGTGACTAGCCTTGTCTTATATTATCCTTTTAGTAAATTAATTTGTTTTGTTATTATAATTTTATGAATATGAAAATTATGTTAAATATGCTAAACATCATTTTTATGAACTTGTATGATTATGTGTTGTATAATAAAATGATAATAAATAAGTAATAATGATAATAGTTTAATTGTAGTAATATATTCACATGTGTAGTTAATTTATTTTTGAGCATTTTTAATTTATGTTCATATGATTTTTATGTTTAGTTATGTTTTAATTGAGTAGTAGTTATATATAAAAATTATGTGAAATATTAAAAATGAGTTTAAAGTGATTAAAAATGAAAAATAAAAATTGTGTGTCCATATATACATATCACGGTTTTTCCCTTTATTTTTACTAAATATTCACTTTTAATTTTTGTAAATAATATGTAGTGTTAAGTTAGTATAAAATAGATGTTCCTATGAAAAAAAAACTAAATTAGGAAAACAAATTATAAATTATTAAAATCGAAATTAGTGTTCTTGAGCTTTAATATGATCTTCATGTGTGTTCTTCATTTATTCATGTTGATGTTCATCCTTGTTACTCATTTTGATTTCATTTTAATTTATGTTTGTTAATAATTTGTGTTTATGTTTAGTTATTATTTTATATAATGTTAGTCTTATTATATAAATCAACTTAAAACATTATAAATCATTTAGATTAAAAAGTTAGAAATTTAAAGTGTTGAAAAACACTATTCATAAATATAAATGAAATTGTTAGTAAATTTCATTTTAGTTTAAACCGTTTTAGTATAATTAGAATAATTAAATTATAAAGACTTTAAGTTAAAAACCGATAAAATCGAAAAATGAAATTTTAGGACTCTAACCACCTTAGCCACGGCATCATCACTATTTTAGGGTTAAAATTTGTTTTATCACTTTTTAGTTTATTGTTAATATAATTTAATTATTAGTTAATAAGTTAGAGTTAAGAAATCAAAAGAAATAAATCAATTTTGTACATATATAATATCACACGGCATTTTCACTTTTTATTGACTAAATTTGACCAAAATGAAATTATCACTAAGTCACTAAAGTTAAATAGTAATTAGAATTGAATTTTTGTATAAATCGTTTTGATTATAAATGAATTATGTTAAACCGATAAAAAAATGAGTAACCGTATAAAAATGAATTAAATCGTGTGTTACTGCCTTTGCTATTTGGACTGTTGATCTTGGACTTACGGACTATAAATGAATCATCCACGATACTATTATCTTTTAAAATGAAAATCGCTAAATTTAGTTAATAGACGACTAAATTTAACTAAGTCTCAATTTAAAATGAATACCATTATCACTTTTTACAAATTGAACTTAACATTTTTAAAACTAATATTTTAAAATGAAAATCATTATCACTTTATACAAAATGAACTTAACGTTTTTGAAACTAGATTTTTAGATATTTCCATAAATGACTAAATACAAACCGAACTTAACATTTTTAAAAACTAGACTTTAGAATATTTTCAAAAATCGCCTAAGTACAAAACGAACCTAACGACTTTGAAACTAAAAATTTGTACTTAGGAAATAAAAACAAGATTAGTATTATACTAAAATACCTTAAGTATAAAAAATAATAATAAGTATAAAAATACGTATAAAATACGGTGAATAGTAAATACGATGAATAGTAAATACGATGAATAGTAAATACAATGAATAGTAAATACGATGAATAGTAAAATACGATGAATAGTGAAAAGTGAATAGTGAAATACTGAAAATAATTGAAAATTTTACTAAGTATAGAAAATTTAAAATGAAGAAGTAAATGACCTAAAGTGTTTGAAAAACACATAAATAAAATTGGACATACTAATAAACGTTTCAATTTAGAAACCTGAAAACGTTAATAATTAACAACACTTCAAATAATAAACGAACGTGTTATGTGATCATATGAAACCTACAAATACTTAAACGTTTGACGCTGGGACTAGGAGAGTCTAGTAACATGTGATATGTAATATCAAATAAATAATGAATCTTGAGTAAGTTAAATAAAAGGTCAAGCTTGGGCCTCAGATAAGGGAACGTCAATCGTGAGTGAAGTGGGGTTTAAGATAGTCTTGTCGCTACGCCATCTTAGGACAAGATAATTGAATATGCCATGGTTTTGCCATGTGCTTTAGGAAATGGTCGTTTTATCTGGAGTTAAGGTGCTCTACGAATAGCGTGGCCCATTCTTAACGTGGATACTAATGTACATGTACTAGACTAGGGTTTAATTCACTCTATTTCGCTAAAGTTATCAGGGCCACCGTAACATTATGTGCATATGCGCTTTACGGTCGCCTCCTTGCCGTGTTTCGCCTTTATTGGACGCGACACTTGCATTCGTTCTTGCCACATGTAAAGATCACTTGACGAGATTGTATCGAAGTTCAATCATTTCGAACACTAGAGGATGAGATGCAAGTATTATAGTATTCGGCGTGGTTTACGAAGTCGAGTAAGCCTCTGCACTATGGAAGTGAGATGCAATCGATCGAGTACAAGGGCCTACCCAAGTGGTCGTGCTCGTAGCGATGTGTTATGTCTGTTATATGATTAAATGAGAATGAGTGTGTACCATCTTGAAAATTAAAGACCACATCTTTCTGAATTGATTCGAGTCAGCATGACGAGAATGTTACAATACGTATGTTTGTTGCGATCCGATATCGCTTTGTAATCCTGCTGTGTATCTATGATACAAATGATATGATATTACCTGTTATCCGCTTCCTAATTGAATAGCATGCCTATATGATTTATCGCTTTAAATCGCATGTTTATTATGACTAATATGTCTTTACATGCTATATGTTTTAAGCATGTTTATCGCTTTATCATACTATTATAGTTATAAAGCGATAGTAATAAACCAAAGTAATTGAAATCGAGGGTAAGTATGAGCATAGCTAGTCACTGTCCGCTCAGCGGGCATCCCCCCATAGTTTATTGTGCAGGACGTTCGTGGACCAGGAGCTGGATTTTGGACGGGGCCACAAGACGTGTTTATACTTTACTTTTGTTGTATTTCGAGAGATATGTAATATATAACACCATACTCTTTTAAATTCCGTATTTAGAGTTGTTTTATTCAACTCTTGAACGATGTTGTAATATTTTGGGTTTATGTATAATTAATGACGCTGGTTTAAGACTTAATTAATTTCCGCCTTAGTAATTAAAGTCGACTAAAAACTAGGTTGTTACATAGCCACTTGCATAGCTTCAGTTGATTGTTATTTACTTTTGAGTTGAGTTCCTGAATTAGTGTCACATTGATCCCGACGCCCTAATCTCCCTTTTATATATTACTTTACATCTTATTTGCTGTTTCTAGTTTATAGTCTAAACCAACCCTTTTTCACACCATTGAGATTGACCTGTTTTACTCCGACTTTAGCTTTTACTACACCGTTTCTCTGCGGATACGATCCTGCTTGCCATTAGCTACTTGTTAGTGTTTTTGTAGGTTTATTTTGACAGGGTGATACGACTTAGCCGTGTCAATTTTGGCGCCGTTGCCGGGGAAACGGCTTTGTTAGTTTTAGTTTTTGTCAGTTGTTACAGGTTTTTCTCTCTTGTCTCAAGGAACCTAGTTCCTTGAGGCCGTTTCTTATTGTTTGCTTGTAGTTTTGTTTATGCACAGGTCACCTACAGGTTTAGTTCCATTTGAGCCTGAACCTGAGCGAGCATTTCACAGGTTACGTAAGGAAGCACGTAAATTGATTGATCTTGATTTTGAGGAAGCGTCGCATTCGGAGTCTAGTGCAGCGCAATCGTCCTACGAAGAGGACACACCTCCAGTTACTCCGGTTTTTCAACAGTTAGTGACTATGCCTAAACTTGCTAGTCACTCGCTCCCCAAGACGGAGTCCATACCCAATGGATTCACGATGCCCGCTACTCTGCAGGGCAACTTTGAGATCCGCCCCGCCTTTCTTACTTTGGTGGAGCGGAACTTGGTTTGGTGGTTATCCCACCGAGGATCCGGGTCGGCATATGCAAGTGTTTACCGACTACTGCTCTACAATCAAGCAGGCCGGGATAACGCAGGAGCAAATAAGGGAGATGCTGTTCCCTTTTTCTTTAAAGGATCGAGCTCGTGAGTGGATCACGGACCTCGACAAGCTTGCTGCGGGTATTACCGATTGGAGGAGTTTGGCCCTCGCGTTCTACTCGAAGTTTTATCCTCCGGAGCGCACTAATCAGATGCGCAGTCAGATTCAGGGGTTCAAACAAACTTATGACGAGTCGCTTGCTGAGGCGTGGGAAAGGTATAAGAAGCTGATTAGAGATTGTCCGCACCATGGGTTGAACGAGTGGCTTGTGATTATGACCTTTTACAATGGCTTGTATGCTGAGAGTCGGGCCATTTTGGATTCTGCTGCGGAGGGACGTTTTGCTAATAACGTCGATGATGATAAGGCATGGGCTCTGATTGAGGAGATGGCGATACATTCGTCGTAGTTTGGGAAGCCGAGGGGTAATTCACGGTCTGCGCATAATGACCGTGATAAGGAGAGTATCGGCCACTCACCCGGTCAGTTCTTTCACGACCACCGCATTAGTATGATGAATGGCGGCGGTTCTTCGAGTGCTCATGTGAACGCTGTTGCAGGGCACGAGTCGGGTTATTCTACGGGGTATGCTGCACCCCAGGAGCAGGTTTACGCATATCAATCTTACAACCAAAACCTGCCTTACCAAAACCAACCTGGTTACGATCGATCACTCTTGTCCTATCGTAACCAGAATGTGCTGAACCCGACTATCCAACCACCCCAAAACACTCCCTATACTCCCCCTCACAAAAATTTCCAACAACAACAACCCACCTATCAAAAGCCATCCTATGTCCCTCCACCACAACCTACACCCGCATCTGACCCTCTAGCTGAAATGCGCTCTATGATGATGGCCATGCAAAAGATGCAGATGGACACTCAGAAGATGCAAATGGAAACCAATCAGGCCGTTAAGCATCTCGAGACACAGGTTGCCCAGATTGCTACGTCACAGGCGACCCGTCAAAAGGGTCAACTACCTCCGCAAGGCGACCAACCGAAGCATATTGAGCATGTTAATGCGATTCAGTTGCGGAGTGGGCGAGCGTATGATGGTCCTACAGTGCCTAGGTCTGAAGAGCTGAGTAGAGGAGCTGCTGGAGGAGATGGGGAAGAAGATAGCACGTCGACCGAGGCTGAAAAGACGAAACAGACGCCACAGCCGGTCGACCGGCAGCCGGTCAGGGACCGGCTGGCAGGGCAGCAGCAAGCTACGGGTGATGTTAAGGGTCCGGAAATTCAAATTAGGTTACCCTTCCCACGGAGTGCACGATCCAAAGAGGACTCCCAGTTCAGTAAGTTCTTTGAGATCATCAAGAGCTTGCAGGTAAACGTTCCTTTTATTGATTTAATTCGTGAAATGCCTGCTTATGCTAAGTTCATGAAGGAAGTCTTGCTTAGGAAACGGTCTTTGGGTGAGGTAGAGTCGATCCGCTTTGGGGAATGTAGTCGTTTTCTGCAGGGTAACCCTCCCCCTAAGCTGAAGGATCCGGGTAGTTTTTCTATCCCCTGCGCTATAGGCACCCACACGATTGATAATGCCCTTTGCGATTTAGGAGCTAGTGTGAGTGTGATTCCTTACTCCATCTGTAAGAAGCTTAACATGACCGCTTTTAAATGTACCTCTATGTCTATACAGAAGGCTGACCGCTCGGTTAGGAGACCTTTAGGTGTACTAGAAGACGTCCCAGTGCGGGTTGGAAAGTTCTTTATCCCCGTAGACTTCGTAGTACTTGACATTCCCGAGGATTCTTATATCCCGGTTATCTTAGGGAGACCCTTCTTACACACCACAGGCGCGCTTATCGATGTGGGTAATGGGACATTGACTTTTACGGTTGGGGGTGAGAAGTTAGTTTTTACTCAGTCGAGTGTCCCTAGGTCGCCTATGCAGTTAGAGTCGGTTTGTGCTATTAACGATATACCTCCGTCTCACTCTACTGGAGACACTTTGGAGGTCTTTTCTGTTGTCTCTCCTTGCGCAGGTTCGTCGACGAGCAGCCGCAAGACTGGTTTGGGGGAGAGAAAGCTTTTGAGAACCGACTTATATGATGCTAGCGATGGGAATGAGTGCCCCACGATTGAGTCGCTCGGAGCACAGGGGAGATATGGTGAGCTGATTCGAGGAGGAATCCCGTGCGTCTTTGATATTTGGCGATGAGTCGCCTCGAGGAGCGAGGATTCTCGCCGCTGCTCGACCACGCTACGACAAGCGAGGTGGTTGCAAATGGCCAATGTCCTTGGCCTCCGTATACTTGATTTCTAAAGCTGTGAAGAGTCGTGCGGGACTATAAACCAGCGCTTCCGGGAGGCAACCCGATGACGTTGTACTTTTTATTAGTACTTGTACTTTGTTTGGTTTGTTTTTATGACTTTTGGTTTGATTTTGGCCTTGAGGGCGAGGGTTTTATGAATGATTTTAGCGCCGCAGTACTTTCGGACTTTGTCCTTAGTATTTTGAAGAAGGCGCCACGAGTAGACATCCCAGTGGTCGGCCGGCAAAGACTCAGGCAAGACCGTCGTAAATTTGAAGCGGTGAAAAAGCGAAAAACGAAAAGGCATGGGAGCGGCCGCCGGCCACGGCCTGGACCGCCCCCACGCTCGCCGCTCGCTTTGCTTCTTCTTACGTTCTATGCGGAAGTACCTCGATGTTGGGTGAATTGGGCCTTGTCACGTGGATTTTAGCCGCACTCCACACTTTACTTCGGTTTGGGGGAGCTCCGACTTTATCAAGTGAGCATTCTTTACCCCACTTTACCCTCCTTTTCGCTTTACTTCTCCTTCCCCGTATGTTATGTGTCCTCCTCTGCTTTTGTGGTTACGCTGTTTTCCACATTGAGGACAATGTGTGATTTGGTTTGGGGGAGGGAAACACTTTCGCGTTCATTAGTTCATTTGCATTTAATTTTTGTGTGCATTTCTATAAAAACTAAAAAAAAAAATCGAAAAATTCAAAAAAATTACAAAAATACGAGTCTTTTTGGTCTGCTTTGTCCTGCATTATCTAGTTTGGGGAATTGATTTGTACACTTACTTTGATCTTTAGTATCTCTGAGTCGACTTTCTATCGCCTTAGCTTGCACGATTGGTTTGTTTCCTATTAATAGATTGCGAGCCTCAACACTAGCCCACTTGTATCTGCTTAATTCTTTTCGCTTTTCGTTCGTTCACTTTCGACTTTGACATTCGAGCTTGGCAACTGGTTTGTGGAATGTTGGTTTGATTGGTTTGCGGTTTGATTGGAATGATCTCTTATATGTTGGAGCAATGCTTCGATGCTCTCGGAGGGGACTCATTGACTTGAGTAACCACAGTGGCCATGAATTTGGTTGCGACCGGGAGTATGAGCAATAAGGTAACCCTTAAGGAAATATGTGTACCCGAGCGCGATTTTTACCGAGTGAACGTCAAGCTAAACGGTACTACATACGAGGGATGCTCCACATTTGCGAGAAAAGAAAACAGAATACAGAAAAGAAAAGAAAAAGAAGAGAAAAAGGAAATGATTTGGAAAGATTGGATGATGGAAAGTGGTTTGTACGGTTGGCCTTGCTTGAATTCAAATGTCGCCGCTTTATTTTTGCGTAAGCGTTAGAAGCTAGTGATATAATATGGTGTGAACGGTTGAGACCTGTGCTCTATTCTCGGTGAAATAGACTTTGGTTGTAATGTTTATGTGCATAGGTCGTCCACTTCGAGATACTAACGTGATTAGTTCGTGTCGCTTTGATTTTCTCCGATGTTGTTTGCTTGAGGACAAGCAAAGGTTTGGTTTGGGGGAGTTTGATACATGTTATTTATATACGTTTTATGCCCCCGGTTTAGTTGCACTTAGCTTGCATTTATTCGTATTTATTATGATCTTATGAGCTATTTGTTATATTCCTCGATACTGCTGCCTTTTATTTACATTTTGCAGGTTTTGGTGGTTTTGAGCCAAAACCCGGGACGTTAGGAGCTAATCGAGACTTGTGACTACGAAACCAGACTCGAGCTCACGCAGGAGCTCGGAGTTCATATATGAGACCTAAAGACAAGAGGCCACGAGTGAATCAAGGCCTAGAAGAAGTGAATCAAGGTCTAGAAGAAGTGAATCAAGGCCCAAAAGTGAGCCCAAAGACCAAGGAAGCTGAGCAGCCAGTGCAGAGCCGGCTGGCAGATGGGCCACGGCCGGCTCTGGTTCCCCAATCGCCCGAATTTCCTATTTTCGAGTTTTAATAATTTGGGGCCTATATAAATACCCAATTTCGGGATACATGAGAACTTATGCTTTATTTTTATGTTCTTTCCTAGGTTTGAGTTTCACTGTTAAGTTTATTTTCCTCTCTTTTGCAAACACTCAAAAACTCTCAACTTTAGTTTTAGTTTGAAGATCGATTCATTGTAACCGTCAGTACTCCGTATTAATTCAGGTTTTATCTCAATTGCAATTAATTCATTCATCATGTCCTATTATTATTATTGCTTTGTTTTGATTCCAGTTATGCGTAGCTAATTCTTTCATTAGGGTTTAGGGTGATTGTGAGATTGATTCAGGAACATGTTTTAATTGTTAAATTGATTGAACTTGTGCAAGTTGGTTTCTTCCTATGCGTTTTATTATCAATTGAATTTAGGGACGCCTTTATTGAATTGAATTTAGGTTGTTTCAGTTTAAGATCGAAAGCCTAATTGAAGCTAGACTCACGCATATTTGATAAGTTGAATTTAGTAAGTTGCGAGAGCCCGCTAAATTTGCTTAAGGTTAATATTGACTCGAGAGAGCGTATTCCTAAACCTAGCCACTTGCATAGCTTCAGTTGATTGTTATTTACTTTTGAGTTGAGTTCCTGAATTAGTGTCACATTGATCCCGACGCCCTAATCTCCCTTTTATATATTACTTTACATCTTATTTGCTGTTTCTAGTTTATAGTCTAAACCAACCCTTTTTCACACCATTGAGATTGACCTGTTTTACTCCGACTTTAGCTTTTACTACACCGTTTCTCTGCGGATACGATCCTGCTTGCCATTAGCTACTTGTTAGTGTTTTTGTAGGTTTATTTTGACAGGGTGATACGACTTAGCCGTGTCAAAGAGCTTCGTTCAAACCAAAGAAAGTGGTAAGTACCAAGCGACCTCTTGAGCTAATACACATGGATATTTGTGGGTCCCATGAAGGTAAGAAGTAGAGGAGGTGCAAGGTACGTTTTTGTTATCGTTGATGATTATTCAAGATATGTTTGGCCAATATTTTTGAGCACCAAAACTGAAACTTTTGATGAATTCGAGTGCTTAATTAAATTGGTTGAAAATAGGCTTGATGTTAAGCTCGTGTCCATTAGGACCGACCACGGTACTGAGTTCGACAACCATGCTTTTATAAACTATTGTAGAGGTAGAGGAGTGGGGCATAACTTCTCCGCTCCTAGGACACCTCAACAAAACGGTGTTGTCGAACGCATGAACCGTACTTTAGAGGACATGGCTCGCACCATGCTCTTATGTAGTGGACTTCCCGTAGCTTTTGGGCGAAGTCATTGTCTGACATGCTATATTCATAACCGTGTTACGATTAGAGTTATTCTTAAGAAAACGCCATATGAATTACTTCGTGGTCGAAAACCTAACATTTCTCACTTACGCGTTTTTCGAAGCAAATGTTTTGTTCATAATAATGGAAAAAATCAATTGTCAAAATTCGACCCTAGAAGTGATGAGGCTATTTTTCTTGGATACTCTAATCATAGCAAGGCATATAAAGTCTACAACAAAAGAACTATGGTTGTCGAGGAAAGTGTCTATGTGGTTTTTGACGAAACTGACATCTTTGACAAGTATGCGCAGGATGATGAGGATAAAGATCATCCAGATTTTCGCTTGACTCGTCAAGGTCCACCAGAAATCGTGGATGATGAAGGTAATCTTGAAGGGATAGATGATGAGGTTACAGCTCATGGAAACGCAGAAGTTGCTGCAACACCAGAGGTCAACAACCAGAATGATGCTGGAAACGTGCTTATTCCAGGAGAAAAAGACCACAATATAGCTGATAACAATGTGCCCTCAGATTTTGCTGAACCAGAAAACGAAGAAACGCATCCAGAAACACAGGAATCAGCAGACCAGATTGCGGTTCCACAGGAAACAGGTGACCCAGGGTCAGTTTCAGGGGGAAACGTACGCGTTTCCAGTGGTACAGAAGCCACAATGGTTGAAACAGAAGCAGAAACTGCGGTTCCAGAGGAAACCACAGTAGAGAATCAGGATAATCAAGGTTTACCTTTTGTCCCTAAGAAGTGGAAACACCAAAGCTCACATCCACTTGATTCTATCATTTCTGATATACAAAAGGGAGTACAAACTCGTCGTTCTTTAAATAATTTCTGCTCTTTTCACTGCTTTCTCGGCCATTGGTAGAGTAATGTCAAAGTTGTTCTTAGTGATGCAGTTGGATAAAGCTATGCAAGAAGAACTAGAGCGATTTGAGAGGAACAAAGTTTGGCATCTTGTGCCACGCCCAAATGACCGAATCATTGGAACGCCGATGGGTTTATAGGAATAAACTCGGCGATTCTGAGTCATAGTCAGAAACAAAGCAAGATTGGTGGTGCAAGGATACAACCAACAAGAAGGAATTGACTATGAGGAAACGTTTGCCCCCGTTGCACGCTTGGAAGCAATCAGGTTATTAATTGCTTTTGCTGCTCATAAAGGACTTAAACTGTTTCAAATGGATGTTAAGACCGCGTTTCTTAACGGCTATTTGAAAGAGGAAGTCTATGTAGAACAACCTCCCGGTTTTTTGAATAAGGACTTTCCAAAACATGTTTTCAAACTTGACAAAGCTTTATATGGTTTAAAGCAAGCACCTCGTGCTTGGTATGATCGTTTGTCCACACATTTAATTAAAAATGGTTTTAAAAGGGACTCCGTTGATAAAACCTTATTCTTGAAAAACGAGGGGATTGATCTATTAATCGTACAAATTTATGTTGATGACATTATCTTTGGATCCACTAACAATGATCTTTGTGTTTACTTTTCCGAGTTGATGACCTCGGCGTTTGAGATGAGCATGATGGGAGAATTGAAGTTCTTCTTGGGACTCCAAATCCAGCAAACACAAGAAGGGATCAAGATTCATCAACAAAAGTACGTGAAAGAGCTTCTTACGTGTTTCTCCATGATAAATGCCAAACCATTGGCTACTCCCATGTCCACAACCACGAAACTTGGACTAGATGAGGACGGTAAATCCGTAGATGCTACTTTTTATCGAGGTATGATTGGTTCTCTACTCTATTTAACTGCTAGTAGGCCAGATATCATGTTTAGTATGTGTGCGTGTGCGCGTTTCCAGTCAAAACCTAAGGAAACGCACCTTTCTGCCGTGAAACGCATTCTACGCTACTTGGTTGGTACTCAAACTTGTTTTTATGGTATCCTATGGAGTCTAATTTTGATCTCAAAGGATATTCAGATGCCGATTACGCAGGTTGTATGTTAGATAGAAAGAGTACCTCGGGAATTGCAACGTTCGTGGGTCCATGCATAATTTCGTGGGTTTCAAAGAAGCAAAACACCGTGGCTCTGTCCACCGCGGAGAGTGAGTACATTGCCGCTGCTCTTGCGTGTTCACAACTACTATGGTTGAAGCAACAACTAAAGGATTATGGGGTAAGTTTCTCGTGTGTTTCAATTTTTTGTGATAATACGAGTGCGATTATTATTTCCAAAAACCCCGCTCAACACTCTCGGACTAAACACATTGAAATTAGGCACCATTTTTTGAGGGATAACGTGGAAAAGGGAAATATAAAGTTGGAATTTTGTAAGACCGAGAACCAATGGGCCGATATCTTGACTAAACCGCTAGCTAGAGAACGTTTTGAGATGCTACGGTTAGAAATTGGTTTGCTCGGTAGTATTTAAGTTGTGTTCGCACCTTCGTTATTATCTCATATGATTGACTAGAAAGGGATTCGTAGACTGTGTCCGCACCCTCGCCTGCACTATGACATTACTTTTTGATTTTTGCATTATTTGTGGGATTGATACTTAACATATTTTGGCATGATTGTGTTCATATTTCTCACACTTGGTAAAATTTTTTAACATTGATTATTTCCTTTCCATATCTTTCCCAAATATTTTCCTAAATATCCCTCACCCAAATAACTTCCCAAATGTAATAAATTCCTTTCCCTTTCCCACACCTTCCCATACACGCCACCCCTTTCACTTACCTAAAACCGTGATCTACATAATTTTCCATCTTCTACCCACAAATTTCTAAAACCATGGTTCCTATCTATAGCAAATATTCTCATAACCATGTTGCATATAACCTTTCATAACTTATATGTCTCCACTTACCTTTTACTTTTGTGTGTCAATCAAGGTCACATTTAATATTCTCTTTTAGATGATGAATCAAGTGTCATTCAAGTCACCTTCTTTCCAAAAAAAAAAAAAAATAAAAAAAAATAAAAAAAAATTCTATTTCAAACTTAGAATCTGTTCCGTAAAAAAAAAATAAAAAAAAAAAATAAAAAAAAAAAATAAAAAAAAAAAATGAAAGAGGTGACAAAAATTTTCATTTTGGAGAAAAGTATTCTATCATTGTTCCAATGCTTTTTACCACAAAAGCGATATTTCGATTGACATACACTTTCGTGTGGTTATGCTTTCAAGTTTCCCCTATAACTTCATGTTTCTTGCCAGATTCCAGAAAACTCTTCAACAACCATCTCCAAGTTTCCCACACCAGCCTTTACGTTTCCTCCCTATTTCCAGCCCAACACAATCCTTCCCTCCGCTTAACTAATTAATGTTTTTTTTAGTTTTATCTTGTGTGACTCGTATGAACTCTTTATGCTTTTGTGTGTTGACGAGCATGACGTTCCTTAATATCATTTGATGCTAATGGTTAAAGTTTTTGTCTTACGGTTAGCGACGGTGTTACCCTAGTCACTTCCTTTTTAATGATGTCAAGAGGGGGAAAACGATATCGCAATACACTTTTTGCTCCTTCTCACTTTTTGACAACTATGCTTTTCATTTTCTACCTTGATGCTATTGTTTAGTTTTTATATCTTCTAGTGTTTCTTCCTTTTACAAACGGCTAGTGTTATGTTTTTTGATTCTCGTTTGACCTTTGTATGGTGACTAATAGGTTGAGGGGGAACTACACATAGAAACAAAAATAGGAGACTTGCCATCATCAAAAGGGGGGAATTTGTTCACTCGACCTCGTCGTGATGTTTTGATGATGTCCTTGATTTTTGTTACTATACTATAATCCGTTGTTAGTGTTTATGATACTTAGTAGATTGTGAAGCATTCAAGTAAGAATCAAGCTTCATTATTGGGAAACGCGAATCAAATCAAGGCTATATAACAACACATGAAGCATCAGTTCTTATTGTATACATATAGTCTTTGTAATGACAAAGGTAATGGTAAAACAACAAGAGAAACTTACGTTTCACTCTATGGTTGCAGATGTCGTTCTTTGAAACACACGCTTCCGAACAAGACACCGGAACCATGTCAAGCGCTTCTGTGTCTTTGCTAGAACGCACAAAAGGTCAAGTTAAAATCTGCTTTGCAAAAGATATTTTCATGAAATCTGATCTTTATAATTATTATCTTTTGAAATATCTTTTACAATGTTTAAGAATGATTTTATACTTTACCTTGAAGCAAAAGATATCTTGGAGAATATTGCTCCTTATTCTTATGAAACCAAATTTTTTTGAAACTATCCTTCCATCTTATTTGGTTTTGGTTATGGTAAAGATTTTGTGCAAGATATTTTACTTGTATTTAAACTCAACTTTCAGAAAATCATTCCAGATCTTTTCGAGCATTAATTTTAATCTAAGCATTTTGCAAATCTGTTTTAAGCATTCATTGTTTTTATTTGCAAAAACTTTTACAAAGGCCTTTGAAACGAATCTTGTGTTGTTTAATCATTACTCAAGTCAATTGTGCTAGCACCGTCTCATATTCGTTCTCTTGTGAACAATTGTCGAGACACAATTAGCTTTCTTTTGTTTGAGAGAAAGAGTGCAACTTGAAAAAGTTGTAGAGTGGTTAATATATTGTAATCCGGAGTAGGTACTAATATATTAATAAGAGAATAGTGGACGTAGGTCTCGGAGTGTGAGACTAAACCACTTCAAAACCCGCTGCGTACTTTACTTTCGTTTTACATTTTCAAGTATTTTTCATTTACGTATCACGCTTGATTTATAACGTTTCCACTACGTTTTCAGATAACTACTCTACGTTTCCAGCAAGTTTCTTAGCAATTATTCAGCGTTTCCAGCAGACTTAAGTTAAACGTGATTAACTCTAAGTCTTAGAAACGTGTCAAATCTTTTAGTCTTGAAAACTAGAAAAAGTTTTCAAGCACCCAATTCACCCCTCCTCTTGGGTACTTTTCCTTTAAACTCGGATCCATAGACTCTTCAATAATTATCACTAAAATGGTACGAAAACTATATAATCGAGTACAAACAAGGCTGACTTACAATAACTTATTGTGAGACTTGACTTACACAAAAATTTATTTGTGTTAATTTATAAGTGGATAATTTGCACCATTTACATGATATCTACATGATGAATTTGGGTTAGTTAGTGAAACCCTCACTTTATAACTTTTTAAAACTAAAGGAATTTACTTTTAAATTTCTGTCACTTTCTTGTTAACGTGAACACATGAATTGTGCGTGCATGCAAAGAATAATATGGATCAAATTAACATTATATATATTTACATTTATTTATGTAATTATTACATACATCTCGTCATAAATTACAAGGTGTTAACTTAAATTAAATACAATAAATTAAAAAGTAAAATGACTTTCTTTTATTTGCGGTAAAAATCACAATTCTTACCAACTACTACACCACTACTTGATTTTACTCAATTTCTTCGTAAAAAATAGACTTTTTAATTTTGTGATTAGTTGAAAACTTGAAAACCATCTCTCTTAAAAATAACGTGAGATGTCACTTTATTTTAATTCATACATGTTGATTTAAAATAGAAGAAAGTTATATTTCATATATGTGATATGTCTCACGATAATTTTATCAGAAACCTTTCATTGAAAAGTTTGTGATTTGTAACAATTTACGAAGTAATTATTACATGAAACACCTACCTTTAGACTTTGTTTTGATTTTGTAAATTATATTTGGGAAATTCCGTGATGTATCCTTATATATACCCTTACATTTAGAAAATACTTCCTCCATTCCGTTTGATTGTATACGTTTGGTTTTTTGACACTATTCACGAGTGAGGATAATGGTCGATATAATTTTTAACATATAAAATAAAACATAATCATGTGGGATCTTGTTTTAATTGTCTTTTCGAATACATTATTAATATCAAATTTTTATAATTTTTTGAAATACGTAACTAAAGATATGAACAAAAGAAAACGTGTATCGACGTACGTGCAAAAAGCAAACGTATAGAATCAAATGGAATGGAGGAAGTACTAGGGTATACCCTTAAATTTTAAGTTTTATCTGTATTATTGACCTTTATTCATGTTTTTGTTAATTGAACTTAGTAAATAACTCATTATACTTGATAATTCATCATTTTTCGTCTCCGACTTACTTTTATTGAGGTTAACAAATGAAGTGATGGTGTTTATACTGAAGTTGATGATGAATGTTTGAAATTAAGAATTAACGAATGTGACGGCAATTAATTGTTGTTAACAATAAATATTGTGATATAAGACAAATAATGGTTTAAAATGATAAGCTTTTGGTTGAATGAAGAATTTAAGAGCACCGATTGCTACATTTATAGGTTTAATAGACTGTTTAAATTTATGCTATGTTAAAAATAGTTATATTAGAAACAATACAAAAAAAATTAGGGTTATATCTGAGAAAAATTAAGATTGTCAGGGTTATACTGTGAAATACTAAAAGAGGGAGGGTATAACGTGGAAAACGAAAAAACAGAGGGGTACACTGCGAAATTTTCCATTATATTTTGTATATATAATTTTCACTTATATAAAGAACTTGATAAAAAGTAAATAATTTCTTAGTACACTTGTAAATAATGTTATTTTTATTTTCAAACGGATAAATAAAGGTAAAAACGAATTTGAAGTTCATAGATCAAGCAACTTAGAGTTTGTTTTTATTGTTTCAACAACTTTAAAAATTTGGATTTTTTTTTTCGTGATAAATCAATAGCATAATGTAAATTTTTTTTTTTTCTTAATTTAGTTCTTTTTAAAAAGATAAGATAATTTGCTAACTAAAATCTTTTGGTAACAAATACGGAGTACAAGGAATTTTATTTCCTTCTCGATATGGGAAAAAGAAATACACATGTATAATTTGTTCTTCATTTGTACTCGTACTATTTTTTCTCAATTATTGTTATCTATTAGATATACGGATTAAAACGGATTAACGCACGTAATACAAATTACTTTACTAAAATAATATTTAAAACTAAAATTCAGATAACAACGAACTGAAAAAAAAAAAAAAAAAAAAAAAAAAAAAAAAAAAAAATAACATACCGAATAATAAAATAATCTAAACGTCTTCCATTATATTCCTATAGCAACTTTGATAATAACCTTGTAATTTCACAATTTATCTTATTTTACTACGATACTAGTCATTATTATGTTTATCTACTAATAATATACGGTTAGATACCTTATCCAAATTTATTCAATGTTAGCAATTAAATTTAATATTTTACGCTAAACCATGATAAAATTTACAATTAATGACATACCATAAATATATAATATTAACTAAAAGATTTTGGATAAGACAAAGTTGTTAGAGAAAAATATAATCCTAGTTGTTTTACAACAACAAAAGCAAAATACAAATACACTATAAATACATTGTATATTCAGGTACAACATTCATCAATTTTCTTCAACAACAATTTTCTAAATTCAATTCACTAATATTTTTTCAGCATGGCTAGTTTATTAGAGAAAACCGCGTGTAATTTGGCGATTATTTTAGCAATTCTCGTCTGCTCGACGTTGGCTACCGAAGTTACACACGATGGACGTTCAATTCTCATCAACGGGGAACGTAAAATCATATTGTCGGGTTCTATTCATTATCCTCGTAGCACACCTGAGGTACGCCTTTGTCGTTAAGACTTATTTTTCGTAATATACTCCGTATAAGTTAATACGGAGTATATTGTTTGTGCTAATTCTTTATCCAAATATTTTATACTTTTACGTGTACGTGACGACTTACAATTTATATTTTTGTAGATGTGGCCGGATTTAATTAGGAAAGCCAAAGACGGAGGGCTAGATGCTATCGAGACATACGTATTTTGGAATGCACACGAACCCATACGTAGACAATACGATTTTAATGGAAATAATGATATTATACGGTTCATCAAAACTATTCAAGATGCCGGTCTCTACGCCATTCTACGTATCGGTCCATACGCTTGTGCCGAGTGGAACTATGGGTAATTTTTTTTGATACTTTGTATGTAGTATACTTTAATACGTTCTGATTTGTTTAATTTTACGATGATTGAGTAGATTTTTAATAAGTTAAATTCGAAGTATGTCTTATTCGTATGAGATTATATAAAAGTCAATATAGTTGACTGGTTGGCACATTACAAAAAAAATAAAATACCTTAATATAACAAACAATGGTGATTTTTATTTTTTTTGAAAAATATAACAAACAATGGTGATTTTTTTTTTTTTGGTTGTAGGGGTTTTCCGGTGTGGTTGCACAACTTACCCGGCATTGAGCTAAGGACGGCTAATAAAGTGTTCATGGTAATCATATTATAAAATTTAATTTTTTAAGTAATTTATTTTTTTGATAAAACTTTTTAAGTAATTATTAAATGTCTTTCATTTAAAATTTTCTAAATTAATAATGTTATATTATGTAGGATGAGATGAAAAATTTTACGACATTGATAGTCGACATGGTTAAAGAGGAGAAATTATTTGCTTCTCAAGGTGGACCAATCATATTAGCTCAGGTTTGTATTTTATTTAGAGTAACTCTAAATCTCTATCGTAAAACCGTGTCATGCGGATAATGAACACTTTATTTATTATGAATATTAATTTAAGTGCCGACAAATTTTATTAATATTTTAGTTTAGAATTTGCCTTTTATTTAAATTCCTGTCAATTAATTAAATTTAACAATAGAATACTTTATTTATTTAATGCATATAATTAATGTGATAATTATTATTATTATTAATATATATACTCCGTATATATTATATAGATTAGACCTGGCAAGCAGATCGGGCCGTGTCGGGTTGGTGTTCGTGTCAATGTTAAACGGGTCATTGTCCTCTCAACCCTAACCCGACTCATTTACATAATCGGGTCAATTGCCTCAACCTTAACCCGACCCATTTAATTTTTTCATAATCCAACCCGACTTGTTTAACCTATCTTTTGGTAGATCATTTTTAACCAATTTAACCCGTATAACCCATTTAAGTTTCTAACTTGCGCGACTTATGTATGATTCATTACCCCAAATTGTTAAAATAAATCTTGTGTTTTAATATTTTAGAGAGTTTATTGTCCTAATTAATCCGATTATGTCACTTTTAGATAATTAATGGGTTACTCGTGTCAAATTTGTGTCGGCAGACTTCAACCCTAACCCGTCCCATTTAATTTCGTGTCGTGTTCGTGTCGACCCAATTACTTAAATGGGTCACATTGTCTCAACCCAAACCCACTAACTTCGTGTCGAATTCGTATCGTGTTATTGTGTCGTGTCACTCATTGCCGCATCTAATATAGATTGAGAATGAATATGGGAATGTAATGGCACCGTATGGAGATGCCGGAAAAGCTTATATTGATTGGTGTGCAAACATGGCCGTCTCACAAAACATTGGTGTTCCATGGATTATGTGCCAACAAAGTGATGCACCTCAACCTATGGTATGCATTTTTCTAATTCAAACTATTTTAATATATTATACTTATAATAATACTCGTATTTTATCTAATTCGACGTAAAAAATTCATCCTCGTGATCTCGTTTGTCTAACGATATTTCTTTTAAATTATGAATCTGATCAGATTAATACTTGCAATGGATGGTATTGTCACGACTTTACTCCAAACAATCCCAACGGTCCTAAGATGTGGACTGAAAATTGGACCGGATGGTAGGAAATAATTATATATATCTCGTAGCTCGATTAAATTTTATATCGTCTTATTAAAATCCGACGTATATATCGTAATTAATTATGTTACTTTAATATAGGTTCACGAATTGGGGCGGTAAAATTCCTCATAGGACTGCTGAGGACGTGGCCTATGCCGTTGCACGTTTCTTCCAAACGGGAGGCACCGTACAAAATTATTATATGGTAAAAAAAAGGAAAAAAAAAACTTGACCTTTATTATTCAATAGATATTAAATATTTATTTTAATTTATTTTGTGACGTAAATACGACTTATAATTGTTTAAATAATATTTTTATCAGTACCACGGCGGAACAAATTTCGGTCGCTCAACCGGCGGTCCATATATCGCTACAAGTTACGATTATGATGCACCTCTAGATGAGTACGGTATGGGAACACAGCCCTATTTTTCTTCACCGATTATTATTTGTTACGGAGTAATTAATCATATACATTAACCTTAATTTATTTTGAATTTGAGTATATTTATTTAATTTGCGTTTTTGTTTTAATTAGGCAATTTAAATCAACCGAAATATGGACATCTTGAGCAACTTCATTCAGTCTTGCACTCGTTTGAGAAAGTACTTACGTACGGTGATATTGTGAATACCAATATGGGTAATTCAGTCGACGTAAGTATTATATAGTTCTTCCACCATTTTTAAATCGACATATTATTATGTTAAAATATACTTGTATTATACTCGTATAAATTACTAATCTTTTTCGTTTAGGTTACGAAATATACGTACAACAACGTCTCAACATGCTTCATAAGCAATGACAATACTACAAATGACGCAACAATTTCGCAAGACGGTCAAAACGTTACCGTACCCGCATGGTCAGTTAGTATTTTTGCAAATTGCAATAACGAGGTCTACAACACTGCTAAGGTAAGATATCATCTTATATTATACGAACTTTAATATAAATTTATAACGTCTCTTGTAAAATTCGCGCACTCAACTTATTTAGTACTTCCGTTTTTTTGAAGTTGTGAATCTTACGGTGAATTTGATATCATTGATTAGGTGAATACGCAAACATCAATAATGGTGACAAAACCCAATGAAGCGGAAGATGAACCGAGTTCACTTTCGTGGAGTTGGAGGCCCGAACACATTTTAAAGAACATTTTTCATGGAAAAGGCTCTTTTGCTAGTCACGGTCTTCTTGAACAAAAAGCCGCTTCTAACGATTCTAGTGACTATCTTTGGTACATCACTAGGTACGTAATTAACTTATATATGTACTAATCGATTGATCAATAGAATATTAAATATTAATTGATAATAATTCTTGATAAATGATAATTCTTGAAGTGTCGAATAGTATTATAAATCGATATTTGTTTTTTTCGCTTTCTGTTGGAGCAGTGTTAATCTTGATAAGGACGACATTATTTGGAGCGATGACATGAGGATTCGAGTCAATTCAAGTGGTCATGTTCTACACATTTACGTTAACGGCCAAAATCTTGGTAAAATTAACTAAATTATCCAATTAACGAAAATTTGGTTATTTTATAATTCTTTTGCATATAAATACTCCGTATTTATATTCAGAATTTCAATTTCTAATTTTGTATTTGCTATTCAGGATACGAGTATGCAAAAACCGATGCATATACCATCAATTCGTACGAGAAGAAGATCAAATTGAAGCCCGGGAATAATGTAATTGCACTTCTAAGTGCAACCGTTGGCCTGAAGGTAAAAAAATAAAATTATAAAATTTCATAAAAAAAATCAACTCAATTTAACCGTAGGAAACTAATTTAATTAATGTTGATGTTGAATTGTAGAATTATGGCGCCTATTTCGACATGGTACCCACGGGTATAACGGGCCCGGTAGAGTTGCTCGGGATTAGAGGTGACGAAACGGTGATCAAGAACTTAACATTACATACATGGTCGTACTCAACCGGTCTACAAGGCCTAGATCATGATATGTTGTTTAGTGAAAAGTCACTCTATACGACTCGATGGAGGTCATCAAGTGATAACTTCCGCACTAATACTACCCTGACCTGGTACAAGGTACGACTATTTTCTTATTATATGAAACGATTTAAACCTTACCGTTTGTGTATTTATATGGATAGTATCCTAGATTTTGAATTTAATGCGATAATTGTGTTTATTTCAGACGACATTCAAGCCACCACTAGGGACTGACCCTGTGGTTGTGGACTTATCGGGTATGGGTAAGGGTGCCGCTTGGGTCAATGGGATGAGCATCGGGAGGTATTGGCCCACTTTTTTAGCTGCAGATGGGTGCAGCGTAGATCCATGTGACTATCGAGGCAAGTATGACAACAATAAGTGTGTCACCGGTTGTGGCAAACCTACACAAACATTGTAAGAATCGACAATTATTTATAAATCATAATACTTCCTCTGATCAGTCAAATTGTTAAAACTGTTTTATAGCTGACTAAACTAAACATGTGAAAAATTGTTAGGTACCATGTACCAAGGTCCTTCCTAAGGGATGATGTGAATACGCTTGTTCTATTTGAGGAATTCGGTGGAAACCCGTCACAAGTGAACTTTAGGACAGTCACGACAGGGGGAGCTTGCGGAAAGGCCTATGAAGGCAACACTTTAGAGTTGAGTTGCAACGAAAAGGCGATTTCCGGTGTAAAGTTTGCTAGCTTTGGTGATCCACAGGGTGAATGTGGCTCGTTTCAAAAGGGGTCATGTGAGGGTACTAATGACGCTCAATCCGTCGTTAGCAAGGTAATTTGATTATAACAATTGCTCTAACAATCGATTAATTATGGCTAATAATAATTTTAATTGATTGGCACGAGTAGTTTATTAGTCGTTTTTTAAATTTAATTCTTGGTTTTTCGATTCGATTTTGCAGGCTTGTGTTGGTAAAGAAAAGTGCTCGTTGGATGTTAGTGAAAGCGTATTCGGTCTTGCTCAAAATAGTGTGAATAATGCTAAGAGACTTGCCGTAGAGATCGTGTGCTAAGTATAGTCGATTATGTGAAGAAAACGTCAATAGTTATAATTTTAATTTTCGTTAGATTTTTTTTATCATTACGAGGTTATTTTATCTTACAAATTAGAATTTTTCTTTATTACTTTAGTCATATTCGTATGACCTACGGAGTATTGTTTTAAATATATTTAAATTATTTTTGAACGAAATAATATTATACTACGTAGATAATTATATTTTGACTCTCATATCTAGGTAAGTATTAGAAGTTTGCATTACTTACAATTTTCTATTGAAGTTTAATTTATTTTTGGATCATGTAATTATGTAAAAATAGTCTTTCGTTATTAGATTTAATTTGGACTAAGTACATGTTATACTCCATAAAATCGTGTTACAATTTCATATTCCATATTATAAAACCAACACTAAATGAAGAGCCATGAGTATTCAATTTTTGAGATTGTTTTAGTGATTTTGAATTTAGTCTTTTTAAACTTGGCCCGTGTCATACCAAGAGATATGAAGTACGCAGTAGTAAGTAAATTGATTACTCCGTATAAATTTGCAATGGTATATTGTTGTTATTTTACTATAATTTAATTAAATTATTAACATAGCGTTTATTTAAAAATTTGCATTTAAATCTTAAAAGTGAAATTACTAACTTTATAAATAATGTGAGATGATAGTTGAATTTGAAAATTTCAACAACTAAAAGAAAGATCGATTCTTCGGGAGACGTGGTTAGAGCCCTTAGAGGTAAAAAAAAAACAAGACTGGTAAGGCTCCCGCCTTAAGACAGGATGTCAGGATGGGAGAGAATAAATTTAATACTTATATTAAATTCAATCCTTTTAGAACATTAAGTCTTTAATTAATTTGTTGATTTATTTCAAAGTACGGAGTGAAAAACTACTCCGTAACTTATAATTACCCAATATTAGTATTTGGTAAATTCAACTTTATTTGTAAACATTCATCACCGGCCACAATCCTTATTGAGTTAGAGGTACGAATAGTAGTACTTTTCTTATGGATTTAAGAATAGCAAAAAACTAATTGTACAAAAAGAAACAATGGCAAAAATAATAAAAAAGAAAAAAAGAAAGGAAAAAGTGATAGGAAGACTATATTTTGACTTGAATTATAGGTGTACGGAACAAATGTCAAGGTAGTTGGTAATTTGGTATAGTATTTCGGCTAATTCTTTGAAAGTTGACTCTCGTTGATTTCATGATAAACTTATTAAATTCAAAAAAAAAAAATTATGAATTATACCTACTTTATAATCACATTTTACGACTTATACCAACATAATTTTTTCTTCACGACTTATACCTAGTTGACTATTTTCATTCATAATCTATACCATTAATGAATTCCGACGAAAAAACGACCGTTATTGCCGGAATATTTGAATCTTATCCCCTTTAATTAACTAATGAAATCCCTATTTTACCCCTCTTACTTTATTGTTATAAACCCACCCTTATCCCTTTAATTCAAAATAAAATTCCCCTCTTACTTTACCAAGCTTTTTCGTTCCTGCTCAATAGTTTGTCATCTCTCTCCAGGTAATTATTTTTTCTTTCTTTAAATTTTCCCCTCTATTTTTTCTTCTTTTAAATTTTAAATTTGTTTAATTATTTGTTGATTCTATACTTTAATTTACTCTTCTTTTTATTTTTCCTTGATAAAAATCATTACTCTGTCTAATTAGGGTTTTCAATTTTTTTTTGCAGAAATGTCGAATAATAGTACATCGTCGTCATCCCGAAATTCAATTAAATGTAATTGTAGCGTTCCTGCGGCGTTAGTCACTTCATCAGTACTTATCATCAACCTACCACAAGTCATACTCAACCCATTTTTAATGAACCAAATAATAGGAATTGAATATATTTCCTATCCACTACCTTATTCACTTCATCAGTAATAAATTGATAGGTTAATCGGTTCGACATCACCTCCAGATTGAATTGCATCACTCCATGTGCATAATGAGTCTCCCCATTTTCGTAGATGAATTGCCCACTATGCATCAATCTGATGTCGATTTTGTAAGGCAATTCGTTCTCCATCCTACAAATTAAAGTTAACACGTTAGAACAAGTTCAATTATTTCGTTTTCCATCCTACAAATGTATGCACAAAATCTGAGAACTTCATGGTGTAAATACCCTAATTTCAACTCTAAAAAGATGAGGAATCGAAGTTAAATTACAGTCATTTACAAGAATCTCGAATCAAAAGCGGGAAATAAAAACCCTAATTTCAATTAAACTTCAATGAAATCAATTTTGAGTTCAATTAGATGTACATACCTGCTCTAATCTTGATGACGATGGCGATTACAGGCTACGCTGATGATTTGGAGAGAAAATTTTCAACATAAATTAGGGAAACATGAAGTAATCGTGCGTTGGGGGGATTAATTTGGGGTTTTGTTTTCACAGTAATTATTTGCAGAATTATTTTTGTTGGGGGAATTAGTTTGGGGGTTGTATTTGGGAGAAATATTGATGTCATTAAACAAGGGCAAATCGGGAAGTTCGTGTTTTTTTTAGTCGGAATTCATTAATGGTATAGATTATGAATTAAAATAGTCAACTAGGTATAAGTTATGAAGAAAAAATTATGTAGGTATAAGTCATGAAATATGGTTATAAAGTAGGTATAAGTCATAAAATTTACTCTAAAATTTTATTGTTAGATTCATGCATTTTTGGGTTACGCCTATCATAAGAGGAGAGCATTTTATAACATTAGGAAGTTTTATCCCAAATCTAATTGACAATGGTAGAAGTAGCCTCTTAACTTATACAGTAGTAAACTCTCTTTATTTTCGTCGATGTGGGACCTTACATGTGGTGGTTTTTCTTCACACGCCCCCTCACGTGTAAGGTCCTGAATGTTTCGTCTCATTTATCCCGGTCACACGACCATAGGATTTTTTCTATTTTTTATTTTTTTTTGTTACTCTTGGCCACCCGACCATGAATTTTTTTTGTTTTAGATCGGCATGGGAATGTTCTGACTTTTCGAACTCGCCGCAAGGGAACACCCAAGTTGGCCCAGTTTCGTATTTTTCATCCAGCCCAGGTTACACAACCACGAGCTCTGATACCATGTAGAATTTTGCAGAAGAAAGATAATTCATAAAAGAGTGTTGTATTATTTTTGAAAGATGTGTTCCATTGATTACATAAATTAAACTCTCTTTATATAGAGAGAAGATTATCTAAATTAGGAAGTACTCCGTACAACAATAATAATTATCTCATAGTACTCCCTCCATTCATATCCACACTACCACTATACCCTTTACATCCATTCAAATCCACACTACCACTTTCTATTTTCATCCCATATGGCCCACTTTATTCCTCCTCAAAACCCACCCAAATTCAATTAGTAAGTCCATTTATTATTATTTTTATTTATGAACTTCCATTATGTACAACTTATTTGTCCTTTTATTATTATTATTTTAATTTCTTCTTAAAATTTGTGCTAAAAGCAAACATGCTATGTTGATATGAATGGAGGGAGTATTTCCTAAGGATATTATATTCTCTAAATATATTACTATAATATTATCGTAATATTCTATATTATATTCTCTATCATCCCCCTCAAACTCATGGTAATTTTCTATCATCCCCTCAAACTCATGGTAATTTGATAAAGATTTCCATGAGTTTGCACAAAACAAGATATATAAACAAAGTTTTCATCTTCAATCCTCAATCCCCAATCTTCATCTTCGTAACTTGGTAAAGTGAACGAGTGTAATACTCGTCATATGGATTCGAACAAGAACGCTAAGTTTTTCGGACTTGTCGAATTAAAACGTCAAAAACACTAATCGAACCTGAAAATTCAGAAAATTATCCGTCAATTTCAATTTAATTTGGAGATTGTTAAGTTTTTCGAACTCTAATTTTTGTTGCGTAACAACCCGCGAGTAAATTTGGTACCGCTCTAACGACGTTAAAAATCAAAATAAAGAAAATATAATTTGGCATTGGGGGATTTTTATTCAACTAAATTGAGGAGAACTGTAGATTTTTTTTTTTTTTTTTTTTTTTTTTTTTTTTTTTTTGAATTTGATTACAAAATTTGAAAGTTTGTCGGTAATCTCGCCGACACCCACCGGTAGGGCAGCGAAGGTCTTTGATCGGTCCTCATAAGCCTAATGGCTCTGATACCATGTAAGATTCATACATTGGGTCTAGGTCACGCCCATCAAAAGGAGAACACTTCATAAGATTAAGAGGTTTTATTTCAAAAGCAATTGGCAATAGAAGGAGTGGCCCCTTAGCTTATACAGTAGTCATGAACTCTCTTTATCTTCGTCGCTATGGGATGGACCTTATTTGTGGTGGTTTCTTTCACACACTGAGTACATTATATAATCGGTGTTAGGTCTCCCTATAATATTTAAACTTTTGGTTGAGTTGGTTTCTGGCATAGTATTAGAGCGTTGTGAAGTATATAATCAGTCTTTAGCCTCCCACCATAATCTTCATGTTTTGGTTGAGTTGGACCTTACATATATAACTTAATAAAAATTTGGAAAAACAAAATAAACAATGAAAAAAAAATACTTGGATTCATTAACACGGCCACATGGTAAAGTTAAGAGTAGAGTTGAGTAAAGTTGAGTAGATATATTCCTTTGTTAGATTAACACGACCTTACATATAATCAGTCTTTAGCCTCCCACCATAATCAGCCTTTGAACACCCAAAAAAACAAAGAATACGCTGTGCCTTAAATATTTTCCTCTAAATAAATTAATTATTTTCTAAAAGATTTTACGGAGTAAAGTTGAGTAGATATATCCTTTGTTAGATTAATTTTTTTAACGATTGGATTATATACGAGTATCATTTTAAGACGAAACAATATTGTATCACTCATCCCATTTTAAGCGAATTCATAAAGTAAATTTGTGGATATAATTACTGAAAATATTGACCAAAATAAAAAGTTTATAAATGAAAAGAAAATGGTGAAATTTTCTTTTAAGAGCATCTTTGACGGTCTTCCCAAGGACGTGCTTGCAATATTATTAAAATACTAAGCATGTTGCCATTAGAGGTGAAATATTTTGTACTCCCTCCATTCATATCCACACTACAACTATACCATTTATATCCATTCAAATCCACACTACCACTTTCTATTTTCATCCCACATGGCCCACTTTATTCCTCCTCAAAACCCACCCAAAATCAATTAGTTAGCCCATTTATTATTATTTTTATTTATGAACTACAACTTATATGTCCTTTTATTATTATTTTAATTTCTTCTTAAAATTTGTGCTAAAAGCAAATATACTATGTTGATATGAATGGAGGGAGTATGTAGCTAATGAGCATTGGAGCTATACCAAGCTACGCATTTTGATTTATAAAAAAATTAAAAATAACTTTTCTCATTGGATGAAATTAATAATGTGGGTCCATACTAGCTACATTGATGTTGTTGTTTACCATTACAGAGTTTTGCAACTGAAATATCGAGTAGCTACAAAATCGATTTAGGACCTAATCTTTCCAGCTTATTTTCAGCTCATTTCGATTCGATTCATTCCATTCGATTCGATTCGATTCGATTCATTCCATTCGATTCGATTCATTCACTTCGATTCGATTCGATTCGATTCAAAGACATTTATGTTATAAATTTGAACTTCATTCGATTCGATTCGATTCGATTCATTCGATTCGATTCGATTCGATTCATTCCATTTGATTCGATTCGATTCGATTCGATTCACCTCGATTCGATTCGATTCGATTCGATTCAGCTCTAAAAAATCCAAAAGAACAGGTCCTTACACTACTAGAAAAAACCCCAATAGTGTCGCTGCAATAGTGTCGGTTCTAAATGAAATGACACTAAAAGTTGAAATGAACATATATGGTGTCGGTTTATGGTAGAAACGACACAAAAAGTTAGTGTATTTGTGGCGTTTATTAGAAAAACCGCCACAATAGCTTATTTGGTGGCGGTTTTAAATGAAACCGACGTAATATTTGCCAAAGTGAAATAACATATGGTGGCGGTTTTATATATAACCGACACTATAGATATAACATATGGTGGCGGTTCTTAAGGAAACCGACACTATAGCGAAATTGAATTGACATATGGTGGCGGTTCTTAAGGAAACCGACACTATAGAGAAATTGAATTGACATATGGTGGCGGTTCTTAAAGAAACCGACACTATAGTCACAGCCCACAAACAAAACTCATCTCCCCTTCACTTTCAACACTTTTCAATACAAAACACACAAACAAAACTAAGAACCGCTTCACTTTCAACACTTTAATCCGTCTCACCTTAATCACTCTCAACAACACTTCTCAGCTCCGTCTCAGCTCCTCCACCTCCGTCTCAGCTCCTCCACCTCAAGCACTCTCAACAACCGCACGTCTCCAGGCCACCACCTTAATTGAATTAGGGTAAATTTCTGAATTAGGGTTGGTTTGTGTGTTCAATTAATTGATGTTCAATTGAAACATTTTTGATACTCCGTATTGTGTGTTCAATTATATGTCAAATTGAATTAGGGTTTATTTGTGTGTTCAGTGAATTAGGGTTTGTTTGTGTGTTCAATTATATGTCAAATTGAATTAGGGTTTGTTTCTGTAATGCCTGAATACTGCATTTACTTAATTGTTTCGGTGACTTTCAGGTTATCGATGCAGAGAAAGCATCGTATGGTAATGACAATGTGATGCATTCAGTGATTCAGTTGGCACAAATAGTTATGCGTAGTGCTGTTGGTAAAATGCCTCTTGACAAAATATTCATGGAAAGAGAAAATCTGAATGTAAATATTGTGGTATGTTACCACCTTTCGTCTCCTATTTTTATTCTGCTATGCGTGGAAATTTGTTTCCTGTCCCAACAAGTATAACAATTGCTTTTATGAATCGTTATGTTTTGAAGTTGTTTTCTATGTGTACTACTCTTGCTGTGGCATATACATCGCCAACTTCTGTTGGTTTTCCTTGAGATTTATTATCCTCAGTATGATTAATGGTATGTGTCATTTTGGTGTCATGGGCTCAAATTGCTCTGTGATATCTTATATGGGAGTGTGGCATTTTGTTTTCCATTGTTTTCGAGTTCCCAGACTAGATGTCCGTCCTGTTTTGTTTATATTTATGACATTTTTGGTTCTAAGTCTGACCCTTCAATTTACCCCATGGATTTGTTTGCTATATTTCATGATCTTTATAAATTTGCAGGCTGCTATTAACGATCTTGCTACGCATTGGGGACTTGTCTGTCGTCGCTATGAGATAAGTAAGCTCAGTTTCACCTTCTAATATTAAGTCTAGCTAATTGATTTAATCATTCTTCTTAATACCATCACCATCACTCTTTGAACTTAATCTTGGAACTCTATAGAGGAGATCATTCCACCTCCTGGAATAAGAGACTGACATGGTTATGCAAGCGGAGCAGAGAGGAGAAAAGAGTCATAATTACCGAGGCGTAAGGTTTTTTTGCCCCTTTTACAATAATAATCATATACTCAACAATGGTCACAATAATTGAAACAATGGTCGGTCTCATTTTATCTCAATATCTTTACTTATGCTTTAAGTTAGTTGTTTCACACCTCAAGGTTGAAAATCCGTTCTGTTCTTCTAACATATTACCGCTCAACCTTTGGAATGGCCTATTCAACATCCGAAAAGCTTATTAGTTGCATTTCTCTGCGTGACAGAAAGAGGGAAGGCTGTCATATTGACTTACAGCGGCTAAGATTTAACTCAATCAACCGAGCTACGGGTTGATATTTTTATCTTTAGTCGATGTCATTTCTTTATTAGGTTGCAAATACCCTTTAGGCCTACTAGTTTGTGGTACTGATGTTATCGGTGTATGTAGGAGAAGCAGAGGCCATACGCATCATTGCAGAAGCCATTCAAGGAAATGGGGGACAAGCGGTTTTAGGGTTTTTTCGATTTGTTTGGGGCGTTCCTGTAAGTTATATTGAAAACTATAATCGATCTTTTGTTATCAATTTCAACGATTTTATTTGGTGGATATATGTTGAATTATTTCGTCGATTTCTCAAATTGGATCTGATTGTATGTAATTCGTATCATGTGATTGATGATTTCAATTATTTGTGTGATTGTTCGATGAGATTTGGAACTTGAGAATTTGCTGTGATTAAGATGATTATGAAGTTTTTGTGATTGATTTTGATTTACGTAATGTGGAAAAATTGGTCGATTGTATTGAATTACCATTTTCCTATGTTTTACTGTGTACCACTTTAACTAAATGACTACAATGGACTTCCTTTCGCAGAATCAAAAAGATATAAAGCTGCAATAATTAGGATTGACAGTCCTGGAGGTGATGCTCTTGCTTCAGATTTGTAAGTTTGCTGTATTCATACTTAGATATTAAATGATTTTGTAACTTTTTTTTTTGTTTGTGCTATATTCATACCCCATCTCTCTCTTGCGTGCCTATTAAATGTTGTTTGAGATCGATTGTTGTCATTTCAGCCAGAGAGAATTAGTGGTAGTTCGTATGATTATAGCTGTGACATTACAGAATCGTAGGAAAATTACAGAATCGTTACGTAGGAAAATTACAGAATCGCTACAGCTGTTGGATATTATGGTCAGTGACTCATCATTCCGCTCTTTTTCCTCAGGAAACTTTGGACTACGACATCTAAATTGCTAGTGTACGAGGGATGATTCTGGGCGAAAGTTGAAGGTCATGCACGGTGTGCAAATCCGGCTGAACGTACGTATGTATAGCTTACTGCACGTTAATGTAAATCTAATATAGCGTGGCTGCGGGACTCTCGAGTATGTAATTTGTACTAAGATACATACTATTGCCTTGTTCGATGATAAGTTTTTGGCCCTCCAATTTATAATTATGAGGATTGTGTTTCTGGAATGGTCTATTCATGTATGATATTTGTATAATTATATTTATCGAGGTATTGCCTAAATTTGGTTATCTATATTTTAATTATCAAAGTTTCAAGCTATAGTGTTGGTTATGGAAAACCGCCATTATAAGTTATTTACAAGCACCCTATTGTGGCGGTTCTAATAAAAAACGCCACTGTAAGTAACTAAAAATTAACCATATTGTGGCGGTTGTTGGTACAACCGCCACTATAAGTAAGACAAATAGTGGCGGTTCTAGCAAGACCCGCCACTATAGGTCTTGCCTATAGTGGCGGTTCTTGCTAGACCCGCCATCATAGGTAAGACCTATAGTGGCGGTTCTTGCTAGAACCGCCATCATAGGTAAGACCTATAGTGGCGGTTCTAACAAAAACCGCCACTATAGGTCTTACCTATGATGGCGGTTCTAACAAAAACCGCCACAATATGTTGATTTATGGTGTCGGTTTTCGAACCGACACGAATACCATACACGTCCCCCCTATAAACGTCATACCATAACCGCCACTATAGGGTTCTTTGAACCGCCACTATAGGGGTTTTTTCCACTAGTGTTAGTAATTCAAGCTACAATGTATTTAATTAATTAGTTGTCCATTAGAGGTATGTTGGAATTTTAGCAACGTAAGTATTTTGTGTTGTGGACCCGTAATTCCCGAACATGGTTTTTATATATTGAACGTTTAATTTATTTGATACATGAGGGGGAGAGGGTGAGATCAAGTAACTCCACAATGGGAGTTATGGACTACACACATACAAATGACTTAAGTGCCCTATTTATAAGAGGAACTCTTAGTCTAGATATTTCTAGGTAGATTATTCTACGGAGCAGTAACTTAGTAATATTCTAAGGATATCACTAGAACATTACATGTTCTAGACAAGCACTTAATAGATTAATCTAGATCAATTTTATTTAATATTTTTCTAGATTAATGTTCCAATAGGTACTCGAAGGAAAACGGGAAAAAAGGGAAATAGAGAGTAGTTTTTAATCATTTCTAATACGGAGTATAATATACAAAGTGAAATGGAGGGTTTTTTCCATTACTTTGTAAGGAGTATTTCAGTTATATTATATATCAACATATCAGTTGTTTAATAATTCGTTAGATGACGCTTCAACACATACACATACACATTAATTGTAAATAATCAATGGATCAAGATGATTTTGCTGTTACGTTCACTCGAATTGATAGATCTCCTCAAAGGCAATGTAAAGATAGCAATAATATAATAGGATTGTTGAATTTTCAAATCAGGGTTTGACTAACATTCTACAAGAGAAATTTGTACTTTAATTATTGTTAGATTTGTTCATTTTAACTTATTTATTGTAAACGTCACTTAAAGCTTTATTACAGAGTAATAAATTACAATCAACAAAAAAATACGGAGTACAAAAATTAAATACGGAGTAGAAAAAATAACCTAATATAACATGTTTTTTTTTTTTTTTTTTAAAAATTTATCCTTACTACTCCTTCTGTCTCAGTCATTTGTTTACACTTCTCACAAATTTCCCTCACAAAAAAGTTAAACTGTAAACAAATTACTGGAACGGAGTGAGTACTCGGCATAATAATAATTTATCTTCAAACAGAACTTTACGGCTGATCACAAGAGGTTTCCGGGACACTACTTGAAATTCAACACGAGGAACGTCCAACACTATTTATTAGTTTACTCTCACGTGATTCTAATATACAACATCTAGAAAAAAAAGTATTAAAAAAATACAATGAACGCGTACATTCTCACTTAATCTCACGTCATCACCCAATAGTCACTCTCCACGTGTCCCCTCTGACCACACGCTTCTTCACTCCTTTGACTCTCACTCTTCCTTTCTTCACTTACTCAATGACTATATATACTCTTTTTTTTATAAACAACCAACACACTACACACTTAACTAACACCATTTCTACACTTTCTCAACACACAAACAACAACAACAAGAACAAAATCGATATAAAGGACACTACGATATCATTCGTCGATATGGTGAAGAAGTCAGAGAGTGAGCACGAGTCGGTTGCTCGAGATTTGAATTCATCGGCTAAGTATAAAGGTGTACGAAAGCGGAATTGGGGGAAATGGGTGTCCGAAATTCGACTCCCTAATAGCCGGGAGCGGATTTGGCTAGGGTCCTATGATACCCCTGAGAAGGCCGCGCGTGCTTTTGACGCGGCCCAGTTTTGCCTGCGTGGCAAACAGGCTAACCTTAATTTTCCTGATAGCCCGCCTGATATTGCAGGGGGCCGGTCCATGACCCCCTGTGAAGTACAAGCTGCTGCAGTCAGGTTCGCGAACCTGGCTGCAGAAACAGCTGATACTAGGCACAGTACTGCCCGGTCTGATGATCTATTTGATCATCCGTCTGCTAGTACGTCTTATTCATCGTCAATCTCAAATGAGACGATACAAACGGAGAGTGAGGTGACGGGAGTTGATGACCCGTTTAGTGAGATATTGAGCTTGGGTGCGACACTTGGGTCGGGTAATTATGAGTCGGAATTTGGATACTATACCGGGTTCGAGGATTATAGCATAGCCGATGAATATTGTAGGACATTACAACCGGATAATTTTGATTGTGGCGTGGTCGAGGATATTTATGATACGTCGCTTTACCAAAATACGTGTCTTTGGAACTTCTAGAAATAAATTGAACATATTTTTAGTTTATTTAATTATTTATTTATTATTAGAGCGACTAATTGTTTGGATATTTATTTATTTTCCAAACCTACAAATAATTTGGTCGTAGTTTTGTAGATTGTATTTGGAAATTGGAATAGACAAGTCCAAAAGATGCGAAACCACAAAATGTAGTAAAAATGTGTAACGAAAGTGAAGTATATTAGGAAATTTTGTGAAGTCGTGGCTTTTATTTTACATATTCATTGATATTTATTGATTTGCTTGTTTCGATATACTCGGTAGGAGTATCTTAGGATGTACATAAGACAGTCCGACCCAAACTTTGGGGCGTTACAATACATGTTATAATCATAAAATAGGTCTGCACAAACCCGAGTGGAGAAAGAGCAAGTCAACTTTACAAGTTCAAGGGTAATTTACATTTCGCAAAATCAATTGGCAATCGGATGAGGACCCTTAGACTTAATAAAGCACACAAACTTTTCTTCCATAATCAATTTGGGACTCTCACATTTAGGCATATATTCTAACAGTACAGGGTAACTTTTTTCGTATATAAAGTTACTTTTGTCCAACAAAAAACGATTGTGGAACATATTGAATTGAATTTGTATGTGGGTTATGTAATAAAATAACATGTGGGTTATGTCATCAATTACAAAAAAGGTAAATTAATTATTTTAATAAAGTAGATTAGATCATGTTAAAGCACTACACATAGTGTTAATTTATTAAAGTAGATGTACTATTTGATGTTGGATGGTGATTCAATGATATTTGGAACATATTTAATTGAATTTAAACATGTGAAAAAAATGATTCACCGCGTGCAGAGACAAACAACACAAAATGGTGGCTATACTCTTACACCTACGAGTACGACAACATATATATAGTGGATATAATCATGTTGCTTTTACTACTCGATAATAATATAGACATGTACTACTCTCGATCGTCGTTTGTTTCTGATTTGATTTTTCCTCACAAAAAAGTAAACAATTCATTAAACGGAGTATCTTATTATTATGGATTACGGAGTACTCGTATTTGTTAAGAATAATTTTTAATTACTACGTCACTTATAAATATATATTACGTTTGTTTTATGTATTTGTGTACCGTCAAAATGAATTCTCACGTACTAACCTCTCATTTCTTTTGATCTTCCCACTTGTTTATTAAATGAGTGTATTATTTTAATCAAGTGGGAAGATCAACAAAAATGGGAGGGAGTATAACTATAGCAAAGATCAACTGTCGTTGCTATTATAATAAACGTCGTTGAGATGTTGATTGAGCTAAATGACATAAAAATTTATGTTATTATAACATAATTTTTTAATTATGCTGATTTTGTGTGATGTTTTAATAACGTAATATGTATGTTATAATAATAAAGAAACCATGTTACCATTAAGGAAAATGACTTTGCGCCACCCGGTGGTACTCACTTTGAGTACCACCGAGGGTATTACTGTAATTTTGTAGCATATTTTGGTTTCCCTCTTAAAATTTTGAAATTTTTAGTGAATATTTGTAAAAGGGTAACAAGGGAATTCACATTATTTATTCTTTTTTTTTAATTAAAATATCTAATTATTTTACTCCCTCCGTTCCAGTGGTTTGTTTACAGTTTGACTTTTTTGTGGGAGGGATCTCAGTTAAGTGTAAACAAATGACTGAGACAAAAGGAGTATCTTTTTTTATTTATTATTATTTTAATTATTATTTTAAGCAAGTTGTTATCAACGTAATAGTTTTACCGCACAAGTAGCATGAGGTTTTGCTTTGTTGTAACTAATTGATTTATAAAGTTAAAGTAATTTTATCACATTGTACGACCAACGTAATAGTAATTTTCTTCCCTCTTATTTGTACGACCAATTTGTTAATATTACAATTTATGTAATAAAAATTTATATAGGTGATATATCAATCAATATCATCCGTTTCGGTCAATAATTTACGTTTATGTTTTGGACACAATTTTTAAGACGAGAAAGTATTTACGGGGTAAAATTATTCAATATATATCATATAAAATATATTCAAACAATATTGTTAAACTTGTCTTTATGAGTATATTAAGAATATCAACTTTTATAGGTTTTAAAATTATATAACTTAATATATTAATAATATAAAACAAATGTTGGTAAACGTGGAAAAAACAAATAGAAACTATTGACCGGGACAGAGTAACTAATATTATAAACTTATGGAGTAATATTGATCAATTAAAGTTGTTTAAATATTTCATATAGAGTTGTAATTGAGTCGATCTGATACCGAGTTGTTGGGGTGAGCTCGAAATCATTTTTGATTAATTTTCTCAAGCTCGAAATAGAATCAAAACTAACCGAGCTCAAAATTTTAAAGTTCAAAATCGGTTCAGAACAAGTCTGGAGCTCAACTTTAACTCAATTTGTGCTTTGTTGATTATATTTTTTCTACTTTTTGTGAAGTCAATAAAAAAAATTATATTCTATGCAAAATCACAATCATATAAACAATTAAAATGAACAACAAATTATTAAAAAAAAATAAAAAAAAAAATTATTTCTTCATCCATTAATATGAAAACATACCTAACTTTCTTTAAAGTTTTACAGAAAACTCTAAAGAATATAATTTGGAAATTATTTAATTTCTTGAATAATACTATATGATTATCTAATTCCTGATATTTCAGTTGTAAAGAATTTCAAACCTACAAGGATGCAATCTACTGTAGATACTACTAGATTATTTAGTTTTTTTTTTTTTATTTAAATTTAAATATTATATAATCATAATAAATGAAAATATTAGAGAATTACAATATTGCCCTTAAAGTTTTGGCGCAAAAAAGACAAGTTTTTAATTTATTTATTTATTTTTTTTTTTTTTAATTACGGTGGCACTGAGGTCAGTACCACCGGGTGGCGTAGTATCACATTCCTACCATTAATTGACAATAAAATGAAACAAATTTGAAAAGCAAGAATTCATCCACCAACCTTTTCTCGACGTAATTTATAGGATTAATTGTTAACTTCTTCCTAGTCAAGTACAAATAATTTTCATTAAACCAAGCCTCACTACATACTCTTGGAAATAATTCTACATTTGCTTCCTCACAAATAGTACAACAACAATCTACTACGGAGTACATTATGACTTAAATTACACTTTTATGCTACAGTAGCGTAATCAGACGCGATACACTGCTGGTTAAACTTGATCGATACATCGTAAAAGTTCCCGACATAGCTTTCAAAATACAGTCTCGGGAATATTCAAAACCTTTACAAAGCGACTAACATTTGATATGGTACACAAGTATTTCAGTGCATTATGTTTTCGCAACGCTATATTACAGACATTGTTGCACCAAAAACAATGGAAGAGACGATATGTCTTCATACTTCCCGATATCCTTTGACATTGTGCTCGTGCAATGATAGTGTGCATACACTTTATACGTCGCGCTTTGAGATATAGCACACACGGCTGTACATTTTGTCGACCAAATGTATGATCATCGATCAATGCTACGACGACTCGGTTGTAGTTCTCTCTGTTTTGAGAAAAATACGTCATTTGGTTAGAAATTTAGGTTAGAGGGAAATTTGAAAAATGAGTCCATTTTCCGACATAGGGAACATTTGGAAGGAAAATATGCCTCCGTTGTTCCATTCATCCCCAAAAATCTTGTCGAAACAATATAAGCTTTAAAACTTTCGCCCAGTGAGTGTGGAGTCAAACAACATTTGAACTTCGAAGACTATCGGTTAAATGAAGCGGCTGAGTTATCGTCATAATGACCTTTCCAAGCATTACCGCTGCTAGTCCCGCTAGACGCTTGATTTGGTATAGGTGTGTTACCCAAATCTCCGTCTAGACTCATTTGTGTCACCTCGGCAGATGAAAGTATCTTTATGCTTTGAACGCAATTCACAAATTCACTGAAAAACATGTATTTAAAGGTTAAGATCAAAGACAATAAAGAAGAAAAACGACGCGAAGGAGAAAATTATATGCCACTTACTCCCACGGGTCATCTCCGACAAGTAGTATGTCGTTTTCAAGATCAACGTAAACGAGTTTCCAGTCTGTTCTCTGTGGATCTTCCAACATTCCTTCAATGCCAAACATGCGAGCAAGATCACGCCTTAGCTCGTCATACCCCTTGTAACGAGTCACATCGATGGATCTTCCAACTGAGCCACGCTTTTGAACCTTCATGAAATTCAAAGACGCAGAAATAAGTTCATGATAACAGATTAGGTTCCTGAAGTATAGTTCACATGACAAAGAACTTTGTAGCAGCATTTACTTTGATACATGATGAGAAATTGAGAATCAAAAACTATGTCACTAAAATTCGGCCAAACAGTTGGGGAAAAGTATTAAGAAAAAATATCTCACTACGAAAATGAAAGTCGGGTAATCGAAATTCGAATGTACTCCGTAAAATGTGACTAATTTCAGCTGATCGTGATCACTATCAACTGTATAATGTAACCATTATTGAGAGGAAAACGGTGGCCATGTTTTAGTCAACATGGTTACGTCCAACCTAAATATTGTCACATTTTACGAGTCAGAAAACACGTCTTTAACTGTGTTAAAGAAAGACTGTCTTTCACGAGACTTACACCACACTTACCAAGTGGAGTATCTAACATCAATACATATTAAAGTGTCAGATTAGAACGTGTGCTCAAAGAAGATAAATAGTACACAAAAAAAAAAAAAAATAACATGAAAAACTAACCTTCGTATAAGTCCTCATACGCTGAGTTTGGCTCGGCCAAATCCCACCACCCAGCACTGCAGGATCATTCATCGCGACATCATTGGAACACCCCGATTTAAATGGCATATTTGGCACACCAAATGTCTGAGAACTCAACGCAGCAGCCGACAATTCGGTTTCAATGTCTCTGGGACCACCATTGTAATCAGAAATCAAATTGTGTAGATCTTTTCCTGAATCAAAACCCCTCGACAGCAACGTATCAGGAGTAAACCCGTCCATCGCTGTTGGAAGAGGATGACTGTTTCTCGGATGAGATTGCACATCGCTGTCTAACCCAAAGTTCGGCAACGACAGGTTGTGTTGAAGTCCACGTGCATCCAACCCGTATGACGTGACCGAGGAACACGCTTCCAGTGGATCACCAATGGTGCCGTTGAACCTAGGAGGTTCTACCACTTTTGGGACAGGGATTTCATTTTTTATCCTAACATCAACCTGCTGGTTGCGACTCAAGAAGCTTGATGGAGGAATCTGGCAATTATTTGCAGAAGGCGATGTCGAGCATGATGGGATATCCACATCAGTGGGAACAGATTGAGATCTCGTAATAGCTGTTTTCTGCATTCCTTGAAGCTGCTGTACAGTTGGAATTTGTTGAGGCATAAACGATGACGTGGGCGTACCAGTAACGCCAACTTGTTGTGGCTGGTACTGAGACGAGGTGCGGTTTTGTAGAAGCTGGTTTTGCTGAGAAGCGTGCTGTTGTTGACTAGTGACTTGGGGCTGCATCTGTGAACTAACAGGAGACAGCAGATGGTGCGACGATTGCGGGTATGACTGTTGACGTAGTTTCTGGAGCAGCTGGAGTTGAAGCTGGTGGTCTGACATGTTCTGAGAAGCAGGCGCTCTTTGCTGCTGAAATTGCATGTCAGGTGGTATTGACGTTAATGAAGCCTGGCTATATCCAACCGACTGTTGTTGAAGCTGAGTATACATCGACGATTGTGCCAGATTCTGGTTCTGGCTCTGGTTCGGGTTTTGGCTCGGAATTTGGTTCTGGCTTACGGTCTGATTTGGGTTTTGATTCTGGTTTTGGTTTTGGTTTTGATTTTGTTTTTGGTTTGGGGAAACAAGACCGCTATTCACAAAAGTTGATTGCGACATTTGTTGCTTCAGTAGCGCAGGTGGCTGCTGTTGCTTTTGCAGTTGTTGCTCGTGTAATTGTTGATGTTGTTGCTGCTGCTGTTGCTGTTGTTGTTGTTGCTGCTGCTGCTGTTGGTGTTGTTGTTGCTGCTGCTGCTGCTGCTGCTGCTGCTGCTGTTGGTGGTGTTGTTGTTGCTGCTGCTGTTGTTGTTGTTGCGAGTTAAGTTGCTGAAGTTGTTGTTGTTGAGACCAATTAGCAGGTTGCTGCGGGGGCAACTGACCAAGTTGATTCTGTTGTGACGACTTGTTAAACTGAAAACCAGGCACGTTCAAAGTCGGAGATTGAAAGTTAAGCAGCTTCGACGGATCGTCAACACCAAGGTCACCATGCAAGGCCGAGGCAGAAACCATTGATGGGAACAACCCAGGTTGTACACCGGAAAACTGATTATTTTGCTGCATGCTCATCCACTGCACGAGACTCAACCCCGGAAAATTAGAGTTGGGAACGTCCTTCACCCCGAAATTATCGCCTAGCCAAGGCATCCCTCGCTTGAATATGCTTTCTATGTCTGACTCATCATCTGGCAATCCCGGTTGTTTTGGAAACTTTGGTCTGAAAAATGGCGGAGGGCATAAGTAGAAGGGGGTAACCACGGGCTCTATATCCCATATCGAGACTCGGCTTGGTCGTTCTCCAGTTGTTGATTCGTCCCAACCAACCTATCAATAGTCGGTAAGTTAGAATTGGAAAACATGACACATGCGACACATGACAATAATACGAATGTACGACACTATTAGGACATGTTCTCATCTTATTTTTTCCTGAACGTATCACACACTTCAAAAAACTTTAGAGGCCCAAGAGGTTGTTCGTAAATGATCACTATGAAAATTGCTTGAAGAATTGAATAAAATGACTGTTACTTCACAATGAAAAGAATCACAGCCAATTCTACGAGCCAACTTCCGCTATTCCATCATAAAACGAAGAATCGATTCTTAGGAGTAGTACCTGAAGGTTACGCCATTGAGAGTTTTTCCATCGGACTGGATCGAGGTCACTGATCCCAGTAATGGTACCCATGTATCGACGTACGCCACACTCCTCCGTCTCAAACATCATCCTAAATCGCATCCCAAGAGAAACCTGCGTGTACATCGCTTTGTTGTACTTTGCCAACGGTACTACAAACTCGGCTGGACTAGCCCTGTTAAAACACATCAAATATTCAAATTTAAGGGGATATAATCCAGATAAATTATTTGTAAAGTAATAAATCGTAAATATACCTCGGGTTATAAAATATCGTAAATGGACTGTTGTTAGCGGCAGCATGAGCTGCAGCAGCGAGAATTCCAATGTGCATGCTGTCACTAGATATAACAGATGATGCAAGCGCAGGCTGTTGTCTGTTTGAGCGTCGGATACCTAATAGAAATTGCGATTTTTCATCTCTGCAAGAAGGAACGAAATCAGACGTGGAAATAATCAATGACGTTACATAAATGATAAAATCAAATTATGTAGAATTATCGATCTTTCATGTATACCTTATAAAGAGAACAGAATCGCCAGCAAACAGTCTTTTCGAGCTAACAAAAACGCTCCAGCCCGTAGTCAGCAAGTGCCTTTTTGGCTGACCTGGAATAGAGACGTGTTATCTACTTAGTTTTATTTGCATGCTATATACTCCAGATAAAAGAATACGACTTAGTTAGATGTGCCATATTTGAATATCGGACTGAATCTTACCGCGATATATATGTTTGAATGTCCACGCTTGGCTATGTAAATCCTTAGCAACTAGCTCTTGAGAAGGCGGTTGCATGGTGAAATCCTGTCAAATAATTTCTCGGTAAGCAAAATAATTCACTCTAAAAATAACTTTTAAGTTAGAATATCGAATTAGACGCAAAATTGAAATTTCCAAAATTCAACTCACGAGAGGGGGGAAGATCTTCTCAGCAGCTCGACGAGGTACAGAAAATCCGCCGTGTGTACTTGTATCACTAGCCGTAAGAGTTTTGCAGAAAAACTCTGCAGGCTGTCTACTTTGTTTCAGGGCCATTTCCGATGCCAGCAACGCATCCCTGTCATACTGAGAGATTGACGCAAAGCTAAATTACTATGAAAGAGAATTAGAAGCAATCATCCTTATTTGTATGCTTGATGTTTTAACGGGAGTATATTTTCTCAGAAGGGCGTACCTTGTTAACGGGCTGAAGAGTCATTTGTGCGTACACTTCATCTGTTTCTGGATCAGCCTGGTATGCACCGTAACATAAAGTCATAAACAGCTTGAAGAAGGTTCCTCGTAAAACACATGTATACAAGGAAAAATATACTTCCTTTGATTTTAAAAAACAACTTGCCATTTTTCGGTTTAACAAATTTATGACTACATACGAGTTCCTTTTTTGGTTAAATTGTTGGTTGTAAAAAACATATTACCCTCGACATGGTGCACTTACACTTTTGCATCCATTTTTACGGTTTTCCTTAGCTATTGTGTAATTTTTGGAATGACAATAAATTGGAGGAGAGTTCATTGATCAACCACATGACTACTAAAACAATACAACAAAGTTTGAAGCTAAAAAGAAAGATCAGAAGAGACATGGAAGCTACCATACATGTAGTGCAACATTCTGAAGCATGCAAATCAACTTTGAGGGAAGGTTCGGATAGCTCGGAATACTATCCGTCTCTTTTTGCATAGAAGCAGCCACCTGAGAATTTCATCATTGTAGCAACTCATATAAGGATCAAGAACACAACACGCTTCAAAACGTTGAATATAACGAAATCAACATACTTGCTCACTATGGCCTTGTGGGAAGTAAACCACCAGACTTCCGACAGGAGGCATTGCTACCAGTGGTCCAGCACACGCGTGCCATAACTCCGAATTATGTACTCTCCCCTCTATCGTCAATCAAAGTGATGCAGTCAGCAAAATAAAGAATACCCGTACTTAACTGGCACTACAAGTGCACCAACAATTTAAGGACAAGTAATATGCATCGGTACAAGCATACACATAGTGACGATCATACACAGCCTATGTCAGAAGGATTCTGAATTGGCTCGTAACATAAACTGCAAACACAAATAACGGAATTTGCTAATGTTCGTTTTCCTCCCCTCCAAATCCCTCCCTCTAAACAGACTTTTGTACTTTTTTCCAAGTCTCAGACTATGTTGAGGCATACACAGCGGGCTTATAGAACAAGTGAAACAGACATAAGCGCTTGTCAAGTGAGTTTTCATCCTAAAACCAATTCTACCGTCGTCTTTTCACTGTTATTCTACAACACAGTGTCAATACTCCCACGCACATGGGAAGGGGTAAGGCTGCGTACATCTGAATTCTCGTCTCGTTTACACACACAGCACAGAAGGGATGATCATCAGTATTTTTTTAAAACTAAATAAAATAAAATAAAATAAAATAGGGCATGAAAAATCTTGACCTCACAAATGAGCTAAAATAAAAAAATGTCAACTTCAATTCAATAGTGTAAGGACAAAAACCAAGCTGTATTATCTCTTAATTATTGATTTGTTGTGTTCTTGTCCCCTAATTGTAATTTCAGACCCAAAAAAAAAAAAAAAACTAAAAAAAATAATTATTATTATTAATTTATTTCTCAAAAAACTACCAATTAAAGTATGATTTTCCCAGATCATCATCACTGTAATACCATTTAATTAAATTTTAAAAAAATCGAAACTTTTTACTGGTTTTTTTGATTTCATGGGTGAATTAGCTTGAACCCATTTCAGATCATACAAAAATATTCGAAAATGAAAGACATAAACTCAAAAATAAATACAAATAGAGCAAATAAAATGCAAAATTAATAAAAACTAAAATTAATTAATTAATTAAAATTGAAAGTAATTATCACCTTCAGCTGAATTTGCCATGAAACCATTTGTAGGAGCTTTCATATCCGTGATAATAAATTTCCTCAACAACCCAAAAATCTCACTTGTTATTCGATTTTCTTCACCCAAATATTATTCAAAAAAATCATGAATAATTAATTTTAGCTTCAAACCCTCTAAAAAAGAATCAAATTAATTCCCACATTCTACACTTCAATTCACAAATACTTCACACATACCCACTAATTTCTGCTCAAAATTAATCACCACCCACACAAAAAAATAAAATAAAGGAGAAATCTTTGGCAAAAAAAAAAAAAAAAACAATTTGATTCCTAAAAAAAAAAAAAAAAAAAGCTCGTGTTATTTTGTTCGAAGGGTAATATAAATTAATTAATCAAAAGTCACGAAAAAAAATGTAAAGAAAGTGGTAAGTTTGGTAAGAAGAAGTAAGGCGTCGGAAAAAGTCGACGGAAATTGGAAAAGTGTCGGGAATGATACGCCTATGAGAGTAATGAATTTCAGAGAGAAGGAAAAAAAAAAAAAAGAAGAGAAAAGGAAAGCGCCGGAAAATGAGAAGGAAAAAAAAGAGTAAAAGTGGGAAAATAGGCTTTTCAAGGGAGTGAGAAAACTAATGCGAGGAAAGCCAACGTTCAACACTCCGGACTACGGTCCCTCTTCTATATTATCCGGAATAATTTTCGTATAAAACCGTCTTATAAATATGATACAATTTATTTATTTTTTTTAGAAAAAAAAAAATTATAATACTCCCTCTGTCTCAGTCATTTGTTTACAGTTTGACTTTTTTCCCCTCACAAAAAAGTCAAACTGTAAACAATTCACTGAAACGGAGGGAGTAGAAGAAATGTTAAATAAGAGTACTATAGATAGTCTTTCTGATTAGTGACTGTTTTTGATCAAATTATTTTATTATATGAAGAAAAAGAATGTTAATTAGTGTTTAATCTGAAAATCAAAAGGTAAAACCGACTGAAACATAGGAATATAATACAGTATAGACGTATAGTGAGTATAGGGAAGTTATTCGGTAGTCATTGTTGAAGAAATTTCATCTTCGAATCTATTGATTTAATCTACTGATTTAAGTAGAATAATTTTTTTTTTTGTCGTCTTAATAAAATTAAAAGTAGTACTCCGTAGTAGATGTCTTCTTACTTGACTAAGATGTTACATTTAAATATTGATAGAAATTCCTTTATCAACAAAATAAATTATGTATATTATTTAATTTTTGCTTGAGAATGAAAAGGAAAGAGTATAGTAAGTAAAAATTGGTAAGATGACGAAGAAGAGCACTAGCCGCAAAAACGGGAGATTGAGGACGATATTTCAAATATCATGAACTCATATTTCCGACATTATTATGCAAGCATTTATTAATTTATTGTAAATTAATTAATGCCAAAATGGTCTAGACTTACACAAATTCTTGTTTGAGACCAAGAACCTGCTTGTTTGGTAAACTGTCGGTCAATTCGCTTTCCCTTTTTTTTTTTCTTTTTTTTTTTTCTTTTTTTTTTTTTTTGAAAATTTTTTTAAGACCAAATTTTTTTTTTTTTTAATCTTTTATCGAAAATCGTTTTTATAGGGTAATTAAAAATGGTAACAAAGTAGACAAAAATGGTAACATATTATATTATATTGGTAACATATTATGAGACCTCGCTTTAAATCGGTTTGTTTTCCTTAAAAGATAATGTTGTCTTTTTCTACAAACAGTGAACCATTTAGTATAATAATGTTACCATGTTAGGTTTCAGTGTTTGTATTTCTTAAAAGATAATGTTGTCCTTTTATATATACAGGTCACCCTTTACTACAACAATGTCACCATCTCATTTTTCAGTTTCAATGGGTTTGTTTTCCTTGAAAGAAAATGTTGCCCTTTTATACAAACATGTCACCCTTTAGAAAAACAATGTTACCATTTTATTTCTCAGCTATTCCATGGGTTTGTTTTACTTGAAAGAAAATGTTACCCATTTATGCAAACAAGTCACCATTTACAACAATAATGTTACCATCAGATTTAATTTAAATCCATCAGATCACAAATAATGTTACCATCAGATTTACAACAATAATGTTACCATTTACAACAAAAATGTTACCGTCTTTCTTCTTCCCCCAAATCCCAGCAAAAAAAAAAAAAAAAAAACGAATACAACAAAAAAAAAAACGAATACAACAACAACTTAAACCCTAATTTTCTCCAAAGTTTAGATTTTTTACCCAGAAAAATTCATCAAATGACAAAAATTCAACAAACAAGAAAAAAGTGAAAAAAAAAAAACAAATACGGTGGCAACGGAGGTCGAAGACGGTGGTGACTGTGGTGTCCACGGCCGAGGTTGAAGGCGACAGATCTGGAAACAGAGATAAGGAGGACGGCGGCTAGGGGTGTGCAAAAAAAACCGAACCGATAAACCGAACCGAAAAAACCGAGAACCGCACGTTTTATAGGTTCGGTGAACCGAACCGTTAAGGAATAATGGTTCGGCGCACCGAACCGTTAAAATTAACGGTTTACGGTTCGGTTTAGGTTCGGCATTTTTAGTTAACGGTTAACCGAACCGAACCGTTAAGAGCAAAAATATAAATAAATTATACTTATATATACAAATTAAAACATAAAGTTTAACTTTACAACTTTCATCAAATTTCAAATATCAATTATTTATTCTACCGTATTTTTCTAGCACTCAAAAGCCTCATCCTCGTAAAATAAAATCTCATATGCACCCCTCTAGCTTTAATTTTAACATGTTTATTGCTTTGTTTTTGTTCAATACGCATTTTTGAGTTAAAACATTTATAAATTTTCTATTTACTACGGAGTATTATTTAGTTAATAATGGTATATTAGATGTGACATTTGTAATTTGTCGTTTTTATTTTGGACCGTTAGTATGTTGTTAAAGTGCGTCGTAATTAATAATTAACTTACATTTTTTTTTAATTTGACAGAGTAAACTAACGGTTCGCGGTGAACCGCATAACCGAACCGTTAAAAAGGTGAACCGAACCGTATAGTAACCGTTCTTAATGGTTCGGTTTAGGTTCGGATTTTTTCCGAACCGAACCGTACACGAACCGTAAAAATTAACGGTTCGGTGCACCGAACCGTTAATGAACACCCCTAACGGCGGCCACGGTGGTGTCGACATCAACAACAATGGCGACATGAGTGAGGGTGAGGGTAGGAGAAATGGAAAGAGAGAGAGAGAGAGAGAGAGAGAGAGAGAGAGAGAGAGAGAGGGAAACAAAAAAAAATGAAATGGGAGAGAGGGTTTAGGAGGCAGGAGAGGAGAGGAGAGGGTATTTAAGCAACCCTAATTGGGTCCGACCCGTTTCTTGTGTGAAACGGGTTTACCCGTTTCACACAAGACTTATTGCTAGACTTATGATTGTATCAAGGGAGTATAACTTTGTGCTAGTTGTAGAAGACTATTTGATTGATCATTTATAAGAAAAAGGTTTACAACTACTCTGTGTTGGTTATTAAAGATTAAAATTATGTTAAAAATAAGGGTTTTTTGTCGGATGGTACCTTTTTATTTATGGTGATTTGTGAGATAGTACCTTTAATTTTATTTTTTGTTTTCTGTTACCTTTTATTTTCAATTTTTGTTATAAACTACCAAAATATCGGTTTCCGGCGTAGGAAGTCAAATTTCCGGCTAGTCTGACTTTTGACCCTCTCTTTTCTTCAATGTATTATCTACTCCTCAATATACCCTAATCTTCATCCTTCAATCATCTTCTCCAATACATACTCTACTCTTTTTGCTTCAATCATCCTTTGACCCTCTTCTTTTTCACCTTCTCCATTCATTTATTCACAAAAAAAGCTCACAACTTTCTCAAAAATGGCAGTTTCTGAAACTCAAAGCCTTAATTTATTATTCAAATCCCTGAGCTCTTCTCCGTTTTTGCCACGCAAAAAACTCGATCTTTCGTTGAAAACGTTGGATGTTTTGGGAAATCAAATCAGCGGTGAGCAAATTCATCCTTGAGATTTGTCAAATGGGTGTAAAAATTTGGGTCATTTGATTATGAAATAGAATAAATTAGTTGGATTTTTAATCTTGCAAAATGCTCTAAAGAGTACTTTATTCCTATAATTTTTGGACTAAAATTCCAAAATTTGGGGGTCATTTGTTCTACCTATTGACGTGTTCTTGAATATGTCGAAATTGCAAAAGCTAAACCCCGCTTTTAACTAATTTGAGGTGGAGAGTTTGAAAGAAAGATGGGTTTGAAAGACATGGTTTTGAAAGAGCTCTACAAACAACGCGTTTGAGGATGAAAACATGATTCGGAGTTCGTGGACAAAAATTTGAAGAAAGAAAGATGAAGGTGAAAGCATAACAAAAATGATGGTGACTTTGGTAGTTTTTAACAAACTAAAACTTGAATAAGGTAGCTTTTAACAAAAAGTTAAAGTGCCAAATAAATCTTCTCATCGGAAATTTGAATTCGTACGCCGGAATTCGATATTTGGTAGTTTATAACAAAAATTGAAAATAAAAGGTACAAGAAAACAAAAAAATAAATTAAAGGTACTATCTCACAAATGACCCTAAATAAAAGGTACCATCTGACAAAAAATCCTAAAAATAAATACTCCATATTTCATACGGAGTAGTAATAATGGTACTTATTTTTTCATGCGCTGCACACCGTTATGTTAAACTGCTAATATTTGGGATTTTGTAATGCATACCTTTACGTGTGAGCAACTAAACGACTTAATAGTGTTATAAATTGAGAGTATTTAATACTGATGGCGTGTCTAGAACTTTGTCTAAAATTCAGCTTTATAAAGAAAATTTACACTGAAAATTTGGTTTTACTACGAGAGTATTGCACTGTTTGTCTTGTGAATTGCTAAATATTAATAAGGATCAATTGGCTAACACTCCCTTATAAAAACTTGTTTTGGCAAAACACTCCCTTTTATCTTAGTTTTTGTCCAACACTCCCTTATAAATCAATTCCTTTGTTAAACACTCCCAAATTAGTGATTCCGACAAAAAAAGTCAGAAATCCGGCCATTGACTTACTACCTCACGTGACTTTGTTTTTCCCTCCAAAACAATGTTACTAAATGTTTATTTTCGCTCCCTTCTTCCCCCTTTTATTTATTTCCCTGTCTTTCATTTTTACTCTCTTTCTCACCTATCTTTACCTTATTTTTTTCATTTTCTTCATCTCCCTCTTCACTCTAAAAAGATGTCCTATCAAAGTTCTTATGTAAATCCTATCGAATCTTTTATTTGTTATTGTGGCGTTCCCACGGTTATACATACATCTTGGACCTCACAAATTCCGGGTTTACTAAAGAAGACGATAATATCACACTTGCATAGACGAAATTCTTCTTCCCAGTTTGTGTGAAAATCAACTCAATCAATGAAATCAGTAAAGGTTTTGTAAGTTTCAAGAGCAGAAGAGATTAGATCGAAGAAGATGATGGGATTAGATGGAAAAAGGTGAGGAGATTAGATGGAAGATGAAGAGGAGTGACATCGTCATTTTGTTAGAGTTAAAAAGAGGAGAATTTAAAACGTAAATTACAATATAAAATAGGTTAGAGGTCTCATTTTGGGGGAAATTATAACCAGAAAAAACAAAGTCACGTGAGGTAGTAAGTCAATAATGGGATTTGGACTTTTTGGCCGGAATCACTAATTTGGGAGTGTTTAACAAAGAAAGTGATTTATAAGGGAGTGTTGGACAAAAACTAAGATAAAAGGGAGTGTTTTGCTAAAATGAGTTTTTATAAGGGAGTGTTAGCCAATTGATCCTATTAATAAATTAACATTAACAAAAAAATTATTAACTTAAAAATTAAAGCATCTATCACTAATCTAATACTCCCTCCATTCATATTCAATGGCATCCCTCCCCTTTTGATACTATTCACGTAGATGAATAATATTCGATATAACTTGTAATGTATAAATAAAAATATAGTCATGTCATAATGTAGAGATCTTGTTTTATTCGTCTTGATAAGTGCAATATTGATATTATTTTTTTTTATTTTTATACAATTTAGAACTTTAGATATTGTCATTACAAAACGTGTCTCGACAAATGTGAAAAAGTGGAGAATGTCCTTGGATTTAAATGGAGGGAGTACAAAATAGCATGCACTTTAAAACGTTTGATCGTGAGAAAGAAAATGAATAAGCTAAGTGAATTTTGCTAAAGAAAATTAAAAATGCTAGTAACAAGAATTGAATAGAACTATCATTGAGTAATATGCCAATAATTTTTCCAATCACTAGAATAGATACTAATTTATCTTTGTTTTATTATCAATAAATAAAAACACGAGTACAAAATTGTACATCAAATTAGATATATTAATCCAGAATATATATTGTTGGGGGGTGACTTCTCCCGGGTCCCGCGCTATCAGGCCGGTAGGATTATAGGCCGGAGGATGGACTTACATTCGTTGCACCATCTGTATCTCCCGGGCCGGGTCACTCGAGGCCGGGAGGATTATTGACCGGACCATCCCATATACCAAGGAACCCAATGATCCACCCGGGTCCGGGCATGTATGGCCCACCCAGGGCCGTACTGTACGGAACGGGGGCACAAGAAGACAAATCTGAAACAAGTATAAAAGGCAACTAAAACCCTAAAAACCACTAAGTTTTCACACACACAAAAACACTACAAAAAGGTTTTTCTCTCTCTTTTCTCTCTCTAGATTTATTTGTCTTTGTAACTGACTTGAGCGTCGGAGGGCCATCACCCGGAAGGCCCCGGGGCTAGGTTTGCTACGTGATTTCAGGAGGAGAGGAAGGGAGAAGAGAACCGTGAGCTAAGGACCGCTCCAGGACTAAGTTCATTTAGCTTATAATCCATAATCAACTTGTAATCATTTGTATTTAGTTTTGGTATTTAGTTCCCAACTTTATACCCGAAACAATTGGCGCCGTCTGTGGGGATAATTTCACAAAAATCTTACAAAAAGCCATGTCAAACCCTACACAAGAGCCGAGAAAAACAGCGGAAGAAACAGCCCCCCCGGGGGGAGGTGGCGGCGGCATTCCCCTGGAGACCGAGCTGCAGACGCCCTTGACCCCAGAGGAGAAAAGGATGATGAGTGCTTTCCTTGAAAAGCTGAGGAAGACACCACCCGCCGGCACTCCACCGCCCGAGCCAAGTCAACAAAAGTCCCCACCGAGAAGAGATCCCATCCCATCCGTAACCCCTAAGAAGCTTTTTCATGAGGACAACGAGACGTCAAGCAACGATAGTACGTGGAGAGAGCCGGAGCATTCTCACTCAACGTCCCAGTCATCACCTTCAGTTCAAGAGGTATCGAAGCCCGAGGCTCCACGCACTGAGAGGCCCATGCGCAACAAACCCAAAGGAAACACAACACAAGGAAAAGTCACAGTAAAATCGCCTTTGGCTTCTTCGGTGCTGGAATACCCTCTTCCTCCCAAGATGAAAATTCCAACGATACAATATGACGGAAAAACAGACCCGGAGGAACATTTGGCGGCCTATGAGAGCCACATGATGATGTACGACTCTACGGACTACGTTTGGTGCAAAGTTTTTCCTACGACCCTGACGGGACTTGCACAAACCTGGTTCCGTAACTTCCCAACTGGCTCCATCTATGGATATGAGGACATGTGCCGGGTGTTCCGCCAGCAGTACGCAGGGAACAAAAGGAGAGAGAAGGTGGCTACGGAGCTCCTGAACGTGGTGCGCAGGGAAGAGTGAAGAGTCAAGGAGTATATGACCCGGTTTGACAGAGAATCACAAGAAATCGTAGACCTGGACTCCAAGATAGGGTCCATGCCTTGACAGTAGAAATTTGAAAGAGGGAGAGTGAAAAGTCTCCTGATCGAATCCAGCCAAAGCCGGCTGATGGCGGCCGCGAGATGGTGAAGGCTTTGTCGCGAAGGCGATTCCATAAAACATTCAAGAAGAGAAATGACAAGAAGGAGGACGGTATGAGCCCAACAGAATGGAAAGGACCGCCCGAGGCACAACAACAACAACAACAACAACAACACCCAGAATAATTTCAACCGCAAAGCGGCGGTAATAATAATCACAACGATCGCCGGATAATCCGGACGGCCGAGGCCAAGAGGAAACAACCAACAGCTCCAAAGAATGGACTCACTACACACCACTCATCAGTCCCAGCGTAAATTTTTGAGATGACCAAAACGAGATCAAGTGGGCGCCCCGACCGCAAAGCACCAGTGGAATGATAAGTCGCTTTTACGTGAATACCACCAGACGGCCATGCAAATCTGAAATCTGCGTATCCTTGAAGCACGAGGTCGAGAGGTCGGTACAACAGGCACTCATGCGGCGCTTTGTTAAGGACAAGCGAGACAGAGATGGTGGCGAAGGTAGTGGTGATCCGGTCAAACGGTCCGAAAAGAACAAGCAAAGAATAAGCGAAATCCATATGATCGCCGGACGGAAGAGTCGATCTTGTCCTGGAAGGAAAAGAAAAGCGGAAGCGTGGCGATCTAGGATGGGCATATATTCACCGAGAGGATGGCACCAAAACCTCCCATCCCGGACTTGACCATTAGCCGTGAAGACTATCGGCGGGTCTCTTACCCGCGACAAATGACCGTTGGTGATCTCCATGGATATCGGACCCCATCTGGTCCACAGGTGCATGATAGATACCGGAGCTTGCACCAACCTCCTGTACCGGGAGACATTCGAAAAGTTAGGTCTGAAGAAGGAGCAACTGACACCATACATAGGCTCGCTGTATGATGGCCGGGCCGAGCCGACATCGTGACCAATGGGGACGGTAACCTTGCCGGTCACGATAGGGGAGGAAGACATGGCCCGAAGCGTAGACGCAAGCTTCGTGGTCGTTGACGCCCCATCAGCGTACAACGCCCTCATCGGCCGGGTCACTTTGGACCACATTCATGCTGTTGTGTCAATACGAGCACTGGCTATGGTTTATGTCACGGACAATTGACCGAGGAAAGTTTATGGCGACCAGAAGGCCGGGAGATCCTGCAATTCCCTATCGGCCCGGAACAAAGCGAAGATGCGATGGCGAGGCGAAGCTCCGGAACAAAAAGGAAGCGAGGTGCAGAAGTGACTCCGGGGCCGGAAAGTGAGACAACAGAAATTGAGCTATCACCAGGAAGAAGTGTAATCATCGGGGCGGAGCTAGACCCCGGCTTCCAAGACAGTCTGATTAGTATCTTGGAAGAAAACAAGGACGTGTTTGCCTACTCGGGCGGAGATGCCAGGATAAGCCCTAAGTAATTGTACACCACCAACGTTAACCCCACTACAAACCAATCAAGCAGGTCGCGGCCCATGAGTCGCGAAAAGGACGCGCTATTCTCGAAGAAATAAACAAGTTGTTGGAGGTGTTTCATTGAGCGTTGTGACTATCCCGAGTGGTTGGCTAACGTGGTAATGGTGAAAAAAGCGTCCGGGGCGTGGAGAATGTGCGTTGATTTTACAAATCTAAACAAGGCGTGGCCCAAAGACTGCTACCCGTTGCGGATTGATCGGTGGTGGACTCCACCGGTGGTCACTCGACCTTGAGTTTCTGGATGCCTTCTCGATACCACCAAGTCTATCTGTCGAGAAGAGGGCCAGGCCGGTGCGCCTTCATCACAGACACGGGGTCTACATGTACAAGATGATGCCGTTCGGACTCAAGAACGCCGGCCACGCGTATCGGTGGTGGATGCCGTGTTCGCAAAGCAGAAAGGGAGAAACATGGAGGTATATGTGGACGATGCAATTGTGAAAAGTAAGTCTGATGAGCAACACCTGGAAGACTTGAGAGAAACGTTCGCCTCGCTCAGAGAATACCAAATGAAACTGAATCCGAAGAAGTGTGCCTTTGAGTCCTGGCCAGAAAGTTTCGGGGTACTGGTCACCAAGAGGAATTGACGCCAACCCCGAGAAAGTCAAGGCCATATTAGACTGCCGGCACCGAAGACAATTAAAGACATTCAAATTCGGCCGGAGGATGGCAGCACTATCCAGGTTCATCTCCCGGTCCGCTGACAAGTCCACACCGTTCTTCCAGGTCCTGAAGGGAAACAAGAGGTTTGTATGGGGGAAGGAGCAGGATGAAGCCTTTGAACAGTTGAAGAAGCACCTTACAACTCTGCCTACTTTGGCAAGACCGGTCACGGGCGAAACTTTAATCTTATACATCGCCGTGACCGCGAGCGCGATATCAGCAGTAATCCTACGGGAAGAAGAAAAACAACAACAACCAATCTACTTTGTCAGTCACGCACTGGGTCAGTCAGAGAGAAACTACCCAATCATCGAGAAGGCAGCATACGCTGTTGTCATAGCGACCTAAGCTTAGACCGGTGCTGATGCCCACCCGGTGGAGGTGCGTCTGGACCACCCGAGAAAGCACTCGAGAAGTTTGAAAAATCCGAGACTCCTCGTGGGCAATCGAGCTATCGTGGTTCGGCATAACCTACACCGGAGAATGCAATCAAGGCCCAGGCCCTGGCAGACTTCATCGCCGAGTGCACCCACCCGGCCAGGGGGCATGCACCGAAAGGAGTATGGCAGGTATATACAGACGGGTCGGCCACCATCCACGGCTCCGGGGGCGGAGTGGTAATCATCGATCCGAAGGACACGAGTTTGAACACGCCCTGAAATTTGCCTTCCCGGCCACGAACAATGAATCTGAGTATGAGGCGGTACTGGCAGGCCTAGAATTGGCAAAGGCCATGGGGGCAGAAGAGATTGAGCTAAGAACAGACTCGCAGCTGGTGGCGAGCCAACTTAAGGGGGAGTACGAGGCCCGGGAAGAAGGGATGGCGTTATACCTCCAGAGAGCGAAAGTCCTGACTTCCGGACTAAAATCTTTTGAAGTTCATCATATCCCCAGGTCCGAAAACAACAAAGCGGACGCGCTTGCCAAACTCGCCAGCGCCACAGCAGACAACAAGTCAAAACGATCCACCGCCGATATCCGTGGCAAAGGGAGTGTTAACGGTCAATGCCATCTCCGAAGACAGCGGCTGGATGAGGCCGATACTGAAATACAAGCTGGAGGGAGAAATCCCGGAAGACAAGATTGAGGCAGCTAAACTGAAGAGACTAGCCCCATGGTTCATCCTCGTAGACGGAGAGCTCTACAGGCGGTCATTCTCAGCCCCATTGCTTAAATGTGTAGGGCACGGATCTTTGACCATCCTGAACGACATACACTCAGGAGTATGCGGTCATCACGTGACCGGGCGCACATTGGCTCACAAAGCACTGAGGGCCGGCTACTTTTGGCCCACCATGCTAAGAGATGCCAAAGATTTGAGCAAGCGGTGCCGGCAATGTCAAATTTTCCCTCCGGACATCCATCTCCCCGCCAGAGACCTCAGGCCAGTCCTGAGCCCGATACCTTTTGATCAGTGGGGAATGGACATCCTGGGCCCCTTTGCAACGGCGACCGGGGGCAGGAAGTATGTGATAGCAGCTATCGACTACTTCACTAAATGGATTGAAGCAGAGGCAACCCCCACCATCACCGAGCAGGCCGTAAGAAAGTTTATTTGGAGAAAGGTAATCACAAGATTTGGGGTGCCTAAGGTGGTGGTATTTGACCATGGAAAACAATTCGACAACGACAACATGCGGGACTGGTTGAAACGGAACGGGACAGTTGTCGCCTACTCATCAGTTTGCCACCCACAAAGCAACGGCAGAGCCGAGGCCGCCAACAAGCAAATGTTGAACGGCATGAAAAACGATCGACGAAATTGGATGGTGGGCATGGGCTGATGAGCTACCGAGCGTTCTCTGGTCAATCAGAACTACAGTCAAGGAATCCACCGGCCACACACCATTCAACATGGTCTACGGGGCCGAAGCTTTACTCCCGATTGAAGCAATTCTACCCAGTCCGAGAGCAAACCTACATGATCCCGCCAGTAATGAACAAGCAAGAAAGGAGTCGCTGGACCTGCTGGATGAGGTCCGAGACCAAGCAAGAGAAAATCTGGCGGTTTACCAGAACCGGATGAGGAGAATGTACAATCGAAGAGTGAAACATAGGGAGTTTGAGCTGGGAGACCTGGTGCTAAGGCGAGCATCCGCCACCGGGAAAGGGAACATTCACGGGAAGTTGTCAGCCACCTGGGAAGGGCCCTATCAGATCACAGAGATAAAGCAGCCGGGGACCTTCATGCTGAGAGATATGAGCGGCCACGACCTCCCGTCCCATTGGAACTCTGATACGTTAAAGAAATATTACGTGTAAGCGTTGTACTCTTTTTCCTTACCCGTGGTTTTGTCCCACTGGGTTTTCCACGGGAAGGTTTTAACGAGGCAACGTGTAGACATTTGTAGCGCGAGTGATCAGGAATGTTGACACCGCAAGCTTTTGTAAGTTTTTGGTAAACCTTTAGTAGAACTTTTGCCCAAAGATTTGTTTAGATTTGTATCACACAAAGTCGGCCAGGGGGGCGAGGGGGACTATCCCCACCCCGCTAATCACGATAGTCCGATTCAAAAATAGGAATTTTTGAAAATTTTTGCTAACACTTTCGGGAAAAGGAGGATAAACACCCAAAATCCCGCTTTGGAGCAGGCGGGGGCAAGAACAGCCGGGCGGCTAAAAGACATAAAAGACCGGAGAAGGCAAGACCTCCTGGCGACCCATGCCTACGTAGGATGAACATCGCGCCTTGAGAGTCGGGCCTGGGGCTGGCGGCTCGCGCCCTACGTATGGCTCAAGACAATGCTCATCCGGCCGTCGGGCCGGATGAGGTGCCTTAATGCAAAAGAGCCGGATGTCTATGATGGTCCACGTGCCTAGGCTGCTCTCACCGCAGATGTCGATCTGCGACCTTGCGGCCGTGGCGGCCGCGGACCTCCCATGCCTACGTAGGATGAACATCGCGCCTTGAGTCCGGCCTGGGGCACTGGGCGCTCGCGCCCTACGTATAGCCTTGCACAATGCTCATCCGGCCGTCGGGCCGGATGAGGGTGCTTTAATGCAAAGAGCGGGATGTCTATGATGGCCCACGTGCCTTGGCCGCCCCCACCGCAGTTGTCGACACGGCCTTGTAGCCGGTGGCGGCTGCGGACCTCCCATGCCTACGTAGGATGAACATCGCGCCTTGAGAGTCCGGGCCTGGGGCCTGGGCGGCTCGCGCCCTGCGTATGGCCTTGTAAGAGCAAATAATCTAAGTACAATCGCCCGACGACAGGGGGCAGACACATAACACATACCGGGAAAGCTAGAAATCTGGCTGAGCATAGATGAGGTGGTAAAGTCAAACAGAATCACCCGGCCCCGGCATGAGTCGTGAGAGACAATACAAGCGTGGAAAGAAAAATAACCTAAGTATGGGAGAATCACCCGGCCCCGGCAAGAACAACGAAAATAAAATAATACGATTGAAAACACAGCAAAATAAGCTAAGTATGGAAAAGCAAAAGTTAGAAACTAACATTGATAAAAGAGTATATTACAAGGTTATTTCCCCCGGACCCACATGTCGGGCCGGGAGCAAATTGGAACAAGCGAAAAGAAAAACAAGCTAAATAGACCTACCAGAGTCGGCGGCCGTCTACCACAAAAACGCCCGCCTACCGCAGACCAATGTGCTTATTGAAATTAAAACAAAGCAAAATGTAGGCTAAGGGGAGGACCCTTCGGCATTATCCCGAAGCAAAGTCATCCCGAGCAGGAAGACTCGGAAGACAGCAGCCCGAATCCCTAGCAACCGGCGTCTCCACCGGCTGCTTTCTTCCCGGCTGCTCTCGCCTGGTCGAGAGCCTCTTCGAGTTCAGCGAGACGGGCAAAGTTGAAATTGGGGTCGACCTTGTCGATGAATCCCTTCGTCTCGTTGGACCCAAAGTCAACTCCATCATAGAAGGAGTTGGCGCGAACCGTGACAAGCTCAACCTGATGGGCAGCCTTCAGTTGCTCCATCTCAAGCTCCAGCGGGCGCCTTAGTCCGCCTCGACCTCTCTTCGCTTCGCCGCCAAAGACGGGCGACCGCAGCATCTCGAGCCTGGAAGAGCTCCTGGTGCTGATGAGCTAGTCGTTTTTCTCCGAAAGCCTCGTCGGTGAGCCTCCAGCTCTCGAGCTTACCGGGCGGTCGCCACCTCCGCCAGTCGGCGTTCTCCCGCTCACGAGCCTTGATGGACTTTGTTAGGCGGGCAGCCGCCTCCGGCATCTCTCTGTTAGCCTCGCCAGGCCGCCACGCCGCAGCGGTCAAGCTCACGGCGGTGTTCATTGCGAACTTACAGAAGGAGTCCACAGAGCGGCGGACCTGCATGGCCATCTCGGTGGCCTGAATGGCAAGGCCCCCAGCAACAGGTGGGATCTCTTCAACGAGACCCGCTGAACGCCTCACTTTATCATCCCTGCCCGGGACAGCGATAGAAACTTGACCCTTACCGGCGGCCTTGGCCTTGGAGGAAGAGCCCTGGATGGAGAAAGATAGCAGATTGTAAATATCCTGCTCACTAATAGGGAAAACGGAGGAAAGGCCGTCTGGAGGGACATCCAGGGGGCGCCCGGGATAGACTCCCCACGAGAAATACGGAGCTAACCTTCTTGTGTCTCTTAAGGGGCCGGGCATCCTCTGAGTGAGGAGACTCGGACTCTATGACGACGGGGTCCGGACCCCGAGACGGCTGTTGAATCCCGACCTCTCTAGGCGGGCTAGGAAGAGGGACCTCAGGTATCGCCTCAGATGTGCCCCCTGTAGGGGCAGACTCCACCACAAGACCAACCGGATCCGGGCGGGGGGATGAAACAGAGCCGGCCGGTTTGCCTTGCTCCGCCTCCCTCTCCCGTTGTGGTTTATAAGCCACGCGCTTCCGCCCATGGGTCTATCAGAACTTCTCCTCGCATTATCGCCTTCGAGCGTTGGCTAACGCCGTTTCGAGTCTACGGCACACGGTTGGTCGAGCGGATGATTCTTTTTCGCCCAGCCGATGGACGCCAAGTCTTCCGGAGTCAGATACCCCAAGTCGCCTGCAAGGGGCAAGACTGAGTCAGATCAGGAAAATACAAGAAAGTGAAATAAACACAAGTAAAAATGACAACGCCAGACTCCTGGCCACCCGGCCCCTGCTTACCTGCTTTAAGGGCCGGGACCAGGCCGACAATGCTCAGGAATTTATCCTCGGAAATCGTATACGCCGGAGGAAGCCAGTTCTTGGGGAACCAATCCTTCCCCACTTTGTAGGCCTTGAAGTAGGCCGCGGCATCTGACTCCTCTTTGGTCAGTGGAACCTTCTTCCAGGGAAAGACGCTTCCCGGAACCCACTCGCCCCGGGTCTCAAGACGGCATCTCACGTCGTTGTGAAAACAACGGGGGTGGTCAAATGGCACGGGGGACTTAAGGAAGAACCACCTCTCATTCCACCCTTTCATCGAGTCATTAGGCGGATAGTGAGTCAAAAAGCCTGACTCGGTAACTAACGACCACCACCCTTTTGTCGCCTTGTTGGTGCATGGCCGGAAGTGATGAAGACGGCGGAAGAGGTTTATCGAGAGGGGAAAGCCCATATACAGACACGTCCAGGCGAAAGCAACTATAATTCTCATGCCAAACGGCGTCATCTGACATATGGCTATATTCGCCCGCTCGAGCACTTTAGCGATGAAGGGGTGGAGGGGAAACCGAAGCCCATGCTCCAGGTTCTTCAAGTACACGGCCGTATGAAGGTCCGGAGGACGAACCACGTGTTGATGCGTTCCCGGCACGACGAACTCCCACTTCTCGGGTAGATTATAATGTTCGGCCGCCCGCTCAGGGCAGTTTTTCTCGTTCAAAAAGTCCCTAAAACCTAGGTTAATCCTAGTGTTCATGGGAATCTGGAACACCGCCGGCTCCAATATCCGTACATACGGCGTCGGCCCGAGAAGGCCGACCGAGAAGGTCCGACCTCGAGGTCCCACTGGGCCTCCATATCGATCTCCTCCCGCCATGGGTCAAGTCCTCAAGCTCAGGCCCTACTTCCGAGTCCTGTGGCTACATTATAACTGAGGCGCTTCTAGAAGGCAGTGGTGACGCCCTCATTGTTCTCTACTAGATGATTGAACTAAAATCTAAAATCAAAACGCGAAGATTACCTTTTGTAAGAACTTGGACGAAGGCAAAATCGAAGGCGAGGCAGAATGGGGACGAAATGCAAGCAATCTATGGAATTTTCGTAGGGATTTCGAGTGTTTTGAAGTGAATAAAGGCGGAAATGAAATGAGATGAAGGGGTATTTATAGAGAAAATCGTGAGCAGTACCCCCCCACCCCAAGTACGACACGTGTAGGGCTGGGAAGACGAAACGTCGCTTACTTTGAAGTTTGGAATTCAAAAATTGCGCCAAAAATAGAAGCTTGCTCAGCACACCACATCTGAGCGGGACGAGAGAAATGCAAGGTCAGGAAGCAGGAACACGAGAAGAGCTTACTCATTCAGACCGGAGGAGGAAGCCACCCGCCTGAGAAACTAGGACATACAGAGCAAGCCCGCGGCTTCCCCTGTATGGGGGCAGTTGTTGTGGGGTGACTTCTCCGGTCCCGCTATCGTGCCAGTAGAGGATTATAGGAGAGGATGGGCTTACATTCGTTGCACCATCTGTATCTCCCGGGCCGGGTCACACGAGGCCGGGAGGATTATTGACCGGGCTATCCCATATACCAAGGAACCCAATGCTCCACCCGCGTCCGGGCATGTATGGCCCACCCAGGGCATCAGACGGAACGGGGGCACAAGAAGACAAATCTGAAACAAGTATAAAAGGCAACTAAAACCCTAAAAACCACTAAGTTTTCACACACACAAAAACACTACAAAAAGGTTTTTCTCTCTCTTTTCTCTCTCTAGATTTATTTGTCTTTGTAACTGACTTGAGCGTCGGAGGGCCATCACCCGGAAGGCCCCGGGGCTAGGTTTGCTACGTGATTTCAGGAGGAGAGGAAGGGAGAAGAGAACCGTGAGCTAAGGACCGCTCCAGGACTAAGTTCATTTAGCTTATAATCCATAATCAACTTGTAATCATTTGTATTTAGTTTTGGTATTTAGTTCCCAACTTTATACCCGAAACATATATAAATATATAAATGTCATCTTTAATTGCACAAATTAGATAAGCTTATTTGATCCGCTATCTTATTTGACTACCATTTGAGCTATTTTTTTCTTGCTAAAAGAAACTACTCCGTAGCTGAAATGAAAAGTTATTTCAATAAACTTATTAAAAATTGAGATAGTTAATTACAAGTCTATGTTTACGATTTTCATCTCACACTTAACATTTGATTTTTATTTTCAATTTTTTTTTTTGGTATATTTTATGTCAGTTACTATACATTTTCCTGAATGTTATTCTCAACATTTTTATGATGAGTTATGAATAACTTACATTCATCATATAATTCAAACAAATTCTTAAAATTAACGTGTTTTTAGCTCTCAAATATTCAATTGACTAATTAATTCTTTTTAATTTGAAATGCAACATTATCTGAAAATCTTCATGTATAATCACGAGTTTTTGAATTTATTATTTAATATTTTTGTTTAACTTTCTTTTTATTTGAAAATAATTAATTAATCTTTATGTACTTTTAAGTCAATTATTTTATCTCAGTTATTATACCAGGTTGTTTTTTTAAACAATATAATTAATTCTCAACTAACTTATTAAAGTATTTTACAATAAGAGAATTCATAAATAGGAGTCGATGTTATTAATATTCTCGTTGTGTGGATTTAACATCACATTAAGCAACTTATATAATAAACTACCTAACATAAATAGCTTACACGATAATATCATAAATATTCTATATGATATACTCGAATATCTCGTATACCATTAATACTAATATGTCGATATCTCGACTTATTTCGACATATCCTAACACCCGATATTTTCTTAATATTAAGATATTGTCGATATCTCGACAATATCTCCAATATCCCCCCTCAAACTTATGGTAATTTGCAAAAATTACCATGAGTTTGACATTACAATAAGATAAAATAAATGAAAATGACAAAAAAAAATTCAAAGTGCTTCATCTTTGATTCTTCGTCATCTTGTCCAACAACTGCAGCACTTCTGTAGGCCACAAACGACAGAGGCGCCACTTAGGTAGGCCACACACCATCAACAAAGGTGACTCTTAGGTAGGTCACAAACCCTCAACAACGGTGACTCTTAGGTAGGTCACAAACCCGCGACACTTAGGTAGGCCGCAAACCATCAAACAAGCCAACAATAAATCGAACACCGGAAAAAAACATATTCGTTGTCACGAACGCTCAATTTCACGAACGAGACAAACACCCTTCCACGGAAAATCATTTCATCCGTAGATCTATCAAACTTTGATATTAAAAAAATAAACGGTGGACAAAACCATGGATTGGCAATTCGGCATGTTTCGAATCCCAAACAATTATCACTTTTATGCAATTTGCTTGTAATTTTTGCTTGTAATATTATATTATATCCCGCCGGTGGGCGTTGCAATATCGGCCCACCGGCAGGGCAGCGGAAGCGTATCGAGAGACCTCAGAAAAGAGGCTCTGATACCATAAAGTATTTTACAATAAGAGAATTCATAAATAGGAGTCGATGTTATTAATATTCTCGTTGTGTGGATTTAACATCACATTAAGCAACTTATATAATAAACTACCTAACATAAATAGCTTACACGATAATATCATAAATATTCTATATGATATACTCGAATATCTCGTATACCATTAATACTAATATGTCGATATCTCGACTTATTTCGACATATCCTAACACCTGATATTTTCCTAACATGGTATCGAGGCAGGGTTAAGCCAGGTTCGATAAAGTTTAAGCGGTCACGAAAATTATGCCACCGAGGAGGTCCTCTTTGAGGGTTCGTTGAATACCACTCAGAGTCTTCCCATGGTTTCGCCTGGGTTTCAGAAAAAATATGCCACCGTAGGAGGTCCTCTTTGAGGGTTTGTTGAATATACCACTACGAGTCTTGCTCCCATGGTTTATACAGGTTTAGGGGACCTCACATGTGAGGGGGAGTGTTGGAGTATAATACCCACATGTGAGTGTCCCACATCGATTGTGGAAGAGAGTTTGGTGTGGTTTATAAAGTCTAAGGCTCCTCCTCTCATTCTTAATTGGTTTTGAGAAATGTGGATACCTGCTTGGACTGGCAGAATTCCATTTCTCTTCCGGGTTTAGTGCGGGCAGTTATATGATTCTAACACTTATCATGTTCGGTTAACCTTTCAATTTAAGCTATATATTTTCAACTTTCAGCTGATGACTTTTTAACTTGTGTATCTTTTCAACTATTTTTTTCAAATAGAATTATCATTTTAAATTGATCTTTGTCATAATATAAAAAGAAAGATTGTGATGAGAAAGAGAGGACATTAAAATTTGGTGTTTATTATATGAAAAATTTAAAGCACAAGTATAAGAAGCAATTAATGAAGTGGGATTAGTGTTGCACTTGTAGTCGTTACGCTGAACCTGGACCGCAAAGGTATCAAATTGTGGGGAATTTTCATTACCTTATTTCTACGGAGTATCTTCGTCATTTAACAACTCTGAAGCTATCATCAGATTTTCGAATTTAAAGTACTTAATATTTTAGAGTTTTTTTTTTTTTTTTTTATTATTAATGGATAATGGATATTTAGAGACCGTTTAGACGTTTATTCAGTGGTTGAGAATGAAATGGTAGAAATATATTATCGTGAGCGAATAGATTTAAAATTTTATACTTGCTACAATTGTTTCGTTCACAATTGGAATGAATTTAGTATTCGCTAATTCGTAATTTTTATTACTGTTAAAAGTTTGTGCAAAAAGATTGAAATGATTATATACTCCGTAACTAATACGTATAAAATGATAAAACAATCATCCAAATTATTTTGCAAGGGAATTTAATTAGGGCATTGTTAACCGCGTATGGATACGAAGATAGTTAACGTACCCAATCTGTCTAATCGAAGACATTAGAGAACAAAGTAAGGTATCTATATAAATATCGGGAGAAGTCAACCTTAAGAGTAGGTATTCACAAAAACACTACACTTACAAATTAAAAGGTATCACTCGAGCTGGCAACTTAGGCCCGTGGCAATGGGCCACCTGACCCAGACCAGGTCTGTAGCTCTTCATCACAGCACAACATAAAATCCATCTTCACAAGTCATAACACAAAAAATAAAAAAAATAACGTATTTGGCCTGGCTCGACATGAGGCCTACCATGCCCAACTCGAGGCATGCCCCAAGGCATTACTAGGATTCTAACTCCATAATTGGGGTAAGGATTTAAATACAACTCCTAATATACAACACGTATAAAATATAGACATTGAAATTTTATTTAAATTGTCATACTGAATATATTACGAATATCAAAGTTATATACGGAGTAATTTTTATTTATATGTAAATAGAGATATAAACAAAATAAAACATGCATTAAACTACACGGATAATGCAAATATATAAAATTGGCTGAAATGAATGAAGTATTTTATAACGAAATTCACATATCAACTCATCTACTATATTAATAATATCACGGGAGAAGACGTATGTCTGTAAGTAATATATCATTCGAAATGATAATATTATACCAATAGATCGTCTCCGATGACGAGAATTACGAAATATAAAATAAAAACTCTTGAAAATGAGAAAATAACAGCTCTCATACTTATGAAAAGTAGGTCGATTATAACCGTAATATTTAAGAATTAATATTAATGTTAATATTATTATAAAATGTGTCACTAAAAATTGCCTAATTTTAAATTAAATTATGTAGTCCGTATTTATTTCGAAGTAGAGAAAATTAAAACAACATGTGATGGACAGAGGTGTTTGTCGGAGCACAACCACCTCAACACTTCCTCTTTGGTTATTCTATTACAAATTCCGAATAATAATGAATTATAAATTAATTAATTTCTTAATTGCTAATTACATGGACGGTCCCTTGGTACGGAATACGGACTTAATGTACTCTTTAATGAATAAACTCTAAATATCTTAATACATATATGTTGTTTTAAAAAAACGTAAAATATTAAATTAAAGTAAGCGTTAAAATAGTGTCACTTAATCTTAACGTTAAAATAGTGTTACTATATGAGATACTTATTTTTTATTTTTGAATAACTTAGAATGATCTCAAGTTCTAAATGTTTACCTATTTATGTGGCTATTTGTGATGGATGCGAATTAATTTAGCAAAGAATAAATTCAAAATTATTGTTCATGATTATATTTGTCGACATATACGGAGTATTTTTTGTGAAAGTTTTAGGTGCATTGAGAGAACCATGTCATTGTCCTACCTAATCAGTCAAAATGTGTAGTTTTTCAAGTGGGATCAATGATCTCTTATTTTTCTAATAAATAGTATAATGAATAAAGGTTTATTAGTGAGGAGGGAGGACGTTGACATGGTCCTCTCTGTGCACTTAGTTTTTTTTTTTTTTTTTTTCCAATTGATTTTTATGTTTGTAGGAAAAAAATTTGAAATTGGATTTTTCTATAGAAAAGATAGGATGTGAAAATTATCCATGTAGGAAAGGTATGACTTATGAGTAGTTACGCAAATGCAATTATTAGTTAAACTTAATTACGTAGTACGGAGTATTTATATTACTATACAGTAATAATCTTAATTTTACGAAAGTTCATTTTTTTTTTTCATATTAACGACATGACATAATTTTCACATTTGAAGTTTCGAATAATTATATAATGTAAAAGACGATTACATGTTTCTCTTTTGCCACATCCACTGAAACCGGATAAATAAACTAACTAATAAATCTATATTTATGTGATCACCCAAACGACTTTGAATTCTATTTTTCCTTTATATTTATTTTAGTGACTTGACATTTTTTACAAAAAAAAAAAAAAAAAAAAAGAAAAAAAAAAAAAGGGTTTTTCCCAACTGTACCCCTGTACTATTGGGTTTTCCCAACTGTACCCCTGCGTATATCGTATTCCCAACTGTACCCCTGAGTTTCCTTAATTACTCCAACCATAACTAATTATGCTTAAGCCGTCAATTATCACCGTTAAATGCCAATTAGGATGCGTAATTTGCCTACGTGGAGCGCCTAATTTGCCTACGTGGAAGGATTAGTTGTAAATTAGAAGTTGAGTCAATTTATTAACCGTCATTTCTTTCTTTTGATTCAATGTTTTTAAAACCCTTTGAAACCCCTTCACCTTCTTTCCTCTGTTCTCTTCATCTCCTTCCTTTTGCTATTAAACTTTTGCAGTTCATCGTCGTTGCAACATCTTCATCGTTGAACTTTTGCAGTCCTTTCTTCCAGTATGATTTTGGGTAAATTAAAGAAATTCAGGGGTACAGTTGGGAGTTTTAAAGAAACTCAGGGGTACAGTTGAAAATACGATATCTGTATATGCAGGATAATTGGAAAACCCAATACAAGTGAAAGACAAATTTTAAAACCAAAAAAAAAAAAAAAAAGTGGAAATGGTTGATTAGTTTAAGTAGAAAGGGTCATGTGGCGTTAGACACGCCAACCAAATGAAACCATGTTAGGGTTGCACATGGTACTCCCAAGGGATTCTAAGCAAGCTTATAGGGTAACACTTATCTTACAATTAAACATCAAATTTAATTTAAACTTTACTTAAGTACACTATTTATTTAATTTATTTCTCTAACTACGTCCCTCTTAAGCTAATCATGAGATTATTCCCCACATAATCGTACTTAAGATTCCCAATTTTGTCTACTTTTTACTTAGTCCCTTGGAATTTCCGTGGGATTAGACACCCTAACTTTTACTTAATCCATGTTTAATTTAATTTATGTGTATTTGTGGTCCCCTAATTAATGGGACATTTTAGATATTAAACTATGTGATGTTTTCAGTCAAAGTAGAAAAAAAAAAACTTGTACTTGTTATTCTACTTTGTTTCATGAATGTCACACGTAACGTTTCTAAAAAATTATACTGTTTCGGGTGATGGAATATCTTTTATGGTCCTTTTTTCATTTTTCTACTAAGGATTTGGAATTGATTAGGGAGAATAAGAATAAAAGATTTGTCAAGTTCAGAAATCGAAAGTGGAGATTTAATTTGCGTACTAAAATTTTACTCTGTTTAATACGGAATAATAAAAATCTCATACTAATTTTATCAAATCTTCTAGTTTTTCTCAAGTTTAAGCTAAGTTTGTTTTATCATACTCCGTATAATGTCAAGCGTTTATATAACTTGGACCACCCTATAAAGTAATGACAATAATAATAAGTTTGGATAATACTTGAGTCCAGATATTCCCCCTTGGACAAAGTAATTTAATGACGATAACAAAAAAATATTTTGAGTATTTATGTTGATTTGCTATAGGCTATAGCGATTGAAATGTGCAGCGAAATTGTCTAAATTCCAATGATTCCCTCCTACACTACCTTCCCTTGTATAAAGAATAAAGATGTGCGGCGATTTGCCAAAAGTCACATCTCTCGAATCAAATGATACATACCAAAAGCACAACTATAATGAAAGGATGCAACGTAACGCTTTGTTTTTGAAGTAGAGACTTTTCTCAATGTAATCAACAACATTATATTATTGATAACATTATGTAACATTACAATCATTTTTGTATGTACGCACCTCCCAAACACATACGGAGTATTATAATTAATGTCATATATAATTGTTACATTTCGCACAAATTTTAAATAAACTAAAGCGATCGACCAGTAGCTTACACTTCAATCAACAACACAATACAAACCAAATAATGTCGGCAATTACATAAAAATGGACAAGCCAAAATGTCAAGTCATTAGACTATTTCGATCATAACATTTGGGAGATTGTTATTACGCTAATTAGCCTAATGTATGCCCGACACACTCTTCATGTCTACATTGTTTGTCATTCCATGAAAATTATGTATTATTATTATTATTATTATTATTATTATTATTATTATTATTATTTCAAACAATTCATAATCATAGATAGCATACATTTTGAAGTTACTCACTAAAGTACAAATTAATGATCTCACAATTTCATACTAAGTTTATTTTTTATACTAAAAGGTACTTTCTCTATTTAATATTAATTATTCCATTTACTATTTGGATGACTTTTAATGTAATATTTAATACTCCGTATTTAATTGTACTTTTCCCTGTATATATTTGAATAATTTGCATTTAAATTACTGGCAGAGTCAAGATTTTTGTGAGGGGGAAGGAGGTAGTGAATCAGTAATAGATTAAGATGCATGATTTCGATAAATTTTCATAAATTCCAACAATTTTTTTTAATTTTGGAAGCTTAGGAAGAGTGATCGCCCTGGCAGCACCATCATTTCGCACGTGGTTAAAATTATAATTTTTTAAAACAATTTTAAATATATTATTTTTTGTATTTTACATCTTGTGTTATTCATTTACATTTATAGTTACAAATATAATTATTTACTATCGTGTCGATTATTACATCGCCTTATATTATATGTGTTTTGTACTACTTAAGTAGTATATTGAAATTTATTTTGGTTAAACTTTACAATAATTTCACAGAATATTGTAAAACGATATATTTATTTAAACATGATTAGAATGATTGAGGTGCAAGAAAAAGGTGTAAAATCGAGGAGATTGAAGAGTATCTTTAAGGTGAAAAAAGGAGAAGATTGATGGTGTAATATGCAAATAACTTCACGCCTACACACTTTCTTTTTCGTAAGAGGGTCCTTTGTTATGGGGACATTTTTACATGCACGCACCATCATGTAGGTGGGGTTTTATCAATTCAATCTTATTTTCGGTGGACTTTATATATGTCCATCACATTAAATCATTAGAGAAATTATTCTAATCTAATTTGGTTTATGGTTAATTAGGGTATTTGGAAGGATTAAGATAGTAGTTTCAGATTCAATTATTTCCTTTCAGTTGTTGTATGTAGACCTGGCCACAGGCTGGGCCGACCTTGGGTCTCAAGTATCATGCCCGAGCACGACCCCTTAAAGTCGCAGGTTGGGCCGTACTATTGAAATTAAGGCTCCAGCTCGGCCCCATTGGTTAGAAAATTCTGGAAAATGTAGGACTTGGAGGACCGGGCCTTAAAAATCAAGATCCGGAGTTGGCGCCTACCCAAAACGGGCTGTGCGGGCTTTGGAAATTGGGTCGGGCCATTGAAAATGCAGCCCGGCCACTAGGCCGGGTAATTAGTAGTAGTAACGTTCTCAAGGGCTCCTAATTAAGAACAATTTACATTAAGTTATCGAAATTAACAGTGTATGTAATACTTCGTACTTTTAGTAATTCCGGGTTCAACAGTGAAATATTTGTGAAATAATTTATCGGCTCCCTATTGTGTGGCCGGGAATTTACTACCGCTCCTCAATGGTTTTGCCTTATTTTTTCCATGCTCCGACCATGGCTATGCCATATTTTGTAAACGTAATTTGATATTATAAATTAACTTGTTCTTCATTTTGGACGATCGATATTAATGCTGACACTTTGGACGATGTGTTGTATTTTTTCCGAATGATTTGAATTAGTTGACTAAATTTAATTTACATTTACATTTTCTTCTTTAGATAAAAGTAATTTTCACATTTTTAAGAATTTTACCATCAACTTCAATTCAACTTTTTTATGGAGTATTGTTTAAGGGCATTTTGCTCATTTCACCTGTTGATACAAGAACATTTTGATTTGGTCAAGCGTTGATTCATTCAGATCCGTTGTGAAGTACTCTGTAACTCATTTTGTCGTTTAGTCTTTGAGTATGAAATTGTGCCAGTATAAATTTCTCCGAAAACCCTCAATTTATTTTAATTTTATCCAAAGTCTATATTTATTATTATGATTATTATTGCAAATCAACCATTTGTAGATTAAAGACCCCAATAAGTTTATCATAAATGTATGTTTGAGATTGCAAAACAATTTCAAATAGGAAGCAAAGAAGCGACATTCTCGGGTTGAGCACGGCAGAAGGGAACCTTCTACTGTACTTTAATTTGTCATCTTAATTCTTAAGCTCTATTATAAAACAATTTTCACTCGTGTGTTTACAAACAAAAAAAAAACAAAAAAAAAGATGAAATATTATTTTAGAAAAACAACAAATGTTTTAATATTATTCAATTTTTAGAAAAGAAATATAAAATCTTATGTTAAACACTATTTAAGTCCATTTTACGATATTAATATTAATATAAATGAGATTACAGATAATTGTATTACATTATACATTTTTAAAAACATCTTAAAATATTTAAATATATAAATAATGTCAAACAATGAGAGACATCGTTAATAAAATTGAATGAAATGGTACTTTTATAAAAAAAAAAAAAAAGATTTATTTAATATTAAATAAATACTCGTATAGTTTTCTGATGCGGTTTTCCTAGGTCATTATTATTTAACTACATGTCTACATCTAATTTATTCTATATATTTCTTTAGACCGACTTTATGATTAAAAACATCTTGCTAAAAAAAATTAATTTTGTTATACTGCATTATTGAAGCTCACATGGTAGTCATTTAATTGGTAAAATCTTATTATTGCAATGACGGTACGTGTTGAGCATCTTCGATGCAATTATACGAATACAAATTACGTTATTCCTATATACGTGTATAATTGCTTCATGATAGGTAGACAGGTCATTAATAATTGATAATTTGTAACTTACCTAAATAATTTCAATTACTTACACTCGTTTCATATAATAGCAAACTGTTAAAAATTTAGACTTTTGTAAAATACGTTGCACCGTAAATTGAGAAATACATACAATGAATGATACAATACAATGAAACAATTGTTTTTACAACGAAAGTTATATTTTAAAAAACTTTTTTCAGGGCTCAACCAATTAATAATGTAATAAATGTAAGGGTTTTTTGTCAGTACCTTTTATTTAGAGTCATTTGTGAGATAGTACCTTTAATTTATTTTTTTTGTTTTCTGGTATCTTTTATTTTCAATTTTTGTTATAAATTACCAAATATCGGATTCCGTCGTACGAATTCAAATTTCCGATGAGAAGATAAAATTAAAGGTACTATCTCACAAATCACCATAAATAAAAGGTACCATCAGACAAAAAACCCTAAATGTAATGATGATCATCACTTATTCATTATATAACATACTTACGTACATTAAGTTTGCGTAAAACCTATTCGATTATAATTTGGACATGAATTTTTTTTTCTCCTTTTTTTTTTTTTTTTTTTAATTTTATAAATTATCCTTTCAATTTGCACAAAACGAGTAAATAATAATTGATCAAAAACAGAATCGTATGAACCAAATTTGTCATTGACTCATTGGGCTGACAAGAAAACATTTAAGACAGAGTTGGGCTCGTAGTGGGCCATATGGCCTACATGGAATGATTTGGAAAAAAATCATCAATTTGTATAGCCCAAAAATATTACACCGTAAAAATCATTTTCTCAAAAAAAAATAATAAAATTTAAAACAAATTCAAACTCCAACAAGTCTATTACGAGTATTTCATTTTCTAAAATTTTATACGAGTATTAACAATAGATGTAATTAAAGTTAAACAGATTTAACTTTCTCATATTTGTTATAATTACTTTGTTAATAGAGTATACTCCGTATTTGTTAAAATATCGGGCTTAGGTTTCTATAGTCCTCATAAAAGAGATTAGGGTTTTAGTATTGTTTAGGATTTAGTAGTTCATGCACTATTATAAATTATAAATTATAAATATCTGTCTAATACTTTGCACTCACACCACAATTCCATCAATTGAAACACAAAATTTTGCCACTTTACCAGTGGGCAAATAATCGATGTCGCCCACCAGCGGGATTACTGTGCAAGAATTCAATTAAACTCACAAATATTAATTAAACTCACAAAAAAAAAAAAAAAAAAAATTCCTTGATTTATGGCAATTAGCCGAATAAAAAAAAAAAACCAATTTCAAATTATCTTTTCTTAATTTAAATTCTTTAACTTTGTGATGGTTATGCAACAACAATTGGAGTCCAAAAAACTTAGTGTTGAAATTGACGGATATTGTTTGGTTCGATTAGGGTTCCTAACAATTTAATTCGACAAGCCCGAAAACGTTAATGTTCTTGTTCGAATACTTTAACGAGTCTTATACTTGTTTATTTTACCAAACTAGCGAAGTTAAAGACTTAAATTGAAGAAGAATGAAGTCTACGAAGATTTTTGCTTTTTATTGTTTATGTTTTCGCAAACTCATGAAATTTTTATGAAATTCATGAGTTTGAGCAAGGGTTTAGGTTTAGATAGTCCTTATAAGAGAGGTTAGAGTTTAAGTATTGTCTAACTAGGGTTTATAGTTTATGCTCTATGAGCATCTTCAATGATGCTATTTAAGGACCTGCTTGCAAATAAAAAGAATTCTCAAGCTACAGTATAGTCATTGGAGAGAAAATAAGACATGTAGCTTGAAAGCAGTACCTGCTTTCTCAAGCTACAAGCTTGAAAGAAAATTAAATAGAAAAAAAATAAAAAAATAGTGAAAATTATACTCGTATTAAAATATATCCATACAAGCTACAAAGGTTGTAGCTTACCATTGGAGCGGTTTGTAGCTTAAAATCAAAGTGGCTTGAAAATCTGAGGTGGAAAGGTGAGCTACAATAGTTTGTAGTTCACCATTGAAGATGCCCTTACCCCTCTATTACTTTTGTACTCACTACACAATTCCATCATTAATAACAAGCCTCTGTTATAAATCTCTCCTTGTACTATAATCTTGACAATATTGTGATCTAAACAAAAATTAAACATGCATGCATGTATTTATAATTTAGCTGACATACTTTATAATTCTTTTTTTTTTTTTTCGGTATAAATTGTGTATTATACTATTATTACACTATATCATTTCACATATATACAGTGAATGGTGTAGAATTTACTACGTAAACAATATAAATAAAAGTATTAAGATAAAGAGATCATTGATCATTTTCAGTGCACCCTAAGACAAGTAGTTATTACGTGGTGGAATCAACCAAGACTACATACTAAGATATATAACAAGACATTTTTGTTACATATTGTTTTTGTGTTGAAGTAATATCGTCTTACAAATAGCTCGAATTTGACCTCATTAATAATTAAAACATCTCCACAGCACTTATATAATGTGCTTGTTATCACATTATATTCTCATTTTGATCATCGTAATTTAATACTCCGTACTTATCATTTTATCAAATTCGAAAAAAATAAAATTATAAATTACAAATCGAATTGAATTGAATCTAAACCCTTATTCCCCGCGTAATAATCTCATTTCATATCATATACGGAGTAATTGGGATATATAACGTCCAAATTTGTATGCATGTGTTGCCGACATGCGGCATTCAACGCAATCAATAGTTCATTTTATAGGAAACCAAAGTACAAAATGATTGAATGATAACTAAAGCACGAAAAAAACAATCAATCTAGTTAAGCACGGAGTAGTAAAACGATAATATTCCAACAATCAATCTACTACTCAATATATGAACACAAATTGGTTAAGGTTATCACTGTTTATATGTGCCCTAGCTAAATTTTTCGCAATTTTTATTTATTAATTCTTCTTATATTACCATGTTACATATATGGACCCAAAAACACTGATTTTGTTTCCTATAATGATTAAAAAATAAAATAATAATAAATAAATAAATAAATAAATAAGTGAGGAAAATTTGGAGGAAACAGAAAAAATATAGAGAGTAAAATTTAATCGTAAATATTTTATATATAAGAAATATGGTTTAATATTCCCATTTTTGAGTCCATTACCTGGCGTAATTTACTTTTTGTTAGTATTCGTTTAATGTGAACATTGAATATCACATAATAACATACTTCGTTTATATTAATTCATTGATCAACTACTGTATAAAATAAATGCATATAGATATTTATGAATTTATCTTTATGCATGTCAACTTATTTAAACCTAAAGAAATAGTAGTGAATCCTTAATATCTTTACAAAAAGAAAAAGAAAAATAAATAACGATTTCCGGTTACCTAGGTGTCTAGGTGAATTACAATTGTCATGAAAACACATCACAATTAGAGGTGAATTTGCATTTACTACTTAGACCATCCCCATTGATGGTGTGGTCATGAACACCATACATATTCTATATGTTACTTTCAATGTGGTCATGACCGTAACACTTTTTTTACTCGCATTGACACCCAACAATAAAGTAACTATTTAACGAATAAAAGATGCATACAAGCACAATAATTATGGTGAAAGTGTTCATGAACAGTGTTCATGTCATGACCACTTCTCATAAACGGTCAAGCTATTATTACAAGTTTTATTGATTTTTTAATGGAAAATGTGGTCATGACCACTTGTAGAAAACCCCAATGGGGATGGTCTTATTTTTTTAACGTGCTAACAGTTAAATGTTATATAAAGTACTGTAAACGGAAAATAAAACAATGAAAACAACACTAAATCGCTACTCTGTCCTTATAGAACCATTCGACCCGTATATATGTGCCCGGGTTGTACCGAATTTTCTACAGAGATAAGACGGTATTCCTCGGTTTTTGGCACGGAAAAACAGATCGAGATGTAATTTCAGAGTATTTTTATGAGTATAATGTTTTGTGTTCAAAGAGAATTACGTTAATTAGTATGATTAATTCGGATTGCTTTATCTGTATTTATAGATAAAGAAGGGGACTGAGTACAGGGAATTTAATCATAATTGTTGAAGAGGTATAACTCTTCAAAATTACCCGCCAAAAATTCGGTATATTCACTTAAATTACCCCCGCATAGTCGTTCGTAAGACATTGTACTGCGAACTCGTAAACAAATAAGCCAGGGTACACTCAGTACTTCCCGAACTCGCTTGATTGTTTATAAGTTCCCCCGTCGTCTTTGAACCAAACCCAAAAAACGCAAAAATAATGAACCGGTAATTACACTTAAATTACCAACATTAAAGTATAGAAAAAATTAACCTATGCATTTCAACTATTAGATTAAATGTTTAATTAAGTTAGTTCTTGACATAATATATATGAATAGACTTGTATTCAAGGGTGGAGTAAGGAGGGCTACCAAGAAATTTATCGCACACTATTAGTAAGGAGGGCTACCTTTAAATCTATCTATCGCACACTATTAGTATTAATCCGCCCCATTAAAAGAAATTTAACTTCCCCTTAATGAAAATTCTAATAATTTCACCGTTGCTTCTATGATTAAAATATGACTATTTTGTTAGAAATTGAATTATTTGGTATTGATAATGAGCAAGGTATTGGGAATTTATTTAACGAAGGAGAGAGCTTTTAATTTATTTGATTATATGGATGAGTTTGAATACATGTGTGTTGCTTCCAAAAATTGCTACAACTATGGCCTTTTATAGGCTTCAAATGTCGGTGATTAAGGCCTCCATAATCTTCTACTACTTGTTACAACTTTCTAGATTAATACTAGATAATTCTAGTACTTAGATTATTTTAGTTGATACTTCTAATAACTAAGCAAGCTACTAGATTTTTCTAGATTATTTTTAACACTCCCCCTAATCTGAAAAATCTTGTATCCCGAGTTGTTGTTCAAACTCTGCTGGAAGTGCTTTTGTGAATATATCTGCAAGTTGTTTCCCCGTCTTGCAAAATTGTAACTCGGTCTCTTGACTTTCCATGATCTTTCGGATGAAGTATTGATTTTATCTCCGTATGTATTGATCGGCGGTGAAAATCTTGATCTTTTGTTGTTTCTGAAGAACGGAACTTTAGTGAACACTCCGAACTTGTGGTTGTGGATGGTTTGGTATCCATTGTACGTGATCTTATTTCTCCAATTTGGACCAGTAACTTGTTTCTCTTTAGCGTTCTCTTTGAGCTCCTTCATTTTGCTCTTTTTCCCCGCTTCGTTCTTCCTTTCCTCTTTTCTTGTATCTTGGCAATTTGCTGACTCACGAGCTGTGAGTACCATGATTGCTTGGCAACAATCTTGATCATTCTTCCACGATGTAGTATTTTTTAAGTTTTGAGAATTTTCAGTTCTCGAAAGTGCTCCCTTTTGTGTGGTTGATTTTTCTATATTCACAGGCATTTTTAGCGGGAAGGTCTTGTTTTCGGCCATTGGTATGGAAGCAATTAACTGGCCATTTTTCTTGTCAACGATCACGCATTTGTTGTAGTCAAATTTGACCATATAACCTCTTCGCAGAAGTTGCCCAACACTTAGCAAATTCTGTGCAAGCCCCGGGACGTATAATATATCATGTATGTGCTTAGTGAAGCCATTTTTAGTTTTAACGGCTACAGTCCCTTTACCTGCAACTCCTTGAATCCTTTCATCTCCCAGAGTAATTTGGGATTTTTCCTCTTCATTGAGATTTATAAATAAACTTTTATCCCCTGTCATATGGTTAGAGCAACCACTGTCTATGTACCACATATCAGCGGACTTTTCTTGCATATTTAAGCAAGACTAAAATAATTGTCCACCATAGTCTTGTTCCTCGATAAAATTTGCCTCATCCTCTTGTTCTCGGAACCAGCAATCTTTTTCAAAATGAGTATGTCTTTGACATCTCTTGCATTTATACTTACAATCATTTGTGTTATGATTGTTTTTCTTGCATAAATAACAATATGTTTGGTTATTTTGTCGGTTCCCTCGATTGTTTTGAAAACCTCTCCCCCTTATTTGATAATTATATTTTCCGTTAAATTTTAGTTTTGCCTGAAAGGCTTGTTCTTGTGGCTCTTCTTGAAATCTTTTCATTATTTCTTCATGTGCTTGTAGTGAGCTCATTAATTCTGTTATTGTTAACTCTGCTAAATTTTTGGATTCTTCTATCGCGGCCACTATATGTTCAAACTTTTGCGGAAGACTTCTTAAAATTTTTGGAATTATTTTTGCATCTTCGATCGTGTCACCATATGAGCGGATTTGGTTAACAATTGTAGTAACACGATTAAAGAATGCTTCAATCGACTCGTCTTCCGTCATTAATAAATTTTCAAAATTTTTCCAAAGGGTTTGGAGTTTGACAGTTATTACCTTGCCAGAACCTTTATATGAGTTCTCCAGGATCTTCCAAGCCTCCATTGACGACGCAGCGGATGTGACTCGCGGAAGTATTGCCTCGTCGAGTCCTCGAAAAATCAAAGAAAGAGCGTAGTGATCACTTCTTTGATTTTCTGAGTATAATTTTTTCTTTTTATTGTCCCATGTTGCCTCTTCATCGGCATTTTTGGGTTTTTCATACCCATTTTGGACAAGCTCCCATAGGTCTTGTGAAATAAATATTGATTTCATTTGAACACTCCAGAGGTCATATTTCTCGCCTCTGAATGTTGGTACCCAATTTACTTGCATTGTGTTTGACATGTTTATATTTGGGACTTGTTTTAATTTATGTGTGTTTGTGTTTGTATTTTATGTGGAGTACTTGGGTAAACAATGGCTCTGATGCCACTGTCACTACTACAAATCTGGGATTAGAGGACAGTGATAATAGTACGCAAAAAAGCGGAACCGTTCTATATACCCTAAAAAAATTTGGCGCTCAAAATTAACCTAAAAGAGAACGGTTAATAAATAAACCGTACTTAAAATTTGATCAAAGAGGACGGTTGGATTGACCAAGCGTCCTTAATATAGCAAAGAAAGGAGGGAAATTAAAGTGAAACCTAAGAGGACGGTTCTACCACACAACCGTCCTCTAAGACATACAAAAGAGAACGGTTCTAAGATAAAACCGTCCTCTAAGACTTATCAAAGAGAACGGTGTAACAAAAGAACCGTTCTCTTTGGGTTTTCCTTTTTTTCCTTTTTAGATCGATGCCACAGCCTTCTGCCTTCTTATTTTTCATTCATCAAACCACCACTACTTGAAACCACCAACTCCAATTTAACCACCACCACCTCCTCCACCGGTAATCTCCACCACCGCCTCGTCGCCGTCGCGCTCCCCTGCCGCCTTTCTACCGCCGCCTCTCCACTACCACCTTCTATCACACAATTTCAAACCACAAACACCAATTTAACCACCACCACCTCCTCCTCCACTGGTCATCTCCACCGTGGCCCGTCACCGTCGCCTCTCCACCTCCGTTTCTTCGCCGCCGCTTTCTACCACCACCTCCTCCGCTTTCTAAAATATCTTAACCAATTCCTAACACCGTCGTTTGCCCTAATACCCCTGCTTCTTTGTTTCGATTTTGAGGTTTGTGTCTTCATTAATTTTGGTTCATTTCAGTCAATTTAATTTTGATTGTCAATGTTTATTTCCCGATTGCAACTGAATTTGCTGTATGTGTTCGGTCAATTTCAGTCCGTCTTTTGGCTTTGCTGTACGTGTTCGTCCACTCGGTTCCGGCCTCTGCTTTTTCGTTTCGATTGTCAATTAAGGTTTGTGGCTTAATTCTGGCTCTCTACTTTCAATTCTGGCTTGGTCAATTCGTTCTTTGATTTTTAGTATAACACCAGTACAGACACAGCATTTGTTCTTTTTCTTTTTCTTGATTTCTTCATTCTTTGATTTTTAGTATGTTGAATTCATGTTGTATTTTCTGGATTGCATTTCTCTGTGGTATTTCAAGAGTATTTTGTACTCCGTATAACACATGGTTTAGTAACTTATGGTTTTACAGTGTGAAGTGTGATTAGCTACTAATTATTTTGTGTCAAAATATTATGATTATATAGATATAAATGGGTCGTACGTGGATGATTGATGGGAGAAAAGGTGATTTGATATACGATGCTGGGATTTCTGAATTTTATGCCTTCGTTAGAAACAATGTGAAAGATAAAGCAAATATGGCGTGCCCTTGTGATATGTGTTTGAATATTAGGTATATGAGTTTCTCCGATGTCAAAATACATTTGGAGATAAATAATTTCAGTCCAATGTATAGTCGGTGGATTTTTCATGGAGAATCAACTCATACAGATTCAATGGAAGATAATGTTGTACAATGGGGTGAAATTGAGGGTGACACTTGCTTACGTGATGATTATGATGATGAACCCAATGATATGGATTCAAATGATGGTTCGAGGGAGGAATGTGATGATGTTTTAGAAACCAATGACTTAGAATCTAACCTTAATGATGATCAAAATCTCGAAGATGACATTGTAGATGATGGTGAATCTCTTGATGATGAAGGTGATTTGGGTGACATAAACATTGTGTTAGAGAAGTTGAGAGATTGTGAAACACCCTTGTATGAGAGTTGTGGGAAGTACACTAAATTGTCGGCGGTAGTTAAATTATATAATCTAAAAGCGTGAAATGGGTGGAGTGATAAGAGTTTTCTTGATCTCCTTGAATTATTGAAAGATATGCTTCTCAAGATAATGTACTTCCAAATCGTACATATCACGACAAAGAAGATACTTAGAGGGATCGGTATGAAATATGAAAAAATTCATGCGTGTCCCAACGATTGCATACTTTACCGTAAAGAGTTTGAGAATCTCAGTTACTGCCCAAAATGTAATACATGGCGGTACAAGAAGAAGGAGGGGATTCCTTCAAAAGTGTTGTGGTATTTTCCTATATTTCCTAAGCTTAGACACATCTTTGCGAATAAAGAATATGCGAAACTACTAACATGGCACAAATTTGGAAGACCCGATGATGGCAAGTTGAGACACCCGGCTGATGGAAAGGATTGGAAGTTCATTGACGAGAAGTTTCTGATTTTGGCAAAGAAGAAATCTTCGACTCGCGTTGTCTACTGACGGGATGAATCCTTTCGGAAGCTTGAGTAGTCAACATAGTACTTGGCCCGTGATTTTGGCTATTTACAATTTGCCTCCATATCTCTGCATGAAACGAAAGTATTTGATGTTGTCGTTGTTGATTTCTGGCCCTAAAGAACCCGGTAACGATATAGATGTCTACTTGGCGCCTCTACTTGACGATTTACGAACATTGTGGGATGAAGGGATACAAGTCTTTGATGCGTACCGGAATAATATTTTCAATTTGAAAGCTATGTTATTATGCACTATAACCGACTTTCCGGCGTACGGTAATCTCTGTGGACACACTGTTCACGGGAAAGAGGCTTGTCCCTTGTGTGCGGATGAAGTTGATTCTTGCTATTTAAAGTTTTCTCGAAAGCAAGCATTTTTAGGGTACCGTCGATTTTTGCCTCATGATCATCCTTATCGTAAGCAACAAAAGGCGTTCAATGGTAAGTCTGAACATCGTCCACGTCCTAAGATATTAACCGGCGACGACGTATATCAAATGGTGAAAGACATTCAAATAACATATGGGAAGAAGGGTTCTAAGTTAGCGTCTCGTGGATACAAGAAGATGTCTCCTCTTTTCGAGCGACTTCCTTATTGGCGTGATCTCTCCATACGACATTGTTTAGATGTTATGCATATTGAGAAGAATGTTTGTGATAATATCATAAATACGCTTTTGGATGTTCCGAATAAGTCAAAAGACAACGCTTTGCAAGGAAAGACATGGTCGATATGAAGATTAGGCCCGAGTTGGCTCCGCAAGAAAAGGGATCACGAGTTTATTTGCCTCCGGCCGCCCACACACTTTCAAGGAAGGAGAAAAGAGAGTTTTGTGAGTGTTTGCATAGTGTTAAAGTGCCAGAGGGATACTCTTCGAATATTAGTAGCCTTGCGTCGATACAAGAATTGAGGCTTGGTGGTTTAGAGTCTCAAGATCGTCATACAATGATGCAACAACTACTACGGTGGCTTTACGTTAGTTTTACCTAAAAAGGTTCGATATGCCATCACTAGGTTGTGTTTTTCTTGATTCGATATGTAACAAAGTGATTGATTCCACGGAGTTAGAATCGTTGCGAAGCTAATAGTCACTACTCTTTGTCGATTGGAAATGTACTTTCCTCCTTCGTTTTTCACAATTATGGTTCATTTGACTGTGCACTTGGTCAGAGAGATTGAATATCTTGGTCCGGTTTACCTAAGGTATCAATATCCTTTTGAACGTTTGATGAAAGTATATAAGAGCTACACCTCGAATAGATATCGTCCTGAAGGCTGCATAGCCGAACGTGCAATTATCGACGAAGCGCTTTCTTATTGTGATGGACACTTGTCCAATTCGGAGTTAATTGGGGTTGCTAGAAATAGGCATAGTGATTGGATGAATGGAAAAGGTCTAAGGGGTCATGTGTGTCGAGATATGCCATTTGACAAGTGGCATATAGCACATACCTATGTTCTACATAACGAGGATGAGGTTCAACCTTACATTGAAGAACATATGCTGTGGTTGAAGGAAAAACATCGAAATAAACCTGAAAAGTGGATCGCAAGTGAACATTACAAGACTTTTCGACTATGGTTCAAGGAACGAGTCAAAGAAGATTGGGAACAATATCCAGATTCTATTTCTTCCAGATTACGGAGACTTTATTTTGAGCCTAAGATTTTTCCTTATTCAATTTTTTTTAAGGAATTGATAATTTTTATTTATAAAGAATATGCAAATTTTAATAAGTGGTTGTTGTTGTAGGTATTTGAATGTTATTTCTACAGCGCCGCAAAGATATGGATATTTGAATCCCGAGATTTTGTCTCCGATCAATGCTTTTGTTGATGATGCATTTCGAACACAGTATATTGCCGAATCTATGACATGTGAATGTGCAAGAGGTCGGAAACTTATATTTGCACCATTTAACGAGAGGTATATATATATAATTTTAACTATTATTATTATTATTATTATTATTACTATAATTACTACTACATGATTTACATGTTAATTTACGTTGATTTTTTTTGAAATTGTAGTCGACATTGGATGTTAGCCGTCATTAATCCTTCCGCCAATAAAGTATATTGGTGTGATCCTGCAGGAAATGATCCTCGAGAATTTCTCGTTGATACAATCAACAAGTATGGTTATAATTTCTTTAAAATTATGCGATATAATTATAATTTCGTCAAGATTATTGCGTTAATGTTTTAATTTGTGTTTGAATAGTGCATTCGAAAAGAGAAGGTCTATGGATTCAAAAACAAGGATCAATTCAAAAGTAGAGTGGCAAAAAATCGAGGTAAGTTTGCTCTAATTTATTAATCTTTTCTAGTTTTCTAAAAATCATGTCGAAAATAGTGTGTGCTTACTCTAATTTATGGCTCCTTTTTTAAGTGTCCTAAACAACCGATAGGTACTCTCTTATGTGGATATTACGTTTGCCGTTATATGATGGAGTTGGTCAAGGGAAACTATTGTACTGTTACTGCAAAGGTATGCCTAATTTAGATTTTTCATTATTTTTTAAGTTTTCTCTACTTTAGATTTAAGTTTGCTCTAATTCTACTAATTATTGTCGTCTTTGCTTTGTTTACATTTTACATTATTGTACATTTTGAGGATGCATGAATTTGCTCTAATTTAGTTTTTTCATTATTTTTTAAACAAGTTAATGCATTACCTTACAAATTTATTGTATTTTGGTTACTGACTTAGGGTTAGAGCACCACCAACATACTCTCGGCTCGAAATCAAAGAGGTGAGAGATATATGGGCGAGTACGTATTGAAATTTAAGCGGATAAATGAAGTGTTGAAAATGAAATATGTTGGCATGTTTTGAGAACATGTAAATGCAGGTTTTTTGGTTGGTTATATAAATTGTGTGTGAATTGCTTGGTTAGAACATGTGTTGACATTTTTTGAGGATATTGGTTGGTTATGGTTGGCTATCTAAATACAGGTCCTCTTTTTGGTGCGTGGAAAATGCAGCAGGTTCTGTTATATATAATCTATATATGGCTCTGCAGAGAGCCATATATAGGGACTAAAAATAAAACAAAAAATTTATAAAAAAAAAAAAAATAACCTAAGAGAACGGTTATTATACATAACCGTTCTCTAATATCAAAAAAAAAAACCCCGCGCTTTTTATTCATCAAAAAAATAACCCTTAGAGGACGGTTATTCATTAGACCCGTTCTCTTAGGTCAACATACAAGAACGGTTATTAAAAATAACCGTTCTCTAACATTAAAAAAAAACCCGCGCCTTTTTCATTCATCAAAAAAAATAATCCTTAGAGGACGGTTATTAAGTAGAACCGTTCTCGTAGGCTAACATACCAGAACGGTTATTTAAAATAACCGTTCTCTTTACTCTACCCGCGCTTTTTTTTCATTCTTTTGGTACACCATTAGAGGACGGTTTTTTATTACAACCGTTCTTTAAAATGACACTTAGAGGACGGGTTGACCAAATTTATAACCGTTCTCTTAGGTCTAAGAGGACGCTTCGCTGAAGGACGGGTTTTTTGTTCTTTTAGGACGGTTTATAACCGTTCTCTAACTAAAGATTTGTAGTAGTGTGTTAGAAATTGAATTATTTGGTATTGATAATGAGCAAGGTATTGGGAATTTATTTAACGAAGGAGAGAGCTTTTAATTTATTTGATTATATGGATGAGTTTGAGTACATGTGTGTTGCTTCCAAAAATTGCTACAACTATGGCCTTTTATAGGCTTCAAATGTCGGTGATTAAGGCCTCCATAATCTTCTACTACTTGTTACAACTTTCTAGATTAATACTAGATAATTCTAGTACTTAGATTATTTTAGTTGATACTTCTAATAACTAAGCAAGCTACTAGATTTTTCTAGATTATTTTTAACATATTTCAAAGAATTCGATGAACAATAAATCGAGATAATTGGAAAGTGAAGCTTGAGGAAGACACCAAAGTGTAATCTTGTAGAGATTAGCTTTGACTCAATCATTGTCAAGATAAGTAACAATCCTTTAAAAAACCAAGTGGTGGTTGTCCAGGTGGAATTTGAGTTAACCTGAAAGGTTCAACAAATTGTGTGAGGTCCCAGGCTCAAATCCCACCTGGAACCAATTTCCCCACTTGGCCACCGCAACCAGGGGCGTAGGGAGGGGGGTTCAATGGGTTCTATGGAACCCCCTCCCATTTGGCAAAAATTAAAAAAAAAAAAAAAAAAAAAAAAAAAAAAAAAAAAAAAATAAATTAAAAATTAAAAAATCACTCGTGACTAACCCACATCCCACATGCCTACTTACCTAGTTAAACCCAAACCACTAATTCTCTAAAATTAAAATTCTCTCCCATTAAAAAATTAAAATCTTCTTCTTTCAAAAACAAAATCAAAATATTAAAAAACTAACAAATAAACACAACTAATTTAATCTCAACTCTCAAGCCACTAATTCGGTAATTTTCACTTGATTACTTACGTGAAGAACAAGTTGAGGAATAGTATGGCGGATCAATTTTTGAATGATAGTTTGGTCACATTTATCGAGAGAGATTTCTTTTTCAAAGTTACGAATGATAGTGTAATGGATTATTTTCAAGCCGCGAAAAGTCAACGTAATCTTTTACCCCCACGCGCCATTTGAATGATGATGTAATTTAGATTATTGGAAATATTTTGTAATGTATAATATATATGAATGTTTTTAGTTTTGAAAAAAATTTCGAACCCCCTATCTGAAAACTCTGGATTCGCCACTGACCGCAGCCCCCGTCTGGTGCGGGAATGCATGTATCCGGAGGGGACTCAACCCCCTCGTCATAAAAATAATAATTAAAAAAAAAAAAAAAAATCCTTTAAAAGCAAGATGTTAAATGAAAAAATTGAGACCTCTCACTACTTACAACTTGATAATGACAATAATAATACCTAGAAAAAACACATCACATGCACATAATTGTCATATAGTATATGCAAGTCAGTGAAATATAACAAATTAATGTAGATTTGTCAACAGAAATATACGAAATATTAGCTACAATACAACCTTTGCATTAACTTCTAATAGTGACTTTTCTAGCTAATATTAAATAATGACCTACAATACGAGATACACATTTGTATCCCTCCATCGGTTTTCGTATGTTGTTTCGACTTGTTTTATTTTTTTCTCACAAAATAAGAAATTGTAAATGACTTTTGAGAAAGAGAAAGTATGTATCAAATTGTATTTTTGAACACGAAATTATTGGTAAATAAATTGTGGCACACAAATATATATAGTTCAAAACATGAGATTATATTTGAGCTGGATTTTTACTAAGTCAGTATAGTAGTAAAAGACGGTCTAATAGAGTTGTTGTAGGTGACCTTGGACAAGTATCGGTGACGTAAAATTGGTTGGCAAAACTTGACATAAGTACATAAACGAAGTAATCAATTTAAACTCATTGAAAAAAAAAAAAAAACCTGAAAAAATATGACGGAGTATCAAGGAAAGGTCAAAATAAGATTATTATAGAAAGAATAACTAAGTTAAGGTGTACCATGAGAATTTACCTATCATAAAATCATCCTATAAAAGATTAAGGTGTTGTTTGAATGCCTTTTTCAATTCAGTGATTCTTGTGTGAGACGGGCCTAACGATAACTTATGTGAGACAAAGATTAAAAAAAATAATAAAAAAAATAAAAAGTAACCACCATCTAAGAGACGTCTCACAATAATTTATCGTTAGGCCCGTTTCACACAAGAAATTGTCTTTTCCATTTATGGGAAATAAAACTTCCCATGAATTGACTTACACATGTTGTTTGGTTGCAAAATTCATGGGAAATTCCACTTTCTACATAATGTAGGAAGTTGCTTACCTAGTCTCCACATAGCAACCAATCACTTTTATTTAATTCGCGTGAATTACAACTTCATGTGAATTTCATTTTCCTGGTAACTATGTCTTCTCATGTTGAACCAAACGATCCCTAAATACAAATTTAAAAACTCTCATCTTTTTGATATTTTTGTTTAAACTTTCACCTTCTATGAATATTTTCTCAAAAACTCCCACCAAAACCTCATTTTCACCATATTAAACGTCTTTTTTCACTCATGAAAACATTACATTCTCATTTTATATTTTAACATTTTTTTGGAATATGTCGAGATATCGACATAATCACAACACATGGTATTTGTGGAATATCATAATCACAAAACATTTTGAGTTTCGGAATACGATAGATTACTTTCGTCTTTCATAGTGAAATATGTTAAAAGAAATCTTTAATTTTTTTCACAAGAAATTACATTTTGGTGAGAATTTTTACAAATAAATTACAAAAGATAATTTCTTTTTTGTAATTATAGTTACGGTATAAAAGATGAGAGATATCAAGTAACCTTAAAAATAATCATCCTATAAAAGAGTTGATTTTACCGTTCTACTGATAAACTTGTTGTAGGATGTTGGGCCTTACTATTGTAAGACCGTGATTTCTCAATCAACCTGGACACTTGTATAATGGGCCAAGTATAGGCCTGTTTCAGGAGGACGTTGTAAAAAAAAGTACATTTTTCAATAAAAAAAAAAAAGTGAGAGTACTTTTTTTTATATCATAAAATACACTCTGGAACTTTATTGATTAAAATCATTAAATAGTGTAGACACTAAAAATTTATCAGTGTCGCAAAATAAATTATTTTTGAGTTAATACAAATTTTTAGCTCAATTTGATACTTACGTCTCCAAAAGAAGTATGGGTCGATCCAATATACAAAATGCGTTATTGGGTCATAAATCCATTCAAATGAAATATAGGCCGATTCGATGCGTGAATGAAATATTCGGGTCACAGGTCCAATTTAATACTAAATAATTTGAGCCAATCCAATGCATAAAATAGAGTGTGGGGTCATAAGCTCAATTTAAAAGAAAATCGGGCCAAAGTCATTAATGAGCCCAAAAGCAAGGGTTTGAGCCCAAGTCCGATAGTGGATGAGGAGAAGGCTCTATAAATAGAACACTTCATTCATTAGAGGAAAAAAAAAAAAAAAAAAAAAAAAAAAAAAAGGTAAGAAAACAAAAGGCACAAAAGTATAGAAGAACTTTGGAGAGCATTGAAACCATTCACAAGACTCCAGGACTTCATTAAACACAAGAACGAGAAGACCTCAATAAATTTAAGAGGAGCATTCTCAAACATTCAAATCATATCACAAGACCCGAGTTCGAGGGAAAAATCAAATACTCCAAGACCTGTCTCAAGATTACATGACTTTGTTAACGACGAATTAGAATCAGAGGAATTATAGAGAGTTTTACACGCAAAATTCTGAAATTAATAAAATATTATTTGTCGCGATTTATTTTGTATTACAATTTATTTGTTTTATAAAATTTGTTGTTACAAATAGAAACATTATAAAACTTTGGGTGAAACGGTCGAGTTTTGTTTGTCTAATATAAGCCACTAGAGTAGTACTACAACGGCAGAACAATTTAAATCTTTAACTCATTGTCACTAGTAGTTCAACTACTAAACTAAAACATTCTCGATAATGTTAAAATTGACTTTTACACCCATATCAAATTAAATACGTCAAATTTCATGTTAACTAGATGGTTCAACATCGTCCTATCTTTTGATCCATTTGGTCTCGATGTATTTTGGAGAGGTCCTTGGTCCAACTCGAATATCTCCATGTTTTGATAAGCTAACCAACTCCAAAATATAAACCTCTTATTCGCCCAAAATGTCGTACACGATAAATTATTTATGATCTGATAACTTTTAATTATATCTATGAACTGTTGGTAATTTAAGTGTAATTAGCGGTTCATTTAGCGTACCACATATTTAGTTCATGGATGAGATTAAATGTGACGGGATTTTGAATAGTCACAACCCTTGAGAAATAAGGTTTCCCTTATTGATTTTACTTTTATTTAATAGAGGTGGGATTATTAGAAAGGGGGAGAATAAGAAAATAATTTCCATCTTCTTGATCTTTGACACTGTAACAAACAAACACACACTGTTTCTGCCAAATTTTGTCGCGTTGACTATTTGACTCGTAAAGCGGGGTATAGCGATCTACTTGATTTAACACTTGGATTTATGTTGGATTTGGTGCGCGTAAAGGAAAAAGAGTGCGGAAAATAAAGTGCAAAAAAGTAAATGACACAAGAAGTTTTGGTGACGCGGAAAACCCAATGTGGGAAACGACCGCGGGGGGATCTGTGTCCCGCCTAATGTGCTCCACTAAGTAGTTGAGTTACAAGCAACACGTTACAAAGTATTTGCGGAATTGAGAATATAAGTATCGTTTTCTGGTGGAATATGAGTGACCTGGGAGAAAGCGTGTGTTTCTGGAGGAGTGGAGTGTAGTTTGCTGTAGAGTATGATGAATAATGTTGTAACCTTGCCTCAATGCTGCTACCTTGCCTTTTATAGGATGGGAATATAGCTGTTTGGATACTTTGCACTTGCTGAGGGTCTTCTGGAGGTCTCTGCGGGTTGTTACCTGGATTTTAGGGAGCTGTTGCTGACTTCTTCCTTGTGGCTGTTGGGGATAAACTCTCCCTTGTTACCCTAGCCGTCCTGGGCTTGCATGCGTCTTTGGGCCTTAGTTTTGGCTTTGCCTCTTGTTTTCGGCCCACTTAGCCTACTTTGGTCTCAGGCCATTTTTGGCCCAAACAATAGCCCCGGGTTTTCTTGCCTTGGCGTGCGAGGAAAGGTGAAAATCCTTCCGTCTACTTACCGCCTTGCTGCGGGTGCTTGACCAGATTGTGGAGGAAATCTTTCTGCTTGAAGTAAGTGGCTGTCTTCTTGAGGAGATGCTTATTTGTTGTGGAAGAGTTCACCTGGCCGAGGAGGCATCCTTTCCTCTTTGAGCCGAATGCTTCCTTTGCTTGGTTGTCATTGTGACACGTGGCGTCACCCTAGTGGTTCCTCGAGAAGAACAAAATGGAATGACTGATTTGGTCAAGTCTTGTCAAACTCTCCTTTTAGTTGCCTCATTAATTACACTCCCAACTTCCCTCAACTTCTCCCACGTCTCCCTCTCTCTCCCAACCACCTCCTTATAAATTCCCTTCCCCTTGATTTGCATGTTGTTTTCGAAACAAAGCCCCAAAAACACAAAACCCTTTCATCTTCCTCTTCCATTGAGATCCGCGGATCGTCGCTGTTTTCCCTCAGGTAATTTCTTGCTTGTGCTTCTCTCATTCCTCTTCAAATGTCGTCTTCTTCACTTCTCTCCGAACCGGAGGCCTTCACCCCTACCAGAATCCTGAAGGGGGAGGACTCTGTGCCTTGCTCTCTCTCGTCGAAGTCTGACGACGAGATTGCCAGGATCTTCAACCTAGATGAGGGGGTTGAATTTTATGTACCTCGAGGCGAGGAGAGGGCAGATTTCCACCGCAAAGGGTGGGTTTGTGTGTATGCGTACCCCTTCTCCTTGGGTCTTCGCTTCCCATTCCCTATATTTATTCAAGATTTCTTCCGCACCTTCAAGGTGTCGCCTGCGCAAGTGCTTCCCCACGGTTGGAGGATCTTATTGTGCATCAACGCTCTTCTTGAGGACCACCATTGGTCTCTGGCGGGCGGCGACATCGGGGATGACTACTGGGTGAGGCCTACCGCGTGTAAGCGCTTCACCCTGAGGGTCATGGATAAGTCGAATATGCTTATCAAGCTTCCTTCTAAGGCGGCGGATTCGGGCTGGGCCAAGCACTATATTTTTGTGAGGATTAGTAGTCTGAACCATTTGACCGGCTACCTGCGTGACACTTGGCTCAAGCCACAAGGTAAGGTGTGACGTTTGTTTTGTATTGGCGCACCGTTGTGCTGAACTTTTCTCATTTGTTCTTTGTACCAGGTTCGTTGAGGTACCAGCCTACAATTCCTGGGAGGAAAGTCTTAGAAAAGCTGAGGCGGTTACCGGTGTCTGAGAGAACTTTCCCTGCGCCTCTGCAGAATAGGATTCGTGATTTGGACTCGTTGCTCGAGAGCGAGGAAGAGGAAATGTCTTCTGGTAGTGGTATATCTGTTTTGTCTGTGTTGCTTGTCTACTTAGTGGGTATTGCCTCTGCATGTGAACCTAACGTGCGTGCTTTCTTCTTTGTAGGGAAAAGAGGAATGTCCGCGTGGCGTGGTTCTTCACGGAGAGGGAGAAGAAGAGGAGGGCAATGGCTGATTCTTCCAAGACCGGGAGCAGTGTAGGCGTGCTGTGCTGTGCCCTCTGAGCCCCAGCGTCTTTGATCCGGCGTCTCCGTCGCGCTCGTCTCGCAAGAGGACACGCAAACACCTCAACTTAAGCCGTGGGTTCTCTCAAGGTGACGACTGCATTATGGTGGAGGTGCCTGGCTCTTATGATGGGCGTGGTGCCTTTCCTCCTCAGTTGCCGGACTACTTGTTACAGGTTCGACGCCATGGGCTCCAAGAGTGTTCTTTGAGCGTAGAAAAGAAATGGTCGCTGCACATTTCGTATTAGTTGTGTGTCTTTGTTTTTACGCTCGTGCTGGCGTGGGCCTTTCCGTGGGTTCCTGATTGTCTTTCTACCTGCAGGGGTTTCAGAGTAGCCTATACCTGAAAGGGGTGTGGGCTGCGGCGGAGAAGGAGCGTCAGGAGCTTGCTGCGAAAAACAAAGCGCTTGCCTCGAAGTTGGCTAGCACGGTCAAGAAGTGTGAGGCCGCTGAGGCGAAGCTTGAAGAGCTGAGCAAGACCGAGGCCGAGTTGATTACTCTTTGTTCGACAAAGCCTTCTTTGGAGGTGAAATTTGAATGACATGGGTGAAGTTGAGAAAAAGAAAGAAGCGGTATTAGGATCATGGCCCTAAGGACTCCTCTAACCATGCCACTAATCAACTTATAGTGGACTTTCGGACCTAGTTGTGCATGTTAAACTAAACGGTGTATAATTGAATTAAATTACGGTAATTTAAAACAAAAGAGTAAGGACCTTCTTTAAGGTCTCAAAATGGAGCTTCTTTATTTAGTGTTCAAAATAGAACACCTCCTTTCTTAATCCACCCTAGGATTAAACCAACTTATACTATATAATATTGCTAAATTATTGTAGTATAATACTTAATATTTTATAGGTAATATTATGAGCAAAAAGGGTATAAATTGATCAACAATTTGATCAATGATATGCCTATATACACGACCAAAGTGAAGAAAAACAATGGCTGATTTTTTGACTAATTTTTGTGACTTTTTAATGTGTCTTTTTCCACCAAATTCAATGAGTGTCTTAGAGGTATATATAGGTAATAATGAGTGGAAAAGTTAGGCCAAATATTTGACTAAAAATTTGACCAAAAAATTGCTCCTTAGAGAGCTCAATTTGGTCGACCTAACATGGCCCATTTGGGTCAATTTTTGGTCCATTTTATTTGAGTCCATTTGATATTATTTAGTCCCTTTAACACTTAAATAAACTAATAAAAATAATATATATATATACTTAACAATTTAAGTAATATAAATGACAATTATATCAATATATAATTTATCACTTTGGACTCAAATATTCTCCATTTTATTAACCTATAAATCTTATTAGTCATTAATCTTTATTAATGACAAATAACCCTTTTAGTAAATTAACACTTAATTACTAATTCACAAAATCACAAAACCTTTTATTATTCAATTATCACATAAAAGAATAATAACACTCTAGTACCGTATCTTATATACGTCTCATAATTTATTACCTTTTGACTAACGTATTAGTCTCAATATTAAGTCTCTAGTTATACTATATCAAATATAAATAACTAGTCTCTGTTGGTCTTCCTCCCATTAGGTGTGACCGAAAGGGATCAGTTGATTACCGCCATCTCATGACAGTAATGTCAAACTCTAGCAAGCCGAGCGTTACCGATATACGTTAATCAACTGACTTATATAAAGCTATATTCCCTTTATTCCTTCTTAATGAGATTTATTAAGTATTCGCAACATTGTGGAGGACACTCACTCCAACAATCTCCCACTTGTCCTTACAAGTGTTGCGACACCGATTCTCTTGTCACTTTAATCTCCCACTCATTGCAAGGTGTCTTTCAGGTCGCACTTGCAATTGATCTGATCTAGAGTGGTTTTCTCGATCTGGAGAATAACTGTCTGACCGGAAAATCTACCATAGATTACTTCCGAGCGTGGCCACGCATTTCCAGTTATATCTCCTCGAGTGGCCCTGAGATACTGAACCCCGACGAGGGTAGACAATTCCTGTTACCCATGTAGGCCTTCAATCGAACACAGATCACAATGACCTAGAATATACCCTGTAGCCTCCTTTTACGGTACGACATAGGATATAAACCAAAGTCACTCGGAAACTGTACTGACTCAGACTAACAGTTAACAGTCTAAAGAATCGACTCAAAGGAATACTTCAGAAATTCTTGCCACGACCAGGCAACAAAAAGAACTCTGGTTAATGGTCACTTTGCCGCCGGAGTATCCCATAGCCTGCCAAAGTAATCGACTGATCATACTGACTATGACCTATGGTTACTGAACTCACCATCAAATCGACTTACAAACCAGTCACTAGAGAGACGTCACCTCATATAAGTGACTAGGGGCTAAATACTAGGTTGATCCCGCTCACTTTAACAGGGTTCAGTGTTGTCTCCACAACCTATTGGGACAAACCGAGTATAAACAATATAAAAATTGAATAAAAGTAAATCATAAATACTATATATGTAATAAAATTAGATGATCATATATCAAAATAATTTTACAAATCCAAAACCCTTTTTATACCCATCGAAACTACATGACGGTTATGTTTCGATTGAGGTAATGGTTTGGTTAATGGGTCAGCGACATTGTCGTCTGTCCCTACATTACATATCATAACTTCCTTTCTTTCCACATAATCTCTAATCACATGGAACTTCCGAAGTACATGTCTAGATTTATTACTAGACTTGGGCTCTTTAGCTTGAAAGACCGCCCCATTATTGTCGCAAAATATGGGAACTGGTTCTTCAGCTTTGGGGACTATCTTTAGACCCTCTAAAAACTGTCGAATCCAAACTGCCTCTTTCGCAGCTTCCGATGCGGCTATGTACTCGACTTAGTTGTAGTCCGCTATTCTTGGTCGCTTGGAACTCTTCCAACAAACTGCACCTCCGTTCATAATGAAGACATATCCTGATTGAGATTTCAAGTCATCTCGATCAGTTTGAAAACTAGCATCCGTATAACCTTTTATCGTAGCTCATCATCTCCTCCATAAACAATAATCAATCCTTAGTCCTTCTCAAGTACTTAAGGATATTCTTTACCGCTATCCAAAGTGACTCTCACCGGATTAGCTTGGTACCTACTCGTCATACTAAGAGCATATGATACATCCGGCGTGTACACATCATAGCGTGCATGATTGATCCAACCGCCAAGCATATGGAATCAATTTCATGCGTTCAACATCCTTTTGTTCGATGAGGACACCTGTGATTTGCTCAGAGTAGTCCCATGACCCATAGGTAAGAACCCTCTTTTAGAGTTCTTCATGTTGAACCTGTCAAGAATCTTATCAATATAAGCTTCTTGACTTATCGCTAACGTCCTTTTGGATCTATCTCTATAGATCCTGATGCCCAAAATTCTCTTAGCTTCTCCCAAGTCCTTCATCCGAAATGATCTCCAGCGACTCTTTACAGTGAGCATAGGTATATCATTCCCAATTAGCAGTATGTCATCTACATACAATACTAAAAATACAACTTGACTCCCACTGAATTTCGTATACAGACACGGTTCCTCAACACTTCGAGTAAATCCGTTCTGTTTAATCACCTGATCAAACCGGTGATTCCAACTCCTGGATGCTTGCTTGAGACCATAAATGGACTTCTTGAGCTTGCAAACTTTCTTAGGATTTTTATGATCGATAAAACCTTCAGGTTGTGTCATATACACCTCCTCATCTAGAATCCCATTCAGGAAAGCGGTTTTAACGTCCATTTGCCAAATTTCATAATCATGAAATGCAGCAACTGCAAGAATTATCCTAATGGATCGAAGCATAGCTACTGGAGCAAAGGTCTCATCATAGTGTAAACCATGAATCTGAGTGAAACCTTTAGCTACTAGTCTAGCTTTGAAAACATCTGGGTTTCCATCCAATCCGTATTTGATTTTAAAAATCCATTTACACTGAAGAGGTCTGACTCCTTCAGGTAAATCTGCCAGGTTCCAAACCTGATTTTCGGACATCGAATCCATTTCAGATTTCATTGCTTCAATCCACTTTTCGGAGTTAGTACCAGAAACAGCCGCTTTGTAGGTAGCAGGCTCGTCACTTTCAAGAAGTAAAACGACCTGTTCATTTCCTTCTTCAATCAAACCTAGATACCGATCAGGTGGGTGACTAACATACGACCTTCTAGGCTCAGAAGGCATGACAACTGAGTTAGCAACAGAAGAACCGATTTCTTGTGTCACAACCTCAGTTTGTGGCTCTTGAACTTCGTCAAGTTCAAATTTTTTTCCACTCTGTCTTTTAGAAATAAATTCCTTTTCTAGGAAGACAGCCTCACGAGCCACAAACACTTTGTTCTCGTGACGGTTGTAAGTAATAGCCACGTGTTTCCTTTGGGTATCCTACAAAGATACATTTCTCGGATCTCGGTGCTAGCTTATCGTCGGACTTACTCTTGACATATGCATCGCAACCCCATATTCTCGAGAAATGATAGAGTAGGACTTTCCTCTCCATAATTCATATGGAGTTTTCTCACCGCTTTGGTCGGGCTCACGATTGAGTTAAGAATCAGCTGCTTCAAGGCCTTGAAAGCCCCAAAATGAGTCCGGTAGCTCAGTCAGACTCATCATCGAATCGAACCATGTCTAATAGAGTTCGGTTTCTTCTCTCGGCAACACCATTCAATTGTGGTGTTCCTGGAGGAGTCAATTGTGATAAAATACCACAATTTACAAGATGATCATCAAAATCATTAGATAGGTATTCACCTCCACGATCTGATCGTAAAGCTTTGATTTTTCTATCTAATTGATTTTCTACTTCATTTTGAAACTCTTTGAACTTTTCAAAGGCTTCACTCTTATGCCTCATTAAGTAGACGTAACCGTATCTACTTAAATCATCAGTAAAAGTAATGAAGTACTGTACCACCTCTGGTCAAGTTGTCATAGGACCACATACATCTGTATGTATTAGTCCCAAAGAACTCACTAGCTCGTGTTCCTTTTCGATCAAAGGACTACGAGTCATCTTGCCTAAAAGACAAGATTCGCAAACACCATATGATTAAGTAGTCAAATGGCTTCAGAAGACCAGTAGAAACTAGTCGTCTTACGCGTTTGTCATTTATGTGTCCTAAACGACAATGCCATAGGTATGTTGTATTTGGATCACTTGTTTTGAGCCTTTTATTTTCTATTTGATAGACGTCTTTTGCCAAATCAAGAATATAAATACCAGCAATCGATATTGCACAACCATATATCATTTCATCGGATGAAATAGTACATTTTGATTTTTGATTACAAAAGTAAAACCTTCAGATCTAAATGCATGAACATAGATATTATATTCTTACTTAAAGTTGGTACATAATACTTGATTATTAAGATACAACTCTAAACCGGAAGGCAAAACAAGTACATATGTTCCTACTAGGACGGCTGCTACTTTAGCTCCATTCCCTAGCCGCAGGTCCACATCTCCTTTAGCTAGCTTTCTTGTTCTTTCCAGCCCCTGTAAATGATTACAAAGGTGAGAACCATGACTGAGTCAAGTACCCAGTACTAGTCAAGTATAATTAACGTCTATCACATAGATTGAGTAGGAAAGCTTACTTTTGGGGACGACCTTTCCAGTCTTAATGTCCTCCAAATATTTGGACGATTCTTTGCCAATGTCCGACAACCTTTGAGCAATAAACATTTCGTGTCCTGGTTTGGGCCAGTTTTGAGGATTTGGGCGCACTTGCTACAGAGCCTTGCCCTTATCCCTCGTACTAGCCGATTTATTCCTCTTTTTGGTAGGGCTTAAACTTCCCTTTACCTTTAACCGAGCATATTAAACACCTCTCTGATTGCTCCCACTAGCTCTCATATCGGTCTGCTTGTACAAGCGGAGAGTGAAGCTCATGTAGGCTTTGCTCATGTTGTTCATATTATAGTTCATACGAAAGTGAGCAAAACCCTCATGTAGAGAGTGTAGAACTTCGATCAACCGCAACTTCTTGCGTGATCGCAATACCCAACCTCTGCGGTGTTTCCACATACTCAATCATTTTGAGTATTGGGTCGACACCTGATTGCCTCTTTCATGCGGCGAGCCTCGAAGAATTTGGCAGCGCCATAACGGGGCAGGATTCGGGGAGCTTTAAACCGCTTGTCAACCTTGTGTAGATTTGATGCGATGTCAAACCCACACACCTCCTCTGTTGTTCTTGTTCCATCGAGAAGAGTAGAACATTCCGGATCGCATTGGACTCCCTATGATACTCATCATAGGTGTCCTTAACAACAGAGGTGGACGTTGGCGTCGGTACAGGAGGGGAAGGGTCAACCAAGTACCGTAATTTGCCATCTGCTATGGCAGCACTACGGAGATTGGCTTCCCAATCCAAAAAGGTGCTACCATCGTCGCTTCAGGATATACTTATCCATAAAGGGCGTAGCTAGAATCTCGCTAGATGCGCTTGATAGAAGGAGGAAGAGAATTATTAGGAGGAGGAGTAGAATCATCAGTTGGAGACGCCATAATTAATAGTTAATCTACAAGCGAAAAAGGAAAAACTATAAGCATTCATGATAAACGATTAAACATAAAAGCATCCATATAAAGATCTCCCACTGATTTATATGAATGATCCCGAGATCCAATTTTAGTTAAAATTGGGGACGGTTTAGCCGTTCCATACCAATCTTAAGTAATCTTGGTGAGTCAACCTTTGACTGATTCTAACACTTTTAGAACTCTCGGTCGTCAGATTTTACTTAAATCCGACTACTAGCCCTAGAATACAAGACTTGTCTTGCATTCTATTGAGTCCAACCAATTTTCACTCGTAATAACTCGTTTATTACCCTTTTTTACCCAAGGTAGAAAGATTACACCCCGCGGAGGCGGACCTGTATCTGACGAACAAGGGATTTATAGGTGCTACTAATTGGTAAGGCTAATCTCAATTTTAAAAGTGAGAGATCTTGTCGATTAATCATTAATTCCCTTTAAAGTGAACTAAATAGGCGAATTCTAGACGATTTTATCGACAATATATATACTACACTAGTCGGTTATTTGATTAGTTTGGCATGTTTTAGCGGGTGACTCTAACGCGCTAAAATAAAATGAAACAAACAAGAATTCCTAGTATGGCCATCTAGCTAATCTATTTAACTAGTGTAATACAATTATTTACAAATTGGAAGCCAACACCTTTGGCCCCTATATGGAATCTTCGTTTGGAACTCCTTTGCAAAAGGCACCGCCTTGTAATTGGATCACTGCCTTCTTAAATAAATACAAGTATAATCCTATTATACATATATTTCTAAAAGAATAAATAATCAAATACAAGGGTGATACGAGATCACAATTATATTACAAACCGATCGGTATTCCCTTTCATTACGGGTCCTAAATACCGATTAAACTAGGCCATACTAGAATTCATGCATTAAATATGAATCACATTCAAACCACATGCATAAACAATATAATCCGATTATATAAAATAAAATAAAACATGCCAAACTATCAATTTACCAATTTAACTTGAATATCGATTTATGATCTTTATCGTCTATTAAACCAAGTTTTTAACCATTTAAAAAGTTGGATCAACACTCAAACAAATTTTGAGCTTATACTAAGTTTCTAAACTGATTTAGAATGATAATTTATTTACCACTAATTTACTTAGCATAATTTGATCAAAATTGCTAGTTTTTATCGCTTTTATCGTAACCGTTACGATTGCTTGCCAACACTATCATAACCCTTATGAAATATACCAAACTCAAACTTTTGAATTCTGGTCCAAGTTCTACAAAAGAATAAAAAACGAATTCGACCCCAATAAATTGGGTGGTAATTCGGATACAATGAACTCGACCCCATAAATGGGTGGTAGTTCGAATAAAATGAACTCGACCCCATAAATGGGTGATAGTTCAATAAAAATGAACTCGACCCCATAAATGGGTGGTAGTTCGATTAAAATGAACTCGACCCCATAAATGGGTGGTAGTTCAAAAACAAAATAAATATAAAAAATGGCAGCATTTCGACTAAAAATGAATAAATTTGACTTTACCGATTTAGCTGTTTTTAACCGTTAAAAACTAACTAAACTAAATGAAATTAATTCTTTTAATTTCAAAATTTTTTAATCTCAAACACTTGAGTATTCTTGTAGTATGTCAAATTTACATTTTAGCTAAACCATTTTAGCCATTTTTAGTCGTATAAGCGATAAATAAAGCGAAATTTTGTAAAAATTAATTTACAACCAGAATGATATAAAGATCATAAAATGAACATGCAAGCCATAAAAATGTGATCAAACTCATTTTGGTCACAAATTTCAGCTCTAGGCCGAAAACACTCACTTTTACGGTTTAGTAAAACATGCAACAACAGATGGCTCTGATACCACTTGTTAGGATCATGGCCCTAAAGGACTCCTCTAACCATGCCACTAATCACTTATAGTGGACTTTCGGACCTAGTTGTGCATGTTAAACTAAACGGTGTATAATTGAATTAAATTACGGTAATTTAAAACAAAAGAGTAAGGACCTTCTTTAAGGTCTCAAAATGGAGCTTCTTTATTTAGTGTTCAAAATAGAACACCTCCTTTCTTAATCCACCCTAGGATTAAACCAACTTATACTATATAATATTGCTAAATTATTGTAGTATAATACTTAATATTTTATAGGTAATATTATGAGCAAAAAGGGTATAAATTGATCAACAATTTGATCAATGATATGCCTATATACACGACCAAAGTGAAGAAAAACAATGGCTGATTTTTTGACTAATTTTTGTGACTTTTTAATGTGTCTTTTTCCACCAAATTCAATGAGTGTCTTAGAGGTATATATAGGTAATAATGAGTGGAAAAGTTAGGCCAAATATTTGACTAAAAATTTGACCAAAAAATTGCTCCTTAGAGAGCTCAATTTGGTCGACCTAACATGGCCCATTTGGGTCAATTTTTGGTCCATTTTATTTGAGTCAGATTTGATATTATTTAGTCATTTAACACTTAAATAAACTAATAAAAATAATATTTATATATACTTATCAATTTAAGTAATATATATGACTATTATATCAATATATAATTTATCACTTTGGACTCAAATATTCTCCATTTTATTAACCTATAAATCTTATTAGTCATTAATCTTTATTAATGACAAATAACCCTTTTAGTAAATTAACACTTAATTACTAATTCACAAAATCACAAAACCTTTTATTATTCAATTATCACATAAAAGAATAATAACACTCTAGTACCGTATCTTATATACGTCTCATAATTTATTACCTTTTGACTAACGTATTAGTCTCAATATTAAGTCTCTAGTTATACTATATCAAATATAAATAACTAGTCTCTGCTGGTCTTCCTCCCATTAGGTGTGGCCAGAAAGGGATCGATTGATTCTGGCCATCTCATGACAAGAATGTCAAACTCATGTAAAGAAGGCGTTCTGGAGTATACGTTAATCAACTGACTTATATAAAGCTATATTCCCTTTATTCCTTCTTAATGAGATTTATTAAGTATTCGCAACATTGTGGAGGACACTCACTCCAACAGCAGCTACGTAGCTCCTGTGCGTACTATTCTTGGCTGGGAAAGGTGGAGTGCATGGAGGCTCATGCTCAGGGGAAGTCTTAGCTGCGGGATCTTGTAAAGGAAAGAGCTGAGTTCGAAGAGTTCTTTGAAGGGAAACCTGCGCCCCTGGACTCTGACGTTGCGGAAGAGCTTGCCAACATGGAAGCTGAGGATGTTCATGCAGCTCCTGAAGAGGGTGTGGTGGACAGTCAGGCGGCCCATGTCGTGGAGGAAGTGGCTACCTCTGGTGGCGGTACCCCTGAAGGTGATGACGACATGACTGAAGCTTCCTGAGGTCCTTTATGTAACAGGTTAGTTGATGCGTTGTCTTTGACTTTTGCGAACCGTGTCCTTTTATTTTGATGGCCCACCACAAGGGTGGTGTGGCAAGTTGTAATCTCGTACCTTGGCTTGCGTGGCCGTACTCTCCTTGTTTTGTTTTCTGGGCGTCTGTGATGTTTGGAATTGTCTTTGGCGTGTCGGCTCTACATTGAATCCTCAGACTTCCGTTGAAGTTGGTAACACAGTGAACATATTTTCCGGTTGTTAGTATGCATCTTTGGTATGCTTATATGTCGTATGTACGTGCATTGTTATGTCGTATATAATATGCGTGTGTAACGTTAGTTTATCTGTGGTATATGCATGTATTAGCGTTTGACCCTAGCGGGTGTACGCGTTTATGTACGTATGTATGTGTGTATGTATGTATGTGTGTGTACGTATGTCGTGCATGCACATGTAGTAAGTTAAAATGCCGAACCATCTTAAAACTTACGTATGTAGGCGCCAGTGTTGTAGCGAGCGGCGGTGGGATCTCACGCGTAGCGTGGCGCCATTGCGCTCCCAGTAGCGTACGTGTGGGCCCAACTAAATGTCGTAACCAGCTGGGTGATCAATCCAGCTGGGTGTGGCCGTGGGCCACTGTTCCATGTTGCGATCTGCGTCTTTGTCTGCCGCAGCGGTTTGCTATGGGTGGCGTTGGCGTTTTGCTTAACGGCCCTCCGATGCCTAAGTCGATAAACTTCTTTGGAGGAAAGGTATTTACTAAAGAAAAGAATTACAAGTCTGAAACAAAAAGCTAAGTCACGAAATTAAACATGATACTTCTGAGTTGTCAGACGTTCGAGGCGTGGGACCATCCGGCCCTCGGCGTCATCGAGGCGGTAAGCCCGCTTCTGCTATGCTCTCTGTTTGGTAAGGCCTTCCCGGTGTCTGAACTTTCACCGCCTGGTGTTCCGGGTGTTCCGGAACACCTTCCGAGTACCAAGTCAGCCGACTTGAAGGCCTTTATCCGGACGTTCTTGTTGTAACTCCTGCACGTCTTGCTGTTTACGTCTTTACACCTGGCCCCAACCAAAGGCCGGAATGTCATTCACTGTAGCTCGCCCGGTGCGTGACATCGCCCACAAACCAACACGAGTCCTTTCCGGCGTACTCTGTCTCACTCAGACGCATCCCGAGAACTTCCAGGAGGTCACCCGTCCCAAGACTACTCTCCAAAGAAGACGCAACCAAAGAGTTCTTAAGATGACCCACCAGAAAAGAAGATGCATCTTGATGATATGATTAGTACTTCCAATCCTTTTAAGCACTAAGTCACTTGAGCTAACACATGAACCTCTTCAACGGGGTTACCGGGCCCGAATAACCTCGAACCCGGCTCGAATAACCTCGAACCGGCCGAATAACCTCGGATAACACCGGTTATTCTGGCACCCAGCTTGAAGAACGCAGCGTCCTCGTTGCGCTGGTAACTACCAACAATATAGCATTCCGAATCATCCCCACTAGGTGCATAACCACCGCGGTCGCCGGGTTGCTCGATACCATTTATGTAACACCCCCTGACCAAAGCCCGGAATGTCATTCACGGTAGCTCGCCAGTTGCGTCATCGCCCACAAACCAACACGAGTCCTTTCCAGGCGTACTGCCCTCACTGCAGACGCATCCACGAGAACTTCCCAGGAGGTCACCCATCCCAAGACTACTCTCCAGCAAGCACGCTTAACCAAAGAGTTCTTAAGATGAGCCACCAGAAAAGAAGATGCATCTTGTTGATATGATTAGTACTTACAATCCTTTTAAGCACTAAGTCACTTGAGCTAACACATGAACCTCTTCAACGGGGTTCACGGGCGAATAACCTCGAACCGGCTCGAATAACCTCGAACGGCCGAATAACCTCGGACAACAAGATTGTTACGTATGTGCGACGACTTTGATGGTGGCCATGTCTCTGAGTTCATCAACCGTGTCTAGGCTGCTGAACATCTCTGCCTGATTCGAATCCGCTGTAGCGCATCCATATCGATGTGTAGGTATCCTCACTTCTGCAGGAATGACTGCTTCTGCGCCATACACTAGGGAGAATGGGGAATGCCCCGTAGCCTCCTTTGCAGTGGTCCTGTTCGCCCAGAGTACCATTGGCAGCTCGTCTGCCCACTTGCCACGTTTTTCCTCCAGCTACTTCTTTAGGTTGTCCATTGTGGACTTGTTGGTAGATTCTGCCTGTCCATTAGATTGTGGGTTGTGTGGGGTGGACTGCAGAAAATCTATGTTCCATCTTGCACGTAAAGCTTAGTTTTGTGGGATATGAATTGGGACAGATTGTCCTGAATGATTCGTGCAGGATTCGAGCCAGGGTGAGTATGTTTCTCTTTATGAGCAGAGATAACTTTGTGTGTCAGATTACTTGGTGAATGCTTACGCCTCGATCCATTTTGAAAAGTAGTCCGTCATAGCGAGCATGTACACGCGCCGGACCGGTCGCAAGGTAGTTTGCAGCGATGTCCATCCCCAGGACCATGAAAGGCCAAGGCGACATTATGGGGTGAAAGAGTTCAGCAGAGGCGTCTTTGTCTTGGTGCATGTCTCGGCCAGCGTCGCGTTTTTGGCGTATTCAGCGGCGTCTTTCTCATTGTTGGCCAATAGTACCCATCCTGGCGCTTTGTTGGGACAGGTGCGACCACCGAGAATGGTTGCCACGAGTCTTCCACTATGTAGTTCTTCCAGCCGCGGCTTTGGCGTGGTCAGTCGGGCTCGGTTATCTCGGTATGGTCCCGCGGACCTCTGAGCGATGCCGTCAATGAGGAGGAACTTCGAAGCTTTCATCCTGAACCTTCTGGCCTGGAGTTTGTCCTGTGGTAGCCTCCCATCTCGTAACCATTCGATGTAGGGGTTTGTCCACCCAAGTGCTTGCTGCTCCTGTTGTTCTTGCTGTTCCTGCTGTTCCTGTTGTTCTGTTGTTCTGTTTGTGGTGGTGTGGGGATCTTTGAGTCTCGCTTCTTTGTGCGAAGAGGAATCTGGTCATTGTCGGTATGTCTGGTGGATCCGGTTTCGTAATTGCCGAATGTAGAGCGTCTGAGATTGGGATTGTTGAGATAGCGGTGGAGCGGAGCGTTGCACCAAGGTTAACTAGAGGCATCGGCGTGTGCGTTTGATCTCTCGGAATCTGCCGATCTACTACCTTGTCGAACTTTTCTATGATTGTACTAACAAGATCAAGTCATGCGCCACCATTTTGAATCTCGAAATGCATACGACTTGTTCACGTGGTTAACGATAAGCAAAGAATCACAAAATATTTTGACAGATTTCACCTTTAACTCGACGGCCATGTTGAGTCCCATGATAAGGGCCTCGTGCTCGGCTTCATTGTTGGGCGCTTTGAATTCGCAACGTCTTGCTGGACTATGTACTCCTCGGCGACTTTAGTCCTGAAGCCCGCTCCTGCGCCTCGGCCCGATTTCTTTGCGATGCGTGTATAGAATCCCGGCTGTTGTTGCCGTCTGCTTTGAACAACGGGACCTCGTCGTCTGCACCTCGCTTGTAGGCTTGGGTGAAGTCGCCACAAAATCTGCGAGTGCACGTGATTTGATGGCCGTCCCTGGTTCGTCTTGTATGTCGTACTCCACCGAGGTGGGATCGACCACTTTGCCATTCGCCACGACAATTTCTTACGATGACCGCGACAGCGGGATAATTAGTCCGCACAATAATGGTATGGCTTTGAAATAAGGCGTAACTTTTGCGATGCAATCACAAGTGAATATACAAGTTTTTCAAGAGGAGTGTACCGTGTTTCTGCGTCCAGTAGGCTTTTACTTACATAGTATCTTTGGCGGTGACTCCCGCTTCTTCCTTTACTAAAGACAAATACCGATGGCCAGAGACACGACAGTACAACGGAGATCTTCGCCATGCGTTGGTTTTGGCAATGATGGAGGTTACGCAAGATAGATCTTTAACTCTTCAAACGCTTTCTTTGTGGCTTTCTGTCGATTGAACTCTTTGTTCTTCCTCGTGGTGTCATAGAACGGCTGCATCTGTCCGAAGGATTTGGAGATGAACTGTTGTTAGCGACAGCAACGCGCTCGTAAGTTTCTCAGACGTCCTTGACTGTCTTTGGCGGTTGGAGGTCGAGGATGGCCCTTATTTGCTTTGGGCTGGCCTCAATCCCCCTCTTCGTGACGATGTGACCCAGGAATTCCCCGTAGATTACAGAAGGAACACTTTGTTGGGTTGAGCTTCGTTACGTAGGAGGCGAAATCGTCGAGCGTTTCCTGGAGAGTCTTTGGGCGTGTTGAACCTCCTGTTCGGACTTCACGACCATATCATCTATGTGCGCCTCCATGTTTTTCCCGGTGGTCCTTGAACATCGACGACGAGGCGTTGATACGTAGCCGGCGTTTTCAAGCCAAATGGCATGGCGTTATGCAATAAATTCCTTCGGTTTGGAAAGTCGCTTTCTCCTGGTCATCTGGGTGCGTTTGATCTGGTTGTACCCAGCTCCAGCGTCGGGAAGGTGAGCATTTCATGCCCTGTTTGTCGCGTCCACCATAGCATCGATGTGAGGTGGCGGAAATGGATCCTTCTGCACGCCTTGTTTAGGTCTCAGAAGTCTACGCATCACGCCGCCCTTTGCCGCTTTTTCTTGGCGGACGACCACCACATTGGGCGACCCACGTCGGTACTTGACCTCCCGATTTTTCGACTTTCAGCCAGGGTTTTCCACCTCCTCGTTTATGATTTTGTTTAACTTTGGTAGCGAATTTGCGGCGTTCTTACCTTGTTGGTGGATCTTTGTGGGTCCACGCTTAACTGTGTGTAATAACGGTAGGTCTATGCCTCCATGTCCTCGTGGGACCAAGCAAAACAATCGAGGTTAGCTTTTAACAAATTGTGACGAAGTTCGATTCTAGTATTACCTTGGCGGTCTCTCCTCACGAGTACGGCTGCACTGTCTGGATGCTCGTGGTCTATCTGGACTTGATCTAGGCGTGGAGCACTTGGGTTCCTCGTAGACCCCCTGAACTACTTTGCTCTGTAATTGCTATCTTTGGAGGAGGGTGGCGGTTGGCTTCAAAGCCAATGAGTAGCGATCTTTCGCCATTTCTGCAGTCGCCTTTGATCACCTGGACTCCCAGGGTGTGGGAAACTTCAGCGCCTTGGTGGTATGTGGAGAATCTGCTTCATAGCATGCTGACCACGGTCTTCCCAGGATCACGTTGTAAGAGGGCGGGTTGTCTACCACCGATATGTCACTGTGGTTGATTCCCTGGCGTCGTTGGAATTGAGATTTCGCCCAGAGAGTGCGTTGTTTAGCCGTGAACGCCAAGGGCACCGATTTCTTCTGCGAGTCCTGCTCTTTCGACCCCATGCCTTCCGTAGTCTTGCGAGAAAGGAGGTTCACCGAGCTGCCGTTGTCAACTAGTACCCTCTTCACAAAGCAATTTCCGATTGGTACAGATATCACCAAGGCATCCTCATGTTGATCGTAGTTGTCCTGGGCGTCGGAGTCATCGAATGTGATCGTTGGCTCTGGATCCTGGTGGACTTTGGCTCCTCGTCTGGGGGTATCTGTGGTACTTTCTTTTGCTCGCCTCTTGGCGGCCGAATATGTTAGTCCACAAACACTAGAACCACCGTAAATAAAAGAAATTACCGCTTTCGATGCGGAGGTGGAGGAGGTGGTGTTCGGCTGGTCACCGACGTGCACCTTTCGCCCTCTGGATGGCAACAGTGATCCAGGTTCCCCTTGTCGAGCAGGATCTTCACTTCTTTTACGGCGCCACGCGATCGCGTAGTGGTGTCCTGAGTCGTTGTGGAAGTCGCACCATCGCCGTGTCTTTGTTGGTTCTTTGATGCATCGATGGCTTGGGCCACCTCACCTTGCCACCTAACATTTTCAAAGCATCCATTAGTCAAGATGGCTGGTTTTAAAGTTGTACTCACTTACTGCGGGTGGCGGTGGGTCATCGCGCCCGGTCGACCCGCAGCGTACACCCGCGATGCAGCGGACTTGGATAAGGCTTCTGCCTCTCTTCTCTCCTGCGTTCTGCTGGTGGTCTTCGTGCAACTCGATCACTTGAAGCGTTGGTTCTCCTGGATTCTCTGTCTTCCTCCAGTCTGGCGGCTGCCAAGGCTTTGGCTTGCACATCCTCGGAGGTGGTGCACGGATACTTAGTGAGCTCGTTGTACAGTGCGAGTCCTCCAGGAGCCCACGCCTGAATGCCTCGATTGCTGTTGGTATATCGCATCTGTGTATTGATACTTTCTCCTTGTTGAACCTGTTCAGGTAGTCTCTGGTTGACTCGTCGTGCCTCTGGATGATTCTGTGGAGGTCGACATGCTGCTTTTAACTTTAATTTCTTTGTGGCCCAGGGAGTTGAAGGCATCCACCAGATCTGCGAAGGAGGAGATGGACCCGTTGGGGAGATTCACGAACCACTGCAGGGCTGGACCGCTCAGCGTGGACCCGGACCCCTCGCACATGCACGACTCCTGTGCTCCTGGTGGCCCCGCCACCGTCATCATCTTTTGCTTGTATTGAGCCAGGTGATCGTAGGGATCGGTGTGCGTCTCGTACAATCTCATTGGTGGGACGCTGAACGACTTGGGGATGTCCACCATGGCGATGGCATCGATGAAAGGGGACTCCGCATAAATGGTAGCGGAAGCCTTCTCCAGCGGGCGCGGGACGCCAGGGATCTTGTCAATCCGTTCCTGCAGCTCCCTCAGCTTCCGTTCCAGAGTGCTTTCCTGCAAGAAAGAATGATCGATGCAGTTGGGACTGTGGGGAAGAGTGTTACTGTCGTGCACGCGTTCAGCAGCGGTGTGGGCGGTCTCTCCCTGCGGACAGAGGGATCACGTAGGTTCCTCTGTGGGGTCTGCTGCCCCCTCTGGAGCTCTGGTTGGTCCAAGGGCACCTCGAGAAGCAGGCCGCGTGTTGGCATCCTCCACGGCGAAGTTGGCGGAGCAGAGTCGCGAGTGTCTCTGGCGTGTTGTGCATGACCATCCATGTCCAGACGGATCATTGCCTCTGTCTTGCCCACGCCTCGGGCGCCTCGGGCGGCGGAGGCTACGATTGAATCTGGCGTTCATCTCCTCATGAGTTGGTATCTCCTTGGTCGAGTTCACACTTGGCCGTGGGCTCCCTCAAAGCTTTCACTTCCTGCTGAAGGGCGGCTAGGCCGTCGATGGCGAGATAAGCGAAATCGTCGTTGGGTGGAAACGATGCGCTGAAGTCTTCTTTGTGTGTTGACTGGGATTCATCCTCCACGTGCACGCGTACTCTGGTGTAGTTCTTTGGGGGCCGTCGTCTTGAGGATCCACGACTGTGGCCTGAGTCGGGACCCGGCGTCTGAGCGTTGATCATCCGGGACAGACTGGCCGTTGACTGACGGGCCGCCGTTGGCGAATCCTGACATGCTGACTTGTTGATTGTTGGAAAAAAGAGACGTACGTTCCAAGTTCGAGTTGGCGTGTGAAGTTAGATCACCGGCCCGCGGTGGCGCCCAATTGTTTCGGCCAAATTTTGTCGCGTTGACTATTTGACTCGTAAAGCGGGGTATAGCGATCTACTTGATTTAACACTTGGATTTATGTTGGATTTGGTGCGCGTAAAGGAAAAAGAGTGCGGAAAATAAAGTGCAAAAAAGTAAACGACACAAGAAGTTTTGGTGACGCGGAAAACCCAATGTGGGAAACGACCGCGGGGGGATCTGTGTCCCGCCTAATGTGCTCCACTAAGTAGTCGAGTTACAAGCAACACGTTACAAAGTATTTGCGGAATCGAGAATATAAGTATCGTTTTCTGGTGGAATATGAGTGATCTGGGAGAAAGCGTGTGTTTCTGGAGGAGTGGAGCGTAGTTTGCTGTAGAGTATGATGAATAATGTTGTAACCTTGCCTCAATGCTGCTACCTTGCCTTTTATAGGATGGGAATATAGCTGTTTGGATACTTTGCACTTGCTGAGGGTCTTCTGGAGGTCTCTGCGGGTTGTTACCTGGATTTTAGGGAGCTGTTGCTGACTTCTTCCTTGTGGCTGTTGGGGATAAACTCTCCCTTGTTACCCTAGCCGTCCTGGGCTTGCATGCGTGCTGGGCCTTAGTCTTGGCTTTGCCTCTTGTTTTCGGCCCACTTAGCCTACTTTGGTCTCAGGCCATTAAAATACCTTTGATTACATCTTTGTTTTCTTGTGCCTTAAATCAGAGGTTGCCGTCTTATTTTAATAGGAAATTCGGTACAACCCTGATACTAATATAGGGTCGAATTGTTCTATTAGGAAAGCGTAAGTCGATTCGGTGTGGTTATCATTGTCAATTTCCATTCGTCTGCATACCACCAAGTTCTAACATGAACTGTAGTTCACATTTCTTTTATCATTTAATTTGACATAGATATTAGAAGCTAGATGTTACATAAATGGTGAATTCACCTTTTATTTGATGTTTGTGGTTGAATCAAAGGAAGTCTAAGTTAAAAAGGGTTCAAGGTATAATCAAATTTGAATTCACCCTTTAATTTTCTGACACATAAATTTTTGAGTAAAATGAATGTTTTCTTTAAAGATAAAATAGTTTAGTAATTAGGAATAATGCCGAAAATAATCCTAAAATAATATATTTTGGTGATCAAAGTATATTATTTGAATGAGTATTTAATAGTTGAGATTATTCTCTATTTATTTCGAGTAGAAATTATTTTTGGGAGATGAGGATCAGTTGAGATTATTCCTGTCAATAATTAATGCTATTAATAAGTAGTACTCCCTCCGTTAGGTGATTTGTTTACATTTACTTTATACACATTTATCGATGTGAGGAGAGAGGTAAATAAAAAAACTATAAAATAATAATATAAGTACAAAGTGGGTAAAATAAAACAATGTGATTGGTTAAGGAAGTTGGGTCCACCTCCACAAGTGGGTCACCATAGACATTTATGGAAAGTGTAAACAAATGACCCGTGCACCTATAAATGGAAAGTGTAAACAAATGACCGGGACGGAGGGAGTATTATTTTAAAGAGTTGTGTATTATACTTATTCTATCAAATAAATTAAATGTATCACAAAGTAAAAAACTACGGAGTATAAATGTATGATCGATGCACTTTTCTTGAAACATTCTTAAATATAAAACAGATAAATCGTCTTAAAAGATTTAAAAGTACACCTATTACTTATTTTCATAAAGTTTCACACAAGGGGGTAAAATGGTACGAGTAAATCATATTTTAACTTGTGAGTTGTAACGCAGTGGAAAGTATATTTAAATCATTCACTCATTACTCCGTATATTCTAATGAAAACATAAATAATAGAACGTGCAAAGCCAAATATAAGTGGATAAACAACAACACAAATTCTCATTTACGACCACTATACCCGTCTTAAGCTTAAGACGGGTCGGGTCAACCCCTTTTTCCTTCTTTTTTTTTTTTTTTTTTTTTTTTTCCAAGACCCAAAATTTATTTTTAAAAACTTTTGTCGGAAATCGTGTTTATAGGGTTATTGAAAATGGTAACAAAGTAATGAAAAATGGTAACATATTATATTATATTTGTAACATATTATAAAAACATAGGAAATAAAAAATTGTCATAACATTTGTTTAATATGTTACCATAATTGTATAATATGTTACCAAAATAGGTTCGTGTTTATAGGGTTATTGAAAATGGTAACAAAATAATGTAAAATGGTATTCCGTAACATATTATATTATATTTGTAACATATTATAAAATATAGAAAATAAAAAATTGTCATAACATTTGTTTAATATGTTACCATAATCGTATAATATGTTACCAAAATAGGTTAATTATGTTTTAATTTTTTGAGAATATGTCACCAATATAATATAGTATGTTACCATTTTTTCAATATTGTTACCATTTGAAATTTGTGTTTTATTCGTTATTTGAGTCAATTTTTTTTTTTTTTTTTTTTTAAAAAAAAAGGGTCTTAAAAAATTTTGAAAAAATAAAAAATAAAAAATAAAAATAAAGGTCATATCAACCCGTTTTATAGGAGACTAATTGAGAGTATATATTTGGTGGAAACTAGGAGCTTTCATCTTTCCTTCGCCGATATTTTTTTGGAAACAAACTACTCTCTCCGATCAATTTAAGACCGGTACCCCATGAGGCCATGATGTCATGATAAATTGTTATTTGAAATATCTTATACGAAGTATTTAAGACGAATATGTATCTAAACAAACATTCTCCATAATACTGTAGACTTTTCCATGGTACTTGGTGAGTTGGTCCTTCATTTAATATTGTATTGTACTATTGTACTATACGTGGCTTATAATAAGATAAATTTATTTCTTAAATTGTTCCATTAAAGAGAAAGATCCCTTATACTAGTTCATTGTGGCCGTGGAAAAATCATATCTCTATGTTTTTCCTCTTGTGCCTAACCCAAGTCGACATTGGGCTTTGATACCAATTGTTATAACGGAAGCGCTGACGACTGATATTGTGTCTCTGCTACATTGGTGTCTACGGTCCATAATAGTATGATATTATCAATTTTGGGTGAAGCCCTCACGAATTGACGGTTGTGATCCTTCCCAAAAAGCCTCATACTATTATATACTAGTATTAAAGCCCGTGCGATGCACGGGTTTTAATAATGTGTATTTAAAAATTAATTCATGATTTATCGTTTTTAATTTGGATTCAGTACAAATATTAAAAAAAAACATCAATAAATATGAAGAAGGGTTACTGATATCATGTTCATTGTAATATATAAAAAAATATTGAGGAATATAGAATTATATAAATGTAAAAATGTTTATATAAATTTGTACAGTTTTTAGTTTATTTATTAATTATGATACTATGTTGTTATATTTTCATAGTATTTGTATTTCATTACTAATTATACCTAATTTTTTTAGTAACCTTGTTTGTGACTTTAGTTGATTAATTTTATATTCCTATACCCCTTTAATTATGATTTGTTCTCTTAGATACACGATAAATTAGTTTGAGATTGATTCAAAGAAGACTTAGCTTTGAATTAAACTTTTTTTTAGGAGAGTTTTATTTAAATATTTGTATCTTATAGAAAAAAAATTAATTGCTTTAAATTTTATTAGATTATAAAAATATTATTTTTATAGATTATCAAATAAATATGGTAAGCGTTACCCATGAGCTGTTCAATTTATATGAAGAGGTAAATGTATCTTGTTGAAAATTATATAATAAACTTAATTTCCATAATATTAGTCTTAATATTTTTGGGTAAGTTTTTATTCAAATTATTTAGAGAACTGATTACTTTGACTAATATATGGAAAAATGTTAATGGGTAGTTGTATGAAATTAAGAAAAATGTTAGTCTTTATATTTTTATCTTTGTTTTCTTCATTTAAATTTTGTAGAAAGCTAATTGCTCTTAATAGAATTTATTTGATTAATTTGCAATTTAATAGATTATCAAATGATTATTTTTTCTTAGATTATCAAATAATTATGGTAAGTGTTGCTCACTTTGATTAATAAGTAATTTAAAAAATATTTTTAACTATCAATAATAATTTATAACCTAATTTAATGGTAATATATTATACGAATAATATAATTGCATATTATCGACTTAATACTTTTGAATGTAAAATTTGGGTATTTTGTCCAAAACTACCTTATTTATGCTATATTTATTTTTAAAAAATGGAAAGTATTGCCTTAAATATTTTTATTTTGGAAAAAAACTATCAACATTCATCTACACCATGTAAATTATTATTATTATTTTTCCATAATTTTCAGATGCTCTCCTACAAAACTGACATTAACTATTAAATCAAAACTTAATACGATGAAACTAATTAAAAGGTCAAACATTATAAATTATAAAATATCATATAACGATAATTAATGACTTTATTTGATATATGACAATCAATAAATCTTGTATATCTATTTTACCTTTCATGTTACATATAGTTTTGCTATAGGTTTTGTAATCAAGTTTATTCAATGCGAACAAAAAATCTTGAACTTAAAATATAATTCTACAATATATACAACGGAAAAAAGGATCATCACCAATTCAATCAAGCTATGTTTAAATAACAAACATGGTAATTAAAAAAGAAATATAAAACTCTTCAAAATTAAATATTTTTATCAAATCAAATACAATCAGTAAAAATAGAAATAACATAAATCGTACTCATAACAAAAACATACTAAACTTAAACTAATACTTAAGAAGATCAAGCTAATTTTTTTATCTATATATAAATAAGCATGAATTGTAAATTAATTAGTGAGATTTGATTTGAATCATTTGATCTTTAAGATCCTACAGTTGAGATTTAGATGTAGGATTTAAAAAGATAGGTTGGACTTACATAATTCTATTTGTATGTATAAAGAGGATTTAAGATACACCTAAAAATTATCTAATGTATAATAACTAAATAAGGAAATTTTTTAGATTATTTTTTTAGTTTTATAAAATTAGGAAAATGGTTAGTCTTAATATTTTTTTAGCTGAGTTTTTGATTTTTTTTTATTTCCTAGTCTTAATTTTTTTAGGTAAGTTTTTGTTTAAGTTGTATAAAAAGATAATTACTTTATATTAAATTTTTCTTTAGGAGAGATTTTCTTTTAATTTTATAGAAAACTAATTTCTTTAAATTTTGTTAGATTATCAAGATATTATTTTTATTAAATTATCAAATAAGTATGATAAGTGTTACTCAATATCTCTCCAATTTATATGAAAATGTAAGTGTATCTTATGGAAATTAAAATAAAATACTATTTTTCCTAATGTGAGTCTTAATATTTTTAAGTAAGTTTTTATAGAGAACTAAAATATTTTGAAAAACATTAGGAAAAAGGCTAAAGGTTAGTATTATAACAATAGGAAAAACGTTGGTCTCAGTATTTTTTAGCTTACTTTTTTTGTTCTTTAAATTTTGGTGAAAGTTAATTTCTCTTAATTGAATTTATTTCTAGAAGAGTTCTTCTTTTAATTTTATACAAAACTTATTGTTTTGAATTTATTAAATTATCAAATAGTTATTTTTTTATTACATTATCAAATAATCATGGTAAATGTTGTTCACTTCTATTAATAAGTAATTAAAAAATATTTTAATCATCAATAAAATGTATATACAAATTTAATAAATTATGGTATGGACACTCTATAGCAAAACTCTCTTTTATGTAGATATATATAGATATGAAAGAATTAAAAGAAAAACTTTAAAAGGGGATAGTAAAAAATAAAAATTTGAAAATTTGTCATCAAACTAATACACCATGTTCATTCTTTTTATACCTAACTTTCAGATATTATCATACAAAATTGACATGAACAATCAAATCAAAACTTAATACGATGAAACTAACTAAAAGATCAAGTATGATGAATAGTAAATATTATTATACAACAATAAATAATGATTTGATATGAAAATAAGATAATCAGTAGGTCATGTATATCTCTTTTACCTTTCACGATACATTTTCGATTGATTTTGTAATCAAGTTTATTCAATGAGTACCTCAGATCTTGAACTTAAAATATAAATCTGTAATATACAAAGGGAAAAAGATCATTATGAATTCAATTAAGCTATGGTTAAATAATAAACATGATAATTAAGAAATAAACCTTTTCAAAATTAATACACGTATCAAATCAAATACACGTAAAAAAATAAAAATAACACAAATCATAATCATAATTAAAACATAATAAACTAAAACTATTTAACCAAATACCTTGGAAGACAAACCTACAGTTTTTGATATATATACACACAAAAAAAGTTTGAAGACTTACCTAAAAAAAATATCTTATGTATTATAATTAAACAAATAAATTATGTGTAAAGCAACAGTTTTTGATATATATACACACAAAAAAAGTTTGAAGACTTACCTAATAAAATATCTTATGTATTATAATTAAACAAATAAATTATGTGTCATATAATTGTTTCTTTCCAATATTTTATTTTATTGAATGCAAATTATTTAATCTATTTTTCAAATGATTTTTTTAGTGAATTTTTTTTAGTGGATGAAATACTTTGTTATTTATACTCATTTGATAGCATTTTTCGTTTCGAAACTAATGATGTTATTTTTATATTATTTCGACAAATACATTTTATGAAACATAATAATCAAAGACTTAGCTAAAAACTTTCTATTGTTTCATAATTAATTAAGGGAATTATTTCTCATATAATTATTTCTTTCCAAATTATTATATTTTCACAATTTAATTTATTTTTTTAATGTAATTTTATGATTGGTCTAAATCTCCTTGAATTAAGGAGAGGGCTCGAAAAAAGCCTCTTTTACTTATATATATATATATATATATATATATATTGATTGATTTGGTGGAAACTAGGAGCTTTCGTCTTTTCTTCACCGATGTTTTTTTTGGAAACAAACTACTCTCTCTGATCAATTTAAGACCAGTACCCCATGAGGCCATGATGTCATGATAAATTGTTATTTGAAATATCTTATATTTAAGACGAATATGTATCTAAACAAACATTCTCCATAATATGTAGACTTTTCCATGGTGCTTGGTGAGTTGGTCCTTCATTTAATATTGTATTGTACTATTGTACTATACGTGGCTTATAATAAGATAAATTTATTTCTTAAATTGTCTCACATATACATTGATATTTGTAACCATACTATGGTACTCCGTATAATCCTTTTCTCAAATTTTGTCCAAACATCTGTTCTTTCCTGCATCAGAAATATATTTGCGTATTTGATAATAGTATGAGGCTTTTTGGGAAGGATCCCAGCAGTCAATTCGTGAGGGCTTCACCCAAAATTGATAATATCATACTATTATGGACCGTAGACACCGATGTAGCAAAGACACAATATCAGTCGTCAGCGCTTCCGTTATAACAATTGGTATCAGAGCCCAATGTCGACTTGGGTTAGGCACAAGAGGAAAAGCATAGGGATATGATTTTTCCACGGCCACAATAAACTAGTACAAGGGATCTTCCTCTTTAATGGAACAATTAAATAATCAATAATAACTCATACAACCAGTGGAAGAGTACATCTACTCTCTGGATTTATCACAACCCAAAACATTTGGCCCAAGATTTGAAGATGTCCCGAAAACTCCTAGCTCAGGGTGGAGTCTTGAGCAAGTTTGGTCCATGGTAAAATGGACTAAGGCGTCATAGGTTAAGCCAAAGACCGTATGTGTACTAGAACTGTTAATCAAGTGGACCTTTTTTTTTTTTTTTTATCAGATTGGGTCTATGAGTCTAGTCAGGGGCGGACCCACTAATGCCTTTGGTGGGGCACATGCAACCCAAAAAAAAATATCAGAGAAATTTTGAGTATTTAATGTGAAATATAATTATGGAGTAATTATTTCCTTAATTAATGTTGACTTCCTTTCCCAAAACTTCTTTCCTTCCACGTTTAAAAAAAATTAGTGAAAATATTAACTGCCTAAAAAAACTCCTTCATCTTCTCTTCAATTACCAAAAAATTATCCTGTACAAAATCAACAGCCATATTTGCAATTAATAAAAATCTATTTATATCTCCATATTCTCCCACATATTTTTTCAATTATCAATGTTTAATACTCCGTACTAAACAATGTGAGAACCCGGCGAATACGTAGTGTAATTCGACATTGTATTTTTTTTTCTATTATTATATTATTGTTGTATTGAAGTTTGCAACCCCAAAAAAAATATTCTGGGTCCGCCCCTGAGTCTAGTGGATCCTTTCCACATTGGATGTCAGAGACCGTTGTATTCTAGGACTTCTGAAATGATGGACCCGGTCAGGGTATATTGAATGCAGATGAGTTTGATATTGTTGTAGGGCGCAGGAGTTATCGATTTGTAACTCGAGTATCCCGAGACAAATGAGAGAACTTGAGCCAATGATATAGGACAAAGACCATAAGCCCACCCCAAAAGCTAGCTTAAGGGGTGGTAGACCCTTGTCCTATATAAATCTCACATCAACTGTAACACCCCGTGTTATTTTAACACAATTTGATAAAAGAATTTAATTCCTTAAATTAAATTCATCCTTTTTCCTTATAATAAAAATACGTCTGAATTTTTTTCGTCAAATAATATTAAAATTTCTTAAGTCCAAATTTAAAAATTTTGAAAAATAAAATTTGTTCTATTATCTTTAGAATTGAAAAAGAAACACATTTCAAAATTTTATAAAAATCAACACAAAATTTATATCGCCTTTCAAATTTCAAAAATGTTAAGTTATGTTTACTATTCACAAAAATAAATGTAAAACCTTTTATTCATAAAATTCAATTTCAAACATTTTTCGTTTTCAAAATAAAAATGGTTAAAAAGTAATCATTTTGATTTTTATTATTAAATCATATTATATTAAATATCTAATTACTATTTCATTTCTATTAAACTAGCTTTTTCTATATTGTCGAAATTTGAAGTCTCACTTAATTTAAATTGATAAACTTTTTGACGTTTGAATATAATTCTTTAAATCTATAACATTCAACGAAAAAAATAAGTATTTCGACCTAGGAAATTTTTATTCAAAATTTCGAGGATTAAGATCCGATTTTTGTTTTTATTACTTTTCGAAAATTATTTTTATTTTTATTTCCGATTTTATTTCAAGACACTATTTTAAGACCATATCTTTTATTTCGAAACCTTTCGCGATCGCGCAAATCGAAAATTTCGAGAAATGAGAATCGAGCCCGAAAAATTGACTTTTGACTTTCCTTAGTCAAAGACTATCCTCTTCCATTTGTTCTTACACATTTAATTTATCATCATTACTTTTATTTTTGTTTTTAAATTTAAAGTTTAATACATAATAAAAAGAATACTTATACAAATACAATACTACAACTTTAATACTACCATTTTCATTTCCGTCACTTTTAAAATTTTTCTAAAGTAGTAAATAAAATATTTTAGTCTTAAATTTATAAAATGAATACTTTTCAGAGAATCGTCAAAACAGCACATTTTAACTTTTACCGTTTTTCCTACCCGAATTATTTCGTAACGCGTTTTTCGAAAACGAGATATTTTAAAATATCGGGGGGACAAACTATTCATCAAATAGTAAGGTGGACTTAGGTGGTTTAATTTTATTCCTTATGTTCCCTAATTTCCTATTTAATTAAACTTTAAATAAAAATAAAAACTAAATTCATTACTTAACCAAATTATACTAACTTATTCTCATAATTTCTAAGAGCAAAATCACTCCCATTTCCTCTCAAAATGTCGAGCACCTTTGCTCTCTTCTCTCTCTTTATTTTTCTTCCTTTTATTTACAAAAACCTCTAAATTAAAATCCTTAAATATTACTCTAATATTTCACTAGTGTTCTTAGTTTATACTTGGGTATTTAGGAGCTAACTTGCAAGGATTATTTTGGGTAGAAAACATGGGTCATGGGTTAAGAAAATTCCAATCTAAAATTTATTTTAGATCCCCGACGATTAACATCCAAATTAAGGTGACTAACTATATCTCATATTAGCCTCTTTGAAAATTAATTTGATTTTTATTATAAGTTTTATGAGTATGATTCTTATGTTCAAACATGTTAAACATCACTTGTATGCACTTGTTTGTTATGTGAAGTATAATAAAATGATAATAAATAAGTAATATTGATAATAGTTAAGTTGTAGTAAAATGTTCATATGTTTAGTTAATTTAATTTTGAGCATTTTTAATTATGATTCATATGATTTTTATGTTTGGTTATGTTTTAGTTATGTTGTAATTATATATAAAAATTATGTTAAGTTTTAACAATGAGTTTAAAGTGATTAAAAATCGAAAACGAAAATATGTGTGTGTGTATTGTTCCTCACGGCATCACCCTTCCTTTTTCTTAATTTTTCACTTTTAATTTTTGTAAATAATATGTTATGTTAAGTTAGTTTAAAATGATTGTTGGTATGTTATAAAAAAATTAATTTAGAAAAATAAATTATAAGTTATTAAAAATGCATATGTGTTCTTGAGTTTATCTTTGATGTTCATGATGTTCTTAGTTCCTTCATGTTGTGTTCATCTTTATTACTCACTTCGATTATGTTTTATTTTATGTTTATTAATCATTTGTGTTTATGTTTAGTTATTGTTTTATATAATGTTAGTATTATAATATAAATCAACTTAAAACATTATAAATCATTAAGGTTAAAAAGTTAGAAATTTAAAGTGTTAAAAAATACTATTCATAAATATAAATGAAATTTTTAGTAAATTTCATTTTAGTTTAAATCGTTTTAGTATAATTAGAATAATTAGATTATAAAGACTTTAAGCTAAAAACCGATAAAATCGAAAAATGAAAATTTGGAAACTACTACTACTTGCTCACGGCATCCTTGCCATTTTAAGGTTAATTTTTGTTTTTATCACTTTTTAGTTTATTGTTAAAATAATTTAATTATTAGTTAATAAGTTAGAATTAAGAAATTAAAAGAAATGAATCAATTTTGATATATATATATAACCGCACGGCATTTGTGTATTAAATTGACTAAATTTGATCAAAATGAAATTATCACTAAGTCACTAAAGTTAAATAGTAATTAGAATTGAATTTTTGTATAAATCGATTTAGTTATAAATGAAATATTATAAACCGATAAAAATATGTAACCGTTATATAAATGAACTAAATCGTGTGCTACCGCCTTTGCATATTGGACTGTTGAACTTGGACATACGGACTAAAATGAATCATCCACGTTACTATTATTTTAAAAATGAAAATCGCTAAATTTAGTTAATAGACGACTAAAATAACTAAGTTTCATTTTAAAATGAATATCATTATCACTTTTTTACAAATTGAACTTAACATTTTTAAAACTAGAATATTAAAATAAATATCATTATCACTTTTTACAAAACGAACTTAACGTTTTTAAAACTAGATTTTTAAACTTAGTAACTAAGTTACAATTTTAGATATTTTTAGATACTTTAGATATTTTAGATATTTTTAGATATTTTTGATATTTTAGATATTTTAGATATTTTTAGATATTTTTAGATATTTTTAAATATCTAGATATTTTCAAAAAAATCTTGAATAGTGAATGGTGAGAAATGAATAATTGAAAATTTTACTAAGTATAGAAAATTTTAAAATGAATAAGTAAATGACTTAAAGTGTTTTGAAAAACACTTAAATAATAATTGGACTTACAAATAAACATATCATTATAGAAACTTAAAAATGTTAATAATTAACAACACTTCAAATAATAAACGAACGTGTTATGTGATCATATGAAACCGAAACTTATATATTTAAACGTTTGACGATGAGACTAGGAGAGTCTAGTAACATGTGATATGTAAATATCAAATAAATAATGAATATTGAGTAAGTTAAATAAAAGGTCAAGCTTGGGCCTCAGATAAGGGAACGTCAATCGTGAGTGAAGTGGGGTAAGATAGTCTTGAACTACGGATACCACTATCTCGGTCCCTGAGCGTTGGCCATATCGAATAGTGTGATTTTAGCCAGACTTTATTGCTTAGCATCTTTGCCCATGCCTTTACGCTTTAAGTCGTCTTCGCTAAGCCGTCTGAGATAATGAATATGCCAATTCTTTGTTGAATCGGTCTCTAGGAAATAGTCGTTTTATTCAGAGGTAAGGTGCTCTATGAATAGCATAGCCTACTCTTATCGAGAATACTCATATATGCATATTAGACTTGGGTTTAATTCACCTTATTTCGCTAGGGGTACCAGGGCACCCGCGACCTTATGGATTTGGGTTTTGTATCGGCGTTATGGATTTGTGTAACAACCCGGATTTTCCAAATAAATAAAATAAAGAAATAAAAAGATTTTAAAGAGAAAATGAAAAAAAAAAAATGAAGACCACGGTGGCGGAAACACCGTGCTATCCGAGTCGTCACTCACTAAACAAACATAAGCTAAGAGAGTAGGCCTTGAGCCCTAGCAAACGGGGAGTAAATACCCCTTACAATCCAAAATGAAATATAGGTATGAAAAATGACAAAGACTAAATCCACAAGCCTAGTCCAAGTTCCTCAACAAAAGCTAGCTACGGGGTCAATTCTCACGGCTTCTCACACTTCAAACCCGAACCCGCGCTAACCTGTCGCAAAACATGCAACACGATACGATGGGAGTAACTCAGACGTTCTCCCAGCCATATTACATCACAATAAAGTTAACAAGTAATAAAACAGCTCATAAAACAATATCATGTGATAATCACAAGCTATATAACAATAGTTAACAATACTACAACAATCTCAATACAACTCAACAAGTACCTTACCTGGCCTACGGCCTATGATCAAAGTATAACCAACAACAATCAACAATAGCAAAGTCCAACGGCCAGTATTCCAACTCAAAATGTCATCAGCAAAGTGACATACAATAATCAACAATCCACAATCAATCGCAATCAACCGCAAGAGATAGCACGGAGTACTGGGCGCTACAAAACACCCTGGACCCTACAAAAGATCCAGACCCTATGGCGGCACTACAAAATGCCTCGAACAATAGTCTAAACTTGGCCAAGCACACCCCTACAAAAGAGTGTGGACATACAATAACCACCCCTACAAAAGAGTGGCGCCCCTACAAAAGGACTTTCGATAACCATAGTCTCAGAGCCACTACAAAATGGATGAGAACCCACGACAGGCGGCACCGTCCTACAAAAGACGTTGTAACTCCTCACGTACGTGCCAGAACAGTACCCGTACGCACACTAAACTCAAGCATACAACAAACCAACCAATTCAATGTCAATACAACATCCTTTAGCCCAACAATGACAATACAATACAATCTCAAGCCAATCTCAATATGAAATCACAACCTCAATGCAATTAACAAGTTAAATACGGAGTATAACCTTATAATCCTTTAGAGTATTAAATAATATATAAATAATTAATTACTTAGTCAAGCCCCTATAATACCTTCTATATACACTCATGTTTACTTGCCCACATCACCTACAAACATCACATACACATACGTAGCACACACTAAATTCCGTATTACTTACCTACATCCACATACACACATACTTTCACTCACAAATTAAACGTCCAGCCTATTCACAAACATCCTGGCTATTAACAATTACTCTTGATAGATTCGAACATACAAGTATACACGACAGTGGGTATATCACACGCATTAAACACGACACACAAGCCTTAGAGTAACGTAATATCGAGTAACGTCATCACCGTTACCTTTTCACGCTAGTCCTCAATTGAGTCGTCCACCACGTACGTATCAGCGTCAGGGTCGTCCTGGTTCAGTCCTACGATCGATTAGGGTGAAAAACGGGTATAAATACGAGTTACGATATCGACGGCGATCCGAGCGACTGAGACGAAACGGAGTATAGCTTACCTTAATGTGAAGAGGATGAAGAGAGGATAATTATGACGCAAGAACGGAGTAAAACGGTAAAGAAACGAAGTCGTACGGAAGGAATGAAGATGATATTAATGTGAGGGCTCGGAAGACGGATGTTAGGCTAGGTTTTACGGAGGAGCTATTTGATTAATTAGGTTTAGGATTTTATACGTATAAGATATATATATAAATATAATACAGAGTATTAGGTAAGTCTTCTACTCTTGTTAAAAGTCTATTACTTTTCTAAAAGAAAAAATAAATTAATTTATCTTTAACTTAAATTTTGGTCAAAATAGTTTAAAATACACAAAATAAGTCAAAAGTAATATTTTTTTTATATATTGTGAATATATATAATAATAAAATGGTACTTCTACAAACAATAGGTTTAAAATTATTATTTGACTATTTTAAATTAGAAAATAATTATATTATTCAATAAGGGTAAACATTAAATAAGTAATTTTATTAACTTTTAGTATAGAAAGTAGTAAATATATTATTTAAAAGATCATAAATATTATTTAAAAATATTAAACATATAAAATATGATAAACAAATATAGTTTCAAATAAATTTGTGAATTATAATATATTTTAATTTAACCTTAAAAATACGGGGTGTTACAATTTGCGTCTTATATGACTTTATGGATTTGGGTCATATATCAGCTTTATGGATTTGGGCTGGATATGCGGTTCTGTCTCCTTGCCGTGTTTCGTTCTTAGTGGGCGCGACGCTTGCATTCGTTCTTACCACATGTACAGATCACTTGACGAGATTGTATCTGAAGTTCGAATCATTTCGAACACTAGAAGATGAGATGCAAGTATTATAGTATTCGGCGTGGTTTACGAGTCGAGTAAGTCTCTGCACTATGGAAGTGAGATGCAATCGATCAGAGTACAAAGGCCTACTCAGTGGTCAGGCTCGTAAGCAGTATGTGTTGTTTGTTGTATGATTAAATGAGAATGAGTGTGTACCATCTTCGAAAACTAAAGACCACAAATTTCTGAAGTGAATCGAGTCTGCATGATGAGTATGATACGATATGTATGTTTGTATGCGATCTGATATCGCTTTGTAATCTTGTTCTATGATAGGAATACTATTGCTATGATATTATCTGTTAATTGCTTTCGTAACTGAATGTCATGCTTATATGATTTATCGCTTTAAACCGCATGCTTATTATGACTTATATGTCTTTATATGCTATTTGTAATAAGCATGTTTATGTTTTTATCATAATGTTATAGTTATAAAGCGATAATAATAAACCAAAGTAATTGAAATCGAGGGTAAGTATGAGCATAGCTAGTCACTGTCCGCTCAGCGGGCATCCTCCCCATCAGTTTATTGTGCAGGATGATCGTGGACCGGGAGCTGGTTTTTGGACGGGGCCACGAGACGTTTTTATGCTTACTTTTGGATGTTTTACGAGAGATTGTAATATATAACCTATACTTTTTTTATTTCCGTACTTAGAGTTGTTTTATTCAACTCTTGAACGATGTTTGTAACATTTGGGTTTTATTGTATAATTAATGACGCTGGTTTAAGACTTAATTAATTTCCGCCTTAGTAATTAAAGTCGACTAAAAACCAGGTTGTTACATCAACCTCCCATACGGTCGATGTGGGACTCTTGCAATGACCCAATCCTGTAACATTCGTCCCCCCTTCAGGACCAACGTCCTCGTTGGGTCACGGCTACGTTGGGTCACGACTGGCTCTTTTCCAGGCCACCCACTCCGTAGGCCACCCACTCCGAGTCCGTTGACCTCCAGGACCAACATCCTCGTCCCATACCGAGGTTTGGCTTTGATACCAATGTTGTAGGACGCAGGAGTTATCGATTTGTAACTCGAGTTTCCCGAGACAAATGAGAGAACTTGAGCCAATGATATAGGACAAAGACCATAAGCCCACCCCAAAAGCTAGCTTAAGGGGTGGTAGACCCTTGTCCTATATAAATCTCACATCAACCTCCCATACGGTCGATGTGGGACTCTTGCAATGACTCAATCCTGTAACAGATATGTACCCGTTAAAAGGAGACTACCAAGTCCTGGTGAAGTTAATGGTGCCTAAAAGTTGGGGGCTGCAAAGTGTGGGGAATTCTCCAAATAGTTCAAGTTCCGAGTCATGATGATGGTCCTTGGTTTGAGGGGAGGATTGTTAGGGTCCAAATCGTACCCAAGTCCCACATCGACGAAGAAAAGATAAAAACTCATCTATATAAGTGTCTACCAAATATAATAATATGAGGCCTTTTGGGAGGAGTCCAAGAGTAATCCATGAGGCCTTTTGGGAAGAGCCCAAAGCGGACAATATCATATTATTATGGACCATAAACACCGATACAACGGAAAAATATTAGTTGAATAGTGTCTAAACTTTCTCTTTTTAATAAAGCTTATATATGTTTCATAGCTAAATACGGAGTAAGCATTAAAGAATAAAGGATATGTTGATGAGGGAGTTCATCTACCATTTCAAAGCACGAAATCCACATTAAGAAACAATTAAATTGGCCACCATAACTCTACCAAATGACAAAACCACGACAATTAAATAGAAATTTAGAATCGCGAATTGGCAAAAAAAAAAAAAATTAGAATCAAGATTTTTTAGAGTGAAAAAAAAAACATCTACCTTGTAGAGTTTATTTGAATTTGAAAAGATTGTATTTTTTCGTTGTTAATATCACAATATATATATACTCCGTACATTAGTACAGTATTTTTTTTATTTTTTTCGTATTTGCTCATTCATCCGCAAATTTTACTCTAATGCCCGCATTTTGTCATTAGGTTTCCTTAGCAGACCCCTATTCAACATTCTCAATCTCAATATTTTCTCTCTTTGTATATCATAACTAATTAATTAAAAATTAATAATTGTGTTAAATTTGTTGAATAATTCAACCATGGATCAAGATTATTGGTATGTGGAGGTGGGGTTGGTGGTGATGTCGGTTGTGGGTCACTGTGGGAGGTGCGTTGATGGGCAGGGCATATAACATCCCGACCCACCACCGTCGTAATACACCCCACCTTAAGGTGAAATGCACACTTTTGGGCTCGTTGTCCTCACTTAAACCCAAAAGTACAAAACTCTATTACTAGGATGGTGGTAGAGGTGATCGTTTGCGGGTTCGGGCCGGACATGGGCCGGGCCAAGATTATTTTTTGGCCCGCGAGCCGAATATGGCCCGGCCCGGCCCGCGTATTCAGGCTCAACTTTCTACCTGTACCCGCCCTTTTTTAGCGGCCCGGGCTACCCGCGGGCTTCATACATATATCTTGAAAAATCAATTAAAGTTACGAAATTGTCGATAAATTAACTACTTCGTATATAATTGGGTCAAAACTTCTTAAAATATATCTCTTAAAAGTAATAATATTATTGTACCCCCACATATTCTTTGTTGTTAATTTCTTATCACTTCTTGAATATGTATGAGGAGTATTATAGTAAAGTCGGAAAATATTAAAATTGGAATGGACATTATATGTACCAAATGGCAACTAAGTAATATAAAATATTTCAATTATTTATCTCATAGTTTACCTTTATTATTCATTAATTAATTGAATTAAATTCATAAAATAAAATATTTTCAAAATAAAAAATAATTAATGAAATAAACTAAGCGGGCCTAACGGGCCGGGCTAGGCCCATCCAAGAATTTAATTTTTCCTAAATCACTTGTCCAAACCCGCTAAAAAAGCGGGTCGGGCAGGACGGGCTTCTCGGACGGGACAACCCGTGAACAGCTCTAGATGGTGGGTGGTATATCTTATAAAGATATCAACCCTTATATCCTTCATCAGCCGACCGCAGCCAAGCCCAGAATCCTCCCCTGCTAGGTGGGTGACCTGGGTACTCCTGACCACAGGCTCACCACACGGTCGCAGGGTTGCTCTGATACCAGATATAACAACCTGACCCACCACCGTCGTAATACACCCCACCTTAAGGTGAAATGCACACTTTTGGGCTCGTTGTCCTCACTTAAGCCCAAAAGCACAAGGCCTTGTTACTAGGGTGGTGGGTGGTATCTCTTATAAAGATATCAACTCTTATATAATTCCCGATATAGGACTTTCCTTAAACCTCAACCTCATGGGGTGTTACAGGGTGGTTGATTGTCAACCTGGGTGGGGTGTGGGTGCGACTCGCTGCGGTTGGGCTGGGACGCCATGGGGCGGTGGTGGGCTTGGCCATGGCAGGGCGGCACCAGGGGGGTCATGGTGGGCCGGGGTTGTTGTGGCTGCAGTAAAGGTTAGAAGCCATGGGTCGGTGGGATGACTTCGGTGGTGGGCCTGACCATGGGAGGGCGGCAGCAAGGTGGGGATTGGATTGTCGTGGCCCTGGCAAGGGCGGTAGTGGTATATATGGCGGCACGAGTTTGTTTTAGGTTTTTTGGTGGTTGAAATTTGGGGAAAAGAGATGATTGTTTTTGTTATTGAATATTTGATTATAAAATGATAAGGGTATAAAGGTAAACTCCGTGAGCGTTTGAGTAAATAGCGCGGGTGAAAGAGCAACACCTTTTTTTTTCCTCATAAACTCAATCAATTCTACTTATTTATGATCAACTGTAGAGGATCTAACGGTCTAACACAATCAAATTATCCAAAATAATTTGTATTCATTTTTTTCCCCTTAAAACTATTACAGAGTATTGATTTTCATTATTTTTATATACATATTGATGATACGCATAAATGTTAATTAATTCTGTCACATAATTTATATGATAAGTGGATTAAATTATGTTTATATTATAAAAGTTAATTTATGTTGATTAGTAAAAAAAATAATAAAAATAAAGACAAATACGGAGTAACTAATGAGATGTACTAATAGTCTCATGTAGTCATGTGGCAAGAGTAGGTGCATTTAGTTAAAATTGTTTCAATAGGAGGAATAATAAATCCAATTTTTATTCCACTTTCTTAGATGCATTGACTATTGCTACGGAATTGTGTGCGCGAGAGTTGCTATGGGTCTTCTTTTTTACTTTTTTTTTTTTTTTTTTCTACTCTCACTAGTCTCATAAGATACTAATATAATTTTGTGTGCAAAAGTCAAATAGAGTGAATAAATATATACTTCCTCAATTCCATTTGATTCTATACATATTCCTTTTTCAGAAATTTCAATCAATTCTATACATTTCTATTTTGGTCCGTACTTTATTAAACTAAAAGACTAATATACCCTTCATTAATACCCCACCCAACCCACTTGCAATGTCCTTTTTTAAAGAATAAAGTAGGGGTAATTTGGTAATTCTATTGTCTACCCCACTTGATTTTCTTTTACCTTAATTACCGTGTTTTGGTCAAATGTATAGAACCAAACGGAATGGAGGAAGTAGTATTATAATAGTAGGTGAGAGGAAAAGGTAAAAGAGAAAATCCAAAAGAGAATGTCCTTAGCAATACGCCAACAATAAGTCTCTCTTAAAACGGGTTATCCGTCTTAAGCTTAAAACGGGTCAAGTATCTATCCACTTGCACACATAAAACAAAACACTCTACTTTTTCCTACACTATTTACTTTTGTCTTATCCTAATTATATATTTGACCTGTTTTAAGCTTAAAACGGGTTACCCGTTTTATATGAGAATTTGTGATACGCCAATACTCTTGTGTACCCATAAAAATTGTTTGAATTTCCTTAAAAAGTACTTCCTTCGATTTATCTACTCCGTATTTGTTTGCATGAAGTTTATGTTTTTTCCCCTTAAAAAAAATAAGTAGGTCTTATAAAAGACCAACTTTCACTAACATGATGAAATACAAATTTTAATACGTAAAATGTGACTATATTTATGCTAATTGTGATTATAATTGACTAAAATGTAACTACGTTTGTACCTCATGGTTGAAGGCTCACATAAGTCTATACATAATCTCCCCCACAAAAACGACCTTCGGACTTGAAGTGTAAACGCAATTAAAGGCTCGCATAGCTGGTGCAATATTCCACTTTGAAAGGGAGGAATAGTGAGATTTAAACCCTATTGGTTACAACTTACAACACCTTAATACCATGTCAAAAATCAAATCAACAAAAAGGTTAAATTGATGCTTGGAAACCCAGATCAATTTATACTCTCTAACAATGGTCACAATATAATCTACAAAATATAATACGGAGTAACATTTTATGTATCGAGGAATCCGTCTTTTCACTTTCTTAGTGAATAATGATTTTTTAATGGATTAAAAAAAGCTCATCTTTCACTTTCTTAATGAAAAATAATCTCTTTTAAGACTTTACCATCACATAAATTCCGAACGTTCGTTTTTGTTTAATAACTAGACAAAAATATAGGAGTATATTACTCCATAATTCCTAACATATTCTACTCTGTAATTATATGACTCTATTAGGCTCTTTGTATATACATTAGCTGATAAGCTTTATCAATAACATACATTCTATAAATTCTTAATTATACTCCGTATAACATACTCTATATTCTTTAATTTATGGAGTATTCCGTATAATATAACTTATACTCATAAATACAATGAAAAAGCTAGCCAATATGTCGTGTCATTAATTAGTAATTTCATGTCGTTAGTAATTTTTTAAAATTAGAATACTAAATGTACACAAAGTATATGTGTAAATCAGTCATGTTAATTTTTCCGGCGGCCTAGGCTTTTTAATTATATGAGCAAATGTTTTAACTGTTATTTACGACGCAACTATTGAGTTTTGGTTACATTTAAGTTGAAACAAATGAAATATTGACAAAGTCATTTGATATATTATGAATTTGGCATATATATATATATACGTGCATGAAAACTATATCTAAAATAATGTGTGTCAATCAACTAATAAAATCCGCCTTATAAATTGGAATATGTTTGTAAAGTTTAATATGCATGTTTATTGAATGCAGTTTTATGCCTTTTCAATTCATCTCTCTCACTTTAGCATATGAACGTAATTTGTGTGAGCATTAAAAACAATATACGTGCATGCATGGTTGATTAAATTGAACGTCGTTTGATAATTAGCATGATACGTACATAAAGTACTACGGAGTATATAATTAGTATATATGATATTTAGTCCATCTCAAAATAAGTCGGTCATTTTCATTAGTTTCTTTTTTCAAAATAAGTGTACCCTTTCTAATTATAGTAAGTTTTAACAAATGATAGTGAATATTTTTTAATTTTCATTAACACTCATTAAATCCTTCAAAAATAGAAACGAGATACTTATTTTGGGATAGATGGAGTATATTAAATGTAATACTATATAATAAAATAGTTAAATCGTACAGTTTACTACGAGCAATTATTTTATCGTTGAATTTTTCAACCTTGCAAACAAGTTGTATAGTGTACATAATATACACAGGCCGGTTGCCTCATTATTATTATTTAGTGGATATACTCCGTATATGATTTGAAAAAAAAAAAAAAAAAGGTTTATCATTCTTGATTATCTATTTTTGTTAAAGAGAAAAGAATGTTGGACAAATATAAAAATTAAAATGGGTAGCAATACTCGTGACAACATGAAAAACACTTTCTAAATTGAAACAAATTTTAGAACTTGTGTAAAACACACGATGTCTATTTTTTTTTTTAGTGTGACTTCATTGCTTTAAATTGGTTAGAACGATTGTCTATGTTTTTCTATTGGAAGAACTTGTGGAAACGAGCGAGTTCCAAACCCACTTCATTAAAATTAAAATTCATATTCACATAAAAGTAATCCGATCCATATTTCTTATAGAAAAACCCGATCCATATTCATTACCGAACCACTTCAAATCCATACCAATCCATCCAAAATATTGTGTTTTACGGTCTCTAAATTGTGTTTTAGAGTGACTTAAGCTATACATTTTAGCTTTAATTATGGAAAATATCGTAAATGATGATGTAAGATGTCGAAAACTCGACTTCAAAACAGGTTTGGGATGCATTTTGGATCGGATTATGGATTGGATATGGATTTGGATATGAAAAATTTATGATGGATCGTATTTGGATTTTAGGTTTGTGGGTATGAATAATCGGGTATGAATTGGATCGATAATCCATTAGGAGAGTGGATCGGTTTGAATCATGCTTAACCTGATCCGAACCCGATCTATTGTCATCCCTAATCGTTTTGGTTAACTAGAAGTTAAGACGATTTCAACCAAACTTATAATTTATTATCTTATTGAGAAAGAAATAATTATTAAAAACAACATGATAAAAATCCAAAATTTGACATTACAGCCACATTAAAACTTTTTAATATTTTACAACCATAAACAGAACTCCGTTCAAAATTTTCAGCCAAAACGGAGCTCCGACGCACTTAAATGAATAAAATTTGCAAAAAATCAAATTTAAACCCCAAATTTTATATTAAAAGACGAAAATACCCCTCCATTTCATATTTAGTTACAAATACCACACAATTCACTAAGAAACTTTATTTTTTTTTTTATCAAAAATCAAAATTAGGGTTTTTTTCTCTCCCAAAAATGTCCATTTACTCCTCAAATTTCACTAACAACTAACAAATGAAACCCTACAAATTTATCAAAATCACATAACTAAACACAAATTCAATTGCCATATTGATAAGATAAACAAAAACCCCCAAAATCGTTCAATTACAAATAAAATTAGGGTTTCTATTTACTGTGTAAATAATTTCACAAATGCCACTCGAAAACCCCCCCAAAAAACTAGGGTTTTTACTGAAAAAAGAGGCAACTACGTGTTTATAAAGAAATAAGGGTTTTTCCCAACTGTACCCCTGTACTATTGGGTTTTCTCAACTGTACCCCTGCGTATATCGTATTCACAACTGTACCCCTGAGTTTCCTTAATTACCCCCAACCATAACTATTTATGCTTAAGCCGTCAATTATCACCGTTAAATGCCAATTAGGATGCGTAATTTGCCTACGTGGAGCGCCTAATTTGCCTACGTGGAAGGATTAGTTGTAAATTAGAAGTTGAGTCAATTTATTAACCGTCATTTCTTTCTTTTGATTTAATTTTTTTTAAAACCCTTTGAAACCCTTTCACCTTCCTTCCTCTGTTCTCTTCATCTTCTTCCTTTTGCTATTGAACTTTTGCAGTTTCATCGTCGTTGCAACATCTTCATCGTTGAACTTTTGCAGACCTTCCTTCCTCTGTTCAATTTCAGGTATGATTTCAGGTATGATTTTGGGTAAATTAAAGAAACTCAGGGGTACAGTTGGAGTTATTAAAGAAATTGAGTGCAGGTTGGGAATACGATATATCTGAGGGAATGCAGTTAGGAAAACCCAATAATGCAGAAGTGCAATTTGGAAAAACCCAAGAAATAAAGATAAAAAAGACGTTACCTTTAATGATGGAGATGCTAATTTCGATTCAATTAACAATAATGGTGAGGTGACATAGCTTTCGAATTTGATGGAAGTGTGTGTTTTGAAGTCTCAATAGCTCAAGCCCTTTGATTAGCCAAGGAAAATAATGGTAAAATGAGAGTGACTATAAATTTTGATAAATTGAAGGATGAATTAGATCAAGGGTTGAATAGAGGGGTAAAAAAATAAAATGGAGTAAAGGAAGGGGAAAAAAAGTCAAAAAAAATAAAGGAAAAAAGTCAAATGGGAAGGGTATATCGATCAGTTAACTATTTTTTTCGTCTGAAAAATAGACTTGGCTGCAATTTAAAAAAAAAAAAAAAAAAGACATTTTTGACTGTAAAATATTAATTATTTTTTTAAGATGGTTGTAATTGATAAATTCGACTTTTTAAATAGCTGTATTTAGTAATTAATCCTAATAAAAATACGGAGTATAATGATTCAAATCATCCTTTTATATGAATCAAAGACCAAAGTGTTAGAGTTCATGCATGGCTATGAGGCAACAAATTTAGTTCCTCATGTCTACAGAGTTACCAATGATGCCTACGAGCCTTCGTATATGGAACGACATTTGTTTATGTGTTGGTGTTGGTTACGAGCTAATTTTTCAGGTTTGATTCCTAGAAAACTCTTTCATAGGTTGCAACAAAGTTAAATATGATATCTAAACTTCTGAGATCTTAAGTTCGAGTCTAAAATGTCAAACATTTATCTTTCTACAAACAAACTTTTACACATTTGTTAAGACGATTTGTACGTATATTGAGATGCTCTATTATGCCACTTCCAAAAAATAAAAGAATCTGAGCTAATAAATAAACATTACGCACTAATTTTTGTTTGCTCAAACGTAGACATAATCGAATTTTTACCTTATGCACTTGTGTACGAAGTTGTTTTTTTTTTCTTCTTACATACTCTCTCTCAAATTTCGAGTAATCCCAAACTTCTACTCATTTCCAGAATTCCAACTATCTTCCATATCGTAACAAATTCTGCCCACTCCCACACACAAAACACCATTGCGCTTTGGACTACCCCTAGGCCCTACCCCGCCACCATCGATAATCCTCCTCCTCAACCCCTTCAATAGGTTTGCACCACCGCTCCCCCAACCTCTAATTAACCCATCTCCAACGATCAAACTAATCACACCTCACCCCTCCCCCTTTTCGCGAAAAACCACCACACTTCATGACGTGATCTATTTACTCTATCAACCACCGTGGCCACACCGTCTTTTTCTACCAAACGAACCTTAAATATACACAATCTAGTTCATCAATTATTAAAAATAGTCATATGAACTTGAAATATACTTATCTAATATATATATATAAAGCAGAAACCATGGTCTCTATGGTCGACATTTGTCACAATATAATTGGTCTAAAAAAATTAATATTAGTATTATTTATAATTCTACTATTGCTAGGATTTTAGATGAAAAAATATTAACATATGTAACTTAAAATATAAAACTAAATCTACAATTGAAATCTTTACTATATTAGAACTTTCCAAAAAAAATTAATTGAAGATGTTTTAAATTAATTGAAGATGTTTTTAATTGAGAAGAAAAATAATAATTTCAAAATAAACAATTATATGACACATAATTACCTTATTTAATTTTTAGGTAAGTCTCCATCCCTTTTTGTATATATATACATCAAAAACTTTAGATAGATCTTTTTAGGTACGTACTTTGTTAAATAGTTTTTCATTATTATGTTTTAATTACAGTGTATTTGATAAGAGTGTTTAAAATTTGAATATTTTTATTTCTTAATTACTATGTTTGATACTTAAATTAAACATAGCTTGATTAAATTACTGCTGATTTTTTTTCTTTGTATGTTGTAGATTTATATTTTACGTTCAAGATTTAAAGTTTTTTATTGAACAAACTTGATTATAACCCAATAGAAAAACTATTGAATATGTAACATGAAAGGTAAAAATATGTAACATGAAAGGTAAAAGTGATGTACAATATCTATCGATTATCTTATTTTTAAATCAAGTAATTAGATATGGTTGTATAATAATATTTGTAATGCTTAATGCGTAATCTTTTAGTTAGTTTAATAGTATTAAGTTTTGATTTGATTGTTCATCTCAATTTTGTATGATAACATCTGCTAATTAAAAAAAAAAAAAAAACATTTTTAGTATAATGATAGGGTAAAGTTTGATTTAATGACAAAATTCCAATTTCTTTATTATCCCATTTTATTGTAACAAAGAAAGAGAATATATGTAAATAACAAAAAAAAAACAAAAAAAAAAAAAAAAAAGAAGATGGTGTAGTATAATTAACATATGTAATCTAAAAATGAGTAACTATATTACGTTTTTAACATATGTTAATTATGTTAATTATACTAGTGTTAATTAACATATGTTAATTATACTAGTTTTTTTAGATTACATAATTAACACTAGTTTTTTTAGATTCACCATGTAATATACTTCACCTAGAATATGTAATCCTCCATTCCAATAGATTCTTTACGTTTGCTTTATGCACGTACATCAATACTCGTTTTGTTTCGTTCATATCTTTGGATTCGTATTCTCGAAAATTTTAAAATTTTGATATTAATAATGTCCTCGTTAAGACAATTAAAACAAGATCACACATGACTATTTTTTATTTTGTATTTTAGAAGTTTTATCGAAGATTCTACACACGTATGAATAGTGTCAAAAAAGTGAAACGTAAAGAATCTAATGGAATGGAGGAAGTAATACAAAATCTACAATTGGAATCCTTAAAATTGTAGCATACCAAAATTGAAGAATACATATTTTGCCTTTTATATATATTGGATTAAATATTCAAGTTAAAGGAAAAAAATATAAGTAAGTTATATTTTAAAATATTAAAAAAAATAATAATAATAAAAGAACAAAAGAAATATGGTAATTCATAAAATTTTAAAAAGTCAAATAATTGTTGATTTAATAAATAAGTTAAGGGAATAAAAAATAGTATTAGGTAAGTATTATAAAATATAATTAGCAAATAAACAAAAACAAATATGATAAATCATGGAAAAAAAATATAAGTAAGTTATATTTTAAAATATTAAAAAAAAAAATAATAATAAAAGTGCAAAAGAAATATGGTAATTCATAAAATTTTAAAAAGTCAAATAATTGTTGATTTAATAAATAAGTTAAGGGAATAAAAAATAGTATTAGGTAAGTATTATAAAATATAATTAGCAAATAAACAAAAACAAATATGATAAATCATAAATTTTAGAAAATTATCATATTAAATACGATAAAAGCCGAAAAGAACATGGCCTTAGTATTTATATTTTAGAAGTCATATTAAATATCATAGAAAATTATATCATAATTGGTAAATATATAAACTAGAAAAAATATATAAAAATTACATTTTATACTTATTTTTAAATCTTAATAATAATGATAGATGGCCCGGACGGGGACGGGCACGCCAACTAGTCTAATATACAAATCTGAATCCTTAAGTACACGATTGCAATAACTTCATAACAAATCTATCGATTTTAAATTAGATTTACTTTTTTAAGTAGAAAGTTATCGAGTTGAAAATTGAATGGTTTTAGTATAGAATTAATTGTGGAAATGTTTATATAAAAATGTCACGTACGATTAAATAATTACTTTCTTCATAACCAGTAATATAAAAGTATAAAATGACTACTTTAATAATTGCACCATATAGACATCTACACATTCCATCCATTTGGAAATATTTTTCCTTTTCTAACAATGAGTAACTATATTATTTGTCAATCTTCATGGTAACTACCCTACTAGTTAATGAATTTGATGATTGTAATTTGTAAAAATATTTTGATAAACTTCGATGATTTTAGTAATAATAATTTGATTTTCTTTCTTATCGAATGAGAGGGAAAAAAATAAAAAAATGTACAAACTTGAAAAATATAATTGACTTAAGAATATACTTTATACGTCGTACTTGAAAAGGCAATCATATTTATATACATAAAAAAAATAAAAATCAAGTTGGTCTCCCATTAAACATATATATTAGCCGTGTTAATTAAAACAGACTAAATAGTTGGACATATAAATGGATAAAGACAAATTTCTTGTTAATTTTTAGATATTTTACTTTTGGCTTATTCTATTATTTGACCCGTTTAATATATAAAATAAATACTATCCATTTAATACTCTCTGATTCAGTCATTTGTTTACCTTTCTATTTTAGTACGGGACATAAATGCATTGTTTTGACCATGCAAAACTAAAATGTAACTGTACTATCATCTAAAATCACTTAGGCGAGACCAAAATCTTTCAAAATCGTTGACTGTTTTGGATCAAATTGTTTTATTATGTGAAGAAAAACGCCAATTTATGCTCCGTCCAAAAATAAAAAGGTAAACAAATGACTGAAACAGAAAAAATACAATAATTTTCGGTGATTTTTGTATCCTTGAGAAGCTGTAAAAGCCAACATCATGAAATAGTACTCCTTAAACTTTAAAATTTGTCGTTTTCTATGATATACCCTCACCTTTTCAATATTCCATGGTGTGCCCCTAAACTTTAAAATTTGTCTATGTTATGACCAAATTGTTAGTCATCATTGACTTGGTCGTTTATTTAAGCTACTAAATGACTATTTAATCCATCCGTTTGCGTATTAACCAATTCATTTGCTTATAATAGCATTCGATTACACATTAACATGTCTAATTATATATTAGACGATTATAAATCCATGGATAAAGTTATTTAATGATTTATGAAACAAACGTTATTTTTCATGCTAAAAAAACGTTATTAAGAGTGGCTTTCAGAAACTTTTATTTAATATGGTCACTTGATGTTAATTGATAAGAAAAGAAGTTAAATGAAGGACACTCGGAAGAAATATAGCTAAAGAGGGTTTAAGGATGGTTAATTTATAGACTAAATATGAAGTTTAGGGATATATTATAGCCAAAATTTAAAGTTTAGGGACATACCATGGAATATCAAAAATATAAGGGTATAACATAGAAAACGAAAAACCTCAATGGTATACCATAGAAAAACCCTAAATAAAATCACATAAAATCACAACATATGACCAAAATTTATCATGGGAAAAATAAACAAAACAAAGATTTTTGAGTGTCACCAAATTTTTTCATTAGATTGAATTTAGTCACAACCACTCTTTTCATTTTACTCCAATTTATTTTTTTCATCAAAACACAAACACACATACACACTCATTTCAATTTCAATTTCAATTACTCCTCCTTAATTACTTCCCAAAAATCCCCAAAAATCCCAGCTTTTAATCCAAAGTAAAAATTACAAAGTTTTCTGGGCAAAAAAAAAAAAATTAAAAAAAAAAATATCCATCATTTCCCACATTCATTTAAATTAAATTCAATTTAATAAAACCAAGAAAAATAAAATCTTTTTTTTACTTTGTTCACACAACAATATAACACCATTTTACTACACACAAAAGTTTGAAACTTTTTGTTTTTCATTACTCCATAGTAATATAGTGAACAAAGTTGACAACTTTTTTTTATTTTGTTCATTTGGGTGGTGGTTTTCTTCAATGGCGGCGTACACGGTGGCGACACCACTGTGCACGTGGCTCATGGCGGCGTGCATGTGCAGCACCGGTGGTTGCTACGGTGGTTCAAAGTACAAAACTTCATCATCATCTTCTTCTTCTTCTTCTTCTTCTTCTTCAAGTTTTTCAAAAAGTAAGAAAAAAAGAGTTTTTTATTCATCTTCATCAATGGAGTTTAAATGCAGAAATAATGGGTTAACGAATTCCTCTTCTTTTTCTTCTTCTTCTTCTTCTTGCATTAATGGTTTAATGAGTTCTTGTTTACCCTTTGAACCCTGTGAAAATTTCTACAATAATTATAATAATAATAATAATGTTTTGGGGTTTTTGGGTGATTGTGGATTTTCCTCAATTTTTGGATCGAAAAATGGCCACATCACTCCGAAACATAGGCGGAGTAATCGAGCTCTTCACTCAGGTAAATTATTTTTTTAATCTTAAAAGTGTAATTTTTTTATTTTATTTTATTATTATTAGTCAACAACGATTTTATAATAGCTTACGTTGAATAACGATTTTATTTGATAGTTTATATTTTAATCGTTACACGTACTATGTTTGTGCTGTGAAGGAGGAATTTTGTTGTATGTCGTTAGTGTGTTAGGATCCTCTAGAGTTGATTTATGGTGGAGTTGATAGAATTTACCATAAATAATATCTGAAAAAAAAAAATTAATATATTCATAATTATATTAATAACAAAGAAAATATAATTTTTGTTAATTTAGATAAACTCTACAAGTTAGAGTTATTATTCAACTCTAGAGGATCTCAACTCGTTGTTAGTATGGTAATTATGCAAAACTTTGTTGGGTATTTCAAGCCACATTTGTTTTTTGTTGTTATATAGAGGTGGGTTTTGGACTTTTGGTTGGATTATTTTTCTCAATTTGAGTTACTTTCTACAACTATGATACTCCTCTGTCTCAGTCATTTGTTTACGGTTCTCTCAAATTCCCTCACAAAAAAGTCAAACTGTAAACAAATCACTGGAACAGATGGAGTACTATATCATACTCAGTATGTCTTATGTGAGAATTTGTGTATTAATCTCGAACTTTTGTCCTATACTCCTATGTAGGTGGTATCTATGTTATGTTGCCAATTGTGTAATTTGTGTTATGTTTTGTGGGTTATTTCAAGGCATGGACCATTTGACCTTGGCTTTTTAGAGAATCCCGCTCCTGTGTCGTAAGGGAGCATTAAGCGTGTTAAACACGACTTCTTATGCCTTACAAGGCTCATCCTTTGACAAAAGGGATTGATAATCATGATATACTGCTTATGTAGTAGTGAAATGTGATTTTAACCGAAGATTTTCATGGGAGACAGTCTCACAGTAAGTTTATCGTGAATCCTGTAATATGAACCGTAATTCTGAAGAAATGTGGTTTGATTTATTGTACATCTCATGGTGTGAGACGGCCTCACAAAAGACTTGGTGCATTTCAAACGTGTCAATTACTCGTATGTAAGTTGACATAAAGTATGAGAACATGTGTGTTTGCTACTCTTAGTGAAACTTGAGGGAGTCTATGTGTCTCATAACTTTGTTTCATGCAATTTGTGTGAAGGGTTGTTTATAATATTGGAGAAAGTGTTGTTGCCACCTTTGAGCATAAACATGGTTGATAGTTTCGAGTGTGCATACGATGGTGTATAACAACCACCACCATGGCATCTGTCGGTTTTGGAGGTGGGGGACCCAGCGTAGTTGAGGACGTGTATTGGAACCCTTGTCTATCACGAAATAAATTCGTTCGACTACAATTTGTGGGACTTATTACTATTCTTTGACTGAACTTCCTTTTAATGAATCAATTTGTAGGTGCAGAAGTAAAATGATCTGTTATTGAGTTTCGTACTCTCATGGTCCCCTGAAAAATTGACCATCTTTGACTTTTATCTTGCTATGTTGGTTCATGCCAATGCTTTTGGTATTATCAACATTTTAGTGTACTTTTGATAAATATGGGATGATACGGAGTAATAATTTTTTTTTGGTATGGCCTGCATGAAGTCAAAGCTAATCGTATATCTTAGTTGAAAAAATCTGACTTAGTGAGGCAGTAGCCAAAGCGCTTCGAGGGCTCTTAGGATGCACTTGCACTTCTCCTGTATTCTAGTCTGTCATAAGATTCACTTTTAAAAGGTGCAGTGTTGTAATTCATAAATTCATAAATTATGATTATTATATTCTACTTGTTATTGTCCTGTGTAGGCCGAGTGATGGCTGTGGCAGTTGAGCCATCGGTGGAAGTCACAACGAAAAAAAAGCCTGTCACGAAACAAAGGCGTGTTGTTGTGACAGGAATGGGTGTGGTGAGCCCTTTAGGGCACAAAATCGACGTCTTTTATGACAATCTGCTCGAGGGTGTCAGCGGCATTAGTGAGATCGAGTCTTTTGACTGTGCCACTTATCCTACAGTATGTCGTTTTTAACACCTTTCCTTCAGTACGCTCCTCGGCTCTTTGTTTTGTTATTTTCCTTTCATTTTTTTATTGTTATACATGAGTACAGAGAATCGCAGGAGAGATCAAGTCATTTTCAACCGAGGGTTGGGTTGCGCCTAAACTTTCAAAGCGTATGGACAAGTTCATGCTGTACATGTTGACCGCTGGAAAGAAAGCTCTGTCAGATGGCGGGATTACGGAGGATGTGTTGAATGAATTAGATAAAACAAAATGTGGTGTTCTTATTGGTTCTGCAATGGGTGGAATGAAGGTACTAATTCTTCGTTTGAAATTTTGTGAAGTTAAGTTTTTTTTTTTTTTTTTTAGTACGGAGTAGTATTTTCCCTTACATTATACTCCGTAATATAATTGCACAGGTGTTTAACGATGCATTAGAAGCTCTTCGTATTTCATATAAGAAGATGAACCCGTTTTGTGTACCTTTTGCGACAACAAATATGGGATCTGCCATGCTTGCAATGGACTTGGTTTGTTGTCTCTCGTTTCGTAGTCTAATAATTATCATTTATCAATGATGCAACTCCGTTAATGTTTTTCTAAGACGATTTCTCGTTTTCTTTCAAACTATAGGGGTGGATGGGCCCTAATTATTCTATCTCAACCGCTTGTGCTACGAGCAACTTCTGTATATTGAATGCCGCTAACCATATAATTAGAGGTGAAGCTGTAAGTGTTATGAACACCTATTATTTTGCGTGTGTGAGAATTTTTTATTTATTTGTTTCTTTTGCTTGAATTAATTATTTCCAAACCGTTTTTGTATAAAAATTGCAGGATATGATGCTTTGTGGTGGTTCGGACGCAACAATAATACCAATTGGTACACATGTAGACCATTTTGTTCCTTTATTAGCGTTTTCCTCGACACGTATACTTACCAACAAACTCCTTCAACAGGGTTGGGAGGGTTCGTGGCGTGCAGAGCGCTTTCAGAGCGGAATAGTGACCCGACCAAAGCTTCGCGTCCTTGGGATGTTGTATGATTTTCATTCCCACTGTTTAGTCGAACTCATTTGTTATTTCCTGTGAATTGATAAGCATGATATGGCGTAGTGTTACTTTGTCCCCTTGTTATCGAAACAGAAACTATACTCGTAACTTATGCTGTTCGGTTTCTTTTGTTTTTTTCGTCAAACAGAATCGTGATGGATTTGTTATGGGAGAAGGAGCTGGTGTGTTGCTATTAGAAGAATTAGAACATGCTCTGGTACCCAACACTAGACATTTTTTTTTTTTTGGTCGAGTAAATAATCAGTTGGTGGTACGTTAACATAATTGTATTACAGAATCGAGGTGCAGAAATTTACGCGGAGTTTTTGGGCGGAAGTTTCACTTGCGATGCATATCACATGACCGAGCCTCACCCAGAAGGTAATTACGACGTAAAATGAGGTGTTAATGTCAAGGTAGCGTTTTATTTACTTGTTGGCTATGATTTGTTTTCTCGTCATAGTAGGGTTTCGAGAAACACATGTATTTCGCCAGATATTAGGTGAAGGTTACGAAATAATTTAGTTGTTTTTTGGCTACAATTTTGTGAGAAAAGGGGTTGGAGTTGCACTCTGCATTGAAAAAGCGATATCTGAGGCGGGTCTTGCCAAGGAAGAGATAAACTACGTTAACGCACACGCAACGTCGACACCAGCGGGAGATCTAAAGGAGTACCAAGCTTTGATCCGATGTTTCGGTGACAACCCTGAGGTACTCTCTCATTTCTTTCATTGCATGATATTCTGTTGATATAAAAATTAGGATTCTAACGAGGCTTTCCTGTTCACAGTTGAAGATAAATTCGTCAAAATCCATGACCGGTCACCTCCTCGGAGCAGCTGGCGCTGTTGAAGCTATTGCGACCGTACAGGTAAATTTAGCACTTGCGAGATCCTATTAAAATCACGATTCAATTTGTGCGAGAATAGATGTAAAAACCACCTTGCACAAAAACGGATATACTAACACCGTCTTTTGTTTGCGTAATGGACTGATGAAGGCAATACGAACAGGATGGTTGCATCCAAATATTAACCTCGAAAATCCAGATGAAGGCGTGGTACGTTTTTCTTGTGCTCTGAGTTATTTAGGGTATTAAATTAATCGTTACTTGAAGTAGACAAGTGCGTGCAGGCTAACCCCCTATAAAACTCTTTACCTCGTGGCATATTTTTTTTAAAATTCTCCGACTTCTTCAACACTTGACTTAAACTTTCGACATTAACGACTTTATAAATAGACTGAAATGGTTAAGTAGAAGTTGAAAAAGGGAGTGGTTGTTTCCGAAAAGTAATTTGGTTTTTTATTGATGTAATATCTAACTTGGAAAACGAAAGCAGGACCCTAACATGCTTGTCGGCCAAAAGAAGGAACGATACAACGTGAAGGCGGCTTTGTCAAATTCATTCGGGTTTGGCGGTCAAAATTCATCCATCGTGTTTGCTCCATTCAAGTAGCGCTCATCTACGCTTCCAAAACTTCGCTCTACATTGATTCTAAGTCGTCAGGTTTTGATGCTCGTCTCTTCTGTCGACGATCTCGTCAGTTTTAAAACGGGGAAGCATATAAGTTATTTGGTCGCTAAAATGTTGAAATTGTCGATACCAGGGTACTCATCGGAAGGCATACGTTCGAGGGAGACGTTATTATCTTAATAGGGATGAACGTCGGAGGAAGCTTAGCTAAAATTGATGATGTTTTATGGGATGAATGAAGGAATGAATGTACAAGTTTGTGTAATTGGACTTGTTTCTCTGATAAATTTGCATAGTTAATTTGATAACAACACTTCTTTTCTAAATCACTTCATTGTTGAGTCATATTCATCAACTCTTTATTGATGTATATTGTGATGCAGGGCATTATTAGATCCTTTTAATATATCGGTTTTTCTGTCGTATATTCAGTTTATAGAACGCTTATAATGTTATCATATGAGCGTTTCTAGTATATGTAAATCTATTGTGATAAAATCCTTAATTATAAATAAGTTGTTCCGCTTCTTTTCTTATCGTATCACTAATTATTTTTTAGAATGAATTTTATCAAATTCTTATTTTTGTTAAGACGCAGAAACTCAAAAAAGCGTGACTCGCTTTGATTTGAATATTTGGACACCGTATTTTGACACCGTATTTGTGTTATTTTTATGAGACTAAATGTTACTCATCTGTACAGTACTATTTTAACGTGAGACGGTCTTATTACAAACATGAGCAACAGCAACGTGTGAGCGTATAGAAAACAGGAAAATTGTTAAACAATAACGTGGCAAGCATGGAATGCAAACATATATATATGCATGCACTCTCGTCTTATTAACTGAATTTTTTTCATTTTAATTTAATCTAATTTTGCATTTTCCATCAATTTGTCTAGGGTTCTTTTTTTTTTTAAAAAAAAAAAAAAACAGGTTGATGAATTTTATTAATTGCCCATTAATTTATTTCAATCCCAGGTTATATTTCTCTTTATTTACTTTTTTTTTTTTTTTTAGTTATCATTTTCATGTGAATTGTTTGCTTCTAAAATACTGTACGTTTTATATTCGATACTCTTACACTTGTTTCATATTTTTGTGGGCTTTAATTGAATTACTAAAGATATGTTCATGTCAATTTTATATACAATTCTCTGGTTAGAACTGATTATTGAACCTCAACCGTCACCTACGAGTTTTAAGGTCGGTTTCTGAATACCTGACCTGTTATGGGTATTTTCAATTTTGTACGATTGACAACGTAGGAAGTGATTTCTTAGAGTTTACTATTGTGATTTGATTTGTACTTCCTCTGTCTCGGACATTTTGTTTAGGGACTGTTGATTTATAATGATCACTAAATTGGAAGGATATGTGTTCTGGCTAAATGATTTAGTAGCAAATTTAGGTTAAATAGTTTTATACAGTGAAAACGGTACATTTACGTCGATTTCCAAAATGGAAAGGTAAACAAATGACTGGAAGCTACGTCGATTGTCAAAATGAAAATGTAAACAAATGACTGAAATGAGTTGCTAACAATTAGTTATAGAAAATGTAATGAAGATGTCGTCATGTCGATCATTATCCTTGCATTATTTGGTACTACCATCGACATTCAAGTAATGAAGTATTACTCCGTACTAGTGTTTCATGAGATGGTGTAAATATTGCTACTTTGCTAGTCGAGGATTGTCGTTGTGAACACGTGTACCAAAACTAGCCTGGATTTCCTTTTTCTCATCGTACTTGTTCATAACTTATCGAAAACTTTATGCAAACTTCATGAAATTTCAGGTAACGTTAAAAAGTTTTAGCCAAAAATGCTACTTAGGTAACTTAGCAGACACTAAACTTTTGAAAATTTCGGACTTCAGAGTTTAGATTATTCCAGACAACTTAAGACTACATATTTGAGTGTCCGAGATCTCATGGACACCGCAGTCTTAACTTTTATGCTGATTTCCAAACTTATGACAGTGTTACTCCGAGTAAGACTTGTGTGTGAAGAGTACTAAAAATGAATCGATTAATACCCTTGTTTTACTCCTGGTATGTCCTTTGTAGCGTTAGAACTAAAACGTGTGTACAATGTGTAATAGTTCATCTCTTAGGTAGTTTTGTAGGAAGCGCTAGGCGTGGAAGATGTTGCTGGAAATATATCCGTCATTTTCACAGTGAATCGGCTAAATGATATCATACAATGTTCTCCATGGACCAGCCCTCTTCGTTGCTGGGTGCTTTGTTTTGCTGGCATTGTTGCTTTCCGTCATTCTGATCTTCCAACATCTTAGATCTTACAGTAATCCAGCTGTATGTTCCTTTCTTGCTCCTTTTCGTCGACATTTTTCGAAAATTTTCCGTGGATGTTATTTTAATGTAACATGTTTTTCTCAGGAGCAAAAATGGATTGTTGCGGTGCTTCTAATGGTTCCAGTTTATGCAACCGAATCAGTAAGTTTCGCTTCTGATGTCTAATTTGTCCAAAGAAAATGACATGTTTTAATTGACATGTATCCTCGTAATGCGCTTCTGAGTTCTGATGCCTAATTTGTCGTCCTAGATCATATCCTTATCCAACCCGAAAACGTCGCTAGCGTGTGACATTTTAAGGAATTGCTACGAGGCATACGCTTTGTATGCATTTGGGAGCTATCTTATTGCATGCCTCGGTATGTTTCATTATTCACTTTGTGTTAGTATATTATCAGTATATGTTTGCAATTATCGATGTCACTTGCAAGTTCATTTTATTGCAGGTGGAGAAGAAAGAGTTCTGGAACTACTCGAGATGGAGTCGAGAAACGTACTTAAAAAGCCGCTGTTGGAAGAAAAAGACACCAAAGCGAAGCCTAGTGAGAACAAGTTTTGCAATTTCTTTTGCAAGCCATGTGCACTCGGAAAACAATTGTTTTCAATCATCAAATTTGGTCTCGTGCAATATGTACGTAAGTGAGATTAACTGTATTTTAAGTACCTGCGTCAAAATAAGCACGTGACTAACATCAGCTTATTAAACAGATGATTCTGAAGACGGTTTGTGCGTTCCTTGCTTTTCTTCTGGAAATCTTTGGCGTGTATGGTGATGGGGAGTTCAAGTGGAACTACGGGTACGTTAACCAGATCGATGTTTAGTGTACGCTGTCGTACCGTGTCAGTACGTGTTTATTTTGATTTCGGCCCTCGTTAATTTTTCAGGTATCCGTATATTACAGTCGTGCTAAACTTCAGCCAAATGTGGGCGTTATATTGTCTAGTTCAATTTTATAACGTAACTCACGAGAGACTCAAACCGATTAAGCCGCTCGCTAAGTTTATAAGCTTCAAGGCTATCGTGTTTGCAACTTGGTGGCAAGGCGTAGGGATCGCTATTTTGTGTGCTTTTCGTGTTTTGCCAAAAGCGGGAAAGTTTCAAACTGGGTTGCAAGACTTTTTGATCTGCATAGAAGTAAGACCCCTTTCTTTTGCACTTCAGATCAATTTAGGCCGACTCTATGCAGTTCAGATCAGTTTAGTTTATCTCAAATTATCGTTACTTACGCTTCACTTCGCTCTCATGATACTCAAAACCGTTCATTTTAGACCAAAAGATATGAAACATTTTCCTATACCCATGTGGTGTTCATAATTTTTTTTTTTAACTTTCTTGTGTACGCAGATGGCGATTGCAGCTATAGCTCACACATACGTTTTCTCAGTAAAACCCTATCATTACATACCGTCATCTGAGTACGGAAAAATTAGTGCTCATACTGAGAAAACTGTGGTAGATATGGAGGAAGGGAAGGACAAGGGACCGACTGTGATTGAGAAGACGGAAACTGAGGTCAAAGCTCCTGGGACGAGCATCAAAGAGAGTGTTCAGGACATTGTCGTCGAGGGTGGTCAGAAGGTACACACACATGCACGTACAACATTGGTCAAAGTAGTCATCGATATGTTAAAGCTTTCAAAACTTAAATATGAACGATGGCAGGTTGTCGAGGACGTAAAATTAACGATAAATCAGGCGATGGAACCAGTCGAGAAAGGTGTAACGAAAATCCAGGAAAGCATTCACCAAATAGCAGTGGGGTCTGACGACAAAAAGGATTCTGCTATAGAAATCGAGGAATGCATCGAGGAAGATCATGAAGGTGGTCAGCTGCATGTACAATCTGAACAGATGAAGGTTGCTGAAAATGTGAGTGATTCCGAGAGGTAGTCAGCAAATTTGTATAGAATTCCATACGTCATCGATTTTTAGTAAACGTTTGTTTTGTTTTGGCAAATACGATCAGTCGATCAGTCGGTACTCAGATTGCTGGCAATGTTATTTATTTGAAAGTAATCAATCATTTTTAGATTAAGCTGGTTACACTATATAATTCTTATAGTAACCAAACCCTAAGGCAATTTTTATTTCTTTGGCGATCCTAGGTGTGCGACAATAACTTAAAATATTTTTGTTGGCATACATCTTAGACATAAGAATAAAAAGTAAAGTCCGCGCAAACAGGAGATCGCAAAATTTGCTAGCATAACACATCCACTGTGGTTTCTCGATACACGCCCGAATTATTTTCAAATGGAGATAAGAAAACGAAGCAGATACAAAGTCATTAGACTTTTCTCTATAGGCCATTTGTTAGCCTGAGTTTACGGGATTAAATACAACCCTCGAGTATATATATACGTTTACTTACAAAAATAATAGTATCGCCAACAAAAAATTAATGCTTACAAGCCAAACCCCTAATTTACAAATTGGATACGAGGAATTATCGGAAATGAACTGGTGTCAGTCATTTCCGGAACAGCAGATCGCTGTGCAACATTCAAGGCACCCAAAACACGCTAAAGCGGTGCAAGCCTGAGTGAGCACTATCGCACATTGATTGTTGATCTTGGAACACATCTCTATGCAGCACATGCAACAGCAATATGCGCACATCCGTGTGCAGCAATCGGAAGCAGCCTTCACTATGATTTCTGCCGCTTCTGGTGCTTTTGGTTCGTGAAATCCTGGGGGCATGTTTTCGGCTGTTGCTTTCATGTTTCCGAAACCGATACCTATGTTTTTCAAAATCTTAACCCTCTTTGGCTTTGGTTCTGCGCTCTCTGCTTCCCCTTTGGCAGGAGATTTTTTCTAATCACAGTAAAAACCAAAACCTAGTAAGGACTAGTTCTCGTCTTTAGGTGGTTCGAAATCTTCTACAATTTCTTGAAATTTTCCGTGTCGACTACTTAGTCTTCAGAAAATGCTATCACTTTTGACGACAAGGCGAAAATGAAATAGAGGAGAACAATACCTGCTTAGCTCCGGGTTGTGCTGCTTCTTTCTTCAAGGTCTCTGTCACAAATAAGGCCATAGATGTATACTCCGAGACGAGGCCATTCCGGATGCTTATGTCTGCAACCTGACAATTTATCTCGGGCAATTACAGTAACGATCTAACCACTCAGGTCATGCGTTGATTTTCATCTTTGCACAAAGTGACATTCAATTGCATGCACACAAATTTAACACGTGAAATGGGGGTCATGTAAGCATACATACGAAATTATCATTTGAATTTCTGAACAACTGATTTTAGACCATAAAGAAAGTAGAGTTGTGCAATCTAGTTTCCGATCCATAACGAGATCGCATGGTGGGAAATTCAAATAATGTCGTTTTTTTTTTTTTCTCCTGCTCCCTCTTCTCTTTATTTTTCTCATTTTATCCCTTTGATTCTTGAATTAGGTTTTTATACATTCGATTCCGGGTGTTATTATGGTCGTGTAGCTCATGTAATTAACCGGAACTTTCAGAATTGTATTCAACAAATGATATGTATAAATATATACAAACACACTCATTATATAGTATGATCTACAAATGTTTCTAAAACTTCCAGAGGCATGTAATATTAGAAACGGAGTAAAAATCAGAGAGTAATACCTTTGTCTCGAGTTGTTTACTCTCTGAAAACCATGCTTGAGAGGTGTATGTAATTATTTGCTGCAAGGCCAGTATCTGTAAAATAGATTCAAAACGTGTGTTTAGCTCCTACGCTTAATTGAAAAGTTCAAAAATTATAGAAGGAATTCTGGTGACATTCACTATATTTGGACTGAAGTCGAAAACTGAAATGGATTGATCAAATTATGTCATACAAGTAGAAAGTTATCAACGGGACACCTAATACCTACATGTCCAATCATTCCATTTGATAACACGGTACTGGTCACATATATCAACATAACACAACAATTCATAAACAAAAAAGCAATATTTTAGGAATAACAATATCTTACTCGTTCAAGAGGTATCCCCTTCGCCTTGTTGACCTTTAATTCCACCTCGTGTTTGGTCATGCCTGCAACGACACCTGTCACTTTGACCACTTCAGGAAAGTCTCCCTTATACCTTCCTGATATTCGTAGTGGGCTTTCTGACGAGAGGTCTGGAACACAGGTTGGATGCACCTGAGGTTTCAGTGACGAGCAAAACAGATCACGTGACAAGCTCATTAAGAGAAAGAAAACTAAAAGCATCCAACTACATAATTTGAGGCAAATGATGTCTTCTGATTGAATAATCAAATATCAAATACATAATTTGAGGCAAATGATGTATTCTAATTGAATAATCAAATATATCAGATACATCCCACCATATAGCAAGATCCGTACGCATACAATAACTTCTATACCTCTCAATTTCAACTACAAGTATCCAGAATGCGCAAAAGCCTGAGTTAATTGATTTACAAGATATCTATATGCTCGATTTTATAATGTGTTTTCAAAGTAGTTAATTGATTTACAAGATATCTATATGCTCGATTTTATAATGTGTTTTCAAAGTAGTTTCAGGTAAAACTAACTTCTTATGTATATGAATTGGTTTGGTTATTGTGACTCGTCATAATTTCTTAAGTAGATAGTTTAAGACACTGAATACTGACACGTGATTACGAACACTTGATGCTTAGGCCATAAATCAGAAATTTCTTAAAACATTCATGTTACTATATGCTTTCAGATCATCTAAATTTCAACTACAAGTATCGGCAATGCTGTAGGCTATTCATTCACGAGATATCTATCTGACCGCATGACTCATATTCAGCCCTACACGTATGACCCAACCTGCCAACCCGTTTAACATGTGTACCTCTTAAGAAATACTCTAATGACCCTTTGGAATATGTTTAGAAAATAGTAGTACCTCAACATCACTTAGTTTGTCCAATGCATCTAAGTGCACATTTGCAAAGAGAACTGAAGATGCCCGACTAATTAATCTCTGAAGTCGAGTCTCTATGCAATCTGTAGACACAAAACACAAGAAATCCATAACTAAACAGACATAGTTTCCCATAAGATAGGCAAAAAAGAGAATTTCATTCCACGTTGAGACTTATTTTTGAATCAAAGGCCAACATATTATTCATCTCCACACAGTCAAAAATAGAAGCATTCAGCTCAACCCAATGTGTATCCAAAATCAATTGGTAAACATGACCGAAAATATATATTCAAGCATTCTGTCACAATACGGAGTAAATAATTGAAGGATTAAGATGTGCTAAATATATAAAAGATGTCTAAAGTATGAATAAAAACAAAAAGCGAAGTCATGACTGGCTATAGAGTGTATACACAGCAGATTTCTATCACAGAGGAACTAAAGACAAACACATATATCGCCTGATTTCAATTTTACGACTGATATAGACCATTTTTTATCACTTGAATAAATTAAGATACAAGAATGAAGAACCTAGCAAACCAACCTGTCTCATAGGCAGCATCATAAAGGCCTTGGCCAATCATTGCTAGCATTCTCAAAAAGTAATGATTACAAAATAAACCTGCATTTCACATCGTGTAACAAGGGTGAAAATGGCCAGTTAGATAATCAAGGAACTTTAAACGAAATTCGTAAACACAATTTGATTCACTGCTCAAAACTTCATAGTCAGAAGAAAAATAAAAGTAAAGGTTTGAGGTGCTCCCAACTGGAAAATTGTTGCATCAAACTAACGGATAGACTTTATAAAGAACCACAGGAGAAAAGAAAAATTAATTGGAGTCAGATAGACAATAAAAAATAATAAGACGACCTGATATTTACTACGAGTATTGATTTAAGTTGGGGGTCACTAGACAACATGGCTCACAAAACTGGCTATGTTAGCAATTGTTTGATGCAATAGTCTTTAATTCTTTATCATTACAGGTCATTTATGGTTGTACAAAATAAGAGGAAGGAAATCAGAAATCAAAATGAAAATGAAAATGCATCGAGTGATGACCCATCTTCTTAATTGCCAAAGCTACTACATAATGCATTCCATAGAAGTTTCATAGAATTCAAGAAGAAACCCTCCTGTCCTTTTGAACACAATAAATTATGTCATAACTCGTCATTGTTCTAGGCACTAAACTTATCAAAATGATGTTCATCTAACACAGATCATTTTTATGTACAAAGTTCACATTTTCTACGAGGACATAATCCGTAACATTTTAGTTGAAAAAAAAAAAAACCCAGAGGCCTTAAGCCCTTGATTGATTTGATAACAATTGGTCAAATTTTTGTATGAATAATCAGAAAAGGAAGGATTAATTACCAATGCCAAAGGTGTGTATACGGGGCGTTATTGTTTTCATATTGGATAGCCGGCTTTTCACAACATTACATATACGTCTCTCATCTTCAACAGCTCCATCAGTAATCAAAACAATCATAGGTAATGAGTCACGAGTATCTGACAACATCTCCATTGCCTGAGTGAAAAAGAAGATACTAATCAAGTGCATCCTAAATAGAAATAGTGGAATGTGTAACTGGATCATTGAATGCTTCAAAGGTATAAATTGATGACTATGTTAATTACCAAGTTAGAGGTCCAAATATAAATTATTCCCAAAATGTTACTTCCCAAGTCACTCGAAACTATTCATTACAGCACAACAAATCTATGAAAGAGAAATAAACTATGACACTTAATAATCAACTCCACGCACGTAAGTGTTTGGGGAAATCAACTTATCAGTCCTAGATGAACTTGCTAAAGGAAATGTAATTAGTAACACGGACCTTGTTTAGTGCAAGAGAAATGTTGGTACCATCTCCTACAATAAAGTTGGTATCAATCCACTTCAGGGCTTCTTCAATAGTTTCGACACTAGCACTCTTCAAAGATGATGCAAAGTGACAGATGTCTCCATTAAAACCTACTATGTTAAATGAATCCCGTGGAGCAAGGTCAGACAGAGCAGCACATAATGCTCTTTTCGTACTTGCGAGTGGCTTTCCTTGCATGCTTCCACTCGTGTCAACAACATAAACAATTTCCCTGGGAAAAATCTGACAATGGGATAATATTTAGAATTTTAATATAAAAATGAAGACAATAGAGTTAAAGACGGTAAACTGAAAGAAGGAAGAAGAAAATTAAATATAGGTTCAGAGCCGGGTGTGTTATTTTAGGAGACGACTTTGTGAATCTCTGTGTTGAAAATTCCAATTTGAAGTCACGACACCAAGGTAATCCTTCTTAGCACAACTGTTAGAACTATAGCAAGTACATCTCATGTATGAGGTGATCATTGTAACAAATCTTCAAGAATGCATGTCAGATTTATAGAAAATTAAGGCCCGATCCCGGCCCTTTGGTTATTAAATTGTTTAACAGTACGGGCCCAGGGGGGGCCATAGAAAACAAGTCCCGGGCCCGGCCTGTTGCTTGAGAGGGCCGAGCGGGTTTTTGACGGGCTGGGCCGGGCCATCAAAATCAAGGCCTACTAGGCGGGCCGGGCCGCACAAATGGCCACCTCTAGCCACCTCTAGCTCCCAATATAGAAATATCAGTACCCCAGGATTCGAGACTACGCTCTCAATATAAAATCATCAAGTGTACAAATATTAAGTTAGAGCATTAGTATAAACCAATTATCTTTGGTTTATTGTGTAATTTTTGCACTTCACTCTCTTTAATTTCATTATTTTAAATAAAAGATTAAGACATCAATGTAATTTTTGCACTTCACTCTCTTTAATTTCATTATTTTAAATTGATTTTAAACATTGTTACGTGGTGACAAAAGCAAGATATACCCAAAACAAAGGTCACAAAATAAGAGATTTATCAAACCATGCTCCATTGACCACTACAAATGGAATTTATCAAACTTTGAGGAGCATAAGTTAAAAGCTCGAGGCATCTAAAGAATTAAATTTCCTCCAAATTTCAAGTGTGAACCTTTTTGTGACGCTGGCTTCCAGGAAGAATATGCATGCAAAACATTTCTCGTTGATCAACATCATCAATTGACGGAGATTGCAAAAGCACGCTGCCAGATATATGACTAATAGGAATCTGGCAAGGTACAAAATGAAATGTTTAGCCCAAACATGAGTGAAAAATCGTTTCCAAAGATACAAGTGCACGGGAAATCTACAGCAGAATTGTATACTTGACTATCTACATAACTACATAAGCAAGACACATGTTTTTTTTAAACATTGGGTTAGAAGTGTTACACTGTATGAGAAGCTGAAGTCCATGGTTGACCACAAGAGAACATCTGATTCATACAAGAACGACAGGTTATCCACTTGCCGTTTCTTTTCCTGAAATAACAAGGATAATTTTTGAGGAAACCACCCTATTCGACATTAAAGCATGATGTGCATGGAAACAAAGAATACCTTCAAATGGTGACTGACAATCTTACATAGGACTTCATTTTCACTAGCTTGGTGGATATTTAACTGTATTCTCTCCCTTTTTGGTATCTTTTTGCTAGGAGGAGTTACATACTCGGGAAAAGAGAACGGTATACACACAGAGAATTCACTGTCATGATACAATAACTTTTGCGACCACCTAATTTTAATAGAAAGGTTTGTTCCTCCATCAACCTATTAAAGAGAAAGCACCAATAAGATCCATAGTGTGACAACAGAAGATATAGTTTCACTAAAATTGGCTTATTTGTTAAACCTGAGGAATAGTTAATAAAAATATGTCGGGTCTCAGAACAATCCCATCGTCAACACCTAGGGCTTTTTCGTCATCCCTAGTATCTTCATCAGCAATTAGCTGAGTATGGTACGATTTTCTTGGGATATCAACCTCAATACCAAGAATCGAACCCTGTTGGCCAAAAAAAAAAAACGGTGTAAGAACTAAAGTAGGAATAAAGTACAGCTATAGAGCCATAGAAATACTTTCGTGACCAGAGGTGCCTCTATTTCAAAAACTGCAGTTAAGATGGTTAGAAATAATCAACTTCCAAATAACCAAAATAGTCACCCATATAAAGTACTCCCGTTAACTTCGGAAACTCACAAACTTCATGCTTCACATATCATCCAGAATTTTGACTTAAATTCTATTTCTAAGAAACGGAAAGATTAACATGATATAGACATATTTTTAAGTCTAAAATTACTAAATTTTAATCTAGTCCTATTAATTACCAAAGAAACTTAACATGATGCAAAACATTTATTTCTATTTCGAGCATTCTTATATAGTTAAGTGAAACAAAACTTATATGAGCCTAACTAGTGCATTAAATAGACTTTTTCCTATGAAACTGAAAAATAGAGCTTAAATTGTCCCATTAATCCCACTTTTTTCGATGAAACCGAAATATTAACATCATAGGAAAAATATTTTTACCTAAACTACTCCTAGTTCCATACTTTCCGTTTCCAGCACATCCAATACAACAGTTAGAACAAACCACTCACATTTTTGAGTAGTAAAGTACAACTATCAATTCCATAAACAAAATAAAGAAAACTCCTTTTTCTCAGATAAACCTGATTTCAGTTCGATTTTCTACTTCACATTCAATTTCGTCGAAAATACGCTGATGATGAATATACATAATGTGCCCATAATACTGGAAATTTGCTACTCCCTCTTATTCGATCAATTACCAATCAATAGTCTTCTCATGTGAGCGGAATTTTAAACATTCATTACAATTGACTGAGATTGAGAGATTACATAACTCCAAAAACATGATGATATCGCGTGCTCTCAATCACTCCGTACTAGACTAGTGCTATCAATTCCAAAGAAACAAAAAATCAAGACAAAAATTTCACCTACAAACTTAATATCAGCTCAAATTTCTTCACCACAACCAATTTCGTCGAAAATACGCTCATAAAGTAGATGAATCACTAAAAAACTGGAAAAATTCAACCCAAAAAACAAGATGATGATGATGATCTCTGTCAACTTCATCAGATATACACTCATAATGTAGATAAAATATCTAAAAACACTGAAAAATTCAACTCGAAAAACGAGACGAAGATGATGATCATAAACTTAATGTTAGCTCAACTTTCTCCTTCACAATCGATTTCATCAAAAATACACTCATAATGTCGATAAATTCTCTAAAAACACTGAAAAATTCACCTCAAAAAACGAGACAACGACGACGATCATACCTGCTCTCCCATGGGAACAGCGAGGCGACAATCGACGGACTTACTCCCCATAACACAGTGCACGCGCCACTCGCCGGAGAGCGTGACGAAAACGGTGTCATCTAAGTAAGTATCAACCTCAAGCGACACGCGATTCATGTGTAGAGGAATCAACGCCGGCGGATCACACCGTCCGTACACATAAGGCTGATAACTCGGAATATCGGGGTTGTCGACGACGGCGGGGTTCGAAACGACGGCGTACAGCGTGGCGGCGGTCGGAAGGTATGTGTTGGGCGATTTCGACATCGGCGGTGGCGGTTTCGGCGGCGCAATTGAGCGGTCTTTGCCGTAGTAGAGCCGTTTAGAGAGCTTTAAACCTTCTTCTACTGATTCCATGAATGATTCCTGCGTAATCGTCGACGATGATGATGATGTTGCAGTCATTGTTGTTGTTGTTGATGATGAAGATGATGATTGTGATGATGAAGAATTTTAGGGTTTGAGATTGAATATTTTGTTAGAGAGAGGAGAGAGAAAGTGAGGTGAGAGGTGAGCTGGAAAACCAGAAGAAGTTATTTGTTTGGGAAAAACAAAAGAAAGAAGATGGTGAGGTGATACAGTTGGAAAAGGAAAAGGTCTTTTTTTTTTTTTACTTAAATTATTTATTATTTATTAAATTATTTATTGATTATTTATGGAATTAAAGAATTAATTAAAAGGTATTTTTATTTGACACAGTTATTAACAGATCATATATATCTTGCTTTATGTGAAATGTGATCCTCTCGTTTTTGTTGGATTATAATACCCATATGTGAGTGTCCCACATTAATTGTGGGAGTGAGTGTAGTATGGTTTATAAAGTGTAAGGGTCCTCCTCTCATTGCCAATTGGTTTTGAGAAATGTGAATCTTTGAGAGCATGGCAGAACTTCTTCTCTTCATTCCAGGTTGTGAGGCGTTACGATGGTCTAACGTTTTGCTACCAATAAGGTTTTCACTATTTTATTTCCAACGATTTGAAGCATACGAAGACGGGTTATTTGTGATCTAAAATGTGATTTATGATTATATTTTAGTTAAATTTTTTTTTTTATCGCAAAAATGTAGTATAACAAACTTTTATTTGTAATATATATACACACATCTTTTTATTTCAAAAATAATGGAAAAATACCTTTTTTTTTATCTTAGATTAACGTATACGAAGTAATAATTTATCTGTTCTATCTCAATTTCCTGCGAAATAATCTAGTTTTGGCGAGTTTGAAATATCGTTTTGATTAAATTTTGGATTGTGTAAGTAACAAAATAGTAGACATGAAAAAATATATTACAAAAGAAAATATCGTAGATTAAAAGCAATTAGGTAATTTTACCACACCATTTATTTAAAAAAAAAAAAAAAAAAAAAAAAGGGATTACAAATATTTGTCTCGTCTAATTCTACACTTATCAAGTTACATATTGCAAACCTAATATCTATTGTTATCCACTGAAAAAATTATATTTGAAATTATCCATACTACTTATTAAGATAGATTACGTCATATGTAACATGATCATATTAGAAAATGCATCTAATAAAATCCACACAAAATCATCGTACGTATATGACTGATTGTTTATGGTTAAAATGTGACAAGACTGACAACCCTAATATTTATTGGGAGAAAAATCACTTTAAGAGTTTTAATATAATCATAATAAGCATTTAAACATTAATTACCTTTTTTTTTTTAAGAAAAGATCAATTTTATTAATAATAAACTATTTTACGAATATAATGACAAAATTAATAGATAAGAATATGATAAGAGGTGACCGTTGTGCAACGTTAAGTGTCACAATCACATGGGGGGAATATTGAAGTTCACAAATTTCATTTAATAATAAACCTTTTTTTGAAGAGGACGTTAACGCACAAGCACAACGGTAACAATCAGTGAACAGTGTGCGAGTGAGCATGCGCGGGTGAAACGCGTACGCGCAAATGGCGCGCATTTAGCGTGATGCTCCCACGTTGCACTACATTATTTGATACATGCCATACAAATATACTTCCTCCATTCCGTTTGATTCTATACGTTTGACCAAAACACGGTAATTAAGGTAGAAGAAAATCAAGTGGAGTAGATAATAGAATTACTTAAATACCCCTACTTTATTGTTTGCAAGTGGGTTGAGTGGGTATTAGTGAAGGGTATATTGGTCTTTTAGTTTAATAAAGTAGAGACTAAAATAGAAATGTATAGAATTGATTGGAATTTCCGAAAAAGGAATATGTATAGAATCAAATGGAATGGAGGAAGTATCAATTTAGATCCGCCAAACGGGTCAATCGTGCAGGGTTTGAGTCGGGTCAATTCAAATCACGTTATTTCGGTCTGACTGACGTATTGAACCGGGTCGGATCGGATCATTTTGGGTTTTGGGTCGGCTGTTATCGGGTTAATTCGTGTTCGGTCAATTTGGGTCAGGTCAGGTGAGGTCCCTTCCGAGTTTAAATGCAAATTTTTGATGAAAAAAAAAAAAACAATTTTTTGGTCAAAAGGTTACTTTTTAAGGTTTTATATATTCCGTATATTGGCGTTAATTGATTACACGATATGAAATACTCCGTAAGTTATTTTTAACTCATATGAAAGTCACCAAAAGTACTTTTTATTAGATGAATTCGGGTTTTGGATCAATTTCTGGTCAAGACATTGTGCGTCGGGTCGGAGTCGGATCAGGTCATTTCGAGTTTCGAGTCACTTTCAGGTTGTGATTATCAAGTCAATTTCAAGTCGCGAGTCAGTATTATCGGATCGGGTCAATCGAGTCGAGGCCCTGTTTTACCAGGTCTACCATACATCCCCACATTTGGATCCATTTAATTGATTAGATTTTATAGATTGATTTTAGGTAAAATAATTGTAGTTAATGGGGGGCAACCTTTACTTTATTAACACTCATTAACATTTGTCATTATTATTAATCAATTATTAGCTCGTGTGCTTAGGGATTAAGATTCTCAATTACTTCTCCTCTCGCGATAATAGTCGCTTTGTTTCTGCTCCTCTTCGACAATGTTTTTCATCGCTTATATACGATTTTTTTTAGTTGAAAATTAAATTTTGTAAAAGATATTTTGACAACAAATGTAAATATCTTGTTATCGTAGAACGATTATTTACATATTTTAAGTTATTTACGGTCAAAGTTTTAAAAGTTTGACTTTCTAAAAGTGAAACGGGACTATCATTGTGGAACGGAGGAAGTACTTAAGTAGGTAATCATGAATAAACGAGATCGTGTGTGGTTTGATTAGATGGTCAATATAATCTAAACAGAGATTACGGTAGATACGATTATTTAATGGTCCACTGTGATTGAGCCTGATTATAATTTTAAAGTCATACGAGTTTAAACAGTAAAGCACAACAGTTCAATCTGTCAATAACATGCCAACTACGAAGTACAGTATCAGAACAAATCCATAAAAGACTATGAACCTGTTCTTTCGGACTTATTTTCAGCTCATTTCAGTTCAGTTCAGCACACTGAAGGTACCCGGATCAGACCTATCTCGACGCCTCGCGCGGGCCCGCTCGAATAGGAGCAAGGCGCTACGCGAGAAAAATTGCGTAAGTGCAAATGTGTGCGAGTTTGCTATGGGGGATATCATTGCTTGAATGCTTGAAAATCGATTTGAAATTGCTTTTGGAGTCGCCACCAAATTTAAAGGAATTTGGACCTTTTCGATGCGTCTTAAATTATAAGACGCGTGTCTTAGAATTCAAGGCGCGTCGATACCTCTCCTCCTAAGGTTATTGTGAAACCAGAGAGGATTCGGGACAAGGTTACTTTTGAAAGTTAATCAAAACGTTTTATGAAAAACTGAAATTGAAAAGCCTACGTAAAGTAGTCTCTACTAATTTGAAAACAAGTGCTTAATTTCGATGTATGAGCAAATAAAACGCTACGTACAAGTGCGAATAATGACTCGATAATAATGCAAAATAATGAATGTGAACTGTCAAGTTATGACATTTTGCTATAGGAAGTATACGTAAAATAATTAACTCATTGATTTGAATTAATATAAGACGTTATTTTCCGACTTTTGTCTAATTCTAGTATTTTGAAAACCCTCAGTTTTGCATGTTTAAAAGACTAGTGAAACGGTACAAGTTAATGTCGAATCCGTGTTTTAGTCGTAATTTAATGCATGTATGAGAATTTGCTTAAGTGTAAAATGTGAAGTCGGTTTGCTTTAGTGAAAATGGGTCGTTTATTTATGCAATATTGGCGAGGTTTAGACGGATTAGGAATCCAAATTACTACAACCGTATTACGAATACGGGTTCGTTAAACCAATATTGAGTTGGGTTAATGTAACCCTTGTCCGAGTCTAAAAAGTCTAGTCCGAAGGTAAAATTTTTAACTTAAAACGTAAAGACGATTTTAGAAAAAAAGCTAAATAAATTAAAGTGTTTGTGATTTTGTGTAGTACTTCCTCCATTCCATTTGATTCTATACACATTCCTTTTTCGGAAATTCCAATCAATTCTATACATTTCTATTTTAGTCTCTACTTTATTAAACTAAAAGACCAATATACCCTTCACTAATACCCACTCAACCCACTTGCAAACAATAAAGTAGGGGTATTTAAGTAATTCCATTATCTACCCCACTTGATTTTCTTCTACCTTAATTACCGTGTTTTGGTCAAACGTATAGAATCAAACGGAATGGAGGAAGTACGTGATTTGTTGTAATTGATCAACAAGTTGTTAGTGTTGCTAAGTGGGTTGCACGTTGCTTTTTTGTTCAAGTCCAAGTTGTTGTGATTTGTTGTGTGCGTGTATGTATATATAGGCTGAGCAAAAAGGTGGGCTGAATCAATTAAGCAAAGAAACAAATCGTAAGTGTAGCAAATCAGGCCCAAAGTAATCGGCAGAGCACGAAAGGAAGCCCAAAGAAGTCGTTTGTGCACAAACGACTTGAAAACAAGTCGTCTGTGCACATGCGACTTGTATGTGCGTGAGTTTTGTGCTTTTTTGGGCCAAATTTTGACGTGTGATGTTGTGATGCTTGTGATGTTTGTGATGTTAGGCTGACATAAAGGTGGGCTACCCCTTTATCCTTGGTTTTTTTATGTGTGTTTCAGGCTTTGGTCCATTGGACCAAAGTTTGACGTTTTTAGTTTTTGTTTTCGTGTTTCGGTTTTTGTCGTGTTTTTCGATTTTGGCTTGAAATAAAATCGTCTCGTTTTGTACTATTTTGAAATGTCGTAAAATTTGATTTTACGAAAATGTGACTCGTGAGGTGAGTGGGCCCGTTTTTGAGTGCGTGTTTTTGTAATTGCGGGTTGGTTTTTGTGAGGCCGTTTTTGTGGGCTGCTTTTGTGGGTGAAATAATCGTGTCGTATTTTAGCTTAAAATAGAACGACAAAATTAATGTTCATTTTACGAAATATGCAAATTCTAAAATAATACGTTAAAAACGACTAAAATGTTTTAGACACTTTGTACCGTTTCGTCTATTTATAAAACATGCATAAAAGTCCATTTTCATCATCGGGTTGCTTTTTGGGGGGTACGGATACGGGTATCTACACAAGGGTATATGGTGCACAATCTTAAAAGTAAGGGTATTATGTGCACAACATCAAAGCACAGGGGTACCACGTGAATTTACCCAAATATCAATTATATTATTTTACCTCATTAAAAAAAAAAAGCAAGAATATATTCTTTACATTTGATCAAAAAATTTAGTACATTGTTTCAAATTCTAAGAGGAGTAAACCATAACTTGATACAAAATGGATGTGACCATATGAAAGAATGAAGTGTTCCTAGGTACACTTTCAACACAAGCTAAGCATCCACAAAATAAGCCGAAATCGACTGGAGTCGAGACGAACGAGCTCGTGCCAACTCGTAGTTATACTCGAGACGTGAGAGTTTAAGTGTATGAGGCTTCTGACTTGAGTAGATAAAACTATTGGATACACGTGACCTACAACATCACCATAAAAAGTAGTGGGCTATAAAATTTACCCCAAAAAAAAGGCTGTGTCGTTGGTTATGGTGTATGATGACGCGGTATATTATATGTATACGAAGAACTTTTCCCTCAAAATATGACGAGTTTAGTATTGACTTTTGTTTCTCGACTCAGACAGCATAGCGAAAAGGATTTCATTCCACGTATCAGGAACCCCCGGCAAACACCAATGCAAGCAATCCGGAAATTGAGGCGAGTGTTTCGCAGAGTACTTGGATATATGACCCTCATCTCTAAGCTCTGAGAGAGCCGTGATATCCAAGAAAGTCAAATTCGTACCTCGTACAGCCATAGCAGCACCACGATCACCACTCTCGTCTTTCAAAACTTGTATTCCCCTAGAAAGCGGCTTCAAATTGTCGCAAGTCCCGCCAGTATTCCATTCACCGTTAAAGAAATGACTCGGTGAAATGGAACGATAAAACGCTCTCAAATTAGGGTACCGAGGAAGCTGAGAATTCACCCACTTGACAATACCCTCGACCACCTGATTCTTCGCGTCTAGGATGTTTTTATTGGGAGTGGGAGTCCCACCGAAATGGATAACCCAGTTATTTTTCTCGAATTTCTCTTTATTCCAATGGTGACCCGTGTTAAGAACTAGAACGTCGAACTTATGGAGGTAGAGTCTGAGGAACGATGGGGGGCGGTCGAGGTGCACAGCAACCTGCGAGTTAGGGTCGCTTTTGTTAAGAATATTTAGGTCGCACAGGGTCGCTGACCAGTAATAAAGCACTGTTGCATTGGTCCGAGTGAAACGGTAAGCCCAACCGTTAGGACGTTTAGCGTCTGGAGCTTTGACAAGATCGTACTCAGATGCTACGTCTATCACGTCGTGCCTTTCTCGACCCCCGCTCACCATGCACATTAACGACTGGAACTGTTGTCGTCCTAGAGAATCACCAATGAATGCCACTGTTTTGTTCCGCATCCTGCGATGCACACGTGAGAATTACATATGCTATTTTATTGTTACGTGAGAGGAGAAAGTTGACGAGAAGGTTGATATGAGAACGAAGAAGTATTCCGTACCTTCTTAAGAATTTGGATTGGCTGAATTCATCCATCTGACAGTCATTTGGTTGCCAGCGGAACTTCTCGTACGTAAAATCAGTTCTGTCGGACACTCTGCACGCCCAAGGCTCTGACAGCCACTGTCTGCAGCGAGCACCAGAATAGAAGGGCCGATTATCATCCGCTACCCATTTCCCTTTGGCGTAATTGCAGGCTTCTGGAGTCTCACGTTGAAACGAAGATTCGACGAATTAGTTGAACTTTACAAGCAGAACATCAAACACATTCAGAAGAAACTGCAGCGTGTAGAAGTCTGAGAAGCGAACCTGAAGAAGGTGTACTGAAGTGTTGGTTCTTGGAAAGTAACGACACAATCAAACGAGTTCTGTCAGATTTCCAAACCAGAAGTGTAATGCAAACAAAAGTTCCGAGAATGAAAGCGGGTTTTGTGCCTCTCAAAGTCAGAACACTGCCATTCATTATCCTGCTGTACTGTCCCTCGCTTAAACTTGATTCAAAACACCAAACGGAGCATCAACTGCTAAACTGCACGAGCTGAAATGCAGTTCGTATTTATCAGTGTAAATATTTCCACATACCCAACATGTTCGACAATGTGCTATACACTCCTAAATTGTCATTTCCGACATTCATAACGTGTACGCAACATGCTAGATGATATATACAGGAGAAATTTCGTAGAACACTCCGTACTAAGTTTCTACATCAACATAATTCAGCACTAATCGATAAATCGTTCGCATCTGAGAATGCTGTTCACACACTAATTAATGAGACAAAGCTACAAATCCACATTATAAAAGCGGTTTTTCTAAAACGTGCATAGCATGCACGTACTAACAATCCTGGAAACGAAATATGGAACATTCCCATGAAAAAGTGAAGAATATTTCACTTTTCGAATTCTCAACACGTGGATAATAAGCATACGTTAGAAAATACGTTATACTCTATATAAAGTAAGTAATGTGATGATAATTAGTCACATAGGCTTATGATCAAATTTAAAATTGTAATACAAAAACAGCATAATAACTAACAACAATAAAATTCTAACAAAAAACAATAAAGTGGATGAAGAAATTGAAAAGGGAGTAAAAAAACATAACCTTAAAACATGGAAATGAAGGCATAAAATGGAAGAAATTGATTAAAATGAGAGTTTTAAATTGCCTTGTAGTTGGAAGCACGATTGTGTAGATCTCTGCCTTCATTTCTGACATATTATTATTGATAATAAAAAAAATATAATAAATTGGGATTACATTTCTAATCAACGTAATTACTGAATTAACTAATTGTACAATTGTATACAATTTTTAACCTTAATTTTTCAAAATTGAATCAAAACTAAAAAAAAAAAATACGGAGTAACAATAATTGTTCCTAGTTTTTCAAAAATATTTAATTATGGATCAAAATTTACATAGTCAATAAGTAAAATTCAATTTTTTTGATTATTAATTTTGATATTTTATTGACGAAATCGTTTTTGTAATTAGAAATTGAATCAGGCATAAGACAAAAGAACTTTTATCCGTCACCCATCCTCATCATTACATTCTCGTCCCGTTCGTTCGTGTATATGAGTGGACTGAGTGATAAACAGACGATTAAAAATTTCGACAATTGACGTTATTTTGAATGTTAGCGGGGATAACATCGACTGTCGGATGCAAAGCTAGAATCATAGGATCTTGAAGGCCAAGACATAAATGATTTTCGTTTTCCTTCCAAAACATAACACGGAATTAGTGGGTTCAGGTTCGGGATGTCAGATGTGATGATCCATTAAGAAATTGAATTGAAAAGTACCCGACATGAGATATAAACGGTTATTTTATTTATTTATTTTTCAAAATTCAAGATTACTGTTTAATTTTTTTGCCGCTTTGCCAAAATAACTTATCATCATTAGACGAACATTAGTTTTTAGCTATCGTTTCTGAGTTTTTATTTCATTAAAGAAAGAAAATACTCACTCAACAATCAACATTATGGCATAAGTGACCAAACCCAAAATGGATCCTCTCCATTTATTTTATCTTCATTTCCTCTCATAAAACGTTATTTTTATTACTATATGTTCCAATCTCATTCATTTGCCTTTTTATTTTCAACTAGTGATGCGACCCGTGATATTCACGGGCCGGCTCGATTTGTTGATTTTATTGTCGTTTTTGTTTATCATGTTCATGTTTAGGGTATTGTTGATCGTTATTTTAGTCGATGCCCTTTATTGGGTAGAGGTGTAATTATAAATAGTGTCTAGCGATATAGTAGACATGTACAAATTTACTGACGGCTTGCTTGTTTGGGCAGCCGCTTTACTGAACAACATTTTTAGAGTAAATTAATTTGTCTCTATATGGGTTTATTGAAATGGAATTTGTGAAAAGAGTCTCAATACTATAACATTAGCTGCCAAATATTAATTTTAATCGTAACTCATTAGTTAATATTTGTGTTTAAATAATGACGTATGCAGCACATATATTGAATTTGTCGTAATTGAACCAATCTGAATCTACAATTAATTTGTACAAATTTAAACTAAATTTTGCTGGAGACTCATGATTATCATCGACTAACCGTTCATTTTCAGCAAAGCACTGCAATATGACACCAAGTAAACATTAATACCCAAGTAGAATAGAAAATCATGTCGCTATAGATGAGGACATGAATACCCCCAAGCAAAGTTAGAAAAATTAATTTAGATGAATATTACAAAGAAAGTTTTATTAAATAGTGTAAGATTGTATGCAAGAATTAGCATTTACACGGTAATCTTAGCGAAAGACGAAGTAATCAAGCGGCGATGGGACCACAGTTTACATAGTGGCATGGTGAACTCAGCGTGACTCACAGCGTGGTGACGATGCGGCGTCAACTGCGGCGCCTGACAACGATGGCATTCTTGTAGAGCGCGTAATGAGAGCTTGCTAGGGCCTCGAGGTATGGCATTACCAATAGGCAATAGGGGCATCATTTTCTCTCGTTTCGAGAAGACGTACTCGTATGATTTTAGTTTCGTTAGATTATACACATAACTCTTATTCTATTAACAAAGCCATGATATATGAGCAAATTCAAATTGGCAAAGATACCAATCTTTCACTGAAAGTAGAAACTAAAATATGTCGAAGTAAATCAATCCATATAAGGGGGTTATTTTTGAAGCAAAAGTGTTTAAAAAGGGGTTATTTAAAAATAAAATGAAAACATAGAAGAAAGTTATTTTGAAAAAAAAAAATATTATAAAAGGGGGTTATGTTCAATTAACCCTTTTTAGACATTGCTATCCGTTGAAATAAATAACTCCATCAAAAATATACACACACGTAACAGAGTTGATACTTTGAAAAATAGGTTAAGATCAAATGTACATAAGAACATCCAAAACCAAGTCCACCTTTACTAATTGTTCGAAGTCAAAATTTATACATCTACGATTTAAGATGAATGGAACCAATATCTTAGTTATTGAGGGAGAATCATTATTCGAACTTAGATGAAGTCGATAACAGCCTCAACAAAAGCATCAATATGTGGGCTTAATCAGAGGTCTTAACACAGCTTATCATTTTACACCCGTTAATATTTTCAATAAGATTTACTAAACACATGCTAATAGGTTGTTTAACCATAATTTTTTTTATCCCTTAACCACAAATGATTAGTCTATTACACAGTTTATTTGTTTAAACGTAAAAACATTATATTTGAAAGTAACCATTTTACATCAGAATTAGTGGTGTATAACTATCAAAGGAGAGTAGTCATTAATTTTAACCTCAATAATATAGTGCAATGACTATCTCAATTGTTGAATTTGATCATACTGTATTGTCAAACAACCCAAAATTGATCATAAATACATTACTTATTTTAAGTTACTTGCGTTTGGGGAATAATCAAAAAATATTCAAGGGAACATAATCAAAAGATTAAGGACCACTCCCACTTGAATGAACTGGGGAGATTGTATACGGTTGCTCCTTTTCTAACTATTTTTAGTTTTGGTCTCCATGTCTATTTTCACAGTCCCTCCCCATCTCTTTGAACCCATAACTACAACACCAGTTATCTGGTTAGGGGTAGAAAAGAAAGATTGCTTCTATGGCGCTACACTTTCACCACGTCTTGAAACACTGTTTCAATCGCAATCACCAACAAATCTCATCAATATATCATGAAATAAGATGTTTTTTGTTCCAAAAATATGACGACGGATCTATTAGTAGTAAACCAGACAACTGTGTTGGAAAGGGGTTCATCTTACCATTAATAGACAAAAGCTATAGCATGCATCATTTATCACTGTTAGTCGTTTGGTAATTCTAATTTATCAAACCAAACATATGGAGTGATTCACATAAGAATGGCATTAATCTTAATCAAAGAACCTGCCTTGAGTTCTCTACAATTCCTTATTAAGGAGGCAAGAAAACCCCAGGAAGCTACTCCGGGATAATGTAAATATATAGAAGATACTCCTCATATGTCAAGATATTTGCAAATTAGTACGGAGTAATAACCTGTTGAGTGAGTTGGAGTGGATTGTGATGCGACGATGCCAGCTGAGACCGTGGGTTCTAAATCTGATGAGGAGTTTGAGGCAAGACCTGGTCTTATCCTTAACATGTTCACTAAATGGAAAAGACCGCGGAGAAAAAATTTTCACTTGATGTGTGCGCATGTCGCTTTGAAAAGCAATATTTTTTGGCAATCATTAAAGTGTTACTACAACGAACATCAATGCTTACCTGTGACCTTCTGCTTGGAGGAACATTTTGGTCAGTTATATAATTGAACTCCACTTTCGGTAACTATCAGCACAGACTTTCAATATGCGATACGTTTTGGAAGTATGGCAGCTCAGAAGCTGGGATAGAACCTCGACAGAAACTTCAGTTGCACCTTCAAATCCTATATTTGTCAACATAAGTGTAACTACCTTTTTACTCTTCAGTTGCCAATTCTCACATAAGATTAACGGATTTGGATTCCTTGCATTTGAAAATCCATGCATTTGGTGCATTTTACTATTATTAGATAGAGAAATATACTTGTGTTATATTTTCTCATATAAAATAGGAAGAAAATGTTATTTATATACTATATTGGGTAAAATGCACCAAATGCAGGGGATCTCAAATGCAGGGGATCCAAACCCAAGATTAACCAGGCCCTTGCAAAATATAAAAATATAAAAATATGAAATGCAATATAAAAATATGAAACTCACTCCTGATAGCTTCGCTTTTATCGAAGCCTTTGCCAGCAAAATATAAAAATATGAAATGCAATATATGAAAATAAAATCAGCAAACAAAAATGAAGCAAGAGAAAGCTCCAAGATCAATTAAGTTATCGTAACTACCATTGCAAAAGGACAAATTGAAATAATCATTAAGCTAATCATGACTATCAAATCAATTAAGTGCCATAATTATTCAATCATAATTTAAAATCATAACATAGTTGAGGGGTAGGAAAATACAATTATAAGCCAATTGCATCAATATCCTTACATGGTCAACCATATGCGCACAGAACATTAGTAGGAAAATACTAATATGAGATTGTTATGGTTCGAATCAAACAATCTAGCACATAAACAACAATCACAGCAGTCTCCCACAGAATAAAGTAGACAATACTCGGTTGCAAATAGAAATCATAAAATGCAGCGGTTTGAGAGATGCCTATAACCATGCAACTGTGAAAGCGCATATTGATGTCTCATCTCGTGATTGTTCCATTTCTCATTTTCTATTGAAAGTAAACCTTCTTATGTTAATCACAAAAATCATGACAACAATGATGACATAATAAGTTAATAACCCACATAGAGAGTACACACATGCAACACTAAATTAGAAAAAATAACAGCTAGGCCTTATATACCTTATTAGGAGCATGATGTAAGTTTAGTTAAAAACATTAAAATAGTCAAATATTGAAGTCCAAGATGAATGTCACCTACTATTATTTTTAAACAAATCACTCAAAAATTCAGAGCTTTAGGTTTAGTTTTATAGGCTACGTGTATATAATTAATTATTTGAGTAATATTAAATCTTATTGCAGTTGGCGATAACTTATTTAGCACTTGGAATGCATGTATATTCTGTTCACAATTGGAAAATGTACCTTTCGAGTTTTTAGTCTTGAGTTATGAAGTCGAATCGGGAGCGGCGAACTGGGAACTTGGCTGCACGAAGTCCAAAGAAATAATAAGTTAATACTACAATGAAAGTCGATTCATGCTCTCTGAACATTGATTTTAGCCTACTACGGTGGCAAATGTAAAGCACTAAATCACGATACGTTACCGTCTCACCGAAGAACAAAAGAAATGCAAAATTACAATTTACGAGCGCCAATCCTATTGGACAATGACAGTTTCCTGGCAAGCGTTCCTTGCTCAAAGGCAGTGTTGCTACACTTCTTAGAGTGGATCCAATCTTCGAGTTCTGCAAGCCAACACATCAGCACCCGTTAAAATTCAATTTCAACAATAGAATTACAAATATGCTTTCGGAAAAATGCACATCATTTCCCTTTTTGGATCATCCAAACACATTATTCTTCGAATACGAATTACGATGAAATAAAGCAAAATATCTCACTATATAGTAGAGGTACAATTTTTCCTTAATCTCAACCAAATTTTCATTGATTATAGCACATAAAAACATCTCTCCGTGATTTTTTACGTTCTCGAGTTATTTGAAAATTTAACTACGGAGTATAGGTCTTGCCTCGTTTTCAGGCCTAGGAGGGGTCGGAAATGGCACAATCTATTGAGTGAACTTCAAGAAACTAAAAAGTTCCATAAATTTATCATAGATCTAAACCCACCATCTTTGAGTGTGCCGTTTGTTGAACATCTCGCGGCTGTACAAACAAAACAGTGAAATACATGTCGTCCAGAAAATAAGCTTGATTTTCCAACAAACGACAACCCAATCTCGCAATAAAGCTCCTTTTACAAAGAAAATTTAAATAGTAAACTAATTCCTTTTTTCACTATGTCAACAATTGATGAAGTGAGCTACCAAAAAGCCTGACCATAAAATTCATTATTTGTTCCTAATGCATATCCATGTAACATGAAGCTACCAAATTTACGTGAAAGCATTAAGATTGATAAGAATGAGGTAATCGAGGCTCACCCTGTAAAGAGCAAAGAACAAATAGGGCACACACAACACAGAAAGACTAATTAAATGAGCAACAACATCGATCATGAATAAAGTGTCAGCCTGATCCGCGTAAGAAGTAGGGCTGCTTTTAAGCAGAGTTTGTAAGTTATTAGAAGACTGGTCCAGCCACCTACACGAAATTAACAAAATGTTTTAAAGTAGTTGGAGATGTTAGAACTTGAAAGATACTCATTTACACAACATTGTCACGAATTTCACTACACGTATCAGGCTATCAACATGATAACTCCGACCTACAACTCCGTGTCATCAGCATGGTAATCCAATTTTACTGATGTGCCATAATATTACCAAGAAAAGCGCAAATGTACCAGGGAAAAGAATCACAAAAATTTGACGACTCCAAGCCCCCCGCTGTTATTGCTATTTAGTCACTAATGCAAGTGATCTATGGTGGGTTTTTTGTCATGTTTACTTATGCACTTAGCACAAGACAAAATGTCAAGAAATTGTTTGTGATAAGCAACGTGCACACAGCCAACAACATTTGAGAATGACAATAGCAAATCATAAATTCATGTGACAATGAGTAAACATGACAGATAGCATAACATCGAACCCGAAACGATAGCTTTATGTAGGTTTATAACTCTTCACCGTGAAAAGCAAATACATTAATTCTCTCGTAACCTATGTCTCAATTCAAGAAACAAAAACTGTCGCTTTAAGTAGGTTTGGTTACCCCTGAGTATTAATTTACTAAAGTGTCAGCCTGATCAGTAAGAGCTAACTCGAGATACTAATTATCTCGTCCTCAACTCAACCATAAAGCATACTCTAGATTATACATACAAATGATTGATTCGATACGACTAATTATACTGACTAACAAATCCTACAACCTTCCGAAATATACATATGGTCATCACAGTAAAACAAAGTAATATTTGATGTGCAATATGATAATCAAATTCACCAAAAATCGACACGATTTCTACACCAGTATGATTTGATCATAAAATGTTTTGACGGAAATCGATAATCAAAGCATAAACTTCTCACTACTGATTTAAAAAAATAATTGCACTCAAAATTCAGCGAGAAAAAAAAAAGATTGAATAATTTTAAAAGCTACAGAGTACTAACTTTACACTAAGATGATCTGAACATGAAAAGTTTCGTCGTTTAGAACAACGATCAAAACATATACCAGTGAATACTAAAATCAAAACCATAATCCTACATCATTAGAGTTCATTTTTCCCAGTTAATCATCTGTTATTCAATCAAACTAAACATCTAAAAACTAAAACATAGTATCAAATTACCTCTCGCATTATTACCAGTAAAACTCTCTGGATACGCGTCCACAACGTGGATCAAGTTTGTGTTCACCTCACTTGCCAGCAACTTCTCGACGGCAGCGGCGTTGGACTGATCACCACTAAAAATTAGAACTTGGAGTTTGCCTTTTATTCACTTCTACAAATTACACGACTACAAGCACATCATCACAACTCATACCATAACATAGTAATCTATACGAATTCAATATAATTGAAGAATTACTTTCAAACTGGTTTCAATTGATTGTAGAAATCAAAACAATTCTCATGTTTCAGTTATTAATCCAACATCTCAACATACTTGTCATTTCTCATGTTTCTAAACAATTCGCATCAATAGATTGTTGCAGAAGACGCCGATGAAGGAAAACAACAAATTTAATTGGTATAATCAATTAATTAATGAGATCACATCATTGATATAAAACTCATAACAAAATCTTCAATTACAAATTAAATTCACTACGACATTAACATAGCGGTAATGCTCTTGCTCGTGAACCTAAGAAGGGAGGCGCTAAGCTTCGATTATTGAAGTACAGAAATAATCGACGACATCGCAACGACACCATCAACATTTCAGATTCGAATTGTAATTCGATTTAACGATGAATTCCATCAGCTTTTCATTTTTTGTGATTTTTCCGAGGAAGTTGATGTTGATACGAGGAAGAGGATGAGCAGAAGACAAACCCGCAAAATCAATTTATTACCACCATTAATGGATTTAGATGTTTCATATACCTTAATGCTTAATGTGGTGGGTTTTATGACTCATATCTATTTATGAGTTCAGAAGGGAGATGAATGGGGAAGGTCAGGTTGACGTGGCACCTAAATATGACGTGGAAGGATGAGAAGTGTTTTTTGGGTGTTTTTTCATTGTTTTTTAGGTGACATTGTTTGGGGTATTTTGTTTTAATAGTATATATAGATATAGATTTAATTCGAACCGTTTATAAGTAATGGACCCTCCATCTCTCCCTCGACGAAACCAATGGCATAGACAAACCGGACCGTCCAAGGCTGGAAAGACAACAAAGATTCGTTCCATACACAAAAGAAAAAAACAGCATCACTTCATTCTGCACAACTTCATTTCATCATATCATACATAAAAACATTTGCAGCAAAAACACTGCACTAAACATCTCATACACTTTGAACAAAAACCCAGGACAAAAAAAACATGGCAGTTAATTGTAATTCTAATAATAATGATTCAAATGCCCTTCAATCAATCTGTTACAAACGTGGTTTTCTCCAATTACTTGATCAGGTTCACTTTTGCATCCCTCCTTTTCATAAAAATTCCAACCTTTTGTTTTCCTTCTTAATTTTATGGTTCTAAAATTACTGGGTTTTAATTTGATTTTTGATTTTGTGTTTTGTTGTTGTTGTTGTTGTTGTTGTTGTTGTTGTTGATGCTTTTCAGAGGAAGCTTCCCTTGGAGACTGTTTACTTGGATATTCATACTGCTTCTGATGGATGGTATCTTTTTTCTTTTTTTTTTCTCTTCTTTTGAAATTATTAGCTGTTAATTCGTGAACATATGTTTTTGCTGGGAAGAAATTGGAGTAATTTTTCTGAAAAAGTTTTGATTTTTTATCTAGTTTTGTCAATTTGAGAAGTTGAAAATGGTATTTTTAAGCATGACTAGTTTTAGACGATGATTCATGTTAGTCGACCCCTATTCATGGTGGAACTCGGGGGCGATAATGCTTTGTTATTGTTAAGTGACTCCAGTTGATATACTTTAGGATGACTACTTGAAAACGCTAAATTTCATACAACTTCAGAAAATTTGAAACAACTTAAGACGAAAAAAAACAGATCCTTAATATTGCATTTCTGTTGTGTATCCATACAATCATCTCATAAAAGACTAACTTGAATTGCGCATTGAAATTTTGGCTACAAAAATGTTTCGGCGCACATCCTTTTTTAGCGGCTGTTGTTTTGCGTAAGAATGATTTTAGGCAATCGGTCTCTGTCCTCTCGGCTTCTTGGATAGTACATTAATCCTTGTTTCGGTTTTGGTACATATAGAGTATGGATCCATCTGCTATTTTGTGTCTCTAGACTGTAAAATGAACTTGTCGGTTTCAAGATAAAGTGTCCCTCCTTTTATCAGGCTTGCAATAAGGGATATGGTGGTTCGTGGAGCACCTGCGATTGCTATCGCAGCTGCCCTCTCCCTGGCCGTGGAAACGTTTAACTTAAAGTCATTTCAAGGATCCCCAAGTGATGCATCAACTTTTCTAGCCGAAAAATTGGATTATCTTGTTTCAAGGCACGTTCGAGTATCATTTAGCTTGATAACACTTTTGTTTTCCAATGAATATGTGTGATATATTGCTACATTTATTTGCAGCCGTCCAACTGCTGTAAATCTTTCGGATGCCGCCACAAAACTCAAAGAGATTATATTGAAAGCGTCTTCCACCTCGTCAGAAGCCAAAGATGTCTTTCAGGTAATACATATGCCTGTTTCACTCTTGGCTACACTTCTTTATCACAGCTAGTGTCCATTTTACACTCCGTTGCGTTTCTGCGTTTTCCCGAATTGGTAATCTCATCTGAGCTATGTGGCTATTCTTCGAGCTTGAGTAGTGTGTGGCCACAGTTAAATTAAGTGATTAACTATTTATAGTCTTCTGCGTCTAGGCTTATATAGAAGCTGCTGAGATAATGCTTGAGGACGATGTTGCCTCAAATAAAGCTATTGGTTCTTATGGGGCTAGTTCCCTACAGAGCCAATTGAAAGATGTTAAGAAACTATCCGTCTTGACTCATTGCAACACAGGCAGGTATACACTTTTGACTGATTTTAATCTCCACTGAGCCGCGAGAAACCGAGACTGCTTCTGTTATATTATGTGCTGATTTTGTCGCAACTCTCTTTTCTTTTTGCTTGACAGTCTAGCAACTGCTGGATATGGTACTGCACTCGGGGTCATTCGTTCTCTTCACGCGCAAGGAATTCTTGAGCATGCTTATTGCACAGAAACTCGGCCATTCAACCAAGTATGCATACATTAGTCAGACATCGAGTCTTGTGTGACGTGGGTTTCTCATGTGAGACGGACCCAAATTCTTGTATGGTCAATGGTTTTGATCTCACATGGTCTAAAATAAGAATGTCTCATATAATCTTTTGCAACTCGCATGCTGAAAAAAACTCTTCTCTCTGATTAGTCATATGTCGCAGTTATGATGTACCGTACTTGGAGCTTTCTATATGTTACATTTATTCACGCTTCCTCTGCTTATTACAGGGATCTCGGCTAACTGCTTTTGAGCTGGTGCATGAGAAAATACCAGCTACACTGATAGCTGACTCAGCAGCGGCAGCTTTGATGAAAGAGGGACGTGTGCATGGAGTAATTGTAGGTGCTGACCGTGTGGCTGCAAATGGTTAGTGATAACTGTACTTGCTTGAAGGGGGGAATAACGTAAATGGTGTATGTGACCGACTAATATGATGACGTAATACGTTTTCTGCAGGTGATACTGCTAACAAAATCGGAACATACAGCCTCGCTTTGTGTGCAAAACATCATGGCATTCCGTTTTATGTTGCCGCACCTCTTACCTCCATCGATCTGTCGTTGTCTTCTGGAAAAGACATTGTCATAGAGGAAAGGTCTCCAAAGGAATTGCTGAATACTCGTGGTGGACTTGGAGAACAAGTTGCTGCATCTGGGATCTCCGTTTGGAATCCAGCTTTTGATGTTACCCCTGCTAATTTAATTACTGGTATTATCACAGAGAAGGTTGGTCTTCTTGCTCCATTCAGTCAAGCACCGTCTTTTGTTAGTAAGAAATGTAATGCAACGGAGTTTCTTATTCATCTGTAACTTTTTCACTGTGTTAGGGCACGATCACGAAGGCTGAAGATGAATACTTTGACATCAAGGGGTTTGTGCAGAAGGTGGCTACCATTTGAATTTTGACCTGAAAGAAGAGTCGCGTGTTTCGTACTCCCGTATAAGTTACAATAAACGTCAGCTATAGCATATATCGTGTGAATCACCTGAAATCATAGGGGTCGATTGTATACTGCTACTCCAGTTGATTTAGTTTATAACCCAAGATGATTGAGTCGGTTGTGTTTAAATATGAATCTGTTTACATTTCCCAATTTTGCTCATATGAATCCCGTTTCATACCGAAAGTAAGAAGCTGATCGAGCACATAGATTGGCAATATATTGTCACAGATCGTTAGGGTATAGGTTAGGACAATTTGAGTCGTAAGTCTTGAAGCATGCAACAAAAGTTTTGTCGACATCTAGATTGGGCCAGCATTTTGAGTTTCATACTTTTATGTCTTGAAGCATGCGATAAAAGTTTTGTCGACATCAAGATCAAACAGGAAACGATTGTGAGTAGCAGTTAGCCAGTAATGTCATAGCTCCACAAACAGTATTCATGTGGATTGTTGCCACTGACAAATGAGAATTGAGCGCTTGAAAACAATGACGACATCTGAGACCGTGTCAATATTTAGCCATAAAAATGTCGCACCGAAGTAATATTACAACCGAGAAATGTGTAAAGCTAACAGAAACTTCTTAAGCAATACTACTTAGTTCATTAAATAACATTAATCGAAAGAGATGAACATTCAAACAGAAGACCGTCCAATGCAGCAGCAGCAGCGCCTGTTCCACATCGAACTGCATCCATCCTTCTAACGGTACTGAAATCAAGGATAAAAGAGATTATTTTAAAGAATAACCAAAACTAAACAGAAGAGTAGAAGTCTAGAGACTTGAGAGAGGTAAAATGTAAAAAAAGATACTCCGTAAAACCTATAAATTTGCACTACATCAAAAAAATCAAAATCCATGGTAAATGTAGACAATACAGCAAGAATAACCAAACCTTGATGAATCCGATTTCCTTAGCGTTGCTGCGGAAGCATTGCCTGCAGCACATGAGGCCATACTTCCTGATGATGGCATGAGGATTTCCACACACACGGCTGCATCAAACAAAACAAATTTCACATGAATATAAACTCAAGCTTCAACGCCAAACGAACATATTTTACGGAAGTTTAGAGGAACGAGATCAATTGAAGTACGAGTATATGCCAAGAATAATCATGCAATAACACATTACATTATAATGTTCTGGGGTTCAACGACATTATAGAAGACATTGGCCATCTAAAACACCGTGTAACTCTCAAATGAAGTCGTTAAGAAGACCGAATCAACATAGTTTCACACAGATGCTAAGTTAGACAGTCATGATTTCCTAACACCTTTCGAACATATAAATCACATTACGTTTCAGTGCATAGGTCCTCCAAGTTCACAATACCGTAAATGTCACACAAAGGTCTAAGAATGTCAATGTGAAACTTAGGATCTTCGAGTTCAAAATAAACTACTTGCTCCATTTCAGTTACTACGACGCACTATGTTCTACCTACATATCAGCGAAGATTATTAACGGGAAAGGGGATCGATTTTGCCAATTAAATTTTTCAAAGATAGTTTGATCAATAGATTTTCTACCTACATATCAGTGAACATTATTTACTATAAAAAAACGACACATTTTAGTGATCAAGCAACACAATTTGTCAATTTTCATCAATAACTTGATAATCAACACTAAAAATATCAAATGGGTAGCTCCAAAATTACATCAACATTAAAAAAAAAATCATCCTTTTTTATCCCAAAAAATAAAAATAAAAACATCAACATTCAGACAATAAAAATACAAACATAATTAATTCCAACACCCCAAAAGAACACAGTAAATTAAGAAGTAAAATATGACGAAAAATGAAATCAAAACACAGAAAAAAAAAAAATGAATTACCAGGTGCGAGAACCAGGGCCATAGGTTTTGGGATGAGAATTCCAGATGTTAGAGTGCCCCATTTTTCAACGCCTAATTTCTAGATAGAGAAACTGCGCTTCTGTAATTTGGGGACGATTTAATTGAAGATGATGAAGAAACCCTAATTTCTTAAATTAGGGTTTATATATACTGCTTTTTCTTTTTTTCTTTTTTTTTTTATAAGTTGTGTTGAATTTTACTTTTCGTCCTCTGCAAATTGGGCTGTTTCACATTTTAAGAAAATGGGCTCAATCATGTTATATTTGGTACTTAAAAAAATTTCATTCGTGTCGTGTCGGGTTATATTAGTAATTCGATAAGTTTTTAAGCTATTTTCACAATTCACGGTAAATTAGTACTTCCTCCATTCCGTTTGGTTCTATACATTTGACCAAAACACGGTAATTAAGGTAGAAGAAAATCAAGTGGGGTAGACAATAGAATTACCAAATTACCCCTACTAATATTCTTTAAAAAAGAACATTGCAAGTGGGTTGGGTGGGGTATTAATGAAGGGTATATTGGTCTTTTAGTTTAATAAAGTACGGACCAAAATAGAAATGTATAGAATTGATTGGAATTTCCGAAAAAGGAATATGTATAGAATCCAATGGAATGGAGGAAGGACTTTTTTCTATTACTCGTCGTAGTTTTACAATTCACGCTTGCTTACATTCACTAACGTGTCTCATGATCTTAAGTTGTCTGATGTCAAGTCTATAGTCAGAATTGTTTTTGAAATTTTCTTATTTGTCAAATTTAGATCTTAAATAATACGGAGTATTAGAACTTTTTAATTTTCAGACATAGCTGTGTGATAAACAAAATAACGTTAGGAGAATCGACCCTCAACTGGATAACACAAACTCTGTAACTACGACGTAGTAAAACACGCAAATTATTTTCTTTCGGGTTCAAAATAGCAAGTGCTACCGTTTAATACTATAGCTAACTTAACAAACAGATGACTGATACAAGTATGAAGTATACAACTGACGATGGCAACAACATGTACAAAATTGGTTCGAAACAGAAAATCCGACAAATTTACAATGTATCCGTCGTTCAAACTCTACACATCTGCAGGTAGATTTCATAATTCGGATCAATTAAGACTTGTTATTCAGCAAAGGTAACTTCCCAACAAAGTTATTGGCCAGGCTTCCGAGATAGAGGTGACCTTCGTGCTCCACAGCTGAAGTCACAAACGAGACCACCTTTCCCACAGGATCGTCGTACTTTTCCAGTACCTTACTGTCTGCTGACACTCTCACGATTGTCGCCTTCTTATTGAAGGCCTCCATTATGTCCAGCAGCTTCGGAAATGTAGCAATCAAATGCTTAGCGATCTTGGACGTGTGCACAAAGTTGAATCCTTTTGCTGTCAACTGTATCATGCACATACCAATTAGAAAACACATCTTCTGTAACAAAGTCATAGTAAAAGACGGTCTTTTTTAAGGCTTTGCGTACAGAAAAATACCTGGACCAGAGCAATCCAGAATGAACCGTCTGGGGCGAGATTGATGTTGTCGGGTCCATCAGGGAGATTGTCGATGAAAACCTCAGTTTTCCCCTGAAGATCGCCAGTTAACCAGTATTTTAAGCACCTGAACCTGAAAAACGTGCAATTCAAAATTATTCATTTGCTGCGCAGGTGCGCTGCGCAGACAATGTAATGCAATTTTGTGCAGGCGTGCTTATACTTACTTCCATGTTTCGCATACGATAAGGTAATCTTGTGCACTCGAGAGCGCAACTCCATTTGCAAAGCCAAGATTGTCTAGTACTAATGTCACTTCGTTTGTCGTAGGATTGTACTTGAGCAGCTGCCCGTTAGGCTTCGCTTCTAGCAGATCGAGGTGCCATTCACTGAAAACGAATTTGGTGGTCGGTATGCTGAAATACAAGCTGCCATCTCTCGCTTCAATTACGTCATCTGCAAACCTGATGTTCCGACAAATTGATTAACCATTATGCACGGTAATTAGAGTCCAAAATTCGTGCAAACCCCAAAAATTGAGTCCCCAAAACCCTCCATTTCAGGCGGACCTGTACTTGCGTCCACACATCAAGCCTAAAGGGAATTCTTGTGAGGAGGCGTGTTAGAGTAAAAAATCGATCTTGGACCTCAAACCACCAGCCTAAACTTTTGGTTGAATTGGTTTTTAACACATAGCTCGATACCCCTTTTGAAACGTCTAGTTAAGTTAGATGACAATTCCCAACAATCAATCTTCCTATGTTTAGGGCTTATTGTAACTTAATTCAAATTCCTATGTTTAAAACACAGAGAGCTTATTTCCGAAAAAGGGTGCACCTAGTTTAGCGAGCCGTTTTATTTCCACCGCCGTCCTCCGAAGCCATGATTGAATTGCACATAATTAACGAAGTTAAGCCTTGAGGTCCATGACTTACTTTATATCTTTTCCATTGAATTGAGATGCTAAAATGGTTACTCCATCCTCAGTTACCTTAAGCAAACCCTACATAAAACACCATTTCAAATTGACCAATTTTAAGGTAATAATAGAAGTAATATACATCAAAATCTCTTACGCGTACTCTGATTCAGTCATTTGTTTTACGTTTCTATTTTGGATGGAGCGTAATTAAATACACCGTTTTCACAATACAAACCTAAAATGTAGTTCAATTATCATTCAAAATCAGTTAGGCGAAATGGACAGAAAATAATGATACGGTCCCAGTAATTGTTGGTACCACTAGACTAGAAAATACCAAATGTTTATGACAAAATGACACACTAAACTCATTTTCCTTTACTCAATAACGGTCGCATTTTCGTCGTAAATATCTCGTCATACGCAAACAACAGTCTGATTACTCGGTTACACAATGATAAAGAGGATGTACTCAAACCATTTCCGTATCACAGACAGCAACACCACCAGCGGCTAAAGCGGTGAGCCCAAGCAAACTACCGTTTTCGACCCATTTCCAGTTCTCCAAAGACCCGTTTTTGTGAAGTCTTTTGATCCAACCATCTCTTGTTGCTGTGTATAATATCCCTTCTTTGTCTATACTTACATCCTCTGGTTTTTTTAGTTGCCCTTCTCCTAATTTTTCCACTTCCTATTTGGTTCAAAAGAGTGTCGTTAATCGATGCAAATTACTATCAAATAAAACCGTTATACAACGAACTGTTTATACAGCAAATTATTAAATAAGACCTGTTAAAGTAACTAGAATACCTAGTTTTGCATAAATATAAAGTTAATTATACGGAGTATAATTTTAAAGCATGCAATCAATACTACCCCGTGCTAAGCTATACGTTGGTGGAATAAGTTGTCTTAGACGTACTAGTTAAATCGACATGTCAACACGTACGACTAAAAACAATACTACTTCATGCTAAACTATTTTTTTTTTCCACATTATTACGAACTTCTTAGATAACGTACGTACTAACGATCGATAATATATATATCTCGATGAAACGAGCAAAGAAAACCGATAATGTTTATACCTGTAAATAGGTGTTAGTAGGAAAATTGGCATCGATCAAAGATGTTTTAGGCAAGTGAAGTAATTCGGGTGAAATGGGTGAATAATAATACACTTGAAGAGCCAAAGCTACTAAACTTCCTACGAAGAAAAACACCACAAATTTTATTGAATTCATCCCTAAATTGGATAATTATGAGATATTTGTTGAGTATTAATTTGTTTTGTTTGATTGATTATGTTATAAGATAAGATAAAATGTGCAACAAAATGTACGGCTCTGGTGAGCCAAGGTGGTGATCATTCAAGTACTCCCTCCGTCCGGTGATTTGTTTACAGCTTTCATTTTGGGGTGTACGGGTTATTTGTTTACACTCCTAAAAATGGTTATTTATTGAGACATGTGGGGGTGTTTATATAAGACTAGGTATTATATTGAATGGTGAAAGTTATATTGACTGAATGAGAAGGTACAAGTATTTATAGTACAATGCTGAAGCAGTTGCCTAAATTACATTGATACACTATAATTAACATTCCTAAGATTATGATATTTGCTTAATTATATTTCCGTATTTACACAGGATGATTGATGGGCTGATTGACAGATGATTGATTCTTGCAATCTTCTTGCTTGGGAAGGATATGGCTATCGCCCGCAAGATGGGCCTTTCGTGGAGTAAGGCGATCTTGGATCGCGGCGTGAGGAACGGAGACTTGTGCGATGGTTTGGTGAGAATGTCGCCAATTGATCTTGACTTGCTACGTGTTGGATTCGAATGTGACCGAAGTTCAAATGTTCTTTGACAAAGTGAAAGGAGAGGCCATGTGTTTACACGGAGTGAAAAGCGGGTTTTTGCATATAAAGTGGCCGAGATATTGTCACAAAAATCGCAGGGGTTTGATTACGGATATGCGTAGTTCTGTAGAAGGTTCCGTAACTGCAGGGTTTCGATGGTAACGGCGGCGATTGCACTAACTCGCCTGTGGTTGAGAGTCACGAGACCTCGGCCGCTTTGGAGGACCAACAGATAGGATTGCGTCCGAGATAGATAATGTACCGGTTGTGGAGACATAGGTGTCTTTGTCACCAAAGATGATCGGCGTCACAAAGAGGCATGAAGACATGCGGGTGAAGTACGATAAAGTTGCAAGCCTTGGGTTTGAGTCCCATTCAGTAACGAAGAAGACGCTGAGTGCGATCCGGTGAAGCGGTCGGATGATGGAGAACCGGGCAAGGCGGTTTATGGGAAAGGCAACATCCGGCCTCGTCAAGGACAAGTATTGGAGGTCGCCCACTATAGCCCTATAGTCGGTTTGGTTTTGTATTGGAAGATGATCTTCACGGGTGAGAAATGGAGAAGGGACAAGAGGGTTGTGCTAGGCTTGGCGTCTATCATTTTGTATTTTGTGAGTAGGTCATGTATGTATTTAGACCGATTTAGGTGTAAACCTTGAGCGTTAGTGTAACTTCTATGCCTAAAAATATGACAGGGTCCGAGGTCTTTTAGCGAAACGCGTTGATGCTTGTTTAATAAAGTGTTGTATTGCGATCGGTTGAGGACCGTTGATGATGATGTCGTCCACATAAACTAACATGTATATGCAGGTGGTTGTAGTGGTTAAAATGAACAAAGAGGAGTCAGAGATAGATTGTTTGAAGCCGTAGGGTGTAAGATAGGGTTTAAATTCAGAGTACCACGCTCGCGGAGCTTGTTTTAAACCATATATAGCTTTGTTTAATTTGCAAACGTAGTTAGAATTTGACTGATTAACGAAGCCGGGCGGCTGGGTCATAAAGACAGAGTCAGTTAAGGTTCCTTGTAGGAAGGCATTGTTGACGTCCAACTGCCGCAGAGACCATGACTTTGTGACAGCAAGGGACAGAATAAGCCGGACTGTCGTTGGTTTGATGACAGGGCTGAACGTTTCTGTGTAGTCAATGCCTGGGCGCTGATGGAACCCTTTCGCAACGAGACGGGCCTTGTGTTGTTTAAGAGTGCCGTCAGGATTAAATTTGTTGCGAAAGACCCATTTGCAGCCTATGACATTCTGTGATGAGGTTGGTGGGACTAAAGTCCAAGTACCGTTACGTTCAAGGGCGTCAAACTCATCTTGCATAGCTTGGCGCCAATGAGGGATCATAAGGGCTTGTTTGACAGTGTTAGGGAGGTTGTCAGGGTGGGATTGAAGTTGAGCCATCGTAGCGTAGCGAGGGTTGGGTTTGCGAATGTTGTTGGCTAGACGCGTGGTAATGGTTCGCTCGGGAAGCGTTGTGGAGTTTTCTGGCCGAGTAGGAGGTGTGGGAGGGTGTGAAGAGGACACAGAGACAGGATCAGCCGTGGACAGTTCCAGGTTTGGGGGAATAACAGTGTTAGTCGAGGGCGATGAACTAGGTTCAGTTGTGTTGACAGGAGGCGGATCAGAGGAGGGTGGTGGGACCGGGTTATTGCGGCGAGAGTAAACAGCAGTTATGGGTCGGGATTGGCGAGTGGGCAGCGGTTGTAGTGGGACAGTAGGTTGGGTGGGCAATGTAGTAGATAGAATCGGTATATGAAATGAACACCAAGCGTCGGAGGAATGAGGCGGATTGGTGGGCGATGTAGCAGGAGAGTGTTGGCGAAGGGGGTAATCGTCTTCGATGAATTTCACATGACGAGAGGTATAGATCCTGTGGGTTTTCGGATCGAGACAGTGGTACGCACTTTGAGTTGTAGAGTAGCCAATGAAAATGCACGCAATGGAGCGGTCTTCAAGCTTATGTTTTGTGTACGGGCGCAGCCACGGATAACATAAGCATCCAAAATTATGGAGCTTGGTGTAGTTCGGTTCAGTTTTGAGTAACTTTGAGTACGGACTTTGACCATTTAGTGTTTTAGTGGGTAAGCGATTTATGAGGTAAGTAGCTGTACTAAACGCAAATGGCCAATACGTGAGAGGAAGACCAAAGATGGTTAAGAAGCGGCGACCAGCCGACTATGTGATCGATGACGGCGCTCGGCATACCCGTTTTCTGCGGGCGTGTGAGGTGGTGTTGTGTATTGATGTATACCGTTGGGAAGCAGAGATTGATTCAATTTCGTATATTCGCCGCCATTATCGGAAAAGAATCGTCGAATAGGTTTGTTAAAGTATTTTTCTACGAGAGCTTTGAATTGCATAAATACTGGCTGCCCTGATTTTCGCTTTAACGGATATAACCAAATGTATTTAGTAAAGTGGTCGACAAAATTACGTAGTATTTATAGTGATCGCGGATAAATCGACCGTCCATAAGTCAGAGAAAATAAGATCAAGAGGTGAATCTGACTTAAAGGAGGATATTGAGAAAGGCAGTTTTTTGCTTTTAGAAACACAACATGCATTACAATAATCAAATTTTATTAATTTTTCAGCAAAGGACAACTTATTGTATACAAGTCAAGTACATCATACGAAGGATGCCCTAACTCAGGATGCCACGGTAGGGGCGTGGCTCTTTATTTGATCGCCGCGAGAGTGACAGCCGGGGTCGCCATTCATAGATGCCGTGGTTGGCTCGCCCTGGAGAATCGAGGCCCTGTCAGAGGTCCTTGACAAAGAAAGAATCACGGGTGAATAAAACATATTGTTATCATGACATAATTGCGAAATAGAAATAATTAGACGAGAGATTTGCGGGACATGAAGAACGTTATTGAATTTAAGGTTATGTGTAGTTAAATTACCTGTGTGTGTGATAGGTAGCGTGGACCCGTCTCCAATTACAAGGTCATCAAAGCCGTCATAAGGTGAGTGGAATGCAAGTGTGTCAAGATCATTGGTAATGTGGTGAGAGGCACCACTGTCAAGGAGGTAAGCAGGGGTTGTCTGAGATGGACCATGGTGTGCTAGATTCGCTTGTGGTGGTTGTTGAGGCTGTCGTGGGGTGGGTTCTGGAAACTCGATCGCGGGGTGAAGGCTGCGAAAACGAGGGCAGAAGGCAATGACATGCCCGGTTTCACGACACCACTAACAGCGACCTTTGAAGGGTCGAGGTTGGTGTGGTGTAGCAGCCTGAGCCGTGGAAGAGGACTGGTTACGGCCAGTATACGGGGCTGCCCGGTTGTTGTGGCGATTGTGGGTGGGGGGCCTGTATGCTGGGTGGGCCGAGGGGTGAAAGTGGGTTGCTGTAGGGCGGTGGCGAAGCAACAATTCATGTTGCAGCAACTTTTCATGTAGAGCAGCGAAACTGATTGGTGTATCGCGTGCTCTGACAGCGTCTATAATTGGTTTATATAGTTCATAATCAAGATCACGTAACACTTTGGAGACGACATCCTCGGGATCCATGGTTTTTCCGAGGAGCGCAAGGTGGTCGACGTAGGCCTTAATCGAATGTATATATTCTGTGATTGTTTGTTCAGCGGTTTTAGTAATTGATTCGAGTTTGTCTTTGAGGGATTGAATATGCGGTCGCGAGGGATTCGCAAAGACATTGGTGAGCGTATCCCAGGCTTCTTGGGTTGATATCGACGTGACAATGCTTGATTGAATTTCAAGCGACATGGTGCCCATAAGGGCGCCGAGAACAAGCCAAGCCTCGTGGGCAGGGTTAGGCTGTTCTTTTCCGTCGGAATCGACGATGGTAGCAGGGGGTGTGGGGGTGGAGCCGTCTAAAAAACCGAGTAGGCTAAAGCCAAACAAGATATTGGTGATCTGAAACCGCCACGTGGTATAGTTCAGATCGGTGAGTTTTGCAACGTGGGTTAGGTTTGGCGGGGTTAGAGGCTTACCGTTAGGGTCAGGGTTTGGGATAAGCGTTTCAGTGGTGATCGATTTATTACATGGTGGAAAGCAGGGGTTTCGAAGAGCGTTTGAACTGATGACGTTTAGGGCGGAGTGGTTGGAATCGTTTTTGACTCGTGGATACCATATAAGACTAGGTATTATATTGAATGGTGAAAGTTATATTGACTGAATGAGAAGGTACAAGTATTTATAGTACAATGCTGAAGCAGTTGCCTAAATTACATTGATACACTATAATTAACATTCCTAAGATTATGATATTTGCTTAATTATATTTCCGTATTTACACAGGATGATTGATGGGCTGATTGACAGATGATTGATTCTTGCAATCTTCTTGCTTGGGAAGGATATGGCTAATAGTTTAATTGATTTCTTTGGAAAAAGTGGGTCCTTTTTGTACTTTTTACATTACTTTTTCATTATCTTTCATTTTTCCTAGATAATTGTGTATAAAGTAAATGTAAACAACTCACTGAGACGGAGGGAGTAATAAAGTTGGAAGTTTGGAATGATATGGTGATAATTCACGTCTCCTTTGTGTTGTCCTTGTCGATCAATTTGTCATAGAAATTCTTAACTATAAAAAAATTCAAACCTGTCGTGATACGATAAATAGAAAGAATTTCGTTTGGGAAAATTACTGGAAAGATAATTGAAAGCTGAAAAATTAGCTGGATAAATTAAAAAGGCACTCTCTTCTGTTCTATGGAAATACAACATTTTCAAATGGCACAAACATTAAAAGAAGTATTTGATGTGTGGATTGAGGAGAGACAAAAGTAGTGGACTGCAATGAGTTATGTGAGAAACAATTTTGGAAATATTGCATTTCTACTGAATGAGATGATTTTGGGAAACATTACTAAAAATAACATAGCTAGTGATAAGTTAGTTAACACCAATTATAATAACTAAATAAAGTAAATTACTCAAAAGCACATGATTATTTTTAGTGTTATGACTGTAATTAAATTACTTTTTAACAACTCATTAAATTATAACTCCATATACAATTAACATATAATTAATAATTTACTTTTCAATAAAAAGAAAATTAAAAATCACTTAAACAAAAAATTTAAAATCTCGTGTTTATACATATGCATATCTAAATAATGTTACACTCTAAATTAGAGTAGCTATGGTATAATTAGTTATGAGCATTTAATACAAGTAACTCGTTACGGAGTATAAAATATGAGTGCTAAATAAAATATAAAAATATGTACAATGATCACAAATTCTCATATGAAACGGGTAACCCGTTTCTTGTGAGAAACGGGTCAAATATTAAGCAAAAAGACAAAGGATAAGTGGGAAGAAAGATGTTCTTCCCCACTTGTCCTTTGTCTTTTTGCTTAATATTTGACCCGTTTCTCACAAGAAACGGGTTACCCGTTTCACACAAGACTTACACTACAATGATTGACATAAAATATACGAAAATACAAGGCGTATGAACAAAATGGTGAATTTTATAAATAAGTTTAAATGGTACTCGTATAATAGTAATTATATACTTGTAGTAAAGGTGGCCAAGGGCCGGGTAGGGCCGGGCCCTAGGGGTGAGCACGGATCGGATATCCGATCCAAACTGATAGTTCAGATCGGATATCCAAACTTGAAATTTCAAAATTTTAATATCCATATCCGATCCAAATATTTCGGATATCCAATGTTCGGATATCCAAAATATTTCGGATCAGAGGCGGATATCCATTCGGATATCCATATAAATACTATCAGACAAACAAAAATGTTGATTTATCGTTAAATTTATCGTTACACTCGTTCATTCTTCCCTTTTTTTTCCTTTTAAATTTGATAATGAATTTTTAAGTATGATTGTATTAATAGCAACACATATCACATTATATTGTTTATATATATTATTAGTTCTTTGCATTTTAGATTTAGCTAAATAAAAAATTATATATTTGAATTAGTACATTACTAGATTAGATCCCGTGCAAATGCACGGTTCTTTTAGCATTATACATTTTTAATTTGATAGAATTAAATAATATTTAAATATATTAAATAGAGACATTATATAACTAATAATTTATGTACGATTGAGCAATAAAATATTTTATATCCACTTAGTTATCGAAGTAGTATTATATACCATAGAGAAGAGAAGAAATGTATGATACCTCAATACTGGTAGTAAAGTAATTGATTGACGAAGATAGAATTCAAAACAAACAAAATATACATTTAATCTATTTAAAATGTAATTTAGGAATTATATGAGACGGTCGTGTAATATATAGTAATATTTGTTGATATTATCATTTGAAATTATAGCTTTTTTTTTTTCTTCTTTTTTACATTCTATATCATTTTTAACAGGGAAGATTATTAAATATCATGTCATATTAACTCGATTTTAGGCGGAAAGTGGATTAATGTGGTGCTGACATGTGGCATGAGGGTGAGAGAGTGTATTCTCTTTTAGTATATAGTAAATGATAAATGATTGATGGTATCAGGAAAGGACTCTTCTCAACACCTCGCGCGGGCCAGCATGAATAGAGGCGGACACTGCGCGAGATAAAATAAAGCGCACATGTGAAATGCGCTCGAGTTTTGCCTCAAGCCTTTTAAAGAAATGTCTTGAATTGAATTATTTTTGTGAGGCGTGCTTTGATGTGAACTCGACTTGAGCGTATGACGTATTGAGATTTATTTTTGTGGTTGTTTATGGGTTTTTTGTGTGGAAAAAGATTTGTTTTTTGTGTTGGGTCGACTTGAATAAAACGACCATACGAATACTCATTTTACACGGCATGCAAATAAATCATTTTATGTATTAAATGACTTAAAATGTTTTCGACAAATTATACGGTTTTGACATTACGTTAAAAAACATGTTTTTTGTTTTCATCACAGGGTTTGTATATATAGACAAAATTATAGAATCACAAATTTATGAATAATTATTGGTGCAAAATTTTTTGGACAGGTAAAGTTAATATTTTTAGGAAGACTATATATATATATTTTTAAAATTATAGAGTAAAAATAAATTTTGGTGGACAAATGTTTGACATTTTTAATTATAGAGTAAAAAAAAAAAAGGTGCGTGGTGTGTGTTTGTGGTGGGCTCAAGTAGTGATGAGGTGGGCTCAAGTATTGAAGAGGTAGTATTAACATATATAAATCATAAATGGGCCGAAGAAGATGAAAATAGAGGCATGAGTTTGCTACGAAGTGTAGTTAGGCGGGAAGTGGATTAAGGAGAATGTGACACGTGTCAGATTAATACTTAAGTGTATTCTCTTTTAGTATATAGTATATGATATTTAAAGATACGGAAAAATTGAAAATTGTAGTATAGGACATTGGATGCTATGAAAATTACAACTATATTTAATAAAATTCAATTTTTAGTAACCAATAAAAAAGAAATAATTAAAATAATCATAATATCACAACAATTTTCGGATATTTTTCGGATATCGGATATTCAAAATTTCAAAACTAAATATCCAACGGATATCCAATATCCAAAACTTTCGGATTCGGATATCCAAAATTTTTAAAAATTCTGATCGGATATCCAAAAAATCGGATCGAATATCGGATCACATTTTTCGGATTTCGGATATTCGGATATTTTGCTCAGCCCTACCGGGCCCCGAAGTTGAAGCCTGGGCACGGCCCTTTGGAGGCAAGGGTCGGACTTTGAAAGTGAGGCCTTGGCCCGCCCCTTAGGCGGGCTTGAGAGAGCCGAGCCGGGTTTTGCTCTTTTAAAAAAAAAAAAATTATTTTCTTTGGCGGCCTTAGAGGGTCGGGCTCCAAAAATTGGAGCCGAGCCCGACCCTTAAAATAAGAGGGTCCCACCGCGTTTCAGAGTGCCGGTCCGGGCTCCAAAAACACGGCCCTTAGGGCAGCTCGGGCAGGGCTGGCCCGTGAAGATGGTCACCTCTAACTTATAATGAAAAAATGCATCAAGATTAATTGGGTAGAATTAGAGGTGACTATCTTCACGGCCCGGCCCGAGCCTCTCTAAGGGCCGTGTTTTTGGAGCACGGACCAGCCCTTTCAAATCCTCTCAAGCCCACTTTTTTAAAGGGCCGGGCTCGGGTCTAATTTTTGAAGCCCATCCCTCTCAGACCCGCAAAAATAAAAAATAAAATAAAAAATTTAAAGGCCCGAGCTAGGGCCTCACTTTTAAAGCCCCGCCCTTTCAAGGCCCGACCCTTACCTCCAGAGGGCCGTGCTCGGGCTTCGACTTCGGAGCCCGGCCCTAGGCCACCTCTAGGTAGAATAAATGATGAGGGGAAAAATATGCACCGATAACCCGTGCATATGATGATTTTTCTCCATGTTTTTGCTTCATTATTGCATGATGATTTAATCATACACCCACTTCCATTTTTAATGATATTCTCACTTTTTCTTTTTTTTGACTATTTTAGTTATTTTCATTTCTTTTTTTTGTCCAAAACTAATTGTTACTATACTTTTTAGCACCAGATCTTTTCTTTACTCCAATTTTCCACTATATATATTTCCTCCTTTCCAATTAATTGTTTTCACTTTAACCTTTTTTCTAAGGAGATTATTTGATATAAATGTAAACAAATGACTAAAATAGGGGAAATATTTCCTTCTTTAATTTCTATCCCAAAATTAAGTGGAAAGAACATAAGAAATGAGAGGGGTTACTTGTTAAGTGAACATAAAATATTTGATTATTGATAAATAAAATTTTAAAGTAAGCTTATTATAAGACTGTTTTACATGTGAAACGACCAATAGAATTTCTCTATAAATCACTTATTATGAGCATTAAAGACTATCTGACTAATTCTATTAGCTGTTTCACATTGAAATGATCTCATATCAGAATTTGTCAAAATTTTGGGTAAAGTATCATTTAACCAAAAAAAAAAATAAAGAATATATACACATGTGCCAATAAATTAAATATAATATGAACGACATAAATATATTTTCAAAAGACACTGTATAAAATTGAGTGAGAAATTAATAAACTATTCCTCGTTCCAGTGAACTGTTAACATTTGCTTTATTTTGTGAGAAAAAATAAAGCAAATGTTAACAATTACGGAGTAACTGAGAAAGAAGGTGTATATAAGTTGACTTTACGAATTCATCACAACTTGAAGTGACCTAGTTGAGAGCTCTAAATGAGTCGAATGAGCTTAGATGAGAACCTACCTAAGTTAGGTGAGCTATATACAAGACAATTTTTTTTCATTAACCGGGTAAAACGTTTTGCTTTATGTCACAATAAAATTCTAACCTAGTTGACACCATAAATCTAATTATTCTTCTATTCCGTTCCAAAAACTTTAATTAGTTTTTTTTAACTTATACTCCGTTATCATTTAACCAAAATGTATACAATTTCATCTACCAACCATTATACTCAATAAATTCGACAATTTCAACCTATTAATTTAATTAACTCAATAAACGATACTCCCAAGTCCTAATGACTACTTCAAAGTTGCAAAATCGATCTCACCTTTAAACAAATCATCCAAATAATTCCAAATAATCACTCCAAAAAATCCAAAGACAACAAGACAATTAACTTAAAACCTAATATAAAAACAATTTTCAAAAATAATTAATCAAAATTTTAATTATTAAAAAGTATTTTAAAATATAAACGGTGACCAAATGAAGACGACATTGTCGCAAAATCACATTGTTCCTAAAGATACGTGGTTAGGAGATATGCATGTCCAAATATCATTGGTACACATTTTATCATCACTCATTTTCCTCTTTTTTTTTTTTTTTTAGGGATTTTTGTCAAACACTACCTTAAGTTTACGCCAAATTGCCAAGAACTACCTTAAGTTTTTTTTTCATTAAACACTACCTTGGGCTTTGTCAAACTTTGTGAGACACTACCAAAACCTATTTTCCGCCTAAAATTGACGCTTTGGCCATCGATCGTTAACCCCTTTTATTAACCCGACTCCCTTACTCCCGCTCTTCTCATTCACTCTCTTCTTTTCAACTCTTCATTTCCCATTTTGCAAGTATACCCCAAAAAATCAAACCTGGTCGCTCCTCACTCATCCTTTAGTTTGTATTTCATCCTCCATTGGTTTCCCCTTTTCGGATAAATTTCAAGAACCTACTTTCCACGCCAGAGCTTATCATTATCACCCAGGCCTCTTTTGCCTCAAGCTTCCGTCATGCCTTTATTAATTGTGCTCCCTCGAATTGAAACTCCGGTGGTTTTCGAAGTCCCCTCCTTTTTCCTTGTGTCGGTTTAGAGAGTTGTCACCTGGTGTTTTGGAATTCTGTTGGGTCGCCTAGGGTTTTGGTGCTTTTCCAGTTCGGTGTTGCTTGTGGAGGTATCGAGCTCATCACCCTTTTTATCCCTTCTTCCTTTCTCGCTTTTCCCCTTCTCACCCACCTCTCGCCTTCATCATCATCATCATCACCGCCATCATCTCCTCAAATTCCACACCTTCTGTCATTAAATTGGATTTCGGTGGTTTCAAGGGAAGGGCCATTCTCATGAACTCGGTGAGAATCCTCACCGAATTCCCGAATTATTTGCATCAAATGTGTCTACAACAAAACCTAATGTCCACATTAGGCACCACCTTCAAAATGCATCCAACAAACCCTACAAAATTCATTAAGAGTCAATGACAAAATTACCCTACATCAGTTAACCCTAAATTCAAAAAATTTCAATAAAACAAACAACAATTAACCCTAAATTCGAAAATTTGCATACCTTATAATACACTCTGAAATTTTTGTTAAATTGGGGAGAAGAAGTTGATTTCAATGCTTGATAATACACTCTGAAGTTTAGTTTTAAGGGATTGCATGCAATGTCGTCATCGTGATTTTGAGGTTGAATTTAAAGTCTGGAGGTTGAATTTCGTGATTTTGGGGTTGAAAGAGAAGAGAGTGAATGAGTAGAGGGGGAGTAAGGGAGTTGGGTTAATAAAAGGGTTTAACAGTCAATGACGATCAAACGTCAATTTTAGACGGAAAATAGGTTTTGGTAGTGTCTCACAAAGTTTGACAAAACTAAGGTAGTGTTTGACAAAAAAAAACTTAAGGTAGTTCTTGACAATTTGGCGTAAACTTAAGGTAGTGTTTGACAAAAAACCCTTTTTTTTAATTAAAATATTTAGTTTCACATTTCTGTTGTAATTTAATTAAATATTTCTATAAATTCATAGTGTAGTAAGTAAAGTATTCAATCAGATGAACAAAACCATCCAATTTTTCTGGAGTTTTTTTCTCCATCTATCTTTAATTTGTTCTTTATTAATCTTAAATCATACATATAATATCCCAGAAAAATACATAAAAATTTCACTTTTCTCAGTTGCAAATTTATAATTTTACTTGTTATTCAAAACTTTTAGCTATTTGATTTTAATACCTTTGATCTTCAATTTCTGTGTGATTTGGGTACCCAAAAAAATCTCAACTTTTTTTTATAATGAAAAACCCTCAAATTAGGGTTTTATACAGCATAATTTCAACCATAGTGTTCTTCACATTATTGTATGATTCATCTTTCACAAACAAACTAAGCACAAAACCAAAAACTCATGTAAATGTTGTACAACACACAAGATTTACACAAGAATTCACTAAAACTTCATCAAATTTAACAACTTTATTATCAAAAAATGACAAAATTCCCAATTTAAATGACCTACAAATTTGTGCTGAATTTCATGATCACAAGGGTTTTAAAACTAAATGTGAATTTTTAATCAAAAACCCAGATTGTACTTCAGGTGGGTTTTTCAATTACATCAAATTCTTCTACTGTGACTGTCAAAATTACGCGTTTTTCGGCTATGTCGTTCTCGGTTCATGGCTTGCAGTACTGTTTTATTTACTGGGGAACACAGCTTCTGATTACTTCTGCTGTTCGCTGGAGAAATTGTCGAAACTTCTTAAAATGTCGCCGACTGTCGCAGGCGTCACGCTGCTTCCTTTGGGAAACGGGGCGTCTGATGTGTTTGCCAGCATTGCCGCGTTTATGGGCACGGGGTCTGGTGACGTGGGCGTCAATGGAGTATTAGGTGGCGCTGTGTTTATAACCTGTGTCGTTGTTGGCGTTATTTCAATTAGCGTGGCTGAAAAACGGGTTCAAATTGATAAGAAATGTTTCGTCAGGGACGTTGGTTTTCTTCTGATTACCATCTTATGTCTTACTGTGATTATGATTGTTGGTGAGTTGACGGTTTTGGGTGCTGTTGCTTTTCTTTCGATATATGTCGTTTATGCGGTGTACATTGCTGTTGGTGAGGTGATGACGAGGAAAGAAAACGATTTAAAGTCGAGTAAATTTACACCGTTGCTTCCTGTGGCTGAAAGTTTGGAGAATCAGTCGAGTAATCATAGTAACTCGTCTAAGGAGTCGCAGTGGATTTGGGATACAAATTTTGCCTTTTATAGCGACTACGTTAAGGTTGCGTCTGGGGATAGTCCTAGGGAGGTGTGGGGTTGGACCGAAGAAGGACATGAACCGTCTAAGTTTTCCTTCTCGAAACTGTGTTGGTTGCTTGAACTGCCATTAAACGTCCCTAGATGGTTAACAATCCCGACAATTGACGAGGATCGTTGGTCCAAGATGTACGCAGTAGCAAGTACATTTCTGTCCCCGGTGTTGTTAGCGTTTCTGTGGAACACTAGGGAAAATACGAGCCCTTCAACTGGGAAAATCGCGTACATCATAGCCTTGTGCACAGGGTCAGTCCTGAGCGTTCTCACGTCAATCTACACCAAATTTGACCACCCACCTCGCAAATTCGTCTTCCCGTGGATATTTGGGGGGTTCTTCATGAGCATAATTTGGTTCTACATTTTGGCAGATGAGCTCGTTTCCTTGCTCGTTTCACTAGGAACGATACTAGGTATAAGCCCGTCAATGATGGCCTTAACGGTATTGGCGTGGGGGAATTCAATGAATGATTTAATGTCAAACACAGCCTTTGCAATGAACGAAAAAGACGGTGTACAAATCGCAATGTCGGGGTGTTACGCTGGTCCTATGTTCAACACATTAATCGGTCTGGGAGTTTCATTGGTGCTTGGAACGTGGTCCGTAGGCCCTGACCCGTATATAATTCCAAGAGACTGGGGTTTGTTCGTGACAGTTTCGTTCCTCACGGTTGGTATCGTGTGGTCGCTTGTCGTGTTGCCACGAAACGAAATGCGACCAAATAAGGTTTTGGGTGTTGGGCTCATCACAATATATGCCCTGTTTCTTTCTATTAGAATTACTATGGCTATTGGAATTGTTTCTTTTGGTAACATGGGTTTTAGCCCATTGTAGATAACATAGTCTTAGTCTTAGTCTTAGTATATACGAGTGATGCATAGAATATTGTACAGTTACGGTAAGGTTGCGTACATCTGATCTCCACTTACCTCGGTGGTTGCGGAAGGTAAACGGGCATTTGGGTAATTTGGTGGTTGTTGAATCTTGTATAATTTATGTTGTTTGATGATGTTTTTCATTTGAGTTGTGTTTAGGTAGAGGATGATCATAAGTGAATTGTAAGAATCAATTGCTTATTTACAAATTGATTCATTGTATTGTATATTTTGCTCACTTGCATTATGTTGTAAATTAATTGTCATCTCTAGATTTCAGCTTGTCAATTTATAATGGTGATGAAATGAATTTAACTGAGCAAAATTTATTGAGATTGAGTTAAATTTAGTATAGTTGAGTTGAGACTTGAGATATAACAAATTTAAATTAGGGTGACATGTCTTCATATTAAACTTTTGTTAACATTTTTCTTTCTGGGATGATTTATCTAATTATTAATATTTTTGTTTTGATTTTACTTTTAAACTACAAAAAGTCATTTTTACCCTTACTTTTTCCATCTTATCTTATTACAACTTTCAAAATAGGAATATTTTAATAATTATAATACAAAGACCACATTCACCTAAAAATTTTACTCGTATTGTTTATAAAGTAATTCGATTTACTATGTGTTTCACATTAAATTAGTGCGAGTTGTCCAATAGAAAAGTTACATGAATGATTATGTGAAACAATTATATACTCCGTAATAATTTTGTCAAGTAATTATGTTTTAGTTCATTTTTTTTTTTTTTTTTACGGTTTTAGTTTTAATTATTTTGTGACACTTTATTCATGAGACCTGTTTGGGCCAAATATGGCCTACAAATGGGAAAGGTTCACTTGGGCCGACACCCATTGCAAGTGGGGGAATTGGGCCGAAGGGGTGAGTAAGACCAAGGCACTAGGGTAAAGCAACGGTACAATTGGCAGCATAAAAGAGAAAAGAAGAAGTCAACAACTGATCCCCAAATGTAGCCAGCAGCTTCGAAAAAGGTGCTTGAAGACACTCAACAGGTACCAAACCCTAAAATCAGCTTTCCAGCCCTATATAAAGCCAATAAGCAGCATTCCAGCGAGGTTACAACATCACTCATTACGTCCTACTATAATCTGCATTCCAATCTACCAGTAGTCAATACTCCAAAGTACCTGAGCACCCCTAAACTACGAAACATTACATAATTACTACTCATTGTACTTTGTTGCTTGTCCTACAATATTTAGTGGAGCACATTAGGTGAGGCTCAGATTCCCCCCGCGGTCGTTTCCCATTCTCGGCTTTTCCGCGTCAACAAATCCTTCGTTCAATTTATTTTTACGCACTTTACTTTTTCGCATTCTTTTTCATCAATACACGTCGCCATAGCCACATAAATCGAGTTGCTAATCGAGTAAATCGGTATACCCATTTTACGAGTCAAATAATCAAATTGACTAAATTTGACTAAAACAAAATCTGTTGAAAAACTTATAATTGTTGTAGTGTACTCCGTACTATAAGGTGTCGTTTGGTTGCCTATAGGAATTAAATTCCCATGAATTATAATAACACGGGAATTAGAAAATTCACATTGATTTGCTTAAAAGACGTTTGGTTGGCATATAGGAAAGTATTTCATGTTGGAAACTACAATTACCTAGGGGGACCTAAGTAATTAAATTCCACCATTTTGTAGGAATTTAGAAACGAAAGGAAAGTTAAATTCCCGTCATTTTGTAAGGGTAAACAAACATATTTTACTAAATTCATGGGAAAATTTAATTCCCCCATTATTATTGGTGTAACCAAACAACACCTAAGATATTTTTATATGACTACAATAAGTATTTGTGACTAAAATATTTGAACTTAAACATTATTAAGTAGACTTAAATTATTTTAAAGACAAAAAAAACTTGTAATGTGAATTTTATTTTACTCAATAATAATCCAAATAATACTCAATACTCCGTAATATTTTAGCAAAGAAATTTAGAATCTGTAGGGTGTGTAGAAATCTACACACCATGAAGGCCACTTGTAAGCAAAATGAGGAAAAAGGAAAGTGGGGGCTACCAAGTGTGAGGGTGGTGTGTAGAGATTGGTGTATCTCTATCATCTTCCCACTGGTGTGTAGATTACTACACACCTGGTGTATCTCTAGCCTTTTTGGTAATGGTTTTACTCCGTAGTACTCTTTGCTAAAGAAAATGTACGAATGTACGATACTGTTTGTAACTTGTACGTCACATACTCACATTGAAATGTACTAGTGTACTACCATTTCTGCCTCAAAATATTTGTACTACCACTCTACTCCTGTACCCCTTAACAATAATGGGAAAATAATTGTGTCAATAAAAAAAAAAATTATATCCGCATTTATTTGCGTTATTATTTTAAGAAAAACAATAAATTAATTATTTTTTATATTATACTATCTCCATTTAAATCCAAATGGTAGGTTTCTCTTTTGTACACTATTCACTCTTAGGCATTCAATTTAAATTATCTCTCGATACGTATGTGTAAATATATTCATGTGTGATCTTGTTTGATTCGTCTTTATGAGTACATAATTAAAATCTAAATTTTACATTTTTTCGAATAAACGTAATTTAAAGATATTTAAATTAAACTCGCTCAAACGCGAAAATGAAAAAGAAAGTGGTAGTTTGGATTTGAATGGAGGAAGTACTCCGTAATATACTCCGTACGTAGTATATTGTAAGCATTAAGTTTGAAATTAAATTTGAATAAATTTAGCTGTATATATATAACAAAAAACAATTATTTACAGTGATTATAGATAATATTTTATAATAATTATTTTATTTTGAATACCGAGTACACAGAATAAGAATAATTTTGACGTATTTATCGTGAAATCGACTCATACCCAAATTTTTGTACTACACGAATCCCATTATTTTGGTCCATTTTTTAGATAAAAAAAAAACCGCACATTGCTTCAACAACCATTCTTCATCATCTTCATAAAAGAAAATTCCCAGACTTTCCCCCAAATCATCTCAAAAAAAAAACCCTAAAATTATCCCTCAAAAATTCCCTAAAAATGATGCACATGACCTTTTACTGGGGCACAAAAGTAACAATTCTATTCAATTGGTGGCGAACCGAATCGTGGCCGAGTTATGCCCTGTCATTACTTGTGTGTTTCATTTTTGCCGCGTTTTACCAATTTATGGAAGATCGACGGCTGAGTTTCCTCGCCTCGGGTATCAGGCAGGAATCTCAGCCGTCGAGTAATTCCCCTTTTATCCCGCGAACCGGGCCTAGGCTTACTAAGTCGGCCCGGTTCGCGACCTCGGTTTTATTTGGGGTTAATTCGTTTTTTGCGTATATGTTGATGCTTGCTGTTATGTCGTTTAATTGGGGGGTTTTGATCGCGGTTGTTGTCGGGTTTTGTGTCGGGTATTTCGTGTTTCGTGCTAAGGAGTACGAGGCTTTGATCGTTGAAGACACTTGCGCTTGCTCGTGATCGCAAACTATGTAATACAACGGATGTACACGTACAACGGTTTTATAATATGATTAATTGATGGTGTAATTTATGATTTGATTTGGTTATTTGATGTAAGTAATCAAATATACAAAGGAAAGTGGATATACATTACACACATGAATACATGATACACTTATGTTATGTTTTTACTGTTGGATTGAATTCCATGTTTAATTGTAATGTAATATAATGTTGAATTGTTAAAATTGAGCAATTTGCAATTGTTTTGTGTTGTGTTGGTGTTTAATGTAGATCATCAAAGTTGAATTTTTGATGGTTTTTTTTTAGGTCAATTGCAATTAAATACAAGTAGTTAAATCTCATTGTATCAATTAAAATGATGGTATAAATCTCATTGTATCAAAGTTACTTCATGCAATTCTATAACAATGCACATATTTTAGTTCATGTAAATTGTAAAAGTAATGTCATTTGAGAACAAGAAAAACATGAATCAATTGCTTTCACCTAGACAACCCACCTAGGCAATGAAATGGTAACAGGGATGTCGATGGGGGCACGTATGAGTGGATACTAGATAGTAGATACTACCAAGAGTGGATCTTTGTTGATCCGAAAGGGGGCCGAGCATAATTTTTAGGGATGTCGATGGTGCCCTGATGGTTTGTTGTCTGTTGTCTGTGTTGCTTACCCCTAGTTCGGGATTCGAAACCTACTGAACCCACTTTTATTAAAATATTTTGTTGAAAGGCTAGTCCAACGACTCAATTTTACTTCAAATCTTGTACATAAAATAGTAACGAACTTTAATTTACTTTTGGCAATATATTTACATTATAATAAAGGTGTCACATACATCAAACTCATATACTCCCTTCGTTTCAATGAGGTTAACGAGTAAAATAAGAATATAAAATTTTTGTACGAGACACTTTTTAATAATGTGAAACTCTACATATCTTCATTCTGACATGTAGCTCGATAAATGTAAAAAAATCAATGCATATAATGGAGTTGAATGGAAAGAATATTTGTATTATTTACTTTGTACCTTATCAAACAAACAATTAGGCCTATTAGCTCAGTTGGTTAGAGCGTCGTGCTAATAACGCGAAGGTCACAGGTTCGAGACCTGTATAGGCCAATGTTTTACTTTTTCTTTTTTGGATCGTGTCCTTAACAAAATTGCCAGTATTTTTGATGGCAAACTGATGTTTCCCTACCTATGTACTCCGTATGTAAGCAACAGCACTTTGTAGTAAAAGCACGAAGATTTTCCGAAGGATCCGTCATAAAAATTGCATCCAAGATACAAGTACTTCGTGATATTTCGTAACATAAGCACATACAGAGTACAGCTACAGCATCAATTAATTGGTCGTTTTAGCGGGAAGGACCTACAACAACGAATTCTACTACCACCCAAATACAGTCCACTCTATACGCCATTACAACCTCGGCCATATCGCTCAACAGCCGTATTGGAAACCCGAAACCACGTACTTCTGCGCCCTTAACCAGGTTGACAGTCAATCGAAGCATCTCCATCTTAATGAAAAATAAAAAACATTTTATACCCGCGGTTGAATACGAAAAGCTCACAGGACCTCATTCCACATGAATGATACCGGACTTCGGACTTGGTTTTTCCTATTAAACCACAGCACAGAACCGAAAGCACTCTTAGAAGGAGGAGGTGCAGTTCCCTTCTTCGAAACAAACGTGACGGTGTATTTCTTCTTCTCGCCTACGCTTCTAAAATAGAGTTTCGTAGGCCTCACCTTCACACCCACGTTCGGGGGAGCGTCAGCGTGAACTTGGTACAGAGTTCCAGGAGATCCGACATTAGTCAGTTCACGGGTGTACCTCACAATCCTCGACTTACCGAACAAAACTGAGAATGACGGGTAGTTTAGTTGGCCGGGGCCCGAGGGTTTACTCAAGCAAGTGATGTTTGGCCGTTTAGTAACCGTCTGGATGTGTAACGGGTTGTACTGCAAGGAGCATAGGAAGGCAACGTAATCGTCAGCAGAAATGTCGTACACGAGTCCCGGTGACATAGCCTTGTGCGGGTTGACGTGGCCCGCTCCGTGGGCCCAGGGGGTGGATAGAGATCCGTCGGTGGCGTCGCGAAGTGGGGACTGCGTGTCGTCGTGGTTATAGGCGGTGGTCATGAGGGCTGATTTGATCGCGCTTGGGCTCCATTCTGGATGTGCCGCTTTCAGCAGCGCTGCTAAGCCGCTAATGTGAGGGCACGACATCGAGGTTCCTGTAATTAAACATAGCAAAAACCAAACTTAGCAACAGATCAAAATTACTCAGTACTCCGTATCAAATATTTAATCTCGGCTTATTCTCTGATGTTAGTCACTGCGCAGTCAACGGAAAAAGCAAAATGTGCTATAATATGGTCATTCTACAGCCTCTGTCGGACCCATATCAATTCATTCAATCATGCAACACACGGTGACACGGGTCATTGGTAATCATTGATCATCTACAAATCTTAAATAAGTCGAAAACAGCGATGACAGATCGTCAAAAATTGACACTTTTAAAAAACAAAAACATCTGCATTAAAGCAAAGCAAAGGTATTAACTAGTAATGCCGCAAATTATGCAAGTATTTTGAAACCTTTAACTTTAACAAAGTTGTAGTATGAGTAAGCCCTCATCATTGTGCCACCACTTTTAGGGTTTTGTAAAATAATTTTACATTATGACTTGGGAATGATTGATCCTATCCAATAATATCCACCTACATCCATGGCATTAGATTCTAACGACAAAGGCATCCGAGGTTTAAATCAACATCAATTATCGTCAAACTTAGGATACAACATTCGAAGCTAACGAGTGGTTCTTTTGAACGGGGCGGGGCCTAAGGCGTACTATACAATTTTCGAAAGAGTGACTACCATATGGACGTTATCCTTGGCCAACTTTTCTACTCGGAAATGATAGACTACGCCATGAGCCCTTCAACAATTAAGGGTCCAAAACTGAAATTCCCAATCCTAGTAAACGAACGTCAAGAAGATGGCAATCGACATTAATTGAAACGATTTCCAATCAACACATCTCAATCACCACATTTAATACCTCTAAACCATTCATAGATGCCAAAACAATAAAGGAAACACCCAAAACAAGACAATCAACAAAACAAAATCACAACCAAACAAGAAACACAATGAACTATCTGAACTGAACTAATATACAACAAATATTTATCGCTATTGTACTGAATTGAGCTGAAATCAAATACGAAAATTACCCGACAATATGTTGAATTTGGTCCTTCGAGTATCCTTATCCAACCCAGTGGGGCCAACAGCCAGAGACCACGCGGCCAGAATATTCACACCCGGTCCAATCAAGTCCGGCTTTAAAATCTCCGGGGTCAACAAATTGGGCCCACGCGAGCTAAACGCGGCCACAACAGGCGACGGTCTCACATTCAAAACCGTCCCACCAAAGCTCAACAAAGCTGTCGCCCTCTTCCCGGCCTTCCTCACATACTCCCTAATCACATTCCCCACCTTCATCCCCACTGCCACCGCCGGTATCAAATGCGCATCCGCCACGAGCTCCTCCCCGTTAGCCGCTGTGTTCGCCAAAATCATCCCGACCCCACCCGCCTCCTTCACCACTTCCCCCTTCTCGGCTCTCGCATTTATCCCTCGGTCGCAAATGACCACTTTGCCCTTCACTAATCTAGGGTCGAGTGACCCGGGCAAGCATAAATTACTCGACCCGTTTGTCTTACCGCCGTAAATTAGACTGACAGGGGTTTTACCCATACCGGGCCCGCTGTAGAGCGAAACCCCCGTGAACTTTCCCCTGTTTCCGAGGACGGCAAACGCGGGGAAGTCACGGTCTAGAGTTCCTGCCCCGACAGTCATAATCCACGGCGCCGTATTAGCCAACGAGGCCATTGTGGGCCCGCTGTTTCCGGCGGAGCAGGAGACGAATATCCCTTTCTCCATCGCCGTGAATGCGCCTATGGCAATCGTGTCGCTGAAGTAGGGGGCGGAGCCGCCCCCTAACGAAAGCGAAAGCACGTCGACACCGTCTCGGATTGCCCGGTCCATACCCGCCAAAATATCCGACCCGAAACAGCCCGTCTTAAAACAGACCTTGTACGCGGCAACGCGTGCGCGTGGGGCCATCCCTCGCGCAATGCCCGCCGCGTACCCGAGAAGGCTCGCATTCGAGACACGCGACCCCGCCGCCGTACTCGCAGTGTGGGTCCCGTGACCGTCGACGTCACGCACGGTGACGTCATCACCTTCCGCCGGCGACGACGTCATGTAACCGTGCGAAAACGACGCGGCGCCAATGAGTTTTCTGTTACATTTGACGCCGCCGCCGGCGTCGCACTTCCCCTTCCACCTCGCCGGCACCGGCGGCATTCCCTCGTCGGAGAAGCTCGCCGACTCCGGCCAAATTCCGGTATCCAAAACGCCGACGATGACGTCAGAGGTGTCCAAACCACCGCCGTCTTCGCCGCCTGAGATGAACCCGTCGCCGGCAACGTCCAACCCAAGAAACTCCGGCGTACGCGTGGTGTGAAGATCGTACACCGTGTCCTCATACACGCCGACAACCTCCGGCGAGGTACGGAGTTGGTCGGCCTGTTCCGGGGAGAGAGACGCGGCGAAGCCGGAGTAGGCGTCGGAGTAAGAGTAAATCAACGCCGGAGAGTGAGTCTCCGACGAGAGAGAGTGGAGAGTGGAGGAATACCAGTGTTGGTTAGTGAGAAATGTGTCTGGTTTAGAGTGATGAGACAAGTGAACGATGTAGGTTTTCTGGGGAGAATCCGCCATTGATGACATTAGTGATGAAGTAACACTGACGAAGATGACGATGAAGATGGTGAATTTCAACGACATTGTTGTCGTCGATGATTTTTTTTTATTTTTTGGAACTGCAAATAAATTTGAAAGAGAATTAGAAGAAATAGAAGGGAGTGCAGTGCAGGAAATTATGTCGGGGGTGGTGTTTATAGATACTTTTGAAATTTTGTTTTTTTTGGTAGATAATTAATTACTTACTCCATTTCGTTAGGTTGTATACGTTTGATCATGGCACATTTATTAAGGTAAAAGAAAATCAAGTGGGGTAAAGAATATTATTACTCCCCCCATTCACTTCCATTTGCATCACAGAGAAAAATACTACTATTCATTCAAGTGGTTAATTTTCGAATTTTTTCACAACTTATCAATTAAAATATAGTCATGTGGGATCTTGTTTGATAGGTTTCAATGAGTACAATAAGAATATCTAAATTTTATAATTTTTCAAAACGTAAAACTCTACAAATTTGTGTTCCAACATTCGCGTTGGCAAACGTGAAAAAGCAAATGATGCAAATGGAAGTGAATGGAGGGAGTACCAAAATAACCCTACTTTATTTTTTGCAAGTGGATGAGTGGGTAGTAAATTAAGGGTAGTATAGTCTTTTAACTTGATAGAGTATGAACTAAAATAAAAACGTATACAATTGATTGAAATTTCTAAAAAGGAAATAGGTATAGAACCTCACGGAATGGAGGAAGTATTATATTATTTTGTTGTTGGAGTTAATTATTATGGTTTAATTACTTTAATTTTTTTTGCTAATCTTATCAAATTGCTTGTCTATTTTGTGACAGTGATGTATTGGGTTTAGATCGGTTGAAATTGAGTTTTTCTGTTATTTTCGGAATAGAAGTTTATCACCATTCTAATTGGCATGAATTACCTTCAAACTTGTCATGACAACTCGATCTACTATCTTATAACACTCTGCTCATTATTGTAACCCAATTTTTGTGATTGCATCGTATGCGTATGTTCGACTAAGTTTATGTGAGCTAACTTCATGATAACCTTATTACTTCCTCCATTCCATTTGATTCTATACATATTCCTTTTTCGGAAATTCCAATCAATTCTATACATTTCTATTTTAGTCTCTACTTTATTAAACTAAAAGACCAATATACCCTTCACTAATACCCACTCAACCCACTTGCAAACAATAAAGTAGGGGTATTTAAGTAATTCCATTATCTACCCCACTTGATTTTCTTCTACCTTAATTACCATGTTTTGGTCAAACGTATAGAATCAAACGGAATGGAGGAAGTACATTACTACGGAGTAAAATATTGCCTCCCACCTCCTAATTAGCCATCTCATTGTTTGTTGTTCTCTTTTTAGAATTAAGATGTTATCTATGCATTATTTTTAAAATTTCCCCACAAATTTCATAATATAGATTACGTTACATATGAACCAGTTTGTATATTTTATGGCAGGTATAGAGTGTTCATTTAGAAACTTATACGGAAAATAATGTCTTGTTTTGTTTATTGGGGTAAATAGTACATACTTTCTTCGATCCAACTACGAAATACGGAGTATATCTCTATCAAATATTCTTTTTAGGATAATTCATATGAATCTCACACTTCCTCGGTCAAAAACTGTAAATTAATAAGGGATCATCAATAATTTGTAATATACTGTATACGTTGACATGACAAATCAACCGTCTAGGTTCCAACCATTTCGAAAAGTGCCATTTTGAGTTTGTTCAACATTTCAATTACGAGTACTCCGTAGTATGGATGTGGTATGTCAAATGTACTATCAATGGGTCAGTTTCAAGTCGAAATATGTCATTGAAGGCGATCAATTTTAGGTCAAAAAATTCATCAAACAAACTTTCGAATACCTCGTAAAAAACACTACTCCATATAATACCAAATTTTATATTCAACTAAGTTGGAATTGAATAAAATTATGTACTCCCTCTATCCCATCTTTTTCCTCCCATTTACCCAAAAAGGAAATACCATCTTTTTCCTCCCATTTCACAATTTACACTACAACTTTCTAAAAATGGACACCTACTTTTTTGTGGGACCCATTTGTAACACACTCATTAACATTTGTTTACTATTATTTTTTATTTTAAGTGCCGTTTCCAAATGGGAGGAAAAAGATGGGACAGAGGGAGTAAAAAACAATGAATTATGATAAGTAGTCAAGATAATTGATTTTATGTTGTTGAAGGAGATAAATGGTGACATGCGGGGACTCAAATAGGCGCAACGGCTAGAAAAGCAAAATGAATACTCCGTAGGGAGGAGTATGTAGTGGAGTGACCAATTCACCACGCAACTCAACTTTTTTGACTAAATACCCAATCAATGCGTTATGGGCGGTGTAACCCACATCTCTTGTACGTTGTACCCTTTTTAGTATTTTACCGTATTTTTCAACACCTACGTATTGCATTTGTCGGCCACATCTCTTCTATTCTTCGTGTCTCAGTCATTTGTTACTCACTAGAATGGAAGGAGTAAAAATGTAAAACTTATTGGTTATAAACTGTGGAGTGCTACTTATAAGATGTTACATACTCCTTCCATTTCATTAAATTGTTTACACTTTAATTTTTTTTAAGGGAAATTTAAGAGAAGTGTAAACAAATGACTGAGGCAGAGGGAGTACTTTGACTCTGTTGGCTTATAAAAATTGAACGTATAAAAGATTAAAAGGAGGCTATGTAAAATTAAAAGGTACTGATTTAAGATATGCAACAATCTCACCAGGTTCATGCCCACTTACATCTTTTTTTTTTTTTGGTAACGTGGGGAACCCGCAGCCGCTACCTTTGGTGCAAGACAGCAGAAACCCCCAAATACAGATGATAGCAAACCATACACGCTGCAGTTCCACCCTTTTTACTGCATGACAGGCCATGATCTACTAGGCATTACACAAAATTAGGTATTACACATGCCCACTTACATCAACAAGTATAAGGTTTTTTTTTTTTTTTTTTTTTTTTTTTTTGGCCAGTAGTAATCTCAAAATTAGGTATTACACACACTCTTAGCTAAAGAGTGTGCTGCCTAACCTCTGATCGAACACAAAAGCTAATACGAAAATAGTGAAACAGACCGGCAAGACACTTACATCAACAAGTATAAGGTTGTTGTAGACATATAGAGAGTAGTTGTCATAGTTTAACTAATATTTTGAGTTCGAACATTGATAACACAGACATGTGAAATTTCATGCAGAAGAATTGTATTGTTTTTTATAATCCTACCGATTATACTGATCAATACTCCATTCATCCCAAAATGAGTATTCTTATTTCTATGTAATTTTAATAGGATAGGGGACACTTATTTTAAGATAGAAGAAGTATAAAATAAAATTAATAAGAATACTAGATGGTCAATTAATAGATGAGGATAGAGGGGTGAACACACATGGTGAAATGGTAGAGCACATGATCCAAAGACTTAAGTAGATGATGATGAACCAATTGAGTTAACGCAACGCCGCATGCAATGTCGCCGTTTCTACCGCGTTTCAGGGAGCGCGTGGAATTATCAAATGTGATCACTCACTCATGTTGTTTAACAACTATACTCAGCTTCCACACTCTACTCTCTCTCCATCATGCTTCCTTCTAGCCTACCAATTTTAAGACCATTCACATTACCATTTTGTAAGGGAAAAACAACTACACAATTGGAGTTAAAAGTTAAAACTAAGAACCTGTTCTTTTCCTATTTTCATTCATTTGATTCGATTCATTCACTTTAGTTCGATTCGATTCACCATTCGATTCGATTTAGACACTTCGATTCATTTAGACAAATATGTTATAAATTTGAACTTTCGCCTGGGTCGATTATTCGATTCTGGGCCTCGATTCATTCGATTGATTCGATTCATTCGATTCGATTCGATTCGATTCATTTCGATTGATTCGATTGATTCAAATTCTAAAAAGTCCGAAAGAACAAGTCCTAAATGCATTACTAGAATTGAACTAAATTTAGTATTTCCTCCATTCCAATAGGTTCTATACGTTTGCTTTATGCACATACATCAATACTCGTTTTGTTTCGTTCATATCTTTGGTTTCGTATTCTCGAAAATTTTAAAATTTTGATATTAATAACGTGCCCGATAAGACAATCAAAACAAGATCACACTTGACTATTTTTTTATTTTGTATGTTAAAAGTTATATCAAAGATTCTAAACTTATGAATAGTGTTAAAAAAAGAAACGTATAGAACCTATTGGAATGGAGGAAGTAGAATTGAATTAAATTTTTATGTTTGAACATCTATATTTAGCGAAATTAGATTGAATTTATCGAATTTTAGCTGAGTATATTATATTTGAAGTAAACATATTAAAGTTGAGTTAAATATCGTTAGGGTAACAACACCTGCGAACCCTGTTAACTCCAAATTCCTATGACTAGTTATTACTATTCATTTCGGTTATTTATTTACTTTTTATTTATTTATTTTGGGGTCTATCAATTTATTTGACTACCTTTCTATTTTAGGATATTTAATCCACATTGATTCGCCATTGTGAATAAATATCTAAGGTTCACGGGCTAAACAAGTCTTTTGCAAGATTTTCGGTCTTTGTGTCAAAACGAAAAATGAACAAATGACCATGGTGAAAGGATTAGAAGATGGCAAGTACTTCCTCTGAAAATATTTTACGTAAGTCTAAATATTGCTTGGCATATTGGCTTTCATATTTTTTCCAAAACACTAATAGAAATCCACATAAACCGAAAAAAAAAGAAGTGAAGATAAAACACTCAAATAGATAAGTAGGGCTAATCTAACAGATGAGTTTTCAAACAGATAAATCGCTCTAATCTAAATGAGTCAAATATCAGAAATTATACAGGTGATGTATTACGGAGTAATATATTTTTTCCATTGTAAGTTTAAAATTGACTTGAAACATTTTAAACAAAAATCTATGTTCACCCTAATATTTAAACCACAAATTCTTGTATAAAACGAGTAATATCCGTTTCACACAAGAAACGGGTCAAATAATTGAATAAGACAAAAGTTAAAAGCCTTGAAATTAACAAAAGATTTGTCTTTTCTATTCAAATGTCTAACTATTTGACCTGTTTTACATATGAAACGGATAATTCGTTTTATGGGAGACTAACTCTATTTAAACAGGTCATCTCCGGTAAGGGTGATCGTAATTTGTAAACAATTTTTACAGGAACTTATCATAGAAATAGATAAGTAGTGCCCCTTATCAGTTTGCCTAATTTCTTTAATCAAATACGAAGATTCAGTAATCGTAGAAACCTAGGTGAACACTAAACAGAATACAACTTTAATTAGTGTCATGTGTGAACAACTAATTTTATTAAGGGTTTTTTCCATCTCAGATCTCAGATTTTCACTTTTTTCTTGTATCCTACGTTTGGCGTATTTAGGTTGTCTTAAAACTTCTAAAGTTAGTCGTAAATGCTTAAACTTGAATAATCCGTTAAATTTAGCCGTTAGTTTTGTTTTATATGAATTTTCAACCTTGTTTTTTCAGTTTTTTCCACCATATTTTCGCATTAAATACCCTACTCTACCTTCCATTATAAGGAACAAGGTGTTTAATGTGAAAAGATTAAAGAAAAAACTAAATAAAAAGGGTGAAAAATCATATAAAACAAAACTAACGGCTAAATTTAACGGATTATTTAAGTTTGGTTACGGTTGGTACTAACTTTAGAAATTTAAGCAAGACAATGCAGAATACGCCAAACGCAGGCAAGACAACCTAAAAAGTGAAAGAGTATGATTTTAAAACCCTTTTATTAATGAGTATGGAGTAATTTTTACATAATATTGCCCCGTGATTTAATTAATCCTACAAATTGCAAGATAAAAGAGAGTCGAATGTATGCGACCTTATTCATACATCGCTCAAGTGAGAGACGGTTTCTAATGACCCAAAGTAAATCTAATAGTCCGTATAACACTGTCGTGACATAATACTCCGTATCATATTGTAAAACCTATGATATTGGAAAGATATTAAATTGAAAATAACATATTTAGAAAAAAAAAAAAAAAAATTATCATCTCATACGTAAAACGATTTTATAATAGACTTATTCACTAATTAAAGGTTGAATAAACCATGAAGTATCAAATGGCCATACAAAGTTTCCGATATTAAATACGCCGTAGACCGTACTACGTATTGCGCAACAGTACCAATAATACGGGCACATGATACTTCATCAATAATTGACTACTACGGAGTAATAAATAGGGAGTAATAATATTGTACTCCGTACTCACATGTTGTTGTTGTACTACACTGCACTGCACCCATTCACAGGTCAAACATTCACATTTCAGGGATTCAGTTCATACATCACCGATATCTTCGTACTTCACATGCAACTCAATGTTGCTTCATTACTTAGATTCTCATTACTTTGGCTTCGCGTACGCCTCGAACCAAATTCAAAGTTTACGAGAAACGAGGCAACGATGAATTAGAGTACGTTTTTTTCACAAAAGATAAATCAATCCTACTACAAACCTAGGATCAACCATTGCGTTCTTAACATATCGTATACGACGGGCTGTGAAAATGAAAATGAAAATGAAAATGAAATCTCGCCATGTATCATCAAAGATATGGACTCAGACTTAGATTATACGGAGCAGGATTCGTCAACTACATCCAATAATTAACAAGTTTCACCAGCAAGTTAAGGTAATCGTATTTTTTTTTTTTTTTTTAAATGAAAATAAAAAGATACGGAGTACTAAATAATAGGCATAAAAGGACAATGGGCAAGCGTTGAGAACCTCGAGAGTTAAGAGTAGAGCGATCGTACTGCTGAGTAGCTCTAGTGTCCATATTTCTGAAACTCCCATTCACTGTTGTCTGATATACGTCGATCAATCACAAGATACTTGGTTAGTCAATTGAGGTAACGTACTAATTTGTTTAAGTACACGACCAAGTACAAAGAAAGAAGCATAAATGAGAGGTTAGAGAGGAAAGGTGTGTAGGCAAACCTAGCGGGCACACTTGACGAGTTTTAAGCCATCGACTGATGCAGTGAAAGTGAAATGCATGATTGCAGACTCCTGCAAAATACAGCAAGTTAAATCCACGTTTACGCCATAAGCTGACGCACGCATCTGAGCAATATGAACCAGCCAAAAGTGCTAAACAGTTTTAGGCATCGTTTGGATCGGACTAAAGGAAAATGGAGGGAGGACAGAAAGTGGAAACGAGGAGATGGTGCTTTTTTTTTTTCGCAGATATTTTTTAAGTTATAAACATTATAAACTTGGCTGAAAATTGAGGGAGGACAGGAAGCAGAAACGAGTCAATTGTGCAGATGTACCTAGCAACTCATACAGCCACTGTAATCCAAAATCTAGAAGAGACTACGCTGATTTAAAATTATATTGAAGTTAACTCAAGAAGCGAGCAAACAACACTCTTTTATCAGATTGTTAAAGCCTTGTTGCAGGCTGACAGAGTGACAGGGTGTGCACACATAGTCGTTAGACCATCTCTTCAACTCAAAAGTGTTTTATGTAAGCAGAAAAGTTCTGCCAATCTAAATATACACAATTTCAAGTTTAAGATTCCAGCAAATGAGATGCTACATACATGATAAAATCGCTGACAAAAAAAAGATCATGCATTTGTGAGAAAAAAATAAATATGTAAAATAGATCAGATATGTCACATATGTTCAACTATGGTGCTATTCAAGAAGAATTCAAAGAAAAAAAACGAAATTTGAAGCAAATGGGTACAAAAGACCCTACAGCAGTTGATCGAATGAGAAAAACTAGCTGTGTTCACAAGTACTAGATTATGAGGACTAAATGTTTATTTCTGAGAGCACTTATGTCCTCGAGCAAAAAGTACAGCGCTAACAAAAAGGCATTAAAAAATAAATTTCAGGTGCCAGGATAATTTGTAGCATGGGCTAAGCTCAAAATCATTGAGAACCCAAAAAATATGTCTCAAAATATACTCAAGGGAGGATTGAACAAAACTTGACTATTTACTAGGATGGATGCCTTACCAAGCTAGCCGCAGGTTTTAGAGTACTTAATACTAATATGCATGATTTAATGATATTTATTTTTTCCTTATGCAGTGGGAGACGTGCACCCTATGCACTCGCCCAAGTCCACCTCTGCCTCCCCATATAAACGTGAGTTACACGCCAACCAAAGACACCCAACAGGCAAACAGCAACAACCACACAACATTGCCGTGATTAATCCTCATATTTTGCACTACCTGTGCCTTGAAATTCAGTGGTGAGAATCTAAAGACGACTCTTATTTACAAAATGAATCAACCTCTACAGCATATTTTGTGAGCCCATGTAGAGCAACATGACCTTGAAAGAGAAGACACACCCTTTTTCACAAACATACATTTCGACTGCCCAGGTTATATTCTTCGGACTACCAACATGTAGTCCAACAAAAGCCTCTTTTTCTTCAATTGATCTAATAATTTCCAAATGCATTTTACAACCAAGGGAATAGTAGACTGAATTGGCCTACAGAAGGAGATCATAAAGATCTACACGTAAAATCACTGCAAGAATGATCCTTACAATATCAGAAACTTCAATCAGATTCAACTTTGTCTTAATTAAAAATTTCGCTAAACAGCTAGTCCATCTTCCACTCGTAAGCACGCCTTCACCTTTGGAGACAAAGACCCATATAATTGTAGAATCTAGAGACAATGGCATTAAGCATAGAAGAAAGATTATGCATTTAGGGATCAGAAGTAGAGAAACCATTAATATGGTTCGCTTTTCCACTTTACACTTAATCAAAGCAATGTATTGGTTAAAGTTGTCAGAATAAAAAATTCCAGGAACCAAATATAAAGTATTAATCCCCAGCGAAAAATCACAAGTCATAATTATTGCTTTGGATGCCCTAACAACATACGGAGTATAATTTGTCATTGCCAAGATTTCTAAAACAATCTGCCCCAGCCACTTCTCAAAAGAGCTACATTTTTCTGAACCATACAACCAGAACCCGAACTTCCTTCGGCCCCTGACCCGCAAGCAACATCCCAATTCACGAAAATATCTACCATAAGAAGTACTCCATATTAGGTTTTGCCTGACGATGTGTCTATTGGTTTCTCACATACCTTACCCTTTAATAACTTAGTAGAAGAGTCTCCTCATAGCACGAGGACAAGGACATATATCCTACACATCCATTGCCATCAATTTATCAAATTGGCATACAGCAAGATTTAACACTCGATAAAACTTAGAATCATTCCCTAGCAGAGTAGTATGTTTCATGATCTCGCATACATATGTGACATCTTTAAGCACACAATCATGTTCCAACTGGCAATGAATAACACCATCGTTACCATAGGAGACTGCACCAAGCATGACCAATATACACAACAATAAAAAAAATTTACGGGTTTGCTTGAGATAATGGCAACTATGACTAGGCTAGATCATAGAGCTAAAGAGAACTGAAAAATGGGAAAAAAAAGTGATGATAGGGGAAGATAAAAATAAGGATGGCAATATAATAATTACTCTTTTCGGAAGAGAAAAATACCTAAATCCACAAATTTCCATCCTCTACAACTACCAATATCTTTTTATTTCTTCATGTTTCAAACTTTATTACTCCGCTAATAAGTTAACCCCATCTCAAACAAGCCCTAAAAGTGACCACGGAAAACTAAATGGCTTAGTTTGAAAAGGCAAGCCTAGGCGTAAGGCACCAAACTAAAACGCCTCACGGCACACTTAGTTTGAGAAGGCACATTGAGTGCGCCTTCTCAAACTAAGCAACACGGAAGCCAAAGCTTCTCATCAAACATTACAAAGATCACGTGTCTAACTTATACCCACACTAGACAATTGCCCTTAAAAGTTAAAACCATTACTACATACTTCTAAACACCGACTCTCATTCCACAAACAATAAAACCCAAACATTGCTCCCAATGCACAACTCAAATCACATTATTTTAGTCTAATAACCGCAATTTCATCCAGCAACCATCATCAATTTAGCATAATTTAACTAACAAGCGCAATATAATTTAGCAAACCCTGACGGTGATCAATTAATGACACACCTACATGACTTAATCATATGCAAAAAATAATTTTACTTTATACTTAATCAATAAAATCACACAAACGTAAACAGCAAAAAGCCGACGAATTAAAAGAGAAGAACACACCCCAAGCGACCGTACACTCTTCGCTAGTAGCACTAGCTTGATTAGCTTGACACTCAATACCTAAATCAAACAACAAAATCAAAATCAAAAAAACCCTAAATCAACAAAATAATCACTTCAATCAGCAATCACACACACACACACAAAAAAAAAGGAACATACAGAGATCCATGATGTGGTTTCTGCAAATAGCACAGTTATCGACAACAATATCTGCGCAAAACAATCAAAACGCGTGCATTACAACAAAGAATAATCGGCGAACAAAAAAATAGAAAAAAAAGAGGGAAGAAATTAGGGTTAGGGTTTAAGAAGAAAAGGAGGAGAGAGAAACCCCAAGCCCAGAGAGCGACGGCGTTCCACTTTTTGATTTCGAAACGCTTCGGTTTTTTTGACGACGACGGAGCTCCGGCGGAATTGGAGGCTTCTCCGGCGGGTACCATCGTCACGTCTGAATCCATCGACGTCATCACTTGATTTTATGACTGCGTTGTCGTGTTCTCTTTTTTAATTTATTTGGACCGGGTATTGGAGCTGTGTTAGGCACGGTTTATAGTATTTAATTTGGTTTCCCAACCGATATCCGAACCTACCGATTAATCTTGGCTTTGATCCCGAGGTTAAGGCTTTAAAGCTCCTCCCTAACGGCCATGCAGATCGAACCTCGCCTTCTACTGCTCAAATTTCTCCTGGCACTACTGTACTCAAGAGACTCATCGGATACATGGAATGTTGTTTACGAGTTTCTGGAGTTTAATTTTTACTTATTGTGAGTTGAAAAAGATTACTTTAAAACATGGTTTTTTTGTTCAATATTTTTGTTTCGATGTTAGATTTTTTTTATCGGTCTTTAAATATTAATATTAATATTATTTTTTCAATTTAAAACATATTGAAATTATATTAAACGTCAAAAATATTAATTAAATATTATAAGTATTAAGTATAATAATTAAGTCAGCTGTGAGAGATTAGAGTACAAATTGTAGTTAAAAAATGCACAAAAATATAAAACAAATATATTAAAGTCCATTTAATGACAATTTAATCATAACTATCCCTAAGATGGTACAAAAACTATATAATCGAGTACAAATAAGTGACTCGTGTCGCAGAAGAATTTGTGAAGTATAATTAATAAAATTAAATGCCGATTGCGCTATGTAAAATACCGACGACTGTGTTTAACACATTCCACTGTGTTTAAAACTCCTGTGAATCACATTGTTAGAAGTAGCACATGGCAAAAAAGCATAGTACACTACACACAGGGCGGAGGTATGTTGAGCTACTAGGGGTCCCGGGACACCATGTCGTAAATTATTTCGGTCTATTTTGGTCAATTTTATTTAAAAAAAAATTATTTTATTATAATTATATAACAAACATTTTAAAAAAAATAAAAATTAGGACCCCATATTAAAAAGTTTTTTGGTCCGCCACTGATTGTCTACACAGCACAGCAAAAGTACAGTAGATGAATTGCCTCCACAACAATGGAAACCCCCCTTATCTTCAATGGAAAAGCACAGAAAAAAAATGTTACTACTACTATGTCAATCAACGTAACGTTTTGTACGGAGTAGTAAATAAGTATCTTCCTCCCCGTCCTTAAATCCACTGGTACGTATCAGACCGTCTTATTTTAATTTAGACTACTAAGACTTTGATTAAATTCTTTGGTACGTATCAGACCGTCTTATTTTAATTTAGACTTTGATTTGAAGTACTTTGTTTAGGCAATGGCGCTTCTTATCAGACCGTATCAGATCAATGGCGCTTCTTATGTTATGAATTAGTCATAATTAAACATATGGCGGCCTCTGTTTCAATCAGCCTACTATAATTGTTTCGGTTTCAGGATAAGAAGAAGAAGAAGAAGAATAAATGGCAGCAGTACCCGTAAATGTAAATGAGTTTCAAGAACTGGCTCGTCGAACTCTTCCTAAAATGTACTATGATTACTACGCTGGAGGAGCTGAGGACGAACATACACTACGGGAAAACGTCAACGCTTTCTCCAGACTCATGTAATTACTCTACATTGTGCAGATCACTGATGTATGATAGCAATATAGCATTCATCTTACTTTGCTTTTATATATACGGTTGCAGCATTCGTCCAAGGATTCTCGTAGACGTGAGCCGAATTGATCTGACGACTAGTATATTGGGGCACAAAATATCAGCCCCAATCATGATTGCTCCGACTGGGTATCATAGATTTGCACACCCCGAAGGTAGCGTCTACGTCTACTTTTGGTAGTCCCGTGTTTCGTAAGGTTTTTTACATTTACTTATTACTCCGTAATTTTGTTGAAAATATCTCTATGAACGGTATTGTGTACAGTATATGTTTATTAAACTATTAGTGTATTGATCGTGTGACCTTATCCATCATATATACTCCTCATTTTGGTTACGTAGGAGAAGTTGCGACAGCAAAAGCCGCAGCTGCGTGTAATACCATTATGGTAACTACTAATACTCCTTTGGTTCAGTTGGTTCTTATCTTTTCCTTACTAGCTAGATTCATTCATTTCATATCAATTCCTTTTCGAGTAGACTTTGTACTCGTAAAATTGAAACAAAAGGCGAGTTCATCACGTACTGATGTGTACGTAGGTATGTCATGCATTAAGCCCTTTCAATTTATATTATTTTAGGTGCTGTCGTTTAGCTCGACTTCATCATTAGAAGAGGTCTCCTCGAGTTGTGATGCTGTGCGATTTTTCCAATTATATGTAAGATCCATGCTCAACTGATGCTCTTAGTTTCTGCGTTTTTTACGGGTACGTTACTTATAATGACCCGTGTCGTGGAAAGGTATTCAAAGACAGAAAATTATCAGAGTGGCTGATTCGAAGAGCTGAAAAAAGTGGATACAAGGCTATTGTCGTAACTGTCGACTCACCTAGGCTCGGTCGTAGGGAAGCTGATATAAGGAACAAGTGAGATCTTACAATGTCTTGTCATTGACTTTATGTTGTTTCAACAATCGTTACGTAACTCTTATTCTCTTTCTCGATGTGCGTTCACAGGCTAATTGGGCCTCAGAGGAAAAATTTGGAAGGTTACATGTCAACTGATGTCGCGCCTGTAAGCAATTAATCTCTTTTTCGTGTACTTATGGGGATGGTTATAAAATTATACGAAGTCTCTGTAGTCGTAAGCGATTCATCTATGACATTGTTCTGTAAGCGTTGTCGTGTTGATGATAAGTGTTCTTGTTGGTGTAGGACAAGGGATCAGGTGTTCAAGCTTTTGGAAGTGGCACTTTCGACCCTTCTTTCTCGTGGAAGGTACGAAACTGCACACACCATGTTTAGAAATTAGAATATGTCGCTGCAAACTAGACGTGACAGAACTCACACGATCACAGTAGAACAACTCAAATTTCTAAATAGTAACCGATCCACTGGAATTTACAAAATTTGTGTAGGATATTGATTGGTTACGGTCCATAACAAATTTGCCGATCATACTGAAGGGAATACTCACACATGAAGATGGTACCACATACACTATCTCAATTTTTTCTTCGTAAAAATAAAAGATATGTTTCCCTAGCCGAAGAATCTGTTGTTTCACAATTTTGTTTAAAAATTGGCAGCGACAAAAGCGGTGGAAGTGGGAATGGATGGAATCATAGTATCTAACCATGGAGCTCGACAACTCGACTATACCCCTGCGACAATATCTGCTCTCGGAGAGGTATTTGTTACTGAAAACTTCTAGGTGCTATTGTCGTAAGTACTCCTCCAAGTTACGGTGTGTACATCGCTGTAGGTTGTTCAAGCTGTGCGTGGTAGGATTCCAGTGCTTCTCGATGGAGGGGTGAGGCGGGGAACAGACGTCTTTAAGGCTTTGGCGCTTGGTGCACAAGCTGTTCTCGTAAGACTATTGTATATCTTTTTTATTTGAGCAGTGTGGTCCTTGAAATGTTATTGTGTCGGTTGGTAACGAAATTGTATTGTAGGTAGGAAGACCTATACTGTTTGGACTGGCTGTCGACGGAGAAAAAGGCGTAAAAAGTGTGCTCGGGATGCTAAAGCATGAATTGGAGGTCACCATGGCGCTTGCTGGTTGCCCGAGCATTAAGGATATCACCAGGAATCACGTAGCAAAGGCGCCGCACCCCCTTCTCTAAAACCAGGGATGTCACTGAGATGGTGCAAGAGCTTATACTGGCTTCTATATGCCCACATTGTACGAAATAAATTGTGTATTTTAGGTTTACCTAGTTTGCCCGTGCGATGCACGGATTTAATGATAGGAATTATATTGATGCATTTAAAGTAAAAAAAATAAAAAAAACAATTCAAAACTCCTTGTCGGTACTTATGTGTAAACTCCGTTATAACCTGTTTCATAAGATTTTTAAATTCATCCTTTTAAAATATGTTTTATTTTATTTTTTCTTTTAAGGTAAGACATGTAAATTGTGAAGTACTCCGTAGATGATACTTCATGTGATACTATTAAATCATCAAATATATGATATATTGAAAATATATTGCCAATACTATATCACGAATATTATACTTTGTACTCCGTATGAGTTAACATGTGGCCATAAAAATTTGAAACTTAAAATAGATAAACTCGAATGCATTAGCTTATACGGACTACTCCGTAATTTAATAGCTTATGTTTATTTATTTATTATTTCAAAATATAACTAGTCTTATATTGTACATTTAATTAGAAATACAGTAGACGAAAGTTATAATTATTGTTTTTTCAATAGTTCTAAATAGATCCAATACATAAATCCGTACTTATATCTTTTTTTTTTTCTATTACATGAAATCATCAATTATTTTTAAGGTAATTTGATATTTTCCACTTTTTGTAATCATCATTTTAAAATTTCTCACCTTTTGTAATTTTTTTTAAAATTTTTCACCTTTTATAAGATTTTTCTTAAAAATTCCCACAAAAAATGCAATTTTTTGTGAAAATTTTAAAATTTTTTTTAAATATTTTCATTACTAATGAAATCTATCGTGCACCGAAACCCAAAATATAAAAAAATAAAACGAGAATTTAATGTTTTCATAAGTGAAAATAAAGATTTAATATGATAAAAATGGAATTTTGGTGAAAAATTTTAAGAAAGGTGGAAAATTTTAAAAAAAAGTTAGAAAAAGTGAAAAATTTTAAAGATATATTTAGAAACACAAATGCTTACATAAAACTGTCTCACGCGTGCTGACAGATTTAGAATTAAAATGTCTCTTTAAGGTTTAAAGTACTATTTTAACGTTTAAAGTGGCCCATTTATGAAGCTTTTAAAGTGGTACATTCAAATAAAGTAGTTCTTTAAGATTAAAATAGTAATATTTTACACCTAACTCAGTCATTTGAGTGAAGCTTTATACAAAACCTTACTCATTTAGAAAAAGTAGGAGATACCGATAATTTCTTGTTTTTACGAAACAAATACTCCGTAACATTTATTCATCTGCTCAAAGTCTGAAACCAACTTTTCACTTTTCAGTACAACTCAGTTATCAAGTTCAATTACTGATTATTGATTAAGGTACCTTCTCAACTTTTATTCAATTAGTTTTCCATTTGAAGTCATTTGGTTAAATTATTCATTTAAATTGTGATTAATATTTATTGATTGTGAGATTTGTGACTACTCCGTACTATGAAATATAGTGTTAAAGAGTAAAGACCATCCCCATGCAAGGTGGATAGGGAGGTCAATTGCAAATTGAATCAAGTTAATCTTGTTTTAATCTTTGATTAATGTGACCTTTTTGGTTGAGAGGGTGAAATTGAGTCACAACCTTGTGTTGATTTTTTGAGTCAATTATCCAACTAATAGGTGGAGCTTTTTGTTTGGTTCAATTATTATTTTGGTATATTTTAATTTATATAATAAATGGGAGAGTGTGTGATAGTTAAAAAAAGTGGGTAATGATTGAGTTGATTAGAGATAAAATGATTAAATATGTGACTTAGGTGGTGATTTTTTTTTTTTAGGATGAGAGTATAGTGGGTGAAGGTAGTAAAAAGTCATTAATGAAATTAAAATATTTGTGACTTAGTTAACTTGACTCTTGCATGGGGATGGTTTTAGAGTGTATTAAAATCGATCTTGGACCTCCAACCATCAGCTTAAGCTTTTGGTTGAGTTGGTTCCTACCATGGTATCAAAGCCTTGTGACAAAAGGTCACGGGTTCGAACCTCACCACCCCTCACTTTCAAAGTGTTATATTTCGCACCAGGTAAAAGGCCTGTAGTTGCGTCCACGCTTCAAGCCCAAAGGGCATTCGCGTGAGGGGGCGTGTTAGAGTGTATTAAAACCGATCTTGGGCCTCCAACTATTTCACGATTAGTTTAAATGTGGTTACAATTTATATCAATAAACTAGTCTTTTAACTCAAAATTTTAAAAAGTTGAATGGGTATATTTTACCGTCTACGTAAGACAGTTTCAGGCATATTGGGAGGTTGGGAGCTATCGTTTACTAAAATGTAACCATTTTAATGGTTAAAATGACTAATATTAGAGTTTAATGTGACCATTTAACGAGGTTTTGAAATAATTACTTAATGCATTACAAGCATTAAATTTGTAACAGTTTCACTCTTACAACGAACTATTTTAACTAGGAATTATACGCAGTTCAAAACCAGAATGCCAGTACCAGTACCAGTACCATGACCTATTGACCTCTATTGAATATCCTTATATCGGGTCAACATGCCCTTTTGGGTCGAGTCGGGTCAGCTCATTTCGAGTTAAATAGTGAATGGGATCGGGTTGGGTTTGGGTCGGCTCTTTGTTGGGTCTACACGATTTTATCGAATTACTTCAATTTTTGTCCACTAAATTATTATTTGAACCATTATTTAATTTAATTACTTCATTTTTAATTTAGGTATATCAAACTAAACCTTTAACTTGCTTTCACTTTAATTAATATTGAGCTTAATGATTATCTGGTTATCAATTTAATCGGGTTAATATCGGGTCGGGTCGTCAATGGGTCGGGTTTGGGTCTTAGTTGGGTTGGGTCGGGTCGGTTTTGGGTCACAAATTTTCGGGTCTATTGGGTTGGGTTTTGCTCGGGTTGGGGTTGGGTCAAGCAAGCCAGCTCTAGATGCACCCAGTGGCGGACCCAGGATTTTGGGTTAGGGGGGGCACGATACAAATATGAAAAATACAAAAAAATTGCCTTCGGTTTTTTAAAATTGTAGTCCTTCAAAACATCAAAATTATCACACTCACTCTAAGTTGTAAATCTACGTGTGTATAATTTATGAGTTATACCAAGATGTAGAAAATTTAATAAAAAAATTGGAAAAACATAAAGTAACTAACCTATTACGAGATAAAATATAACGAAAACTTTGGTTTAAACATAGTTTTGGTTTAGATGAGCCCTGATTTTCATAAATTAAGGTTAAAAGCTTAGAAATAACAAATTTAAAGATAAATTCTAGGTCTTAGATATAATTCTTTATCGTGTGTATTGATCTCTGCATTTCTAGCATTAGGTAATGTCAACGTATAAAGAAAAATACACAAAAATAAAAATAAATGTCTAGTTTAAACATATTTAAGGTTCAATCGCTTAAAAAAATTATTTATAAATTTATTAAATGAACTCAAATTTTATACACCAATAACCTTAATAGCCTACCAAAATAAAAGACAAAATTTTATCCATTCATTTAAAAGAATTATTTATAAGGTAATTAAATAAATTATGTATTTCATAAATCAACATTAAGAGCTTAGGTATAACAAAAAAAAAACTGAAAATAAATTGTATATAAACTCTAAATTTCATAAACATAATAAATAGCCTATAGAAAACAAAAACAAAAAAAAAGCAGAAAAATGGAGCTAATTGGAAATTGAACCCCAGTCCTCCCGCAGCCGAATTTAGATCCCATGCCAACTCTGCTACATTCATTTGCTTGTCACTGAATGTCTCTTTTAATACTTATTTAAATTTTTAAATTTTTTTTTTTTTTTTTTTTTTTTTTCTCACGTGAGGGCACGTGCCCTCACTTTCCCCCCCCCAAATCCGCCCCTCATGCACCTAAGAAAAATCTCTGTTTATGAGTTAATGGCAGCGTAGATAATTTTATTTTCGACATAACTATGTACCCTTTGATTCTCCTAAGATTGTAGCAGCATAATTCATATCGGTTTTAGGGAATCGTAGTATGTACTTTCCGAGATCTCATTCGCTAGTCCTATTTTTCTCAAAGGTTAAATACTCACTATTCTTTGGTTTTGGAAAATACTACGAATGTATAAGGCTATATGTCATGGCTCACAAAATGAGTAGCATTTCTTATGTTATGAAGGATCTGTAGTTGTTAGTTACGCTAGCTTGCAACGTCATTTTTGGGGTCATTCAGAAACAGGCTTTATATACTTTTTACATCAGGTAAGGGCATGTATGTATGACCCCTACCTAGCCTTAGTCAGAACCGTGTGCAGTCATGCGCTACTTCAGTAATATTATTGTTGTCGTAAAGTTTTGAAATCGTTTTAGTTTCAGGATAAATGGCAGCTAAACCCGTAAATGTAAATGAGTTTCAAGAACTGGCTCGTCGAACCCTTCCTAAAATGTACTATGATTATTACGCTGGAGGAGCTGAGGATGAACATACACTAAGGGAAAACGTCAACGCTTTCTCCAGAATCATGTAATGACTCTAAATTGTGTAAATTGCTGATATATGATTGCATCCATCTTACTTTGCTTTTATCCGTTGCAGGATTCGACCAAGAATTCTGGTAGACGTGAGCCGAATTGATCTCGCGACTAGTATATTGGGGCACAAAATATCAGCTCCAATCATGATTGCTCCGACTGCGTATCATAAATTAGCACATCCCGAAGGTAGCATTTTTGTCTACTTTTGGTAGTCCCGTGTTTCATAATGTTTTTCACATTTATATATTTCTCCGTAATTTTGTTGAAAATATCTCTGTGGACGGTATCTTATACTTAGGGGAAATTGCGACAGCAAAAGCCGCAGCTGCGTGTAATACCATCATGGTAAATACTAATACTCCTTTGGTTCAGTTAGTTCTTATATTTTTCTTGCTAGAATCATTCATTTCGTATTAATTCCTTTTCAAATAGACTATGTACTCGTAAAATTGAAACAAAAGCGAGTCTCATCACATACTGATGTACCGAAAAGTATTCAAGAAAATTGTGCCAAATATAAATAATAAGAGATGATTGAATCATATTTTACATCTATTGTAGTTATGTCACTTATGTGTACATAAGTATGTCATACATTCAACCCTTTAAATTTGATTTCTTTAGGTGCTGTCCTTTAGCTCAACTTCGTCACTGGAAGAGGTCGCCTCCAGTTGCAATGCTGTGCGGTTTTTCCAATTATATGTAAGAACAATGCTCAAATAATGCTCATCGTTTCTGCGTTTTCTACGAGTAAGTTACTTACTCCGTATATGTTATGAGTACGTTACTTATATATTATGACCATGTCGAGTGAAGGTATTCAAAGACAGAAACCTATCAGAGTGGCTGATTCAAAGAGCCGAAAAAAGTGGATTCAAGGCTCTTGTCGTAACTGTCGACACACCTAGGCTTGGTCGTAGGGAAGCTGATATAAAGAACAAGTAAAGACCTTACCATGAGTTGTCAGTTTGTCACTGACTTTATGTTGTTTCAACAATCGTTAAGTATCTTTTTTTCGATGTACGTTCACAGGATGATTGGTCCTCAGATGAAGAATTTGGAAGGCTATATGTCAACTAAAGTCGCGTCTGTAAGCAATAAATCTCTTTCTCGTGTACTTATGGGGATGGTTATACATTATACTATGTAATAATAAGCGATTTTTCTGTGACAATTGTTCTATAAATGTTGTCGTGTTGATGAAACGCGTACTTTTTGGTGCAGGACAAGGGATCAGGTGTTGAAGCTTTTGTAAATAGCAATTTCGACCCTTCTTTATCATGGAAGGTATGAAACTGCACACACCGTGTTCTAAATATGTCGTCACCGAGTAGATCCGACAAAACTCACCCGATCTGAAGAGAAGAACTCAAATTTCTAATTGATCCGTTGGAATTTACAAATTTCGTGCAGGATATTGATTGGCTGCGGTCTGTAACAAAACTGCCGATCTTTGTCAAGGGAATACTCACATATGAAGATGGTAACACGCTATCTCAATTTTTATTTTTTGTTTTACAGAAAGACCGATGCCTCCTTAAATGAGTATGGACCACTTCAATGGGGGCACCCCACCTGAAACATAGTTATTTCAAAAATCTCTTTTGAAATTTTGGCAGCAACAAAAGCGGTGGAAGTGGGAGTGGATGGAATCATAGTATCTAACCATGGAGCTCGACAACTCGACTATACCCCCGCTACAATATCTGCTCTTGAGGAGGTATATGTTACTTCAACTTTTAGGTGCAATGCGAAATCATCAATTAATTTATCGTAAAACCTTGTTAGTGCCGCAAAATCATTTATTTAAAACGCCAAAAGCTTACTGACCTTGTAGCGCTAAATTACGGTGTACATCATTGCAGGTTGTTCAAGCTGTTGGTGGTAAGATTCCTGTGCTTCTCGATGGAGGTGTGAGGCGAGGAACAGATGTCTTTAAGGCTTTGGCTCTTGGTGCACAAGCTGTTCTCGTAAGACTATTGGATTTCTTTTCAACTGCATAGCCTTCATCTAAATTACCCTTAAATGACGTGAGCAGTCAAACCTCGTTATGCGGTGGTCCTTAAAATGTTGCGTGTTGGTTGTATCGCAGGTAGGAAGACCTATAATATTTGGACTGGCTGCCAACGGAGAAAAAGGTGTAAAAAGTGTGCTCGGTATGCTAAAGAATGAATTGGAGCTCACCATTGCGCTTGCTGGTTGCCCGAGCATTAAGGATATCACCAGAAATCATGTAACAATCGTGTCTCACACACCGCGGTCCCTTCTATAATCCTAGGGATGTCGTTGAGACGGAGCGAGAGTCGATACTAGTTTCTCTATGCCGGCATCCTCCAAAATATATTTTTATTGTACCATGTATTTAGGTTTAATTACAAAATTAACAACTGCAAGCGAAAAATAATTGTTGCATACAACCTCATTTCCCAAATAACCAACAAATAATACAAAAGGTGTATAATCCTTTAATGTAATAGACAATTGGTATTACATCATCTTCACATAATCAAATCTGTATGTACAATATGAATGGGTTGTTCGCGTAAATCTAATTATTTATCGATTAATTTTGCCTGTTCGGGTTGGTTTATCCGCCCTTAGACCCTGCCCATACGGTGGTGACCAGGAGATTTAGACCCGTTCCTAAGGTGTCTAGGCACGGTAGGGTCCGATTGTACCGTTCTTATGCCAGTTCCAGCCTTCGGTGCCCTTAATTGGGTGATATCTCTTCGGATCTTAGGAGGATCTTGGGTCATGTTACGACGGTGCCCATTCTCTCGTCTCCCATCAAAACTCGCTATGAGATTGGGTGACCCGTATTCATTTGGAGCGGTGTACTCAAACGGGCCGGACGGTATGTCATGGGCCATATGTTGAATGTTGCTTAAAGTGTTTACGATGACGCTTATCGTGGGCCGACTTTTGGGACGGTAGCTCACGCACTGGTAGGCTAGTAACGCCATCTTTTGGGCTCCCACTTCAGAGTATAGGTCTTCGAGTCTTGGGTCCATTAGACGGGTGAGTCGTCGTGGACTTTGTAATTGAGGTCTAGCCCAATCGGCTAGGTTTTGCTCTCTATGCGTCCGAGTTTTGTCCAATGCTTTTCTTCCGGTAAGCAGTTCTAAGAGTACAACTCCAAAGCTATATACATCGCAAGCCGCCGTTAAATGACCTAATAAATTACAGTTATATTCATTAGTAGAAATATTGGATCAAAATTGCCCTTTTTATTTAGATAAATGTTTGTTATTGCACCCGACTTATAAATAAACGTGTTAGAATCATGAAACGGGCCTGACCAAACCCGAGTGGAAGAGAGCGAACCCGGTTTACAAGTCCAAGGGTATCCACATTTCTCAAAACCAATTGGCAATGAGAGGAGTTCCCTTAGACTTTATAAACCACACCAAACTCTCTTTCACAATCAATGTGAGACTTCTCACATGTGGAAAATAACACTCCAACAAAACGTAAATCAAATTATATAATGCTTGGAATACTTGTTTATCAATCGATATGTACCTGTCATGATATACTCAGGAGCAGCGTAACCTTCTGTGCCGAAAACTTTGGTTGAAACATGAGTCTCGCCATCCACCGGACCATCCTTAGCCAAACCAAAATCGGACAATTTAGGCGTGAAATCCTGCCATAAGACGACGCATAAATTTAACATGTTAAAACACAAATATACGGAGTACTAGCATAATACCCGTGCATAAATGCACGGGATATAGAAAATAGGTTAATAGTTAATTGAAAAATTTGATAATTGAATTTAATATTAAATTAAAATAAGAATAATTCGTAATTATAATATAAATGCAACTTAAATAAACATCTATTTTTAGACCCAAAATACAACAAACTATATTTAACCCGACTGCGTATTTGTTTAACATGTAACTCGCTTATATGACTTGTTTAAAGCAATTAAGTATTGTGAAATAATTTAAATCATTTGACCCGTAATTGTCTTCCAATTAACCCGTTTAATAGGTTTGAAAGTGTCAATTTTAATTTTTCTTAATCAACTATCAAAATTTAGATGATAGAAACGTTGAAAATTGTAACAAAACAATTAGAATAATAGAACATTAATTTTATACAAATATAGTTATAAATTTATTTTAAAATATATCATAATGTGGCAAAAAATGATCAAAGTATCGCAATATATTGTCTTAAAATTCATCATTTATTATAATAATATACGGAGTAGTAAAATGCGCTAAGAATGTTATTAAAAAAACATTAAGTAAAAATCGATAGTTTAAGAGATAAAATGTTATGCTGAAAACATATTAAATAAAAATAGATAGTTAAAGAGATAAAAAGAAAAAATATACTCCTTTGTACGTAGAAGATATTGACTTATTACTTATATAAGTCAAAAAGGAAATAAAATAAAAAAAAATAAAATAAAAGGGATTAAAATATGTAAAAGTTGGAGGGAAAATTGGAGGGGAAATTTTGTGTAGGTGGTTTTTGTTATATATAATTAAATATAGATATATTCACTTTCTTTTTTGTCTACCCGGCCTAGCTATTTAATATGCTTTCTTACAAAATTAAAAAAAAAAAAAAAAGGATCTTTTATAAGACTTATACGACTATTATTGGAGGGAATTTATGGTGAAGCGAATGAAGGAAAAAATGTACTTACGGAATCTAATAAGATGTTGGAAGCTTTAAAATCACGATAGATGATAGGTTTTTCTGCTTCATGTAGAAACGCTAGCCCTTTTGCAGCTCCAAGCGCAATCTTTACTCTTGTTAACCACGGAAGTGCGGTTGAAAATCCTGTAAATTTATTTGATGCAAGTATTTAAATGGAGTTTATATTATCTGAATCATCAATTAGTATATTACTAACAATAAAACAAATACTAAATTAAATACATATGCAATAAATTAAGGTTTAGTTATAATAGAAAGTTTTCCCATCTTTAACTAGCCTATATGTCTATAACCACATATAGAATAAAAATTGATAGAAATTACATTGATATTTTACTCATTTTTTCAAATCATATTGTACATATTTTTTCGAAACCCTTTAACTCTTTAAGTTCGACATGAAATTTGATTTACACATTTTTTTCCGATACCTCATTATGATTAATTCGTATAAAACAGTTACGTACGCTCTGTATAAAATGCCATACATTTCATAAAATAACGATTAATCACAAAATATAAATTTCAAAGGAAACCGTCTTACGTCGAAAAAGTTGATTTTCAAGACTTCCACGAGACAAGTACTCGTAAACAAGAACACGATGCTCAACCTCACAACAATATCCAATCAACTTCACTAGGTGCGGATGTCGTAGCTGTCCAAGTACTAGTATTTCAGCCTGTTTTATATAATAAATTTAAATTAATTAATTTAATAAATAAATTGATTTAGTATAAATCAATGACAATCATTCCTTACACTATATTACAAAGTCACCAATCATTCATATATTCAACCCAATAAAATAAAATAAAATAAGTTGTGACATAAAATTGACCTCTTCAAACACGAAATCAACAAGAGAAATATATTATAATTTTTGTATAGTTGGATATGTTTTGTCGTATTTTTTACTTTTTAGATTTAATAATATCACCATGATTTTGATAGATAATGACTTTTTATTATGGAGTTTAGCAAAATACTAGTCGTAAACATATGTGTCATTTACTAATGTCAAACCCATAATAACAACTCCATTTGTTTTAATTATTTGGTGGTAGTAGTAGTTGGTATTATTTTTGTCACTAGTTTAACATTTTGAATACGAGTTTCGTATTATGTTCATAAAGTATACTCTTAGAGTATATACTCGATACTTGGCCTCCAACCATCAGTTTAAACTTTTGGTTGAGTTGGTTCCTAACATGGTATCAGAGCCTTGTGAGTTGTGACTAAAGGTCACGGGTTCGAATTTCACCTGAGGAGGCGTGTTAGAGTATATAATCGATCTTGGGTCTCCAACCAAAGGGATAAAAAAACGTTGAATATAAAATTAATTAAATATTGGCTTGTACAATCATAAACGGTGGTCCTTCGGATACGCCTAAAAGTTTCACTATCCATCCTCGAAATATATAAAAGTAAACAAATGAATGTGAATATTTGAAAAATATACGATTGCAAGTTTCTTTTAGGTCATAAATATATCAGAATAGAAAATAAGCAATTAGTTTCTCGTTTTAATTTAATTATTAACCAGGATAAAAATTCTCGTGAAATGAGACACTTCAAATACAAATTTACCTTTTAATAATGCCTTGAATTTTTACTATTTGTCATTCAACAGACTCTAGTTGATTTTAAAAAGACGTGACATACGTACCAGCCATTCGCGATGGCCTTGTGGGCCATCAAGGTCAAGGATCTTGACTGCAACAGGTTGAGCCTTCAACCTGGGTCGGATCCTATCGTCGAGGAACCCTTTATGGACCGGGCCAAACCCGCCTTCACCTAAAAAGTTGCTTGAAGAGAAATTTTGTGTGATTAACCTTAGCTCATTTAGGCTAAACGCATATAGATTTGATCCGGCGAAAGAAATAGATAGATCCGCCGATAATGTACTCGAATTTGGGTCGCTCAAATCCCGAAAACCGGGGCTCCGGAAACTAATTGGACTCATACGGTGATACGAGTCCACCAATTCTCTCTTTGGTTTTGCAACTATTTCTTGATCTTTTGTTATCCTAAAACATGACCATATTGATCCCCATGACATTTTATTGGTATCGACCGTAATATTGTACAATACGATCTTACTAACGTACACTCGGTATCAAAACACGAATAATCAATAAAAAAAATATTGATTTTTGGTTGAAAATGGTTTTACTAACCTTACGACCTGAACTGACTTAAATCTGAATAAACTCAGTAATATTACAAACTGAAAATTATCGATGTAGAAGTAAGATTTAATGTGAAGCTTATTTAGGAGATAAATAGGGTTTATGGTGATGAGAATGAGAAGTTAATAAAGAGAATGCTTTAGAAATAAAATGAAATGGAGATTAATGGAAAATATTATTTCAATTCTTGCAATCTAATATTCAATTCAAATGAATTAACTACTACATTCCACATCACAACATTTAGATAGAGGTTTACAACTCCTTTTATTTGAGTTTTCAACTTCAATTTTTTTAATCCATTATTATTGTACGTAATATTATAAAAGGAAAGGTTGACGTTGTCATAATTTTATAGTTTTAAATTTTTATTGGTGGAAAAGGTAAGAGCAAATATTTTTGTAGATATAGTCTTCATTGACCAATTATATTTAGTTGAGGAATTTTACGTGTGTGATGATATACTCCCTTTGTTTTTAATTATTTCTCGTTTTTCTATTTTCAAAATGAGAAAAAAATTTCACAGTTCTAGTTGTCTGACCATGTTGGAGTATTACTCACATGTGAGAGTTTCACATTGATTGTGGAAGAGAGGTTTGTGTATTTTATAAATTAAATTCTAAGAGTCTTCTTCTCATTGCCAATTGATTTTGAAAAATGTGAATTGCCTTTGGACTTGTAAAGTGAGATCGCTCTCTTCACTGGTTTGACTCAAACCTGCTATACGATTCAATTCTAGCAGTAGCATGACCATTGCTCATATACAGAGTCAAATCATTAATCATCTATTATCACTCTTCTTTTTAAGTTTCAATTCTTATGAATGAGATTATGATTAAATGATCAATTTACATTAATTTTAACATAGTTTGAATTATGATATTGAAGGTAAGAAGTCTATTCATATGATGATTGGTAGAAAAATTGATAATGACTTTGGCTTGGTTTACACCCTTTGACTTTGGCTCTTTTATGTTATGCTAATAAAACACTCGTGCTAAGTATGAATGTGTAGGAAATTTTAAATTACGTTCTAAAGTGGTTGTTGGTCGATCAATGTTGAGTCTTCAAATAACAAAATTGTGAATGACATCACTACGCATATTTGTGTCTACCTTTTGTCTAGGATAGAATTGAAGTATACGTGCATATATTTGCTCTGTATCAATATTTATATATATGCGACTTATTAATATTATATAGGAGTATAATTTTTTAGAAATATTATTGTATATATTATTGTGTATAGAGTATGTGATACACTAATATTCTATTCGTTTTCTTATTTTCTTTGTACTCCGTATTTGATATTTTTTTATTAAAGATAAACCTTTTAACTATAAGTATATCAAAAGATTAAAAAAAGTTGTGAAATATCATATGGTCGAACAATTTTTTTTTGTTATTTATCAATATTACCATCAGGTACAACAGTACAAAGAAAAATCATATATATATATAGCAGAACATGTGCTCCGTAAAAGAGATAGAAATCAATTCTAACATGATATACATTATATTAAAAGTTACGAAATACTCCATATTAGATATATAGGTAAATGGCATAATTATATATATTGTAGTTATAAACATTTAGTTCATGCGAAATTGCAAACTATAATCCACATCACAGACACATATATTATATATACGAATTACACGACAATAACAATATTTTTCATTATCGTAGTATATCTATATGTTTAAAATCTTTCTCATATAAAATATCAATACATAACAATTAATTGAAATGGATAAAAAAAATACATTTTTTGTTAATCCAACTTTTTTCAACTATAAATCTATATATAGTGGGTAAAATTAAAAAGGTAATAGTGGAGCACGTAAGTAAGGTCAAGGGCTCAAAATAACTTGCAGAACAAGTCTTTGTATTCAACCCTAGACACAACTTATATCATTACGTGGACTTGATCGACGATTTGAAAACACGGTTTAGAAGGTGACAACTCTTTGAAAATTTGTTGAAGGAAAAAAAAAACAAAGGGCATTTTATTTTGTATTCCTCAATAATCAGAATAATTTTATACTTGTATGATTGATCGATAGTAGAATGTAACAATATATTACGGAGTACAAGTATTATTGTTTTCTTAACTAGGAGTATATTTTATAAGTTTAAGTTGAAGCATAGAGATAAATAGGAAATATCCAACTTGTAATATTCTAATATGTTTGTAAGATGTTCATTTTATTTAATTTTCTAACCTGCTTATTACATACTTATCAAAAAAGTAGAGTAACAATAGAATGAAAAGGAGTAATCGTTCAATTGAAGTATCAAAAGGGGTGTGAACTTATTTAACCCTATAAACTGGTGGTATTAAAGTATTAAGAGCATCTCTAATGGTTACATTTAGGAACTCACTTGCATGCAATTTATAAAAATTATCAAGTGGTATGCTTATCATTGGAGAAGATAAATGGCTTGTAGCTTGCAAGCTATTGTAGCTTAACCAAGCTACGCTAGCTTATCATTTAAAATAGCGAAACTAAGTAAAAAATAAGTATATAATTACTTTAATACTCCCTCCGTCCCAATTTAATTATCCCCTTTTACTAAAAGGCTAGATTTAAGAAATTTAGAAAATAGTCACTAATTTTCACAATAGTTACCTATAATTCCAAATTTACCCTTAAAATAATATGGGTGAGAGGGCTTGGTATTCCAACTTGAGCAAATATATATTCCCACAATAAGAATGACCTAAGGATAATTAAGTAATTTTTCCAAAGGAGACAAATAAATTGAGATTTTTCAAAAATCAAAATAGGACAAGTAAATTGAGATGGAGAGAGTAATTTTTTTGTTTAATATGTGAGCTACAATATATTGTAGCCTACCATTGGAAAGTTATGTAGCTTGAAAGCGGTAATTTTTAGCTTATTGCAAGCTACAATGTTTTGTGGTTTGTCTTTGTAGATGTCCTAAGCATATGGTTTAGATCGAATACTTTATTTAGATGATTGTCATTAAATATGGTAGGATTTCAATATTCTTTAGGGTTTACTTATTTATACAGTTTTATAAACTTGTATAGTACCCATGTCAGAATAACGATGTACAAAGTTACATTTGAGCATATTCGTTATAATATATACGAAGTATTACACAATGTAAAATTTTATATAAACAATGTTTTTTTTGAGGTGGAATTTGAGTCTGGGACCTCACACTTTGTTGCACACTTTCAGGTTAACCCAAATTTCACCTAGGCAACCACCACTTGGTTTTATATAAACAATGTTACTATAGTATATGTCTAATTAATAAGTAAAATGTTGAATGATGAAAGAAAATTGTAATGTAAAACTATTTTATGATTACACTCAAAAAAAAATATACGAATTAATTAAGAGTACAACCCCTCCGTCCTAATCATTTGTTACATATTCCTTTTTTGGGTGTATTACTTATTCGTTTACCTTTTATTTTTTGGATGGAAAAACAAATAATGTGCAAATTGAAGTTGAAGGCAACCGGTATTTTTTTTTAATAAATACTTCGTAGTTGATTTTACTTACTCAGATATGCTGAGGTTCAAAAGGTTCTTAAATTCTATCGATATGCCAATTTTCACTAGAAAAACCCTCTTAGGAATTGGCACCAATTTTACGGAGTGGTAAAAATATAAGGGTAATATTTTTTATTTTTTTTTGAAAGAATTAGCTCGACATTCTCATTTCATCCCAAAAAAGACAAATACATCAACCGTTCAGAGTGTTTACAATGATCATATCATCCGCCACCTTTACACAATTAAGCATACGTATACTAACATTGTATTGAATAAGCCTCACTATGGAATCAACAGAAGCAGCAACATCCAATAAAATGCGCCTATTCCGCTCCATCCAAATATATATGGTATATCATAGCAAGCAAACTACAGGAAAACCATTGCGCCTTCCACGTCTTCCTGCGCATCAAATGGACACCATACCGCAACTCATAACAAAGGCTTCGGCCCCTTCGACACACCCTCATCCACTTCAAAACTTTTTGTAAGATGTGCTTAGAAATAGGGCAATGCTTAGATGTGTTGTAAGATGTCCAGTCAATGTTGAACTTCGATTCAAGCAGAAGGCCGACTGCAGATGAAGCTTTACGTCATCGATTTTTTGCTGATTCCAGGAAGCGGCAGCGGTAGGCTTGGTGTTGTTGCCGAGTAAAAGTTGAATATATGCTACAGAGCGGTTGTGGATCACATACTTGGAATATGAGTTCAATAATGTAGTTAAACATCATCGGAATGTCATTAAACTTCATTGGCATACATTCTTCAAAACTAATTGACATTATATGTGACTCTGTCGGTTAGGACTTAGGTGCAGTTATTCTATTACAAATATGTTAACTGTTGCCCCAAAAAAAAAAAAAAAAAAACTTGACAATAAAAAAAAAAAAAGAAAAAAAAAAGGTAATTTATTGGTAATGATAAGGTGGGGTCTTATTTTATAAGAATAAATAATGTGGTATTGTGATAAAATTAATGTATTAGTAAGGATAAAAATGTTATTTTATTTATTAAATGTAGTTATATATGAAAAATGAGGCTAATTGGATGAAATTAAAGTATAAAAAAAAGTGTGGCTTTTACGGTGAAAAAGAGAGAGTAAGGTGTAAGCTTATTAGTTTGTTACAATTTAAAAGTGTTTAGTAAGCGCATGCATTTACTTCTTTTATTAATGAATCATGGAGTATAATAAATTTTAAGCAAAATTACAAAAAAAAAAAAGTACTCCCTCCATTCCACATTGTTCTTCCCATTTGGTTTTGGAACAAAAATTAAGGAAGGTAGATTGTGTGGGTGAGATTAAAGTAGAAAAATAATAAAGTAAATTGTATGGATGAGATTGGTTAAAAGTTGACAAAAATAGAAATGGGAAGAAGATAGTGGAATTTCCTTTTTGGGAAAGTGGGAAGAAGATAGTGGAATGAAGGGAGTATCTTATAAAACCATTTTTTTTGCAAACAACTACCTTATATAATTTTTTTTGCAAATAATTACTCCCTCCTTTCAACTCCATTTGCATCCCTTGTACTTTTCACATTTACCGAGGCAAATGTCGGAACGAGAATCTATAGTTTCGCATTATTAAAAAAATGTAAAAAATTGATTTTCTTGTCGTATTCATTAAAACGTATAATTCAAGATTCCGCATGACTATGTTTGGTTCTATATATTGTAAAAAATTCCGTAACTTCTACACTTCAATGAATAATGGTAATTTTCTCTATGATGCTAATGGAGTTGAAGGGAGGGAGTACCTTTTAACGCCGTTTTTATTCATAATGGTATCACTTTGCCCGAAACCCTCATTTAACCCAAAAAACACGTTTCTTGAACGTTTTGCCACTTGTTATTTGACATTCCCAACACAATAGAGATGTTCAGTAAAGGTAAAATGAGTATTTTAAGTGTAAATTTCAAATACAACGAGTGAAAAAAAAAAATTCAAATTTGTCAAAATTTTGAATTTTTAGATCATTTTCAGGTGCCTTGGAAGTGATATGCATAACATTTGTAATATTTAGGTAGTGATCTGAATAAAAAAATGCGTTATAAGGTTGTTATTTGAAAAAAAAAAAAAAAAAAAATTATATAACGTAAAGTAGTTGTTTGCGAAAAATTGATTTTATAAGAAAGTTTTTTTTGGTAATTTTGCCTAAAAATTAAAGTATAAAAAAATTAGATAATGTTTATATTAATTTAAAACCTTAATTTGTTGATAATTAAATTAAAATTTAAATAAAAATGCTAAATAGATAAACATATAGTCCAACTCATCGAAAGTAAGCCCAATGGAGTGTCAGCTGCTGGCCCAAGCGCCAGTAGTCCATTTGATTTGTCAAGGCCTATTCTTAACTCCATCCCTACTTCTAATTTGAAAAGTGAAAAAGATTGTTATATATGAACATGCCGTTTTACATGTAAAATCTACACCAATACAAACAGAAAATATTTAAATATAATAATAACCGATCACTGAGAGGTTTCACAATAATCTTTTCAAGAAGCCGGCTCAGAATTTTTATTTTCAATGAAATGAGAGGTAAAGTCAATACAATAAGAGATGATACTCATATCAGGTACGAAATACTCTTTAAATAACTAAAAGACACGAAAGATTCGAATCAATCTAATTCATACTTTATTTTTATAATTAAACAACTTAAAAATGTGAAATTACATGGTGAATGAATTATGGCTAATAGCTGAACTTATATAATATCGCGATGAAAAAGTGTTAAAATTTAGAACACTATTATTTAAAAAAAAAAAAAAAAGAATAATTTCTGTTCGAATGATCTTCTTTCAACAGAAAGTATTCGTCATATTCATATATGAGGTTGAAAGAGCCCAAGTGAACCGTTAAAAAACCAATCAAATATAAGTCATCAATTATCATATTTTCCTCACCAACAAACAACTCCGTATTAGATTGTATGTGCCTTTTTTGTATTTTACTCCGTATTTCTTTTTCATTCATTACAAAATACTTCGTATCTTTTTTTTTTTTGTGCAACTGAAGTTTACTTTTTAAACTTTATCAGTATGAAATATTAGGAATTATCGGTTTTATACTCTCTAACACGTTCTCTTACTCGTGGAGGGGTGGTGAGATTCAAACATGTGACCTCTGGTCACAATGCTCATCAACCCAACTAATAGTTTAATTTAAACTGATAGTTAGAGACCAAAGTCGATTTTACATTCTCAAACAGATGATAATATTCTACTTCATTCGATTGCTAACGACAACACTAATGGGGATTGTGGAGATCATTAAGAATGGAAGGCGGTTTTTGAAAATATATTTGTATCGGATTCGGACAATGACATACAGAGTACTTGAAACTAATCCAATCTAAAATGACTTAATCCGAACTTGACCCGTTTGACTCGTTTGCCAGTTCTATAAATACACGTCTATTTCTACACCTCTACTCTACCAAAGCTTTCCCTCTAAAAGAAAAGTCTCCCACTCAAAATCCCGTAACGGTAAATAAAATGGCACCGTACTCTGGTAATATCATAATTACCGCTCTAATAATCTGCTGCATCGCAACACACACCTTATCATGGACCTTCACTGATCAAAATCCAATCACATTGTCATCCGACGGTCTACACAAAATCGAGTTGACCGTCGTCTCTGTTCTTGGCGACACGCCTCACGCCCTCTCCTTTGCTCGCTACATTCACCGGTCAATACCCAACATACTCGCTCCATCTCAGTCCATTGTTAATCGATGTTTGAAATACGCTTATATAAATACTACTCCATGTTAAATGATTTGAAAATTTGAATATATTTTTTTTTTCTCTAAAGGTATGGGAAGAAGTATGAAAGTGTAGGAGAAATGAAGATGAGATTTGAGATGTTTAAGGAAAGTTTAAGTTTGATCAGTTCTATTAATGATCAAGATTTGCCTTACAAACTTCAACTTAACAGTAAGATTATTAGTCCCTCCATTTAAATTCAAATTTTACATTTATTATATGTCAAGATGCATTTTATTACGATCAAATTTAATCTATAGTTATACAGTTTTATACGAAGTAGAATTATGATATTTTCTTCGTAATCATTAGAAAATGTTAAAATACTTCATATTGTTTAAATAAATACCTTTTATTTAGGGTCATTTGTGAGATAGTACCTTTTATTTTATTTTTTGTTTTCTAGTACCTTTTATTTTTCGATTTTGTTAAAAGACAAATAATCTAATCCTAGAAATAAAGTCAACTTTCCGGTTATTGACCTTTAATTTTCTTCATTTTGTTCTTTTTATTTGTTAAAGCATACCTTCAATTAGTTTACTTTGTTAACCGAAACTTAATTTGTTAAATTCCATAATTATCATTAAACTAACCTAATTTCACATTTCTTCTTCTTCTTCTTCTTCTTTCTTTAATTTAACCTCTTTCGCCATCTTTCAATTAAAGTCTTCCAAATTAGCCAACATCAATTAACTCTTTTATTACTTTCTTAAACTTCTTCTCATCTAAGATCTTTTCAATGACTACTTTTATTTGACAACTTTAATTTTGGGTTTAAAGAGTTGAAGGAAAAGATTTAATTTTGGGTGTGAAGAGTGAATTTAAAAGGAACAATTTTAGGTGGGTTATGTTTTTGGGAAATTAGAATTAGAATTATGTAGGTTTTAACAAATAGAGGCAAAATTTATTAGGTTTAAGTGTTAAACAAGAATTCTCACCGGAAAATTGACTTTTTTCCCCGGAAATTTGACTTTTTTCACCGGAATTCATAATTTGGTACTTTTTCACAAAATTGAAAAATAAAAGGTACTAGAAAACAAAAAATAAAATAAAAGGTATTATCTCACAAATGACCCTAAATAAAAGGTACTATCTGACAAAAAACCCTAATATAAAACAATAAAATAAAGTGTTAGTGCCGCTTAGGGCAAGACAACACGTATTTGTTTTTCATTAAATCTGAAAAAAGAAAAAAATCATCTTTTCATTAAGAAAGTGAAAGACCAATCTCCTAATGTTTAAAAAGTGACCACATTTAGGCTAATGGTGACTATTATCGAGTATATCGTGACCACTATTGAGATGTATAAAAGTAGTCACGATAGATTTAGGAAAAAAATGGTTACTATCAACCTAGATGTGGTTATCTTTTTTTTTTTTTTTTTTTGGGATAACGCGAACCCAGCCGCTACCTTAGTAAGACCGGGGTAAACCCCCGAGCGCATGATACCGCGAAACCATACACTGTAGGGTTGCCGCAGCCACCCTTTACTCCGCGACAGCTCGTGATTTTTCACTTTCTTAGAAAACGACATTCTTTCCTAAGGGTTACACTTTGTTTTTAGGACTTTTTAGAAAAAAAAAACCGTATAGATGAGACGTCAGTATCTCACCAGTGTGGGACTTGTTTTTAGGATCGCGCGTATTGTTGGGCTGTTAGTACTATGAGATTGTTTTGTAGTAGAACTTGCACTAAAGTGCTGTCATACTTTACAAAATGCACTTGAGTTTGTTGTTAGAAGCACTTTAAGGTTGTAGTCTTGTAGATGTCATCTAATAACATTGCTTGTTATGGTGTAAATCCGAAAGAGTTCGCTGATTTGACGTGGGAGGAGTTCCGTGGACACCACTTAGGCGCTGCACAAAACTGTTCTGCAACTCTTAAGGGTGCTCACAAGCTGTCTCATGTCCCTCCTCCTGTTCAGGTATATTTTATAAACCGAAATATTGTCCACCCTTTGTAATATGTACGAAGTATTCTCCGTCAATTTTAGCCTCGTGGTCAACTGATATCAACTCTGATGATTGATTTAGCCGAATGTTATCTTGGTATATTTACAGAAAGATTGGAGAGCAGAGGGTGTTGTCAGCCCCGTCAAAAATCAAGGTCACTGCGGATCCTGCTGGACGTTTAGGTCAGAATATTACGGAGTACATCGCTACACGTGCTTAAGTAATCACGACATACATTACATTGTCTGTACTGAATATACTCTCGTTTTTTTGTGCTTGCAGTACGACTGGCGCTCTGGAGGCAGCATATGCACAGGCATACGGGAAGAATATCTCGTTGTCTGAGCAACAACTGGTTGATTGTGCTGGTGATTTCAACAATTTCGGTTGTTATGGTGGTTTACCATCACATGCTTTCGAGTACATCAAGTACAATGGAGGTCTCGACACGGATCAGGCTTATCCGTACACAGGAAAGAACGGCGTGTGCAATTACTCTTCCCAGAACGTCGGTGTTAAAGTTGTTGACTCTGTTAACATCACTCTGGTACGTAATCTAATAAGTTTTCAAGAGTATATAAGTAGAAAAAAAATTCACGGACATTCCTACACTAACTGCAGGGAGCTGAAGAAGAACTCAAGGATGCCGTGGGACTTGTGCGTCCAGTAAGTGTTGCGTTTGAGGTGGCCGCCGGTTTCAGACTGTACAAGGAGGGAGTTTACACTAGCACAATTTGTGGCAACACTCCTATGGTGAGTCCTGGCAAAACAAGAAGGTTAATCTCGCACTATCAAAACGTTTTCTCAGATATTTCACTTATGAATTACTGTAGGACGTGAACCACGCTGTTCTTGTTGTTGGATATGGTGTGGAAAATGGAGTTGCGTACTGGCTTGTCAAGAACTCATGGGGAGAAGATTGGGGTGACCACGGATATTTCAAGATGGAAATGGGAAAGAACATGTGCGGTAAGTTTAAAAAGCTGAGTTGAATCAACGATCTTTGACGATAATTTATACCCTTCGACCACAAACCAGTGTGAAATTAAACCACTGCAGTTGATGTCGGCTGTAGTCTGTAGTATAAGCGTAAAATTGACTGCACATAATTTACTATTTGATGCAGGGATAGCTACTTGCGCGTCTTATCCCGTGATCGCTTGATGTTCTAGGAGAATATTCTATATTTCGACATCAAATTATGAGTAGTATGAAGCTGCCATGTCTACTGCTGCATGATACTGTAGAAGTTTGAGGACTAGTGTATAGTTGTAATAGTACACTGCTATGGATAATTGTAAAATTTTCATCATGTACTTGTTTTACATGAGAAGTTTGTTGAGGAATAAATAATACAAATACTAAATCTTCAGTGAGACCGTCTCACAATATACAGACAAAAAGGTTGTTGCTTTTATTTAATTTTGCTGAGTAACACTCTATTCAGATCCAATCGCATTTACACTTTTCAATACTATTCATGAATTTAGAGAATTTTTGACATTATAGACGATAAACAAGTGAAAATATAATCATGTGATGTTATTTTGACACAATATTAATATCCAATTTTTATACTTTTATAATGTATAACAATAGATATTATTGGTGCAAATTGTGTCTCAACGAATATGCCATGTCATCATGATACAATTGAATTTGAATGCTATACTGTTAAGAACGATAAACGGGACTTAGCCACACCCGCAACAGGGAGAATGTCCGCTTCATCAATCGCAGGAGGCTCCAACCCAAAACCAATTGACAATGGGTAGAGTAACTCATTTAGTTTATAAGATAGATAATTCTCTTATATTTTATCAATATGAGACCTTACATGTGGAAGAGACCTTATATATGGAAGTCCTTCGCATATACAAAAACAAAAATTAGTAGAAAAGTATTAATTCTACCCGTATTTTGACCTCACCTAATCCAACCCAAAACCAATGTAAACATGTATTTTTCAAACTCAAAATACACCCGATGTGTATTTACTCAAATCCGATATAGTCGATCCGGTTGACAGGTCTACGGCTAGCATGTAACCTCTACAGTAGTCCTTGTCGAGAAAGTTTATCGTCATAGAAACTGACGAATCAATTAAAAACAAAACAAAAAAAGAAAAAAAGAAAAAGAAAAAGACAGTAGATTGGAAAATGGAATCAGTTACACATTGCAACAAAGCGTAAACCACGTCACAACAAAGTGAAAAAAAAAACTCCGAAAATAAATCATTTTGACGAATGATTTTTCACCAAAAAACCCTTCATTTTCAATTTGATTCCTCAATTCAATTTCTTCAGCATCAATCATGGCGAATCCTCGGAATTCCTCTCCAACTACCTCCGCCGAAGAAAATCTGTACTTTTCTCTCTCTTATTTTTGTTTGATCATCGATTTTTTAACTTTTCGATTTTCATCTTCGATGTTCGCTTCATTTGTTTACTTGATTATTCATGATTTTTGATCTTAATCATGTCTTTATTTGATGCGGAATGTTGTTTGCATGCGTAGTTTGAGTTAATTTCGGTGTTATTTTCTTTGAAAGAGATTATGGAGTAGAATCTGAGGTGTTGTTTTTGATTTCTTTGTCAAAGTTCGCTTCATTTATTTACTTTATTATTCATGATTTTTGATTTGAATCATCTGTTTTAATGTGTTTATTTGATTTGATGCGGAATGCTGTTTGCATGCGTAATTTGAGTTGATTTCGGTGTTATTTTCGATGTATTTAGTTTTGATTGAAGGAGAATATGGAGTAGAAAACTGAGGTGCTGTGTGTTATGTGATTGATCAGAAGATTTTAGGTCAGTTGATTTGATCGCTTAGTTGAAAACGTAGGTTCGTCAACTCGTTGCTGCTCATAATTTTTGTGCTGAGAACTTAGGAAGGCAAATTTTGTGTTGCTGTGGCGACAGCGGTGTCCAATTTTGCAGTTTCTTACTAGAGAAATCGAAGGTAGTGGATGTGAAATTGTGAATGGTATTCGTTTCTGCAACGTCGTGACAAGTTGCATTGTGTATTGGATAGATTTGTCGAAAATTAGTCGTCCGAGCTCCTGATTGAGTTTTTAAGTTGACAATTTCTCTGATGAACACTGAATTTGAAGTTGCTTAATGAAGAAACGGAAGTTAATGGATGAGAGGAATGTTAAACTAGCTTTCATTGCTGTTATTTCTATGTCATTTTAAAGAGATGAGGTTTTCTCAATTTAATCAAATGAAATGGATGTCCGTTTCATATCCAACGGTCCATGTGTGTTAAAAGAACAATCTAATTGTTTTATTGAATAATTCTGCTCACCGCACTTTCAAATTTCCTTCACTGTTGAAAGAAACATTGGTGCCCTAAAATTGCGTACATTGCCACATAATGACATATGGACCATTAGATTAGGAAATGAACCTAATGGAGAGGATCTGTATCCAATTTAAGATGGGTCGTTTTTAGCTCCAATTATAGCTGTAGCCGATAAGGTGCAGTGAGAGATGTTAATTTAGTGGTCGATCAGAAATGACACTTAGCACATTAGCCTTTCTAAATACGGAGTTTTTGTATGCTAAATATCCATTAAGCTTAAGGGAAAACGTGGTAGCCTGTTAAAACTCTTCTTTGTGAGGTAACATTGGAAGTGGCGGCGCTGTATTGAGGTTTGAGATGAAAATTACGAGTCCAACAGCATCTAATCGGCAGAAACTGATATCTCCAAATATCTTTTGTTTGACAGTATTAGTGTTTTGTGTGCTGATTGAGTAATGATTATCTGTCAATACTGTCATGTTTCGTTGGCTGGGTTTATGCAAGCGTGATGCCACTCATGTGAGTTTTGTCCGTATCTATTCAGTGCACATGATAAATATGAAAACGTCATGCAATATATAGCATATGTAAATAGTTGAAAATTTGTCATAATTTTGTACCTTATCAATGTGAGTATCATCATGCCATCGACTCATCGTGACTATATCTCCTAAAACATCCTAGTTGTGGACAATGATGGGCAATTAGTGGCTTAGCACGGAATCACGGAGTTCTTTTCTACTTTTAGTCTATTTGGTTTTGGACCTTTTGGTTCTCCAACAGTGTATCTTAGAAAATTATTTTTTGTATTCTATCCTTCATAATATCTTGGTGCTTGGAATGCAAATCAATACACACTCCTTAATCATGGTTACCATCCGAGGATCACTTGACATGAAGGTTGTCTGTCTGCTTACTGTTTTATCATGCTTTGTTCGCACCTGAAGAATTTTTTGTTCTTTTCAATTGATGTCCTCGAAAGTCTAGATTAATTGACCCTTGTATTTTTGTTTGACCTTCTATTCTCTTTTTCTGCAAAGGTTTCTGGATATACTGAATGATGCTCCACTAGCAGCACATCGAAGGCCCACAAAGATATATGGGAGCATATTCTATTGCGTTTTATTGGCAAGTTATATTCTCTTATGTGAACTTCTCAAGTCTATGTAGAAGTAAAATCGTTGGCCACTTTAGTTCATTTGAAATTATTTTTACTGATACATTATATGGAAATTGAACTAAAGAGAAACTTGCTTGTCGGTTGATTTTAGTTTGAGTAGTACTCCGTAAGTATTTCCACTAGTATTTTACTCTGTTTCTTTCCTGGAAGTGAAGAACTAATATTTTGATCTGGTATGGACAATTTATAAATCTTCTTTAATGATAAAATGCGATTTGTCAAAAAAATTTCAAGATTCCCCGAGGAAATTCAAATTCTCTTCAGACAAGATACCTTGAAATGAATTTACTATCAGGATTACTTTGTTTTCTTCGTTTCAGATAAACAATGAATTTCTTTCTTATGATGTAGCTGGAGGGATATCATCTGTATAATCGCATGTTGTTATTTCTAGGTAGGTTATGCCACAGTTGGAATAGCAGCCCCGTGGATTTTTCACCCCCTTGAGCCTTGGATCTCACAGTTGCTTTGCAGCTGCAATGTTATCCTCTTAATAATCACAGGTTTATTCTAGTATATCTTTCTCTTATACATAGCCATGTTGCATGGGAGTTTGATCGTGTTTACTAGATACGTGTTAAATTTGGTCTAACCCCAATGTAGAGTACAACAGTATTTGGATCACTATATTAGAATACCCCAAATCAATGGCTTGCGGATACCTCCCATCCTACGGGATGACTTACCTGGCACATGTGGTTTGCAGGGTATTGCAAGTGCCCAGAGGGAACCAACCCCTCGTTACCAAAAAAAAAAAAAAAAAAAAAATGTTGAAAGTATGAAACCCTATATTAATCATGGCGGTCATGGTCTTACTCTTAAGAGAGATAATTTGCTTCTACATGAAACATTTACTAATTAGCGTTTTCTCCTCAGTTTAAAAAAAAAAAAAAAAAAAAATCCACCTTGAGAACAATATGCAGTGAGATGCTTGCACACGGTGCAAACTTGGCTAGGCACACTATTATGCTTTTTTTTTTTTTTTTTTTTTTTTTTTTTTTTTTTTAATCTTTCTAGATCTTTGATCATTTTGTATGTGCATTTGCCTTGCACCTCACGGACACCAGCATTTGTCGTATCGGTGCCCATAAACCAATATGCACTTCATACTGTTAGTAGCAATCTGTTGCTGAGTTTCATTAATTTTATCTCAAAAACTGGTTTATAGTATACATGAATAATTGTGTACGTTTGACCCACCAGTCCCCCATATGCGGGAGCCTTTGAGGGACTGGGTGAACTGGTTGTTACGATGTGCGTATTTCTTTCATTATATTCCCAAGCTATATGTTATTTTAGAGGATAATGTTTTGCCCGATTTCTCATTTTCCCAGGAGTCTTTCAACAGTATCTAGTCTACCAAGTACAGAAAATACGATTGCAGGTAACTTTTAGCTACACTGTTCTGATTCTATAGTCTACTTCAATGCCTAATGAGAATTTAATTTTACGTATAAGTTCAAACTTCAAAATAATTGGGAAAGAACATATTTATATTTCTGAGATGTATCCAGCTAAACTCTGATCACAATAAACAAATTTATATTTCTGAGAGACTATATTGACATGTGAACTGATGAAAAATGTGAAGGATATTAGTAACTTCAACTTTTTCTGAATGATTATGGGAATTTCAGTTTCGTCTACGATTATTGCATCTAAGTTATGTTAAGCAAATTTTCTTCTTTTTAGGGCTACTACATGTTCAGCCAGAGACTGAAACATATTGTTCGCCTACCTTTCAACACCATTTCTTATGGTATGTGAATATGCAGTTGCATAAAGCAACTGGATGGTTCCTCTTCTTTATCTATACTTAATCATCCTTTTCCATGGTGTATCGAATATATTTTATAGTATCACTTTAAAGCTAGACTAATCCACAAATCTGTGAAGAAGTTATTTGCTCTATGTGTATCGTGTAATGTAGTCAAAGGATGAAAATAATAATAATAATCCTGTAGCAGTGACTAAACTAGAGTATATTCCTTGCATTCATCATCTTGCAGCTTCAGTCAGAATGATTGCTAGTTAGCCTTCTATAGTTTCTATGAATCTATGATTCTCCTTGGTGGAATTTTTTTGTAGCTACTTGGTGACTGCCTTTATAATGATACTTCCTAGTTCCTAGTGCCTACTATTTTATGGACCTTAGGGCTCGCTTGGGATGAGAGTAACTAGTTCCTAGTGCCTACTGTTTTATGGACCTTAGGGCTCGCTTGGGATGAGAGTAACTATTACGGGGGTAATGGAGCTAAAATGAACTAGAAAATGGAGAGAGGGAATGGTAGCGGGTGATGAAATGGAGAAAAAAAGTGCAGATTTTGCTCCATTAGGGGGGGAATAATTACCCACCTCCCCCCCTAGGTAATGCATTACCCATTTACCCCCATATGGGGGTATTTATTCCTCCTCTACCACTTATTTCCACCATCTACATCCACCATTAGCCACCAATCTCCTTAAATTTCTTCTTATTTTGTTCCATTACCCCCGTAATGATTACTCCCATCCCAAGCAAGCCCTTAGAAGTAAAGTACTGTTTGGATTGATTGGCATCAGTGGCATCTTGTGTGAACAAGTTGTCCTGACAAAAGTATCTCTGATGTTGCCAAAAATTATCAAGGATGGATGAGCTGTAGCCGAATGATCCCTCTGCCATGCTATCATGATTAGCCTTGAGATGCTTTCTTCCTTTACTACGGTAGAATTTTATTGGCCAAGGGCAGATGATTTGTACTCCGTATTAGTTAGGGTTAATAGGTCACGAGGTCTGCTACGTAGTATCTGGTTTAATGAGTTGGTAAAGATTATGTTGCTTTATTTGGTGTTTTTTAATTTCTCTGTTTGGTTGGAATTGGGATTGTTGTGCTCTTATGCAGAAATTTCACTGTTGAACCATGTCTGACATTGGGTTTTTTTTAGGAACTGCTGGAATGCTGCTTTTAGTAGTTTGGGAACCAAAGATCAGCTTTCTATCTGCCTCTGCGTTACTCAGGTTTTTTAGAATTTCTCACATTTAACTTGCCTTGTGGGTTTAATTTTCTGTGCATTTATCAACTTTCAGTCCGTGGTTGTAACCATGGCATCCTCTCACTGGTTTTGTAGCTATATATGCAATGTGGAATATGGATATTATTTGTGGAATTTATTTTTATATTTACGTATAGTCATATAGTGTAATCATGCTGTTGTTTGTTCCATATCAATAAATAGCTTGATAAGATCACTGCTTTACATGTCATCTTTGCAGGATAGTGATGCTAGTCGAAGTAGTCATTGCTGGCACTTTTATGACTGCTTATATAGGTAATTTATATGAGAAATTCTGTATTTACTAATCAGTTGCTGATACAAAGATTGGGTTGAAAGTTTGAAACCACAATGTTTGATCACTTTTATACCTGTTTACATCATGATGCGTTGAATATTAACCAACTATCAGACTCATGTTGCATTGATACGAAATACTTGAGAATCAGCTCACATTTTTTTTTTTGGGTTTGGGTGTTTACTAACCTAGGATGTCACTTCCGCTGTCGTCGTTAATCTTTTAGGCAGATTATTTCAAAGTTGCAAAATTCTTCATATGAGTAATGCATTTAACTTTTAAGTTTAATCCAACTAGTAACTATCTCGTAGAGTCCTAGTTTGTAAACACCTTTAGTTGAGTACCCAGCGGCTGAACAAAGAACAATCAGTAGTAGTCATGTCATGTTTCGGGTTATGGAGTAGCAGTTTTTGTAAGAGTTGTAACCAGTCTAATTCTATATTAGTGTAATCGGTAACGGAGCAAATCTTCAAAGTTCTTGAATGATATGATAAATCAGGCTTGATAAATTGCTACTGCTGTGTACAATGGCTGCTCTTATGCTCTTCTATCTAACACTTTTCAGGCTATGTTCATCAATACAACTCGTTGGATTCTCAGCCAGATGTGTTGAAGTCGTTATATTCTCCACTTCAATCATCAAGTTCTCTTGAAGGTTTGAGGTAGGTGCCTTGGTTGGAAAAGATTCTACAAGACAGTGAATTTGTGCTATTGTTATTTACGTAATTAATCAGTAAAATTCCATGAAACAGGTATTATGATGGGCGGCTTGCTGATCAGCAGATGGCGCTACTTCAATATCAGCGGGAAAATATTCATTTTTTATGCGAAGAGGTAGCTGAACATATTATGCTAATAATTGACATTAATGATTACAGTTTCGATTCTGCCATAACAGAAGTTAGGGGTTAGTTTAGCTGCTTGGATTTACAGCCTACTGCCTAATCGTTGCTCATATATATTGTAATTTTTGAATTGATTTTGCACTAGTATTAGGCTGTTAGGTAAAATGTTTGACGTAGATCCATTTCTCATTATCCCTTGCTCCCCCAGGCGTAACATCTATACCTTAACCCCAGGATTGAGGTGAATTTCTTTTTTCGCTTCCTGAATAATTTGTACTGACATTATTAATAAACCTTTTTGTTAACTGCAGATTCTACGACTTCAAGAATGTTTGAGCAAATATGAAACGGCAAATGACGGGAACGCTCCTCAGGTAATGGCTTTAACACAATAACTCTGTACTCTGTAGTAAAGCAAATATGTATAATTTTGCCTCTTTGATAGCTGAAATATGGTATGCCCCTCGTGGCCTTGTTATCCACTTGTTCTGTGTAGCTTAACTGTATGGAGTAGTTTTTCCTTGTGCTTACGTCTCACAGAATTTTTATCCGGAAAGCGTTTGCGTATCTAAGTTTTCTGTCGCTTTTCCAGGTTGACCTTGCCCACCTGTTGGCAACTCGTGATCAAGAGTTACGTACACTTTCAGCTGAGGTACGCAGCAGCCTCTATCTGACGTAAAATTTTTATCCTGTTCAAAATAAGATTGAAAATCTAACTGCACTCACTAAACGCTTACAGCTGTAAGCACTCCTGTCGCATGGATAGACTCTTTAAATGACATGCTTATGTCTTACCTCAAGTCTCTATGTTCCGTTTGCGTTTTTCCTGTCTGTGACCATCCAGCATTACTCGTAGTCAAACAGCTACGCTGATGATATGTGGCATAATCGAGTTCATAGCATAACGTACATAGTCAAGAATAATGCACTCACATAAGATCATTATTAGGTGTTTTTTACTTTATATTCCCGTTTTTAAGATGTTCTGAACTTGTCAGTGATTATTTCTCTGTGTTCCCTATTTCGATCATTTTTTGTTTCCATTAATTAACTGCATGTTTTTTGCACTTATACATCTCGGTGATAGTGAAAAAATAAATAAATTGTTTGTTGGCGCTTTCATCATCTGAATCTAACTGGCACGTGTAATGCAGATGGATCAATTGCAATCTGAACTGCAGCTAGCTCGATCCTTAATTGCAGAGAAGGACGCTGATACTCAGCGCATTCGGATGACAAACAATCAGGTCTTCCCTCACTTCACTGTTGCATGGCCAGAAATATTTTGTGTGTCGAATGTCATCATTTCTGTTCAGCAATGCTTATTGTAGTGAATTTCTGCAAGTATCGAATGTCATATGCTCTCCACACATAAATGCATCCTTGGGGACATAAATTAGGCTGGTTCAATAAGAGATGAAGAAAAACAAAAGTTCGCGAAATATATGGTCATGTGGGACCTCACTTCACAAAGATCACAAAATCCACATGCACACAAAAAGAAAATAAATTAAATTCTTCAAATTTCAAAAATACCCTAAATACTTGCACATTTTCTAACATGGCAATTCAATGAAACAGTACATCGAGGAGAATGAGCGCCTAAGGGCGATTCTAGGGGAATGGAGTACGCGAGCCGCTAAGGTATTCAGTTTGCTTTTACTTTCAGGTTTCCAGAGGTGATATGTATCGACTATTCTACTTACTGTGATTTTGCTCCTATGACTTTGTATAACAGCTTGAACGTGCTCTTGAGAGCGAAAGGATGTCAAATCTCGAGTTACAGAAGAAAATACTGAGACTCAAACACCAATCAAGTGAACAAACTCAGCAAAGTCAATGATCTCGATTGCCACTAGATTATATATATCTTTGTAAATGCCAATTTTTTGGGGACCGACTTTTGTGTACAGACTAGTTAAGCCAAATTGTAAAAATGTAGTTGAGTACTCGTGCAAGATTCATTCATTCGCATTGCAGTTTTGTTGTTGACGGGATTGGTGAAACTAAGACCAAAATGCAGTAAAATGTAGTCGAGTTATATTCCATTAACTCGGCGTATTGGTTTGGAGTCCACAATATTAGAGAGAATTTAAGACAAAAATATTGCAAAAAAAACAATAATTGAACTGGCAGAACTTTGCAAAGACTCGGTTTTATGCCCTTCACTTCATGCATCACAAAACGATTTACTGGATACGGTGCTATAAATTGTGATCGAGTCAGTTCTCTGCAAAAGCAACTCAATCCATCTCACGTCAGCTAATCTCTTCCTTTATTTGCCCGTCAGCCGAAAAAGAACAGATGACCCTGGAGTTATCAACAGACGAGAAGCACCACCAAATGACAGACAAAAGACATCACAAAGATGAGATCCGTAATGATTTGGCTCGTCAATTTCTATTTGCAAACCGAAAACTTAAAAACACAAGTTTTTATTAAAAATAAAGAACAAACTTCGATAAATATCAGCACAAGTGTAATGACAAATCTCTGTTTTTTTTTTATATAGTTGGCAACACACGCCAAAAAAAGGGTACTCTGTATCTCGTAATAACAACGGAAGTGACAGACCGAATCAAGTAACAATAGGACCATCCAGTGAAACATTCAAGCCGACAAAGACGGCACCCTCTTAATTTCAAGAAGTCGAAAAAGAAGGGCAAAATAGACAAAAATGCGCCATGCACATTCTTCTTTGGCAATCTTTCCTCCATAGGTTACATAATGATGCTTCCTAACGACTCAAAAGTATGGAGTTACAGCGGTGTTACAAAATTTGTTTCGTTGAGAAAGAGGCAGCCAAACACGATGTTGAAGAAATCACCGCCTTTTAGAATGCCTCCTTTGCCACATATGGCATCCCAGTCATATTTGCATGCCCTTGAACAGTCTGGGCAATACGTCACCTGTTAACAACCAAAAACTCTCGTCACAATTTTTGTTAGAAGAACATCAAATTTTCAACTACGTGCTTAATGTTTTCATTAGTACACATATAATGACACCTTCGTAAACCATGAATAATACTGAAATGTAAAATGAAATGACGGGTATTTGATAAGGAGAGGTTTCATTATTGTTATAAAGCCAACACAATTTATTGATGCCGTCGTACGGCGTACCTCTAGTAGCTTAGGACACAACGAAGCGTCAAGCATGACATCTATGCCATAAATAGCTCTGGAGTTCGGATTGTGCATCTCTGGATGGACTGCGATTGCTGCCTCAAACACAGATTTAATCATGTTTCGAACCTTTTCGTGTATATCTCGCCAATTCACTGCAAAAGCAAAATTCGGCTGAATAATGCAAAAAAAAAAAGCTGTGAAAATGGGGAATGTAACAAAGCCAAAGCTACGACAGCACAGACCTTGGTGTTCCTGCTCGAACTCTTTCACAAACTCCGGTGTTGCCATATTATTCAGTGTTCCGCGGTAGTTCTATAAAGGCGATGATAGAAGTCAATAATCCAATCACAATCGAAGAAAACGATAAGAGAAGCAAGATCGGAGTGATAGTTCTATCGAACAGACGATTTTCAGTCTCGATATGTGTTAGAAAAAACGAACTACATCATTGATGAAAGCTAGACTATTATACGATATCAAATGAGCCCTTATATGCATCCGAAGGAACTGAGTGAAAAGAAAAGAGCTAATAAAACGGACAAAAGACGACCACGGCTTGAGGAACATACCATAACAGTGAAATGAGTTTCATACTCGTACAAACTTCGTTTGTCAAGAGAATATGAATTATTCGCCAGTCTCACCTGAAAATAAGTCAGAAGGTAAGACGGTGTGTCGGTGTCTAATAGCTTACTGTGACTGTGTAGTACACAACATTATGAAGCATACCCAGAAGACGTCACAAAGAAAGATCTCCAAAGGGTTCATACTGCGAACAAGCACAATATATCGGATATCAAATTTCCTCCCTCTGAACAAAGCAGGGTGCTCAATATACTTCTGACATATTTTTGGACCGGTCTCCATGAGACGAACTACAGCGGATAAATTACTGGTGATAGTTGTATCTATGGTCCGTGCCATGTTCCAAGGTTTTAGTATCCATAGATTATCAAGCCCGTCTCTCTCGCGTACATAGAAATCTCCAATAAGCTCCGACAAATGCCTTTCTAAATCGTAAGTCGGCTGCAGCCACTCAGGAGTACCGTGTGCCTGTCGGAAGAAAAAAGACTTCATCATGCCAGGTGCATAAGTGTACAATTTTTTTGAGATTGTAGGTAGAAACCGCTTTATAGCATCGCAGGGCTTGAACAGACAGGAAAAAAAGCGACTAAAACAAAATCCACTTTGTTTGGATACAAGCTGAAGAGGGAGAGGAAACGGGGTGGGAGGGGACCGTACACCTAGAAAACAGAATTTCTGGCCGAGTCAATCCGAGGATCATTTTTGTGATGGTTATTATCACCAATTTTAAGGATAAGATTAAGTGTACGGCAGTATACATTCGGGTCAGGTCAAATAGGGTTGGATACTAGTCATTTTCGGGTCCTTCAATTGTCAAGTCGGGCGTCAATTTTGGGCCCTTACTTCAGATCTCTCGGGGTTATACGGGTCTCAGATCCTCGATTGATGAAGCTCATTCAGATGCAAAGAAGAATGGATTTCTCCACTCCGTTTCCTTCCCCTCTCGTTCTTCCATCCTCGATTAACGTGAAGTAGAGAAATCTTAACCTCTTGAATAGTGTCCGCCAAATGATGTTTCATTACAAGACAAGCTTCATAAGGAAATTGGTTGATGTATTGGTCGTCTCTGATACCAACAGCCTTTCTAGATTCCTCATCCACCTGCATGCTAGTCCATATAATATCGGCTTCCTTTGGCTCACTTGCTGCAAGTTTCATCAATTTGGTCTTAGAAAACAACGGAGTATTAGCGTGAAATATATAATATTACAGTAATAAAAAAAATTCATGCAGAGGCAAACAGCCGCAGCAGATCGTCAGGAGTCTTACGATTGCAGCTTGAGCTCATCCATTCAAGAATGCTGCAGCAGCAGCAGCTATTATTGAACTCAACACAAAATTATACGGAGTATTAAAAATCGGAGGCTTAAGCATAGCCAGATAACCTGGTATACTTAAAAAAAAATAAAGTTCTCGAAACATCACAATCAACGATATGACTGTAATCAGAGAGTTCATGGCTATTGATATAGCAAAAGATAACAATATAGGTATTTGTATATAAAGATCGAGACGAGAAACAAGGCGCTGCACTTACTGATCGCGAATTCAGGGCGAGACAGAAACTCTTGTACATGGGGTATATCTGTATAAACACGTATAGGCTTCTGACCACTGAGCAGACTAGAAAGCTTTTTTGATTCCATCGAAGGAGAAGTAAAATGCTTTGACTGTAACCTCTGCAGACGTTTCTCATATGCCTGACCAATATAATGCATGTGGTAAATAACTTGAAAGTTGAAACTTCCCCCAAAGTAACCAGAACACTGATCCAAATGAGATACGCACTTTGATAAAGTAATTTTTTGGAGTATGAAACCAAGCTGTCAATCTAGCTGACCGTTGTTTATCCTCTCCTATACCAAACAGGAAGTCACGAGTGCACTCGTCTCCTTTCCGCACATCTTGAGTTGGCCACAAGATAGTGAAACTGAATGTTCGAAGCAAAATTAGGAGATGTAAGTATAGAAGAGATCCACCAACAATTTGTGACGCCAGAAAATTAAAGCCTAGAAAGCTACGATCAAATACAATAATAAAACTATAGATAATCTCAGTGATAGAACAAGCTTACCTGATTGCAGATGAAAGATTTCCGTCACGCATGTACAAAAAAGGTGCTACCCGAAAATTTGGCTCATCACTATGTCGCAAAGCAGAACCAAGTTCATCCATCACATACCTATACATAATTGCCAGAGACGAACAATGTCACTGTCTATGACACTCGTGAGGGCATGTCAAAACAGTATCGTGTTTCAGTGTGCTATGCTACATAATATTTCTCAAAAGACACTGGCAGATTAGTGGCTAATTCAGATATCATTTCTAAAAAAAATAGCAGCAGAGAGTTTATTTTTTCATCAAATTAGCTGATAATTAAAACCCCTACTGTGAACAATGGTTAACAAACGAAAATTAACGACATTGCATACCCTCAAAGAAATAAAAAAGATCATCGACAGGGGGAAAGTAGCTACCAGACAGATGTTTCATCAATCTTTTCCTCATCCGCAAGTCTGTACGTCATCAGATATAACCACATAGCATTAAGAACACGATCTGCAAGTGAATCTGCAGGACTCCATTCAGGAAGTCGGGGTTCAAGAACTGAATCAACCACATGCTTCTCGGTCTCTAATATCTTTGATACTTTGACGCCATTCAGTAAGAAGAGGTTCGGAAGGGATTGAATAATCTCCAGTGCACTTTCACCGAGGGGGCCAGGAATATCAACCTGCAAATTAAAAAAAAAATTATTCCCGATTTTTAATGATTAAACAGAAATTCAGCAGACTACTTAAGACTGATATTACCTCTAGAGAGCTCAGAGAGGGAAATCCCTTCAAAATTTCTAGTAGCTCATGGTAAGAATTTTCCTCTAATGGGTTTCCTCGAAGATTTAAAGACGTAACATGAGGAAATTTCATAGGAGAAAATGCCTGAACACGAAGCCAAAAAAACATCAATATGTGAATATTAGCCGTCGTAACGCAAGATCACCGACAATAGCCAATACTCAGCCATTGTAGTGACTCGTACCACATGGAAATCACAAGAGACGAAAAGTTAAAGAACAAATTTACAACCTTTTGGCTCAAATTGTGAATGACTCTATCTGAAAGGTCCAGAGAAGTCACAGTCGAGAATTGATGGTCTCCACCATCTCCAGGGTTTTCCTTGGAATATATTTCCCCGCAAAATCCTAGTGCCCAATCACCATACTTACGTGTAAAATGTGAATTGAAGATCTCAAGTTTCGGAAATGCTTGAAGAATGGTTTCTTCTACCTCGCTTGAGCTAGACAAACAAAAACTCAAATCAGCTCAAAATAGCATCAAAAGGAAAAGGGATTTCCGAAAACTCAATGACTAAGAGTACATACAACTAATGCTCGAGCTCACCAATTCTCTAAACAAGGGTTATCAGTTAGCCAAAGGGCACGTAAGTGTTTCAGTTTTGAAACTTCTTCCAAAACCGTATCCAAGTTCCTAAGCTTGTTTCCAAGAAGACTAAGAGCAACTAAATTCTGAAAACGGGTGAAGAATATATGAGGATAAACATCAAAGATCGTCAATCATCAGATATTGAGCAGCAAAGTAAGAACAATGTTGCAAATTCAGTGAATCGTAAGGAGTATATGATTGATAGAACAAACCGGACATCTAGTAGGTAAAGATAACGCTAAAAGCTTGTCATCGTCTATGTTAAGCTCCTCAAGTTCTAACCACTTAACGCCACCATTACCAGACTCCTTTGCTTTGCAAATTTCGCTTTCAAGTATATCTTCCACAGACAATTGTGCATCATTGTCACTTATGTCGCCATTGTTGCCTTCATCATAATGTTCCTCTTGGTCAATATCAACACACATCAATGAGGCCATTCTCTCGGTCAAGCCTGGAACTTTCTCAAGCTGCAATTACACAGAAGCTTGAAATGAATAACCAGCTTCAACAGACTTAATCTTTATCAGATAATATAGTAAAGTTTATAAAGTCATCTGAAATTTTCTGAAATTTCCCAAGGTATACTAAATTTTAGTGTTTTATCTGGTATTGTTTGCAAGACAGCTTCTTTCAGTGTTAACTTCATTTTCACAAACCTATATTCGCAAACTGATGCACGCAGCTTTACTGTCGTAACAGTGATACACTCAGTGAAACATCGACGATTTGTTGTTATCCCTGTCTTAATTTTTCTTAACATATCAAACGACCCAGAGAACTTAACAAAACTTCATACAAATTCCCAAAAATCTTCAGCCAAAATACTACTTAACCTTAGAAAATGTAAGGAAACTTCGAAAACTTCAAACTTTAGACAACGTAAGATGGTCAGATGTTCAATCACAGCCTTACTACTTTGTAACACAAGATACACTCAATAATACACCAAAGTAACAGCAACCCATTTACACTTCTTAAAACATCGACGATTTGTTCGCTTTTTCTTAAGATATCAAACATTCAGCAAACTTCAGAAAACTAAACGAAACTTCAACGACGTCAGAAAAACTTCAAACTTGATACAACTTTCACAAGATAACACTCACTAAAACACAAAATTAAAAGCAACCCATTTACAATCACCTCAACAACATCACACAAAAACTTCAAAACACATCAAAAACAAAAACAAAAACAAACATAAAAACTAAAATCAACAAAGTACATGAAGAGGAGCATCAGAAAGACGGAAAGTCCAAGCATGATCAACAAGAAAAACATCAGAATTCCTCCCCATAAACTCATCCGTCAAAACTAAACGACGTTGTCGACCGCCTTCGCAAGGATCAATACGAAAGAAGTCTCCGCCATCGAAGGTTTCAGAAGAGAGTTTTCGGTACAAAGCAGGGTAAAGTGAGTGTGGTAGACCAGTTGCAGTGAGTAGAATTCCATGGGCATTGATGAAGTCTTCGTAACTGAGATTACCCGCCATTTTTGTGGGTGAATTGCTGAAATCTGAGGGTTTTCGGCGCAGTTTTTGGGGGTGAAATGTTGAAACTTGAAAGTTGAGGAATATTTTTTTTTTTTTTTTTTTCTGGAATGTTCGTAGTTCGTACATCATATATATAGTGTTCGCATTTTTGTTTTGGAGGCCAGGTGTGGTGTTGGATTGGTCGATTAGTTTAAAGACCCGTGGTACGGTTTTACGATAAATTAACGTGAATTCGATTGTAGTTAAAGAGATATAAAAGCATAAAAATTGACTTACTAAAGTTATAAGCGAAGTCTTTGCGTAAAGCGGATTTCTGGCGTCTGTGGCGTTAACATGAGTAAAATGTGATTATTTTAACGTTTAAAATGACCACTTTAACACTAATGTGACCACTTTAAAACTTCATAAAATGGTCACTTTAAACGTTAAAATAGTCACTTTAAACCTTAAAGTAGACACATTTTAGTTGCAAATATCCCGTCGCACGCGTAAGACGGTTTTATGTTAGCATTTGTGAATTATTAGTATAATTGATACACACATTTAGAAATGGTTACAATAATATATTATCGTTATTATAGCTAAAAATGATACTCCCTCCATTCAAGTCCAAAGGCTACATTTGCCTTTTTGACACTATTCATATGTGTCGGTAATCTTTGAAATTCCCGACAATCTATAAGTGAAAATATAACCGTGTGTGATCTTGTTTGATTCGTCTTTACGAGTGAAAATTATAGATATTTCCGTTCCGACATTCGCCTCGACAAATGTGATAAAGCAAATGTAGCATTTGGACTTGAATGGAGGGAGTACTAAAAAAAACAATATAATCACAAAAAAAAAAAAAAAAAAAAAAAAATCGGTGTGGTCAGTCCCTGACCCAAAGAATTTTCGGTATTTCGAGCACAATAACAATATCCAATTTTTAACAATGTGTGCCTAGTGACATACTCAATTTCATTTTATGTTCATAGATTCTTAAAAATGGCTATACAAAATAATTTTCGGAACGCTAATTGGGGTATACTAAACCAGATTTTAAGATATACATGAGACGCAACCGTAACAAGTTTATACAATCGGTTGTATAACTTTTGTAATGACACTAATATGGAGAGACAATGTAATGAAGGGGAAAAATATTTTATTCATCCACACAGAAAATGAGTTACAACTATCAAATTTATAGGACTAGAAAAGTTGTACCTAACCTCTTTATTAGGGACTCTAATAGACACACAATAATGACTCAACAAACTATAATTAAGGGCTCATAAATCATCTAGTTGTAACCAACAACAATTAGTTGAGAATTAAAAGTTTGAATCAATTAGAATCAATTCTCAACACTCCCCCTTGATTCAAACTCGCCGACTCCTAACTTGGACACAAAGAATTGATGCTTGGCTAGCGGAAGCGACTTCGTAAAGATATCTGCCACTTGGTCATTTGTGCCACAAAACTTCAGCATGACTTTACCATCAGCTACTAGCTTGCGAATGAAGTGATGTTGAACGTCTATGTGCTTAGTTCGACCATGAAATGCCGGATTCTTCGCCATTGCGATTATGACCTATTATCACAATAGATCACGGTAGCTTTCTCTTCCGATAAGTAAATCACCAAGTAATTTCTGGAGCCACAAAGCTTGTTTAGCGGTACCGGTCACGCAACATACTCAGCTTCTGAGGATGACAAGGCTACTGTATCCTGTTTTTTTGAACTCCAAGTCACAGCTCCGGAACCCAGGCTGAAAATATTACCGGATGTACTTTTACGATCATCCAAACATCCAGCCCAATCACTATCTCAGAATCCGACTGCAGTTAAAGTCTGCAACCTTAGAATACCAAACTCCATACTTTGTCGTTCCAGCAACATAACGAAGTATTCTCCTTGCTGCACCAAGGTGTTGCTTTGTGGGATTATGCATATATCGAGACACAACACTAACCGGAAAAGCGATATCAGGCCTAGTGTGTGTAAGATAGTTTAAACCTCCCACAATACTCCTGTAAAGCCTACCATCAGCAGGCTTAGTGCCATCGTCACGCTGTAATTTTTCGTTTACATTCATGGGAGTAACAGCTATTTCACAACCAGACATGTGAAACTTCTTTAGCAGATCAGTAGCATACTTCTCTTGACTCACAAATACGCCATCCTCACTTTGTTTCACCTCAAGTCCCAAAAAATACTTCAACAGACCCAAATCCGTCATTTCAAATTCATTCAACATGCTCGCCTTAAAATCATTAATAATGGACTCCGATGAACCCATATAAATCATGTCATCAACATAGAGACAAACTATCAGAAAATTGTTACCTTCCGTCTTCACGTAGAGCGTTGGCTCGATCTCACTTCTAGTAAAACCCTTTTGTTGGAAGAAGGTATCGATTCTACTATACCACGCACGTGGAGCCCGCTTTAGCCCATAAAGAGCTCTCTTTAACTCAGCACTTTGTCTTCACAACCCGGTAATAATAAAGCCTTCGGGTTGGCGACATAAACCTCCTCTTCTAGTTCACCATTTAGAAAGCGGACTTCACATCGAATTGATACACGTGCTTTAATTGAGCAAAGAAAAGCGAGAAATACTCTCACCGTTTTAAAGCGAGCCACTGGTGAGAATGTCTCGTCATAATCCACTCCATACTCTTGTGAATATCCCTTGACGACAAGTCTTGCTTTGTGCTTTTGAATACTCCCGTCAGAGTTATACTTAGTCCGGAATACCCACTTGAGCCCAATCACATTTTTGTCTTTAGGAAGATCAACTAACTGCCAAGTGTGATTCTTTTCGATAGCTGAAATTTCTTCTTTCATTGCACTCTGCCAATTTTCCCCTTGTGCAGCCTCCTCATACGTAACAGGATCACTCACATATAATGCGAAGTTACATGTCCTGTAAATATCTTCGAGTGAGCGATAATGCTTTGGAGATGATTCACTTGAGGTGCTCAAAGGTGAGTCTGGTGGAGATGAAGTGGACTGACTAGTGGACTGATTTGCTGAGATATTGTTACTACCGTCTTCAATTGATCCATTGTTTTCGACCTGCACTGGACTCTCTTGTTCTGGTTCAAAGCCTACAATATGTGGTGTTGTAGCTACTGTCGAATCATCATTACACTGCCATTTTCCAGCTTCATCAAATTTGACATCTCGACTTATAATCACTTTACCACTTGCAGGGTTATATAACTTATATGCCTTGGACTCAACAGAATAGCCAACAAATATGCACTTCTCGGACTTACTATCAAGTTTATGACGTAAATGAGATGGGACCAAAGCATAAGCTACACACCCGAATACTCTTAAGTGACTTACCCGAGGTTTCTTACCCCTCCATGCTTCAAATGGTGTCTGATTTTGAGCATTTCTCGTAGGGAAATGTTCAATAGATATCTGAAGAAGCAATGACTTGTCCCCAAAAACGGTCATGTAACTCTTTTGCTTTCAACATGCTTCTGGCCATCTCGACTATAGTCCTGTTTTTGCGCTCAGCAATCCCATTTTGTTGTGGCGTATATGGTGCCGTAAGCTCCCTGCGTATACCATGCTCATCACAAAATTCATTAAACTCTTTTGACACGAACTCACCGCCACGATCTGTTCGCAAGGTTTTTATGCGTCTGCCACTTTGATTCTCCACTAAGGCTTTGAATTTTTTGAAGTTCTCAAATGCATCAGATTTAAACTTCAAAAAATAAACCCAACACATACGAGTGTAATCATCTATAAATAACAGAAAATACCGACTACCACCAATGGACTCCGTTCTCATCGGACCACACAAGTCACTATGCACAAGATCAAGAAAGTTAGAAGCTCTCCATGACTTTCCACTCGGAAAAGGAACTCGACATTGTTTGCCATAAATACATCCTTCGCATAACACATGTTTGCCAATATTTGGCAAACCCACAACCATTTCCTTCTGACTTAAAAGTTTTAAACCGTTCACGTTCAAATGCCCATAACGTAAGTGCCACAAGCTAGTTTCTGTATCACCTTTAGCTACAAGTGCTCTGCCAACATCATTTGTCACATCTAGGGGAAACATTCTATTTTGTGTCATTTGAATAACAATAATGTTCTCCTTCGATTTTTTATCAACAATGGCACATGTATTATCCTCAAACAGAATTGAGTAACCACTAGACATTAACTGACCGACACTTAACAAATTGTGGGCTAAACTAGGCACATATTGCACATCATGTATAAGTTTGACCTCACTATGAACGGTTTTAATAGCTACTGTACCTTTTCCTTCAACATGGACTTGCTTGTCATCACCGAGCCGTACCTCGCCTTTTTTTGACTCATCAATGTTCTTGAAAAGAGACCTCGACCCACACATATGATTGGAGCATCCGCTATCGACAAACCATACACTGTCAGCAACAATAGCACCACTTGAATGAGCCATAAACAACTTACTCTCCTCTTCCGTCTTTTCGGTGAAATTAGCCTTTTGTTCATCCTTTTGTTTACTCCAACAATCAGCTTCTTTGTGTCCATATTTCTTGCAATGATGACTGATTGATGAAGTAGCGATTAATGCAAAAACAGCCAATTGGAAAGCTATAGTCATACTTATAATCCTCCAAGCTACCAACAAACAAACTATACCATTTGATCCCTTTATCAGTCATTGTAAAAAAAGGTATCGTGGAGGGATTTTATACTGTGGGAATCCATTTTAATATTTATCACATTAATGTTCAGTGGAACGTGCAATAAATTTTTTAATTATTAATTAGTCGTCGAGACATATATATATGTATAATAAATAATAAATAATATAATAATCATAGACAAAAAAATGGATGGCCCTATCAATTTCCATACACCTAATCTTTGTCCTCGTTATGGTATCAAAACCCATACGACCATGTTACATTCGGGAGAATAAGAATAAAATTTAAAGGGAATTCGGTTGGAGAGATGGCTGAGTGGTTGATAGCTCCGGTCTTGAAAACCGGCATGGTTTTTTTCAAAACTATCGAGGGTTCGAATCCCTCTCTCTCCTTTTGATCGTTCAATATCATTTTTTCTAACTCATGCCCTATCGTGCATGTTATCCCATTTTTAAATTGATTTATTCTGCAGCATCAAATGCTAGTCACAATAATGATTTCAACAAAGCCAATTTAATCATTTTTAAAGCCGAAGTTAACAAAGGAACTACCATGAAAAAATTAAAACCTCAAGCCCGGGGACGTAGTTATCTGATAAAAAGACCTACTTGTCACATAACTATTATATTAAAAGATATAACCTACTATGGAAATATAGAAGAATTTATACGAAATTCTTGTAAAACTCATCAAGACTACATCTTGCGCAGAGTAAAATATTTGGACTACGTGTCTTTTTTTTAAAGTAAGTCTAATGGGGAAATATGGGACAAAAAATAAATCCACTTGGTTTCAGACTTGGTACCACCCAAAGTCATTATTCTATAGCTGTCATATCCATTTTACTAAGTTATTCAGTAATTCCTTTTGGTTATCACCTTGTTCTAGCCGATCTCAGTATTGGGGTTTTTCTATGGATCGCTATTTCAAGTATTGCTCCAATTGGACTTCTTATGTCAGGATATGGATCAAATAATAAATATTCCTTTTTAGGTGGTCTACGTTGCTTTCAATCAATTAGTTATGAAATACCATTAACTCTATGTGTGTTATCAATATCTCTACGTGTGATTCGTTAAGGCATAAGTTTTCGGTTATAAGAAAAGTTTGAATTTCTAAGAAACATATTAAGTGGATATCTTCATTTTTTTATTTTTTTATTCACGAATAAGTTTTAAAAATGAAACCGGATAGTTAGATGAGTGAAAAAGCGACTTATAAATTCGCAGTAAAAAAATCTCATTTCCTCTGTACAAGGATTAAGCACAAATAAAAATAAGCGAGTACAATCTGTTTACTCCCAAATTTTAAATTAATTAGTAATTATAACTTAAAGCGGGTTGAAAATAAAAATTTTATGGAGATTTTACTAGATATATAAAATATATATAAAATTAAAAATATATAACATATATAAAAACCATATTACGATATAGATTGAATAAAAAGAGTGGATAATTAGGAACACCAAAGTACGCAAAGGATTCGTAATAGAAATTTTGAAAGTTCTCCAAGTTTATATAAACGAAATACTAATTGAGGCTTAAAATTGGTAGAAATTATCAAGTAGTACTCCCTAAATTCCAATCCAGAGTATGCTCCTATCCACCCAACAAGAATAACTATCGAGAGCAGTAATCCTTTAAAAATTCCCAAATAACTATTTTACGCCTTTGAACACGCATCGAACCTTTTATTATGTCTCGAAAATCGATTTGTTGTGAATAACGGATCAAAGCAACTTCTTCGCTTGATCGATTTATATTTATTCGTATCTCTATTATTAATAGCACTATTCTCTTCATTATCGATAAAAATAACTACACGCTTAGCTTTCCTTGAGCGAATTTGATAATTTGTAGGTCCATCGTCGTCATTTTGTCTTTCTTCTTTGCTGAAATAATCAATTAATGTGTATGACCAACATGGAACTTTTTTATTTATTTTTTGTATCCAGTTTTTTATTAATTTCTTATTTTTTTTTAGTCCTATGATTGCATCAACTAAGAGTTTTAAAAATGTTTCTTGATCTTCTGGAAGTAAAGAAATACCTTTCAGATTGAATGTTGATTCCCCAGAAAATGGACTCATTAAAGGCATGAAATGGCTAATTTCTTTTGATATTGATTTTTTATTAAATGTATCTTTTTTCTGTTCAAATTCGTGGAAATTAAGGGGCGTTTCCAGATATATTACTCAAAAGAATCGACATAATACACCTAGTCGGTTAGAATTTAGAAAATTCTGCCCCTATTGTTACAACCATACAATTCATGGAGAGATAAAGAAATAAAATAGATCGAACCGAACGTCGGGCTATCATCCTTTCAATTCAATGAAGGGTCCAAAACAAAAAAATTATAATATATTATTTACTATACTTTTTTTTTTATTTTTTTATAATTGATAAAAAAAAAAAAAAAAAAGAGAAATAAACAAACCAAATCCTATTTCGGCTGGACCTAAAAAAATTAGAATTAAAATTAAGAAGTAGGATTTTGGGTAGAAGGCAGGCATGTACAGAATGAAAACTTCATTCTCGATTCTACGAGAATTTTTATGAAAGCCTTTCATTTGCTTCTCTTTGATGGAAGTTTTATTTTTCCAGAATGTATCCTAATTTTTGGCCTAATTCTTCTTCTGATGATCGATTCAACCTCTGATCAAAAAGATATACCTTGGTTATATTTCATCTCTTCAACAAGTTTAGTAATGAGCATAATACAATTTGTTGTTCCGATGGAGAGAAGAACCTATGATTAGCTTTTCGGGAAATTTCCAAACGAACAATTTCAACGAAATCTTTCAATTTCTTATTTTACTATGTTCAACTCTATGTATTCCTCTATCCGTAGAGTACATTGAATGTACAGAAATGGCTCTCACAGAGTTTCTGTTATTCGTATTAACAGCTACTCTAGGAGGAATGCCCTTTTTGATGCATAAATGGAAATTTTACTTTATACCTAGCAGAGTGCGGGGAAGGGTCCTTGAAAAGCCATAAGATAACGCCAAAATCCTTATAAAAAGGTTTGACTAAATAGTCAAATTTTACGTAGAAATAAATGCGTTCAAGAAACACTCTATAAGATGTTGATCGTAAATGAGAGGATTGGTTGCAAAGAAAAACGAAAATGGATTCGTATTCACATATATGGAAATTATATAAGAACAATAATAATCTTTGATTTCTTTTTAGAAAAATAGAAATGGATTTTTTTAAAATAAAAAGACTATTCCAATTACGATACTCATAAAGAAAGAATCGTAATAAATGCAAAGACGAAGCATCTTTCACCCAGTACCGAAGTGTTTGAACCAAGATTTCTAGCTGGGCAGGGTAAGGTATTAATATATCTAAGACATAATTTAAATGTAAGAATTTGTCTTCTAAAAAAGGAAATATTGTATGAATTGATCGCAAATTCTGAGATTTAACTATTTTTTGTCTCTCTACAGAAGCTATTAATAGTAGGGAAAATGGAATTTCCAGAATGACTGCAAATGCTTCTGATATCATTTGCGAATAAAAATTGTGTTTGTGCCCCAAAAAGTCATTTTGGTTAAAATTATTAGTCGAAAGAATCAAAGGATTCTCTTGATACATTCCACTAATTAAACGTTTCACAATTAGTAAACTAAATTTCCTATCGACGGAAGTTTCCAACAAAATGTATTTTGTTAAACCATGGCCATATGCAAACGAAAAAAAGGCTCATCTTCGAAGTATTTTTCCCTTCCAATATTTTTCTATTGGAGCTTCACTCATTCCTTTTATCGAGCACAACGACGCAAATCGAGCTTTAATGAGTTCTAATATGCAACGTCAAGCAGTTCCGCTTTCTAAGTCCGAGAAATGCATTGTTGGAACCGGGTTGGAACGTCAGCGCCCTAGATTCGGGGTTCTCGCTATAGTCGAACATGAGGGAAAGATTATTTATAACAATCTTGATAAGATCATTTTATCGGGTAATGGGGATACTCAAAGCATTCCATTAATTCTGCACCAACGGTCCAACAAAAATACTTGTATGCACCAAAACCCCGGATTCCGCGGTAAATGCATTAAAAAGGGACAAATTTTAGCAGATGGTGCCGCTACAATGGGGAGAACTAGCTTTGGGAAAAAACGTATTAGTGGCTTATATGCCGTGGGAAGGTTACAATTTTGAAGATGCGGTACTCATTAGTGTGCGTCTTGTTTATGAAGATATTTATACTTCTTTTCACATACGGAAATATGAAATTCAGACTTATGTGACAAGTCAAGGCCCCGAAAGGGTCACAAGTGAAATACCGCATTTAGAAGCCCATTTACTTCGCAATTTAGAAAAAAATGGAATTGTGGGGTTGGGATCATGGGTAGAAACAGGTGATATTTTGGTAGGGAAATTAACACCCCAGTTAGCAAAAGAATCTTCGTATGCCCCTGAAGATAGATTATTACGAGCCATAATCAGGATCCTGATGCATATAGATACAAATGGTTCAATGGGAGCAAAAATTTCCAGGAACATTTACGTATTAATCAATATTCGATTGATTGGTCTGAGGTTATCGACAAAAAAGATTTGTCTAAGTCACTTCGTTTCTTTTTGTCCAAGTTGCTTCTCTTTGGGTCTAACGCACTTCCTTTTTTCTTTGTGAGTTTCGGGAATATCCCCATTCATAGGTCCGAGATCCACATTTCTGAATTGAAAGGTCCGAATGATCAACTCTACAATCCGTTGTTAGAATCAATAGGTCTTCAAATCGTTCATTTGAAAAAATTAAAAGCCTTCTTATTGAATGATCATGATACTTTCCAAAAATCGAAATTATTGATCAATGGAGGAACAATATCACCATTTTTGTTCAAGTTCAATACGATACCAAAGTGGATGATTGACTCATTCCATACTCGAAATAATGGCAGGAAATCCTTTGGTAACACGGATTCCTATTTCTCAATGATATCCCACGATCAAATCTATAACCCCAGGCTTGCCTAAATACCCAACAGATTCATCTGTATCATTTGAGCACTTATCTTTGTGAAATCTGTGAAAAAGATATAATTTTTTTATTCTAATCATTAGCCAAAAGAGTCAAACTCTAGCCAATCTTACACTTTAGACACTTTATAAAATAAACAGAAAAGAAAAACGTTTTTTCTTATTAATTAGAAAATTAGAATTAATTATGCTCTGGGACGAAAGGATTCGAACCTCCGAATAGCGGGACCAAAACCCGATGCCTTACCACTTGGCCACGCCCCACTTCGATCTCGATTCGACACTAATAAACACTAATATTGTTGTTGATTATTCGTCAATTCCAGACCATCACTATTTCTTAGATTCATGGATCCAATTCAATTCAGTGGGATCTTTCATTCACATTTTTTTCCACCAAGAACGTTTTATAAAACTCTTTGACCTCCGAATTTGGAGTATCCTACTTTCACGCAATTCACAGGGTTCAACAAGCAATCGATATTTCACGATCAAGGGTGTACTACTCTTTGTAGTAGTGGTCCTTCTATATCGTATTAACAATCGAAATAGGGTCGAAAGAAAAAATCTCCATTTGATAGGGCTTCTTCCTATACCTATGAATTCCATTGGACCCAGAAATGATACATTGGAAAAATCCAAAAAGGAATATTTGCAAAAAAAAAAGGATCCTTTCTTAAATGGATCCTATCGTGGAATAATAAAAAAATGCTTTTCGCCCTCTATTAGAAATGAAACTGCAGTCCAAAATTGGATAGATGGAATTTTTATAAATAAGATTCATAGTATTCTTCGTAATGATTATAATTTCCACGAATTGATCTAATACAGGTAATAATCTATATGGGATTCCCAAAGTTATTAATAGAAAATCGACCCCGAGGAATCGAAGACCTACAAATAAATGTACAAAAAGAATTAAATTGTGTGAGCCGAAAACTCAATATTGCTATTTCACGAATTTCAAAACCTTATGGGCACCCTAATATTCTTGCTGAATTTTTAGCCGGCCAACTAAGGAATAGAGTCTCATTTAGAAAAGCAATGAAAAAAGCTATCGAATTAACTGAGCAAGCTGATACAAAAGGAATTCATTTTGACGCCCTTCGTCACCGCGTCCACGACCTCTGCCTCCACTACGACCACGGCCACGAAATCCGCCTCTCCAATTACCTCGACCACCAAAGCCAGAATTTTCTGTCTTTCCCTTCTGATGGAAAGGCTCCCCCTTAACCTGAAAAACTTTCTCTTCCAATTTCTCACCGGACCTATTTAGCCTATCCTCATGAGCCAACAATGAACTCATTAACTCATCAAATGTATAAGTTGAAAGGTCCTTCGACTCCTCGATGGCAGCTACAATATGATCAAATTTTGAACTCAAAGTTCTCAAAACCTTACTCACAATCATGCTATCATCAACAGTTTCACCGTACGTTCGCATACTGTTAACGATTTCAGACACTCTAGACATAAAATTTTGCACCGATTCATCTTTTTGCATAGCCAACAATTCAAAATTACGACGAAGTGTTTGCAACTTAACCTGAATTACCTTCTTATCACCCATATACACCTGCTTCAAGATACTCCATGCTTCCTTCGACGTTTTCGCTGCAGCAATTCGAGGATAGACGGTATCATCAAGGGCCAATTGAATGTAGAGCAGAGCTTTCGCATCCTTTTTTCGATTATCGCGAAGCTGCGTATCAGGTTCCGCGGCCTGATTGTCTTGGGGTTCTGCATACCCATTCTCGACTAAGTCCCACAACTCTTGAGACTTGAACAAAGTTTGCATCTTTTGACTCCAAAATTGATAATTTTGGCCCTTGAAATTGGGTATAAGGGGCTGTGAGCCACTACCATTTGTTCCTGCGTAAATTTTTTTGCTTTTGGAATATGTGTTGTCTCTCCTTTACTTCACCTTACTTTCCCAATTTAATTTTTTTGCTTTTGGATCGTAACCTGGTATATATTGCTCTTGTACCAAATGTAATGACACTAATATGGAGAGACAATGTAATGAAGGGGAAAAATATTTTATTCATCCACACAGAAAATGAGTTACAACTATCAAATTTATAGAACTAGAAAAGTTGTACCTAACCTCTTTATTAGGGACTCTAATAGACACACAATAATGACTCAACAAACTATAATTAAGGGCTCATAAATCATCTAGTTGTAACCAACAACAATTAGTTGAGAATTAAAAGTTTGAATCAATTAGAATCAATTCTCAACAACTTTTTCCTCCTTGGATGATGGATTTCGGGATCTATGTCGAAGATCGACTCTCACGTCACTGGCATCTTGTACTGGATGGTCGAGGCTAGCTACCGCTGCCTGTGGATGCCTGAACAAAGATGCCAAATAAATACATTCAACAAGTTATATGACAATTGATAGCAGGGCTAGAAATTAAGTACGACAAGCGAAAATATTACTGTCGAGAAAGTGAATGGGGAACATTATACTTTTCAGACTTTAACCTTAAGGCGTAAACTATATACTGAAGTTAACGCCAAACTCGAGTTCCTGTCTAAATTATTCGATTACAACAACCATGATAAAGTGGTGACAAAACCATACCGTGACATTGAAGGTTGAGTATGAGCATAACCATGAGAGCGTAACACCCAGAGATCTGTCACGGGATACAAAACGCAAAACTTGTCACGCCTGAAAATATAAACTTTAAAAGATAAAGCAGTTCAGCAAGGTGCATAGGAGCAAATTTAAGCGGCGTCTTTATGCTTTTAACATGTGTACGGGAGATTCAAGATAAACAATTCCGACAAACGCACTGCGACAGTAATTCTAACTCAGTATGCTGAAGCAAGTATAAACAGACAGTAAGTTTTTAAAGGTACGTATGCAAGTGAGTGATAGTGTAACGAGTATTATACCTCCTGCAAAGCACGCCTACAATCAACACCAACAATTTGAGCGAGAAACTCTTCACTTGTTTAACCAAAAACCAAATTATGAGACCAAGTAGCGTATCTGTTCATGCTAAGGAGCTTAATCACAGGACATAACATAAGAATTGGATATCGATTATGACAACAAAAGAGACGCTACAAAAGACGAAATAACAAAAGTCTGCTTAAAAGCGGTAATTAATCATAGAGGATACTGATGAGGTAACGCTCCCACCAATCAAGCATATAAAGTCCAACAGTAACATTGTACTGAAATATCTTGCGTTCTAACCAGTTCATCGTCTCTTCAAAGAAAAATCCTGCATTAAAAAAACCCGACAATCAAGTTACATTATAGATCGTTCCTACACGAGACCATCAAAACTATAAACAATGTGTTTAAAGCAGGAGACAAATCGGTATGAGCAGTCTACAGTATACACTACGTTAGGCAAATAAGGTTAGACATTGCTGAACTTTTCCGAAACTGAACTGAACTAAACTGATTTGAATTTTAAGTACAAATAAACAAGGCCTACGTAAACTACAACCTAGTTTGTGATAGTAACCACCATTAACGGCGTTACGAAAAGGGTTTAATCACTTGCAACCTAGTATGGTAATTATAGTATTAAACCTCGATAACGGTCACAATAGCAGTCTAGCCTAAGCTAAATTTGCTATAAAATACAGTCGTGTTATGGTGTCGCGCCATAATTATAGATATAATTGAACAAACGAACGAAAAATTAAAGCTTTGCTTTATGATCAACAAATTTGAATTAATCAACACAGAATTAGCAATACAACAAAGAATTCACAACAATGTCGTCATGGAGAACAAACAAACCTTGTTTAGAAGAATGAAATTTAAAAGGAATTGCAAAAGTTTTTGAGAGAGTAAATCGAAAAAGTAATTAAATCAAGAACAAATCATGGAAAAGTGAATCAGAGATGATTAAAAGGGTCAAAATATTTGTACTATGAATATGAATATTCAAACACAAATTGAAACACACTTCTACTAGAACTAGGAATAGTTGTTTAGAATAGTCGAGGAAATAGGACTACCAATGCTTCTGTGCGGTTCCAGTTCAAGTCAAATTTTAAGTAAGTTTTTTTCGGATTTTCTATCATGTGCATGAGGTGTACATGGTAAGAAGTTCAAAAACGAAATATATTAAGAGATTTTTGTATTAAAAATCAAAATATTGTAATAGAAAATTTTTTTAATGAAAAAATTTAGAGAATATTTTCTCATGCTTTACTTTATTATCATCTGCATCCAGTGCACATGATAAAAAAAAAAACAAAAACAAAAACAAAAAAAAAACCCTTTTTTTTCCAACCAAAATTTAAGTAATTTGATGTGATTATAATTTAAGTAAATAGATTGAACGATTTTCTTGCACTCCCCAGGGTGTTGGGAACTTGATGCACTGATGGTACGTTGAAGGTACAGCTCTCATCTCGTGGATCCAGGGCTGCCAAGGATTACATTGTAAGATGACTGGCAATCAATAACCAAATATTTTACCTGCTTGTTGATGCCCCCTGCGAAGGTTGTAATGGTGATCTCTCCCAAAGAATGCGTTGTCTCGCCACTAAAACCCAGTAGAGGACCCCGCTTCTTGATCAGGTCCTTCTCACTGAATCCCATGTCCTTTAACGAGTGCAGCATGATCAGGTTGACTGAGCTTCCAGTATCTATCAGGATCCTCTTCACCAGGCAGTTCCCTATGGACAGGGTGATGATCAGAGCGTCATGATGTTCCTCTGGAGCGTTTCATGCGTCCTCTTCATCAAACGTCACGGTAGGCAGGTTGTGATGGTTCACCCTGGTTGAGGATGCTGGCCTCTCCCCCTTACTGCTCTTGGCTCGCCTCTTAGCCGCTGAGTAAGTCAGTCCACACAGCTCCGAACCTCTCGTTATCACGTTCACGATCTTTGTGTATAGCGGAGGGGGAGACGGAAGGACCTGATCTGCGGACCCTACCTTGCTGGACCTGGAATCTCTCGGTAGGATGTGGTCGAGATGTCCTTTGTCCTGGAGATACTTCAGTTCTCTCCTCAGGGCTATGCAATCCTCGATGTTGTGCCCGATGTCATCATGGAATGCACACCTCCTGCTAGGGTCCTTCTCGCTGGAGTCCCCGTTGGCAGGGCTCTTTCGAGGCCATCTGGCTTTGTCTCCGAGTTCTTGCAAATATTTAAGCAAACCTTCAGTACTAGTAGTGAATTTGTACTCACTTACCTTAGGCGGGAGATTCTGGTTACTCCTCTAGTCCATCATCCCTGAAACCTTGTTGACTGAAGGTCTCTCATACGGTCTGGATCTCTCGTTCCTACGGTCGGTGATGGTCTTCCTGGAGGTGCTGTCATGGGTCCTCTTTTTGGATGCTGCATCCTCCTCGATCTTGATTTCTGCCATTGCCTTTGCTTGCGCATCCTCGAACGTCAGGTACGGGTACTTCGTCAGGTCCCTGTAAAGGTCTAAGTCCTCCTGGAGCCCCTGGCGAAAGGCTTCTACAGCGGTTGCAACGTAACAGCGGGGGATTGAGATCTTTTCCTTGTTGAAGCGATTGAGGAAGTCTCTTGCTCGCTTTTCGCCGCACCAGCGGTATAGTCGCCGGTCCGCTTCTGCAACTTCTTGCCGGGCGAATCGGCCGATCAAGGCGTTGACCAGTCCCGCGAATGAGGTGATGGACCGATTTGGGAGGCTGACGAACCATTCCAGGGCGGCTCCTGTGAGGGTGGAGCCAAAGCACTTGGACATGCAAGCTTCCTTCAGGGACCCGGTGGCCGTGACCACCATCATCTTCTGTTTTTACTGGTTCACATGGTCCTGTGGATCTGAGGTCCCGTCATACAGCGTCATGGTGGGAGGACTGAAGCCCTTTGGAACATTGGTATGGGAGATGCTGTCCACGAAAGGCGAATCAGCATAGTTGTCTGCTGCTGCTCTCTCCATTGGCCTGCGAATCCCTGGGATCTTGGCGATCATGCTCCTGAGCTCCTACAGCTGCTATTCCACGGCGTTATTGACCCCTATGCTGGACTCTCGCGTCGTGAAGAGGGGCATTCCGCGAACAGCGGCGCTGCGTTCACGACTGATCCAAAAACTGCTCTTTCCAGGCTTTGCTCTGGCGTACCTGTCAAGAGAGGGGTGTTAGTTCCGAACAAGCTGCTGGATACGAGGTTACCTGAGCTTGGCTGCTGGCTGCCAAGGCTAAGGGAGGTGTCGACGGTGGTGCCTCCGGGGTCCTGGTACGCTGAGGGCGCTTGGGTCACTCCTCCTAGATCCAGCTGGGTAACCAGCTCCTGCGGGATTCTCCTACTGGGGCCTGCACCTTCATGGCTGGCTCCTGAGAACGCTGCTCCGATGTCCCAGTGTTGGACCTTGAACTCCAGGGCTTGCACCCTTCTGTTGGTTTACTCGCTTCCCTTGCGCACTTGATCTATAACCCTGAACAGCGATTCGATACTCCTCATGAGAGTATGGAGTGGGTCTTGCGGTTGAGCGCTGGACCGTCCCAAGGAGTCTCCCGTGGACTCTGGCAGCCATCCTGGGGGCATCCCAAATCCTCCGTTGCTTGCTGGCAGCGGTCCTCCGAACGCTGAAGAGGGTGACCTAGGGACTCCTGCGGATGGTGCCACCAGCGTAGGGGATCTCGTGACACGCCCTAGCTGGGTAGCGACTGTAACAACCCGGGTTTTCAAAATAAAATGAAATAAGATAAACTATGATTTAAAAAGGTTTTTGGAAAGATAAAGGTTTAAAAACTGAAATCACGGTGGCGGAAACACCGTAGCCCGGATTATTACTCAAACAACTACTAATACCAAACAAAAAGAAAAGAGTAGGCCTTAAGGCCTAGCAAAAACATGGGGAATAAATACCCCTTACAACCCAAATAAAACAACGTCCAAGTCCAAACGAGAGTCTAAAACAAATCCAAAATACAAATCCAAATAGTCCAACAAAACACATCTCTTCTAAGGTATAGCATGGTCATATCCTCGCGTTTCCTCACTCGAATCCCGTCACGCGCATACCTATAAAAAGAGAAACAACATCCACAATCGGTGGGAGTAACTAGGTGCTCCTCACCATATTTTAACATAACGAATGCAACAACAACAATGCAACAGCCCACCTGCCTACGGCCTAATCCAAAGTACAAATACATGATCAACAAGACAAGCAACGACAAAACAACAATACAACACAAACAACAAATACACTAAGACAACCAAATGTTGTGACCCAATCCATCTCGCCTCAAGTCGATCCTTCCTCCAACCAATTGCAAGAGTAGCGGAGAACGGGTGGAGCAACAAGAACCACCGGGTGAAGCAACAAGAATCACCCAAACCCTATGGCGAACAAAGAACAAGAAGTTCCTCAATAATCACAAGTCTAAATTTGGCCAAATTCCACCGAGCAACAAGAACGGTGACGACATAAATACAACCATAGTCTCTAACCCTTCTGGTTGAGAACCCATAGTCGCTCTAACTAAGCAACAAGAATAGCCGAGGGGATTATGGGCGGTATCCGTCCATCCTAGGACGTTGTATCTCCTCACACATGTGCCAGAACAGTACCCATGTGCAAACTTAACCCAAGCATAACCTGTAACTTGTCTCCATCACTCCAACACAACCACACAACCACAACAAACATACTCATGCATACACAAGCATCATCACAAGCATACTCAACCATACATACGGAGTGCATTATGATTACAAAACATTACAAGTCATATATTCAATTATCATGCTCATAACTCATTATTTAGTGATCAAACAACGCATAGACCGACTCATTTTAGCATAGTTAACATTATGAGACATGCCAAGACTCAAACAAGCGACAAACCAAGACTCCACACACATACTTACACACGGCCAACCCTCACAACTCACGGCCAACACACATACCACACGGCCAACACATCACAATCACGATTTCATGCATCAAACTCAATTATCATGTGACCAATAATCGATTTAGGTGATTAGTTCATTAAACCATGCATTCATATACTTTAAACTCAATCAAAACCATCTTAACTCATACTCATCATTAGGTGGATCATGCATACATCAAGATTAATCATAATCAAGCCAAAACAAGGAAGAAAAAACAAGAGAAACCAAGTCAAGGGCCACGGCCCTCAACCCAATCTCACGGCATCATCATCACCACAATACCAAATCAATTTTTATGACTCCACAAACATGATTAGCAATGAATTATGATAGTTATGCATATAATGATGATAATATGAATGATAACATGACAACCCTAGTATGAGGCCAATGAAACTAGCATGAAATCATGATCAAAACATCAACCATTAACAACACCATAATGAAAACAACAACAACAACACAAGCAAGGCCTCATACATGCTAAAACATGACTAGATCACACCTAGTTACCTTTGTAGAGCCTCAAACTCGTGCTACTCTTCCTCCTCTTCAACAAGGATGGTATCTCCTTCTTCAAACCCTTCTTCTCCTTTGATATCCAAGCCAAACAAGCAAATAATGAATACACACAACAACATAACACATAAAATAATAAGAAATCAGAAATAAAAAGAGAGAATAATAAGATCATACACCTAGGAAAAAGGCTAGGAAAGACTTAGGATGAATAAGGTGAAAGCTTGCAAGAGAATCAATGGAGTTTGAATGTATTTTGGAGAGATATTTTGAGGGATGAATGAAGGATGAATGTGGATGGGAAAGAGGAATGAGAGATTAAGGAGTGAAATCAGAATTATCATATGCCAAGATTAGGAGATAATAAGATAATTACTTATCTTGCTCATAAAGCCATCTAAACCCTAACCTCAACCCGTGCAAAGGGGATTTTGGTTCGGTCCAAAGTGGGCCGGTCCAAACTAGCTTCTGAAAAGTTGGCAGATGCAACGGCGTCGAAAAAATACGCAGTTTAGCCTTTTGAATCGCCTGAATCGGAGTTCGTAAGAGGAAATTACACCGTCTTAAGCTAAATTACTCCGTTTCTTTAAGTTCTGACAACAATGTAGCTCTCGAGCTAAAAATAGAAAGTCGCTCGATTAGGAAACTTACTAATTATGGAAAGTGAACAAAAAAAATGACTTAGAAAAAGTCGGGGTGTTACAGCGACTGCGGTGGTTGGAACCACTCGAGTTGAGGATGGTAGGGCAGTTGAGGATCCTAAGGTTGATTTAGGATCTGGTGTGGTCTGTGGGGACTAGCGGTCATCTTTTGTAGTCGAGTTGAGTCTGGCTACAAAAGATCCTCAACTTTAGGATCTGGTGTGGTCTTGGTAAATGAGGGTCGTGAGAGTACTTTACCTGCTGATTGGGTTGTTAGGTACGGGAAAGAGTTTTATCTTTCTCTGATGGGTGCTGAGTGAGGGAAAATATCTGTATACATCCCATTTAATCATCCAGGATTATAATGGAATTCATACTATATGATTAATAGTCATAAAAGAAATTGTATAATTAAACAAGAGATTAGAAAAACAACCTTTAGTCCTTGCTTTAATGGCCTAAGATTGAATATCAAAAGTATGATATCTCCTAATTGTTGCACCCAAGATTATTCAAGATATGCCTTGATTTTTGCTAGAAAACCTTTTAGAGAGAAAACTGCTTTTCTTAATTTAGTGTATTGTGAATTATGATGAGTGAATTCGAGAATCAAGTTGAGTCAAAAACTCTCTTATATACTCCAAATTCACAGCCCCCTTATTATATTTGGGGAGAAAAATTTTCTTTCCAAAATATAATACCTAGTTGACCAAGGAATCAAGGTGTATCTTGACTCTTTCCTCTTGGTTTCCTTTAACTTTATAATATAATATAATATTACTAGTGTCATAATTATGACCCACTATAATATATCATTAAATTATAAATATCCATATATTTATAATTTGCTAATTAATTATAACAGTTTATGTCTAATTAGCTTATATTATATTCAACAATTAAATATAACATTTTATATTCAATTTACGAATTACATTTAATTCGTCTCAGCTAATATTATTTAATCCTTATTAAATGGCCGTATCATTATCACACTGACTAACATTTTAGTCAAAAACACCGACTAACCTTTTAGTCAATTAGTAAGGCATCAATATGATTATTTTCTCAAATAATCACATTTCTTAAACACATCCTTTAGGTGTGACTTTTAGGGACCAGTTGATCACCGCCATCTGTATGACAATAACGTCAAACTTATTTAGCAAGCCAACCGTTATCGATAAACGTTAATCAACTGATTACAATACAAAATGTACCATGTGAACCTATAGAGGTTTATTTATGTTATTGCACTAACTGTGGAGGACACTAACTCCAACACTGAGGTTCGCTTGAGAGGAATTACTGGATACATTAAGTCTTATTTAGACGGCGTTGTTGGTGACGTTTATCTAGCTGATCGATTTGTGGTGGTTGAGAATGGCAAAGTAATTCCGTCTGTTTTTGGAGACAAAACGTACGCCTTAGTCCTCTTACCTAAGGAAGTGCCAGACGTTGCTGCGGATGATTGCTCTAAATTAGAATGTCAACTGATTACCTTCCTCTTGAAGGTTGATTACTATTTTATTTATTTTGTTCCTTTTTTGTTTTTGTTTTAAATGTTGCATGTTTAGGGTTTCAACTGTGCCAAATCTTGTCTTATTTTCTTTATAAGTTAATTTTTTTTTTTGCTTTCTAATGCTAATCGATAATGGCTATCATTTTCAGCATTGCCTCGACAAAGCCGATTTGGATTTTCTCAAGTGGGAAGTCGAAGGTGACGTGAAAGCTGACCTGAGTGGCGTTCGTACTGTAAGTAACTTGAACTTGCTAAAATATGTTCTTTTTGGGTTGATTTTATCAGTTTGTTTCGTCCTCTTATTGATTGATGGTTTATGGTTGTTTGGTCGTCTTTTTTTCCAGCTTGTGCTACAACAATTACTCACTTGTGCCACAAAATATGTCACTGAAATTATAATATGTGGTATAATTTTGCTTTGCCACGAAAAAAATCCATTGTAATTGCCACAAGAACAATTTATGCCACGAATGAAAAAATTATGTGGCAAATAATCACTTGTGCCACAGAAATAGTTAAATTCGTGGCAAAAATTGCTATTTAGCCACAAACTAAGCCACGCATGTGGCAACAACATCTATTTATGCCACAAGAGCAAAAATTATGTGGCAAATAATCACTTGAGCCACATAAAAATCATGGCAAAACATCTATATTGTCAATTTCTATTTTTGTCAATTTTCAACTAATCTTATCCATCCAATCTACTATATCATCTTTCTACTTTAATCTCACCCACACAATTCACTCACTTTACTTTAATCTCATCCAATCTACTCTGTCACCCGTAATGCCTCTCAAACGGGTGATATTAAGTCGTATTTAGACGGCCTTGTTGGTGATGTGTATCTTGCCGATCGTTTCGTGGTTGTTGAGAATGGTAGCGTAATTACATTTGTTTTTGGAGGCAAAACCTACGCGATAGTACTCTTACCTAAGGAACTGCCTGATGTTGTTGCTGTTGATTGCTGTAAATCAGAATGTGATCTGATTAAGTTCCTCTTGAAGGTTGATTATTATTTTATTTTATTTTGTTCTTTTTTTTTTTTTTTCTGTTTTAAAGGTTGTTGCATCTTAAGATTTGAACTGTGTTTTTTGGCAGACTGCTGGGATGAAGAAGCATTGGAACAATGTCGCCAATGCCCAAGTTTTTGAAGTGCGAAAATTTGCTCTTGTGCAGCAGCAACAAGTTCGGAGGGTGATTGATGGGGTCAAGAACGTGTCACTCCTCACAGTGACAAAGGTTTGGTTTTATCGTCTTATTTAAAATACAATCTTGTTTTATTTTTTTCACAAGTTAAAGTTAATTTTTTTTTTCTTTCTAATGCTAATTGACTGTCATTTTCAGCATTGCCTCAACGAAGCGGATTTGGAATATCTCAAGTTTGATGTCGGTGGTGACGTTAAAACTGACTTGAGTGTTGTTACTTCTGTAAGTAACTTCCAACTTGCTGAAATTTGTTCTGTTTTGGGTTATTTATCAGTTTGTTTTTTTTAGTTTGTTTTGTGTTCTAATTAATTGTTTGTTTCCAGCTTGAAGATGTTCAGATGCTGGTGGAGAATGTCGTGCCTGGTGATTTCTACACGAAGGAGGAGCGACTTCTAGTTTACTTGGGCAGGGTCGTGAGAGATAGCGTTGTACGCAACACGGTGGTTGGTGATTGCGTCTTACTCTTTGTCGTCAAGTTGGATTGAAGCTTGTTTGAGTACCTAGTCTTCTTTAATTCAGCGCTTATCTTAATTATTTACTTTGTGTTTGAGTACCTAGACTTTTCATAGACAACTAAGTATGAGAAAAATAATGTGATCACTAAAATAGGAGAGAAAGTTATTAGGGAAATGATTTTTCATAGACAACACGGTGGTTGGTGATTGCGTCTTACTCTTTGTCGTCAAGTTGGATTGAAGCTTGTTTGAGTACCTAGTCTTCTTTAATTCAGCGCTCATCTTAATTATTTACTTTGTATTTGAGTACCTAGACTTTTCATAGACAACTATTTATGAGAAAAATATTGTGATCACTAAAATAGGAGAGAAAGTTATTAGGGAAATGCCTTCAGAAAATTTAATATTATATGCAAGGAATTATCTTTTTATCAGGTAACACTACAACATTTTGTCACTTGCGCCACGGCAAAATTCGTGGCGCAAGTACTAAATTTCCGTGGCTATGACACTTTGCCACGGAAATTTAATCGTGGCGCAAGTAAGACTACACCTAGAACAATAAGGGATGGAAGGATTACCAAAAGAATTGATTAGGATGAGAATTAGGGCAAAATGTGAGAACTTGAGAGAGATTGAGGATGAATTGAATGAGGTTTTTAGTGGAGTTTTGAAGAAAGAGAAGAGAAGATTATAATATGAGGAGAGTTTTCTGATGTTTTGAATGTGAGTTAGGGTTAGGAAGGCTATTATATAGTAAGGATTTAATATAAAAAGAATCACGAGCAAATACGGAAGACTGCTGACGAAACGAAGCCCGAACCGGGCGGTTTAGTGACTGAACCGGCCGGTTCCCACCCTGAACCGGTCGGTTTACCTTGGAACCGGTCGGTTCTGAGGTTCCGAGCTCCACTTCCTGACCATAAATCTTCGACCCCTACCTAATTCTTCATCCTAACTTAGTTTTTCATACTTCTACCCCTCCAAACTCCTCCCTAAACACCCATACACGTACTAACTCACCCCACACTCATCCACACACCCGACAACCACTTCGAACCATGCAACCTCGACTCGAAAACACCAAAAGTAAGGTAAGGAAACGACTTCCTCAAGCTAAAAGTGAGAAAATCGCTTGAAATAAAATATGAACTTAAACGAAATGAATTATTTAATTAAGGGAAAAAGTCGGGGTGTTACATTCTCACCACCTAAAAAGAAGTTTCGTCCTCGAAACTTGAGAACAAAATGACACCCAAAGCAAGTGAGAAAAGTCTACCCCCTACGTTTTCTATTCTATGGACGACTAACTCCACTCACCTCAACAACGAAAGGATAGCTCTCCTAGCCTATGCCGACTCCACCAAGCATCCCATACCCCAAGATAGCACCAAGCTCGAATAGCTAAAGCGCACACGGAAAGGAGCTAGAACGGATTTCCCAAAAGAAGTAGGGACATCCTCGAATATGAGTGAACGTGGAACTGTTTCTCCCGTGGAAAGAGAAATAAGAGTGTCTATGGAAATAGAAGGAGTAATTTGGGTTTTATCGATCAATGAAGGAAAAATGAATGACACTGAGGTACCCGTATAAAAAGGACAAAAAAAAAGTAGGTACGGAGTTAGCAAGATGTATACCGGTGACAACATCAGGATGACGTTCGGCTTCAGCCCGACTCATGACGAAGATGCGACCCATCTTAGAAGGAGGGTTAGCCTTCGTAGCAACAGTAGAAGGAACAATAGCTGAAGAAGAACCAGCAGCAATAGCAAGCTTCGCGGCCTTAGGGCACTCAGAGGACTTGTGCCCCGGCTCGTTACACGTGAAGTAGGTGATATGTGTCCCATCACACATCTTACCCGGGTGGTAAGCCTTGCGCCTGGCTTGGGAGCAACCTGAGCACGGTTCTCCATCGGTCTAGGATCGAACCTCCCCTTCTTCTCAGCTCGAATGGGTTCCGGCGAATCAGAATGCCTCTTTTCCAGGCGACTTCTAGCTAGCGGCAGCTTCGGCTTCCTCAGCCTTGACCGACTCAAAGACGCTCAAAGCTCGATCATAGGCTTGCTGGAGAGTAGTAGAAGGGACTCCATCTAGCACCGTCCTAATCTTTGGGATTAGGTTCTTCTCGAAGCGTCTCACCCTAGCAGCTTCATTGGGCACGATGTTTGGAGCAAACCGGACCAAAGAAACGAACTTGTCGGCGTACTCCTGAACCGACAACGATCTCTACACCAAGTTGATGAACTCTTGCTCCTTCTGCCATCGGAGCTCGTCAGGATAGAACCTCCTCTTCAAAGCCTCGAAGAATGCAGCCCAGTTGAACCCTGCCTGAGCCTGCAAGGAAGCCTTAGACAGAGCCCACCAGTTGTCGGCTTTCATCTTCAGATAGTAGGTGGCAATATCCACCTTTTGCGCCTCGGGACAAGCTGTAGCCACGAACAACTTCTCTATCTCCCTGACCCATGACTCGAGCACAACCGGGTCAGCTTTACCGTCATACGTAGGAGGATGATGACGGTCGAATCGGTCAAAGACGGACCGATTGTTGGCATGTCCCTCAGTCAAGGCCAAAATGGTATCCTCCAATCGGCGGATGCGTTGCAATTCCTGCTGCGCGGCATTACCATTTCTTGCCATCTGCAACACAAAAGCTTTGGTTACTAGCGGCATTATACTAAACATGCCACTTCAAGTAACTACTCAAACGCATACATAAACAACGCAACCCCTAGTGTGTCTACCCAACGCTCTCACTCGGTGTTCTAAGTCAAACCTACTCACTCGACTAAGAGAGTTGGGAGCGTATTCGCTCTGATACCAACTGTAACAACCCGGATTTTCCAAATTAAATAAAATAAGTTTTAAAAAGGTTTTAAGTAAGAAAATGAAGAATAAAATGAAAGCCACGGTGGCGGAAATACCGTGAATCCGAGTCATTACTCCCTACTCAAATAAATAACAAAAGATAGTAGGCCTTGAGCCTAACAAATGGGGAATAAATACCCCTTACAATCCAACTCCAATAACATAAGTAAGAAAACGATAAATGATAGCAAGCCTAATCCAAAACAAATCCAAAACGAGTCTAAGCTAGCTACGGGGCATCCATCTCACAAGTTCCTCACACAATCTCGTCCCCGCACATACCTGCCACAAAACATGTAACAGCCACAATCAGTGGGAAGTAACTAGGTGCTCCCCAATCATATTTCAACATATAAAACATAACTGACAACTCAACAAGTACCTTACCTGACCTACGGCCTATAATCAGAGTACAACAACAAATGTAACCTCAATTGCATACTCAAACTTTAACATAAGCATACAACAATCTCAAGTCAAGCAATCATAAGTCGTCTCAATCATCAATCAATCAAATGCAAGAGTAAGCACGGAGGACTAGGTGAAACAACAAGAATCACCCCGAAATGACAAAAGTCCCAATCCAATGGCGGAACGACAAAAGCTCCTCAAACAGTCTAAATTTGGCCAAACCCACCGCGAACAAAGACGGTGTCACCGTGACAAAAACGGTGTCGACATAATAATCAAACCATAGTCCCTAACCGTGACAAAAGCGGATGGGAATCCCTAAGAGCGGTATCCATCCTACAATGGACGTTGTATCTCCTCACGCACGTGCCCAACAGTGCACGTACGCACACTCAACCTAAGCTCAATCAAAACAACTCAAAACCAATGTCAAACAACATCTCATAGCCATCATTAACATAGCCACCCAAATCATATGCAAACTCATTACAATTCAAAGTTACAACGTGGCTATAACCTTATTACGGAGTACGAGGCAATATAACTAATGCATAATCAAAATTAGGTTATTTTCCAACTCAAGATAATAACTTTAGATAGCTTATTTAATTTAATACTAATAATAATAATAATAATAATACGCAAAGCGCTGTAGTGCAGTGGTTAAAGCATGGGTGAAATTAAGCGGCTCAGGTTCGATTCCTCCAAGAAGCGATCTTGTGGGAATGTTAGAAACTCGGCGCTACGCTAATCGAGATCACTTGGCGCTGTCAGCTCAGTAAAAAGGGTGCATTAACCCTGTATGGTTTTTCCCCACGTTATTTAAAAAAAATAATAATAATAATAATGTTCTTTTAACTTTAAAGTTTTACCTTTTCTATTAGTATTTTTTTTTTTTTCAAATGAAGTCTTGACTAAAATGTACTCCGTATTAATTCAAAAAAAAAAAAAAAAAACACTCCGTATAGGACAAAACAACTACTATACGAGACAAACCAAAAACTCATAAACTATTATACAAAAGTCATCGTCTCAAATCAAATTATGTACTCCGTATAAATTATTTGCCAACTTCAACTCTCATATAGTCATGTACGGAGTATCAAATCAAATTGACATTAAAAAAAAAAAATGCACTCAAAAAATGAACCCTGGCCTACACAATCAACACAAAACGCCAAAATTAGTGACAAAAGAAAATTACAAAAGAAAATATAACTACATGTCAACTATATATTCATAAGTTAAATCAAATGAGATGTTTATAATAAAAATTTATAATTTAATCTTAATAGCTCATATGAATGTGCTTTTGAGAATTCCAAGAAAACTATTTTGTACTTGTATACTTCCTCAATTTTATTGGATTCAATATATTTACTTTTTGAACACTATTTACAATTGCAGAGAATCTTCGATATAACTTTTAATACTTCGTATATGAAATAAAAATTAGTCATGTGAGATCTTGTTTTAATTGCCTTTTTTAGAGCATTATTATTAATATCCAAATTTCATAATTTTTAGAATCATGTAACTAAAATATGGAAAAAAAAACGTACATTGATATATGTACAAAAAACAAATATATAAAACTATTGAAATTGAAGAAGTATAAAAGAATACTCCGTATAATACAAATAGTCCACTCATGAGAAATTAAAAAAATCGATGTACGGATTTCCACCGAATAATAAAAGTACATAAAATTCATTATCAAATGACACACAAGGACAATAAACATACAACTATATGAAATAATATAAAAATAAAATAAAAATAATCAAATTGCATAATGTAGATATAATTATGAATTGGTCACCCCTTCAACTACATGTGTTCGGAAACCTCGTTGAAAGGGCATGTTACTATGTTGAGTAAAGATGTTGTTTACCGAGTTTAGGGGTTACTAAACAACCTTACCGTTTCTTCGCATCTTTCATTTTCGACGAAATAGTATATCGGATAAAACGATTAGATTCGACAATGTTTTATTCGCTGTAATATAATGTTACGGAGTATATTCCTTATGATTCATACAATTATATGGAGTAATTTTTATATTGACTTGGGATTAATTTTTTTTTTTTTTTATTAGTGGGGAATATATATTATCTATATGGTCCGATGTTGTAGAAAAATAATTGACAATTTAACGTAACAGGAGAAAAGAAATAAAGCTATAAATGTGTTTTTATGTTTTAAGTGAAAATATAAAAATATTAAATATTATAGGTGATTGTATACCTTATAAATTATACTCCCTCCATTCATATTCATTGGCATCCTTACACAATTTGCCACTATTCATGTACTCGGAGAATTTTCGATACTTTGGTTGATATATATAATCGGTAATATAAATACGCATGGTGCTTTTGTTTTATTCGTCTTCTTAAGCACAATATTAAAATTCAATTTGTATAATTTTTTATAATACATAACTACAGATATTATCGTTACAAAATACGCCTCGGCAAATGGACCATGACATCATGATGCCAATGGATATGAATGGAGGGAGTAACAATAATTATGGATATTGTCTAACGAAATGAAGTCTAATGATTAAAATATCGGTAAAAATATCCTTTAGAGAAGAATTGTCGATCGAAACTTATACCTTTTATATCACGAGCATGGCTGTACTAGCCGTGACAACAGTGAAAACTGAAAAGCTTGAAAAACTTGGAGGGCATGATTAACTAGCAAACTATTGCAATTCGTGTTTTGATGGATCGTTCGCAACTTTGTCTAGATATCCAACTCAACCTAAAAAAAATAACTTGGTATAAATATACTCTGTATTCCACTTGATAATCAGCTAACACTATTTATTGTATGAGACAGTTTCACAATAATTATTTGTGCATATTTAATTTATCAAATATCCGTAGCCCTTTTAGTAATAAATTAATAATGGTGATAGTCTTCTCGAAGTCTTTTTCGTAATATTTATATCCACTTTATTGATAATTGTAACATTTTTTTTGGTAATCATGTTAGTAATTTTAGTGTATATATATATACTCTGTATGTTACCGTATATGTTATATACCCTTTTAACTTTAATTGTATTAACTCACATTACCCTATTAATTATAAGATCACCTAATAAGAGACTTTCCCATCAAATCAATTCTTCAACATTGCAAATAATTAAATAATCGTAATTAAATTAGCAACATACCTAACAACATTAACTTTTAATTTATTTTATTATATGGAGTATTTTTTTTTTCTTTTTTTTTTTAAGATCTACTCCTTACCCTATATATATATCTTCCAAATGCATTGGCTCTTTCAACATTCATTCACAAGTTGTTTGGATGTCTTTTCTACACAACTTTTAGTATTTTACACATTCAATTCTTGTTTAATTACATATCCAACAAATTCCTCATAAAAAATACATACATTTCAACACACAAAAAAATAAACAAAATGAGTAAATACACGGAGTTAATTGACATGGTCGTGAGAATGGCGTGTCGATTTCAGTCTCATTGTCCGCAAACCGCCCGATTGTATTACCACCCTCCTTCCAGCCCCGACCACGACCACGACTACGACCACGAGCACGAGCACGGTTCTACGAGTGGGAGTAGTAGTCCGGAATATTCACCGCCACGTACGAGGTCCTCGTTGAAACGAAACGTACAAGGTCGAAGTTGACTTTGATTATTACCTTGTATCTCTTTATATGTACGCAAATGAGGGTATGTGTGTATATATATACATAAATTTGTAATTTAGAGAGGATGATTGCATTTATAATATTGTAATAAAATGATTTAATGATATATATGTGATAAATTGAGTGTTATGTACATTACATACAAGTAATTTAGTGATGAAGAGAAAAATCTTTGTACAAATTAATTAATCAGCTTGGATTTTATTTTGTGATGTTTTTTCTTTCATAGTACATTGAATATGTTCATTTTTGAGTCGTTGAAATTAATTGAATTTGGAGACGATGAGTATACTATAATTTGTTTGATGCTTTTAATTAAATTTGTAACGGAACATAAACGTAAAATTTTAAGGAGTACCTTAAAATACACCAATATTTGTGTGAGACGGTCACTTACAAGTAGGGATGGCAATGGTTGCACTGGTCGGTCCAAAGAGACCTGCACCTGCACTCCGCCACCCTAATAGAGGACCCAGACTCACCTGCACTCCAACGGGTCCAAATTTTCAGACTGCACTGCACTACTCTGCCCAAGTGTCCTGGGTCCAAAACGGGTCTACCCATTAATTTTTTTTTTTTTTAATCACTTCATTAGATAACCAAAAATTGGCAAAACACAACATCTAATATACCATGAAAATCATAGTCCCCTTAAGTTCATAAAGACCATACCACAATTTCACAAATTACAAGATTAAATTAGTTCTAAAAAGTTCAATTATAAAAACATATCTAAATAAACTTAATAATCTTCCTTCTTGAATCCTTTAAACGACAAACGGCTTCTTGTGATTCGCCTTCTTCCATACCAAGATCCGAAACTACAGAATGACTGGTGAAGATGGAAGATGAAAACTAAGAAGAAGATGTAACTAGTAGGGTTTGCTTTTAATTTGTTTTGACTAAAGTCAATAAGAGTAGTGAGTTAGTGAGCTATACTCACGTGTCTTTGTCTATTGACACTTTGACAGTGAGTAATTTAGTAGTGTTTTTTTTTTTTTTTTTTTTTTTTTTTTTTAAACGGGTCCACGGGTCGGGGCCGGGTTTTATTATTTGGACCCAGACCACCTGCACTCCATATTTATAAACCTGCATCTCACCCATACCCATCGGGTCTAAAAAATAGATTTTACCCGACCCATTCGGGTCGGGTCTAACGGGTCTGGGTCGGGTCCTGGACCCATTGCCATCCCTACTTACAAGTGATCGTTATTTATTTATTTATTTATTTTTGCTTTTTCTTTCGTTTGATTTTTTAGTTTATTTATTTTAAATCTTAAACTAATTTATTTAAAACGGTTTTTTATTAGTCCTTGTAATTTTATTTCGGTATTGCTCGTTCATGTACATAATTACTCATTCTTATTCACTTTTTACCCTAATTTTTCCATTTAATACCCCCACTTCTTTCAATAACAGTTTTTCTTCTTTTTCATATTCACAATTATATTGCATAGTTTCACTATAATCAAGCAATTATGACGGATAGTTTACTCTTTCATGAGGTAAATCTAATTTTTTGAACGAATGTGCGAATCATTCAACTAAAATATCATTTATTTTAACGGTTTATTAATAAATACGATTTAATTTTGAGGATTAATGGTGATATAATATGAAGTATGTTGTTTTCGTAATGATGAATAGACGAGTAAGATCGCATCGGTAGCGGTACTCGGTACCGGGATCGGTGCCGCTGACAAAGAAGACTCAATCCGTGCTTAGGTTTTCCGGGGGTGGGTGGGGTGGAGTGGGGGGGATGGGGACAGCGTAGCACTGTACTCTTTTTCTTTTTTTCTTTTTTTTAAATTTTTTTTTTAATATAATATGTTATTTTAATTATTTTTTTTTTTTCAGTGAGTTAATTAGTGTTTTATTTTTAAAAATATATTTCAATATTTTCAATAAAATATTTAATGTGTATAAAATTGAGTAAAAAAAAATGTACAAAAATGAGTAAAAATGTGTACAAAAATGAGTAATAAAAGAATACAAGTAAAAAAAAAACACAAATTCTCATATGAAACGGGTAACCCGTTTCTTGTGAGAAACGGGTCAAATATTAAGCAAAAGACAAAGGACAAGTGGGGAAGAAAGATGTTCTTCCCCACTTGTCCTTTGTCTTTTTGCTTAATATTTGACCCGTTTCTCACAAGAAACGGGTTACCCGTTTCACACAAGACTTACACAAAAAAAAAGGTGAGAGAAAAGAGAGAGAAACAAGAGAGAGAAAGAGTAAGAGAGGTTGTAAAACATAAAGGGTATAAAATGAAAAATGTGTACATGATTAAGTAAATCATGTACACGAAAGAACAACACCCCTTTATTTTCACAAATGTTTACATACCATAATTATACATAAAACATAAACTCATTTAATTTTTCTTAACGCAATTATTTATCACAGTGGTTCCTCTGTCACATTTTACGTCCCATTTGTCGGCCCATGAACCTGTCCGAAACCCGCTATCCCGCTTGTCCGTGGGCCGAAAAATTATGCTAGAATTTGTAGTCAATGAATTCAAAAAGGACTAAAATTCTTGATTTGAGATATACTGAGTATAAGATATTGTCATATCATCATTCATCCACCAAAAGAGAACAAAAAAAAAAAAAAAAAAAAAAAATTGTACAATGAATGCAGTAATTTCCAACGACGAGATTACAAAGAGGAAAATTGAAAAAAACAATAATGATGTATGTTATGATGCCACTGTTAGTGCATTTATAGTGGCCGTACTAGCCGTACTAGTGTACCTATTGCGCGCATATACCAACTCTCTCGGTGTTTTTTTGCCCTATCAATTCAAGGTTGTTTCGCTGGATATCGTACCTAATAATATAACCTCAGAATTAAACCTAAACCTAACATTATTGTTGACGACATACGATCCTATACTAATCAAGCCACTCTCGGTCTCATTGGAGTACGACAACAAGACGCTCTCGGAGTCCAGGTTTGATGAACTCTTCTATCCCGCCGAAAAATCAATCACTATGTTGCCTTTAGAGATGCATGTCACGTCTTCACAGATAAAGACTGATAACTTTTATTTGATTTCTAGTGACTTGGGTGTTAAGCAATTTTTGGAGTTTGATGTCATTATTCAGTCTAAATATTGGCTACTGAAATACTCAAAAAACGACCGGCACGATGGGAATTTCAAGTGTAAGGTCGTCGTGGATAAATTAGCGGATGAACAAAGTTATACGTTGGGGAGTCCATTAATCGCTTGCAATTCAACTAATAGTACGAGTGATAGTTAAAGGTGGTTTATTTTATGTTTAATTAATTTATTTATTTACGGAGTACTTATTTTTGCGGAAGTTTTGTTTAGTGTTAATCTAGTTTGTGTTTTCAACATCAATATAAACCGCTTATTTTTTTTCTATATGAAATTCTTTTTGGATCTTCTGATAACTTATTTATTCTGAACACTTATAATTTCATAGTATATCCAATAATTACCACCACTACATATGAAGTTCGGATTTGAGTTTTAAATTATTCAATTTAGAATTATTGGTTAGAACTCGTACTAGCATGAATGTATAGATTTACATCTTAATACTCTACATTAACCTGAGATATTATAAAAGATAAATAATTAATTTGATAATAACCTAAACATAAGAAACACCATGTTCATGTATGTTTCGTCTTTCATGACATTGCTTCACTTCAAAATAATTGAGCAATTCTCTTGTAAGACCGGCCGTCTTATAGAAACTAACAAACCTAAAAGAGAAAAACCCAATATTGTTGTTATGGACTAGTCTTGCTACTTTACTAGTTGATGGGGCATGGTCAGCCGGCCGACATACCCCGTCCAGGCTTTGGATCAACATGGAAGATGTCTCACCCTCGGCCGTACAACATCGGCCGGCCATGCATGTTTGATCAGAGTGTTAGAAGTGAGGGGACACGTGTCAGAGCTAGTCCCCCACTTGACAGTAAAATCCTCTATAAAAGGAGGAACATTCTCAAGGCTAGGATTCATTCACAATTAACACAAAAAAGGTATAAAACTTAGACTTTCTCACTCTACAATAAAAACGGTACCCGAATCATAAAAACGTTAAAAAAAAAAAGGGGTGCAACACGAGGCCTTCCCAGGAGGTCACCCATCCTAGTACTACTCTCGCCCAACCACGCTTAATCATGGAGTTCGATGGGATCCTGCATTAGTCTTTGGTATGATCGCACCCGTACATTGATGTCCTTCATTTCCTTTTATTACCTTGATTAAGTATTTAGTATTCGCCTAAAACTCGTACGTATTGAATATAATATAATGCGTTTTTTTTTTTCATTTTGACTAACTTTTTTTTTTTTTTTTTTTTTCCTCGTCTTAATGAAATCATGTACACGAAAGAACAACACCCCTTTATTTTCACAAATGTTTACATACCATAATTATACATAAAACATAAACTCATTTAATTTTTCTTAACGCAATTATTTATCACAGTGGTTCCTCTGTCACATTTTACGTCCCATTTGTCGGCCCATGAACCTGTCCGAAACCTGCTATCCCGCTTGTCCGTGGGCCGAAAAATTATGCTAAACCCGGCCCATGTTCGGCCCAAACCCACATTTGATCATCTCTACTCATTACTTCCCATAGCAACAAATCCTTTTTTATATAATGATTTCTTTAATCGTTTATAATCAATGAAATTCATTACCCTATGAAACATGCATAAGACACCAAATGAAACATGAGTGACGCATTTAATAATACGGAGTAATCTTTTAACATCGTTCTACAATTTAACTCAATAAATTGTTTAATTTACGCGTTAAAGTATTCCTTAGCTTAATTACTAATTTACGTTCATTTATTTAATTGACGATGCATCGAACATGTGAATTGCGAGAAAATTAGTTATATTTAGTTTGCGTGTCGTAGTGAATATTGGGAAATTTATGGGAGTGGAGTACTACTACGTAGACCTGGCAAACGGGTCAATCGGGTCGGGTCATTTCGGGTCGGGTCATTTCGGGTTTGATTAAAGTATCAAATCGGATCGGGTCATTTCGGGTTTCGGGTCGATATCGGATCATCTGTTATCGGGTCATTTCGGGTTCGGGTCAATTTGGGTCGGGTCGGGTCAGGTCCCTTTCGGGTCAAAATGAAATTTTTTGGTGAAAGAAACATTTTTTTCATCAAAAGGTTACTTTTTAAGGTTTTACGTATATAATTGACGTTAATTGATTATACGATATCAAATAAGTTATTTTCAAATCATTTGAAGTCACGAAGAATATTTTTTATCGGGTCAATTTGGGTTTCGGGTCAAGGCATAACGGGTCGGGTCTGGGTCGGGTCGGGTCATTTCGGGTTCGGGTCAATTTCGGGTTTGCAATTGTCGGGTCACTTTCGGGTCTCGGGTCAATCGGGTCGGGTCTGTTTTGCCAGGTCTACTACTACGGGAGTGAATAGGACTCACCAAATGAATTATATGGTTGTTCAGTTTGTACAACCATTTAATTCTCATACTTATGAAATTAATTGATGAATTTTGGGAAATTTGGTCATGTCCGAGATTGAAGTGATTGTCCAACCCAAATTTTCACATGAATCTATCCATATTAAAACTAATTGACAATAGTAGTAGTAGGGTTGTCATTAGACATAGTAAATGGGTCAATCCGGTCGGGTTTAGGTCGGGTCAATTCGGGTCAGGTCATTTCGGATTTGATCGATGTATTGATTTGGGTCGGGTCGGGTCATTTCGGGTCGCCTTTTATCGGGTCGTTTCGGGTTCGGGTCAATTTGGATCGGGTCGGGTCAAGTCTCTTTCGGATCAAAATCAATTTTTTGGTAAGAAAAGACGATTTTTTTGTCAAATGGTTACTTTTTAAAGTTTTTATGTATATAATTGGTGTTAATTGATTTCACGATATCAAATAAGTTCTTTTTTTTAGTCATTTTAAGTCATGAAGAGTAATTTGTATCTGGTCAATTCGGGTTTCGAGTCAAATTCGGGTCAGGGCATTGCGGGTCGGGTCTGGGTCGATGAAGTTACTGGGAATCGGGTCACCCCTCGACGCCTCGCGCGGGCCCGCCTGAATAGGGGCGAGGGTGCTACGCGAGAAAACTTGCCTTAAAACCGCTCTTAAGCGTGGGCGGTTTTGTCGAGATGAGTTGCGTTTGCCGACTTATTGCTACGTGGGATATCATTGCTAAAAATTGTTTGAAGAATCGTTTTGAAATTGTTTTTGGAGTCGCCACCAAATATGTAAGGAATTTGGAACCTTTTAACGCGTCTTAAATCATAAGACGCGGGTCTTAGAATTTAAGGCGCGTCTATCCTTCTAAGGTTATTGTGAAACCAGAGAGGATTCGGAGTGAGGTTACTTTTCGAAAGTTTTATCAAAATCAAGTTTTGTTTGAGCTAATAGAACGCTATGTACAAGTGCGAATTTGACTCGATAAGTATACAAAATAATGAATGTGAATCGTCAAAGTTATGACGTTTTGTTTTAGGAAATGTACGTAAAATAATAATTCATTGATTTGAATTAATATAAAACGTTATTTTCCGACTTTTGTCTAATTCTAGTATTTTGAAAAACCCTCAGTTTTGCATGTTTAAAAATACTAGTTGAAACGCTACAAGTTTATGTCGAATCCGTGTTTAGTCGTATGTAATGCATGAATGAGAGTTTGCATAATATAAAATGTAACTCCGATTGTTTAGTGATAATGGGTCGTTTGTTTATGCGGTATTGGCGAGATTTAGACGAATTATGAATCTGAATTACTACAACCGTATTACGAATACGGGTTCGTTAAACCAATACCGGGTTGGGTTAAGGTAACCCTTTGTCCGAGTCTAAAAAGTCTGATCCGAAGGTAAAATGTTTACCTTTAGAATGCAAAGACGATTTTTAGAGAGCTAAGTAGTGAATTGTAAAATGCTAAGTTGTGTATATCGTGTCTTGGAAGTGAATGAGGAAGGAGGTATTTATAGAAGTTGGTCGAATTCGTGCATCATAGCTAAACAAATCGCCAGTGATGCTTTCAAAATGCAACAAATCGCCAGTGTGTAATTAAAAACCAAAACAAATCGCCAGTCAGGTTTTTAGGAGGAAAGAAAATCGCCAGAAGACTGGCGATTTGTAGTGGTGAGCCCAATATTCTGGACTTGGGCCGCCTTTTGTGACGTATGTGATTGATTTAGTGTTTGATTTGGTTTAGGCTTTGGTCCAACGGACCAAAGTCTTACGTTTTTGGGCTCAGTTTTTGTGTTTCGCGTTTTGGCTTTTGTCGTGTTTTTTCGGTTTTGGCTCGAAATAAAATTGTTTTGTATTGTATTATTTTGTGACGTCGTAAAATTTAGTTTGACGAAAATGTGACCCGGGATGCGTTTTGGTCCGTTTCGGATGTTGAGTTTTTGTGTGTTTCGGGTTGTTTTTGTGGGTTGTTTTTATGGGTAAATGCTCGTGTCGTGTTTCTCGGTTCGAACTAGAACGACGAAATTAATGTTCATTTTACGAAATATGCAATTTTAAATTAATGCGTTAAAATGTTTTAGACATTTTGTACCGTTTCGTCAATTTATAAAACATGCATAAAAAGTCTTTTTCATCATCGGGTTTGTTTTTGGGGGGTACGGATACGGGTATCTACAGTCGGGTCAGGTCATTTCGGGTTTCGGGTCGGCTTCGGGTTGTGATTATCGGGTCACTTTTGGGTCTCGGGTCAGCTTTATCGGGTCGGGTCTGCTTTGCCAGGTCCAATTGTCATTGGGGCAGGACGGGGCGGGGGAAGGGCCCCCCACATCCGCATCCACCAACAAGACCATATTACTCCAAGAAAGTAAACGATAAGTCTCCTGAATCATAAAAAGTGACCACATATACGATAATAGTAACCACTATTGAGTAGTGACTTGTGAGCATCTATTAAAATATACTCCATATAAAAGTGTTTATATTTTAAGTAATAATAATCAATCATGTATTAAATAACTCATTTTTATCTTTACTGATCAAAGACGATGTTTCTCAAGACTTATTCCTATAAATATCTATATAACATTATTAAAAGGGTAGCTTAAATCTCTAATTAAGACTCTAACTTAATAAAATTCCACGTGGCATTACTTTCTGCCTTCACCAATTTGCTTCCGCCTTGACATGCTCATCCATTTGATCTTCCACTACACAAATTCATTTTCATTTATTCACATTCATTTCCACCATTTTAATGAAACTCATTTAAATGACCTTTTCACCTTCATATTCGCCTGTTTCAAAACATTCATGTCATTATTTCCACGGTTAGGTGTATGATTCCATGCATTTACAAGTAAACTTTTCAAATCCCCTTTCTTTTTAAGTATATTAAGCTCCACTTTTGTCTTTTTATATGCAATTTCTTTCAATCCAAAAATAATTGTTACTCTGTGCTAAATGTTTGCACTTGAATTTGTCGAATTCTCCATTTACTTACATAAGTATTCCTCATCTGAATATTCAATTCCAAGTTAAATTAAAAATGAATGTCAATATCTAACAATTCGTCATGAAGACATTGGTGAAAGTATTCTTAGTGTAAACCATTTCATAAGTGAGGGTATTGAAAAACCTTTTCAACGTAGATAAACAACACTAACCACAGTGCGAAAGATGAAACATGTATGTAAGAATTTCGAGTCCTGTCCTACAGTTATGGAATTCCAACTCCTATGTTATGTATTTATGATATTTAATTTTTAAGATATTTGTTGAGTGTTTGTGTTGAATATTTTTTTATTATGATGTGTTGTTGGGGTAAAAAAATATGTAATCATACAATAATATTGTCGTTAATTTCATGTATGAAATCAATGTCAAATAAAACAAATTCAATTCTTATCTTAAATTTTGATTAATACATTATTTGGCCTCATTATACCCAAAAAAGAAACTAAATAAAAACCGTGAGTATCACGGGTGTTGGGGGTGACTTCTCCCGGGCCAGACACACTAGGACCGACTAGACTTCAGGACCGGAAGTTGCCCGCATTCCCCTAAATCCATCCATCTCTTCCTCCCAGGAATAGTCTGGGAGGAATGTGGGCTGGGCATTTCATATACCAAGGAGTTTAATGATCCACCCGGTCCGGTGGATATGGCCCATCCAGGCCGTCAGATCAGACGGAGCGGGGACACAAGAAGACAAATCTGAAACAAGTATAAAAGGTAACTAAAACCCTAGAAATCAGGGAGTTCCATACACACACAAAAAATACTACACAAAAGGTTTTCTCTCTCTTTTCTCTCTCTAAACTTTTACATTGTTTTGTGACTGACTTGAGCGCCGGAGGGCCATCACCCTAAGGCCCCGGCTAGGTTTGTTGTATTATTTCAGACGAGAGGAAAGGACTGAGGAACCGAGAGCTAAGGACCTCAAGGACTTAGTTAATCGAAGTTTTTAATCCACATTCGACTTGTAATCGTATGTATTTAGTTTTGGTATTTAGTTCCTAACTTTATACCCGAAACAATTGGCGCCGTCTGTGGGGAAAGTTTCACAAAAATCTTACAAAAAGCCATGTCAAACCCTACACAAGAGCCGAGAAAACAAATGGAAGAAACAGCCTCTGGAGGAGGTGTGCAGATCCCTCCTGGAGGCGGAGCTACAAACACCCTTGACCCTGCAGGAGAAAAAGATGATGAGTGCCTACCTTGAAAAATTAAGGAAGGCACTCAACATCGGTCTCCGCCACCGTAGTCGCCACAGGTCTCCACCAAGAAGAGACCCCATCCCATCCGTGACACCTAAGAAGCTCTTTCATGAGGACAATGAGACGTCAAGCAACGATAGTACGTGGCAGGAATCGGAACATTCTCACTCGGCCCCAGCCACCACCTTCACCCAGTGAAGTGTCCAAGCCTGAGGTCCCACGCACCAGAGGCCCAAGCGCAACAAACCTAAAGGAAACACAACACAAAGAAAAGTCACAGTAAAGTCGCCTTTGGCTTCTTCGGTGCTGGAATACCCTCTCCCTCCCAAGATGAAAATTCCAACGATACAATATGACGGGAAAACGGACCCGGAGGAACATTTGGCGGCCTATGAGAGCCACATGATGATGTACGATCCTACGGATTACGTTTGGTGCAAAGTCTTTCCTACGACCCTGACAGGACTTGCACAAACCTGGTTCCAGAATCCTCCCAACCGCTCCATCTATGGATATGAAGACATGTGCCGGGTATTCCGCCAGCAGTACGCAGGAAACAAAAGGAGGGAGAAGGTGGCTACGGGGCTCCTGAACGTGGTGCAGGGCAAGAGTGAAGGGCTGAAGGACTATATGACCCGGCTTGGACAGAGAATCGCAAAGAATCGTAGATTGGACTCCAAGATAGGGTCCATGCCTCGACTGCAGGGTCGAAAGAGGAGAGCTGAAAAGTCTCCTGATCAGGAATCCGCCGGTCAGCCTGATGGCAGCCCGAGAGATGGCCGAAGGATTCGTACGGGAGGAGCAATTCCACAAAACGTTCAGTAAGAGAAATGACAAGAAGGAAGACCAGGGCGGAGCCCAACAAGAGTGGAAAGGACCGCCCCGGAGACCAAACAACAACAACAACCGCGACAATCCCAACCGCGGCGGTAATAATACTCACCACGACCGCCGGATAACCTGAATAAATGGGGCCAAGAGGAAGAATCGCCAGTTCCAACAATGGACTCACTACACACCACTCATCAGGTCCCGGGCAGAAATCTTTGAGATGACCAAAAACGAGATCAAGTGGGCCGCCCCCAGACCGCAAAAGCACCCTGGGAATGACAAGTCAGTTTTCTGCGAGTATCACCAGACAATGGCCATGCAACTAACATGTATCCCTCAAGCAAGAGGTCGAGAGGTCGGTACAACAGCACTCATGCGGCGCTTTGTTAAGGACAAGCGAGACAGAGATGGTGGCGAAGGTAGCGGTGATCCGGGTCCGACAGGTCCGAAAAAGAACAAGCAAAGAATAGGTGAAATCCATATGATCGCCGGGACGGAAGAGTCAGTCTTGTCCGGAAGGAAAAGAAAGGCGGAGAAACGTGAGCAGTCTAGGATGGGCATATATTCAGCCGAGAGGATGGCACCAAAACCTCCCATCCCAGACTTGACCATTAGCCAGGAAGACTATCAGCGGGTCTCTTACCCACACAATGACCGCCGTGATCTCCATGGATATAGGGCCCCATCCGTCCACAGTGTGCATGATGAATCTAGAGCTTGCACCAACCTCCTGCATCGAGACATTCGAAAAGTTGGGGCGAAGAAGGAAGCGAGCACTGACGCCATACATAGGCTCGCTGTATGGCTTCGCCGGAGCTGGCATCAGACCAATGGGGACGATAACTTTACCAGTCACGATAGGAGAAGAAGATATGGCCAGAAGCGTAGACGCAAGCTTCGTGGTCGTTGACGCCCCGTCAGCATACAACGCCCTCATCGGCCGGGTCACTCTGGACCACATTCATGCTGTCGTGTCGATACGAGCGCTGGCTATGGTTTACGTCACGGACAATTGGACCGAAGGGAAGGTGTATGGTGACCAGAAAGCCGGAAGGTCCTGCAATTCCCTGTCGGCCCGGGTGGTCAGCGAAGCGATGGCAGAGGTTAAATTCTCGAACCGGGCGAAAAGAAGGATCGAAGTAACTCCGGGACCGGAGAGTGAGACAAAAGAAATTGAGTTGGCACCGGAAGAAGTGTAATCATCAGCGTAATCGACCCCGACTTCCAAGATAGTCCGATTAGCATCTTGGAGGAGAACAAGGATGTGTTCGCTATCACTCAGCCGAGAGATCTGAGGATAAGCCCGAGGTGATTGTGCACCAACCGAATGTTAACCCCGCCACAAACCAATCAAACAGGTCATGCGCCCATGAGCCAGTAAAAGACGCCGCCATTCTTGAAGAAATAAACAAGTTACCTGAGGCGGGATTCATTGAGGCCAGGACTACCCCGAATGGTTGGCAAACGTGGTGATGGTGAAGAAAGCGTCCTGGCATGGAGAATGTGTGTTGACTTTACAAATCTAAACAAGGCGTGCTCCAAAGGATCGCTACCCGTTGCTCAGATTGATCACCGGTAGATTCTACCAAATGCCACTCTACCTCGAGCTTCCTCGGATGCTTTCTCGAGGTACCACCAGGTCTATCTGTCGAAGAGGACCGCCCCGCGCTTTCATCCGCAGGGCACCGGTCTACATGTACAAGATGATGCCGTTTGGACTCAAGAATGCCGAGCCACATACCGGTAATTTGGTGGATGCCGTGTTTGCAAAGCGAGAAAGGAGGAATATGGAAGTATATGTAGATGACGCTTGATAGTGAAGAGCAAATCAGATGAGCAACACCTGGAAGACCTGAGAAAACGCTCAACTCGCCGGGAAGTATCAAATGGTGAATCCAAAGAAATGTACCTTCTGAGGTCCGGTCCGAAAGTTCTTGGGATACCTGGTCAGCTCAAGAGGGATCGATGCCAACCCCGAAAAAGTCAAAGCTATATTGGACTTGCCGGCACCAAAGACAATAAAAGATATTCAAATTCTGACCGGGAGGATGGCGCGCCTTTCCAGTGTTCATCTCCGTGTCCACGACAAATCCACGCCATTCTTTCAAGTACTGAAAGGAAACAAGAGGTTCGTATGGGGGAAGAAGCAAGATGAAGCCTTTGAGCAGTTGAAGGAGCACCTTACAACTCTGCCTACCTTGGCAAGACCGGTCACGGGAGAAACTTTAATCTTATACATCGCCGTGACCGCGAGCGCAATATCAGCAGTAATCCTCCGGGAGGAAGAAAAACAACAACAGCCAATCTATTTCGTCAGTCATGCACTGGGACAATCCGAAAGAAATTATCCAATCATCGAAAGAAGCGTATCTGCGTGGTCATAGCAACTTCGGAAGCTTAGACCATACTTCGACGCCCACCCGGTGGAAGTGCGCATGAATCGACCCCTGAGAAGCGCACTCGAGAAATTTGAAAAATCCGTGACTCACTGAGTGGGCGATTGAGTGTCGGGCTTTGGCATAACCTACACCGCGGACAAGAATCAAAGCCAGTGCCCTGGCAGACTTCATTGCCGAGTGCACACACCGGCCAGGAGGTTGCACCAAGAGGTGTATGGCAAGTATATACGGACGGGTCGGCCACCATCCACGGCCCGGCGGGGTGGTGATTATCGATCCCAGGGACACGATTTGAGCATGCCTTGAAGTTTGCTTTCCGCCACGAACAATGAATCGATATGGCGGTCTTTGGTGGACTAGAGTGACAAAGGCCATGGGGCGGAAGAAATTGAATTGAAACGGTTCGCGGTGGTAAAGCAAGTCGACCAAGGAGAATACGAGGCCCGGGAAGAGGGAATGGCGTTGTATCTCCAAAGAGCAAAAGCCTTGACCTCTGGTTTGAAATCTTTTGAGGTTCATCACATTCCCAGGTCCGAAAACAACAAAGCGACGCTGGCTTGCCAAACTCGCTGGGCCACCAGACAACAAGTCAAAAAAGCTACCGCCGATATCCCGGCAAAAGGAGTGTTAACGATCAATGCCATCTCAGGGGCGATGGTGGATGAGCCGATATTAAAATACAAGCCGAGGGAGAAATCCGGAAGATAAGATTGAGGCGACCAAACCGAAGAGGCTAGCCCCATGGTTCATCCTCGTAGGCGGAGAGCTCTATAGCGGTCATTCTCACTTGCTTAAGTGTGTAGGAGCACGGATCTTGAATTCATCCCGAATGACATACACTCGAGGGTATCACGGTCATCACGCCACCGGACGACGCGTTGGCTCACAAAGCATTGAGGGTCGGCTACTTTGGCCCACCATGCTAAGAGATGCCAAAGATTTGCAAGCGTGCTTCTGCATGCCAACTTTTCGCTCGGATATCCATCTCCCGCCAGAGACCTCGGGCCATCCCGAGCCCTATACCTTTGATCAATGGGGATGGACATCCTGGGCCCTTTCACAACCGCAGAACCTGGGGCGGCGAAGTATGTGGTAAAGAATCATCGACTACTTCACTAAATGGATTGAAGCGGAGGCCATCCCCACCATCACCGAGCAAGCCGTGAGAAAGTTTATTTGGAGAAATGTAGTCACAAGGTTTGGGGTACCTAAGGTGGTGGTGTTTGATCATGGAAAACAATTCGATAATGACAACACGCGGATCGGTCAAACGAATCTTAACAATCAGAGCCTACTCATCGCTTTGCCATCCACGAGCAATCCGGACAGCCGAGGCCGCCAACAAACAAATGTTGAACGGCATGAAAAAACGACTGGATGAACTGAAGGGGGCATGGGCCGATGAGCTACCAAGCGTGCTTTGGTCAATCAGAACCACAATCAAAGAATCTACCGGACACACTCCATTCAACATGGTCTACGGAGCCGAAGCTTTACTCCCGATTGAGGCAATCCTATCCAGTCCGAGAGCAAACCTACACGATCCCGCCAGTAATGAACAAGCAAGAAAAGGGTCATTTGGACTCGCTAGATGAGGTCCCGGACCAAGCAAGAGAAAATCTGGCGGTTTACCGTAACTGGATGAGGAGGATGTCTGATCGAAGAGTGAAACATGTAGAGTTTGAATCGAGACCTGTACTAAGACGGCGGCCGCCACCGGAAAGGGAACATTCACTGAAGTTGTCGACCACCGGGAAGGGCCCTATCGATCACAGAGATAAAGCGGTAGGGGACCTTCATGCCGAGAGATATGAGCGGCCACGACCTCCGTCCCATTGGAACTCTGATACGTTAAAGAAATATTACGTGTAAGCGTTGTACTCTTTTTCCTTACCCGTGGTTTTGTCCCACTGGGTTTTCCACGGGAAGGTTTTAACGAGGCAACGTATAGACATTTGTAACGCGAAAGGATCGAATGCTGACACCGCAAGCTTTGTAAGTTTTTGATAAGCTTTTAGTAGAATTTTTGCCCAGCATTTGTTTAGATTTGTATCACACAAAAGCTGGCCAGGGGGCAAGGAGGGGGGACTACCCCCGAACCCGGCTAATCACGATAGTCTGATTCAAAAATAGAAATTTTTGAAAATTTTGCTAACACTTTCAGAAAAGTGGAGGTAAACACTCAAAGTCCCGCTGAAAGCAGGCGGGCAAGAACAAGCCCAGAGCGGTAAAGGACATGAAAGACCTGAGAAGGGCAAGACCTCTTAGCGACCCATGCCTACGCATGGATGAACATCGCGCCTTGAGAGTCCAGGCCGGGGCACAGGCGGCTCGCGCCTGCGTCACGGCTTGCACAATGCTCATCCGGCGTCGTCGGGCCGGATGAGGTGCCCTAAATGCAAAAGAGCGGGATGTCTATGATGGCTCACGTGTTTGCCGCTTCTCACCGCAGTTGTCGATGCCGCTTGGCCGGTGGCGGGCGGACTTACTCGCAAGAGTCATAGCCAACCCATGCTTCACGCATTTCCGGATGAACATCGCGCCACGAGCCCAGGCGGGGCCTGGCGGCTCGCGCTCTACGTTTGGCCTTCAGACAATGCTCATCCGGCGTCGTCGGGCCGGATGAGGTGCCCTAAATGCAAAAGAGCCGGATGTCTATGATGGCTCACGTGCTCAGCCGCTTCACCGCAGTTAACCGATGTCGGCCTTGTAGCCGGTGGCCGCGGACCTCCCATTGCACAATGCTCATCCGGCGTCGTCGGGCGGATGAGGTGCCTAAATGCAAAAGAGCGGGATGTCTATGATGGCTCACGTGCTAGCCGCTCACCGCAGTGTCCGATGTCGGCCAGAGTCTTGGCGGCGTGACCTCCCATTGCACAATGCTCATCCGGCCGTCGGGCCGGATGAGGGTGCCCTAAATGCAAAAGAGCCGGATGTCTATGATGGCTCACGTGCCAGGTCGCCTCACCGCACCGATGTCGCCTTTGGCCGTGGGTGCGGACCTCCCACTGGTAAGACCTCCGCAAGAACCCATGCCTACGTAGCGAAGAACATCGCGCCTTGAGAGTCCAGGCCGAGGACCGGCGGCTCGCGCCTCACGATGGCTTTCGCACAATGCTCACCCGTGGTCGTCGTCGGGCCGGGTAGCGGTGCCATCACACAAGAACAAGTAATCGGTGACATGCATACGCAAAGGAGAGTAATTACAACCACCGGACGCTACGTAACGCCGCGATCCCTGTGATACATAGCATACTGAGGAAAAGCTAGAAATTTGACTAAGTATAAGCGCACTAATGAGAGAGCGTAATAAAATCACCATGCCCCTAAGGAGCGCTGCAAGTAAAAATGCGATGAAATAAGCTAAGTATGAAGAAACATAGTATAACATGGTCGACAATATTCGTCCACCCGACGCTGACGGCAAAGTAGCAAGAACGTTGAAAGAAAAATGAGCTAAGTATAGGGAAATTACCCTAAGAACGGCAAGGCCGTATAAATACACGAAAATAATCGCAATAGCGAGGTCGAATAAGCACGCAGATTTCGGTCGCAAAGACACAAAGAGAGCATAAAATTGGCAAAGTAGAGGCACGACAAGATAGCTATATGATATCATCCGCCCGGATAAAAGTATAACGAATAAAACTAAAATAAAATAAGCTAAGTGTAGAGACAAGAGACAACAAAGACTGGATAAAAGAAGAGCACATAGATTGAAGAAATGTATATTACAAGGTTGCTACCCCGTAACCCACAGTCGCCTGGGAGCAGACTAATGCATGCAAAAGGAAAAGTACAACTAAATGACCTACCAGACCTGGCAATGCCTACACCAAAAGGCCCGCCACCGCAGACTGGTTTGAGTCTTATTCAAATAAAAGCAAAATGTAGGCTAATGGGAGACCCAGCAGATCATCCCGGGCAGGAAGATTCGGAAGACGACACCACCCTAGCAATGAGCATCGCCGCTGGCCCGTGGAAGGTCCCACTCGGATCCGCCGCCTACCCGCGTCATGAAGCTCGCCTCTCCGCCTCCAGCTCGGAGAGGCGTTCAAAGTCGAACTCGGGGTGCATGATAGCCACGAGCTCCTTTGTCTCGCTGGGCCCCAAAATCCGCCCCTGTAGAAGACGCCAACGGACCGTTCGGCTCGGCCGCGAAAGCCGCTCACCACCCATCTCCAGGGAGAATCGAGTGGCCTTGATCTCGGCCTCTTTAGCCCTCGCCTCGGCACTCTCCGCCCTGGCCATGGCTTGCTCTCGGGCCTGAGAGGCCTCGGCGTCTTTGGAGAGCGAGCATCTTTCTCCCTGGCCAGGAAGATAGTGATTCTCCTCTCCCGCACCGGGCGGAGGAGTTTGACCTCGGCCTGAGGTCGGAAATGATCTTATCTCGGTCCGCTCTCTCTTTCCTCAAAGTGATGTGTCTCGCCAGAGTCCCCAGACAGAGGTGGAGCCGGAAGAAGCGGCTACAGATCGCCGAGCTCATGAGCGGTCTCGTCCGGTAATTTGGGAGAGGTCCGCGAGCGCGAGGAAAGACCTCGAGGGCACGGTTGGCCTTCACAACCAACTCCACGGACGAGATGGATGACCTCCGACACCGGGCAAGAGGGTAGTATCCAAAGACCGCGTCGTCAAACCCTGGCCGCGCCGGAGATCGCTGCCCCCTCGCCCGTGAATACCAAGGTCACTTTCACTGTCACCGAGCCTGGGAGGAAGAACTGGATGCAGAACGGCAAAGAAGTCAAATACGCCCCGTTTCACCGGACGGAACACCGAGGAAAGCGCCGCCCGGGAACGCCCGGGACGGATACCTTCGTAAAGGCTACCCACGAGAGAACTGAACTAACCTCGGCTGGTTTTCGCCTCAGAAGCCTCCCGCCTCATCGTAGGCTCGGGACCAATGGTCCGCACCTCAACCCGAAGCCTGGGGGTACAAAGTGGGTCACGAGAGGTCTCCACCTCCCGAGGCTGGGCCGGGTCACAGAAAGGGCCTCGCCGCTTCCCTAAGAAATGCGCCTAGGTCCCGCCAGAGAGAAACTAAGCAGCTGCTCAGGTTTCCGCCTGGGCTCAGCCGCCTCTTCTTTCCCTTTTCGTCTCTAGAACCCCTACCAGATCTTGACCAACTCTCTGAGCGTTGGTCATGCGGTCGAGGTCTACAAATGACAGGCTCACCGAGAGGTTTGTTATCCTTCCCGAGACCGATGGAAGCAAGGTCTTTCTCGTCAAGTAGCCCAAGTCACCTGCAGAATCTGACGAGACCATGGTGTTCAGACCCGGACAAAAGAAAACATGGCAAATTAAACGCAAAAAAGAAATTAAGACACCAACACTCAGCCACCCGGCCCCCGCTTACCTGCCTCAAGGGCCGGGACCAAGCCGACAACATTAAGGAATTTATCTTGAGAGATTGTGTCCGCCGGAGGAAGCCAGCTCCTGGGAAACACTTGTTTACCCTTCTTGTACGCCTCAAAATAGGCTACGGCGGCGGATTCATCATCGGTCAGGGGAACGTCCTTCCAGGGAAGGATTTTTCCCGGAACCCACTCTCCCGGGGTCTCCAAACGACACCTCACGTCGTTGTGAAAGCAGCGGGGGTGGTTAAAAGGCTCGGCAGATTTGAGGAAGAACCACTTCTCGTTCCACCCTTTCATCGAGTCATTGACCGGAAAGTGGGTTAAGTACCCAGACTCGGTGATTTGCCACCACCACCCCTCGTAGATTTGTTGGTGCAAGGCCTGCTGATGGAGACTACGGAAGAGATTAATTGTGTGGAAAACCCAGATACGCACATCGCCCAAGCGAAAGCAATTATGATTCTCACGCCAAACGGCGTCATCTGACAAATCGCTATGTTGGCCCGGTCGAGCACCTTCTCGACGAATGGGTGAAGCGGGAAACGAAGCCCATGTTCCAGGTCCTTGATGTACACAGCCGTATGAAGTTCCGGGGGTTTCACCACGTTCTGATGAAGACCCGGCACCACAAACTCCCAGTCTTTTGGCAAGTGATAATGTTTAGCCGCGAGGTCAGGGCAGTTGCTCTCAAGCAAAAAGTCCCTGAAAGCCACGTGTATCCTGGTGTCCATTGGGATCCGGAAGACCGCCTGCTCCAAGATTCGTACCGGAACAAAGTCAGCTTGGGAAGGGCCGGCCTGGGAAGATCCAGCCTGAGCCTCCATGTTAGTCTCACCCTCCCGGCCCAGAGTCTGATCCTCTATCTCAGGCCCTACCTCAGAATCCGTAACCCTATCGTGTCGGGCGATTCTAGAAGACGAGTGGTAAAGCACTCATTGTTCTCTACGAGATAATTAAAACTTACAAGATCTAAAATCAAACACGAAAATTACCTTGCAAAAAACGCGAGCGGGGAGAGAATCAAAGGTTGGGTGAAGTAAAGACGGAATGCAAGCAAAGATTGATGAGGTCAAGAGAATTTTGGGAAGATTTTGAGCGTTTTTGAGTTGGTAAAGGGGAAAATGAAGGGGAATTGGGGGATATATATAGAAAAAGGGGATGAACAGTGCGCCTCACCCGTTGCTCGACACGTGTCAAGCGAGGGAGGTGAAACGTCGCCTCGGGCTTTGAAATTCAAAAGTTGCGCCAAAATAAAAGCGTCTTTCAACACACCACCCCGAGCGGAATGGAAGGAACACAAAGTCGTGAAACATAAATGGAAGAAGGGCTTATTTGTCAGGGATCGGGAGAAAGCAAGTGCGATGAAAGTCGAGACATACAGGCAAGCCGATGACTTTCCTCAGATGGGGCGATTGTTGGGGTGACTTCTCCCGCCGCATACACTAGGACCGACTAGACTTCAGACCGGAAGTTGCCGCGTTCCCTAAATCCATCCATCTCTTCCTGCTCCGTGAATAGTCTCGAGGAATGTGGACCTGGCATTTCATATACCAAGGAGTTTAATGATCCACCCGGTCCGGTGGATATGGCCCATCCAGGGTCAGTCTGCATCTGAAGCGGACATAGCGAAGACAAATCAAAACAAGTATAAAATGAACTAAAACCCTGTAAATCAAGGAGTTCCATACACACACAAAAATACTACACAAAGGTTTTCTCTCTTTCTCTCTCTAAACTTTTACTTTGTTTTGTGATCGACTGAATAGCGTCGGAGGCCATCACCCTAAGGCCCTGGCTAGGTTTGTTGTATTATTTCAGGACGAGAGGAAAGGACGGAGGAACCGAGAGCTAAGGACCCTCAAGGACTTAGTTAATCGAGTTTTTAATCCACATTCGACTTGTAATCGTTTGTATTTAGTTTTGGTATTTAGTTCCTAACTTTATACCCGAAACAACGGGAGTTAAAACTAGTTTGATCTAACAACCTTTTCATATTTTATAGCCATCAGCAATATACTTACAAGCATTATCCAATCATCAAAAAAAATCTTCAAGTCAAGAGAATCAATTACAGCTATATGTGCCAACTACTACCAAAGTGCCAAATAATGTGGATAAAATTATTGTTTTATTTTCTGGTTATAAATATTGTATGGCCCACACTTATAATCCACATGCCCATATTCTTGAATCTTATAAAAAAAAAAAATCTTTTAAAATCGTATGTCCTACAAAACTAAACTCTTTTGTGCCCATTTCTTTCTTCCATCATGTTTTTGTCATTTTATATATCTCTTTTTTAATGTTAGTAGACTTACTTTTTGCTTATTTGTCTTGAATTTTATCCAAGACATAATTTTTTTTATTGTTTTTTTTGATCAAATGTCTTCAAAGCTTTTGTTCTCCTCTAATGGCTTCTTCATGCTTATGGGTAGCAATCTCAACCACCATTTGCCCTGCAAAATGTATGTTTCATTTGTTAATTATTTATTGCCTTTATCTGTCGTGCTCTGTTCTAAAATAATTTTAGATATACTATAAATATACGTTGGTTATGTCTCGAGTACTTCTATCACGTATTGATTTGTATGAAATAATCTTACGTTGTTGACGTTAACCTAAAATCATGTTTTAAAAATTTAAGAGTTATATTCATTCATCACAAAATGTTTTGTTATGGTTTTATAACATTTTGTAAGATGGTATTATGGTAATATGGTACGGAGTAATTCATTATTACTTCGCGTTTCAATTAAAACTAAACATATACTCCGTTACGCCCGTGTTGTTGTTATTTTTTAAAAACCGGTTTGCAAAATTGATATCGGTTTACTTATTTATGATCAGGGAAATGCAATCAAAAGTTTGTAAAATATCAGAGGAGAAGAATGCTTCAACAAAGACACAACAATCACTATCAAATAATCCTCATGAAGTTAAATTAACAACTTCAGAACTACAATTCACAAAAATGCAGCCATCAAACAGAGACATCATCGACAAAGAATGTCGGTTTTTCGATGATTATGTGGCTAGAGGGGCTTTACTCGACGAAGAATACTGGGTATACTGTAACTTTCACTATCGTGTTTAGTGTAGGGCACCGTTCTTTTAAACTTAATTTCAGTTCAGTTCAGTTCATTTCGGTTTAGTTCAGCCAGCTCATGCTGAATGTTTTGTGGTAGACAGCAGCTTGGCTTCGGGCAGAAAGTCATTGGGAAGATCGAGCAAACGACAGGTCAGCTTTCGCCTAAATCTTAATAACCTCAAATTTTTGCAGTCATACCGTTTTTATTAAAATTACGTAGGAGTTAGCGAGCTGTTTCTACTTTCTAGGCAACTCGCGACAACAACTTTAGGGTATTATAAGAAACACAATCGATTTATAATTAGTGAACTGAAGCTAGTGAAGACTGTCTAAAATGTATGGGGTGTCGTCGTGTGAATCAGGTATGCTGACAGTTACAAAAGGCAATTTGCGGAACAGGTACTATAATACTTGAAGTCTTGAATCAACTTATCCTTTTACAAATTCGTGTATTCGGAATTAAAAATACAGAACGTCGTTGTTGTTACTCCGTATGTTTGATGGGTGTTTGCGATGATTTTAATTTTAGGAATTCAATGCTTTGAAAAGAAAATGTAAAGGATACATTGGCCAGCAGACGGCTTGCATTGTCGCTGTAAGTATTCCTTCGGAATTCACCTTATGTAATGCGACATACATAAATCCCGACAGATGTAACAAAAACACTGATTACTGAGGAATTTCTGGGATATACGCCTTTTTGTTGTATGCATACGAGATTTACTGTCAGTTATACGGTTTGCAGGTTAGGAAAGAAGAGGAAAATGTGAAGCGTAGCGTAATCAAAAGTGTAGTCGGAACCTTAGATTTGAGTATGAGAAACTTGTTGCTAGGCGAATCATTCCCCGAGGTAACGAAATTCTTTGCCTAACTGATTTCCGAACCTAAAAATAAAAACGCCATTTTTGAATCATCGATTTAGCCTCAACTGTAATAACAGAAACTACTCAATAATCTTCAGGACAAAGTAGTCAGCATACAGAGAACAAAGCAAAGCAGCAAATACGGGTATGTGTCAAATTTATGTGTGGCAAAATCAGCACGGCGCAAAGGTATTGCTGTCAACATGCTGGCATTTGCCGTTGAATACGCTATATCAAACGGTATGACATTGCTGTTAATCATCGTTACTCGTCTACATAGTCACGTGAATCGTCTGATGAAAACGAGTTCTGCACAGGAGCGGAAACGATATTCGTGCATGTACATAGGAAGAACACAGCAGCTCAGCAACTATATCAGAAACTCGGTTTTCAGGTAATATTATCAACATCTAAAAATTCTGATTTTTTTATTTTTATTTTTTTATTCTCTTGAAATGTAATTTAATTAGTTAAATTTGACATGTATGATATCAGATTGTAGATGAAGCTACCCCAAACTTAGAGCAGGAGCAGATGTACCTACTTAGCATCAAGGCATAACACAATACTGAACAAATCAACATTAAAATTCAACTGCACAGTTAATGTACATTTTACAAATTTACTAGTGTTATTTGATTCCGTCATTTGTTTGCCTTCTGATATATTAAATGACCGTAAATAAACATTTTTTTTTTGTCAATCGAAGCTCGCACTTAGTCGCATTACAATAAGGGGAGGGGGAATTCGAACCTGGTACCTATCGCCCAGAATACCTATGTCTTAACCAACTAGGCTAAGACATCTTGGTAAATAAACATTTTCTCTATACATATGTTAAATGTTTAATTCTTAAATATCACAAGCGTAAGGTGTCTGTGTGTGTCGGGCAATTCTAACTAAACGTAAAAAATAAATAGGCATGTAATAAGCAAAAGGAACTTTTTGATGATAGATAAACGTTTAGGAATTGCGATCACGCTAGGAGCCAACAAGCGGTTTCAAAAGAGCCAATCGATTGATTGTTCAATTGTTATTCGAATGAGACAGTGCCCAAATTGTCGTCAATATACTTTTCGAGGTCAAATTGAGGCTAGACTCTCACATTTTATAAATATTTTTTTCTAGAAACTCCCACCAAAATGCATTTTTTTTTTAAAATGAAAGAATTATTTTAAATATATTAATCACGAATGTATAGACGTCAATTGAAACTCAAAATTTGAAACGAAAAAAAAAAAAGAAAAAAAAAAACAGAGAGAATTCAATGTTTTGATTAAAAAAGATAGGAATTCATAATACGGAGTAAATCTTTAAAAATAATGGACCCGGTACCCTCGTTAGGTAGTCCATTCTCCCCGCTGGGGAAGATCATGAGTACTCTTGATTTTTCATTGTTTTCGCAATACGACCTGAATGGTTAGGCCATTCCAATCCGAGCTTGGAAAGAAAGAAAACACACCAAAGCATAGCTTATTCCAATACTTGAAATTTGAAAATATTATCTTAAACTGATCTAGAACTATGTACTCCGTAATAGAGTTAATTTAACGGGAGTATATCGATATGATCATTCAAAACTTCATAAAATATATATATGTACTCAACTCAGCTCCATAGCTAAATTATTTTCGAATTATTGTCTATTGTTCTTCCGATTACAAGTTAGAAATTAGAAGATGACACTATTTAAAGTAATTTTAACATGCAAATTTTGATCAGAATCATACCGATAAGGCGACAATCAATAGGTGGGACGATTTCTTTCGAGGTACCCGATGCAAATTAGCAAGTAGACACCTCTAATATTTAATTGTTCGTTTGTTTAATCAAAATTATTCTCTTCTACAAATTACTTTTCTAGACAAAAAAAACTTTTACTTAAAATCAATTTTAAGCTTGTTTAAAAAACCCCAACAACATAATTAATCAATACTCGTATGACTTAAAACAAATTTGTAAGCCAATTTTGTCGTAACACATGCAACAAATAGGTCAACTATTTGTAGTCATTAGCACGAAGTTTTCAACGGATTTTAATAATTTAATAATGGATAGAGTACGACACATGTGTCCAGAGAAGTAGAAATTAAATGAGAAAGGTTCATGAACTATACGATGATAAGCTGTATATACTCTGTAAATCTAAAGACAAATTAATTAGTGAATGTGACAAACAATCGCAGCACATGTATGATGTCGCATCTATCCTCACCATAATTGGATTCATGTGACTTACTTGATTAATTTAAATTATTTTTTTAAATTATTTTTTTGAGTAAATAAACACATACGGAGTTAATGACGTAAACATTCTTACGTTTTATTACCTGATTATCAATTTACCATTGAGTTTAAATTAACTACTCCTTCCATTTAAATCAATTTGCATCGTTAGCTTTTTTACGTTTGTCAACGCAAATGTTCAGATGCTAATATATTTACTTTGACATATGTTGGAGATGGATCCAGCTTAATATAATTTCTCACATTGCGTCCCACATCGGTTATAAGATGAGAGTTGGTCTTGTTTATAAGGCTAGGGGCTACTCCTCCTATTGCCAATTGATTTTAGGATGGAACCTCCTAGACCTTATAAGCGGACTCTCTCATACTCTAAAAAATTATCCATGATTTTTCTTTGATGAGAATGAATTTAAATGGAGGTATTTTTTTAGATATACGAAAAATAATCCCATTTTAAATACGGAGTAATAAATTTTCAATCATATTCATGACATGCACAGAGCAAGAAATTCAAAACAATTCCAAATACGAGTAATATTTTCTCTTTAAGTGTCTTATCTTGTGCACTCTGTACACATATTAAAAGTTCCATTTAAATAATACTACGTACAGGGGCGTAGGGAGGGGGGGTTCTATGGGTTCTATGGAACCCCCTCCCATTTGGCAAAAAATTAAAAAAAAAAATAATAATAAATAAAACAAAATAATAATAAAATTTAAAAATCGACGTAATCTTTTACCCCCACGCGCCATTTGAATGATGATGTAATTTAGATCATGATGATGTAATTTAGACCAAAGTATTAAACCTTGAAGACTTTAACAATGGAGTTTTTCTTTGTTTTTTTTCCAGATTTTAGTTTTTGGAAGGGAAGTGAGAGAGAAGAATATTAAAATATTAATATTAATAAACAAAAAAGGAGATGGGAGAAACAGGAAAGACCAAAGGACGAGGTGTACAATTGTAGAGTATTTTTTTTATAATTATTGTGGGGACTCCAAAAATTCTACCTAGAAAATCTAACTCTCTAAAGTAACTTTTCTACGGAGTACGGAGTATGTTTTAGTGTATTTTATTTACTTCAACCTTATTTTTCAAAACTTTTAATTTATATGGGAACTCCCTTATGAGCATAGTCTTTGTGTCTTTCTGTCGAGCAAGGTTCACTATAGACTCCGATCTCCTAACTCAATTGCAATTCGAATCGAAAACCCCAAACCGTAACCTTGATTTAGATTATTGGAAATATTTTGTAATGTATAATATATATGAATGTTTTTAGTTTCGAAAAAAATTTCGAACCCCCTATCTGAGAACTCTGGATTCGCCACTGACTACGTAATGAACGGATTAAATGTGATCACTTTTATATCGTACGGAGTATCTACTAATTTACAAGATAAAAGCATTTGAAAAGGTTTAATACTAGCACATGTACAGATTCTACTTTCCGGGTATAATACCATCAAAGGCTAGACATTTAGCCGGGATATACGTATCCAATTTGACCGAGACAGAATCTACGGTGCCATGACCTAATCATGAAGTTGTGTACTAATTTCAACTCCAGTTGAATTAAATAAAAAACAATGATTAATTTATTACGGAGTACTTGTTTGGTTGTATAATTAAACTTAAATTTTGCAATCATATACGGAGTACGTAAAATTGCAGTTATGTGATTTTCAAACTCGAGTTGAACTAAGTTTGAGTTGAAATGTTTAATCATAAATCCTAGTATAAATTATGTAATTGTATACGAATTACTTGAATCTCGAGCTTAGTTCAACTCGAATTTCTTTATCTATACTTAAATCATCCTATGTTTTTGATTGCCGCGTACACAAATATTTTGTATTAATCTTATATAACGATTAATTGTTAACTCTTACCTTTTCTAAAAAAAAAATAAAAATCTTAGCTTCACTAATTTCACATATTTTTTAAAAACTCTCAAATTTTCTAAACTTTTCTTGAAAAACTATCACCAAAATCTCATTTTTACCATAATAAACATTTGTTTCGACTCATGAAAACATTGTATTCTCTATTTTATATTTTCACATTTTGAGTTTCAATGAATAATAAAGTACATTCGTATAGATATATAAAAAAACCAAATATTTCATTTTCACAAAAGATTACATTTTGGTGGGAATTTTTTGAGAAAGTTTTTATAAAAGGTAAGAGTTTTTTTAAAATTTATAAAAATTAAAACTTTTAAAATCGTAATTATAAAAAATGTGAGTTATCAAATCACCAAACTTATAGTACTGATTATAACAAATCTCTAATTCAAATAACATCTCTTAAACTTAAACTCTTTACAAACTAAAACTTCAAATACTCCGTATAACGTTTTCTCAAACACTATAACTTCAACCAATTCACTTTTTACAACATACCTTTCTCATTCAAAAAAATGAGATAGGTTAATCTTACCCTAGAGAATTAACTGTTGTGTAAACGAAAAATTATCTTATAAATATAGAAACTGTATATAAATTTTTAACACATTATATAAAACTTAAACTCGATTTTTACTTTGGCTAAAATTCAAATTTAACCGTTCTCAAACACTAAAGTTTCAAACAATGCAGTTTATAAATTATTGTAAGCCCGTCTTATTTGTACTCGATTATATAGTTTTTACATTATTTTAATGATAATTATGATTAATTATCACTAAATTTTTTAACACTCCTATAAATAACTTTAATAGATATCGAGTATATTTTTATACCTTTTAACTATCATATTAATTTAATGTGTGACGGTGTGGAACTTCATTTTTCAACTCCTGGCCCTTCTTATCACTCGTTTTATTACACCCAAGTGCCCAGCACAAATACGGAGTAATAATCAACTTGTAAAGTTTACCGCGTCTTCGACACAAATAACTACCTCTCCAAATTTCTCAACTCTCTCTACTCCACAACTCAAAACCACCACCATCTCCGCCGCCAACCACCACCGCCACGGCAACTTTCCGATGGGGTACCAGCACAACCGCAGCAGCTCAACCGACAACGGCGGCGTACCCCTCTCTCAAATGGTCAACTCCCCCCGCGGCCTCACCCGCCGCGCTCCCTCCTTCAAACGCCCCTCCTCCTCCGCCGCCGCCGCCGGTGGTGTGGACCACCACCAAATCGACCTCGTTCTCACCTCCCCTAGATCTGGCCACTCCACCCCCAAGCACACCACAACCACCACCACCACCACCACCAATAATTCTTCTTCTACGTCGTCGTCGTCAAATAATGCTCAGTTTGGTTTCCTGAATCATAGATCAGTGAGTACTACTTCGAACACCGTTGGTGGTGGTGGTTATAGTTTTGGCGGTTTGAACGGCGAAGTTAATAAGGGAAAAGGTGGGTCGTTTGTTGAAGTCGGGTTTCGAGAGAGGAAGAGTTTGTTCTTATTGTTTTGTGGTGTTTGTTTGTTTTTGGGGTTTTTTGTGATTTTTTCTTCCTTTACTTTATTTGGATCACATCATCATCATCATCATCAACATCACTCTACTCATGAGGTATTATTTGAGAAGTTGATTTCTTTTTGCTTCATTTATCGGTTAAGTTATTTGTTTAGCTTTCTATTTTTGTTACGAGAGTTTAGTTGGTTTAGCGGATCAAATTACTTTCAGTTATTCGTTTAACTTTCTACTCCGTATAATTCAAACCATTAAAAATGGTAAAGGTGATGCTTTTAAATGATTAGTTATGCGGATTCCCAAAATAGATACATTCATTTATTGATTTTGCAATTTGGGCTCTTTAGATTTGCTAAAGTTTGTCATATTATGCACTATAATGAATATTGCTTATGTTGTGGGGTGGAGTATTTAATTTAGAACCTGTTCTTTTAGACTTTTTAAATTGAATCAATCGAAATTGAATTGAATCAGATTGAATCGAAATGAATCGAATCAATGAAGTTCAATTAGATAACATATCATTGTCTTTGGTACTGACTAAAATAAATTTGGAAAGAACAAGTCCTTACTAAGATTTTTGCTACTTTTTAGTATCAAGGAATTAAATATGGGTGCTTTAGGTGAAGTCAACCTAAAATTCTTAAACTTTGACATGTTTCTAGTATTAATGTGATGTTGTAATTTTGTATTTATTGGAGTGGAGTCGAACGCAAACGAGCTTAAATTACACCGAAAAAACATCCCTAACGTGTTAAGCATGAATTACCCCTCGACCCTCGTCTTAGTTAGTTTGATTTGGCATTTTTATTTGATCGAGTTCGTTAACTAGAAGTCAATATGAACTGAATTGCAAGTAGAGTGATGAAATTCGTAGCTAGTTAGGTGGGACGATGACTACGGATTTATGTATGTTAGAATTGCCGCCACTTGATATTATATACTAAGCCGACATCTTCTGCTGTTTGAATACGAAGTAAATTGAATGAAAATGGCAAATTAAACTAATTAAGACGAATTGCCACCACTTGGTATTTTATACTCAGCTGACATCTTCTTCTGTTTGAGTACGAAGGAGGGATTTCAATTTAATTGGATAAAGGTTGTTAGAAGTAGTGATGTCATACTTTTTAAAAATTATACGGAGTCGTTGGAGTTTCTGAATTCGGAATGGAAGTTGAACATTACAAGTCGGGGAGAACTTGGGTGTTTTTACGATGTTGTTATGTCCTTCAACTTCTTGTTCAGACAGAAGAAAAAATACTTTTAGTCGTCATATGTCCAAAACTACTCTTTGATTCAGTAATGCGTATGCCATTTTTTTTATTTATTTTTCGGAATCAATAATGGGTGTCGAAGAATGGGATTTTGGGAAGGGATTTAGTTTCCGTTTTTCTATGCTATTTGGCAGTCGACACATGCCACGACTGTGATATTGACCTGAAAATGTTACGTAATCTGATGATTATGAATATGACTCGTGCGTAAGATTTTCTTTCCTGCCAACAAAAACTTACTCTTCATATTGTATTTTCATTAATGTCCTCGAGTTAAGTTTTTAACTTTCTGACTATCACCTCTAATACGCTCTAGCTAAATTTTGGCGATTCATGTTGACAGATTCATTCTGGCTCTCACTTTTCTCGCCAAATTCATAGTGATCAATCCTCTCAAGATTATGGTTATATAGATGGAATTCACAATCCAGACAATAGTAATGATCTCGACCAATTAAATATGGCAGTCTCTGGAGTAGTGGATAATGCTAACAGCCTGGGTAAAGTAAGTAAAATACTTGAATTATTTTAAACGTTAACGGAGGTTCTTATGTAACGCCGCTCATTTTATTGAATTAATTTTCAGTATTCAGGTATATGGTCCAAACCTAACAGCGAGAACTTCAGCCAGTGCATTGACCTGCATAAGAGTCATAAAAGTAAGTATACGAACAAACTTAAACGACCCGAATCCCTGTTTGACTAGTGCATGTTAGTGGCTCTTAACACTTGTGATATTCCTTCCTTTGCAGAGCTGGACGAAAAGACAAACGGTTACATCCTCATTAATGCTAATGGCGGCTTAAATCAGATGAGATTTGGGGTCAGGCCGTTGTTTATTTTCCCTTTTTTTTTTTTAATTTTTTTTAATTCTTTGTCTGTTACGATTTGTGAAGTATCAGCAGCTGTAACTGTGATCTGATGAACAAATAATTCTAGAATGCAGATCTGTGATATGGTTGCTGTTGCAAAAATCATGAAGGCTACCCTTGTTCTTCCGTCTCTAGATCACACTTCTTATTGGGCAGATGATAGGTATCATATTGCTTTTTTTCCCCCCCGGTGACTAGAGCTAGACATAATGTTTTATGTCAAGAAGAGAATAGTGATGCATTCTCGTTTTTCTCTGTGTTTACAGTGGGTTTAAGGACTTGTTTGACTGGAAGCATTTTATTGAGACGCTTAAAGATGACGTTCATATAGTTGAGGAGTTACCTTCTGAATTAGCTGCCACTGAACCTTTTAAAAAGACGCCAATTTCTTGGTCTAAGGTTTGTTAACTTTCACAGTTTGATGTGAAGAATTATCATTTCTTTCTTTTTAAAACTTAGAATTACAGGAATCAATCCGTACTCAAAACAAGAATATTGCTGCAAGGCTTTGGCCTTTTATTCGTCGTAAACGTTTGTCATTGGCTGATTGGTAATGTTGTTGTTCAGGTTAGCTATTACAAGTTAGAAGTTCTCCCGCTTTTGAGGGAGCATAAAGTGATCTACTTCACGCACACTGATTCCCGCATCGCCAACAATGGTATCCCCAATTCTATACAAAAGCTGAGGTGTCGTGTTAATTATAGGGCACTAAAGTACTCGGCCCCCATTCAAGAACTCGGAAATACCTTGGTTGCGAGGATGAGAAACAACGGAAGCCCTTACCTAGCTCTCCATCTAAGGTCGGCTCCTTTATTCCACTTAAACTCCGGGTTTTCTTTGGCAGCTGTAGATATAGTGTTCACATTTTAGGATTACACCACTCCAGACCGCACTTCAATTTTATCTTCTTTCCTCAAATGTTAATTTGGTTGCGTGATAGGTACGAGAAAGATATGCTTGCCTTCACTGGCTGCAGTCACAATTTGACAGCAGAAGAAGGTGACGAGCTTCGTCAGATGCGGTATGAGGTTGGTCATTGGAAGGAGAAGGAGATTGATGGCCCGGAGCGTAGGAAATCGGGTGGATGCCCGTTAACACCGAGGGAAACTTCCCTTCTCTTGAAAGGATTGGGTTTCCCGTCCAACACACGGATTTATCTCGTTGCGGGTGAAGCCTATGGGAAAGGAAGCATGGAGTACCTTACCGAGGACTTTCCTAACATCTTCTCACACTCGACTCTAGCCACAACAGAAGAGCTCGAACCTTTTGTGAAACATCAGAATATGTTGGCGGGTCTTGATTATGTTGTTGCCCTTCAGAGCGATGTGTTTGTGTACACGTATGATGGGAATATGGCAAAGGCGGTGAAAGGACATAGGCGGTTTGACGGGTTCAAGAAAACGATTAGTCCGGAAAGGTAGACTCATTGAATTTATTTTAATACAAAAATACATCATTCTAAAATTTTTGGCATGAAAACTGGAAGAATAATTTGTAACCTAACACTTGTTTTGCAGGATGAATCTGGTGAAATATATTGATCAATATGATGAGGGCAAAATCAGTTGGAAGAAATTCAGCTCCAAAGTTCAGAAACTTCACCAATATAGAATAGGAGGTCCTTACTATAGGGAGCCTGGTGAGTTCCCGAAACTGGAGGAAAGTTTCTATGCAAATCCGCTTCCTGGATGCATTTGCGAAACTATGAAAAAATAGTCCGCCAATTGAATATGACTGGAAGACTAGTAGCGCTCTCAAGGTCACTTTGTGAAACTGCTGTTTTTTCGAGTTTCTGAAGCATACTAGAGACGGCACTGTAGCTCTTTTGCGCTGCAACTCACAGAACAACTGGTGGGCGTTGGTTAACGACTTGTGAATACACACGCTTGTGATCAGGGTTACTGTGTTGTCATGTCAGTTATCCTGGCTTTGCTGCACTGCGTTGAAGAAATTCGCCTATCTTTTGGCAGGGCTTTAGCTTTATATCGAAAGGAAAAGTGATCTGTAATTCAAATTTTGGTGCTTCTTTTTGTGAAAGGTTTAATGTAATACCGATACACTGTAAGTACTCATTGTTATTATTATGTTGTTAATTTGTAAGAATAAAATTAAGGAATATAAGAAACTGTTTTCGGCCACTGATTGTACTCTGGCTTTGCTGCACTGGTTTGCCTGATCATCCACGTAAATTACGAGTATTGATGCACTGGAGAAAAGTAAATTTGTGTTTCCTTTAAGGCCTTTCTGCTTGTTTTTCCATGGATTTTGGAGAGTCTGATTTCTGCAGTTCTACTGCTGGCTCTTTAGATTCTGGTTTCTTCGAGTTTACGTCCTTCGACTCTTCAAAAACAGTCGTACTTATGTCTTCAGATGCCAATTTTTCGGAATCTGAATTCTGTGCGACTTCCGTAGTCAACTCAGGCTTCTTTATAACCTTGAATGGCCCAAGCTTCGAGTCTAGATCCTTGACTGTGTTCGTGAAATTCCGAACGCTTTGTATTCCGACAAGCAGACTGATAGATTCCTGTCAAAAATAAAGAGATCAACTAAAAGTTTCCGGAAAATAATGTAAAGGTAAGGAAAGGGGTAATCAGATACGAGTACATCTTACTTTTTTCATAATTAATCAGATAACTTCAGAAAACTTCAAGATATGGAAAATATTAAAGAAACACTGAACTTCGAAAAAAATTAGACAACATAGAACTTCAGACTTCAGACAAGACGAAGAAAACATGTTTTTTAGAGGGAGTGTTAAGGTTATTTGAACGGACCTGTTCAATCTGTTCGACACGAGAACGCAGATCCTCGGCCAGCGCTCCCTTGTGCAGATACATTAGAGCAAACAACAAGTGAAAACGAATATCGTCCACGATGTGCTGTTTAACGTTGCAACTCGGCATAGTCGCTTTGCAGCCAATCGAGAAAAACGGGCAGTTGACAGGCTTCATTGCGCAGACGGTAATACAATGCTTGTCCATTTCATTCCTCAGAAGCGTCTGTCCGCACTGCTGCTCACACGGCAGCAGCTTAAAAGGACAGACAGAATCGTGCTTTTCTTCTTTAGCCGCACTGAAAGTCGCATTACACCCTTCGTTGTCGCACAACAGCGTCCTGAATCCGCACTGCTGACGATGTTTTTCGAGTTCAGCCTCAGACTTGAACTTCATCTTACAGTGATACTCGTTTTTGAAATCGACATTTTTCAGCAGCTTTTGTGCAAAGGTCTCCCTCCTGTCCAACACCCAGAAGCTGTTCAACTCCATATCCTGCACAAAATCATCGATTCTCTCATCTCGAAGCTCGCTCAGCAGCACCCCCGAAAGCCTGCTGAGTAAATTCCTCTTGAGAGCCGCGAAGTCCTCAATGAAATCGGAAATTATGCCAGATGGTTCGTCAGGTATCTCGTCCTCAGGATTTCCGTCGATTAAAAGAGACTCAGCAACAAAGAATTCGGTTCTGTTTGTCAGATACTCCAACATTTCTTTTCTCAGTTCCGCAGCAACTGAGCCAGGGCTGCGGAAAATGTCGCCTGTCGTGCTGTCGACACACGCTGTTGATAAACCTTCGAGTAGTATTACAGCGAGTTTGTGAACCATTTCGTGATCACAGAGATCGCAGGGAAACTTTTCCTCAGCTTCACTGGTTATTACTTCTTCGATTTTCTCTTGTTTAAGGTCCACCTCTGTGAACGTAGAAGGGTCCGCTTCCATCATGTTTGCGCCCACAAAAATCAGATACGTTTACGTAGCTTAGAGTTACGCGGCTTTTGTCGCTTTTGTAACGTCAGAAATGTACGATATCAACAGATCTCGCCTACATATTCACGACACAAAAATCATTAATGTAAAGGGTCCAAAATTCAAATGCCATATGAAGACATATTATCAATTTGAGATTTGAGATAACAATCCATTTTCCGTGACCAAATAATAATATTATTAGATGTCGACGGATAACATCGAGTATTATATTCAAAAGTTTTATGAAGAAAGGCCGATATGTCCCGATAAGTAAGGCCGTTTTATTTTCCACGATCAAGCGAGACGACAATTACCCGATTTTCCACATTACGATCAACAAAACCTTGGATCAAATAATATGATAAATTTTATAATAAAAAGTCAAAATGAAAACCGAATTTTGTATTTACACATTTTGTAAGATGTTTTTTTTTACCTGTCACAAAACTCATTTCCTTGATGAACAAAAGGGCAAACAATCATTTTCATGAATTTGTTGTTCTCCTTTCACATGTAACAAAGAATGAATGTATATGTTTTTGTCATGTTTCAGAATTTTTCACGTAGAAAAAATAATTAAAATTGTGTAATAAAAAACATGTGATTTTTAAAGATATGGCCCTAGTTAGTGGTTATCCATCTCTCCAACATTGAAGGAAATAAAGGGGAGGAGATGTGCAATTTTAGTTTTAACGTAGGCTCGATGATTGGGTGTTTCGAATTGGATATGGATCGAGTTATTTTTATGTCGGTAAATATTTGGGTATATGTATGAGTTCGGGGTAAAATAGGTTAGGTTACTAGATCAAGTAATTTGGAATATGTCATGTTGTATGTGATTGTTTAGACGATTTACCCATTAAATCTGGACTGTATTTGTCGGATAAGAAGAACATTTTATAAATTAAAGGGGATTCCGTTTTAAATTAATTGGCAATAGATAAAGTAACTTTCTTAGTATTTCCTTGGTTCCTAAACACTACTACAAATTAAGCTACAAAAACGCACCAAAACCGTTGATTTAAAGAAAAAGGGGCGTTGTAATTTTGGCCATTGATTTTATAAAAACGACGCAAAAAAAATACCAAAACCGTTTTTAGGAAATAATTCGTTTTGGAATAAGTAACCCCTAAGTACACATAATAAAAGACATTACATGTGAAATTCGTTTTGTAACCCCTAAGTACACGTGAAATTCTCATCTGTACCACTTAACTAACTCCAATTAACGTCTAAATCAATTTTGTGACCCCTAAGTACATGTGAAACTACACCAATTTTTGGTGACACTTAACAGCTCCAATTAACGTCTACACCAATTTTGGTCACGTTTGACCTTCACTAATATAAGTCAAGAGTATAACTAGGATTATGAGGATTGCAGGGGTACAACCATACAAGTGAGAAAAATCATTCGTTCAGGACACAGATAAGAATTTCCCTTTTTTCTTTCTTCTTTAGTTGATTGATATCTGCTGGATTTAACATTCTTAGCTTTCTAAAGTATTTTTCTTCACCATTTTCTTTTATTTACTCAAAATATTGGATTCGAGCTATTATTAATCATCCTATGATTATTTTAATAGAATGAGATATAGGAAAAAAAAAAGTTCTAAACAGTTAAAGTACGTAGGATCTGTTCTTTCCAAATTTATTTTCATTCATTTTAGTTCGATTCACTATTCGATTCGATTCGATTCAATTTAGCTCACTTCGATTCGATTCGATTCGATTTTTTATTCGATTCAAGACATCCATTATATTATTTAATTGAACTTCATTCATTTCAGTTCAATTCAACCCATTCGATTCGATTCGATTCACTCGATTGATTCGATTCGATTCAATTCATTTATTTCGATTCGATTCGATTCATTCGATTGATTCGATTCATTTCATTTCAGTTCTAAAAAGTCCGAAAGAACAAGTTCTTACTCATTATTTATCTAATTAATGATTCTCTAGTTTTCTAAACCATGAGTGAGTTATTGGTTTACTTTAGGGTTCGTATGAGACAAACTGTCTACTATCAATGCGCAAAGTTCTAATATCAACAAAATTATAATTCATCAATGAGTCATACACATAGGACAATCATACAAGAATATTACTCACTATAGAAAAAAAAAAAAAAATATTAATTAAGCCCACGACATTCACTATAGAAAAAAAAAAAAAAAAAAAAAAAAAAAAAATATTAATTAAGCCCACGTGAATGTCGTGTTTACACTAATTAATCTAATGGACGTGCTTACATAATGGTTACCCTTGTAGTTGTAAAGTTGTAACTATTCAATTGGTCACATAAATGGAAACAACCATTATTGCATGTTTGAAAATAAAGGTGTTTATACTTAATTTAATGGACGTGCTTACATAATAGTTACCCTTGTTATGTTGTAAGTGTTCAATTGGTTTTAACAAATCCGAACTACCATTGCATGTTTATAATTATACCTTTAAATAAGCAAAAAATTTGTCAATGTACGGAGTAGACTTTTTAAGGGAGAATGATATTGGAGAGGAAAGGGAGAAGTTATTATAAACTTGCTCAAATAATTACATAGCAACTTAGTCATTATATGGGCAAGACAATCAACTAATACTCTAACACTAATGCCACTAATTAGACCTACTAATTTCACTAACTCTAAAACTTCCACTAATATAACTTAACACATATTTTGTCACTTCCCACGCACTAATTTAATGTAGCAACTAATTAATTCACTAATATTTTGGATCATAACTCCAACACACCCCTTTGATCCAAAATTTATCGGATCCTTGTTCGACTTTCAGCCATGTCAAATTATACTAGTCGTTTCGACGACCTTTGCCAATTTCTTGCTTTCTCCGTCGATGAGCAATTTACCTTTAAAAGGTATTCAATCCTTCTCGCACCCGCACATGTTAGGCTCCACACCTAACTTTTAAACATAATCGATCTCCTCCCGAGACTAAAACTGAGTTTCCTTGCTTGGACTCAAAAAAGAAAAACTGTAAATTGCTCGATCGAATTTGTTACGCCCTTGTCTTCACTTTGTGACGCCCTTCTCGTCACCTTCTTATTGGTGCATATTATCACCAACTAGGGATGTCAGTGGGGCGGGTCTACGCGGATACTGCCCCGCATCCGCCCCAGTTAGGGTGGAGGTAGGACGTAGTTTAGTGGGTCGTGGAGCGGAGGTAGGAGCGAAAATTGACCTCCGCCGCGGGTCGTGGGGCGGAGGTGGATTCAATTTAAACTCCGCCCCGTCCCCGCCACCGCCTCTGCCTCGTCCCCGCCCCGCCTATATACACACACTTAAAATTTAAATTTTAGATAAAGTGACAATAAAAAATAGGTTAAATTAAAGTAGTAAAAATTGGGCCATGAAGTCTAAAAGTCCAACTGCTAAAGTGCTAAGTCCTATTCACAAGCCCTAAGTCTCTAACTGGGGCGGATGGTGGGGCGGGTCTGGGGCTGATGGTGGGGCGGGTGGAGGTTTAAACTTTCCTCCGTTAGGCGGGTGGTGGAGGAGGAAGTATCCTCCGCCATGGGTGATGGGGCGGATGTATGTGGAGGTTAATTTTTATTCGTGGATGCGGAGGTAGGGGACCCTTCCTCCGCCTCCGCTCCGCCCTGATGACATCCCTATCACCAACTCTCATTTGGAGCACCTCTCTTCAAAACTGATTATCGATGGAGCCCTTCTCTCCACCATTTCATTTACGGTGCACTTCTCACCTATTCGATTTGTGAAGCACTTCTCTTCACCAAAAACCATAGTAGAGCCTTTCTTTTTCTCTACCAAACATGATAGAGCACCTCCTCTCCATCTCACAATTTTTTTCAATTATTTCATTGACACTTTTCCCACCATTTTTTTTGACGCCCCATTTTCGAATCGAACCTGGCTACTTAAGCGGAGGTGACAATTATGTCATCCTTCTCGACTTAAGATAGCTCTGATACCATGTAGACTTTTTTAGGGGGAAATATAATAGGGGAGGAAAGGGAGAAGTTATTATAAACTTGCTCAAATAATTACATAGTAACTTAGTCATTATATACGCTAGACAATCAACTAATACTCTAACACTAATGCCACTAATTAGACCTACTAATTTCACTAACTCTAAAACTTCCACTAATATAACTTAACACATATTTTGTCACTTCCCACTAATTTAATGTAGCAACTAATTAATTCACTAATATTTTGGATCATAACTCCAACACACCCCTTTGATCCAAAATTTATCGGATCCTTGTTCGACTTTCTGCCATGTCAAATTATACTAGTCGTTTCGACGACCTTTGCCAATTTCTTGCTTTCTCCGTCGATGAGCAATTTACCTTTAAACGGTATTCAATCCTTCTCGCACCCGCACATGTTAAGCTCCACACCTAACTTTTAAACATAATCTCCTCTCGAGACTAAAACTGAGTTTCCTTGCTTGGACTCAAAAAAAAAAAAAAAAAAAAATGTAAATTGCTCGATCGAATTTGTTACGCCCTTGTCTTCACTTTGTGACGCCCTTCTCGTCACCTTCTTGTTGGTGCATATTATCACCAACTCTCATTTGGAGCACCTCTCTCCAAAACTGATTATCGATGGAGCCCTTCTCTCCACCATTTCATTTACGGTGCAGTTCTCACCTATTCGATTTGTGAAGCACTTCTCTTTACCAAAAATCATAGTAGAGCCTTTCTTTTTCTCTACCAAACATGATAGAGCACCTCCTCTCTATCTCACAATTTTTTTCAATTATTTCATTGACACTTTTCTCACCATTTTTTTTTGACGCCCCATTTTCGAATCGAACCTGGCTACTTAAGCGGAGGTGACAATTATGTTATCCTTCTCGACTTAAGATAGCTCTGATACCATGTAGAATTTTTAAGGGAGAAATATAATAGGGGAGAAAAGGGAGAAGTTATTATAAACTTGCTCAATTAATTACATAGTAACTTAGTCATTATATAGGCAAGACAATCAACTAATACTCTAACACTAATGCCACTAATTAGACCCACTAATTTCACTAGCTCTAAAACTTCCACTAATATAACTTAACACATATTTTGTCACTTCCCACTAATTTAATATAGCAACTAATTAATTCACTAATATTTTGGATCATAACTCCAACAGCTTAATCTTGAATTCTTTAGTATAAATACCCCATCAATTTACGTTTCTCATCACCATCACACAAAATAATATCCAACAAAAAAAAAAAAAGATTGCCAAAATGGGAAAGAAAGCAGTGTTAATAGGAATAAACTACCCAGGAACCAATGCCAAACTCAATGGGTGCGTCAACGACGTGCGCAGGATGCGCACTTATTTGATGAAAACTTACGGGTTTGAAGATCAGCACATAAATGTACTGATCGATAATGACCCGTCCTACACCCAACCCACTGGCAAGAATATTCGTGCTGCACTTGAGAATCTGGTTCAGTCTGCTCAAGCTGGTGATGAGCTATTTGTTCATTACAGCGGTCATGGCACTAGCCTTGATCTTAAGATTGGTGATGTTGATTACACTGGATTTCATGAGTGCATTGTCCCTTGTGACTTCAATCTTATTACAGGTTTTATTTTTAAGCTATTTCACTTCGGAGTATATTATTTACGGATAATTTTTTTTAAAAATGACGTAAAAATTACATGAAATAGATAGAAAAACGCAGTTTAAGTAGTGGATTCGTCGTCCAATGTACATTTGCTCATTAAGACTACTTACTTACTAGTAGGTTGAGTAAGTTTTGCCAGGTCGAGTACTTACACGGTCATCATTGATAGTATTGATATATTCGTGTAACAGATGATGATTTCAAAGAAATTGTGTCGGAAGTCCATGATGGTAGCCGCCTCACGATAGTGTCGGACTCATGCCACAGTGGTGGCTTGATCACCGGAGTCAAAGAGCAAATCGGCGAAAGCACACACCATATTGCCCACCTTACCACCTTAACATTTGCTTCCCCTTTGCAGACGCAAACCAATTTAGTGAACGAGGATGTCTACGAGGGTAATGTTGATGATGTTAAGAGTAGAGCGCTCCCTGTATCTACCCTCATCGATCTGCTCAAAGAGAAGACTGGTAACTATACCTGTCAAACGGGTCGGGTGGGCGGGTTTCGGGTTCGGGTAACTATTATACGGGTAACATACGGGTCGGGTGTATTTTGGGTTCGGGTAGTATACAGGTCGGGTGTACACGGGTTCCAGGTCGGGTTAGGGTCAAAATACGGGTTAATCAACGTCTTTTTATCCATATTTTTTTTTTCTTTTTTTTTTGTATAACGGTTTAATTTTCACTAAAAAAAACTACTCTCTTCATTTATAGTCAAACTTTACATGATGTCAAAATACAAATACTCCGTATTAAGATTAGTGGAAATTGTCCCTTGTAACTGTACTTCATTAATCAACAAGTGGGTGAATTACTAATATGAAGACTTTGGGGGTACTGATACGTATTTCACTATTTCCCTCCCAAATTTAGAATTTAGAACCACTTATCTTCTCCCCAAATTTATTCCTTGATTTTACATCCCATCAAATTAAAAAATTTAAACTTTTCAGCTTCCCTCCAAATGCACCATTTACACTTCTAGGGTGCTTAAAAAAAAGTCATTTTTATGGTGCCTCCAAAAAACCAACTCTAATTGATCGATATATTATTGAAAAATTAATTTTTTTTAAATTATAAGTTCCAAAATTAAAAATTTTAAAATAAGTTTATAGATGCGTGTGTGTCTATTAAATCGATATTTATAATATTAGATCCATATACTTCCTCCATTCCATTTGATTCTATACCTATTCCTTTTTCGGAAATTCCAATCAATTCTATACATTTCTATTTTGGTCCGTACTTTATTAAACTAAAAGACCAATATACCTTTCATTAATACCCCACCCAACCCACTTGCAATGTCCTTTTTTAAAGAATAAAGTAGGGGTAGTTTGGTAATTCTATTGTCTACCCCACTTGATTTTCTTCTACCTTAATTACCGTGTTTTGGTCAAATGTATAGAACCAAACGGAATGGAGGAAGTATGTAGTTTCCAAGTTGTATCTTCAAATTTAAAATGTTACTTCGAACTACCGACTTAAAATATATCATTTTCTTTTTCTCATTTATTCTCCACACATATTTTGTTTCAAAATTTAATAATGATTTTAGATGCCTCAAATTCATAATGTCAAATGTAACTAACAAACACTTTTAAAATGATTGATTCCATAATTATTGAATAATAAATATAATAATTGAAGTAAAAATTTTCAATTATGAAAAATTTATTAGGTGTGAAATGTTTTAGAAATTTTACATGTAAATTGAAACTGATAATGACATTTTATATATAGGAACGTAAGTTTTTTTTACTCAACGGGTTAACCCGCTACGGGTCGGGTTTTGACCCATTGTTTTCGGGTCATTTCGGGTTCGGGTAGATTTTGGGTTCGGGTCAAAAAAGGCAGGTTTACTTCGGGTCATTTACAGGTCGGTTTCGGGCGGTTTATCGGGTCGGGTCAGATTTTGACAGCTCTACTGGTAACCATGATATCAATGTTGCAAATTTAAGTCAAGCCCTCTTTGACTTCTTTGGGGATGATGCTAGTCCTACGGTACGTAGCGCTCTCTCCTACGGAGTAATTATTATGATTAGTTTTTCTTCGGGTTAATAAAACTTCTTCCATTTCAATACGTTTCTCAGCTCCTTAGTCCCCACTATTTGTTTTTTACAATCTCCTACACGATGTACTGTTTTGACCGTATTTATTTGTGTTTATACACTACCAGATTCGGTTGAAAACAAAATATGTGAAAGATGTTTTAACAATAAATGTTATGTAGTACTCCATAATATGTTTGTGTTATAATTTGTATAAATAAATTTATATATATTTCCATATATTGATGGACAAAGTTTTAGAAGTTTAACAATGAAGAACTTGGTGCTTTAAGGTGGGGAGCGCGGCAAATGCTAACAAATCCATCAAGGCGTTGCCACGGAACGGAATTCTACTAAGTGGATGCCAAGCCGACGAAACATCAGCCGATGTAAACCCGAGTGGAAACCCTAAGGATGCATATGGAGCATTCAGCAATGCAATAATGACTATATTGGATAAACATAAGGGAAAGGTTAGTAACCATGAGACTGTTTCGGAGGCGAGAACTTTGCTTAAGACTCAAGGGTTCACTTAGAGGCCGGGGCTCTATTGTTCCGACGACTACGATAAGGCCCCTTTTCTGTACTGACTACTGATCGAGTGTATGTTCTCGTATGCATGCATGCTTGCTTATTTGCTCCTGCATCGGTGCATGTTCTGGGTCTTTGTTTACGCTTTGTTTTGTTTTCCTTTATTTCTTTTTTTTTTTTTTTTTTTTTTTTTTTAATCTGGACAATAATAGAGTGTCACCAGATGGTATTAAGTTCGTGTGTTTCATACTCCCACATATACGACGTGGTCCCGGCAGATAATTAAGAGGAAGAAACTCCGTATATGTCATGACGTACGTACTCATGAGAAGATGATGATGTATCGAGTGATGGCGTCATTATGTTGTCCTTTCTGTTTTTATTATGTATTGTACTTTTCTTTTTCAGCTTGTACTTTGTATAAGACCCGGAGCTTTATGCCAAAATAAATTTGTCATGAAAAATGTTGTGTTTGATTGTTTGCCAAAACGCAATAACGTATGTACTTCCTTCGTTTCGATCATTTGTTTACACTTTCTATTTTGAGGTGTACGAGTCATTTGTTTACAATTACAATAAATGTTTTCGAAGACCCGTGTGGAAAGTGGGTCCAACTTCCCTAAGCCAATCACATTGTTTAATTTTACCTACTTTAAAACAAGTTGAACCTCATTTATACTTATATTGGAGTATTATTTTTTAGTTTTTTTCTCTACCTCTCTCCTGACATCGATAAATATATATAAAATAAACGTTAACCTAAAACAGAAAGAGTAAAAATGGAATTTCAGATCATTGCCCACAAGGCCACGACCATTTTAGACTCAAATTTGTCCCAAGGCAACCTTTAACACTAAAAGTAAATCGAAACAAAGAGAGCACATATTGAAGTAGTTTGTGAATTTTTGATATTCAGGCACGAAATATTAACTAAGAATTCATGGATCCTATATATATACACATATTTTGCAAATGGATATGATCGATCAGATCAGTTATTAAGATATATCGAGCCATTAGTAAATTGTTCTTGAAAGACCCGTGTCGACAAGACTCAGTGAAAGTAGTTGTCATTTAGTTGATCAAGACACTAAAACGTAACAGAAAAATTCAATTCACGTGAATTGTTATTGTTATTCCATCTACAACACACGCAAATTCAGAAAGATACCTATCAAATGTAGGACTTTGAAAGTTTTATAATTCATAAAAAATTTAATTTTCATATACGTCGGATCAACCAAACAAGTAACAACACCATCAATCAATTATACTAGACTAATTTGTGTTGAGTATTTCCAACAAACACAAGATGATGACACTAAACAAACTCATCAAACACAAAAACACCACTTCACTATCCCTCTCCCTTCTCCACACACCACCCCATTCCGACCCACCGCCGCCACGGATCCAACACCACCCAACCCGTCATAACCCGAACACCTCACACTACGACGACTTAGTAGCGGAAGCGGGGGAAGCGCGTGACTTCCCCCGCCTCCGCCACCTCCTTATGGAGCGCATTAACAAGAATTACTACAACAGCAAAGACACGTTCAATTTCGTCACCAAAACCCAAAATTCCATTTCTACCCTCGACGATCTCTTCGACTGTCTCTCTTCTCTCCCCTCTGGCATCCCTCGTCGAAGCGCTTTCGAGTGTTTCGTTAAGCGTTTATGTATCATCGACCTCCATGATCATGCACTCCGTGTGCTCGATAAAATGCGTGAGAGAAACTTGGAGTTTAACTCCCACACTTACCACCCTGTCATACAAAAAGTGGTTAAAAAACACGGCGTAGAAGAGGCCGCTAAGGTGTTGCAGAGGATGAAGAGTAACGGGGTTGATCCCGACACGACGTCGTATAATTATCTTCTGACGGTACACTGTATGAGACGTGACGTGGGTAAGGCTGTCAAAGTGCTGCAAGAAATGAAGAGGGGGGATGCGAGGACGTACGATGCGTTGGTTATTGGGGCGTGTAAGGTGGGGAAGGTGGAGGGTGCGGTGGCGATTGTGAGGGCTGCAGTGGACGATAGTGTGACGCTGATGCACGGAACGTATGAGCATGTCATTAGGGCGCTGCTCAACGAAGGGTTTTACGCGCAGGCGTTGAAGTTTGTGCTTTGTTTCGCTGGGAGGGAAAAGAAGTTGGATGATGTGAACTTCGACGTTCTTGTTATGGGTTTGATTGGGCTACGGAGGTTCGACGAGGTGAAAACGGTGGTTGATGAGATGAAGAAAAGAGGGTTGTCGATGAGTGCGAAGGTTAAGGAGTTCTGTGTGTTACATGGATTAAAATAGTCTCTCTGTTTTATTTACAGTGAGACAATTTTACAGTAAGAATATGTCGAAGAGACACCCGTATAAGACGTAGTTGTTTAAGCGATTTTGTTCGTTGTCAGGGCATTGTTGTCGACTTGTCGTAAATTTGGTAAGACTGTGATCATGTTTTATGTGTGCCTAGTGTTGTTAGTTGGGGTGTATGATTTGTAGACATTAACTGTGATAACTAAAAAGCATGAATTTTAGCATGTTATGCAGTAATAAATCATACTTCGTCTTCAATAGCCATCAATTTTAACCTTCTAAAGCTCCTTTACAGCGACTACTCTAACTTTAAATTTAATATCGACAGAATAATCCTCTGTAAAACCGGCATATGTTGTACAATGAACTGTTCTCAGCTGGTTTAAAAGTAACTATTTTGTCTAACACGAAGTATAGATACTTTATAGTGGTCGTAATTATTAAGCTAATGTCATCCTCACACGTCGGAAAACCTCAACGAGGTTGACATTTTTGTGCAGAACGAAATAACGAATGAATATTATCGCTGTCGTTGATTCCATGTTTTTAAGTTGACTTTGGCCTTATTAACCACAAATCAGCTGAATATTCGACGTATATCTACTCCGTACATTACGGAGTACCCTTTTTTTTTAATACGTAGTACTTTCTTAAGAGACTCGTACTTTTTTATCCATTATGTGAAATATCGTTTGTACTAAATAATGACTTGTACACAGATAAGCGAGGTAGCCATTGGGGAAAAAAAAAAACTCGGATATACAAAAATAAGTTTGGCCTGAATTTCAAAACAAATGGTTTCGACCCAAAGAGACTAATCTACAAACATATGTCTCGCGACCTCAACAAGTTGTCGAGAACAATCTGTGAATCATAATCCAATGACATTACTATTCAACGATGTGTTTACACGACTGTAAGGGTTTCAATTGGCTGCAATAGATCAAATCAACCATAGCAATTTGCATGATTAGTTTAGTACATTAATTTAACACAAACAGAATTAGTCAGCTAAACTGTCCTTTCGTACGTTAAATACTCCTTCAAACAATGTTCATCATCAACAAATCATCACCCTCATTTAAAAAGTCAAACGACAGAAAAGGGTACGGAAAATGGGGAAGAAAGCCGTGTTAATCGGAATAAACTACCCTGGTACCCGAGCAGAACTCAAAGGGTGCATCAACGATGTGCGCAGGATGCGCACGTGTTTGATGCAAAGTTACGGGTTTCTAGATCAGCACATAAATGTGCTGATTGACAATGACCCGTCCTATACCCAACCCACGGGCAAGAACATTCGTGCAGCCCTTGACAAGTTGGTAACGTCTTCTGTTGCAGGTGACGAGTTATACGTTCATTACAGCGGTCATGGCACTCGCTTGCCTGCTGATACCGGTGACGTTGGTGACAACACTGGATATGATGAGTGCATTGTCCCTTCTGACATGAATCTTATCACAGGTTTTGCTTTCGAACTATTTCATTACGGAGTACTTATATAGAATAAAATTGTTTTTGTAACTTTGAAGGTTGGAATAATGTAACAGACGACGATTTCAAAGAACTGGTGTCTCAAGTCCATGATGGTAGTCGCATCACAATAGTCTCGGATTCTTGCCACAGTGGTGGCTTGATCGAAGGAGTCAAGGAACAAATTGGCGAAAGCACTCACCACACATCCTCTGTCAAGGACACTATAGCGAACGCTTCAGAGCCAAATCACACATTAATTGACAAGGATGTTTTCGAGGGTCACCATGGCAATGTTAAGAGTAGATTACTCCCTGTATCGACCCTCGTCGACATACTCAAAGAGCAGACCGGTAAGGATGACATTGACGTTGCGAAATTGAGGCCTACCCTCTTCAACATCTTTGGGGATGATGCTAGTCCTAAGGTATATCTCCGTAAAATTTTCACAAATCCGAAATCGTTGTATCCATAAGACCTTAACATTTATCTAACTCAGCATTTTTTATAATATAGGTTAAGAAGTTTGTGGAGCTAACCAACAACAATGGACTTCAACAAGACAACGGTAAAAACATAGAAGGCGTATCATGTCTAAGCGGAGCATTAGCGGCTATCGGAGGTTTAACCACAAACTGCTTCAAGCAAAAGCCAAATACCGACGACTACACAAAACTCGACAGCAAACCAGAGGAGGAGGCAAATACTGGCAAAACCAACAGAGTTTTGCCACGAAACGGAATTCTACTCAGTGGGTGCCAAACCGACGAAACATCAGCCGATGCAAACCCGACTGGAAATGCTAAGGATGCATATGGAGCATTCAGCAATGCGATATTGACTATATTGAAGGAAAATAAGGGAAATGTAAGTAACCACGACATCGTTTCAAAGGCGAGAAAGTTGCTTAAACGTCAAGGGTTCACTCAGAGGCCTGGACTTTACTGTTCTGATGACTATGTTAAGTCTCCTTTTGTGTACTAAGCTTATGTTATGTTCTTGTATGTATCTCTGGTGTTTTTGAGTGCTTTCTTTTTAATGTTGTTGACCTATGTTTGTGTGCATTAAGCTAAGTGTTTGAATTGCTAATGTGTATTGTAATTTGTTATTTGGAGGCCAGGTTGCGTGTCTAATAAAATGAATTTGTAGTTTAATTTCGTCAAAATGTGTTATCCGATAGTACCAAATGTCGTCAAATGTTTGGATTAAAATGAGAAGTATAATAAATTAAAGTCTTATGGTTTAGTCGTTACCTTGATACCGAGGATGTCATAGCCTAGTGGTCTGAACTGAGGTACCTTGAGCAATAAGTCTCAGGTTGAATCCCCCATCGTATCCCCCGTTGTAATGTCGTAGCGCCTCCTCTTCGGAAAAAAAAAAAAAAAAAAAAGTCGTTGCCTTGATGTGTTGTGAGGCTGGTAAGTATACTTTTAGCATAGATTCAGATCTAATCCGCGAACTTTGAGATCATGCTCTAGTGCTCTACACATACAAAACAATTACGACATAAAGTAATATATACGTTATTTAGAAACCTCGGCTAGGACTACCCAAAAAGAGATTTACAACCGGTTATTGTATGTACAAGTGAGTCTATATTGTTCAACACTTTACACAAAGTTGTTGAACTATATTGTACAAGTGAGTATTTCCAACTCAGTAATTTGTACCGAATGTCCGTAACTAAACAACTATGTGACAGTTGCAGAATATGTAGAGTTGTCCAATTGTTTCCGCAGTTTGGCTCCTCGCTGCTAGTGAGCATGGTTGGGCCCCCTGTAAAATCGACTCGAAACCTACATCATCACAATCCTGGATAAACCCGTTTCCAAAATTTAAAATACGTAAGACTCGTATCATACCACTATTGATTTCTTATTCAACTGGTTTGATAGGCCTAGAAGATTAAGCAGAATTATTCAGAAGTCGTGCAAACAATGACACTTCAAAGTAATTAGAAAGTACATCAAAATATTAAGCAGAATTATTCAGAAGTCATGCAAATTGCCTTATATTAATAACACCCTTCAATTAGTGCTCCTCATTACATACAATCACCAATTCAAAACCATCTCAAATATATAAGTCAAGTCAATCAATTTTATACACAACATTAACTAACAACAACAAAACAAACAAAAAACAAAAAACAAAAAAAAACAAAAAAAAAAAAAAAAAACCATGGGCAAGAAGAAGGCGGTGTTAATAGGAATAAACTACCCGGGCACAATAGCTGAGCTCAAGGGCTGCATCAACGACGTGAGCAGGATGCGCACGTGTTTGATGGAACGTTACGGGTTTGCAGACGAGGATATAAATGTGCTGATCGATACTGACCCGTCCTACACCCAACCCACCGGCTACAACATTCTTCATGCCCTTGCGCAGCTTGTTGTGTTTTCGGAGCCTGGGGACGAGCTCTTCGTTCATTACAGTGGTCACGGTGTTCGCTTGCCTGCTGAGACCGGTGACATTGATGACACTGGTTACGACGAGTGCATTGTCCCCTGTGACATGAATCTTATTACAGGTCTGTTTTTATTTTTATCTACTTTTCAGATGAGACCGTTAAAAATTTTGTTGGCATGTTAGGTTGACTTTTTGTATAATTTTGTCCACATGTAGTCACATTTTACTTATGTGTATGTGTATTATTGTGGCCGTTGATACATTGGACAACCGTGTATCACTAATACAATAAAAGACAAATTTTCTAATAGATAATATGCAATTATATTTAAACTGGTCGCGATTATTATTGACTAGCATGTGACCAATTTTTACACGTTACATAATGGTCACATTATATTTAATATTGGTCGGAATCAACCTAAATATAGTACGGAGTAATATTTATTTGGAAATAGTCTTTCACTTTGCATGACTCACTCTCTATGGTGAAAATGGTTTGTAACAGACGACGATTTTAAGGAGCTGGTGTGCCTTGTAAACGACGGTAGCCGCATCACAGTAGTCTCAGACTCATGCCACAGTGGTGGCTTGATCGCCGGAGTCAAAGAACAAATCGGCGAAAGCACAACTTCGAACAATCAAACCACCTCAACAACAAAATCCAGCTTGACAGGTTTCATTAAGCAGTCCGTCAAAGTAACATTCAGGGACGCATTTGAGTCACGTGGCATCAACATTCCTTCTCGTCGCAGTCGACATTCTAAGGCAGACGACAGTAATGCTGAGGTCGACGAGGAACTTTACCGGGGACACAGCGGCTATGTGAAGAGTAAATCGCTTCCACTTTCGACACTAATTGAGATGCTTAAGGAGAAGTTGGGGAGGGATAACATTGATGTTGGGAAAATCAGGCCTGCCCTTTTCGACATCTTTGGTGAGGATGCAAGTCCTAAGGTACGTACGTATGTATGCAGTGACGTAGCCAGGATTTATTATTTTGATTTAAAAATAATTTCTCTAATACAATATTATTTAACTTTCAAGGTAAAGAAGTTCATGAAGATAATCTTCAACAAACTTCACCTACGAAAAGGCCGACACAATTCAGGTTCAGGCTCGGGAGGAATACTATCCGCAGTTGGAAGCCTAGCAATCGACTATGTAAAGCAAAAGCTAGACGAAAACAAAGCGGACTACGCAAAACCCGCTATGGAAACAAAGGTGGAGAGCACAGAGGAGGTATACGCAGGCGAAGCCAACAGAGTTTTGCCACGAAATGGAATTCTGCTAAGCGGATGCCAAACGCATGAGACGTCAGCGGATGCTAGCCCGTCGGGTGACCCTGACGAAGCGTACGGGGTGTTCAGCAACGCAATTCAGATGATATTGAATGACTGTGATGGTGAGATTAGTAATTTGGAGATTGTTATGAAGGCTAGAATGTTGTTGATGAGTCAAGGATTTACTCAGAAACCAGGACTTTATTGTTCTGATGACTATGTCAATGCTCCTTTTGTTTATTGATGATTATTCAATATATTCAATCAGACGATTTTACTACATTCTACAGCTACTTTATACTCCCTCCGGAAAAAGAAAAAAAAAAAAAAAACAGTATTTTTTCATCGAGTTGATTCATAAAAATTTACTCGTACTTGTTTGTTAACTGGCGTGATTCAATTGGCCTGATCTGAAAAGGCTGATATGATACCTAAAATTGATTTGATAATCACAATTTGAAATTGCCCGAAATTCAAATTGACCTGTTCTGACCTGACCCAAACCCGACCCACAATGCCTTGACCCGAAACTACCCGTAACTACTCAAAATAACCGACCCGTCCAATTGACTGTTTGCCAGGTCTTTGTGTATGCTTGTGAGTGTGAAAAAGTTCATGGTAAGATGGTTTCATACCTACAACGGATTATCTGTAACTATAATGTGACCGTTTTAATATATAAAATAACTATTTTAACGCTTAATGTAATAGACACATTAAACATTAGTCACATTTTAATCAAAAATAGTTCATCGTATCTATGAAACCATCTTATTTTAGGGTTTGAAAGTTAATATTAAGCCGTGGGACATTGGACAATGTTGGAGTGTTATTGCCCACATGTGAGAGTCCCACATTGACTGTGGAAGAGAGTTTGGTGTGGTTTATAAAGTCTAATGGAACTCCTCTCATTGCCAATTGGTTTTGAGAAATGTGGATACTGCGGACATGGCAGACTCATTCTCTTCCACTTTCAATTTAAGGGCCGTTTCATTATTCTAACAGACAATAGGGTCAATGATGTGCTTGGTAACTTGTATTTATAAGTCAATGTTGTCATGAATTATTTTTGATTTATTTACTTTTTAACTTTTTGGCAACCGTTAACCTATGGTCGCTACTAAATGGTGCATTTTGGGTAAATTTTACGCATGTGCAATAGCGTGCAAACTACTCAAATCGTAAAGTTATTCCCCTTTTATTTAATAACCTATTTTCATAAATATTTACAAATATATATATATATACTCCCTTCATTCAACTCCACACTACCATTATCTATTTTACAAACTACACACAAGTCAACATTCAATTTCAATTTTCTCTCAACATACAAGTGATATATATTCATATGTGATCTTGTTTTGTAAATACGTAGCTAACGGTATTTACCGCGTAAAATCCGCGTTGGCAAACGTGAAAAAAGAAAGTGGTAGTGTGAAGTTGAAGGGAGGGAGTATATTATAAATATATTTATATAATATGTGTAGAAATTTTCTAAAACAGATGACAATGGGTCGGGTGATGGATCGGATGGACCTCCACTCATATTCGACCCGGTGCTTCACCAGTTCCATCCATCACCCACTTTTCAACCATTTAATTTGGGTTTTCGTTCATCCATTTGTATCGGGTGAAATTGTCATCCCACTCATCTGTGATCTTGTTTTATTCGTCGCCAGAAACACAGTATTAAAATTAAATTTGTATAACTTTTTATACTAAGTTGTTATAAACATTACCGTTACAAACGCGTCTCGATAAGTACGTCATAAGATATCATGTTATTCTCGAAACTAAGTAAAAGTGGGCATCCTCTAGAGTTACTTTATAACTCTACACCGTAGAGTTTCGATTTTTGAACTAAATAATCATAATAAATTTATTCCAATTTTGATATTTCTCTTATACAAATAATCTCACATGCGTTGCTCATCGATTTTTTTCCCGAAAGGGTTTAGGGTACAATTTTACGGTGTCACCGTAACATTTTACCCTAAATCCATTTTCGGGATATTCCGGCGGCTTTGCCGCCGAATCCGAACCAAAAGATACCCTACATAAAATTAGTGAACCCGTTTGGGTGATTGATGAAAAAAATATGTTCTACACAAGTAATGTGAAGAAAATGGAGTAACTCTACGGTAGAGTTACCCCAAAGAATCTCTACCCATATAAAATACAATCACATTTATTGATTTGAACATCTACCGTGAAAGACGATGATCCATAGTATTTACCCGTAATTTTACCCATCATTCAGTCAACAAGTGTACAATTTGTTTTACTTTTTCCCAAAACAAAGAAAAAACAAACACTCAATTAAAAGTACATCATCAGTATGAGTGTACGAGTGACAGTGTTAGAGTGTTTGGGTTTCCAAACTTAGATAGAGAGTAAAAAAGAGAAGGGGTTAAAAAGAGAAGAGGGTAGGTGGAGTAAACAACTCACTCTATGGAACCACCACCACCACCGCCACCACCATTCTCCAACGCCTCTTCCAAGCGTATTCTACGATCAAACAACGGTATTTTCTTACTTATTCTCTCTACATTTTTACTATAATTTTACTTCATTTTTTGGTGAAGTTGAATTATGGTAGTCAATTGTGATTACCATCAGTTTAAATTTAAATGTATTCACATTTTACGCATCAGATTACCCATATTTCACTTTCTTAACGATAGACGGTCTTTTTTTGTTTAAACATTTTGCCCTTTAAGGCTTTGAAAATGTTTGGGGGCGAGAATGTTTAGGGAGAATTACTAGTAGTGAAAGATTTTTAAGTATAAATTTTCGATTTTTTCGATGATTAAGGGAGTGACCACTCCTGGCAGCCCCCCCTCGGTCCGCCCTTGTAAGATCCGATTGGGTTGGTTGTTGAGGTGTCAAGTTCAAATCTGATGAGTTTGATTTCGGCCTTTATTTTGCATGCATCATACTCGATTTGTTAGCACTGTAAATTGACTGATTTTTTACCTTATTTGAGGTAAATGTTGTTAGCAATTTTAGTTATAGAGGTAAATTTCGGGTGACTTTAATTCCTTTGGCGGTGTTGGTGGGACTAGAGACGACCATTTGAGCCAAACCCAAGGAAGTTTAGATGGGCCGACTCGGCCATTGAACCGTTTAGGGACCGGCCTAGCTTAGCGTGCTAGGTATGATGCTTTTTATTGTATCGAAGCAATTTTGTTAGCTTCTCCCTACGTACACGGGTAAGGTTGCGTACACCCTACACTACCCTCCCCTCATTACCCTGCAATTTGTGGGACCCATTTGAGGGATTTTGGGTAATGTTGTCCTAATGGGCTTTGTTTCTCTTGTCGCAGTCGCCAAACAGGTTGAACGTACCAAACCGCCTAAAAATTCTCGCAAGGCTTCTTTCATAAAGGTTTTTGGCGTCGACTTCTCCCAACAACTGGTATCCCTTTTACGTAACTGTATTTGACTTTTCAGTGTTCGGTGATAAAGAAATTTCGAGATGTACACATTAAAACCGTAAACACATCATAACAATTCTTTATGGCTAATTATTTGATCTTGTAGAAAATACCTGATGACTTTGTTGCGGTATTCAACGGACGTGTACCTCATCGATTCATCATTGAGAGTGATATGACTAAGGAATGTTGGCGAGTTGAAGTGGAAGAAGACGAGGGGGTTTATCTGCGTGAAGGGTGGGTTGAATTTGTGGAAGCACATCATTTGAAAGTTGGCGACTTTTTACTCTTTGAGTACGAGGAACAATCTATCTTCCTCGTGAAAGTATACAACCGTGATGGATGTCAAAAGACGGTCGTAAGTGCTCAAGGGGATAAGAACAACCCTCTAAAAATTAACGATCTCGAAGAGCAGGACGACAGTGAACCCTTCGAAAGTCCGACAAAAATACGGAGAACAGATCGTTCTTGTAAAAAACAAAGAAAAAGACCGTTCACAGGTTAATTATTTAATGCTTTTTATCTTTGATTATATGTTTTCCGCTTATGAGTATTGAAAATGAATCAATGTCTAGGTGGGAAAACGCAGCAAACAACCCCAAGGAAAAACGCACGAGTAGCCACAGAGTCGCTCACTGAACACAGCATGAGTTTCTCTGTTAAGATTGACAAACATATGTCGTATCAGTTTAAGCAGCTGGTAAATTATATCCTTCTGTCGCTCCTTTCTCTGTCTCTGATCTCTTTCGCTTGTTTATTTACGGAAAATTATTTCATCACCTCACTTATCGTTAATATGTAGACCTGGCAAACGGGTTAATCTAGGTCAGACAGACCAGGGTTCAGGTTATTTTCTGATTGATTATTACTCCATTACTCTACTTTTTTAGGGATAAAATTGGAATTCAATAGTAGACATTCGAGTCGATTTTGATTATGGGTCAAATTCAGGGACTCATTTCGGGTGTCGGTTCAAGTACTAATCGAGTTATTTGGGGTTCGGTTTTGTCATGTCTACTAGTATGCGCCGGCGCCAACTTTCTGTATAGATGTAGGAAAATTTTCAGAAATTAAATTTGGAATTATTGATTTACCTATATGCAGACGGTTCCAATGGCGATCTCAAAAGCGAAATTGGTGCACAAAAAAGGAGTGACACTCGAGAATGCTATCGGAGATCACTGGCCTGTTAAACTCTCTCATATAAAAGATGGTCGCGTTACGTTAACTCGTGGATGGAAGGAATTTTTGTCTGATAACTCAGTTGCAGCAGGAGATTCGCTGAGGTTTGAGTTCATTACGGATGATGTACTAAAAGTTCTTGTGACAAAGGCTTCGCAAGTTGAAAGAAAGTCCGAAGAACCAAATTCTCCCAATGGAGCGACTGCTGCAACGCCAAGTATGGACGACTGTAAGTATTCGGCTATGTGTTAACGGCTAGGCCGCTAGGCTAAAGGATTTCTTGACGTTTATGAAATACAGACTACATTTTAATGTTTTATGTAATCAGGTGAATTTGACGAGGTAGATGTTCATACGGCCCATGTCATTTTAGCGGAAGCTTCAAACACCGCCAAGAAGAGCAGAAAGCGGTGTTCCCCCGTGCTCAGTAGTTCTTCATTTACATTTTTATGGGGCCCTACGACTCCTGCCGGTTTCCTGGTATTTTAATTTAATCTATGTTGATTTCTAATCAAGTTTATAAATGTGACGATGTAATTTGCCTTCATTTATTGTCGGACTTTTAATTTGAAAGTGATAGACGATCTGTCACAAGACTTAAGACCTAAATTGTCTGAATTTGTGTTAATTTGAAAGTGATAGACGAAGTGTTTGATATGTTACAAAAAAAAAAAATGAAGTGAACGAGTCCATACTCTTAATGAAGTTGTGTTTTAATTTGTACGATTGCATGAAAGTATGCCTTCGAAATGACTAATATCTATTTTTTTTGGTTAGAATGTCCCGAAAATAGTGACGGAAGGCCAGAACCTGATGACAAAAGACAAGGTAGTGCTTCGTGATCCAGACGGCAAGTGTTGGCCGGTGGAAATAGGCACACGTCGCGATGGTCGTGTGACCTTAAAGAAGGGATGGACTGAGTTTGCGAAAGGTCATGCCATTAAAAATGGAGACTCCTTGGATTTCGAGTTCAAATCCGAGTATCTCATTCAAGTAACGATACACCGAGGTAAACTACCCGATGCTCCTAAAATAATTGAAGATGATATCATTGACTTGTGCACCGCCAATATCGACAATCCGCGTACCGAGCCAGCAACCACGATGACTCAACCCGAAACCGTCGTGACATGACTTGAGTCGGTGGCTGCTCTATCTGACCCATGTGATTTCAGTTAGTGTTATCTAGGTATAAAACCATCAATGGAAATTGGGGAATTTTTAGCATGACCATGTAATTTTTTGGAAGGTGATTATGCGTGATTGTGTGTCGTGTAATTTCGTGAAATCGTTTGTTACATGACCCTTTTGGACTCGAACTGTGTGTCTCGGGCTAGCTTTAAAGACTCGTAGCATAGATCATTGGCTGTGGCCTTTCTCGTTTGCAAGTATCGTTTTGATGTTGTTGTAAGTGTAACTCCTTCGATGTGAAAAATAAATAACAAAAACTTGCGCTAGTGTTGTCGCTTAAACATGATCCGAAGCCATGAAAGAAAGTTTTCTGTTTATTGCATTATCAAGTTGCGTTTTTGGATATCTTATTTCAATTCACATAATTTACAAGGGGTGTTCGACTGCGTTTTCATTATCTGGAAAGGCGATGATACCTCTACCTCCTCCATAAGAGAGGTAGCTAATATCTTCATGATGCACGCCGGAGTAATTCTACAATAAGGCATATGTATGTGTATGAATGTATGATCGATAGTCTATGTTTTAAAAAGTTACCGCTTTTAACACTTATTGTGACAACAGTAATGTTTATTAGTCACCAAGTTAGAACCCCTTATCGCCGTAGCTTTCTAATCCGTATTGGTCACAATAAATATTAAAATTGTTATAGTATTTTCACCACAAACACTCTGCGTATGGCTAATGGTTGGAGGCCCAAAATCGATTTTTATACACTCTAACATGTCCCCTTACGCGAATGCGGGGGTGGTGAGGTTCGAACCCGTGACCTTTTGTCACAGGGCTTTGATACCATGTAAGGAACCAACTCAACCAAAAACTTATCTGATGGTTGGAGGCCCAATATCGGCTTTTATACACTCTAACATATTAGCACGTTGCTCAATGCTCATTTGACTAAATGAGTCGGAATTGTCATTTTGGTAGTTGTTTTCAAAAAGTCTAAATCAAAAGGTACTTATAATTTAATTCAAAAATGTTAGATAGTTGTCTGACAAATGACTTAAACTTTAGATAATAACTGACAATCCACCTTTTTATTTTTCCAATTCAACAGAAGTTGATCTCCATTTGGCAGCTGGTAAAAACAGGCATAGTTAGGCCATGCTATGGTCTATTAGCCACGTATTACTCCACCAAAGTCAAAAGAACAAAAAAAAAATTGTACTTTACACTCTGAAATGAGAACATTTTGTTATTGTGATTTGCAGTTGTAGTATTAACCACAGTGGTAGTTTAAGATGGAAAATAACAAGAAGCGTAGTAAACTTTTGAGTACAAGAGCTTCCTTCTTAAAGGTTTTTGATGCTGACTTCTCCAATTCCCTGGTATTTTTATTTTTCTTTCAACTACTTTGCCTATTATTTACCATGCATCTCTTTTTCGGTATATGCTACTTTGGTATAAAAACGGTCCTACGATAAATTATCGTCTCAACTCTGAACAACTTAATTGATCACTTACTCTCATCAGTCTCATGTGCCATCGTTTGTATAGAAACGGTCTTACAGTAAACTATCGTCTTACATGTGTCATTATTATAAAAGTTAGTGAGTACATTTTAGACGATACGGGTCACAATAAATCAATAATAAAGTACTAAAGTAGTAGTTATTTTTAGATCAACAAGTGTTAATTGACCGCTTTTCAAAAGAAAAGCGTCTCTCGCATCCGTTTAAGTTTAATTTGTAAAAACATTGTAAATTCGAGACCGTGTGTGAAGGAAACCCTTATGAAAAAAAGAGAAATTATGTACGCAGGACTATTACTTTTATTACCAATTGATTTTTAGATACGGCTCCTGTGGTTTTTATAAATCAGGATTTCTCTCTTCCATTTACATTTAGCTCGGTTCCTCGGGCCTCGGATGTACCTAGTTTCACATAATATTACAGCCCATAATATTTGATTTGATCCATAAAAGAAGGAACCTAGGGTTTTGGTTCTTTATTAAGTTCTCACATGATCGTATTCCACCAATTCTGTTGCTTAAACCGAGGATGTCTTGGCCTAGCAGCTAAGATTGAGCTAACTGTGATGATAAGTCACGGGTTCGATTCCCCCCTCCCTCGTTGTATTGCCCCCTTAATTTGTCAAAATATATATCTTCGCTAATTCAAATTCATTCACATTATTTACTTTTTCACGTTTATCAACATCATACATCACTATACATTGTAAATTTTCCACTTGGATGAATGGTGACATTTTCCTCTTTGATGTGAACGGATTTGAATGAAAAGAGTACTCGTATATGATTTTAGAGGGGAAAGAAGGTGGATCGGTGCATGCAAAAGACCAGTTACCATCTTTAAATCTTTTTTTCGAAGATAATTTGGGGATTTATTTGTGACTTTTGCTGCAAGCCCTCCAAAATAAGCGTAAAACGGCCCCCTCCCCCTCCCCTCCGTTCGCTCCTAAGATATCCGATGATCTTAACCAAATGTTAACTTTTAAGCTTATATAGAACTTTGTTAACCTGGTTGACTAAGACTGCGATACTCGACGTGTTCTTATAGACATTGCCGCGAGCGTTTATCAAGCACTTTAACGGAGACATACCACAATGGTTTATCCTAGAAATCGCTGGAACACGAAAAGGCTGGAGAGTCGACACAAAAGTAAATACTAATGGTGGGTTTTTTCTCGACTATGGATGGAGTGAGTTTGTCGAGGATCAATCACTACAAGTTGGAGACATTTTGCTCTTTGAGTGCGAAGAAGACCCGTTAATTCTCCAAGTGAAAATCTTTGATAAAGATGGTTCCGAAAAATCAGCCGCGACCAATTTGGAATCGGGTCGTAACGTTGACGAAATTCCAAAAGCACATTGTGTAAATGAAGACGGTATATGGTCTACAAGGCCTTGTAAGTCGTCCAACGACTCGTTGATGTTTTTGCTTTAATAATTAATTTCTTTCTCTCAAAAATATGTTTTGCGCATGTTGTTATGCTAGCTACTTATGATGACCGACACAAGACATTTCAAGACGATATTGATCATATCCAAATGGAAACAGGTAAATACCAAAAAGTATGCAATAATTTTTTCGATTAAATAATTTTATCGCTCAGTAAAATATGTATGTTTTGTCCATGTTATGATGCTAGCTACTTGTGATGACCGACACGAGCAATTTCACGAGGATATTGATGGTATTGAAATGGAAGCAGATAGATATCAGAAAGTGTACTATACATTTTCGCCCCTTCGCTATATTATTCTCCGATGCTACGATACATGACTTGTAAAATTCTATGATGTTAGATTGTGACTACGGGATTCATGAAAAGCAGCATCAAAAAGACGTCAATGACATGCATGTAAAATCAGGTGAAATCTCGTCGACTGAATTCTGTATTTGGTTTCCTTAGGGTTAACTATTTGGTAACACTTTTTTTTTTCTTTTAAAATATTTAAAATATGAGTTTTGCATCTTGTAGATGATCTGTGCAGACTACACGAGAAGCGACTTAAAATTTTCGAAAGAACTGATCGAGGAAAACGTAAAGGGTTTGAAACTGAACAAGGTGCTTGTCACTCTATAATCTGGAGAAGAGTGTCCCATATGTATTATTACCTGGTAAAAGTTTTAGTACCGTCGTTTTGATGCTCATTTCAAACTCTCCACCTACTCGTAGTGTTGTTTGAATATGATTTCGGATAATGTTTTCTTCACGACTTGTTGATATAGAATTGGTCAAAGACGTAACTAGAGACAATTTTGTTGCGAAGACATTGCCAAGGATATCAATGGCGAGAACGAAGCTCTCTGGCGATGAGACAGTTGTACTCAAAGACCAAGAAGGTCGTACTTGGCCCATGAAGCTTAGAGAAAGGCCCGTTGGACGCGTGGATTAAACGTTAGTCACATTTTAACCAAAATTAGCTTATCGTATCTATGAAACCGTCTTATTTTAGGGTTTAAAAGTTAATGTTAAGTGTCACATTGGGATCCAATTAATTTTGGCAAAAATGAGAGGGAAAAATTAAAAAAACGAGTTCCTTAACTGTTGGATCATAATTGGGATCTATGTGACTATGTGATGTGGTTAATCAGTGCAAGGTGGCACTTAACTCACTCTAATTAACGTTTAAATCAATTTTGATCATGCTTGACATTCACTAATAAAGGTCAAGGGAATAATTGAAATTATGAAAATTACAGGGATACAAGTGAGAAAAGCTATTACTTTAGGGACACAAATGAGAATTTTTTGTATAACTTTTTATACTACGTTGTTATAAATATTACCGTTACAAACGCGTCTCGATAAATATGTTATGAGATATCAGGTTATTCTTGAAACTAAATAAAGTGAATATGAAATAGGATCGCATTTATTGATTTAAACATTGTAAATACTCTCAATAAGAAGAAGTTTATTAGTGAAAGACGATGATCCATAGTATTTACCCATAATTTTACCCAGTGTACAATTTTTTTACTTTTTCCCAAAACAAAGAAAAAACAGTCAGTCAATTAAAATCATCAGTATTCAGTATGAGTGTAGGAGTGGCAGTGTTTGAGTGTTTGAGTTTCCAAACTTAGATAGAGAGTAAAAAAGAGGAGGTTAGGTAGAGTAAGGCCTTGTTCTTTTCAGCTTAATTTCAACTCTTATAAGTTCAGCTCAGCTCCTATAAGTTCAGCTCTTATAAGTTCAGCTCCTATAAATTATATTATATTTTATTTTTATATAACTATTATTATTGAATAATAATAATAATAATAGTAATAATAATAATAATAATAATAATAATAATAATAATAATAATAATAATAATAATAATAATAACAATAATAATAATAATAATATGTTTCTCATATTTTTTTTTTGTGGAATAAAAAAATTAAGGGTCGAAAAGAAATAAATTGTTGGAATTCAACTTGTTCATTTTGATTTATGATTTCATTAAATTTAGAATTCGCGGTTAAATATTTTGACGAACGATGAATATCTTTTGACAAATTTATGCCACGACTCTTCTTTCTTTGGTGAAAAGATAAAGATTATAATTCTAACATTATAATACCAACATTATAATACCAATATTTCTTAACCATATGTTCTTTGGTAATAGATAAAGACAATAATCCTAACATTAACAAATACGGAGTATTATATTAACTAGTTTTCTAGGTCATTATCGTCTTCCATATTGTCAATCTCATCATCCATATTGTCAATCTCATCATCAGCTTGTAATTCATTATCGATGTGTTCATGAGATATTTAACTATATTAGACCGCAAAATCGATTTTGAACACTATTGTTTATTATTAGTAAAATTAATCATTTTGAATAAATTAAAAGATTTTAATTATTGTAATCATCATTATCATTACTATAAATATCATTTATTTTTTTATTTTTTTTTTTTTTTTTTTTTTTTTTTTGGTGACGAGGGGTTTAATCCCCCGGGGCACAGGCATTCCGACGTCACCACCTGTACCATGTAAGCCACCCCTTTTTACCAGGGGCCGTCGTGATACCCGCATGGTGCGCTTCTGGAGGCTTGAACCTGGGACCTCGCAGTTCCTGCCATTGCTAGGCTTTGAGGTTACCCCAGGAACCACCAGACCGCTACCACTTAGGTAATATCATTGTTATTATTGTTATTAATTTAATAAATTTTTTCATATTATATTAATATTAATATTAATATTTAAATTATTATTATTATTATTATTATTATTATTATTATTATTATTATTATTCAATAAGTTTTAAATTCTAATAAATTTAACTCCAATAAGTTTCAGCTCCTATAAATTCAGCTCCTATAAGTTCAGCTCCTATAAATTCAGCTCCTATAAATTGAGTAAAGTGGAGTAAAACAACTCACTCTATGGAACCACCACCACCACCACCATTCTCCAACGCCTCTTCCAAGCGTATTCTACGATCAAACAACGGTATTTTTTTACTTTTTCTGTCTACATTTTTACTATAATTTTACTTCATTTTTTTGGTGAAGTTGAATTATGGTAGTCAATTGTGATTACCATCAGTTTAAATGCAGTCACATTTTACGCATCTGATTACCCATATTTCACTTTCTTAACGATAGATGGTCTTTTTTTTTTTTTTTTTTTTTTAAACATTTTGCCCTTTGAAAATGTTTAGGAGGAATTACTAGTAGTGAAAGATTTTTAAGTATAAATTTTCGATTTTTTCGACGATTAAGGGAGTGACCGCTCTGGCAAACCCTCGATGCCCTTGTAAGATCCGATTGGGTTGGTTGTTGAGGTGTCAAGTTCAAATCTGATGAGCTTGATTTCGGCCTTTATTTTGCATGCATGATACTCCATTTGTTACCACTGTAAATCTGTAATTGACTGATTTTTTACCTTATTTGAGGTAAATTTCGGGTGACTTTGATTCCTTTGGCGGTGTTGGTGGGACTAGAGACGACCATTTGAGCGGCTCGGCCCCAACCCCTTTTCACCCGTAAGCCAAACACAAGTTTAGATGGGCCGACTCGGCCATTGAACCGTTTAGGGACCGGCCTAGCGTGCTAGGTACGATGCTTTTTATTGTATCGAAGCAATTTTTTAGCTTCTCCCTACGTACACGGGTAAGGTTGCGTACACCCTACACTACCCTCCCCTCATTACCCTGCAATTTGTGGGACCCATTTGAGGGATTTTGGGTAATGTTGCCATAGGCTTTGTTTCTCTTGTCGCAGTCGCCAAACAGGTTGATTGTACCAAACCGCCTAAAAATTCTCGCAAGGCTTCTTTCATAAAGCTTCTTGGCGTCGACTTCTCCCAACAACTGGTATCCCTTTTACGTAACTGTATTTGCCTTTTCAGTATTCGGTGATAAAGAAATTTTGAGATGTACACATTAAAACCGTAAACACATCATAACACTTCTTTATGGCTAATTATTTGATCTTGTAGAAAATACCTGATGACTTTGTTGCGGTATTCAACGGACGTGTACCTCATCGATTCATCATTGAGAGTGATATGACTAAGGAATGTTGGCGAGTTGAAGTGGAAGAAGACGAGGCGGTTTATCTGCGTGAAGGATGGGTTGAATTTGTGGAAGCACATCATTTGAAAGTTGGCGACTTTTTACTCTTTGAGTACGAGGAACAATCTATCTTCCTCGTGAAAGTATACAACCGTGATGGATGTCAAAATGATAAATTGTTAAATAAGACGGTTCCATAAGCTACGATAATATCAATCCTATAAACAAATGAGTCCATAAAAAAATAAGTCGTCCCTTCTTTCAATAAGTATATTTATATTTATTAGGTTTGACGGTCGTATAATAGAGTTGTTCTAAATTATCTACAATCATATTTCTATTGTCATATACACAGTATCTTAATGTAGGGGAAAAAAATCTCAATTTAAAAAATACTACTACTAATAAAATTTTGCCAAAACCTCAACTCAAATGAAAAATACGGACGAATGTATAGTTAAAGTTTTTTTAACAAATAGTAGAGGTATGCCAAATTCAATTTTTGTTAGACAAAAATAGATAATCATATTAACAAATAGTAGCTAAAAAAATATTCATATTTATACATAATTATAAGTTATATTCATATTAACACATTTGCCACACATATGAAATAAGTTGTGGCTATATAGATTATTGTCACATATGCCAACTATTTCGTGGCTAAATAGACTATTTGCCATAAGATAAATCTAAATCATAGCAAAATAGATTATTTGCCACAGGTGTGGCAAACTCAAATCGTGGCTAAAGCAATAACGATCTAAATTTGTGGCAGTATAATTTTGCCACGATTACAATTTTTCCGTGGCATATGTTTTTCCATCAAATTATTTTTTTCAAAGAAATCTATTTTTTCCGTGGCGAGATAAAATTATGCCACAATACTAAATTTTCGTGGCATAATCTGTGGCACAAGTACACTTTTGTTGTAGTGCCGTGTCATTTTAGCGGAACCTTCAAAACACCACCAAGAAGAGCCGAAAGCGGTGTTCCCCCGTGCTCAGTAGTTATTCATTTACATTCTTATGGGGCCTATGACTCCTGCCAGTTTCTTGGTATTTTAATTTAATTTATGTTGATTTCTAATCAAGTTTATAAATGTGACGATGTAATATGCCTTCATTTATTGTCGGACTTTTAATTTGAAAGTGATAGCATAATATCTTGAAAACACGATTTCAAAGCCAAACAAATCAATTTAGACATAACAAATTGACAACACATCTTAGATTTCCAACTACGGTCTATGAATAAAGTGTTACGTACCTCTGGAGAAGCATAGAATTTAGGGGACTTGTTTGATATTTTGCGACTTTGAAATAGTTTCTCAGCGGTATCAATAGCACTAATAACATCAGGAAGGTTAAAAAACTCATCATCGTCATCATTGAGATAAGAGAAAGTATTAGGGGTCTTGGGAGACACATAGACATTGACATTAGTTTCAATGCATTCAGGTGACTAGATGCCATTGAGAAGACTCTCCGCAACCGAACGAAGTTTGTTAATTGTTCACAAGACTTGAGACCTAAATTGTCTAAATTTGTGTTAATTTGAAAGTGATAGACGAAGTGTTTGATATGTTTGAAAAAAAAAATGAAGTGAACGAGTCCATACTCTTTGTTAGCATAGAATTACCCCCTCCCTTTATTACAATGTCTAACTCTTATTCGTTTATTTTTCATGCACACAAGTCATCGTTTTGGCCCGTTTTCATTATTTTCGCTTGTTTTCCGTCTTTCCGCTTTAAGTCTTCACTTTTTGGACGAGGTACTGCTCTATTATGGTTTTGTTGTAGGTACTAGGGAGCATACCTCGATGAATTCAAGCAAAAGGAGCCAAGGAAGCAAGAAGAGCAACATTGGGGGGAAAACGGCGACACAAGGGCAGTACTGATGACACGTCGCCAAGGGGGCGAAATGTCGCCCATTAGGCGAAATGTCGCCTAGGGGGCGAAATGTCGCCCATTGGGCGAAATGTCGCCCATAGGGCGACTCGGGTCGCCCAGTCGAAGGCCCTATTTCCACGGCTTATTTCGGCTTTATTTTGGGCGACTATATATATGTTTAAACCGTCATGTTTCATCCCTAAGTAATTTCTAAATAATATAAAATCATTTTAGAGTTGTTTAGAGAGATATTATCTAGGGTTTTAAGGGGTTTCAAAGGCTTTTGTTATTCATCAAGTAAAATTTGGGTTAATTCGATCTCGATTTTCTTCTATAATTATTCCAACTTTCTCATCTAAATCTAGGGTATAATTTCTCTTCCCCTCCTACTTTTGATATTAATTTAGTTTGAATGTTTGTAGTTGTTTAGATTATAATTTGTAAGAAACTTGTTGAATCATCTTTCATGTTATATAATCTTCTTATTTTAAGTTTAGATTTATATTTCTAGTTGTTATCCCTCTCTTTAATTGCAATTTAATCATCAAAGATTGAAACTTTGATTATGGGCTTTGCTTGTATAATGAGTATTTGCTTGATTATTGTTGATTTTGGTATGATTAGTGAGTAGTCTCTTAACTAGGGGTCGATTACATTCTCCATGTTGAACTTTTGTGATTAATCTCGCGAAACATTGTGATTGTGGAATTTGGGTTCATCGAGGGGGTGATTTTCATGTTAGTTTGGGAGTTGTGACGACATTTCCGACAACCCTTGACCGTCAATGGGAATTGGCTAGGTTTAGGATGAGTTACACACCGACTAATATGCTTTTGAGTTGAACTTGGGAAAGGAAACACAATAGAGCACCCCTTGATGGTCTTGACCATGAGAATGGGAGAGAGGACGATTCATTGATAATGTCATTCTTAATGCCTTGGATTGGATGAAAACTACCATGGGAGTGGGGTTGTGGTCGAATTCAAGAGTCTTATTTCAAACCCGGGAGAGGAGTCTTAAGAGAAATAGAGGCATGTCCACCCTTGTCTCACAATTACATTGTACAAGCGAGGCGAAATCACATTAGCGAGACTATAAGGAGGAGCAATCGATCCCTAGGCCTTTCTTTATTTGATCTATCTCCGTTTTATTTCCTTAGTTATTATTAGTCGTTGATAATTGTAGTTAGTAGTTTCGTTAGAATTGTTTAGTAATCTTAATACCAATCACTTCATCGATCTAGATAAACGCATGAACAAGTCACATTCATAATCACCTACTCCCTTGTGGTTCGACCCTCTCAACGCTACAACGACCACGTATACTTGCGTGAAAGGTTATTTATTAAAACTCGTAATAGTCTTAATGAAGTTGTGTTTTAATTTGTACGATTGCATGAAAGTATGCCTTCGAAAGGACTAATATCTACGGAGTATTTTTTTAAATTTTTTTGGTTAGAATGTCCCAAAAATAGTGACAGAAGGCCAGAATAACCTGATGACAAAAGACAAGGTAGTGCTTCGGGATCCAGACGGCAAGTGTTGGCCGGTGGGAATAGGCACACGTCGCGATGGTCGTGTGGCCTTAACGAAAGGATGGACTGAGTTTGCGAAAGGTCATGCCATTAAAAATGGAGACTCCTGGATTTCGAGTTCAAATCCGAGTATCTCATTCAAGTAACGATACACCGAGGTAAACTACCCGATGCTCCTAAAATAATTGAAGATGATATCATTGACTTGTGCACCGCCAACATCGACAATCCGCGTACCGAGCCAGCAACCACGATGACTCAACACCTAATTATTTCAATTCACATAATTTACAAGGGGTGTTCGACTGCTTTTTCATTATCTGGAAAGGCGATAATACCTCTACCTCCTCTATAAGAGAGGTAGCGAATATCTTCATGAAACACAGGAGTAATTCTACTATAAGGCAAATGTATGTGTATGATTGATAGTCTATGTTTTAAAAAGTTACCACTTTTAACACCTATTACGACAACGATAATGTTTATTAGTCACCAAGTTAGAACCCCTTATCGCTGTAGCTTTCTAATCCGTATTGGTCACAATAAGTATTAAAATTGTTATAGTATTTTCACCACAAACACTCTGTCGCAAACGCATTACAATGGGTCATATAAGCACGTTGCTCAATGCTCATTTGACTAAATGAGTCAGAATTGTCATTTTGGTAGTTGTTTCCAAAAAGTCTAAACCATAGGCAGTTATGATTTGATTCAAAAATGTTAGATAGTTGTCTAAAAAATGACTTAAACTTTAGGTAGTAACCGACAATCATCACTTTTTATTTTTCCAATTCAACAGAAGTTGATCTCCATTTGGCAGTTGGTAAAAACAGGCATAGTTAGGCCATGCTATGGTCTATTAGCCACGTATTACTTCACCAAAGTCAAAAGACCAAAAAAAAAAAAACAGTCTACTTTACACTCTGAAATGAGAACATTTTGTTATTGTAATTTGCAGTATTAACCACAGTGGTAGTTTAAGATGGAAAATAACAAGAAACGTAAACTTTTGAGTACAAGAGCTTCCTTCTTAAAGGTTTTTGATGCTGGCTTCTCCAATTCCCTGGTATTTTAATTTTTCTTTCAACTACTTTGCCTATTATTTATCATGCATTTCTTTTTCGGTATGCTACTTTGGTATAAAAACGGTCCTACAATAAACTATCGTCTGAACTCTGACCAACTTAATTGATCACTTACTCTCATCAGTCTCATGTGCCATAGTTTGTATAGAAACGGTCTTACAGTAAACTATCGTCTTACACATGAACACATGTGTCATTAACTCATTATTATAAAAGTTAGGGAGTACATTTTAGACGATACGGTTCACAATAAATCAATAATAAAGTACTAAAGTAGTAGTTATTTTTAGATCAACAAGTGTTAATTGACCGCTTTTCAAAAGAAAAGCGTCTCTCGTATCCGTTTAAGTTTAATTTGTAAAAACGTTGTAATTTCGAGACCGTGTGTAAAGGAACCCTTATGAAAAAAAAAGAGAAATTATGTACGTAGGACTATTACTCTTATTACCAATTGATTTTTAGATACGACTCCTTCGGTTTTTATAAATCAGGATTTCTAATGTTTAGCTCGGTCCCTCGGGCCTCTGATGTACCTAGTTTCACATAATATTACAGCCCATAATATTTATTTTTGATCCATAAAAGAAGGAACCTAAGGTTTTGGTTCTTTATTAAGTTCTCGTATAATCGTATTCCACCAATTTCGTTGCTTAATTCGTCAAAATACTCCCTCTGTCACAGTCATTTGTTTACCCTTTTCTCAAATCCTACTCAAAAAAAAAAAAGTCAAACCGTAAACAATTCACTGAACGGTGTATATATCTTCGCTAGTTATTAAATATTCGTGAATAAATTTATGAATTTCGAAAGTTTTATATAATTTTGTACGCCCTCTATTCAAATTCATTCACATCCTTTACTTTTTCACGTTTATCAACGTCATACATCACTATACACTGTAATTTTCCACTTGGATGAATGGTGACATTTTCCTATTTGATGTGAATGGATTTGAATGAAAGGAGTACTCCGTATATGATTTTAGAGGGGAAAGAAGGTGGATCGGTGCATGCGAAAGACCAATTATGATCTTTAAATCTTTTTTTCGAAGATAATTTGGGGATTTATTTGTGGCTTTTGCTGCAAGCCCTCCAAAATAAGCGTAAAACGGCCCCCTTCCCCTCCCCTCCCCTCCGTTCGCTCCTAAGATATCCGATGATCTTAACCAAATGTTAACTTATTAGAGTATATGAGGAGACATATAATTATGTCTCGATATTAATAGTAGTATTAAGTTTAATAATAAATGTAAACCTTTGGCTTTCCATCTAAAGTCTATATAAGGTGGTTAGTTGTAATGTAAATGAAATCAACTCAATAATAATACTATCATTTCTATGAACTCATATTATATTAATCTTAACATGGTATCAAAGCCGAAAGGCTTCTGAGGACCGCTTACAAATTCTGATGCCCTGTCGGTGGGCTTAAAATTTACAGTGCCCACCGACGGGATTAAACACAATACCAAAATTACAAGCCTCAAAAAAGAAAAAAAAAAAGTTTGGCAGAGATGAAGGCCGAGAACACTCTACCTACACATGAACACAATGACATGGGGGAAGGCCAATGCTACTACTTCATATTACGGCTATGATAATTCAAAGGATCATTATTATCCAACCAACAAAAGTCCCTCAAAATTTTCCAATAACTTGTTTACTTTGTTTCCTTTGTTTTCAAAAAAAATAAAAAAAAATAAAAAAAAAAATAAATAAATAAATAAAAATGGTCTTATACTCAAATAATAAAACCTCCCAAATTCAAAATTACCTATTTTTCTCTTCATTTCAATTCTTCAACTTTGTTAAAGTGATCTTGAAAAAATTACTTTGGCGAGTTCATGACCTGAAAAAATTCTTGTGAGTTACACCTTTGAAAAGATTCTTTGGCGAGTTACGCAATTGAAATTGTCTGGCGAGTTCTATCTGCATCTAAGTATTGGTAGCGAGTCCTATACGCATTTTAAAGATTGTCTGGCGAGTCCTATACGCACTTATTTTACCCTTATAGCCAAGATGAAGTTTGAAGATGAAGATCGAAGATGAAGACATTTTTTGTTAGTTTTCCAATCGTAACTTTCGTAATACTACCGTTACGATTGCGGGAGGGTATTAGAGTATATGAGGAGACATATAATTATGTCTCGATATTAATAGTAGTATTAAGTTTAATAATAAATGTAAACCTTTAGCTTTCCATCTAAAGTCTATATAAGGGTGGTTAGTTGTAATGTAAATGAAATCAACTCAATAATAATACTATCATTTCTATGAACTCATATTATATTAATCTTAACATAACTTTTAAGCTTATATAGAACTTTGTTAACCTGGTTGACCAAGACTACGATACTCGACGTGTTCTTATAGACATTGCCGCGAGCGTTTATCAAGCACTTTAACGGAGACATACCGCAATGGTTTATCCTAGAAATCGCTGGAACACGAAAAGGCTGGAGAGTCGACACAAAAGTAAATACTAATGGTGGGTTTTTTCTCGACTATGGATGGAGTGAGTTTGTCGAGGATCAATCACTACAAGTTGGAGACATTTTGCTCTTTGAGTGCGAAGAAGACCCGTTAATTCTCCAACTGAAAATCTTTGAGAAAGATGGTTCCGAAAAATCAGCCGCGACCAATTTGGAATTGGGTCGTAATGTCGACGAAATTCCAAAAGCACATTGTGTGAATGAAGACGATATATGGTCTACAAGGCCTTGTAAGTCGTCCAACGACTCGTTGATGTTTTTGCTTTAATAATTAATTTTTTTCTCTCAAAAATATGTTTTGCGCATGTTGTTATGCTAGCTACTTATGATGACCGACACAAGACATTTCAGGACGATATTGATCAGATCCAAATGGAAACAGGTAAATACCAAAGAGTGTACAATAATTTTTTTCGATTAAATAATTTTATCGCTCAGTAAAATATGTATGTTTTGTCCATGTTATGATGCTAGCTACTTGTGATGACGGACACGAGCAATTTCACGAGGATATTGATGGTATTGAAATGGAAGCAGGTAGATATCAGAAAGTATACTACAAATTTTCGCCCCTTCACTATATTATATTCCGATGCTACGATACATGACTTGTAAAATTCTATGGTGTTAGATTGTGACTACGGGATTCATGAAAAGCAGCATCAAAAAGACGTCAATGGCATGCATGTAAAATCAGGTGAAATCTCGTCGACTGAACTCTGTATTTGGTTTCCTGAGGGTTAACTATTTGGTAACACTTTTTTTTTTTTTCTTTTAAAATATGAGTTTTGCATCTTGTAGATGATCTGTGCAGAGTACACGAGAAGCGACTTAAAATTTTCGAAAGGACTGATGGAGGAAGACGTAAAGGGTTTGAAACTGAACAAGGTGCTTGTTACTCTATAATCTGGAGAAGAGTGTCCCATATGTATTATTACCTGGTAAAAGTTTTAGTACCGTCGTTTTGATGCTCATTTCAAACTCTCCACCTACTCGTAGCGTTGTTTGAATATGATTTCGGAAAATGTTTTCTTCACGACTTGTTGATATAAAATTGGTCAAAGACGTAACTAGAGACAATTTTGTTGCGCAGACATTGCCAAGGATATCAGTGGCGAGAACGAAGCTCTCTGGCGATGAGACAGTTGTACTCAAAGACCAAGACGGTCGTACTTGGCCCATGAAGCTTAGAAAAAGGCCCGCTGGACGCGTGGATTTAGCTCACGGATGGAAGGAGTTTCTGATTGAGAATAATATTAAAAGCGGTGACATACTAACCTTTGAATTTATCTCGGACAATGTCATAAATATTCACATCGAACGATCTTCTCGAAACGACGTCCCTCCTGAAATGGCAACCAAGAGTGAACCTATGGATTCATTCGATGAAAATCATGATTTATGTGAGTTTTATATTTTGCTCCAAAATTGAGATTTTTGTTTAGTTCTATCGTTGTTGACAATCTTACGATATCTCTGGATCACGTGTGTGCAGGTGAAGAGCCTGTTGTAAATTACACCACCGCGAATCACAATGCACCGGAAACGGAAACTACTAAACTGAAAACAGAGCGAGTCGTCTTCGATAATTTCATGCCCTCGTCATTCTCCGTGACTTGGAAGCATAGCTTAAAAACTTCATATTTGGTTTGTACTTTCTTTCAACTAACATGATCATTTTTCAATGCGACAAAATCTTAAGCTGATGGTTCACTTTAGACAACTTAATACATAAGATGTAGAGAGCATGCCCACCGTCCACCACACTTCGAGACCTCAACCAAAAACTTAAGCTGATGGTTGAAGGCTCAAGATCGGTTTATATACACTCTAACAAGGCCAAATTAAAACATAATGGATGGACTTATTATGCTCGGATAAACGCATAGTATACCCCACGGAAACTAAGTTGTGATTAACGGTATACTTATACAGCACATTCCGAGGCCAATTGCGAGAAAGCAGAAGCTGGAGAACAACGACACGATGGTCATCCAGGATCCAGAAGGGAAGCAATGGCGGATGAAAATCAGAACCCGGCCATCAGATGGACGTGTAGCATTAACCAAAGGATGGGATACTTTTTGGAAACGACATAAGATCTCAAGCGGCGACACTTTGGTTTGTGAGTTTGTGTCCGATCATATAATGAAAGTAAACATAGTCAGGTTATCACCGTCATACACGTCTTGTGGTGTGGAGCCGGCAATGAAGCGCGATGTTATGCAGCTCAATTAACAAGCGTTGATTATCCGTCAAATTTTGTAATGAAGCTCTACCATAGATGGTGATCGATGTACTTTATGCAATATTCGGTTTGTAATCAAATTTCATGTTTTGCTTGTATCGTAACAAACTATATGCCACTAGACTCGATAATTATTGTTAATCACTTTCCCTAGTATCTAACTATATGATCAGTCATGTGGTGATGCAATTGGTGTCAGAATTTCGTCGTTTAAAAATTTACGGTCTCTTTAATACATGTATTTGGCTATTAAATAGTGTGTTTAAGATTGTAGGGCAGAGTAGAATAAATAAAAATTGAGTACATAAATCAAGGTTTCACATAATAGGGTCATGGTAAGTACTTAAGCCTAGAGTTTCCTGAAGTTGTGAGCTTGGTGTATGTTTAAGTGGACCAATCACCTCTTTACTTCAACTGGACTTGGACCACTTTCAACTCATCATTGGTGGGCTAATAGCTGTCTTCCTCTGTCTAGTTGAAACCCTCTTTACTTCAACCCTATTAATAAATTGTGAACCTGTAACGTCTCACATCGGTAAAATATAAGAGGATTATCTTTCGTAAATTAAATGAGTTATTCTACCCATTATCAACTGGTTTTGGGTTGGAGCGTCCTACGATGAAGCGAACATTCTCCATGTTATATGGGCGTGGCTTAGTCCTGTTTACTGTTTCTCATGGGCGTGGCTTAGTCCTGTTTACTGTTTCTCAACCCGATTTTAACATGATATCAAAACTCCTATAATTCTGATTCTCGAAATACAAAGTTCTCTTTTTCTCATCTAAGATCGGATTATCGGCATGAATGAAATTCTCAGTCCAAACCCAAGTTTGAAAAGATATGTTCAGCTTAAAAAGAAGAAAACAAAAAAAAGGGTTTGTAATTTAGCCTTACCAACAAATGTGAAAGTTCTGACTAAAAATTGTGCAGAGAATACCAAGTTTGTAAACTCCACAGCTTTTGTGACATATTCGTAAACCCGTGTACACATGAGAGAAATAATGAACGTGTGCAGTTTTGCATTCAAGTAAACAAATATAATATAATAATAATAATAATGTAATGTACAATCTAAATCTAATTTCATCAGAAAAAATATCACTGAAATAAAATGCCCTATTTATTATATTGTTGGTACATATTTTCCTGTACATTGGTCCATATGTCCAAAATCACCTGCTCAACAATATCTTTTCACTTTGTTTGGTAAGATTTGCTTCAAATTTGGTGGTATATTACAAATCAAAATAATCAATATGAAATAGTGTTAGATATCTCTCACGAGTTTATTGATACTATTGTAATTATGTGAAGTAATATTACATGAGACTGACATGAAAATTAGATATCGTTATTAAATGTGCTGTTATTATTAGGTTTATAAAGTTTAACGTAAATAACATATTTGTTTAGGGGGAAAATATTTCGCTTATGTGCTTGATCGATACTCACATGCTACATGAACCCTACAATCTCTTTGTTAACCTTTTTGGTAAGACAATAGGTACCTTGAATTATCGTGTTTGTACCTTGTAAATGTAACAATCCTTCTTTCACTTATAAATAAAAATGTAAACTTTTTTTTGATATTTTTCAATTTACGAAATAGATCTAACACCTTTATTATAGTTTTAGTAAGCAATTTATGATTTGACGAATTAATAATTTGTAAAACCAAATGCCACACCCATATGAAAATAAGAAAGTCTTTATACGAAGTACAATAAGTGTGCAATTAAACTGAGTATATTTTTACCCATATATATTTACAAAAAGTTGAACACATATATGCCTATTAATTGCACGTGACTATATTTTTACCCATATATTACACGGAATTTGAAAGATTCTCTACACTTATGAATAATGTCAAAGAGTAAAATGTAAATTAAAATAATATTTTCCTTTCGTTCCACCGTTTTCTTACATTTTCAAAAAGAAAAAAAAAATTCATAGTTTTCTTCTTATTTCCATTTTTCATATGTTTTTTTAAGAAAAGTTCTCACCTATAATACGTATATTTTTCATTTTTTATCCATTTTATTTACTAAGGGCCTGTTCACCTCATCTTAAATTTTTCTCTGGTTCTGAAAACTTCAGATAAATTCAGAAAACTTCAGAAAACTTTAGACAATTTCAAAAAAATTCAGATTACTTTAGGAAACTTCAAATTTCTAAATTAATAAAGAGTAATTCTACTATGAGTCCGCCTCATAGTATGAGACACGCTATATTTTAATAATATCATTATTCCTAATTTAATCAATTTTTTTTTCTTTTTTCTCTAATTTTGTAATTTTCTTATCTCTCATATATTTTAACCATAATGTTAATGACATTATTTATCTACACATATAAATATCATGTTTTTTGACCAAATTTTTGATAGACACTTATGTTATAAACGTCGCTGTCAATCTACAGCTATTGTGTTCAAATGTAATTGCATTAGACCATACCCAAGCAAAAATCGACTTAACTGAGTCACCACTCATTTTCACTCTTAATCTCACTTTACTTAATTTTATCCATTTTTCACTCCCATCCAAAAAATCACCACCTAGATCACAAAACCAATCATTTCTAACTTTTCACCATTTTCAATCATTTCTCTTTCCCAAATCCCCTACCCCACAAAACATTCTCTCTTACTTTTTTACTTTTACCAACTTATTTTCATTTTAATTTTTTTCTAAGTATTACTATAATTAAAATTAAAAAATTTACTAGGTGATAAATACTTCTAATTAATTTTAATAATAAATAAAAAAATAATTATAAAAAATAATAATAAACTAAAAACAATGTGAAAAAAAATTCAATGATGATAAATTTGATACAATAAAAGTTCAAGGAAAAATAATCTTGCGACATATAAAGAAAAACGTTAATGACATTAAATAAAAACAACATCAAATTAATTTCCGCAACAGTAAATAAAATGCGATAAAATTAAATTCCAATTTTTTTTAAGCTTAATAAATTTTTTAAACAATACTTGTACGACTACTAGTGTACTACACTACTACATAAGTACATACTACATACACTACTACATAATACATAATACAATTAAAGCATATACTACATATAATAAACTAAATACTCCTACCAAATACGGAGTACTAAATACCAACTAAATACTCCTACCAAATAATAAACTAAATACTCCTACCAAATACTACATAAAAAATTGGGGGAACACTTCAAAAAAAGAAAAAGAGGAAAGTAGATCTAGGTTAGCCTTGTCCTTCCCAGCTGTATCGTCTTCTTCGTATGAAGCTTATAAAATTTGCTCCCACGCCGACGCCGACGACTTCGTCACCTTCGCCGCCAAACAATCTCGCCATAACTGAACTTGTTGCTCTTTATCAGGTAAGTGAATCAAATCTTCTTTTGCTTTTAAATGATTGATTTTTTCAGTTGTTTGATTAATTAATTAATTGAATGATTGATTATTTCGTTAATTTAGGATTTTAGGTATTTGTTGATTGTTAATTTCATACAAAAAGTTACCACTCTTTCTGTATTAAAAGATCATACAAGTGTTTGGGTATTTGTTGATTGCAGCAGAGGAGTAATGATGGAGTGCAAGTGTGCAACTCAAACGGATAGATTTTGTATTTTTTTTTTCTATTTTTTATTCTCTACAACTAGTAGCAAAGTGACATGTGTTGGGTCACCAACTAAATCAATTTGGTGAGAGAAAGTCACAAATTGATCCTTCTTCTAGCTGAGTCAATACATTTGTGTAATTAACATGTAATTAAGGTGACTTAATGCCCTATTGATTTAGTTTGTGACCTTGCTTGGCGTGTCTTTACATATGAAAATGCTTATTTGATTTTCTTGAAAATAGCTATGTCTTCGTTTATGCCATCTTATAAAAGGCCCAGTCTGTAGTAGAATTTGTATAATAATAATAATAATAATAATAATAATAATAATAACAATCATAATAATAAATAATAATAATCATATTATTTTCAAAAATTTCAGAAAATTTCAGAAAACTTAAGATTGGTTCAAAAAAATTCAGACAAAAAGAACAGACCCTAAATTAATTTAATTATTTACTCCATATTTATATTCATGAGTTAAAAGTAAATGAGAAGAAAACGGTAAAACAGAGAAAGTAATAAAATAGTGAAGTATTTTGGAGGGAAGTGGGGGGGAAAAGAACAGAGGCATGCGCTTCTGACAGAAAACTCTGAAATAATGAAACTAAATGCTCTTCTGACTTCTGACACATCTGCCTCAGCTTTCTGACACTGTCACACTTCTGTATATTTTTATTTGGACCTTACTGTATTTTTTTTTCTTTTTCTTTTCTTTTTTTTTATTCAAAGATTTACATTTTTGGCTTCACTCTGACTATATTCTCATCAACTATTTGACATCTTATATTTTTTTTCCTTTTTTTTTAAATATTAAAGTAAAATAAAAAAAATATAATAATAAAAAAAAAAAGAATAACTACTGTTGTTGGGTGCAGAAAATTGTAACTTTTGCATGTGTCTGTGATTCAGAATGAGTAGGAACTGACATGGGGCTTTTGAAGGGGAAAGTAGATTAATATAGAGCCAAACCCTCATGTGTTAATATGTACACAAAATCTAGTTTAATTAAAGTGAATATATTCGTTTTTTTATTTAAAATGGGTCAAGTATTTACAATAAGATAAAAATAAATTAAGTTGAGTAATATATTTGATATTTGATTTATAGAAATATGTGTAAGTTGGGTTATACTTAACTCGTTTTAAACTTAAAACAGGTAAATCCATCTTAAGAGAAAATTATTATAAATTTGCAATATGTTTTAGTCCCTCGATTTTAGTCAATTCTTTATACTTATTATATTATTTTTTCCTTGCAAGTGTCGCAACCTTAAATAAATGTAAGTAAATAATTGATTGGAATGGATGAACTACTTTCATTTTAATTCTCATCGGAATAAGTTTTTGACATAATGATTATATGCATATAATAAAAGACGGCTACCATAAATTTTCTGTGACCAATTTCAAATATTTGAATGTAGTTACATTGTAGTTAATAATAATAATGTAACATCTCAAAACAACCGTTGTTAGTCACATGAATAACGTCATATGCCTACAATGGTTGATTGAACATCTGTGCATGATTACTCTCTGAATCATATGTTTCTTTGTAGTGGCACAAATTTTAATAAATACCATGAAATTTTGGTATATTAAAAAAAAAATGGTTTTATAATTGTAACATTTGAAAAAAAAAATACAAAATTAAGTATACAAGTAAATTCTATTTAGTCGCAATAAAAGAGGAATGAACAGTTTTAGGAACCACTTTGATACTTTGTATGATCCATCAATTTACAACGTTGGAAGTACGTACTTCAATTCATTTATACTTGCGAAGAAGACGAGACACGTGCAAACTCTCACATTGACTGATCTAAAGAAATATGAGTACTATATAAGTCAAGGAGTTACTTCTCCCATTGCCAATTGATTTTGAAATGGAACATCATTTGGCTTATGAAGTGTTTTTCATTCCCAAGTCCCAACGGACACGGGCCAGACCCAATGCATGAATCTAATAATACTCTATATGATCTATCAATTTACTTGCGTTTAATTTTCACTCGATATTAATTTTTACATTAAATTATTTAAATTAGTGAGATGTCAGCTTAATTTGAGTTTAAGATCAACAAAATTAAAAGATATTGTGGACTTTAATTCAACACTTTGACAATATTATATTTATCTCTACTCATATTTAAGTTTTTTGTTTTAGAAAATATAATTTTGCTACATAGTTTAATGGTAAATGTAATTACTTTCTTGTGATATTATATTTATTTATAGTTTTTAATTTATTTATAGTCAGTGGCGGGTCTTCCTTGTAATGAGACAAGCACATCTCATTTCAAACCTTGGACTTGTTTTATTTATACCAGAACATTTTTATTTTTATGAATGTATTAATTACTCCCTCAATTCCGTAATATTAGTCTCATCTGGCTTTTAAATAGTCAAAGTATCATAACTTTGACCGTATATTAAAACTTATAACTCATTGTTATGCGATAATAAAATAATTACATTTATTATCAAAATACCATACATAAAATTATAGTTTTGACAAAAAAATATCGTATATAAACGAAGAAAAACATGGTTAAAGTACCACATTGAAAGCCACATAAAAGTGAAGTGCGACTAACAAGTAGAACAAGGGAAGTAGTAGTTATGGGGGCATGTTAGGTCTCTTACAATCTTACGAGTTAGATTTACTCAGATCGCCTCATTCAAGGTTTTATGGGTCAATAAAACTTTTCGAGGTAAGGTCATTTCAAATTAAGTTGAATTTAAGCAATGTTCATTCTCATATAGGTCAAGTTGAGTTCAGATTGGTTGGACTTAGTAAGTTCGCATAAATTACAAAATGACTTATTTTGACATTTATGAGATTGTTTTATATGTTGGTTAATTAAAAGCAATCAATTAAAATATGCAATCAGTAGTAGATAGATTAATCCATGATATTGAGTTCAATTCCTCATAGAAGATTGTTTTAACATGTGAATGGAGCAACGAATATGAGATTGATAATATTAATAACATTGTCAAGCTATTTCACGAGTCTTCTTCGATAAACTCAATCATTTTAAGGCTCATTAAAGTCATTCTCAATACATATTCAAATTACGTTCAGCAGTAATCATTTACGGAGTATAAGTTTATATCGAGTCAAGATTATATAGTAGAAACACCGAGTCAAAATTATCAAGTCGCGACAAGCATGGCTACCTCAACAGTTGAAGGGGGAGCCAGAGACAGACTGACATGAATACGTAGTACGGAGTAGGTATGAATACACCAAAACTGGTAAATAATAATTAGAGAGTATAGAGAGTGTTGCACTACAACTTCTTATATTAATACCGGACGTACACACTCATATCTCTGTCACCCCACTTTGGCCTTTCTCTTGTTATTTTGCTTTCATTTTTGTTACCGCGTCTTCCAACAATAATGGCAATGCCCACTACTTCACAAAACAATTTGATTGCAACAACTTGGGTGATATGGTAAGCCTATACAATGACTTGAGTCGGCTTGTCAAGCCATTGGGCTCAGTTCGGTCAAAACTCAATTTAATCTCGGTCAAATATAACTCCCAGTTGAGTTTCAGCCAAAGCCTAATAAAGTTCGGCTCCAAGCAGCCTAAAAAATATAGCTTAATTTCTTAAATTAAAAAAGATGGCTACCTATTTCATGAGACGGTGTTACGATAAAAAGAGTGTAAAGAGGCTAGGAGATGAAGTCAACTTGAATTAAAGTTTAGTGAGACTAATAAGAGTTGAACTTATTAAAGCTGAGCTTATAGGAGCTAAATTAAACTTATACGGGGTGCTCCGTAAAAATTAAATTAAATTTATAAGAACTGAAATTAAGTCGAAAGAAGAGGGCAGAGGTACAAATTGATGGGAAGGGAATATGGATGCTACACGAATGAGAAGTCACAAGTGGTGGTAGTGTTTCTGGTATCACGTGAGCTACATACAACTTTATCTTTAGGTCAGTATATCATTTTGCCAAAAGATTTCCTCTCTTCTACTAAAGCTGACCTCTTCACCACTTTTAGTCCCTTACCTTTGACATTTTTTTATTCTCCTCTTTCCATTTTTAACACTTTTAATTTATTTTAATCTAATTGTTAAACTTAGAAAATAATTACGAGTAATTCATTACAAATGAATTGAAAAATTATTTGATAATAATATCCTTAAATTAAAGCACGACTTAATTAAATTGTAGTTAGGGTAGAAAAATGTCACTTAAAAAAGGTAAAGGTGTGTTTCGGGTATAAAGTTAGGAACTAAATACCAAAACTAAATACAAAGGATTACAAGTTAATGTAGGTTACAAATTCGATAAACTAAGTCCTTGAGGGTCCTTAGCTTCCATTGGTTCTCTCTTCCTTTCGCTTCAAAGCAGAATGAAACCTAGCCAGGGCCTTAGGGTGATGGCCTCAACGCCTGAAGTCGATTCTGAGACAAATGAATCTGTAGAGAGAGAGAAAAACCTTTTTGTAGTGTTTTTGTGTGTGTGTGTGTCTTAGTGATTTTAGGGTTTTAGTTCTTTTTATCTTTATCTGATTTGTCTTCTTGTGCCCAGCTCCGTCTGCATGCAGTAGGGGTGGGCCATCCCTGCTGGGCCGGGTGGATCATTGGGTTCCTTGGTATAAGAAATGCCCGGTCCACATTCCACCGACCACTATTTTGGCGGTCCTGGAGATATGGATGGATCGTGCAGTGGGCACCTTCCGCCCAAAGCCTAGCCGGTCCTAGTGTGTCGGACCGGAGAAAGTCACCCCAACAAGCGCCCCATACAGGGAGGTCACCACCGCCTGTATGTCTTGTCCTTAATCGCAGATTATCTCTCACGGCCTGACAAGTAAACCCTTCTTCCATTCATGCTTCACGACCTTGTGCTCCTCCGATTCGGATTCGGGGTGGTGTGTTGAGTCGCTTTATTTTGGCGCACTTTTGAATTCCAAACTCGAGGTGGGCGACGTTTACCTCCTCCCCGGCCGACACGTGTTGCTCTGGGGTGGAGGTGCACTGTGCACTCCTTTTCCTATAAATACCCCCCCTATTTCATTCACTTTCCCCCTTTACTCGCTTTCGAAACGCCTTACACCCTCTCGAAAACTCTCTAAACTTCCTTAAATCCGGTTTGCATTTCATTCTCGCCTCGCCTCGCTTTTGATTGCATCCTTGCTTGCGCTTTTACAAAAGGTAATTTTCGCGTTTGATTTCACATTTCATTCCCATAGTAGAGAACAATGAGTGTGTCGGCCGATTCGTCTTCTAGAACAGCTTCGGATTACAACATAGTCACGGACTCGGAGGTAGGTCCTGAGATCGAGGACTTGACCTTGGGTAGGGAGGGAGAGACTGACATGGAGGCCCAGGCTGGGACCTCTGAGGCCGGACCTTCTCAGGCCGGACCTTCCCAGGCCGACCTCCCGCATGTGCGGATTTTGGAGCAGGCGGTATTCCAGATTCCTATGAACACTAGGATTAACCTAGGTTTTAGGGACTTTCTCCTAGAAAAAGCGCCTGGCGGGCGTGAACATTATAATTTAGCCGAGAAGTGGGAGTTCGTCGTGCCGGGAACACATCAACACGTGGTTCGTCCTCCGGACCTTCATACGGCCGTGTACTTGAAGAATCTGGAGCATGGGCTTCGATTTCCCCTCCACCCCTTCATCGCTAAAGTGCTAGAGCGGGCGAATATAGCCATATGCCAGATGACGCCGTTTGGCATGAGGATTATAGTTGCCTTTGCCTGGACGTGTCTGTATCTGGGCTTTCCCCTCTCGATAAATCTGTTCCGCCGCCTTCATCACTTCCGGCCATGCACCAACAAATCGACAAAAGGATGGTGGTCGCTAGTCACTGAGTCGGGCTTTCTGACTCATTATCCGCCTAACGACTCGATGAAAGGGTGGAATGAGCGGTGGCTCTTTCTCAAGTCTCCCGTGCCTTTTGACCACCCCCGTTGCTTTCACAACGACGTGAGGTGTCGCCTTGAGACCCGGGGTGAGTGGGTTCCGGGAGAAGTTCTTTCGTGGAAGGACGTTCCGCTGACCAAAGAGGAAACAGAGGCCGCGGCCTATTTCAAGGCCTACAAAGTGGGGAAAGATTGGTTCCCCAAAAATTGGCTTCCTCCGGCGGATACGATCTCAGAAGACAAATTCCTGAGTGTGGTCGGCCTGGTCCGACCGCCGCGAATAGCGGTAGGGTGGCCAGGAACTTAGCGTTATTGTTACCTTTGCTTGTTCGTTTTTATCTTACTTTTCCGTCTTCCTGCTCTGACCTAGTCTTGTTTCTTGCAGGCGATCTCGACTACCTGACCCCGGGGGACTTAGCATCTATCGGCTTGGACGCAAAGAACCGCCCGCTTGAGCAAACGCCTGCCGTAGATTTGAAGCGGCGTAAGCCCACTTTGAGAGAGCTGATAATGCAAGGTGAGGTTCCCGAAAGACCAATGGGTAGGAAGCGTGTTACTTACAAACCGCAGCGGGAAAGGGAGGCTGAGCAAAGAGCACAGCCGGCCAGATCTGTTTCATCCCCCCATCCGCAGCCAGAGGACAACATTGCCCAGTCTGCGCCCGCGAGGAACGTGCGGGGTCAGGCAGGGAATTCCTCTCCCAAGCCCGCCCAGAGAGGTCGGGGTTCTCCAACCCACTCAGGGTCCTGACGCCATCATTGTGGAGTCAGAGTCTCCCCACTCGGAAGATCTCCGGCACCGTAAGAAGCGAAAGAAGGTTAGCTCCACGCCCGTGGGAGTCTGTCGCCCCAGGCGCTCGACGCCCCTTCTGACGGTCTTTCCTCCGTCTTTCCTATCGATGGCGGGATATTTACAATCCGCTCTCTTTCTCCATCCAGGGCTCTTCCTCCAAGGCCAAGGCAGCCGGCCAGACCAAGTTTGATGGCGAGTCCTGGTCGGGATGATAAAGTGGGGCGTCCGTGGGTTTCGTTGAAGAGACCCGCTATTGCCGGGGCCTTGCCATCCAGTGCCGCAGATATGGCCATGCAGCTCCGTATGGCGTGGATTCTTTGTAAGTTCACGCCGAGATCAGGCGAGCTCGACCGCCATTTGCGTATGGCGACCTCACCGAGGCCAACAAAGAGATGATGGAGGCGGTGTCGCTGAAAAAGGCCATAAAGCCCGCGAGCAAGAGACCGCCGCCAAGAAGGAGGTGTCGACTCTCTGGGCTACCAAGGAGAAGGAGCTCCGGTGAGCTCTCAAGGAGAAAGAGAGCCTGGCCCTCCAATATACAGAGGTCTTTGAGGTCGGATCTTTGCCATTGCCGGCGAGGCGCCGAGGCCGAGAGGTCGGCGGGACAAAGCTAGGCGGCCCATCCGAGCTTGAGATGGAGAAGATGGCGCCCATCGAGGTTGAGCTTCGCCCAGTTCGCGCCAACTCCTTTTATGACGGGTTGACTTTGGGTCCAACGAAGCGAAAGGATACATCGGCAAGGTCGATCCCCAATTCAACTTTGACCGTCTCGGCCGAGCTTGAGGAGGTCATGACCGGGAGAGGGAAGCGAAGAAGAAAGCAGCCGGCGGCGATGCCGGTTGCTAGGAACTCGGGCCGCTGTCTTCCGCATCTTCCTGCTCGGGGTGATCTGATAAGTCTCCCCTTAGCCTACATTTTGTCTGTATTTTAGCTTCTAATAAGACTCAAGCCAGTCTGGAGTAGGCGGGCCTTTTGGTGAGGACGGTTGCCGGTTCTGGTAGGTCATTTAGTTGTTCTTCTTTTTTCGTTTATTTAAATTTGCTCCCGGCCCGACATGTGGGTCCGGGGGAAACAACCTTGTAATATACTCTTTTATCAATGTTAGTTTCTAACTTTTGCTTTTCCACACTTAGCTTATTTTGCTGTGTTTTCAATCGTATTATTTTATTTTCGCTATTCTTACCGGGGCCGGGTGATTTTCCCACACTTAGCTTATTTTGCTTTCTCCACACTTAGCCTGTTAGTTCCGCTTACATTTATATTGACGCCTGCCGCTGCCGAGTAGCTTTTCTATACTTAGCTTATTTCTATCTTGTTTTCACTCATGCTATTATCTTAGGAATAGGGTAATTTTAGGCGTATTCTTCCTTGTTATTATCTCTCTTAATGCTTGTACCGCTTTTTGCCGTTTGTCTGGCCGGATAAAATTGTTTGGTCCCAGCCGTTACTACTCATACTTAGTCAAATTTAGCTTTCTCGTTGTGTTGCCAATACCGGGACCATGCACTGCTTAGTGTCCGGTGATTGTGACTACTCTTCCGTGCGTTCATACACTTGCCCCCGACGACCACGGATGAGCATTGTGCAAGGCCATACGCAGGGCGCGAGTCGCCCAGGCCCCAGGCCCGGACTCTCAAGGCGCGATGTTCATCCTACGTAGGCATGGGAGGTCCGCAGCCGCCACCGGCTACAAGGCCGGCATCAGACACTGTGGTGAGAGCAGCCTAGGCACGTGGGCCATCATAGACATCCCGGCTCTTTTGCATTTAGGGCACCCTCATCCGGGCCCGACGACGCCGGATGAGCATTGTGCAAGGCCATACGTAGGGCGCGAGCCGCCCAGGCCGGCCTGGACTCTCAAGGCGCGATGTTCTTCCGTCAGACGCAGCAGCTGGGTCCGGAGGTCTTACCATGGAGGTCCGCAGCCGCCACCGGCCATAAGGTCGCAGATCGACATGCGGTGAGAAGCACCAGGCACGTGGGCCATCATAGACATCCCGCCAGATTTAGTGGCACCTCATCCGCCCGACGACGCCGGATGAGCATCAGGCAGTTACACGCAGGCGCGAGCCGCCAGCCCCCGCCTGGACTCTCAAGGCGCGATGTTTCTTCCGCAGACGTGGCAGGGGTCGCGCGAGGTCTTACCCATGGAGGTCCGCAACGCCACGGCCATAAGGTCAGATCGACATCATGCGCGAGAGAAAGCCTGCACGCTGGCCATCATAGACATCCCGCTTGCAGATTTAGGCACCTCATCCGGCCCGACGACGCCGGATGAAAGATCTGGCATACGCAGGCGCGCGAGCCGGCCAGTGCCCCGGCCTGGACTCTCAAGGCGCCGATGTTCTTCCGCACGAGGCAGGGTCGCGCGGAGGTCTTACCCATGGGAGGTCCGCACCGCCACCGGCCATAAGGTCGCAGATCGGGACATCGCGCGAGAAGCAGCCTCAGCACGTGGGCCATCATAGACATCCCGGCTCTTTTGCATTTAGGCGCACCTCATCCGGCCCGACGACGCCGGATGAGCATTGTGCGCCATACGTAGGGCGCGAGCCGCAGCCCGCCTGGACTCTCAAGGCGCGATGTTCTTCCGTGACGTAGGCATGGGTCGCCTGGGAGGTCTTGCCCTTCTCCGTCTTTTATGTCTTTTACCGCTCAGGGCTTGTTCTTGCCCTCGCCTGCTCCAGCCTGATTTTGGATGCTTATCTTCCTTTTCCGAAAGTGTTAGCAAAATTTTCAAAATTCCCGTTTTGAATCGGACTATCGTGATTAGCGGGGTCGGGGTAGTCCCCTCGCCCCCTGGCGACTTTTGTGTGATACAAATCTAAACAAATCTTTGGGCAAAATTCTACTAAAAGTTTACCAAAACTTACAAAAGCCCGGTGTCAACATTCCCGATCACTGCGTTCTGAATGTCTATACGTTGCCTCGTTAAAACCTTCCGTGGAAAACCCGGTGGGACAAAACCACGGGTAAGGAAAAAGAGTACAACGCTTACGTAATATTTCTTTAACGTGATCGAGTTGCGATGGGACGGGAGGTCGTGGCCGCTCATATCTCTCGGCATGAAGGTCCCCTCGCTTTATCTCTCGTGATCCGATAGGGCCCTTCCCAGTGGTCGACAACTTCCCGTGAATGTTCCCTTTCCCTGCAATGGATGCCGTCTTAGCACTGTGTCTCCCATTTCAAACTCCCCATGCTTCACTCTTCGATCAGACATTCTCCCTCATTCGCTCGTAAACCGCCAGATTTTCTCTTGCCTGGTTCGGACCTCATCTAGCGAGTCCAAATGACTCGCTACCGCTTGCTCATTCTTGGCGGGATCGTGTAGGTCTCTTTCTGGCCGGGTAAATTGCTTGATCGGGAGTAAGGCTTGACTCAGAAACCATGTTGAATGGGGTATGCGGGTGGATTCCTCGATCAGTAGTTCGATTGACCAAAGCACGCTTGGCGGCTCATCGGCCCATGCCCTCGGAAGCTCGCCGGTCGTTTTCATGCCGCTCAACATTTGTTTGTTGGCGGCCTCGGCTGTCCGTTGCTCTGCGGTGGCAAATCGGTGAGTATGCGACAATTGTCCTGCTCCGCTTTGCTTGATCCGCATGTTGTCATTATCAAACTGCTTCCCGTGATCAAATACCACTACCTTGGGCACCCCAAACCTTGTGATTACATTTCTCCAGATAAACTTTCTCACAGCCTGCTCGGTGATGGTCGGGATAGCCTCTGCCTCTATCCACTTGGTGAAGTAGTCAATAGCCGCTACTACGTACTTCCTGCCCCCGGTGGCCGTTGCGGCCGGACCCAGATGTCCATCCCCATCGGGTCGAAAGCGTCAAGACTCGGGATCGTCTGAGGTCCCTGGCGGGGAGGTGGATGTCCGGGGCGAAGATCTGACACTGCCGGCACCGCTTACTCAATTCCTTGGCATCTTTTAGCATGGTGGGCCAAAAGTAGCCGGCTCTCAATGCTTTGTGGGCTAGCGTACGCCCGGTAACGTGGTGACCGCAGACCCCTGAGTGTATGTCGTTTAAAATGAATTCAGCGTCCAGGCCCCCTACGCACTTTAGTAGCGGGGCTGAGAATGATCGCCGGTAGAGCTCTCCGTCTACGAGGATGAACCATGGGGCTAACCTCTTCACTGGTCGCCTCGATCTTGTCTCCGGATTTCTCCTCCACCAGTATTCCAATATCGGCCTCATCCAGCCACTGTCTTCGAAGATGGCATTGATCGTTAACACTCCTTTTTGCCGCCGGATATCGACGGCAGAATCGCTTTTTGACTTGTTGTCTGCGGCGTGGCGAAGTTTGGCAAGCGCGTCCGCTTTGTTGTTTTCGGACCTGGGGATATGATGAACTTCAAAAGATTTCAGTCCGGAAGTCAGGGCTTTCGCTCTCTGGAGGTATAACGCCATCCCTTCTTCCCGGGCCTCGTATTCCCCGTTAAGTTGGCTCGCCACCAGCTGCGAGTCCGTTCTCAGTTCGATCTCTTCTGCCCCCATGGCCTTTGCCAGTTCCAGGCCTGCCAGCTCCGCCCCATACTCAGATTCATTGTTTGTGGCCGGGAAGGCAAATTTTAGGGCATGCTCAAACTCGTGTCCTTCAGGACTGATGATCACCACTCCGGCTCCGGAGCCATGGATGGTGGCTGACCGTGCAGATATACCGCCATACTCGCTTTCGGTGCATCCCGCAGGGTGGGTGCGACTCGGCGATGAAATCTGCTAGGGCTTGGGCCTTGATTCTTTGCTCGTCCGGTGTAGGTTATCTGGCTGACACCAGTGCCAGCAGAGTCTGCCGGATTTTTCAAATTTTTCAAGTGCTTTCTCCAGGGGTACAGTGCATGCGCACTTCCACCGGTGAGCATCAAAGTATGGTCTCGATTTAAAGTCGCTATAACAACAGCAGTCTGCGCTTTTTCGATGATCGGGTAGTTTCTTTCCGACTGTCCTAACGCATGACTGACGAAGTAAATTGGTTGTTGTTGTTTTCTTCTTCCCGCAGATGATTTGCCGATATTGCACTCGCGGCCACGCGATATACAAGATTAAAGTTTCGCGTGGCCAGGTCTTGCCAAAGTAGGCAATGTTGTAGGTGTCTCTTCAACTGCTCAAAGCCTCGTCCTGCTCCTTCCCCCACACAAACCTCTAGTTTCCCTTTAGGACCTGGAAGAACGGTGTGGACTTGTCAGCGGGCCGGGAGATGAACCTGGATAATGCTGCCATCCTCCCGGCCGACCAATGTCCTTAATTGTCTTTTCGCCACGGAGGTCTAATATGGCCTTGACTTTTTTTTGGGGTTGGCGTCGATCCTCTTGGTGACCAGTACCCCGTAAACTTCCCCGACCGACTCCAAAGGTACACTTCTTCTGATTCGCCATTTGGTATTCTCCGGCGAAGCGAGCGTTTCTCTCAAGTCTTCCAGGTGTTTCTCATCTGACTTACTTTTCACAATTGCATCGTCCACATATACCTCCATGTTTCTCCTTTCGCTTTGCGAAACACGGCATCCACCATTGCAGTATCGCGGGTCTCCGCGTTCTTGAGTCCGAATCCGGCATCATCTTGTACATGTAGACCCCGTGTCCCGTGATGAAAGCCGCACCGGCCTGGCTTCTTCCTCGACAGATAGACTTGGTGGTATCCCGGTAGGCATCCAGGAAACTTCGGGGTCGAGTGGCCGGTGGAGTCCACCAACCGATCAATCCTTGGCAACGGGTAAAGCTTTTGGGCACGCCTTGTTTAGATTTGTAAAATCAACGCGCACATTCTCCACGCCGGACGCTTTTTTTCACCATTACCACGTTAGCCAACCACTCGATAGTCGCAACGTTCAATGAAACACGCCTCCAACAACTTGTTTATTTCTTCGAGAATAGCCGCGTCCTTTTCCGCACTTATGGGCCGCAGCCTCTGCTTGATTGGTTTGTAGCTGGGGTTAACGTTCAGCTGGTGTACAAGTACTTCCGGGCTTATCCCCGGCATCTCCGCCGCTGAGTAAGCAAACACGTCCTTGTTTTCTTCCAAGATACTAATCGGTATCTTGGAAGCCGGGTCTAGCTCGCCCGATGATTACACTTCTTCCCGGTGGCATTTACCACTTTCGTTGTCTCGCTTCCGGCCCCGGAGTCACATCTGCACCTCGCTTCTCCTTTTTGTTCGGAGCTTCACCTTCGCCATCGCTTCTCGCTTGGTTCCCGCCGATAAGGAATTGCAGGATCTCCCGCTTTACTCGTCGCCATAAACTTTCCCCTCGGTCAATTGTCCGTTACATAAACCATAGCCGGGCCGAATTGACACAAAGCATTGAATGTGGTCCAAGGTGACCGGCCAGATGAGGCGTTGTATCTTTGATAGGCGTCAACGACCACGGCTTGCGTCACGCCGGGCCATATCTTCCTCCCTATTGTGGCCGGCAAGGTTATCGTCCCCATCGGGTTTGATCTGAAGCTCGGCGGCTTACATGGCCGAGCCTATGTATGGTGTCGATTCTTTCATGCTTAGACCTAACTTCTCGAATGTCTCCCATGCAGGAGGTTGGTGCAAGCTCAGGTATCTATCATGCACCAATGGACCGGATGGGTCCGATGTCCATGGAGATCACCAACGGTCATTTGTCTGGATAAGAGACCCGTTGATAGTCTTCGGCTAATGGTCAAGTCCGGATGGGAGGTTTTGGTGCTATCCTCTCGGCTGAATATATGCCCATCCTAGACTGCTCACGTTTTTCCGCCTTTCTTTTCCTTCCGGACAAGACTGACTCTTCCGTCCCGGCGATCATATGGATTTCGCCTATTCTTTGCTTGTTCTTTTCGGACCGCTTGGCGGATCACCACTACCTTCGCCACCATCTCTGTCTCGCTTGTCCTTAACAAAGCGGCGCAAGGTGCCTTGCTGTACCAACCGCTCGACCTCGTGCTTTAAGGATACGCAGTTGTTAGATTTGCATGGCCGTTTGCTGGTGGTATTCGCAGAAACCGACTTATCGTTCCCTGGTGTTTACGCGTCGAGGCGGCCCACTTGATTTCGTTTTGGTCACCAAAAATTTCCGCCGAGACCGATGAGTGGTGTGTAGTGGGTCCATTCTTTGGGCTATTTGGTTATTTCCTGTGGCCTCGTAGTCCGGTTATCCTGGCGGTCGTTGTGATTATTATTCTTCTTTGCGGTTGAAATTGCCGCGGGTGTTGTTGTTGTTGTTGTTATTATTATTGTGCCTCCGGCGGTCCTTTCCATTCGGTTGGGCTCATACTGGTCCTCCTTCTTGTCATTTTCTCTGCGAATGTTTTATGGAATCGCCTTCATGCACAAAGCCTTGACCATCTCGCCGCCATCAGCCGGTTTGGCCGTGATTCGATCAGAGACTCTTCTCTCTCTCTTCAAATTTCTACCGTCAAGGCATGGACCCTATCTTGGAGTCCAGGTCTCGATTTCTTGTGATTCTCTGTCAAACCGGTCATATACTCCTTCACCCTTCACTCTTCCCTGCGCACCACGTTCAGGAGCTCAGAGCCACCTTCTCTCTCCTTTTTGTTCCTATGATCTTTGGCGGAACACCCAAGACATGTCCTCATATCCATAGATGGAGCAGGTTGGGAGGTTACGGAACCAGGTTTGTCTGAGTCCCGTCAGAGTCGTAGGAAAAACTTTGCACCAAACGTGGTCCGTAGAGTCGTACATCATCATGTGGCTCTCATAGGCCGCCAGATGTTCCTCGGTCTGCTTTTCCGCCATATTGTATCGTTGGAATTTTCATCTTGGGAGGAAGAGGGTACTCCAAAGACCAAGAAGCCAAAGGCGATTTTATCGTGACTTTTCCTTGTGTTGTGTTTCCTTTGGGTTTGTTGCGCTTGGGCCTCTCGGTGCGTGGAACTTGAGGCTTGGACACCTCCTGGGTGAGGGTGGTGGCTGGGGCCAGTGAGAATGTTCCGACTCTCTCCACGTCTATCGCTCGTTGCTTGGCGTTTCATTGTCCTCATGAAAAAGCTTCTTAGGTGTCACGGATGGGATGGGATCTTTTCTTGGTGGAGACTTCTGTTGACTTTGCTCGGGAGAGATGCAGGCAGTGGTGTCTTCCTCGGTTTTTGAGGAAAGCACTCATCATCCTTTTCTCCTCTGGAGTCGTGGCGTTCTGCGGCTCGGTCTCCAGGGGAATCTGCCGATCCCTCCTCCCGGGAGTATTGTTCTTCCATTGCTTTTCTCGGCTCTTGTGTAGGGTTTGGCATGGCTTTTTGTAAGATTTTTGTGAAATTATCCCCACAGGCAGCGCCAATTGTTTGGAGTATAAAGTTAGGAACTAAATACCAAAACTAAATACAAAGGATTCTGAGTTAATGTAGGTTCTGAGTCGATAAACTAAGTCCTTGAGGTCCTTAGCTTCCGGCTGGTTTCTCTCTTCCTTCCTTGCTTCCTGGAACGGCGTAACAAACCTAGCCCGGCCTTAGGGTGATGGCCCTCACGCTCAAGTCGATTCTGAAAGACAAATGAATCTGCAGAGAGAAAGAGAGAAAAACTTTTTTTGTAGTGTTTTTGTGTGTGTGTGTGCTTAGTGATTTTTAGGGTTTTAGTTGCCTTTTATACTTATCTCAGATTTGTCTTCTTGTGCCCCGCTCAAGACGATGCAGTAGGGGGTGAGCCACTCTGCCTGGACCGGTGGATCATTGGGTTCCTTGGTATAAGAAATGCCCAGGTCCTGACATTCCACCCGACTCTATTTTGGCGGTCAGGGAGATATGGATGGATCGAAGTGCATGGGCACCTTCCGGCCCCAAAAGCCTAGCTGGTCCTAGTGTGTCGGACCCGGGAGAAGTCACCCCCAACAAGGTGGATGTCAGCTTTAAAAATGTACTAGTAGAATAATAATATCAAATTTTTTTTTTATAATGTTCAATTAGTGTTATAAATCTCGAAAAACTTATCTTGTCGAATGTACTAAAAGACATGTAAACTTTCTTGTGGATGTGAGAAGTATCATTCATTAAGATAAATCAAATACGGAATAATATCAAAGTTTTTGTACAACCATAAATAATGGAGTACTTCGTATTTTATCCATTTAACTTCATTCATTGCATTATATTATATATACTCACTATTTAACATTGTTTCAAAATTTAAAGAAATTTTATAATTATGTGAAATATATAAGTGCGCAAAAATATTTTCATGTGTGATATTGTTTGATACATATTCGTAAATACAATAGGAATATCTGAGTTTTATAGTGTAATTTTTAATTATGTGTAACTAAAAATATATCAATTTCAAGAACTTAAAAAAAATATATCAATTTCACAAATAGGCATTAACAAATGTCTAATGAGATGATGAACAAAGTTAAATAGCTGAAATAGAGGTGACCATTTGTGTGGGTTGCCTCGGCCCAACTCGCCAAATGGTCTATGATTTGTTTGGCTTGGCACGAATCGAGCCTTCCAAGTGACGGACTACAGGTCATGCCTAGGCCACGATTTTTGAGGCTCGATCCGTCGTGCCTTACTTTTAGGCTAATATATATCCAACGGCCCAAACTCGAGCCTTGAATTTGCAAATCCGGACTGACCCGCCACCCTAATGTCGATTACTAGTTGAGGAAATCCGGCCCGACCTGTAGCGGGCCAGCTAGGGCCCAACCATTGGCCCGGTCTAAGATGGATTAACAAAAAGTCGATGCAATATTTGAATGGAACAAGAAAGCGTACATGATTATATTTTATATACAGTACTGTGTAATATTGTTGAAACTTTAATTTTGATGTTCACTTATCTTATACTCCGTAGATAATCAAATAAGTCTTGTGTGAGAGTGTGAGACCATCATAATCACAGTCAGAGGCGGATCTTGGGCCATCCGAAAGGGGGCCTGGCCCCCCCTAGCTTATAGATTAAGTATTAAATCTGCAGTTGTCGTTCATTAAAAGGAAGTGGTGTGGTGGTAAGGGATGTAAGCATTATTGTGAAAGGTTACAGGTTCGATTCTTGGGGCAATAGTTTTACATACATATTTTTTTTTTTAACTAGCTTTGATTGTTCATTCTAGGTTTACTCAATGTTTGAACTTAACCATCACATATATTGACGCAATACAAGGATTTTCGCATATATTAATCTATAAATAGATATAGTACTTCCTTGCAGAACGATCACTAATGTAATCGTTTTAACCACGATTTTCTATATTTGTATGGTTTTTCATATCCAATAAATATATAATTTTATGAAACTATCTTGATGACAAATGTAAAAATTTTATTATCATATACTCCGTAATATATTTTAAATTACTCACGGTTAAACATTCCGTCCAAAAAAGTAGATGAGAAAAATACAATGTGAAGAAGGGCCATTATAAAAGTCTTAGAAACTACTACGGAGTACGTACTAAGATTAAAAGATAGATTGACGTTGGAATCAATTATTACTTTGTATCAACTTAACTATGAAATAATTTGTACTTTTTTTTAATAGACACCAGTTTTTGTACGTAAAATGCTTAATAAGTTACGTCATTTAGGAAAAAAAATTACGGTCAGCTATATATTTCACCATTTGCAGTCCAATAATAAATTGTACGGTAATTTTTTCACATTTGTATATAATTATTTTAGCGACTCTTTTTACGGCGAGAAAAGAAATAAATATAACCCCTATTATTACATATGTTTCGGCCCCCCAAAAGAAAATCTCCAAGATCCGCCACTGATCACAATGAACAAAAAAATGAACAGACACGAATAAATCGTCGTACGCGTGAGACGGTCCGTGGTCGTGGATTTTAGTGAATCTACAAGGTATGAGCCTGAGGTGATTAGAAAAATGTGAGTGGTAGTAAAAGGGAGAGGAGAGGGAGAAGACAAAGGAGGAGCAGAGAAGGCCAGAAGAAAAGAGAGGTTGTGCAGAGTGCAGAGTGCAGAGTGCAGTGCAGTCATAATCTGTGAAGCACAACACAACACAACACTTGATTTCTGGTCATCTGAATACCATTTAATTTTGTCCATTTTCACAAGATTCTGCATCACCCCTCTCTCCCATTTAATACTTTGGTCAATGCCTACCTTTCCTCTTTTTTTTTATACTTCCTCCATTCCAATTGATTCTTTACGTTTGCTTTATGCACGTAAATCAATACTCGTTTTGTTTCGTTCATATCTTTGATTTCGTATTCTTGAAAATTCTAAAATTTTGATATTAATAATGTGCTCGATAAGACAATTAAAACAATATCACCTATTTTTTTATCTATATGTTAAAAGTTATATCGAAAATTCTACATACTTATGAATAGTATCCAAAAAGTAAAACGTAAAGAACCTATTGGAATGGAGGAAGTACTTTATTTCTATCACTTGATTTAGTAAAATTATTACTCCATTTATTTTAAAATAAATGTCTTATTTTCAATGTAATCTTAATAACACTTATTTTAGTATGGAGAGAGTATGTATTTTATAGGACAGTTATTGCTTGTATTTTAAAAATGAAATTGAAGTTCTCGAACACCACCTTAGGTGTCGTTCGAGAATTCACATTTCATTTTAAATTTTAAATTTGAAATTGATTATTTGAAATTAAGTAGCTTTGTGTAACTTGGATTTGAAAATGATATGTAGAAGTTGTTATTTGATGTTAACTAATTTTGTGAAAGGATGATTTATCTTGAATTTAAGTCCAATTCAATTTTAAATTTTGAAGTTTCAAAACACTTAATTACCTAAATCTAAATTTTTAAATGCAATTCTAATTTTCAAATGCACCATTAAATAAAAGAAACTACATAGTACTCAATTAAACTTACTTGACTTAAGATTTGTCAATATGTTACCAAGTCACATGGGATACTAGACTTGTTGAATATGTCAAAGATAATTAATACGGAGTACATCAATTATTATAAAACATATTTCACATGAATAAATCAACCTATTATTTGTATTCCATAAATATATCAACATATTAGTTAACTCTAAATAAATCAACCTATATACCCCATCTTTCAATAATATACTATTTCCATTTTTAACCGATTATTTTAGGAGTAAAGATCACATTTTTTTATTTTTAACTTTTTTCCCCTACAACATCCATAATAGGATTAAAGCATGTGGATTATAGTTATCTTTTTACCCAAAATAATCGATTAAAAATTGAGATAATATAATATTTGAAGATGAGGTGTAAAGTTGATTTATTAAAAGTTAATCAAAATGTTGATATTCATACAAAATATTCCTTTTATAAATCGATCTATTTATGTGATAATATCAATTTATTACACGGGGGACGAGGGATGACATTGTTATTATCTAGATTTCTTGTTGATAAGATAGTTTTATCTACAATTATTAATTGTTGCATTTTGTATGGAGTACTATATTCAAAGATTTAAAAGTTTGAGTTGAAATAATCATAAAAATAACTTTTTTTTAGTAGTATATAGGGCTGTCAATGATCGGAACTGGCTCGTTGAGCCCTCGGAATCGGCTCGGTCAAAGCTCGGCTCGAGCTTGGTCAAAACGAGCTCGAGTTCGAGCTCGATCCGAGCTCGGATCAATACGAGCCGAACCCGAGCTCAGTAATGCTCGGCTCGAAAACTCGTTTGAGCTCGTTTATCATTTTTTAGTATAATTTTTTTGAATCGTGATATTAATTTTAGTTCAAATTATATGTTATTTTGGCATTTATAAGTATAATATAATATCCAAAAAGCAAATGTATAGAATCTATTGGCATAGAGAAATTAATTAAATAAATTTTACAAAGCTATTTTTCATCTTATTGAACAATGAAACTAGATGCCTTTCTTGAGTTTCTTTCCTATATGGCTCTATCACCTCACTTCTCACTCTCCTAAACCAAACAACCTAAAGATACCCACCTCTCTTTTTATTTTTCCCTCTCTACAACATCAAAAACCCATCCAATTTCACTCACACTAATACTTCCAACATCAACCCAAAAAAAAAAACATTCATTCATTTTTCACTTCTCAAAAAACAACCCAAAAAAAAAACATGAGTGCAACAACAGCAACAGCAGCAAGTGTTGCAGCACTAAGTGGTAGTAACAGAAACAAGTTCCCTTTCACAACCACTCAATGGCAAGAACTTGAACACCAAGCTCTTATTTACAAGTACATGGCCGCCGGCATTCCCATTCCTCCCGACCTTCTCTTCTCCGTCAAACGTAGTCTCGACGCTTCCCTCTCTTCCAAACTCTTCCCCTACCAGTCTTCCCCTCGTAAGTTTTTTATCCCGACTTTTTATTTCTTCTTTCTTTTTTCATGTGTCGCCCCTAATTCATTTGTTTTCTCTTCTTCTTCTTGTGTGTCTCCCCTTAATTAGGGGCGACACACGAAAGAAATAAGAAGTCGGGATAAGTAGTTAGGGGAGACACACAAGAATGTTTTAATGGAACACAAGTGTTAAAATTTCCGTGACTATTTTCTTTTTGTTGGTGTTGGTGTAGTGGGGTGGAACCCGTACCAAATGGGGTACGGAAAGAAGATAGACCCGGAGCCGGGACGGTGTAGGAGGACGGACGGAAAGAAGTGGCGGTGCTCGAAAGAGGCGTATCCGGATTCAAAATACTGCGAGCGGCACATGCATCGAGGCAAAAACCGTTCAAGAAAGCCTGTGGAATCTCCCTTGACGACAACAAATAGCAATAACAACATCAACAACAACAATGCTGCTTCTGTTACGCCTTCGCTTTCCCCGCTTTCAGCAGCAACAAATTCCCTCAATGCTGCTGCTGCTGCGGTTTCCTCCACAAACTTGACAAATCAATCCCTCTTTACCAAAACCGCCACGAATAATAACAACAATAATAATTCTTTATATTCCTCTTTCCCTTCCTCTGATTCATCCTACCACTCCTCCAATAGTAATCTTTTGTACCCTCATACGACTTCGTCTTACGGTCAAAAGGACTACAGGTTTGTTCTGTCTGACATGAGATCATTTCACACCGTGAGAAAAATTTATGTTTCTTCTGATTGAGGGGACAACATTAACGAGTCAACAAACTATGTCATGACTCATGACTAATGATTGTCGTGTGCCTTCTGATTTACTCAATACCCATGCCTCCAACCCATAAAGTCGGTTCTGATTAAGATTAACCCAACCTTGGTCCGAAAATTATTTATCGTTTTCCATTTAACTTTTTAAGTCCGCCTAATGACAAAATATCATGACCATCATCTGCATAGAAACCGGTCAAAAATATCGAATCAAAGTTGACATTATTTGACCACTTAATGTTGAAACTAAGGCTTTGTTGTTCTCGTCTATCAGGGATAGATACTACCAAGGGTTAAAAGAAGAGGTGGGAGAGCATGCATTCTTCACCGAAAGCTCGGGATCGAGCATGAGAGGGTTCTCGATGGACGAAAGTTGGCAACAACTCGGTGAAAAACAAGGCGGTGGAGGTGGAGGTGGTGGTGGAGGATACCCGAACTATAACCTAAGCAGCACCGCCACCAATCAATATGACGCTTCTACAAACTCCTCGTCGAGGCAACAACAACAACAACAGCAACAAGAGAAACAATGCTACATTTGGGGACGAGATTTTAACTGCGAGTTGTCGATGAAGGTTATGGAGGAGGAAGAGCGGTCTCATCATAACTTAGGAGGCGAGAAAACGACACACCATTTTTTCGATGAGTGGCCTATTAGAAATGGTGGTGGAAGTACGGGGATTGGGGACGATTCTTCTTCGACTACTCAGCTTTCTATCTCGATTCCTAGCTCTGCTCAAAATCATCATGATTTCTTCCTCTCCAATTCAAGGAATGCTTGATTAGTTAAGGTAATGGTTATAAGTTTATCGCTTAATTACTTGCGTATGACTACTACGTATATTTCTAAAATTGCCTCATTTTCTTTATATGGTCGATGTTGTCGACTCGATTGATTCCTGAAATTGATACATAGGTTGATCTAAAACGTTTAATTCGCCGTTTTAACTTCTCATATTAGTGAAATATGGCGTTTTAATTATGTTGCAATAACTTCAACTCAGTTCTTATAAGTTCAGTTCAATTTCGAAAACGAAAGTAGCCTTAGTAACTTGGACAATTATGGGGTTAGTACACATTTCAAAGTGAAGGTGGTAGCTAATAACATGACAAATATTTGTTTTGTCATATTATGTTGTGATGCAGAACTAAATTTAGTTGAATAATTAAATTAAATGATTATAAAATGCAGGGGTGAAAGAGTAATTCAAAAGATGGGAGAGCGTGCAGGACTCTGAATCAAAGGTCACCCAGAAAAAGAGACCTGCAGGCTGCAGCCTGCTAATTTACTCTGCCATGTGGGCCTCACTCCCCCTCTTCCCTTCTTACTTTCTTTTCACCCTTGTTTTTTTTTTTTCTCCTTTATTTTATTTTATGTATTTTTAGTTTTTTTTTTAATTAAATTAAATTAAGAGGGTTTGTCTATTTGTTTGTGTTAATCAAGTTTTATGTAATGGTTTGATAGGAGTGACTTGAATTGTTTACTAGAAATTGTGTGAGAAGAATGGGTTTTTATTGGTGTTCTATTGAAATTTCACTCACTCAGATAGATTGAGTTTATGTTCTTTTCGATTTAATGTTAACTTCCATAAGTTCACTTCAGAACTACGTAGTACTCCGTAGTAAATTTATCTCTGCACTAAGTCCCCCAGCTAACACAAATTTGCAAAAAAAAAAAATCAATTGAACTGGTATAAATTCATTTCAACTCACCTTTTATAAGTTTTTATCTCTAGGGCCTAGGTCTTGTTTGCAATGGACAAATGCATAGAAAATGTGTGGCTTGTGATTATGAAGTGATCAATATAATACTCCCTATTTAAAGTGAAAATTTTGGCCGGTAAAAGAGAGAAAAATTAAAACAATAGCCACAACCTAAAAGATCATTTTGACGACTTCCTTTCTTATTTTCAGAGAAAAATAAAACACGTATTTTCTTATTTTCTTCTTACACATAATATTAACTTTCACCACTATGCTATTTTAGCTACAAAATATTTTAAAAAACAATATCATTTAACATATTTTGTTCCTTTTTAGCAAAATTACTACGCTTATATCAAGGAAGTCATTGCCTAATGGCCGTGACTGAGTGCACTGCTTGATGAGGCCTCGTGTTCGATCCCCAGAATTACTAAATACTCCTATTTGACCAAAAAAATTACTACGCTTATACAATTTAAAATTCACATTTAATTTATTTTACGGTAGAAATTAAAGTAATTGTAAACTATTCACCTACACATAATACAAAATAAATTTGAGAAAAAATACTCTCTCCGTTTCGGTAATTTGTTTACGTTTACTTTATACACATTTATAAGTACAAATAAGGTCTCATTTGCTTTAAAGTAGGTAAAATTAAACAATATACGGAGTAATTGGTTAAGAAAGTTGGGCTCACTCCACACATATGTAACCAAAGATATTTATGGAAAGTGTAAACAAATGACCGGATGGAGGGAATATGATTGATTGGATAAAAAACGTAGTAATATGTGATACGGAGTAGGTTTGAATGGATATTATTGTTTGTGTGTTTCAAAGACACATGACAGTAGGACAAGTTAAACAAAAATGGGTGATTCAATGGTTGTTTTCAGTTTTCAGAGCTTTTGTTTTTCAACAAACCCTTTTCTCATGTTTGTTTATTTTTAGGGGATGGGCCCTAAATATACTCTTTTTTGGCCTTTTTCTCCTTCTTCAAAATTCCATGTGTCTCACAAATTAAAATTGCACCTCTTTTACTTCCCTAGTTAAATCAGGTGGCGGTATTCGTCCTATTTTATGAATGGATACAATTTAAAGATATCTTATCTCTAAAGTTGGTGTAGTTTTAATTGGTCTGTCGCTACGTGATTGATTGTTTTGATGGTAGTTCGAGATCATGGTGTTCGGTGGAGGAGAGACTATTTTGTAAGCCTTAAAACGGTTTGGTGAGGATCGGCTTGACGACGTGGGCATTTCCTTACTTTTGTTTGACTTTCAAAAAGCTTTTAACTTTGGTCAATCATGAGAGCATGTTACGAGAGATTCGTCATCATTATCATGTCATATCCGAATGGGTTGAATTTTGTTGTTCTGTAAAATCATGGTCTCATGGATTCTTTTGACTTGAGTTTGTAAGCTTGGTACTTGGATGATGACATTATTGGTGGTGATACTGATACCTTAGTGGTGAGAAAAGTTTTAGAACCGAACTGATTATGAAAGATGATCCTCGAACATACATTTATCTTAATGTTGGTAAAACGAGATTTTTTGGCCGACGGAAGATCTTAGTAAGCAGGCGTCGTTGACACGACGCTTCCATAATTGTCAACATTCCAATAATTTCAATCACACAATTTACTCTATGATTTTTCTATTTTAATTGCATCCACGCAATCTATCATTTTTAACCATCATGCCATATTCATATGAGAAGAAAAAGAGTGATATGAAGGGAGTAATATTTTGTGATTTTATAGCATTTAAAATTAAAGATATTATCGTAAAAAATTGCGATTATTATAGCTTCACCCTAGGTTATGTAGCGGGCCAAGATCGATTTGCGATTATTTTGTGATTCACTGAACCGCTATATTTTACTCCATAATTCTTTTTTTGCAACGGCCTAGATTGGGGCTTAGACTTCGCAAGCCCGACCCTAGGCTCACCTGCTGCATTAAAGGGTCGACTCCGTGTCGACCGAAACAAGGCTGGCCCTTCGGTATCTTTAAACACATGCAGTCGAGTCGTACGTACACACACGTATTTCCCTACTAACAAACAACTTCAGCATATCTAAGTCGTACAATACAATGTCTTAACTTCTTCTCCAAGAACTTCTCCAAGCACGAACAACACACGGAGTAAAATATTATTAAGACTGGTCAGTCGTCAATAATATTAGACGATATATATATTTAAATTATTAGTCACTAAAGTTATCCCAAAACATAAAACTCCATTATAATATGTACGAAGAAAACAACATGCATCTTTTTCTACACAGATGAAAGCTTTTCTCGCAAGAAAATAAAGAACACATACAAGTATAAGTTGAAGGCAAAACATTAAGCATTTTACACAACACTTTCGAAATTAAAAATGGATATCATAAAATGTGTCATAACAATTTCTGCAATAACAACATCGTATTATATTTTGAAAGTCGCAAAATCGATATGGTGGAAACCTAAAAGGCTTGCGAAAGAACTAGAATTACAAGGCATAAAGGGTAACAAATACAAGCTGTTGTTTGGTGACATGAAAGACTTGGTTAAACAAATACAAGAAGCATGGTCTAAACCCAATACCCTTAACCATTGTATCAGTGCTCGGGTCGACCCATTTACCCGTAACATGGTCAACAAATACGGTACGTACTCTCTTCAGTTTACTGGGCGTTTTTCATTTTGGCTAATATGTTGGATTTGTTATACTCGGTATTTTGTTTGAGCTATGTACTCGCCATATTGCATAATTCTAGATGAGACTAAACGAGCGAAAGTCGGTGACTACAGGGAAAGTGAGCCTATGTTGGACAGGACCGACACCGTGTTTAATCATCACGGATCCCGAAATGATGAAACAAGTGCTGAATAACAAGCAAGGTCACTTCCAAAAGCCCTACATAAATGAACTTATCTTAGTTCTAACGAAAGGCCTCACGACTTTGGAGGGAGAAAAGTGGGCAAAACACAGAAAAATTATCAACCCTGCCTTCCACTTGGAGAAACTAAAGGTTCGTCCTCGACTATGAAATTGCTGAATGATTTTGTGACTAATACGAGAATATATGACCGAGTTAGATTTTCAGGGTATGGTACCTGTAATGGCCGAAACTTGCAAGGTGTTCATCGATCGATGGAGTAATTTGCCCCGAAATGAGGAGGGCAGCTGCGAACTGGATATCTGGCCCGAATTTCAGAATTTGACGGCAGACGTGATTTCTAGGACAGCGTTCGGAAGTAACTATGAAGAAGGGAGTAAGATTTTCGAGCTTCAAAAGGAGCTGGTGAAACTTGTGATTGAAGTCATGCAAACCGTCTACATTCCCGGCTACAGGTATTCCAGATACACAAATGATACTTATAAAAAAAAATTCTCGGTGTCCTACATAAGTAGGTGCGACAAGCAGGTCATTCAACTTAGGTCTAGGTCGAATCAGCTCAAACATGATATACACTTTTGCATTTGTCGGGTCAATTTTCAATCTTACACTATTTTGTTTTTGTGATTTGTTTATACCTAACTAACGTTAAAACTCGGAAATGAGAAGCGAAAAATCGAAACCCACAGAAAAATTATAAGGGTTGAACCAGAATATTCGTGGAGCAAGACTAAGGCCTTGTTCTTTTCGGCTTATAGAAGTTGAACTTATATGAGCTGAACTGAACTTATAGGAGCTGAACTGAACTTATAGGAGCTGAACTTATTTTCTTCAGTGTAAATTTGTGCTTGTTGTGTCAAGGCTGAACTAATAGGGCCTAACAACCTCTTCTATACTCTTACGTTGTCCGAAGTACTCTAGAATTTTCTGATATTTAGTGTTTTTATAGTACTTTGTATCCTAAAGTATTATGAAACTTTCTAAATTGTTTGATAAGAACAGAAAAATGTCAGAACAAATTCTAAGACGACTTCATGCAGATTCATTCCGACCAAGAAGAATAGGAGGAGAAAGGAATTGGACGAGATGATCACATCGATGCTCAAAGATTTGGTTCAGAAAAGAGAAAATGCTCTGAGAGCAGGAGAGTCTAAAACGGACGACTTACTAGGGCTGCTTTTGCACTCTAACCACAAGGGACTCGAAAATTCTCAAGACCAAAAAGTTGACGGGATGACAGTGGAAGAAGTGATCGAGGAATGCAAACAGTTCTACTTGGCTGGACAAGAAACAACAGCTAGCTTGCTAACTTGGACAGTGATCGTGTTGGCTATGCACCCTGACTGGCAGGAGAAAGCGAGAGACGAAATTTTACACGCTTTTGGGAAAGATTCTATCAGTTTCGAAGCAATTAAGCACCTCAACATTGTAAGTCTTGAATTTCTTAAACTTACAATGACCAAAAGCCAAAATCTATCATTCTTTTCCACTCAGTTTTTCGTAATTGTTCAAGTGTCTATTCATTTTGTGTTTTAATGGTCTTCAGGTGACAATGATACTTAATGAGGTTCTAAGGTTATACCCACCTGTAATTGCACACTACCGACACGCTCGCAAGAAAACAAAGATAGGAGAGATCTGCGTACCTGCCGGAGTAAATGTCACCCTTCCAACACTTCTTATGCAACACGATCACGACATCTGGGGAGACGATGCTGAGGAGTTCAACCCAGAGAGATTTTCTGAAGGGCAAGCAAACGCATCAAAAAGTCAGCTCGCTTTCTACCCTTTCGGATATGGTCCAACAATTTGTGTCGGCCAAACTTTTGCTCTCATTGAAGCTAAGGTGGCTTTAGCGATGATTTTACAGAACTTTTCGATTCAACTTTCACCGTCTTACATTCATGCTCCTAATACTGTGATGATGCTTCAACCTCAGCATGGAGCTCACGTCATACTGCAGCCTCGACACTGATTATATTTGTACCGAGTGAAAAGCTATACTGCGAGTTTGTTATAATACTGTATTTTAAGTTGAATAAAAGTTTGCACTCTGTGTGCAGGACATACCAGCTGTAAATTATACTCGTTTCCACTCGTTTCCAACCACGAACACATAGCATGAGCATAACTGCAAGCAGAAACGAGGATACTTAATGCTAAGGAATAAACAAATACATCACGAGTTTTCAAAACACTAAAGAAATTAAAAAACAGTTAGCCCAAATCGTCGATAATAATGAGAAAGTATTGTGGTGCTCTATCTAGCTAACATACCGCTTCACGCATTTGTAAACCACTGCATAGCAATATACCTCTTCAATGCAAAAAGAATAAAGAGTATGGAAAACTATTAACAACAACATCAACAGAGCCTTAATTTCAAAAATGTTGGCGGAAAATGAGCAACAGATACGCGGTTGAAATAATTGAAATCATGAACAACATCGACACCATTTAACATTGAATGTAACAGACAAGTGAGGCAGAAATTATTGAATACCACAAATGAGAAAACACAGTTACAGATTTAATAGTCAGAATAAGACTTGTAACGTCTCAACAGCTGATACAATCACCGTCGTTAGTCAACGGATATTTTCAATGCAGACCATTATCATCAAACCGATCAAAGACTAGCAGATTGACTAGAAGAAACAACATAGTCAAGAACAAGAAGGCTATCAATATAATCCCTGACTTTATCTTTCTCCTCATTTATCTGTGCATTCCCTTCCAAAGCATCCAACTCCTTAACAGAAGCAAAAACTCCGATTGATGCGAGAGAAAACCCTTTTGCCCTTGCTGGTGAAAAATTCTCCCCGAAACTTAACTGCTCGATCCCCTCAACTTTCTCCTTTAACCCACCGATCACCCCTAACACATCATCCTTCTCTTTGTCTCCTAACCCGTCCTTCAACTTCACAAACTGGATTCTCAATGCAGACCCAGGTTTCAGCTCCGCTGGACCCTCAAGATTCTCCGCTACCCAATCAACAGCCATAATGTCGTCACAAATGGGAAGTACACTGCTTCGTACGACAGATAGATGTGCGTCATGAGCTGAGTAGGTGGCTAGATCCTCCTTGGTTCGGTACCTATGACGGGAACGACAATCCATATAGTTAGCATCTCACAGGGAATAAACCCAATTTACCTGGCGAATTAACAACTCGTTCATTGTCATTTTCCAAGATTTCGCTCGTGTCGACCATGATTAACCTAATACTCCCTCAGATGAGTCGAATTGTTAGCATTTGACTAGTTTTCTGAGGAATATTTCGGTCAAATGTTAACAATTTGACCGGTCAGAGGGAGTAACTAATTAACTATTAGGTAAAATCCATCAAATTCTCAACTATCGCACAGAAGACCAGAAGGAGTCAGTTATTATTAAATTAAAAACAAAAGAAATGAAGAGAGTGAAGTGACCTGCTATGAAGCAAGTGAGTGAAATTGAGAGAAGAAGAAGAAGAGCGGTTACGGAGAATGGGACCGGAGTTGAGGTGGAGGACGGTATCCATAGAACGGAGACCGTTGAGGCCGTTGACCATGGCGGCGAGTTGAGTTGACTCGGCGGTGGGTTTGACCTTGAAAAGAACGATGTGCTCGACAGTGGTGGAGGAAGACATGATGGTGGAGAGAGAACGTGGGCGGTGGTTGATGCGGCGGAGGAGTTGGTGGCGAGAGTTGTTGATTTGGGGGATTCTAAGTACAGGTCGTACTGCTGCTGGTGTGCAAAGCATCCTTCGTTTATTTTGGTTTGGGAAACGCAGGTTTTGTGTGCTTTTTTGGTTTGGATCCAACTTATGTCAAAGTGTGAGTGTGTATGACTATGTGAGGGTGATTAAGGTGTAATCACAATAAAAAAATGTTTTCAAAAAAAAATGAATTTTTAAAGTTAGGTAAGAATATGTTGGAAAAAAAAAAAAAAAAAAAGTCTAAGAAAATGAATACTCCGTATTTTACAAGGTAGTGTTTCCACTGTTTTACTCCCTCCATTCTTTCCGTTTAGCCTCATTTCCCTTTTTAGAAATTTTTTTCATTTAGCCCCATTTCCCTTTTTAGTAACTTTTTCTCTCACATACCCCACTTTTTCTCTCACATACCCTACTTTTTCTCACTCACATATAATTTTTTATAATTAAACTATTCTACTTCTTCTTCACTCTACCCCACTTTTTTCACTTTTCTTAAAATTGGTGAAAAAAGGAAGGGGACTAAATGGAAAGAAGGGAGGGAGTACAATTTATCTACTTCATATTTAGAAAAATAGGTTTAGGGTTTTAAAAGGTGGCAGTGGCAATGGAGTGGTGGTCGGAGGCGGTATCGATCGAATATTATTTTAAATCTATTAAAACTTAATAATTTAATGAGTATCCACCAACATTGTGGGTTGAAGAGAGTACTTGGTAAATTTGTGGATGGTCGTACAATAATGAGGCAGATATAAAACTACGAAAGCTTCCATAAAGTTGGTACCAATAAGTTTAAGGTCGTGGGAGAGGTGAATCTTTGTTAACACATTCTCATCTAAGTGTCATTCTTGTTTAGAGACTATAAGTGTGACCATTAGAGGTCACAAACAAATCAGGCCGGCTGACTCATTAATTGGGGCCATGTTTTCGTCATCAATGTCCGACGTGGGTTGTCAAAGACCAGCTCATCCTGTTCAAGATCAATCTTGCCCGAGTTGTGTTTTGTGTTGCTAAACCCACTGGACCTACAATTTTTTTTTTATTTAACTAATTTTTAACTAAAAGGTTGGACATACACTTGACGAAGCCTAAATTTGCAAGTATGCCCTAAACTCGGCCTCTACCCAGTGGGCTGATTTTGGGTTAGCAAAATCAGGCACAACGCGTTAAGGTCGGTCGGACCCTTGGCCAATTCTAGTAACCATTATACTGTAAACTTTATAATAGATGAGACCTCAGGACCCGAGCTTTGATACTATATTAGAAAACTAACTCAACCAAAACCCTAAGGTGATATTTGAGGCCCGGTAATAGGTTTTATATATTATTGCTTGAGTTAGCTTTCTAACATGGTATCAGAGCCTTGTGACCAGAGTTCACGAGTTCAAATCACATCATTCACCATCCCTACCTTTCATAATGTGATAATATATAACATCAAGCATGGGAAGGCCTGCCATTACGTCTATACTCCACGCCAAAGAAAGAGGCATTTGTGTGAGGGGCGTTTTAGAGTATAAAATCAATCTTCAACTTCCAACCTCCAACCAACAACCATCAATTTAAACTTCTTGTTGAGTTGGTTCATATACAATTTACAATAATTAAAAGAAAAAAAAAAGGGGTCAACAATTTTATTTTATTTTGTGTGATGATTTACAGATCACAATAACCTTTTTAAGTAACTATTGATCGCAACAAATGGGTAACAGAATATCAATCGTGCATGAAAGATTATCTCATAGAAAAGTTATTCTTATTTGATTACTGTTGATTGATATCATCATAATTAAATTTAGGGTGTAATTTCGAACTTGAACTATTCCAAAATCAAGTGAATTGAAATTTAAATGAATTGGACTTTTAAGTAATAATATAAAGAGAGTACAATAATTTGAAATTTACGAATTAGGTAAACACTCCCTCTGTCTCAGTCACTCGAACAGAGGGAGTATAAACTAATCATTTTCTTATCTACACGGCTACACTTACTTTGTTTATTTTCCTCAAAAATGTTAATACTCGTGAATGACTACATACAATGTACGGAGTAACATATTAACTTATTAAAAGTACAGAGTAATATTTAAGACGACAACATATGAAATAAAAGTGTATAAAATCTTGGTTTGGTGCAAAATTGCATGTCCATAATATGTTAGGTGGGTCAAAGACGTGCCATATATGCGGGGACATGTGGGTTATGCATGCCGCTCGGACACAGCACGTGCCCAGTTTCATGTCATGGCTTATTGAATCGTACCTGAGATGAGTCGTGTCAAACCAGGTCACTTGATATGTTCACTCATGCGGCCTATTTGATCATAACCCAATTTTTATATTTACCTTTATGCTAATAAAGTAATACGAGTAATCCACTATTGTAGAACTACTACCTCATGTTTAATACTCCGTAAGATAAGTCATTCTCGATTTTCGAAATGACATTTTATCTCATTAATAATGTGAAATTACTCTCTTCGCCCCAGTGAATTGTTAACAGATTTTATTTCAGAGTGTACGATTCATCTGTTTCACATTTTCTATAAATGATCATTATATTGTAAGGTCATGTGTAAGTGAGCCTTTATTTCTTAAACTCAAATCATATTATCAAAAAATGTGTCCTTTATACTTACTTTATAATACGTGTAGCTTTTTATGTCCTTACATTATTAATTTTCAGTTTTTTCATTTTACCTCTTTTTACCTAAATAATTGTGCATAAAATAAGTATAAATAACTCACCGAAACATATGAAATAGGGAGTATAAAAGATACACACATATACTACGTAGTGAAATGAGCATTCTAGTAGACCATTACCAATCAACAAATGTTAGTAGTGTTAATTACCGAGTAAATGACTTTCACATGCGTGAAATTGTGGCCCACAAATAGTCTATGATAATCCTATTTGGTAGGCTCGGGGAATCTTGCGTACACTTGGGACCAAACCTCAACGCATATCCACCTCAATATTAATAACAAATTAATTATTGGGACGAAAACCCCAAATCACGATTAAATTTAAATATGCTCATTTCTTTTATTGTGCACTTGCAAATTACTTAATGTAGTTGATCATTACGTCCCCACTTTAAGCTCAAAGAGTACGATGGATCTGCTATTATATTTACACTTTAAACTCAAAGAGTATAACGACGGGTCTACCATTATGACGGGTCTACCATTACGTCCTCGCTTTCAAAGTTATATATTTAGCAACAAACCACCAATTAAGTATGACAGGTCTACCATTACGTTCACACTTCAAGCTCAAAGAGTATTCATGTGAGGAGGCGTGTTAGAGGGTAAAATAAATCTTTATCTTTCAACTATCAGTTTAACTTGTAGTTAAAATGATTTATAACAACTATATATATATTGTCATTGATAAATTGCTAAGATCTTTACTCACCATGATTCACTAATGATAAATTAATAAAGGTAGTGATTTTTCGTATACGCGTTTTACTCCCGTTGTATACTTTTTTGGTTTATTTTTCCAACTCTACCCTTTTAATTTAGATTAATAAAAGTTTAGGGAAAAAAGAGAGAATTTCGTATACCATAAGAGTAAAATAGGGTAGGGTTGGAAAACTAAATGAAAAAAGTATACAACGAGAGTAAAATTCTTATATAAAAAATCAATAACGTTAATAAATTGCTAATTTATCTTTACTCATCAAGTTAAATTCAATTTCATTTAGATAAAATAATGTTATTTAACTGTTTCTTTACGAATTTAATTTCTACTCAAGTCACTGAGAAGATAATGTTATTTAAATTAATTTTTATTTAAATAACATTTTCTTCTCAGTGACTTGAGTAGAAATTCAATTTCATTTAGATAAAATAATGTTATTTAACTGTTTCTTTACGAATTTAATTTCTACTCAAGTCAATGAGAAGATGATGTTATTTAAATTATTTTCATTTAAATGTTAATGCGTATTTAATTTCTACTTCAATTTAAATGATGAAATTTGAATTGAATAAAAGTGGATAAAAGTGGTTAGGTTAACATAAGAAAGTTAATTCATGTGAGAACTTGAACTTGAACTTATCATGGGGGCCTAGGTAAGTGAGTTACTACATTAATGTGGAATGTGAAGGTTTTTACAAGTTTAACTTCTCGTGAATTTGACAACAAAAGTAAATCGATTAAGGAAAATTCTATTAAAAAAAAATGACCAAATAACACCTAAGTGATTAAGTGTTCATTTACTACTTGATTTGATTTTTTTTAATATGTTTGATGGACAATTAATTAGTGAAAATGAAGAATACTAATTAATTTGATTTGATTTGAATTTTTTTATTGAAAAAAGTATTTTACATACTCCAACTTACCCTTGAGGCCTTGATCATTGAAAATTTGTATAAGTTGAATTTTATATTTAAGTGTATAATCTCTTTTGATTTGTCTGAATTTAAATACGTAACAAATTTCATTTCATTTGATTTTATACTTGACATGACATTTCTATAATACGGCATAATTAAAACGAGCCTTAATCAAATAAACTTAATTACTCTAATATTTTCACACCCTTACACTTAATTTTATATGATTGAAATGGACAATACAATGATACATTACTCCTACATAACAATAACAATTGGAAAAGTACCTTTTGTTGTACCCATTAAGCCAACCTTAAAAATTAAAACTAAAATTAAAAAGATTAGTAGATTAGTAGAACAAAGTGGGTTGATAATGGGAATTAGTAGGAATGAATAATGTGGATTAGCTTCCTTAATTAACAAAATTAAATTATCTTATCCACCGTCCTTTATACATTCATTAACAAATGTGATTCTTGTATATCTATTCATATGACAGCTAGATTGTTAACACAACTCAAAAAATTATGTCTACTTGAGTTTAATCAATTAACTTAACTTGTCGCTTTTCAACGGACCATGGTTTCTAACTTATGTTTATTTGTTAATTATATAAATAATTAAATAATAATCATGTTTATCTCAACTCTCAAGTAAATGTGGTGTGTGTTTGATGGCATTATTGTTGCTACATAATTAAATTAAATTAATCGACACTTCAATTCATTTCGTATATTTTTATGAGAATAATTCGTTTTATATACTGTATTAATTAATTTTATCATTTAAACTAAATTATTAAAAATATTGGTTTAAACTTATATACGAATTTGGGGGTGGGCTATGCCCACAACCAGGAGAGTGCCCATATCATTAATCAAACATGTTTCATCAGAAACTAATGATTTTGGTCGAGTAATAATTTCTTTGGTTTATTGGACAATTAGTTAACTTTAAATTCCCCTTTACCTAGGAATATGAGATTGTTAGAACTTAAAAGTTTTACGAGTAAGAAATGGAATGAGGTGGTTCACATATATAGCTAAGTTGTACTTGTATTAATTATGTACAAAGTAAAAGATACAAATTCTACGGTGCATCCGTCTCATAGTATGAGACAACTCAAAAGTAACTATATTACTTTTCAAACGTAAGTTATTTATTTAACTTGAAAAGTAATTGTACCTTGCTTCAAATGTAACTCTATTGCACGTGAAACGTAACGATATTTTATTAAAAAAATGTACATCAGAAACAAATTTTTACCTATTACGATAAAAATATAAATAAAAAAATAAATTAACTTATGTACTCCATTTTTGCTACTTTGCTACTGAATATCGTAGCATTAAAATAATATTGTATATAATTGATAATAATGACAAAAACTAAAATAAGATGTATAATGTTGTTATGTGTGGGTGAAGTGTAGTATAACTATAGTGAAATATTGATGGTGTCTCATAGTATGAGACGGCCTCACCATAGAATTACTCAGTAAAAGATAATCATAGACTCATAGTCCAATAAAACTTAAGGCGTGTTCGTTATACTCCGTATGCTTTATATTCCAATCAATAAGAATGTTCTGGGTCCATATCATATCATGTTAAGAGAAATAACAAAAGATTAAATGACTAAAATTAATGTTCCAAATACTCCGTATCTAATTAATATATTTACATAAAAGCTATAAATATTTATACAGATTTCAGTTGCATTTAAAGTTACAAATCTAAAATGATGATTAATTTATAGGTAAATTTTAAAATAATACTTCCTCCATTCCATTTGATTCTATACATATTCCTTTTTTGGAAATTCCAATCAATTCTATACATTTCTATTTTAGTCTCTACTTTATTAAACTAAAAGACCAATATACCCTTCACTAATACCCACTCAACCCACTTGCAAACAATAAAGTAGGGGTATTTAAGTAATTCCATTATCTACCCCACTTGATTTTCTTCTACCTTAATTACCGTGTTTTGGTCAAACGTATAGAATCAAACGGAATGGAGGAAGTATTGTTCATGTAAGAGAGTTGATACCGCAATAAGAATTTCACGAGGTTGTATTGAAATCGTTTATGTTACCATTCCATCACTCATGTTATATTACCCTCGCACATATGCATTAGCGTTTGGTTATATTAATCAACTCATGAAACTTAACGCTTATTAGGTTGTTACAACTGGTCATATTTGTTGTCAATATAAGAAAAACAATACGGAGTATGAGTATTTAATGATGATAATTTGATGAACAATATAATAATTTTACGTACTCCGTACTAATTATCTTATACTTCCTCCATTCCAACAGGTTATATACATATTTCTTTTTTGGAAATTTCAATCAATTATATACATTTATATTTTAGTCCGTACTTTATTAAATTAAAAGATTATTATACCCTTTATTTAGTACACACCCAACCACCCACTTGCAAACAAAGTAGGGTTAGTTTGGTAATTATATTGTCTACCCCACTTGATTTTCTTCTACCTAAATTATCGTGTCATAGTCAAATGGAGGGAATAATTATCCTAATTCCTCCATTATTTCTATTTAGCCTCCATTATTTCTACCTAAATTATCCTACTACCTATTGGAATGAAAGAAGTATGTAATACGATCATTTAATACTCCCTCCATCATTTCTATTTAGCCTCATTGACCCACTTTTTGTGAGGAAAAAAGTGGGCCTATGGGGCTAACTGAAAAAATGGAGGGAATAATTATCCTACTTCCTCCATTCCATTTGATTCTATACATATTCTTTTTTCGGAAATTCCAATCAATTCTATACATTTCTATTTTGGTTCGTACTTTATTAAACTAAAAGACCAATATACCCTTCATTAATACCCCACCCAACCCACTTGCAATGTATTTTTTTAAAGAATAAAGTAGGGGTAATTTGATAATTCTATTGTCTACCCCACTTGATTTTCTTCTACCTTAATTACCGTGTTTTGGTCAAATGTATAGAACCAAACGGAATGAAGGAAGTATTTTATATTTATGAGCAATTTCTATTTAAATTATTATTAAACCGTCTCATACAAAGTACATAAAATAAATAAATAAATAAATAAATAAATAAAAGGTGTGGATATTATTTTTTTTTTGTTTAGACAGCAACAACGTTGAGCGTGACTGTCAAATCTACATATTCTCTTATCTCTAAACTTATTTCTCTCTCTAAAAAATCACACAAAATTCTCACACTTTCTTTCTCTCTTTTGTTTCCTCAAATTTATTTCCCTCAAATTCAATTGATTCGATTAAATCGCTCTTTCTTCTTTCCCCAAAATTCTGCTTTCAAATAATGTCCCAGATTTTTAAGGTACCTTTTTTTTTTTTCTTCTTCTTTTCTTCAAATTATTTAGTTATTTTATTTTATTTTACACTTTCATTAATTAAGCATAAATTCAGTACTAATTAAAACCCAAAAATAAGAAAGAACAGTGTTGTTTGTTTCTTTATTTCTGAACCACCCATTTGTGTGAAAAATCTTGTTTATATATTTATATTTGGAAATTCATTGAATTTGTCATTTAATTCAAATTATTTTTTAGATCCAAAAGAAATTAGTTTTTATGTGCAAGTCCAAAGTTGATGTCTTTATTATTATTACTTTAATTATGAAATTGCTTTTTCTAGATATAATCTATGTTTTGTTTTTTACTGCAACTTTGAATTTTGATGAGTTTCCCTAAAGTTTCCACCTTTCTTTGTTTTTTTAGTGTAATTTTTAGTTTAAAGCCAATTTACTTTGTTGGATATTTTTGGTTTGCATGAAATTGTACGCTAATCCATCCATTTCTATACGTTAACCATCTGTTGCATGAATTTCAATTTGTTATCTTTTTGTGCTAAAATTCAAGTTAAAGACCCTTACTGGTCCAAGAATAAACGTAAAGAATTGAATGGATCAGACGTTAGACGGTTCTTTTTTTATGGAAGGGTGTAGGAATCATGGGATTGATTTTGTTATATGTGGGGTTAATTGGTCTGTCAAAAGAGTACAACTACAGAATTTATGTGAATGAATGGTGACCAAATCTATGTGTTTTGTGAGAGAGAGATTGAGAGATTCTTCTTTGAATTTGTGAAAACTTTAGGTGGGTTTTTTTTTTTGAGTACATTTTAAAAAAAGGTTTCCCTTTTATGGAAAATTGGTATCTGCTTTTCACTTCTCATCATTCCCCTATAAAGAATTTATTTAATTACTACTACTAGTATTATTAATTACTATTGTTATTATTAATTATTAATTACACCCCTAAACAAAGTTTAAATTCCCCTTTCATGTTACTCCTTTTGTTTATGGCATGTTTGGCAGCTCGAAATTGGAATTTAATTCCGGAATTGAGCCAATTTCAATGTTTGGAGAACTCTAAGAATTGGAATTGGCTTGGAAATTGGCTCAATTCCATTCCAATTTCATGGTAGTTCAAATTTGGTATATCTCAATAACTATGGTTTTGGTAGTCATTTGAATTTCTCCTCCTTTTTGTTTTTTCACACTTGCTACGTATGACTTAAAAATGAGTAAAATTTTAAAATATTATTTTAAAAGTTGATACAATAGTCTTAAATTTCATTTTGTTATAAATTTTTAACAAAATTTTTATATTAAAGTTGTCAATTCCAATTCCATGCGCCACCAAGCATCATTATGGAATTGGATTTGTAATTGAAATGCAACATTTCAAATTAATTCCAAGTTTCCAAACGCAGCCTAATTAAATTAATCTTCAGTTTTTCATAGAATGTAAAAAAAAAATGTAAAATAAAATAAAATGTATGATTACAAATTGCTGGTTATTTTTCACCACTCACCGCCATAGTGGTCTCAACTTCGTAAGTTCGTAGCAGTTAGTCTCTTGTATGATCGTTGTCGTCCTTTGAATAGCATTTGCACCTTGGTAATGACTAATGATAGTAATGACTAATGAGTGAGGTACATATATAGGTAACCATATCTTCAGCTGCTGTACTAAATACTACTAATGATGGTTTAATCCCTTATAAATTCCCAATTATTTTTGTTGTTGTTGCTGTACTAATGTACTATTGTTCAATTGTTGTCAGATTCAACTGTAAGTATCTGAGACGAGTATGAATATTCTTCATGTTTTTGGCTTTACATAAAGCGCCGAATTGAACTGTCGTACTAATGTCGAAGAATGTTTAGATTATACGGAAGAGTAGGAGAAACCTAGGTTCAATTGTACTGGTGTTATCGGTAGTTTAGTGACTGAAAACTCGAGTTATCTTGATTAGTTCTCATAAAATCTAATTTATGTTTTCTTGTTGCCGTACTGGACAGTCCAATTGTACTATCATCTGTGGTGTTTTGTTCCCTAAAATGTATGCTTTTTTGTCAGTTAAGTGAAGGACAACTCGAGCAATCTTGATTAGGAAAGGGACTTCTGAAAATGGAAGGCGACACATTTCCAGGACTAGGGAACGTCACACAGATCGACAGTAAAGTACTGCAGACATTTCAAAAGAGTTTTGTGCAGGTGCAGAGTATACTAGACCAGAACCGCTTACTAATCAACCAAATCAACCAGAACCACGAGTCGAGAATTCCCGACAATCTCTCAAGGAACGTCGGCCTAATACGGGAGCTTAACAATAACATTAGGAGGGTCGTCGACCTCTACTCCGACCTCTCTCAGTCGCTGTCTCGTTCTATGGAGGGTTCCTCAGAAGGCGATTCAACTGGCGGCGCTTTGAAATCCGACGGTAAAGCCACCACCACCCAAAAGCGAAATCGACCCGGTTAGCGGCTGACTAAAAACATGTTTAATTTTTTTTTTAGGTGGGTCTAATTCTTTTGCATTTGGTGGACATTTGAGCAGATTGCATATATAATTTGCAAAATTGAGGTAGAAGAAGAGATATAGAAGTCATTTAGAGTTGTTTTGTAACTCTCCCTTGTATTCTACTCCACACTATCATAAGAGGATGACTTTGGTCTGTGTTTATGGATTTGTAGCCCTTGTAACTTCAATCAAATCTGGTTAAAAAAATTAATCAAACTTTAACGAGAAATACTATCTATCTTCTCATTTTTACGTTCTCCTCTCACAAATAATTAAAATATTACGAGTATTTTTTTTTCCCCTCATTCACTTGTCATCCAATTCCACACAATATATAATTTCTTAGTTAATTGTTAGAGAAGGTTGGGGGGAGAAGGTAGATAACGCCCCTCAACTTTAATTGCTTAACGTTTTCTTAAGGATTTTTGTTATTTCATCGTATTGATGTTCTCCAAATTTTTTCTTTTGCTTGTTGATACACTTCACAAGAGTTCAAAAGTTTTATTATTCCGTATAAGAATACATTGAATTTCATGAAAATTTTGGAATTCAGACAACTTTTGACGAAAATAAGGACCCATAAGGTAAAATGAAGTCTAAGTCATAAAGCGATTTTAAAATTCCGCGTTATCTATTTCTACTAATCATAAAGATGAGATGTAATCATGTAAATTAATGGTCATTACATTTCATTTTTAATGTCCTTATTTATTTTGTTTACATACAAAAATTAGTTATGACGATGAGACTATAATATGATTTAATTTAGAATAAATTAAGATGAAAATGAGAATATACAAAAGTTGGTTCCAACGATACTCTAAAATGTACTATCTCACTCAAAAACATTGTAAAAATTTAAACTACTCTCACAAAGTGCATTTATCCTTTTTCACATTTGCCGACGCGCATTTTGCCCGCTAAATATCGTTAACTACGTTTATTCAAAAAATATGAAGATTAGATTTTAATCATGAAGTCATAACAGACGAATCAAACAAAATCACACATGATTAAATTTACACTTATGTATCAAGAGATAATTAAATATCGAGTGTCTAACTGTAATGAATATAGACGGAGAAAGTATTAAAATAATAATTTAGAATATAGAGTGATAGAGTCCATTAACAAGGTGACATTATTATTTCTCTATTAGAATTAACACAAATGGGATGTTCTTCCCACTCATTCTGTCTTTTCTTGATATTTGGCCGTTCTTGTGAGAAAGCATCTGCTTCATATGAGACTTACACATTAACACAAATGGGATGGTTGGAGTAATAAGAAAAGAAACAAACAATTGAATGAAATCAAAGTTTGTATTCAATGCTTTTGAGGTACGAGATATCATGATGTTTTCAACAGAAACAAACATAGCACCTTGGGATGTTTTCTACATTTCATTATTTAATTTCAGCTATGATGAGTGTTTTTTACATGGAATAATATGCATGTCGATCTTAGAAATACAATTAATTATATTGCGAAAAAGTAAAAATAACGTAACAGTATCGGATATTCTGTAAGATAACACTGTAATTATTAGAAATATAAATAATATACGGAGTAGTACGTATGGAATGGAGAAGGACACAATTAAAGTCGAGAATGACTGAATTGCGCGCATTTCGCATATGACGCATGCATTATACTCGGTATAAAACTTTGAGTAGACAATTACTCGATATTGCCAATGAACACATAATAGATCTACTCACCAATATTTTCATATTCCCGACACATCATATATTTCCAACAGTAATGTTCAATATTTTGGACTTAGTTTTTGATGAATTCAATTCAATTCAACTTTTATGTACTTACAATTCAATTCAACTTTAACAGAATCATTAAATAAAAATTTAACCCTCATTTTTCTACGAATTATAACGTATCAATGATGTTACCTACATTCAAAATAAAATTGAAACCATGGGCTACTTTTTATTTATCACCTAATAAGTCCACAAAAAAACTTCACAATCAAAGCCTTTGTTGTGACACAAATTCTTACTTAAGACGGGTATATCCGTCTTAAATTAAGACAGGTCAAGTATTACAAATAAGACAAAAGACAAGTGGATAAAAAAGATGTAATAGATTGGTTTTTTATGTGTAAGTGAGAGAGTACTTAACCTGCTTTAAACTTAAGACGGATGACCCGTTTTAAGTAAGACTTATTGCTTTTGTGATGCCAAAATTCCTTTTTTTCTTTTATTTTACCAACAGTTTTCCACCACAGTAAAAAGTGGCAATGTACTGTTTTCAGCATCTCCCATGATATGATGAATTCAAAAACTTTCTATTTTATTTAACATTATTATTTTGAATCTTAAATTTCTTTTGACTTTTTTTTTTTTTCCCTATAGATGATTACTGCACATAACTGTTGTATATTTCTGTTGGAATTCATTACATCAGAATTTATTTAAAAAATAAAATCATGAAAATACAGTTGTGTGTGCAAAAAGATGGTCTGTAAAAAAAAATGTCAAAAAAGCAGCTTTTTAGATAATGTTTTTATTTGAGGCATTCCAATAACAGAACACCACAAAAACAGAATCTCACATATGCTTATGATTCTTCTTTTTGACCATTTTTCTGTTGTTGTTGAACTTCACCTATTTCTTGTACACTTTTCAGTTCAGCAGATGTTAGATTGTGTTTTTATTCGAGTGGTTAGAGTTGAATTTATTGAAGTTAATACAAATATATATAAATTGAAATGATATTTTTGACTGTAAATTGTATTTATTGGAGAAGAGTAAAATTTATAGGAGGTTGACTGAATTTATTGAAAATAAAATTAAGTCGGAAGGAACATGTTTAAGCCCTCTTTTGGATTTATTTACATCATGGGAGTACAATGTTTTTTTTTTTTTTTTTTTTTTTCATTAATCAAAGTGACAGACTTAATGCATTACAATAAGGAGGGGATTCAACCCTGACTCCATCGCCTGCAATACCATGTCCCTAACCAACTAAGCTAACACATCTTGGGAATGATAAATTATTATTTAAAAAACATATTTTTCTTTAAATAAAAAATAGATATTACAAATACTCCGTATTACCTAAATACATTTTGATCGTTAAGTTTTAGTGAGTCAATTCAAATCTTAATCTATTATATTATGAAATAGTTTGTTGTACTTTATGATTTCCATTCAAATTCAATTGTACCCTTTCAATTAAAAGATACTTTTCATGAGTTTATAGAATTTTTGACATTCTCGGTAATAATATAAATAAAAATAAAGTTTATGTAATTTTGTTTGATTCATTTTCTTAGATAGAATATTGATATCTAACTGTTATATATATATTTTTTTTATAATGCATAATTATAAATTATTATTGCAAAATACGTCACAACGAATGTATCATCAGTTCATCACATCATGGCAATTGGTTTCAATAAAGTGAGTAATTTGAGATTTTAATTAGGGCAGCTACATTTCCGCTGCTCCAACGTACTAAGTCACTGTAATTGTTGGTTTTAGACAATTTTACGCTTTAGTTTTAGCATAATTTTTTGAGAAGGAACACAGCACATAAGGGTAATTCAGTCCACTGCAGAAGAAACCCTTAGCTCATTTACCATTATCCGTGGAATCATGCGTACCCTTTGATTATACTATTTCTGTCCCAGTTAATTGTTAATATTTACTTTATTTTTTCTCCCACAAAATAAAATAAACGTTAACAATTCAATGGGACGAGGGTAGCAGTATAAAAGTATACGGGGAAATAGTAAGAAAGCAATAGGGAGAGTTAGAGGTGAAAGTGATCCACAACGGCATGACATTTGGGCCCTAAATTGGTCTCTTTTCCAATGAGGAATTGGAGCCCATTCCCATGCTTATTCTCTTTCCCTTCTTTTCCTTACTTTTCCAAATTTTTTTCACAAATTCTTGTGTAAAACGGGTAATATCCGTTTCACACAAGAAAACAGGTTAAATAATTGAAAAAGACAAAAGTTAAAAGCCTTGAAATTAACAAAAGATTTGCCTTTTCTATTCAAATGTCTAACTATTTGACCCGTTTTACATATGAAACGGATAATCCGTTTTATGGAAGACTAGCTCATTTTTTTTTTGCATTACGTTCTTTTTTTTGCAAAGCTAATGTTGTTCACTATTCTAATACTCCGCCTGTTCCATCGTTTGCTTACCTTTTTGTTTTAAAAATGAACACAAAATAACCGTTCTTAATATTGTACAACACTAATCATTTGAAATTTCTTAATCTAAATCCACATAGATAACGACATTTGACGACATTGGATACATCCATAATCGTCTTCCTAAAACTTACGGTTCTAAATGAGCTATCTCATGAGTTACTTTACGACATACTTTATCGACAAATATTCTAAAAACGCTTTAACAAAGTGACTGATCATAACATTACTCTCGACGTAAGTATTTAAATAGTAGTGTAGGTCTCCCTTAAAAAAGCATATGCTTTTAAGGGAGAAACTGGTCAGTAGAGGAAAAGACAAAGAACTAGTGGGGAGGAGATTTTCTCCCCACTTGTCGCTTGTCCTTTTCCCCTACTGACTGCTTTAAGGCTAAGACGCCTCGCCTTAAACAAAGAATGTAAATAGTATGCCAACCCAAAATCCTAAGCCCATTTTCAACAAACCCAAGCCCATTATATCATCTCACCATTTCCAAAACCCTATTTACAATCCGCCCCCTTAAAAGTTCACACAGAATAAAATTAGGGTTTTTATCGCATTTTCTAGGGTTTCCTCCGCACAATTAAAATCACTCAATCACTCAATTTCCCCCTTTTCCTCATCTCAGATCTTCGCAATCATGGCTACCCAGATGAGCAAAAAGCGAAAATTCGTCGCCGACGGCGTTTTCTACGCCGAACTTAACGAAGTTTTGACCCGAGAACTCGCCGAAGACGGTTACTCCGGCGTCGAAGTTAGGGTTACTCCGATGAGAACTGAGATCATCATCAGAGCTACGCGTACTCAGAATGTTCTCGGTAAATTTGATTTGATTTATCGATTTGAAATTGAAATTGCCTTCGTTTGATCGAAAGTTGATCTTTTAGGGTTTTTTTATGTGGTGATTTTTGTTAATTCAGGTGAAAAGGGGAGAAGAATTAGGGAATTGACTTCAGTTGTGCAGAAGAAGTTTAGGTTTCCTGAGAATTCTGTGGAGTTGTATGCTGAGAAGGTTAATAATCGTGGTCTTTGTGCTATTGCTCAGTGTGAATCTCTTCGTTACAAGCTTCTTGGCGGTCTCGCTGTCCGAAGGTATCATTTTTAATCACTCAATCTTATTTGTTACTAATTCATTTTTTGTTAATTTTGATTTTGATCGAAGTATTCGCTGTCGTGTGCTGTGTTTTTTTTGTCGATTTGGTTTGAGAGTAATAATGTTGTAGATATCTTTTGGAATTTTGTTGTATGGTTAGTTTTAGCTGCATTGTACTCACTTGTATGTTGATGAAATTTGTGAACTTTGTTCTGTGCATTGATTGTGCTACGGAATTATGTTCTCTCTTTAGCGTTAATAATAATGGAGATTTGGCGTTTTGTCTCCGTAGAATCAAATTTGACGAGTTTGGCATAGCTTGTTAAAAATGTGATTTCTGCTGTTGAAACATTTTGAGACATACATACACTACTGTCTACAGTTCACTTTGGGTCTTCTCTGTATGTATCGATATTTTTGAAGTGATTGGATGGATGTTTCGACAAAGTCACATGTTATTAATGGTGAATTTCCAACGATCCTTTGGTTTTTATGTTGTTTGACCTTTTATTTATGTTCCTTAATTAGGTGCTCCCCTTAGTAATCTTTTTATATGTTTTGAAGTTATGCTGAAGTTTCCTTTAACTTTAAACATTACAATTACAAATCTACACGCACAAAAAGTATGTTTGTCTCCTATAAGACAAAAAGAAAAGGGCCTTAATGGACTGATTTTCACCTTGTTGATCAGATGCATCCATATCATTTTGTCTTCTGTGCAATTTGAAATGTTAGCAAATTCAATTTATTAACACTAAAGTGTGTGAAATGTTTTTGTTTATAGTTTTCAATGTTATCGGCTCGTGTGAAACCTCACTTTTGATTCAAGTGTTGCAGGTGTTTTTTTTGGTCATCTTTAAAGCATATTGGGCAACTCTGTACCAATTTTGTGTCGGAGATGACCAAATTGTATTTCCTCCTTGGTATCATCTTCATGCGATGTTTATGTTTTCATGTTGTTACCGAGAAGGGTACACTAGATTTTAAGATTCTCTTTTGATAGAGCTTTGTGGAATTGTTAATAAGAAATGCTTCTCTGTCTTCTGGTCTTACATTGCTGTTTGTCATTATGTAATCTACAAAGCAAATTGGTCGTTTATTACCTACTTTGTGTCGGAAGATGACCACAACAATGGTGTGCTAGATTTTTTACTTATGTCACATGTAATGTGCATTTGTGTTATGAGGCACTTACAACTTATTTGTATTGAACATGCATTCTTCTTTAGGTTTATTTGTCACGTCGTATTTCTCTTCCTAGTTTTTCTGGCTTTTGCATTAGTGTTTTATTGACGGTTATTTATCTTTCTATTTAGGGCTTGCTATGGTGTTTTGAGATTCGTTATGGAAAGCGGAGCCAAGGGTTGCGAGGTTTGTTTCTTTGCTTGCACTTTTGTCAAGTTTTACCTTACTTCAGTACGTTGCATGCTGATGCAGAACAAGTTTGAGGAATTTGATTTGTTCATACTATTGACTGAACAGGTGATCATCAGTGGAAAGCTGAGGGCACAACGTGCAAAGTCAATGAAGTTCAAGGATGGTTACATGATTTCATCTGGTCAACCTGTCAAGGAATACATAGACTCTGCAACCCGACATGTCCTCCTTAGACAGGTAAATATGTATCTCACATAATAATCGAATTCATCAAATTACTGTTTATTATGCAAATATTTGAACATTGCACTCCAAATTTGTTTACTAAACCGAGGTGGTGTTTTGAACTCAGGGAGTACTCGGTATCAAAGTCAAGATCATGCTTGACTGGGACCCTAAGGGAAAGATGGGACCACAAACTCCTCTTCCTGATCTTGTGACAATCCACCCACCAAAGGAGGACGATGTCTTTGTTGCTCCACCAGTTCCAATTATGCCTCAAGTTGATGTTGTAGAGCCCATTATTGCTTAAGGCCTGCTCGTTAAATCTGTCGCTAAACGAAAATGCAATGATCTGTTCTCAAACCGTTTCTGCAAGCGTAAACTTGCTATGTTTTTGTTTAATTTTGCCGAATCTTTTGCATTTCTTTTTGTAGCAAACTTGATTCCGTCTGTTTAGATATTGAAATACTTGATTTAGTATTTGAAAATGTGTTATTCCCTTTCATTTTGACCCAAGATATTTATCTGCACTCTCCTTTCTTCCCGAAGGTATAATGAAAACGATTAAAACGATCTCTATACATGGTTTGCGTGCGATGATCTTACGCGTACGATTTGCACTTAAATTTCAGTATCAGTTTCGGTTTGAGATTGTCAGATGTTTGTTTGTTTGTTTTTTTTTTTTTTTTTTTTTTTTTTTTTTTTTTTTTTGTAAAAATCTGTTGGATTGCTCTCTGTATTAAATATTCTGTACAATTACCTCGTCTTGCAAAAAATACTTTAGAAATTTGGTAGTATATCATGCGAGAATTATATCTATCTTCTCTTTTACTTTCGCTCACAATTGATAAAAATGTGTGTGTTTTGCTTCCACTTGTTTTTCGACCCCATACGATTCCAATCAATTGCAAATTTGAATATCATTCCCCAATAGGCCAATAGTCAATTTTTAAATCTTAGATCTTTCGACACGTTTTTGCTGTTCTCTGTTTTCTCCTTTGAAAATGTAAAAGAGACGCTTCAACAACATTGCGACTTTACTTTATTCTTCAGAGACTCTTATAGGCCATGCTTGAAAGACCTTGATGTAGTGGGTTCGACTCGGAAGAAGTTGGAGTCTTCAGAGACTCTTAAAGGCCATGCCTGAAAGCCCTCGATGTAGTGGGTTCGACTCGGAAGAAGTTGGAGTTGGGGACACGTAAGTAACATGAATCTCTTGCGGTAGAAGATGATATCTGATACCCAAATCCTCAAAAATTTTCTTCAGTTCCAAAACCAATTCGGACCGTCTTTCACCTCTCTCGCCACCATTCTGGAAGTTTATGGTGTGGTTTACGTGCAGAGACATTGTCATCGTGTTCATGTTCAGAAAGTCTTTGACGTGCACTCTGTGACTTGATCGCCAGTATTGAGGTTTGCTTTCGATGTACCTGTGTTCCACAGGACTGTCATTTCAGTACTCCGGAAATTTGAAAGAAACAAAGGATTTGTAAATCGAGTAACTTACCCTTTAATTCTGGCATTTAGAGCAGCAATGGTCTCGACGGTGGTGGAAAAATCGACAGCAAACTCAACATCGTCGCTCATTTCTGGGCTACGGTAGAAATTGCTGATAGGTTTGGTTAACAAAACTGAATTTGGGTAGAATATCTTCTCATTGTCGTATTTCAAGAAAACTGTCGTAAGTATGTTCATCTCTTCAACAACCATCTGTTCGAAATCCCAGTTAATTAGTCAAAAAGTACGAGTCTATTAAGTTCAGTTAACCTCGATGAGTTCAACAGATGTTCAGAGAACAGTTTCTAGAGTTACCTGAACGTCGTCAACAACACAGCGATCACCAACATCAAAAGGATGCATAATGAAGACGAAGATAATCGCCTCAAACACAGACTTGACGGTGTCCCCAAACATAAACGCAACTAGCAGTAGCTGAGTTGTAATGAAGACGAGAATCTTGGTCGTAAGGAATCCCATCATAAGATTCCACACAATAATAACGACCACCCAAATCAGGCCAGAAGCGATACTGTCCAACTGTTTAACTGCAGTTTTTGTATCGTTCAGAGAATGCGCAAGTGATTTTCGCTCCAAGTACGCGTTAACCTGCAAATCAGGGAGCCGTTTGTACAAATCAAGCTACGATTGCTCAGCGAGTTAAATCATTGTCATAGCCAAAAGACGCACTGTAACGGAAATCTGACTAGAAGCAGGTTTCATTTCTTACCACCCAGTTCCGCAAAGCTGACTTGCTGATCTTACCGGTTTCAACAGCTCCCTCAAATGAATGAAATACTTCGTGTACCTCGTCTTGTTTCATGAAACGTAGGAGATCTTCTTCATCAATGTACCTGTTTTCACACAAGAATTTGTGCACAACATGATATAGGCATTGTGCTTCAGAAAATACCAGATAAAAGTATGAAATTTCAGATTTCGAAAAAAAATAATGTTATTTCAAAAGGCCACAACAACACCAACAACACCGGATATACGGATATACGTGCAGTGAAAGTCATTGTAAAGACGCAAGGGCTTACATGTGACCAGGCCTAGCAACATTCACGAAAATCTTGTCAGCGGCGTTTTTGGCTTCCCACTCACTCGTAATCTCCTTATTATGCTCACCATCCTCATCATCTCTACCACAACCAAGGTTACTAGAAACCGTCGTCAACTTCGTTTTCCTGATCACATTGACCAAACCTCTCATTGTCCAAGCGGAAACTTGCTCGGGACTAATTTTGTGAAGTTTCTCCACATTAATCACCTCTTCCTTCACCCCTTTACCTTTTGTCATGCTTTCAAAGCTCAACGCGTTCCTCGGTTTGAATAACGATTCTTCTTCTTCTTCTTCTACTACCATCAACGCAGCACCCGAGAGTGTTTGAAGCACATACTGATAAAATATCGACACTTGAATTCGGTCAAAGAACCGCTTGACATGGAACGAAAGAGCTACGGCCTTCATCGCCAGCGTTTTCAGCATCCATATTCCAGCACCAACTAAACAACCCGCCATAGCCATAGTCATATGCTGTAACACTTCATTTCCTTTATTTGATCGTTTCGTTCCTCGACTTCGATCAAACAATAAAACCCATGCTAGAAGAATAAAACCCAACCAAAGAAACAATTGTATACTTTTCTTCAACCCATATACAAAATAAAGAACCCTTTTTCTTAGAAAGAAGTTTCGCTCGACTAAGTAGACGGAAATGTGTAGGAACCATTTTGTAACCAATCGACCAGAAACAACGACCAAAACAAGAACACACCATCTCCAAAGTTCTAAACTCCATATTACAATTTCCTCCAATGGTCGGAGAGTAAAACTTGCGACTACAAAGCCGATTAGTATGATGAAGATCATCCATTCAACCGAAGCCAAGACTTTCACCTTCGGAAGTGACTTGTAATTCGCTTGAAGAATGATGGACTTATAGATTTCCTTATCCACGTCCTCCTCGTCCCTTTCATACAACGGCGTGGCCTTTGGTAAATTCCGAAAGGGCGAGCTATTTGGCACGGATTTTATGCTCCTTTTACGAAATTCTTCACCAATAGGGTATGATGCCTCGACTAACCTCGATTTGGACTTCATCAATAAGGGCCTAGAGATTGAATTGCGCCTTCTAAGAGGCTCATTAATGGTTTTTTTATTCTTTTGCTCCGGAAATTCAGGCGAAGTTACTTCGTCATATCTTCTATAGTTTGAATTAATGGCTTCTTTACTAGACTGAGATGCTACCTCAGTTGAGGCGATTGAGACCACAACATCATTGGTTTCACTGTCCATGTCGGATTCTTCTATACTCTACATTAAACTTCAAACTCTGTTACAACAAATGCAAGAAAGACTGTAAATAAACACGGCATATTGTAACAAATTGGCAATGGGTGGAGTGATTCCCTTAGTTTATAAGTTGAATAATTCTCTTTTACTCAACCGATGTAAGACCTTACACGTGGAAGTCATTCACAGAATTGCTATATTTACCAAAAATGTTTCTCTCATAACATATTACTCCGTATATCCTAACACCTTTTCTCTCTCCTCACACACAATAAATCAGTTTCTTAAAATTTGTGCCATTTTCATATGTTGCAATTTCAAAGAAGGGGAGGGAGTATTTCCAAGGCTCCTGAATGACGAGGTCAAAACGGTTTGGATGTATTCGAATGACCAATAATGAAAATTGCGTCATGAACCGCATACAATGACGTTCTGCTCACGGTCACTTTAGTGAGCCATTTTGATCGAATCCATTGTATAACAAACACAGTGATCAAAATGGCTCACAAGACTTTATTTTTATATAGTAATTGGGTCAACAAAAATACGACAGGTGATTTAAATGTGTTGAATTAATGAATTTGAGTCGACATATCTTGACATAAAACTCGGAAAACCCTTTAATAAAGTGGGGTAAATCAGACAGTTTAAATGGTAACCCTATGCTCAAAATAAGTTAAATGAGTGTCACCATCTATAACTAAATGGTTAAATGTGTGGAACAAGTTAAAATTTGACCTATTTATCGAAATTGAGTTACGTTAAGCAAATACTACACTTGAGTTCATAATAAAAGAAAGGAACACAAACATCAGATTACTCGATCTGTTTGTCAAGTCTACTTACTTACTATATACGGTAAGAAAAATTTCATCCACATGTTACTTAAATAGGAGTAAAATACATACATACCTAGAAGTTGGATGGAGTTTTCCCAGAAATAAATCAGTATTGCTCCAAGAAATTAAATATACTAATCATCCAACAACATGATTGAATTAGATGAATAAGAAGAAACTTTAGTAAGAAGTGTGATATTAAAAGTGTGTTGTGTTAGACTGTTAGTCATTAACTAGGTGAAATATCAGTGTCATTATGGAGTACAATAATACTCCCTTTATTCAACTCCACACTACCACTATACTATTTTAATCCATTCAAATCCACTCTACCACTTTTCTTATTTGTTTGTACTTTTAATATTATTAGGGCAATTGCAATGGAGAGTTTTTTACATTGAATTTGTAAATAAGAACTTTATGAATAAAGTTATTCCATTATAGAAAGCATTGGTTTGGGTCCACACAAGAATAAATTATAAAGTATGTTCATTGTAGTAAAAAGTGCTTAAACTTTGGAATATGCAAAAAAAAAAATGAGTTGACATTCGAAGAACTTTATAAAATGTTCTTCCATTGCACTTGCTCTTATACTACTATATCCCACTTTTTTAATACAAATAACAAATATTCCGTATTACTTACCTCTTTCATCCTTTAATTATATTTTTAATATTATAATAATGTTTTCTTAATATTGGTATATACTCCGTCCATTCATATCCACAAGGCATATATACTATTTTCGTCCATTCAAATCCACACTACACATTTCCTTATTTGGTTGTACTTATATTATTATTATATTACTAGGCCCCACTTTTTCAATACAAATAACACATAATACTAACCTATTCCACCCACTAGTTGTACTTTTTAATAATATAATATAACTTTTTTAATACCCGTACATAAAGTATATCTACCATGTAAATATGAATGGAGGGAATAAAGCATAACTAATTCATGTTGAATTAAATGGAGGGAGTATATATTTTCATGTTTTGGAATCATTTCTATTTTCTGTTTACACACATGACATGAGGACATGAGGACATGACTTATGATTGTGTGGTCACAACTCACAAATCACAACAATCCCGTTAATTGTGGGGTCCTCTATAGTCCACTCACCAATTCTACGGAGTATAATTTATCTCTACTAAATATGAGACGTGGATATAATGGAATGTATGAAAGTGGTTAAAGGTATTGAATCCAACATGGAAATAACAGGCTGTAATTTGTCAAAGAGTACAATTCGTGTGATACTATTGGTTAAAGCTACTTTCTCAATTCTATTGGTTTTTATGGAAGATGATAGAGATACACCACTCTCTACACACCACTCTCACACCCACTTACTCTTTCCTTTTCCTCATTTCGCTTTCAGTGGCCATCCACTCATTTGGTGTGTAGATTACTACACACCCGGTGTATCTCTAGCCTTTTTGGGTTTTTATACCTTTAGTTTTTTGACACTATTTACAAGTGATAATAATTTTCGATATAACTTCTAACATATAAAATACTTCCTCCATTCCAATAGATTCTTTACGTTTGCTTTATGCACGTACATCAATACTCGCTTTGTTTCGTTCATATCTTTGGATTCGTATTCTCGAAAATTTTAAAATTTTGATATTAATAATGTCCTCGTTAAGACAATTAAAACAAGATCACACATGACTATTTTTTATTTTGTATTTTAGAAGTTTTATCGAAGATTCTACACACGTATGAATAGTGTCAAAAAAGTGAAACGTAAAGAATCTAATGGAATGGAGGAAGTAAAAAATAGTCATGTGTGCTTTTTTGGGTAATAATTTTTCCACTGGTGGAAATGTGGAATGGATGGGGGCACGGGGATTTGTGAAGTATGGAAAATGGGGCCCACATAATGCTGCACTTATAAATCCCGTGGAAGAGTTGTTTAGGTCCGTGGATTTCTTGCGACCCTTTTTCTTAATGGTCTTAGCGAGAGCATTATTAATATCAAACTTTCAATTTTTTTTAGTAGTAACTACAGAGATGATTAAAAGAAAGCATGCATTGACAAACGTGTAGAATGCAAATGTATAAAATCTATTGAAATTGAGAAAGTGTATAATAATCGAGAGTTATAAATTTTTTCTTAATCGTTATAACTAGATAATTTTTTTTTTGATGATTGGATCATATATTAAGTTCAAACAAACAAAATTAGCTTTCGCACAATTTTATACTCCTTCTGATAGAATTTATATTATATGTTGTGATTATGTCGATATCTCGACATATCCCAACACCTTCTGTATCAGGGGGCGTTTGTTTCGTACATGGGTATGGGTTTGGAATGAGGAATCATACCTGGGTGGTATGGGGTTGGGACTCGATTCCTCATACCTAGTGTTTGTTTCGATTTTAAATTGTATGGGTTTCAAGTCAATTGAAAGTTAAAATTTGTAATATAAAATGTTCTAAATAATAATTTGAATATAATAAAATCAAAAAAATACATTTTTTTGGTCATTTACATATATACTAAAATCATTTTACATTATATTATATCTTTTTTCCATATTTTATTGAATTTAAGATGATTCCATGGGAATCAATCTCATACCCACCTCCTAGGTATGGAACCCCATACCTCATGGGTTTGAGGTATGGGTATGAAACCCTCAAAAATCTCAAACAAACACATGGTATGGGTTTGGCTTATTTCAAACCCATACCTCATATCTTTTTTAAGTGAACCAAACACCCCCCAATGATTTGTTTACTACGGAGTATTATATTTTGTGAGTGTATGTAAATTGATAATTTTTTAATATTATAATATAAGTTGATCTAAAATGATTATTACTGAGTAAATTAAAAGGGTGTCAGTTTTGGCTAAGTAATTTTGGAGCAAAATTAAATTAAATTTTAATTTTATGCAAAAAGTTATTTATTATTCATTTATGTCGATCACTAAAATGAAACACAAACAAATAATTGACAACAACGAGATAAGATAAACTACTCCGTAGTACGGAGCAAAACTTAAAGTGAATTCTAACGGTGGACATACCAAATCAAACGAGACAAAAAAATTATAGTGAGCAGTAATTCAAACAATTTGGCAAGTGGCTCAATCGTATTTCGTCGTTCCTTTATAATATGGATGTGGTCCAATACTGAAAACGTTTCGTTGATGAATGTACTCCCTCTGTCTCAGTCATTTGTTTACAGTTTGATTTTTTTTTCCTCACAAAAAAGTCAAACTGTAAACAATTCACTGAAACGGAGGGAGTAGTAGATGTAGGTCCGATATCTATGTCTTAACACAAATTCTTGTATAAAACGGGTAATATCCGTTTCACACAAGAAACGGGTCAAATAATTGAATAAGACAAAAGTTAAAAGCCTTGAAATTAACAAAAGATTTGTCTTTTCTATTCAAATGTCTAACTATTTGACCCGTTTTACATATGAAACGGATAATCCGTTTTATGGGTGACTAACTCATGTCTTAATGTTGCTCCTATATAGACTAGGGTGTTCACCGGTTTAAAATTAAATTCGACTGTATCAGATCAGACATAACGAATCCACGAATATTTTTATTTGGGTCAATTTCGATCTAAATTAAGAAACTTAATGGGGTTTTTTTTTAATAGATGAAATTTGAAATTAATACTTTTTTAGGATGTTAAAAATAAAAAAAGTCGGAAAATATTGAGGTAAGTTTAGTATGGAGTAAGTTTTGTTTGATTTGATTAAGTTTTTTTGGCATGATATTGTAGAAAGCTAAGAATCGAGGAGTACAAATGAGAAAAGCTCTTGAAAGTGGTTTCAGCGCAAATAATGAACATGTCCATTTAAATGTCTCAAAGTCAATGAAATAATTGAATCACTATAATGACTTACACTAATGACTTAGGCCATTTTAGTTGCACACTTGCACATATTAGCTAACTTATTTGACTAGCTAGTTAGATTGACCAAAATTTTAGTTACCTGTTTCATCTGGCACTGTTTGGTGAGGTCAACTGAAAATTATTTCAGCTAGCTGAAATAAAGTTTCAGTTACCTCACATAGCTTATAAAAAAATTAGCTAGTTTATTACAAGTTTGTTTACTATTATACCCTTGTAAATTTATCCATAAAGTAATAATTATGTTCATTTACGTCATTTACTTTATTTAAGTTATTATTTCAGGTTGTTTTACTCAACAATATAACTAGTTTCAGTTAGCTTATCAGTTTATTAATTTTATCTACCTTTTCAGCTACTTATTCAGATAGTTTTTTTTTTTTTTTTTTTTTTTTTTTTTTTTCTTTTTTTTCAACTTCAGCTAGCTCTGTTTGGGATAACTAGCTGAAAAGGTAGCTGAAACTGAAAAATTAGCTGAAAAGGTAGATGAAAATAACAGACTGATAAGGTAGCTGAAATTAAATATATTGTTTGGTAAAATAAACTGAAATAATAACTGAAATAAAATAATTGACATAAACGACATGATTTTTATTTTATGGATAAAGTTATAAGGGTATAACAGCAAACAAACTTGTAACCAGCTAGCTTATTGTTTAATAAGCTATCTGAAATTGCTTTTATTTCAGCTAGCTAAAATCTTATTTCAGTTAGCTGAAATCTTATCTCAGCTAACTGAAATATTTTCCAATCAACCTTATCAAATAATTCTAGATAAAAGCAGGTAGCTGAAATTTTGGTCAAACCAACTAGCTGGTCCAATAAGCTAGCTGAAATGTGTTACCAAACAGAGCCTAGGCTAGTTGAAATAAAAAGCTATTTCAGGTAGCTTATTAAAAAATAAGCTAGTTGGTTATAAATGTTTTTACTATTATACCCTTTTAATTAACCTTATAACTTTTTAACCTATTAATTAAAATATAATTGACTTTCAATTGTTTAAACTATTTCCATAAAATATTTATAAAACTTAACCCTTACCTCTCGTGGTAAAGTTGCTCGTACTATTTTTTTTTTTTTTTTTTTTTTTATATTGTCATAGTGTTTCTCACATCAACTTTATCCTTTTATTACCCAAAGTTTCAAGATATAACGACTTCTATCATACAAGTATTATTTTCATATTGCTAAGTTCTTAAGAGACAAATAATTAGTTACAATTACAGAACATGTTAATTTTATAACAATGATAATATAATGAATTGTTAAAAATAATTTAATACCAATAATAGAACTATCAATAACTATGCCCTGTTTCGTCATTTTATTTCAGCTATCTTTCCAGGAAGTTTTCAGTTAGTTATTTTCAATTAACTTTCAGCTAACTTTTCAGCTTTCAACTCTCCTTTCAACTAGTTTTTCCAAGTAGAGTCTTACTTCCAATCGATATACACTGAAAGTGCAACAGTAAAATTCGACATTATTCCTAATTTTATTATTGCTTGAATAAAACGACGCTAAATCGTGTCGAATTAACACTCCTAGCTCCATTGTATGTTTAATCGCAAGTTCATCTAGGCAAGCCCGTTCCTGAGTTTTCTTGGGCCCTAGGCAAAAAATACGAATTTGGGGCCCCTTTAAAGTGAATCAAGTGTAATTAAAAAAATCGCAAAGAACGATATCAATTTATCTGTACCTTTATGTCGGAAAATAAAAATTATTTTTACACAAGCTTATATCATGAAGAAAATTATACACACGCACAAATTTTGTTTTCCAACATAGCAATACAAAAGACATTAAATATTTGAGTAATTCTTATGAGAGACCGACCTCACGCTAATTTAGTATGAGACAATCTCTCCACCCTCTAAAAAATTAAAAAAAAACAAACAAAACAAAAAGTTAAATAAAAATAACCATCTCTTATTTGAGAGGGACTCACATAAACTTATTGTGAGTCATTTCTCACATAAGAATTATTGTAAATATTTTAACAACAAAAATAGATTCACTTATTAAACAAAAACTTATGTTAATTCATGAAAATTAATAATAAATTAAACTAAAACCTTAGAATCTCAAAAAATTCTTAACGGAAAGACGTTAAATTATTGCATCAAAAATATTTTGACGATACAAGTACCTAACACACCCCTAAAAAAATTGGCATGCCTAATAAAGAACAAAATAAGAATTAGTGACAATTAACTAAGATTATGTGTTTACTAAAATAATTACGAAGTATATGGTAAATTAAATATGAAAAAAATAATTTGCTAATTAAAATGTAATACAACATCTAGAAAAAGGGAAATAAGGAAAGAGAAATCAATTTATTCCCTTATCATTCTCAATTTAAGTTTTATTCATTTAAGGGAAAAAAAAAAGGAAGAAAAAAGAAAAAAAAATATTATTTTTAAGGGGTTTGAACTTGGGTGGTGGGGATAGAAGTGAAGGTATAAAACCACAAAATACAAAGAATTTTATTGAGATTAATTAATAGTGATTTATTTATATAAGTTTGTTAATATGCAAAAAGTTAGAATATTGGGTCCCCTTCAAACTTGGGCCCTAGTTCCCCATGTGGGAAAGTGTAGAGTTCTTAGGAAAATGGAGAGCTGCGATAATTAAGGGTCACCATCATTCATATCGTAGTTAATGCGCAACCATTAGATTACCTATGTCAGTACTATATATATGTTATCTTGTAAACAATGAACGTGTACCGGAATAAGAAAAAACTATCATTCAAATAATAAACTGAGAATTGTTTTAATTTCAACTTGGTATCAAAGCTTCGGCTTTTGATCCATGGGGGACGAATCAAACAAGCAGTTGGTCTCTATTGACCAAATGTTGCAAATGTTCAAAGAATTGAACAAGCCATCGTCTAGCTCAACCGAAAATCCAACCCACAGTGTAACTCTGACCGAAAAACTAAGCCCCCACAACTATGCCAAATGGGCACGCTTAATGTACCTGGCAATAAGTGGAAGGGGACGGCTCCAACATATCACTGCTGTTTCCCCAAATACTGAAGACCCAGAATACCCGAAATGGGTACAAAGGGACTCGCAAGTATACGCGTGGATTATCGAGAATATTAATCCCGACATTGTTAACCAGTTTCTTGATTATCCTACCACAAAAGAACTGTGGGAGGGCATAGAAACCCTGTACAGTAGCGGAAAAGATGAACTACAAATATACGACTTGGCCACAAAGGCCGCATCGATTAAACAGGGAAAAGACTCGATAGAAGTCTTTTATGGAAAACTCATCTCAATTTGGAAAGAAATAGACCGCAGAACGCCAAACCCGATGACGTGCCCGGAGGACATCACGGCCTACAACAACATCGTCCAACGACAAAGGTTGTATCAACTCCTCGCGGGGATAAATGACTCACTTGACAAAGAAAGGCGAGACTTGCTTCACCAAGACCCCCTTCCGACAGTGGAGACGGCCTATGCTCAGATTCGAAGGGAGATCCTCCGGCGAAGTATCATGCATGGCGATAACCCACCAGAAGGAACTACCTTCTCCGAAATAGGGGCAGGCCTGGCGATGAAGGGCAAACAAGATTACACCAGAGGTCGACGAGGATCTGATGACAAAGCACATCTGAAGTGCTCCCACTGTGGTGGAACACGGCACACCAAAGAGGGGTGCTTCAAAATTGTTGGATATCCCGATTGGTGGCCGGATCAGAAGAAGCGAACAAAGGATCGAGATGGGCGCGCAAATATAACTGAAGGAGTAAATGCACAGGTTGGTGAAGCTAATATTCCAAGGGAAGAACAAGGTAATATTATCTCACTAGAAAAAGAATTAAATCCATGTCAACATGGGACAAGTTGCAATAATTACTCAAGGCAGTGGATTTTCGATAGCGGGGCAACAGATACCATGACGTATGATAAAAATGATCTCCTTGAACATACTCCAAAACGGAAAACTCATATCCAAACTGCTAACGGAGAGATAATCAATGTTGATAGTGCAGGAACAGCAAACGTGACAGCCCGGATTCAACAGACTAATTGTCTGTTAATTCCTAGTTTGTCTCATAAATTGTTATCTATTAGTCAAATGACTCGTGACCTAAACTGCACTGTTCTTATGTTCTCTGGCGGTTGTATTGTACAGGATGCTCAGACGGGAGAGATCATTGGGCGTGGTATTGAACAAGGAGGATTGTACTATGTCGATGAGGCAGCTCACAAAGGTCACGCAGCGCTTACTCGTGGGTCAGCTGAACACCGAATATGGATGTGGCATCGACGTTTAGGTCACCCTTCTTTAGGATATTTAGAACGTATTTTTCCTTCTCTTAAATCCAGTAAAGTATCTCTTGAGTGTGAAACCTGTGTGCTTGCTAAAAGTCATAAACATTCGTATTTACCGAGTTCCAGTCATTCTAATAAACCTTTTATGCTTGTTCATTCTGATGTTTGGGGTCCTGCGCCTGAATATAATCCTCGTTATTCATACTTTGTGCTATTTATTGATGATTGCACTCGCATGTGTTGGGTTTATTTCCTTAAAAATAAGTCAGAAGTCGAAAGTGTCTTTATCACTTTCTACAAAATGATACAAACCCAATATAACGTGCAAATTAAAGTTCTCCGGTCTGACAATGGAGGGGAATACATGAACCACGAAATGAATAACTTTATGACCACAAATGGCCTTCTCCACCAAACTTCTTGTCCCGACACCCCACAACAAAATGGTGTCGCCGAAAGGAAAAATAGAACTTTACTGGAAATAACCCGAGCTATTATGATTGAATCCCACGTCCCAGCATCTTTCTGGCCTGAAGCTATAGCCACTGCCACTTACCTCACAAATAGATTACCCACAAAAAAGCTGAAACACAAAACACCTCTTGACACTCTCAAAACCTTTGTGCCAATACCCTCTTATCACTCTTTACCCCCCCGGGTTTTCGGGTGCACGGTATATGTTCACCTCCAAAAACGGAACAGAAATAAACTTGAACCAAGAGCGGTTAAATGTGTCTTTGTCGGATATGGTACCACTCAAAAAGGGTACAGATGTTTTGATCCTGTCCAAAATCGGTTGTACACCACATTAGATTGTGAATTTTTTGAGTCCACCTATTACTTCAACCATCTTCGACAGGGGGAGAATTCTATTGATCCGCTAAGCTGGTTGACATATTCACAAGTCTCATATCAAGATCCAACGGAGAGAAGTGATGAGGCTGCCACTGATGACATAGTACAAGTCTCTGCGTTCGGTCCGTCTCCTCTTGCTCTCCCACATGAGAATCCTGAGGTAAGACATGAGAATCCTGAGGTAAGACCTGATGGTGATACTATTACGTTACTTGAAAATGTTCCTACAGATGGTGATCCTATTACGTTACCTCAAGAACATGAGAAAGGGAGAGACCACGTTCGATATCATCTCCCTCCAAGGAGCACCAGGGGAATACCACCTAGGCGATATGATCCAGAATTTGAAGCCCAAAGATCAAGATATCCCGTAGGTGGTGCTGATAATGGAAACCTATCGAAAATAGCTATTGCCTTCAACGCTGCCTTATATTCCAGTAAGATTCCTAAAAACTCTGACGAGGCTCTAAAAAGGGTTGAATGGAAGAAGGCGATGGAAGAAGAGATTTGTGCTCTCCGGAAAAACAATACTTGGGAGAAGTGTGTTCTTCCAAAAGGAACGAAGCCAGTAGGATGCAGGTGGGTGTTTTCTGTCAAATATCGGGCAGATGGAACGATTGAGAGGTACAAAGCACGGCTTGTTGCAAAAGGCTACACCCAGACTTACGGAGTGGACTACTCAGAAACCTTCTCTCCGGTTGCCAAGATTGATACGATCCGTGTCCTATTCTCTGTCGCCGCCAATAAGGATTGGCCTTTGCACCAGTTGGATGTTAAAAATGCCTTTCTTCATGGAGAGATCGAGGAGGAAATTTACATGGAAGGACCTCCTGGATTCTTAGGAGACTTTAGACCAGGCGAAGGTTGCAGACTAAAAAGGGCCCTATACGGCCTAAAACAGTCTCCGAGAGCATGGTTTGGGAGATTCACTATGGCTATGAAGAAATTTGGGTATGTACAAAGCAACTCAGACCATACATTGTTCCTAAAACGGAACAGTGACAAAATTACGTGCCTAATCATTTATGTCGACGACATAATAATTACGGGGGATGATGCAAAAGAAATCGAGTGTTTGAAGCAAAGATTATCACAGGAGTTTGAAATGAAAGATCTTGGTAATCTGAAATACTTCCTTGGGATTGAGGTTCTAAGATCAAAACGAGGAATCTTCATCAACCAAAAAAAGTATATTCTGGATCTCCTTGCTGAAACTGGAATGCTCGAGTGTAAGCCTGCAGACACACCCATTGTAGCAAACCATGGACTACAAATTACAGAAGATGGGCAACTTGCAGATAAAGGGCGGTATCAAAGATTGGTAGGAAAACTCATCTATCTATCCCACACCCGTCCAGATATTGCGTACGCCGTTGGAGTTGTAAGTAGATTCATGCATCTCCCACAAATCCAACATATGGAGGCCGTGATCAGAATCCTCAGGTATCTGAAAAAGACCCCTCACAGAGGAATTCTCTTTGCTAAGAATAATAATCTGGACCTATATGCCTACACAGATGCAGATTGGGCAGGTGATAGAGATAGTAGGAAATCTACTTCCGGGTTTTTTACGCTGTTAGGAGGGAATGTAGTAACCTGGAAGAGCAAGAAACAAAAAGTGGTTGCTCTCTCAAGTGCTGAAGCTGAATTTAGGGGAATTGCTAAAGGGATAACTGAAATCCTATGGATCCGGAAACTAATGGATGAATTAGGATTCCTTCAGACCAAAACATGTGAGTTATACTGTGACAACAAGGCCGCCATTAGCATCTCTGAAAATCCGGTACAACATGATCGTACAAAGCATGTAGAAGTTGATCGACATTTTATTAAGGAGAAACTCGAAGACAACATCATTAGTCTTCCCTTTGTACGGTCAGAAGATCAACTCGCAGACATTCTCACGAAAGCTGTTGGTACTGAAGACTTCGAAAGAGCATTAGCCAAGTTGGGTGTTGGAGATCCTACGACCCAACCTGAGGGGGAGTGTGGGAAAGTGTAGAGTTCTTAGGGAAATGGAGAGCTGCGATAATTAAGGGTCACCATCATTCATATCGTAGTTAATGCGCAACCATTAGATTACCTATGTCAGTACTATATATATGTTATCTTGTAAACAATGAACGTGTACCAGAATAAGAAAAAACTATCATTCAAATAATAAACTGAGAATTGTTTTAATTTCAACTCCCCACCCCTTCGGACTACCCTCAGAACCGGGCCTGATCTAGGATGGGCAATCATCACAATACTTTGTTTCAAAAGTCGAAGCTAAGGATCACATCCCTCGAGGAAATATAAACCTCAAGATCAAACTCCGTAATAATATTCCAATGCAAGAGCGAGAACACGAATAACCATTGTCGTAAAACTTTCATAATCATAAAAAATTCACTAATCAATGACGTACGTACGTGACTTAAATAAGAAAATCATAAGATATAAAAAAACGTTTAAGCAAACATAATAATTTATCCAAGATAATATAATTCAGAGCACATTATTTGAGTATAACAAACTTCATTTCATACTAGAAAATGGATCAACAAAACGTTCTAAACACATTTTAGCTCGGTTCGAATAATAATTTCCCCCACTAAACTCGAAGCCAGGAAATCCAACCTTTCTAATCTTGTTATCGTTTGGATTAAACCACCCTAAACCCTTTTCACTTCCAGTCAATAAGAACTCGTATCGATTCTTACAATAAAACAATGGAATTCCACTTCCGCTTAGGCACTTTGAACAACTTTGTCCACGACTCCTTCGCTGCGTACTCTTTCATAATCCATAAATCAAGATTAGGGTAACTAATTCCTTGCGAAATCAATAGACATAAACACTCATCTAATACCCTTAGCTCTATAATGTATGTTTTAATAGAAAGTTCATCTAGGACTGGTACTTGTCCCCATTTTTCATTGCAAATGTCGAAGCTAAGAATCGCCTCCCTCGAGTACTCAAAATCTTGCACATCAAACTCGGTAACATTTCAATGCAAGTGATTGTTTGTCGAAACCCCGTGAGTATAAACTTGCATCAAAACAATTTCGTCAGTTGTTCCATAGTGGGGGGATGTAAAATATTTAATTACATCGCGTGGCATGTCGATGGACATCCACGAACGATCGTCTGTTGCCAAACTATAAACGAGGGCCCTCATAGCTGATAAGAACACAATCTTATACAAACCAGTTACCGAATCATACCCAATTCCAAACACCTTATACTTATGATGACGATCACGACCACTACCATAAAATTTGTCATAATGATCGGCATAATAATATGACCAATCTAGCGCAAAAGTAGGAAATTTAGTGCAAGGTAATATTTTGAAGGCCTGGTCATGTTCGATAGCCGGGTTATAAATGGTGCAAGGTAATATTTGTTTTTTTAACAAAATATAACAAAAATTACGAAAAAGAATGCTCAGTGTCGAGGATATATATTTCATAAAATACACGTCAATAAAGAGGCAATCTTGCTAATTTCAAGGGTAACTAGTCTTATGCCCGTGTAAATTGCACGGGTAAGTTATTGAAGGAGTTCAATTAGGAACGACGGATAATAAATGAGTTTTATAAGAAAATTTTAAAAGACGTCTTTTAAAACGATAAATATGAATCAGCGCCATTGAAGAGCACCTAAAAAAGAAATTATAGGACAAACAACAATAAAGAATCGAGTAAGTTTTAAACCTGTGCAATTCGCCTTAAAATGTCAGTTTGCAAATTGCAGGTTAATAATTTGATAGTAATTTGCACGAGTAAGTTTTAAAACCGTGCAAATTGCACGCATATGTTTAAAATTTACATGCTAATTGCATTATGCTCGTGCAAATTTTAAACAAAATGTCAAGAAACTTACCCGTGCAAATCGCTATCAAATTTATTATCTCAGACCAATTTGTACGGGTAATAAATTTGGTAATAATTTGCACCGATAATTTTTAAACCGGTTCAAATTGTATGGGTATGTTGTCAAAATTTACGTGCAAATTGCATTTAATCATTTATGCCCGTGCATATTTTAAATGAAATGTCAAGCAACTTACCCGTACAAATTGCTATAAAATTTATTATTGCTATAAAATTTATTATTCGAGGCCAATTTGCACAAGCAATAAATATGATAGCAATTTGCACGGGTAAGTTTTAACCAATTCAAATAGTACGGGTATGTTGTCAAAATTTACGTGCAAATTGCATTTAATGCCCATGCAAATTGTAAACAAAATGTCAAGTAACTTACCCGTACAAATTGCTATCAAATTTACTATTCATGCAAATTACTATCGAGTTTATCATCCGAGCAAAATTTGCACGAGCAAAAATAAATTTAATAGCAATTTGCACAAGTAAGTTTTAAATCCGTTCAAATTCACGGGCATGTTGTTTAAGCAATTACGTATGGTTGATCAAAATATAATATGAACACGTTATTTTGACAATAGACTAAAAATAAATAACCGTAAATTGTGACATGAGACCCTTTTGATCAACCATATATATCATGTTTGTTTAGCATCAAATTAGACATATCCTTTTTGATTTGATAAGCAAAAATTATACATTTAAAATAACAAATATATTTAATAAATTAATTATGAGTAACTTTTATGCCAATAAAAGATAAATCAATAATTCTTCTGTGAGGCAGAACTGACATTAAGTTAATGTGAGACCAATGTACAAATTGCAGTTAAAAGGGTACAAAAACATGAAACAAATATACTAAAGTCACTTATAGGGGTATTATTGAAATTTAGTAACAATTAATCATAATTATGACTTAAATAATACAAAATCTATATAATCGAGTACAAATGATGCGAACTTACAATAATTTATTGTAAAGCCTGACTTACACAAAATTTTGTGAAAAACGATAGTTTTTTATTTATAAAATTTCTTAATATCAGTAAAATAAGCAATAAACATAAAAAAACAACCCATAATAATGACCATATTTTTCGTATAACAACAAAGCATGGTTTATCATGGGCCTAAAGCACAAAACTCTTCCTAATATATAAACGTAATTGATCAACTGCACCCGACTTTTACTCTATTATACCCTTTTTCGTTATAAGTTTTCCACCCTATACCCTTCTAAAATCAAAATTTCTCTCTTTTTGGACAAATTGAATTCAATGAAAATTCATTCAAACTCTCAAATTCTTCAAGGAATTCTTCACAATATTGAATTATTCGTAACATTCTAGTAATCTTTTAGTTTTATTTATTTATCAATTGAATTTTAAGATAGAGGGTTTACAATTTTGTAATTCAATTAGTTGAATTTAGGAACATTTAACAAGAATAATCCAACCTATGTGTCATCTTCCACAAATAAACCGTTCTTTAATTAATCCCACAATAAACCCATGTATGACCCTCATCTTCTATAAATAGACTTACTCACAGCAGGTAAAATCTCTTATTTTTCAATTTTTTTTTTCTTTCTAAAATTATACCGCCATTATTATCCTTGTTGTCTAATGCTTTCCCATCAATTATTAGCCAAACCTTATCATTTTTCATCATTTCAATGGCCCCGATGAAGATTATTTACAAGGGGTCAAGGGAGAAGAGAGAAAGCGCAAGGATGGTTTTCTAACTTTATCAAGAAAGGAGAGTTAGACCGGTGGTGGAAATGATAGCAGTGATGGTGGAGAAAACAATGGTAGAGGAGGATTAAGAGACGAAGACAACGCAATGAAAGTGATAGCAGTGGACGTTGAAGGCAGTGAAGGTGCAAATTGATTGATTTATTAATGGTTTGTGAAAATTTGGAGTTAAGGTTTAGTGTTAAAGAGGGAAGAAACTTTTGGGTTGTGTAAACTGACATTAAAGTTCTAAAATTTCATACATGAGTCATAATATATAAAGGAAACAGGGGAAAAACCTACTGTGAAGATGACAGAACAACTGTACAGGTGGCCGGCTCCGACAGAGGAATGAAAAGAGAAAAGGGGAGTTAGATGCAGAGGACAGTGGTGCGGCGAGGAGAGAGAAGATGGGGGACCACGGCGGTGTTCGTCGACATTGGCAGGGGCAGTGCGTCGGTGGTCAAAGTCATGGCCTGGCATAGATGGGTGGTGGTAACGACTGCTGACATTATTAACAAAGTCTGCCTAAGTTGAGGTTGAAAAAAGAAGATGACCTGCTAGAGGAGGTTACTAACAGGTTAAATTTGGGGTGGGTCTATTTAGGGAAGGTTGTTGTTAAACTTGGGTTTATTGTGGGATTAATTAAAGAACGGTTTATTTGTGGAAGATGACACATAGGTTGGATTATTCGTGTTAAATGTTCCTTGAATTTAAAGAAATAGGGTTTGAAGGTGGTAGATATAGTGGTTACCGCATGGTGGAGGAAAGAGGTGGCAGGAGGAGGGCCGACCGAGAGTGGGGGCGGCACCGAATGAGTGGTGCAGTCGTCCAGGAACGGTGCAGCAAGGGGTGGTGTAGTGGGGATGGCCTGTGACGGTGGTGGTTCAACGGAGGGCTGGGTAGGGCTAGTGAGATCCGGTGCTGCCTTGCTTTAACGACCGAGCATGGTGGTCGACGATGGTGACGGTGATGGGGTGCATAGGAGGAGAGATCCGACAAATGGAATTGGGTTGTGGGATGCACGGGAAGGGAGCTTCGGTGGTGGGGATGGCGCCAACAGTGGTGTCGACGGTGGTGGGCTTGCACAGGTGTGGACTTGTGGTGGTACACGGCGGTTCAGAGCGGCAGCCAATGGTGGTGAATTTTAGGGTTAATAAGTTAGAAGAGGGAGAAGAGAGAAACATACAATCCAAAAATGAAAATGTAAATGTAAAAAATGAAAAGGGCACTATTATCTTTTTTTGGTACAATTGAGTAAAAGTTGGGTACAATTGAACAACACTTTATATAAAAGATACAAAACTACACGTAAAATGTGAACCCTAACAAACCACAATCATTCTAATTTGTCAGCCAACAAATAATTTTCACCTCTTTATCGTTATTCTTACCTCAATTTTTTTTTTTCAGTTTTTCAATAAAATCGATGATACCATGTTAATTATCTATTTGTTGTAAAATTGGCAAGACTTAATCCATATTATTTAATTTTATTCTTGGTTTTGCCATTTGATAATTTGATCACGAAAATTTGATCGTTGATGGAGTCATGAAGTTTGTTTAATTGATTATATGATTTTGATATTTTACTTGTCATTTATGTCTAGTGGGCATAGGATAAGACCCCCTACTAACTTCTTTCTCATTGTTGCTGCTTAATGTTTTAATTTTTAATTTTTTTTTTCTATTTTATTAGAAGACACAATTTACACCGATTATTTTTCCCGTAAAAGGGTTTAGGGTCCGAATTTACAGTGCCGCGGTAAACCCCTTTCCAGACTCGCCGCCGTAATCTAATGACAACCTAGAAAAGTTTGATGAACCCTTTTGGGACTTATTATAACGAAGACCATTAATATCGTAGACTATTCAATAATGACAAGAACAATTAATAAAAAAAATATGGTATTGCTTCACTCAATATTTAGGAACAATTAAAATTACAAGTAATTTTTTTTTTTTTAAAAATAATTGTAATCGCTCTATATATATAAAAGAGAGTTTTTTCGAGTGCTCTCCTTAATTCAAGGAGTTTTAGCCAATAAGAAAATTGCACCCTAAAAGATAGATTAAATAATTTAAATTAAGAACAATAGTAATTTGGAAATAAATAATATAATTTCCTTATTTAATTATGATACATTAGATAATATTTAGTCAAGTCTTTTATTTTTATTTTTAATAAAATATATTTCTTGAAATAATATAAAATTAACATCATCAGTTTTGTATTGAAAAATACTATCAAATGAGTATAAATATAAAGGTATTTCATTCAGTAAAAAAAAAAAAAAAATCATTTGCAAATAATTTTAATAATGAAATTGAGGACAAAAATAATTTGGAAATAAATAATTATATAACACATAATTAGCTTAATTCAAGAAAACTTTAGCAGTTTAGCCAATAAGAAAATAACACTTCTAAAATAGATTAATTAATTTAAATTGAAAAAAAAAAAACAGTAATTGAAAATAACATATGAGAGATAATTCTCTTATTTAATTATGGTATATTGGATAATATTTAGGCAACTCTTTATGTTTTTATAAAATGTATTTGTCGAAATAATATAAAACTAACATCAATAGTTTAGTATCGAGAAATGTTATCAAATGAGTATAAATAAATATCAAGGTATTTCATCCAATAAAAAAAACTCTATTTATAAAAGAAACTAAATAATTTAAATTGAGGAAAAAAAGTAATAATTTGGAAATAAATAATATATGACACATAATTTCCTTATTTAATTATGATGCATTAGATAATTTTTAGGTAAGTTTTCAACTATTTTTGTATATATAGTTAAAAAACTTTAGCTTGATCTTCCTCGGTACTACGTTAAATAGTTTTATTTTATTATGTTGTAGTTATGATTACGATTACGAATTGAGTTATTTCTATTTTTTTAAGGTATATTTGAGAAGAATGCTCAATAATGTCATATTGAACATTTTTTAGTTCGTGATTACTATCTTTGTATGTTTCTTTTTAAATAATACGAGTAATTGTGTACTTCTCAAACTCCAATTTAAAAGTATAACATCAAAATTTATTTATGAAAGTTGATTATCTAATCGAAACTTTAATTTTAAAAAAGGGTTGTTTTAATTAATTGATAATTTTAAAATTATTCAATTTATAGTAAAATATTACTCCCTCCATTTCACTTATTTAGCGGCATTTTCCTTTTTCAGTTTTCCGTCAATTTCACTCATTTGGCCACATCCTATAGTTACACATTCAACTATAAGACTATTAAGAAGAAGACAACTTCAGTTCTCAAGGTTTCTATCGTGTCATACTTGTGTCACGTTCATTGTTAATGTAATTATGTGTCATGCTCAAAGCAAATCATTTTTTTTTATTTATTTATGCATAATCTTTATTATAACACTTTTTCAGACATTTTCATTTATTGAATTAAACAGGTTAACATTGTCCAGGTACCAAAAATGAGTCTTAGCCTGAGACTTGTGAAAATCTTATCCTCATACTTGGTTAACGTGGCTGAGACTTTTGTGGGTTTTAAGATGAGTCTTGTGTTTCCAAGACTCAATTTAAGACCCATAAATAGTATTTTGTGTGTATAAAAAAGTGAATTGAATGGGTCTCATATATTATTACAAGTTTGAGGCTCATATTTTGATGAGTCTTAAGATAGTGGAAGAAATAAGAGAATTTAAGTCGAGTCTTAAAACAAAAATAATAATATTTTACTGTTGTTAAGTCCCATATTAAGGACATGTTCTTTCCAGCTTATTTTATTTCATTTGATTCGATTCGCCTCAACTTGATTCGATTGATTCAAAGAAAACTATGTTATTTAATTGAACTTCATTCAATTCGATTGATTCAATTTAGCTCGATTGATTCGATTCATTTCGATTGATTCGATTCGGCTCAAAAAAGTCAGAAAGAGCAGGTTACAGTGCATGGATAAAGATAGTCGTATTCAACTAAAAGCAGTGGAAGATCAAAGTGTGTGTACCAAGATAAAGGAAAGTACTGAACTTTAGAAATAAAAATAGTTTAGTGTGTAAGGATATGGTACTTATTGACAACGAGATAATACATTTCTCATGATTAAATTCTATTACTATGAATAAAATTATCGAAGTTTAATATTTAAATTAATGTTTTTATTAATAAACCCTAATATTTTTAAATTATAGGGGAGTTATGTTCAAACCTCTATCACAAGAAACTCTATATCAATTTATCGCAAAAGTAATAATCATTTTAACATAATCTAATTACCATGTTTTCCCTTTCATTTGTATTGTTCTTTATTTAATTATATGGAGACAAATCCAGTAATTATAAGAGATGTGTACTATGGAGTATTGTAATGCCTAGATTACCTACATAGTTCAGTATCTTTTAAGATTATAATTGGTAAATCATAGGCAAATAATTAATTTTTTAGATGTAATATTAAGATTTTAAAATTGCACAACTTATTTTTAAGGAGATCAATCTAAGAATGTACTCCATAAATAATTTTATTAAAAGTGGGATGATGACATACACTTGAAAAGATAATATAAACTCCATCTCTTATGTAAAGTTTTTTTTTCGTTGTACCATCTTCTACTTAAAATTAATTAGGTACTATTATAGATTAAAGAAAAGAAAAATATATCTTATAAGTGTTTGTGTAAATGATTAAACTATAGTCTTAGATTTCAAAATAAGTACGCACATATTTATATACGTTTTTAATAGACACGTCATTTTATTTTCACTCGGTATTATTATTGCCTTTTTAGTTTTAGACTAATCGCACAAATAAATTTTACCTACTATTTATTATTATTGTATGAGATTTAATAAAGTTACCCGTGCATCGCACGGGCATTTCACCTAGTTTGTTAATGAAGCAAATTTTTTTGTTATTTTGATGTGAATTTTTATTAAAAAAATAAACTATGTGAGTTGACAAGTGATGAATGAAGTACATACCTTTGTGTATTACTTGAAATAAATAAATTGTCTTCCATTATTTTTCTTGTACTTAATTCAAAGATGCATTACGATATATGGTATGGATGAATAATGAATGAATAATAAGGAGGTTGAACAGTAAAAGATAAATAATGGGATTAAAGTTAAGAGAAAAAATAGGAATGAGGGAGAACTAATTAATATTAACGGTTAATTACTAGAAAGGAGTTGCTAACCTATGTAATTAGGAGTCTTATCCTATGCCTAGTGGGCATAGGATAGAAAATTCTTTAATCTATTATTAGTATTATTCCTCATTTTTTCAAAGAAACAAAAAATTCAAAACTAATCATTTGATTGATAATATTAACTTTTTTGCATTAGTTTATCATATAAACGTAAATATGTAATATACAACCTTGGTTATTAATCAAAGTATTTGCACTTGTTATTCCACACTAACATTGCGCTTTTTTTTTTTTTTTTCGGAGATCTAATCTCTCGAAGTGAGTTATTGTGAATTTATGTGGTAGAAATTGGTTTATTTATTTATTTTATTTAATGTTCAATTTAGTCCATTAAAGTAATTGTAATTATAATTTGTAATTGTAATTTGTACGGAGTAATAATCATTGTAATTTATAATTCTGTCTGTAATTATTTTGTTAATTATGTAATTTATACTTTTAAGTCTTTGGTTATTTTCTAGTTATGTACTTACATAATTAGTAATTTGTATTTTAAAGAGTTAGATAATTGTTACCTTTTGTTCCTTGGGAAATTAATTCCCACCAAAAAAAGTGAGAATGTTGTTTATAAATGTAATAGTACCTTTAAGTCCTTGAAATAATTCCCCCAAAAATACTCTCACCATTCATATCCACACTACATATTTGTTTTTTTCACACTTGTCAAAGCTCATTTAAAGCGATAAATATCTTTAGCTACGTTTATTCAAAAAATGTAAAAATTATATTTTAAATATGTACTCATAAAAATTAATCAAATAAGATCACACATGAATATATCTACACTTATATATTGAGAGATAATTGAAATTGAACGTCTAAGAGTGAATAATGCACACAATAGAAATATACACTATGGATTTGAATGAAGGGAGCAGTAGAGGTCCCCATCAATTTCCTATATTTAATGGCTGTGTCACAAGACTCACAACTCAGCCCCTTGGTTGTTGCTTTAATAGAGATTGCATCACGCTTCTCAAGCTGTCTAAACTTGCTTGCAATTCATTGTTGATTTCACCGTGGCCAAAACATCAAACACGTTATCGAGCAGAATAAACCTCATTTCATACTAGAAAATGGATCAACAAAGCTTTCTAAACACATTTTAGCCCTATTTGAAAATTAATTTTTCCCGCTAAACCCACAACCATGAAAATCAAACTTCTCAATTTTGTTATTGTTGTGATCAAACCACCCTAAGCCCTTTTCTGTTCCATGCAATAAGAACTCACATCGATTCGTGTGATAAAACAAAGGAATTCCACTTCCGTTAGGCACTTTGAACAACTTTGTCCATGATTCCTTCGCTCCATACTCTTTCATGATCCACAAATCAAGATCAGGGTAAGTAATTCCGGGCGAGTTTAATAAACATAAACACCCATCTAATATTCCGAGCTCTATAATGTATTGTTTTGTAGCAAGTTCATCTAAGACCGGTACCCGACCCCATTTTTCAATGCAAATATCGAAACTAAGGATCGCCTCCCTCGATTACTCAAAAACCTTTGGATCAAACTCGGTAATATTCCAATGCAAGTGATTGTTTGTCGCAACCCCGTGACGATAAACTTGCATTAAAATCCTTTTCTCAGACTCTATTTCAGATGGTCCACACTTGGGGTTCAAATCATACTTAATAACATCGTGGGGTAAATCAATGGACCTCCATGAACGATCGTCTTTTGCCAAGCAATATGCGAGGGCCCTTTTAGGAGTTAAGTACACAATCATATACAACCCAGACACGGAATCATATCCAAATCCGAAAACCCTATACGAAAAACAACGACGGTGATGCATGTTACCCTCAATATAAGACTTGACAAAATCCTCAGTATCGTTAGAAAATGAATGGGGAGCGTAGTTAGGTAATATGCAAGGTAATATTTTGAAAGCGTGCTCGTGTTCGCTAGTTGGGTTACAAATCGCAATATGGTTTGTCCCACTTGATATTAAAACCAAACCATTGGATGACCCAACAACCTCAAAATTACCATACACCTTTCTGCGTTTGTCCCACATATTATAATTATCGAAAAAACGGTAGTCACGGCTACTAATTTTATCACGCGATGATCGAAATGAAGGGGGCAACGCAAGCTCACTGAGCTCAAGTCCGGTATTGGTTGGGTCAAGGTATGCACGGTATAGGCTTGAGACTATGGCTTGTGCGCCATTAACCATAAGTTTACGCGTAACGGGTAGGATAAGAGAGCAATTATAAGATTTGTTTCTTAGCGATCTATTTAGATAAAGTTTGAAGAATTCTTGGCTTTGAATCAAAATATACCAAGATTTGGACACGCATTTGAATTGAAAAATTGTTTTGACGGGTAATCGTAGGAGGATATCTATGATTACTTCGACGGGAATGTTGATGTTGTTAGGTGCCATTGAAATTGTATCAAGGAAGACAAAAATCCTTGTACCCGTCACTCGTTATCTACGTTTAAAATCTCATGAAAATGGTATTTGGTATTGAGGGATATAAATATATAAATTACAAGAACTAGGGGCACAAGAATACCTATAAATTAAATCTCTCCATAAATGTTTATACACATCAAAGATACGAAATAATTGACAACATTTAATCATATTTATGTTCTGCCATGCTTATAACATCTTCTCTCAATAGATAGTGCATACAAGATCTTTTTACATACGTGCTTTTTCTTAAAAATTGTACAAGTCTGCTCGCGTACTTTGAGAAAGCTCACACAAAATTTCCTAGCAAACCATCGTGTATTACATAATCCTCTTTAACATTAATAGTAGAATCGATAATAGTAAAACCACAAATTTACCTATGTATGCGATAAAGCCATACTATAAGTATATTTCAAAATAAGAAACTAGTCTCTTCATATAAAACATTCGATATTTTACACTTTGGACCGTCAGAATCTTTTAATATGTTAAATGACAGTTTTGATGTGTCACGTGTCACGTGTCACCCCCACATGTTACATAAGAAACTTCATTATATAGTAGAAAATGGAACAAGAAAAACTTTCTAAGCACAATTTAAGCCTGTTTGAATAACAATTCTCCCCGCTAAACCTGCAACCCCGAAAATCAAGTTTTCTATTTTTTTATCTTTCGGATTAAACCAACTTAAACCCTCTTCGGTACCGGGCAATAAATACTCATGTCGATCCTTATGATAAAACAACGGAATTCCACTTCCGTTAGGCACTTTGAACAACTTAGTCCATAATTCCTTCGCTCCATACTTTTTCATGATCCACAAATCAAGATTAGGGTAACTAATTCCTCACGAGTTTAATAATTATAAAAACTCATCTAATACTCCTATCTCTATAATATATGTTTTTATAGAGTGTTCATCTAGGATTGGTACTTGACCCCATTTTTCGTTGTAAATGTCGAAGCTAAGGATCGCCTCCCTCGAGTACTCAATAACCTTCGGATCAAACTTGGTAATATTCCAATGCAAGTGATTGTTTAATTTGTCGAAACCCTCTGACCATAAATTCACATTAAAACTTTTTTTTCTCATACTCAATAACATCGGATGGCAACTGGCAAGTCGATGGATCTCCACGAACGACCGTCTTTCGCCAATACGGAATTATGCCCAAATCCAAATACCCGTACGGGGAATATATTAACATATTAACCGTACGGGGAATATAACTAATTTTACAGCTAGTTTATGATACAGCTAGTTTGAATTGAAGATATCTAGTTTGAATTGAAGATATTAACCACGAATGATATAGCTAGTTTATGAGCTAACATATTAACGTATGGGGAATATAACTAATTTTACAACAATGAAATATAGGAATAGAATGTTAGATGCAATTGGTTTGAATTGAAGATATTCAGTTTCAGATTGAATTGGACCAAAGATCAAAACGTTAAAAAGTATAGAATCAAGGATCAGACCTAAATATAATCGGTCTGCGTTTGGTCCATACTAAACGGTCTTCTAGTCTATTTCTCGGTCCGGACTAAACTCTGCTTAGTCCGAAATAAGAGGGAGACTGAGGGTTAAGTGGCGTTTTCGTGAGGGTATGTTTTATTTGGGCTTGGATGGAGATGGTTAAATAATCATTTGGGTTGTGGTTTGGTTACGGAGGTTTACGGTAATTCGGGCTTGGATGGAGATTATTTTTAGTGACAAATGCAGACTATCAAATAAGACAATTTAGAACGCAATACGTCTTTTTAGTAGTATGTTAAGGACGGAATTTGGTCAGTGCAAGTTTTAGGTCTGTTTTGTACAAGTATATCGTCACATATAATACTATATAGTGACTCACATGACAAGTATATTAATATTTATGCAAATAATCTCATTACTAATTTCAAATTTAAACATATGTTTTAGATGAAATTACATTATATATGCTTCTCAACTTGTATAACCTCACCTCAAATCATCGTCAACTCCATTGCGGTCGAAACACTTCATAGAGCATAACAAACCTAATTTCATGCTGGACTATGGATCAACAAAACTTTCTAAGCACACTTTGGCCTGGTTCGAATAATAATTCTCCCCACTAAACTCGCAGCCATGAAATTCAACTTTCCTAATCTTGTTATTCCTTGGATTAAACCACCCTAAACCCTTTTCAGTCCCTGGCAATAAGAACTCATATCGATCCCTAGGATAAAACAACGGAATTCCACTTCCGTTAGGCACTTTGAACAACTTTGTCCATGATTCCTTCGCTCCATACTCTTTCATTATCCACAAATCAAGACCAGGGTAAGTAATTCCTCGCGAGTTTAATAAACATAAACACCCATCTAATACCCCTAGCTCTATATTGTATGTTTTTATAGCGAGTTCATCTACGACCGGTACTCGACCCCATTTTTCGTTGCAAATGTCGAAGCTAAGGATCGCCTCCCTAGAGTACTCGAAAACCTCTGGATCAAACTCGGTAGTAATCCAATGCAAGTGATTGTTTATCGCAACCCCGTGACCATAAACTTGCATTAAAACCTTTTTCTTAGGCGGTAGTTCAGGTCTTCCAAAAACGGGTCGCAAATCATACTTAATAACATCGTATGGCAAGTCGATGGCCCTCCACGAACGATCGTCTTTTGCCAAGCTAAGGATGAGGGCCCTTTCAGGAGTTAAGTACACTATCACATACAAACCAGATACTGGATCATACCCAAATCCAAATACCCTATACGAAAGATAACGACAGTGACCTGTACCATTAATATAATAAGATTTATTAAAATCATCACTATCGTAATAATCATAATCTTGGTAGGGAGCATACTTAGGGAATATGCAGGGTAATATTTTGAAGGCATGCTCGTGTTCGATAGCTGGGTTACAAATCGCAAAATGGTTCGTCCCACTTGATATTAAAACCAACCCATTGCATGACCCAACAACCTTAAAATTACCATACACCATGCGTTCGTCCCTTCTATGATTATTATAGAGAAAACGGTGGTCACGGCTACTAATTTTATCGAGGGATGATCGGAATGAAGGGGGCAATGCAACCTCACTGAGCTCGAGTTGGGTTTGGTTTGGGTCAAGGTATGCACGACATAGGCATGAGACATCGGCTTGGGCACCGTCAACTATAAGTTTACGCGTAACAGGTAGAATAAGAGAGCAATTATAAGTTTTTCTTCCTAGTGATCTATATAAGTGGAGTTGAAAGAATTCATGGCTTTGAATTAAAACATACCATGATTTGCACACGCATTTGAATCGGAATATTGATTTGATGGGTAATCGTACGAGGATGTCAATGATTATTTCAAATGGAATGTTTATGTCGTCGCGTGCCGCCATTGAAATTGGATCAATGAAGACAAAGATCGTTGTACCCGTCACTTGTTATCTACGTTTGAACTATTAAAGTGTTAATATGATCGAGAATGGTATTGAGGGATACAAAGATATATATATATATATAATATGAACTAGGAATCAAAGATTCAAAGGTAATAAGACTTAAATTAGGTAAATTGTTTGACTGATTTAACTAATAAAATCCTTGAATTCATCTTATGGTAGGTTTAAATCTTGTAGATTTATACTTGGGCCACAAGAATACTTATAAATTAAATCTTTCCATAATTGTTTATACAAATACGAAATAGGTTTTTTTTTTTTAAATATGGAAAGTTCTTTTTGATTGTTTTATATATTGCAAAAAAATTACTCCGTACGTAAAGTCATTATTCGGCAAATTTGGTCAATTTTACGACGTTGATGCCTTCATGGCTGCTTACCTGAGCTCAATAACATTTTTTTTTTCTAAAGCTACCAAACAAAGAAAAAAAACAATATATTGAGAGAACGAAACTATATTGAAGTTTATTGGGAGTAAAGGGTGTGTGAGTCAAAGAGTGAATTTGCATTTGTTAGCTGAGAAAAAAATAAATCAGAAAGTTATTACGAGTCCATGTAAGCTGTCCCGTAAGCGTCAACACCTGAGCAAAGTTAATATTTCTTAGAGAGAGTATAAATATAGTAGTTTTTTGAAAAAGAATATATATACTCAATAATTACTGAACAAAATGAAGCTGAATTGAACTGAATCGAGCTGAACTGAACTCCTTAGTTGAGCTAACTGAATGAGGCTAAACGAAAACGTAGTTCAATTTACTAAAATTGACATAAATAATACTCCGTAATCTTCTTCTTCCTCTTCTTCTTCTTCAACATAATCAATTCTTTCATTACTATCTTCTCAAACTTGACAACCTCAATTTTTAGTCTTCGAATTTCAATTCTCCTTCTTCAATTTAACCAGATCTTTGAGTACTTTATAAACTTCTCATCATCCTTCTTATTTGAGGTTATTTCAAAGGGTTTATCTTACTTGACAACTTCAATTTGGAGTCTTCAAATTTCAATCAACAAGTCAATACTTATGTTCGTTTGTCACTCCGCCTTACACCTTCATCAACCCACTTTCAAAAACTCACATCTGTGCATTTTCAATTCGAATCATAGTTGAAGAATTTACAAGTTACAAACTTTTACCTTAGATTTTGTGATATCTAAGAAGTCGATTTGCAAAAGTTAAGTCACATTTACATTTTATTCCCATATAAGATCGATGTGTTCGATGACGAAAACATTTTTTGGAAGTTGTGGGAAAAGTTCAAATTGTAGAAAATTTGTGGGGAATATTTGAATTTAGGTTTTAGAGAAAATTATGTAATTTTGTGGAAAAAGTAAATTTGTAGGAAATTTTTTGGGGTAGATTATGGCACGAGCTTTAAAATTAGTATAAAATAAGGCCGTCATTAATAAACAAGGTAATGTTTATTAGGTCTTAAGTGCCCATTAAGTATTTTCACCAAAAAATTGTTTTCTTACACGGGACTACATAATTTGGTACCTTTAACAAAAATAAGAAATAAAAGGTACCCGAACGCAAAATAAATAAATAAAAGGTACAATTCTACAAATGACCTAAATAAAAGGTACTTTCTCCGTTTCACTATGTTCTCCATTTCATTTTGGATCAAAAATAAGGAAGGTGGATTGTGTGGGTAAGATTAAAAGAGAAAAATAATAAAGTAGATTGTATGGATGTGATTAGATTAAAATAAACAAAAATAGAAACCGAAAGAAGATGATGAAATTTTATTTTTGAAAAAGTGGGAAAAAGATGGTGTAATGGAGGGGAGGGACTAATATCTAACAACAACAACTGAGCTCAAGCAATCCATTGCCACCTCCACAGAATGCTCCGTAAATTAGCGTGTAATCGACAAAACCCTGCAAAATGACATAAAAGTCGACAGTACCAACATTCACGGAATATCGCATAAAATACGTAACTAGACACATATAAATAGCTCATAAATGCGATAAAATAGGAGATCTAAAGACGTAAAAACACTACATATCAGAGGGTGGTCGTCGCGATTAGAGCTGGCAAGGCTTACCCGACCCGAACCCGACCCGATAAATCCGAAAATATTGTAACCCGAAACCGACTCGACGATGACCCGCAACCCGACAAGACCCGATAATCAGTGACCCGCATACGACCCAACCCGACGATGACCCGGAACCTGACACAACCCGATAATCGATCAGTGACCTGAACTCGACCCGGACCCGACCCGAACCCGACCCAATGACGACCCGACCCGATATTAACCCAAATAACTTTATGACCCGGTAATTATTAAGCTCAACATTGATTAAATCGAAAGCAAATTAGTATTTATTAGTTTGATACATTTGACTTAATAATGAAATAATTAAATCAAATAATGATCGAAAAACTTGTTTTAGCCGCTAAAAGTTGTAGTAATTCGATAAAATCGCGCAAACTTGATGATGACCCGACCCAAACCCGACCCGATAGACTATTTAACCCGAAATAACTCGGCCCGATAACAACCCGAACCGAACTCGACTCGACCCGATACACTATATTTGACCCGAAATGACCTGACCCGACAACGACCCGAACTTGACCCGACTCGACCCGAAAGAGCATTTTGACCCGATATGACCCGAACCCGACCCAACTCAAACCCGACCCGACCGACCCGATTGCCACCTCTAGTCGCGGTGGTGGCGGCCCGTAGGGTTAGTTTATGTTGTGGTGGTTAGTAAGTTTAATTTGGGAGTTATGGTGGATTGGTGGGTTGTTGTCCAACGAGCGACAAGAGTGGGCAGTGTACGTGGGCCGCCGACGAGGGTAGCAGCCTTGTACTTACAAGCGGTGCGGCCTCCTAGGGCCACAACTGACCATGCCCCATCAGTTAGTATTGTTGTTGTTGTTGTTGTTGTTGTTGTTGTTATCATTATTATTACTCCATCCGTTTCAGTGAATTGTTTACGGTTTAACTTTTTTGTGAGGGGAAAAAAGTCAAACTATAAACAAATGATTGAGACAAAAGGAGTACTATTTTTATTGTTTTTATTTTATGGTAATTAATATATTTGGTAATCTTATGTTTTCTGAAATCTTCCTAAATCTGAAGTTATCTGAAATTTTCTAAAATTCTCTAAAGTTTTTAAATTAGTTATTTATTACTTAAGATGAGGAGAATATGCTCTAAATCAATTTTAAATAAATTACACATGAACAAAATAGTTTTGTTCCGAGTAGCAAAACTAAAGGTAGGGGCGGACCCACGTTTAGGTAGGGGCGGATCCACGAGTTGACTACTCCGTACAAATTACATAAGACAAATTAGTTTTGTTCCGACTAGCCAGCTATTTTCGAGTTACCATCTTCCGACTTAATAAAAATATGGTAATGCATGCGGAGCATAAATATCGCACAAAATAGACGTAAATAAGAAATAAATCTTGTTCATTTCAAATTTATACCTATGTTGTAAATCAAATTACATTATGTTTCTCAAGTTGTCTAAACTAGCCTCAAATCATCGTCGATTCCATTGCGGTCGAAACACTTTATAGAGCGTAACAAACTCATTTCATAATAGACAATGGATCAACAAAACTTTCTAAGCACACTTTGGCCTGGTTCGAATAATAATTCTCCCCATTAAACTTGCAGCCATGAAATTCAACTTTCCTAATCTTGTTATCCCTTGGATCAAACCACCCTAAACCCTTTTCAGTCCCTGGCAATAAGAACTCGTATCGATCCCTAGGATAAAACAACGGAATTCCACTTCCGTTAGGCACTTTAAACAACTTTGTCCATGATTCCTTCGCTCCATACTCTTTCATAATCCACAAATCAAGATCACGATAAGTAACTCCTCGCGAGTTTAATAAACATAAACACCCATCTAATGCCCCTAGCTCTATAATGTATGTTTTTATAGCGAGTTCATCTACCACCGGTACTCGGCCCCATTTTTCGTTGCAAATGTCAAAGCTAAGAACCGCCTCCCTAGAGTACTCAAAAACCTCTGGATCAAACTCAGTAATATTCCAATGCAAGTGATTGTTTGTCGCAACCCCGTGACTATAAACCTGCATTAAGACCCTTTTCTCAGGTGCTAGTTCAGGTCTTCCATACTCGGTGTGCAAATCATACTTAATAACATCGTATGGTAAGTCGATGGACCTCCACGAACGATCGTCTTTTGCCAAGCTATGGATGAGGGCCCTTTTAGGTGTCAAGTACACTATCGCATACAAATTAGATACTGAATCATACCCAAATCCAAATACCCTATACGAAAAACAACGATTGTGACCTATGTTTCCCAAAATATAAGATTTATCAAAATCCTCAGTAACGTAATAATAATATCGATAGGGAGCATAGTTGGGGAATATGCAGGGTAATATTTTGGCATGCTCGTGTTCGATAGCTGGGTTACAAATCGCAAAATGGTTTGTCCCACTTGATATTAAAACCAAACCATTGCATGACCCGAGAACCTTAAAATTACCATACACCATGGGTTCGTCCCTTACAAAATTATTATAGAGAAAACGGTGGTCACGGCTACTAATTTTGTCGAGGGATGGTCGAAATGAAGGGGGCAATGCAACCTCACTGAGCTCGAGTTGGGTTTGGTTTGGGTCAAGGTATGCCCGATATAGGCATGAGACTGCGGCTTGGGCGCCGTCAACCATAAGTTTACGCGTAACAGGTAGAATAAGAGAGCAATTATAAGTTTTGTTTCCTAGTGATCTATTCAAATGAAGTTTGAAAAATTCATGGCTTTGAATAAAAACATACCAAGATTTGCACACGCATTTGAATCGGAAAATAGATTTTACGGGCAAGCGTACGAGGATGTCTATGATTATTTCGATGGGAATGTTGATGTCGTCGTTACATGCCATTGAAATTGGATCAAGGAAGACAGAGATTGTTGTAGAAGTCACTTGTTATCTACGTTTGAAATGTTATGAGAATGGTATTGACTGTAGTATTGAGGGATACAAATAATCAAATATATATACAGTGAGAACTAGGGTTATGATATGCCTTGAGTTAAACTAGGGATCAAAGGTAATTTATTAGGTAGATTGTTTGACACTTTGACTGATTTAACTATTTAAATCCTCGGATCTTCTTATGGTAGGCTTCGATTTTTGTAGATTTGTACTTGGGCCACAAGGTATCCAATAATACCTATAAATTAAATCTTTCCATAATTGTTTATGCAAATCTAAGGTACCAAATATTTTTGCCATTTGCTATTCGTCGTCGACAAATTACTTTGCGCAGTCGACTTTTCTTTTCACTAATTACACTTATCTATTTTAATAATTAATTATCTATTTAGGTTATTAATATCTATTATTAAGTTTCGATTTATTATAATGGAAATTTTAAACTTTTACGAAAAATCGTATAATTTTAAACACGGTATTAGCGAAATCGTCGAATGAAAAAAAAAAAATTAAAAAAAAAACGAAAAAGACACATCACCCATTCACCCTAGGTGAAGTGCAAGCACATAGCGCAGGGCGACTAGGCAATGTGCTTGCACTTCACCTAGGGCGACTAGGCGATGTGCTTGCACTTCACCTAGGGCGACTAGGCGATGTGCTTGCACTTCACCTAGGGCGACTAGGCGATGTGCTTGCACTTCACCTAGGGTGAATAGGTGATGTGTCTTTTTCGTGTTTTTTTTTTTTTTTTTTTTTTTTTTTTTTCGTTCGACGATTTCAATTTTAAAATTATCGTTTTTTAGAGTGTAAATGAGTGATGAGTGAAAAGATAAGGTTAAAAGATAAGGGTACTGAGTGGATTTTTTTTTACTATTTTGCTAATACCGTGTTTAAAATTATACGATTTTTCGTAAAAGTTTAAAATTTCCATAATAATAAATCGAAACTTAATAATAGATATTATTAACCTAAATAGATAATTAATCATTAAAATCCTTAAGTGTAATTAGTGAAAAGAAAAGCCGACTGCACAAAGTAATTTGTCGACGACGAATAGCACATCCCATATTTTTCAACATTTATGACCTGACATACTCTAGAGTTTGTAAAATAACTTTATCGTAAAGTTTTTTATTTTTTTGTCACATACTTGCGTAGAACAAAAAAAATTCTTTTCACCAATTACCTAAACGGGTTCACCTTTATGTAGGATATCTGTTGGTTTGGATTCGGCGGCGCAAAATTGTACCTTAAACCCTTTTTCGGGGAAAAAAAAAAAAAAACCCCGATGAGGAGTGCTTTGTATAAGAGTAATATAAAAATTAAATAAATTTATTACGATTATATAGTGAAAAAATCATTACTCTATTGCGTAGAGTTATATAGTAACTCTAGAGGATCCTGATCATTTATGTTCTACCATCCTTTTAAGCATCTTCTGTAATTGCCTAAAAGAGCATTCTACCCATAAAACCGCGAAATACTAATACTAATTATACGGAGTCGAAGCTTGTCTGCGTACTTTAACCTCAAGTTAATCTAGATCATCGGAGTAACTAGTTAATTTTGAGTCACCATCGCATGCAAATCGTCTTAAACTTGTGTATGCAAAACCTCTTATTAATTACGGAGTAATATATACAATCAAAATCAAAGCAGCAGATATTCTCACCCAGGCTATGCAGAGCATGTGTATTGCACACAATAGACATCAGTGAGTTGGAAGCAATCCTGTCAATTTCACGTATAGACGATAAACAAAATTACATTCTTCTCAAGTTGTCCAACCTTGCCTGCAAATCGTCATCGATTCCATTGTCGTCATTGCCAGTTGCTTCAGCGTGTGCAGCCTTGGTATTCGCTACAGGTGCTGCCACCGCAGAAGATGGTGCATTCACAAGCTGCAACGAAGAGGCAAGAGGATCGGTAAGATCAGATTGTTTAGATTGCTGCTACACAACTTCCAAGGTGATGAAATCCCAAAACAACGAAACCTCGCCAAAGTAAGGAAAAGGCATACCTCTTGGTTGATGTCGATACCGATTTCATCAAGAACCTGGTTGACAAGCTCCTCAGTTTCGGTCTCCTCTTCGTCTCCTTCCATTGCATCGTCAATAGCATCTCCCATAACTTCGCTAGTGAGCTCCATCCTCTCATTTTGCCGTTCAAAATCTTGCATGATTTTCTGCAGAGATGGGAGATTCATCTGTCTGTTCATTTGTCCCATCGCCTTTGTTACCCCTTTCATGGCCTCTCCCATGGCTTGCGTAGATTTCAAAGTCTGCTTGTACATAAACCCGTGACCAGTTATAACAGAGAAACAACAACGGATTAAGAAAACCCATTTCAAATCAACATGACTGCTCACGTACACAACATTAATAACACAGCCATTTAAACTTGGAAGAAAACAAAAACATCGTAGATGAGTTTTAGATTAAATAAAGGAGTACGAAAATCAAGTAAATTGCAACACTTTAGAGTATTCTTTCTTTACCAAGACGGTAGATTTTAGGTCAGCATCAGCCAACAAACTCCACAATTCACAAATAGCAACAGTTGGCACAATCATTCAAATGATATGATCAGACAAGTAACATCGATGAGTTATGATATGAACCACAGACATACATCAAAGAAGTTTAGCTCACCTGAATCCTTAGAGAAACACCCTGAAGTTGTGACTTGAGCTTGTAGAACTTATCAATCTGATGCCGTGTTCTGATAAGATCTTTAGCCATGACTCTGACAGCTCCCTGACATCAACAATATTACGCAAATAGACATCAGAAATTCTCAGAGCTCAAGCAGAGGTAAACAGCCACGACTATTAGACTTTTAAGTGCAGAAAACGGTCTCGAAAAGAGGTAATGCAAGAGGTTCAAATTTGAAACTCAACGCACTCATTGCAGGCAACTGCAGTGGCAAGGAAGCTTGAATTCCTTGAACAAATGATCATCGATATCTCACTATATAGGTTGAATAATGAAACAACCTTAAACACCTCATAGGGGAATTGCAAGTAAAATCATACTCTGCAGTTCAAGGCTACTAATATACTCCCTTCATTTCGACTAAATAGTTAACATTTGCTTTTAGCCCAGAGGTCTAGAGAGAACAAAAGTATTGGGGTAAATAGCATCGTTTACAATTGAACGACATTAATACTCTTATAATTAATGTGAAACCAAAGCTTTCTCTTTTAAAGATAGGGGTATGACTGTCATTGTACTCCTTCATATTTTTGCCAAAATTAGAAACTTCAACAATCAGTTTGAACAACCCAAAAAGAAAAAACAAACAGTTTTAAAACAGGAACTGAGTTAGTATACAAGTTGTACACTAAAAACTAATAACCAAATACTAATAAACAAACCATTTGTCCCTGCTTGGCACTTTTCTTGATTTCGGTTATCAGTTTCTTCTCTTGAGTTTGTAGCCCTTGTCTCTCTCTTTCTATCTCCCGAATTGATTTATCCAGCATTCTCTTGTTCTCCCGCAAAAGTTCTATCCGACAAAAATAAATAAAGTTCAGTATTCACAATTTAGTTGCAATACATAATGATAACAATAAAGCGCAATAGCTAGCAGATAAAAAAAGAAAATAACTATGTTTGATAGCTATTTTTCAATCAATGAAAGCAGTGTAAAACAATAATAATATTTAGTCATCAATTTCAAAGTTTAGAAGTGTTAGTTCGAATAAATTTCACTTTCATGACCTATATTCAGTTTACTTTCACTTTGGTGCCTTGATGTTTAACAAATTCCATTTTTTTGTTAAAAATACAACCATTATCTCATTTTGGTGAGATAGAAGTATATCATCAAACTGGATGAAAGTTTTAAGCACAATAGTGCTCAAAAATAGACATTATGTTTTGTAATTTAAACCAAAATTTGACTACTTTAATCAAAGTGTAATTTCTACATTCTGTTTTGTAATAGTGCACATTTTAGGCCACAAACTAAAAAGTAACCCAAACCTTACGGTTATTGGGGAACTTGGGCATCAAAGTGTAATTTAGGTTGAATCTCATGATCGCAAAGCGAAAATTTTCATTTGTTTGACCTCATGAGGACGACTTTCACCAATCTCATTCGACAAGCAATTTTGACAAAATTAAAGACAATAGATGCAACATCAACATACAGAACTCATGTGCCTGAAAAATAGTGCAAGATGAGGTTTTGTTGCATTGAAATGTGAAGGTACAATAGTTGGGGGTGGTACGCGTTAACGTTGCCTCATACTCAACGTAGATTGGGTTCCTAACTATCAATACTTGGCAACAGAGCAGATTTAAGGGGATGAAGTGTTCAATAATGTGATAGGTCATCATGGCAGCTATTACTAGACATCGACCTTAATATGGAAGGTCAGAAATAAGAGTAGACTGCATATGGTGATTCAAGGGACTCAACAGTCAGTTGATGTTGTTAAAGCAGTGATGTGAGTTGGAATTTCTACGTAAGAATCATAAGGTCAAGGATTGTATTTAATTCTAAAGTACTCCGTATATTTTTGATACATAAAATGTCTTACATAGTACGGAATATTACTTTGTCTCGTTCGAGGAACTAATTTTGAGTGACAAATTTCGAACTCATTTTGTCCTAAAACTGTCATTTGTACCCAAGAAAAAAAAAAACCGAGAAGTCTTATGCCATAACCATGAATCCAACATAAACCATACTGGGTGTATCACTACCATTACATAAGATATGTGCGATCTCCAAAAACCGATAGGCTATAGAAGTAACTTTCCGCCGTTTCTGGCAATGTTCTTAAGATACATTACCGTCAACAAAACAAATCTAAATGTTCAGCAGTTCTGGATGTGATGATTAATATCACCAATACAACCCCAAATACTATCCAAAAGTCGGTGTAAGATTCGTACTCGTGATAACGTAAACGAATGGGTAAATGAGGCTTCCTACTAGCAAACTGGAAGATGAATGCAAAGTTCATATATCTGAGCAGTATAAACTTCCATTAACATTATCATCGAATCGAAAATTGAAACTTTAGTAATAAGTATCCTCATTAAACTTGCTACCCACTACTTCAATTGACAAAATACTCTAATTCTCCAAATATTTTCAGCAATAAAAATGATCTGATAGTAGTAATCATCAATCAGTTCATACCAAATTGAGCCAAAAACCCCTAACTACATCAGAGATCAATCAATTTCTCAAGATGAATACCTAATGTTCAAACTAAACCGCCATAATTATAGCGATAATCACAAACAATTACATTAATTTTCAATCATAACCACCAAAATAATAACAATGATCACCATAAACGTTGATCATCTCTTCAATGGATACAATAAAAAAAAAAAAAAAAACCTTAAGTGTTCAAATTTTTACAGAAAGTAATCAATCACTACCTACGATTTGAGCCAAAACCCTAAGAAAAATCAATCAATCAATCAGTTTCTTAAAAAAGGATACCCAATATTCTATCATAATCACAATTAAAATTCAGAAATTGAATCAATAAACAACATATTAATACCAAATTAATTAAAAATTAGGCGGAAATTTTGAAATTAAAAAAAGAAATTACCAGCAGGGGTTTTCCGATTTCCGAAGAGGAAACTCATCTTAGATCGATTGAATTCTCAGAGAAAAGAAAAATAGCAGAAAAAAAAATAATAAAGGAAATTAATGGTAGAAAATTAAAGTGAGGATGAAATGGATGCGATGAAGAATTGATTGTAAAATAGCAGATGATGAGGAAGATGAAGATGAAGGAGGTTGCTTAACGCGGGATAATCAGTCGCAACAGTCGGTTAGTTTGACAAATTTATTTGGGAAATTCTATCTGTACCCTCAAAAAATTCACTTTTACTGCATCTTTGCGTTTCTGGCTTTCTTGGTTATCTGTAAAATTTATTATTAGTCTCAAAATGACGCAAGTCGTAATTTACGTCGATTAGTTTAGTTAAGTCAACGATTAGGCGTGTGATTTGACTTCATTATCGATTTTCCCATTTAAGAATCCATCTTTCATCAAATCGAGGAAAAAATGACAAAGAAATTCACGTAAATTACAACTTGCGCCACATGTCGTGACTCAATAAAGAAGCTTAAGGGTATAATTAAGAAAGCGTAAAAGGCAGGGGTACAGTTGAGAAAACTGAATTCTTCGAGGGTACAGATGAGAATTTCCCAATTTATTTTGTGGGTTTTCGCCTTTGGTAAAAAAATCGTATTTTACTTGGAAAGTAAAAGTAGATAAAATTAGCTGGCCAACAAAAAGAAGAATAAAAAAAAAAATAAAGATAAAATTGTTAGCAAAAAGAAAGTATTCCCTACATAAATGTTCACTAGGGATGATAATAGATCGGATTTGAATCGGGTCAAGTCTCACCCGACTCGATCCACTCCACCCGAAGTCATCCTTCATCTGATTATCTATCACGCGAACCCAATCCACCCGTTATCAACGGGTGATTCAGGTGATCCATGGATGATAAGTAAAATAATTAAATAATTAAATAATAAAAATGAATATACAGATAAAATATGGACGATATTTTCACGATAAAATAGTTAAAAAGCGATAAGATAGTTAAAATTTTCTAGAGATTTTTTTTAAAAGATTTATATTTGGGTTTGTCTAGTTATCTTGGTTAGTAATTTTTTAAAATGTTTTTTTTATATAATAATTTGGTATATATTAAGAAAAAAAATACTATTTTTATTCGGGTGGATGTCGAGTCGGGTGCTAAGAGGGTGACGGATTTGATGAAGGCCCACCTGAATCCAACTCAATCAATCATCCAACTCGTCCATCATCCATCTTTCATCCAAATAAGTCGGGTTGTAACCCATATATTTGGATCAGATGGATCGGGTTTTTTCGGGTTTGAGCCGAATTGACATCTCTAATGTTCAACAAAAAAAAAAAGATAAAAATTTGAAATTTGGTCTTTACTTGGACTAGCCATTCTATAGCTAGGTATGTACACCATGTCATCCATATTGAGTGTTTCACAAAAATAATTAAGAAGAAAATAAATTAAATTAAATTAAATAGAAAGTAATTATCTACTTAGGTGAGCTGTCTTCCGATTTTTTGATTACGAAACCACCTATTCCAAGTTTTTGTAATTATTGTCCCGGGGAAAAAACTACTTACGCATATGTTTCGGGAAATTATTTATTTGGAGGTGGAGAACGGTGTTTGAGAATATGGCCCGACTTAGTGGCACGGGTGGGGAAGAATGTTAGGATGGGAGGGGATATTCAGGGTTACAATATATTATCGATTATTGTAATGAACTTTTAAAGTTTAGTCATTTTGATTTGCTAGGTCAAGTTCTTGTTGGGTTTTTCAATTCAAATTCGTAATTTATGTAACTCCTATACTCTTATTGGGTTGACACGATTTTACCACGTCAAGTGGTTGCATTGGCTGGGCAAAAAAAAAAAAAAAAGAAGTGGTTGCATTGGTTTTCATTTGTACACCAAGCAAAATTTATGATCTCACATTTGAATTGATCTGATTAAACCCAAATAGATTTCTACATAGTTAGCTTCTTACTTATTATTAATATCATAAATGCTCAATCAACTTATTCTCGTAATTGTCAAACAATCGAATCACAAATCACGAATCGACAAGAGCTTGGCTAGACCTAAGTATACCTGAATGCAAAGTGACCTAACTCAGACCTTACTTCATTTGACTCGAATATAAGCATATCATAATATAATTTGACCAATTTCAATTTGAATATGTCATGCATTAAGGATCCGTTCTTTTCGGCTTAATTAGAGTTAAGCTGAGTTGTCATGAACTTATTGCAGCTATACTAAATTTGTTATAGCAGAACTAAACATTTATGTTTGAAAATTTGTATTTAATGGGGTAGAATTAAACTCATAGGTGTTAGTTGAACTTACTGAAGTTGAATAAAACGTATTAGAAATAAATTAAGCCGAAAATAAGATGGATTAAGTGAGACTTGCGGTGAAGAAGGGCAGTAAGTAGGGTGAGTATAGGCCTGACAAATAATTAATCGAGTTGGGTCAGTTTTGCCAGATCTAATGGGTAAGGTAGTTAATGAGTTGAAGGTTAGATAGATATTGAGTGTAAATTTATGCTAACACCCTCAATTTACTTGGATGTGTTTTCACTATAAATGAACAAAAAAAAAAACATACGGAGTATATAAAACTTCAACCGAGTCAAATGGCATTGGATATTACATATTACTATTTCATATCCACTTCACCATTGAATAAATCACCATGGCGATAACCTTTAACTTCCAACGCCTCATTTCATTTCTAAGTTTTGCCTTTCAACCCCATCAAAACTCGAAATCACCTCTACAAACAATAGTGCCATCAACTTCCTTTTATAACCAAGCAGAGTTGAACACCCATTAACCCATATACGAAGTATAACTCAAGAAGACAAAATTCTGATATAAATACGGAAATTTATGATATTTCGTCGACTGAATATCGTTAAATGCATAATACAAATAATTGATGAAGAGTTATTGGGCATTAAATGGTCTATTCCAAATGTGCAAGAATCCACTAAACCTAATCAAATAACTAAACTCACCAAACACTTAATTGTTGTCACATGGATGATGTTCCTACTTCCTAGTAGTTTCAACACTAGACATCATTTGTGTAACCTACATATATGACTAAGTAGTTGAGACACTAGTGGATTAAATTGAGCTGGCCTTTGCTAAAATGCCCTCTAATCGAAGCACTCTCTTTCTCTCAAGTTATAATTAAGGCTAAACGACTAGAGGACAAACCCTATATATGGTTGGAGGGGAATTGAATAGAATGAAGATCAACCCCACAACTAACCCTAACGTGGTGTTTATAACACAAATATTTCACCCATGCACCCCATCTTCAAGACATTATTAATGGACATTCAACCACGGCCCTCTTAGTACAAACACTATTTTTGTCTTGTCGATACGTACGTACTCTCATCCAAACCAATGACAATATTATTCTGCTAAAATATTTATCGAGAGTCAAGAAAACTTTTAAGAAGGTAATATTTTTAATATACATTATAGAAAAAAATACTATCTTGAAAGACAAATCAAACATCACATGATTATATTATCTTTTGTACATGACCAAAAAAATAATAATGATTATGTAGCTAAATAAACAGAATAAAAAAAACTTAATGTTACCATTTCTTTCGATGAGTGGGGTTAAGTTATTCACATTTTAGCAATATAATGTATTACTTTGTATATGATAATCGAATGTAATTTACATTTTAGTAATAAGTTTTTTTAAAATTAAACATTGTTAAGAAGTTCAAAGAATGTGGCATTGGACGCGTCTTATTGTGTTCTTAGAGCATGTAAAAAATAAGGGCCCCCAATTTGTTAAAAACTGATATTATGTAAGGGTTAAAATTTAAACTGTAACTATATGTAACAACAAAATGTACTAGTCTAGTTGGTAAAAATTGTGATTATTATACTTCTTCCATTCCAATAGGTTCTATACGTTTGCTTTATGCACGTACATCAATACTCGTTTTGTTTCGTTCATATCTTTGGTTTTGTATTCTTGAAAATTTTAAAATTTTGCTATTAATAATGTGCTCGATAAGACAATTAAAACAAAATCACACTTGATTGTTTTTTTTTATATGTATGTTAAAAGTTATATCGAAGATTATACACACTTATGAATAGTGTCCAAAAAGTGAAACATATATAACTTATTGGAATGGAGGAAGTATAAGTCACCAAGGTTCAAACCTCTTTAGTGTTATTTTCGTTTATTTTTTTAAATGGAACGTATTTAAACAGTTCTATATAATTTTTCGACCGAAAAATTAGGGCCCCATTTACAAATCAGAACAGGGTCTCCAAAATTTTTGGCCGGTCCTGTCCAACAACCTAAACGAAAGTACTTGTAAATGTTTACAAAAGCTATGATGTTGCTAAATTAGCAAATAATTACATCTTTAACTATGTATAGAGCTGATTACAAGCTGATTTCAAGTGGCATGGACTCAACATGATATGGTCTTAGTTGAAGGCTGGCTGAACCTACATATCTGACTCCAAGTGCAACTCGGGTGGAAGAGGTTTGTTTGCGAGCTTGGACGAGTCGAGTTTCGGAAACCCAGACGAGTATATGTACGTTTTTTGGAAGCCAAAGAAATATAAGGGGTTAAGTTTGACATAGAGTTAGGTGTAAAGTACAAGCCATCTGTTACAATATAACCTTAAAAGTTGAACTTAATTATCAATCAGGTTAATTGTGAAAAGAGATTTCAGGTTGGGAGAACTTAGTTATTTAGTATCAAGAGTGTGAGTAGGGTCGAGTTAGAATGGCCAACAATCTACCCATGGATGAAGTACATATACGTAAGAGTTTCTAACCAAGCTGTGTATCGATCGAATGACTACGGTCAAAACCACTTACTTAATAAAATCGCTTATAACCAAAGGAAATCGAACAAGCCCATGTACATGGATCAATTGGTGGTGACAAGCTTATAAGTTACTCCTCCGTTCCAATGATTTGTTTACAGTTTGACTTTTTTGCGAGGGGATTTTGAAAAAAGTGTGAACAAATGATTGAGACAAAGGGAGTAATTTTACCCGATAATTAATTTTCTAATTAACAAAAAAGTTGTTAGAACACAAAACATAGGACCACACTATAAATTACTAAAAATAATGATAATTAAGCACAAAAGAGAGGTAACTAACTAACACAATAATGGAATCCACAAATACAAACACTTAAGGCAAAGCAAAGACGTCGTATATGATGAATTAGGCGTGTGCAAAACTAGCTTTAATATCATCAACTCGGTACTTCTCCATCCTTTTCGCTAGATTTGTCAAAAAGCTTTCTACTTTTCACTCATTTTCTTTTCCACTTTTTTCTTTTACACTTTGCTTTCCGTTTGTGCTTTGTGTTATTCTTTGGCGTGGTCTTTATTTTATTATTTTTAGCTATTATTCCTTGCCATTTATTTAGTCAATGTGAATAACAAGTACATTGTGCTATGATTTTGAATAGTTCCTTTTAATTTACTTGATTATTTTTGGACATAGGACTACATATTAAACGGTATTTATGACGGCTAATTTAAAATAAAAATACTTTTATAAGACAGCCAATCCAATATAGTTTTGGCATATCATTGATAACATTTATTGCTCTGTAGTACTCTGTATGAGATAACGATAGTTATAATTGATACTCCGTAAAATATATGGTCTTTTTTATTGAAGATGGTGGAATGATTTTATTCAAAAGAAAAGTCCCTGCAATTTCTTTTTAAAAAAAGTTCAAACCCGCCACAACGAGGACTCTTGAGTCTTGTGAAATTTTTCACACTAAGTATGATTTTATATATTCACACTAATTTGGCGTAAATCGATCTCATATTAATCGATCAATTTAATATAACACGGTATCCCAACAATCTAAAATTGAAACTCGTAAATTAACTTTCTTTATTTTAGAATTAACAATTAATTTCAAAGTAAACATAAAAAGAGGGTATCGTTCAACTGTACCTAACTTTTACTCACTTGTACCCAAAAATTACCAAATTACCCCGACCATTTTTCTCTCTTCAATTTCATTCTATTAGCTTTTCTCTCTTCTCTCTCTAGTAATTCATACCATCTTCATCTTCCACCACCTTCCACCACCATAAGCGGCCTCAAACCACCACCTACAAACCACCCTTAGCGACTGTAGCGCCGCTAGAAACCGAACGGCCTGCCCGAAGGAAGAGAGGTCGACACAGTGCACCGCTACCGTACCGTGGGCCACCACCGTGCACCACCACTAAACCCTTACCCACGTGCCTTTCTCCCTGCTGACCTTGACTCGCACCGAACACCAACACCACAACCGTGCACCACCACCTGCGGCCTCTCCTTGAACCGTCCCTCCTCGCCTGAACCGCCCCCGTCCTGAACAGCCGCCCCTCTCCATGTCCACCCTAACCCGCGCACTAAACCACCCAGTGCCCCCACACCTGCGGCCCTTCCCCTGAACCGTCCCCTCTCCCTCAACCACCACCATCATGAACCGCCGCCCCTCTCCCTCAACCACCACCGATAATATAACCACTCAATAAACGCCATGTTTAATTAATGAAATTAATTATCAAATCAAAATATACAAGTTAAATTAAATCGATGAAAATTATAAAGAAAAATTGTGAATTACTCCGTACTTTAAATATGTTGTTATTAGCATTCATAATCTAAAAATTCAATGAATTATAGTAGTAAATTGATTGATTTTAGATGATTTTAGAGTTGATTGTTTTGTGCTTGTGAAAGAGAGGATTTGTTTTCTCAAGGGCAGTAAATGGGAAAAAAAATGACAAAAAAAGGGTACAACTGGGTAAAATTTGGGTACAGTTGATCAATTACGTAAAAATAAACTACTCGTATATTTTTTAATAATATTAAAAAAACACTAATTTTTAAAAAAAAAAAAAAAAAAAAAAGCTAATTAAATTAAATTAAATTTTTCAAGCAAGTAGTTCCGTACACCGGCAACTCCTGATTGAAGCGAGTAACACCAATGGAACTAAAATTCTCCAACTCAAACAAATCCGACGAACTCGCGCAACTTTCTCCGTCATCTTCATCTTCATCTTCTTCAACATTCATCATTTCTTCATCTGAGTTCATCTCAATCTTCAACACCTCTTTGTAACGGTAATCATTATTGCTTCGATTTCGCTTCATCGTCATCATCAACGTATCGATTTCCTTCTCTCTCTTCCACTTCCTCTGTTGCTGTTGTTGTTGTTTTTGATCGTCGTAAGTTGATTTCGTCGTAACAATTAGGTTTTTGTGATCATATTCGTCGGGAATGTGAGTATATTTCGCCGATCGTTTCGGTTTTACGGTTAAGCACGACGTCGACGAACACGCCGCCGCCGGAGAGCGGTTAATCGGCGGCCGTCGTGGCGTTGCTCCGGCGGAGTTTCGGAAAATTGAGTTCAGGAACGCGGCGATGCGTGCGCCGGGAGAAATCGGCTGATGATGATGATGTTGATGTTGATGTTGTTTCGACTTTTTTAGGTCGCCGTAAATCTTCAGTGCTTTCAGTTTTGTTTTGTTGAAGATTCTCGACGACATCTCGCGCTTTGGCGTAATGTCTGTGCGATTCTTCGGTTGCGTGAAACACGACAGTGTTGAGGATGTTGATGATGACGACGCTGTGTTATTTGATCTGCTAGGTACCGACTTTTGTCGATTGAATTTCGTATTATCATCAGCATTACTGCTTATTTTGCTATAACAACCGCGATTATTATTATAATACGCTGCTTGTTGTTGCTGTTGTTGTTGTTGTTGTTGTTTTGGTTGTTGTGGTGGCGTTAGTGGTGGTTGTTTTTCGATTAAGGAATCGATCATGATAGCATGGCGAAGCTCCATAGTCTCCAAATGACTATGGCTTCGCATTTTGGTTCGCCTATGTTTGGATGATTGTACATAATCATTGTGACCGTCGTTATAGACTTGGTCATAATCGATGCTATTGCTAATACTGGTGGTGGTGGTGGCGGTTTTTGGGGTGTGATTGTGTTGGCTAGATGAGGAGTCAGTGTCGGTATAGGTATCATCTATGGAGCGATAGATAGCATCTAGTAGAATTGAGGAAAACGATGGGGTTTTCGCCCTTCGTTTATGAGTGGTATTATTGTGAAAGGGAATGGTCGTAGCAGCAGCAGCACCAGCAGTAGTAGTAATATTATTTTCGGAGGTCGACATAGTAGTGTCAAATTTATGTGACTATTTGTGTTGTTTTTGTTTAGTAGGATTAGTGAGGAAAGATTAAGAGCAATTCCACTTCAATATATATATATATATATGGTGAGTTGGTGACAATAGTACTTGATTTAGAGAAGCATGTGAAAGAAAAAGTGGAAGAGAAAACAAAATTATTTGATTGCTTGTAAGTTAGGACATTGTCAAAAGGTGTTAAATGCACATTAAGCTAGGAAAAGCATAAATCATGTACTGCTTTGTTTTCTTCGATCGATAAGTAGTTTTGTTTTGGCTCCTAACACGTCATAATCATGCGACACAAGCTATGAGCACGTAAACTAGAGCGTGCACGCACACACACGATAAACGTAAGTCACGATAATGCGACACATGGTATGTGCAGAGGGGTTGTAGGGAGTGAAAAGGGGACAAAGATTGAGAAAATGGCAGAGAATGTAAGAAAGAAGGAGGGGGGGAGTTTAAGTTGTTGTAAATGGGGATAATGATGTAATGAGAAGGGAAGAGAAGTGAGGTGGGTTTAAAAAGGAGGATGCCGCGCGTGCGGGTGGGAAGAACAAAGGTGGAAGAAGAGGGTTAAACAAAGTCTGACAGGTTGTCTAAAGTAGACGAAGTAACCCTTCAACCTCTTCAAGTAATCAAGTGTGTTTATGAAATTATCATAGAGTTCAATGCTAGATTGCTAGGTGGTTAGCCTTTTTTTTTAAAAATAAATAAATAAATGAAACTATCAAATCGTACTCGATTTGATTTGGTTGTTTGTTTACCTTTTGATTTTAGGAAGACACTCTAATCAACGGGCTCCAATAATTTCATATACGAGTCCCTTAGTAATTTTACATATGGGTACCAACGTACCACATTGATAAAGAGAAGAGAGTTGGTCAATCTTAAAGTTTAGGGGTTTCTATTTTGAATGTCAATTGATTTTGCGATGGACCCTCTAGGTACAGATGGCAATTGGGTCAGTCGAGTCGGATCAAGTCGGGTCGTGTCATGGCGGGTTCGATCAAATCGGGTTAAAATGCCCTTTCGGGCGGGTTTGGTTCGAGCTGTTACCGGGTCGGGGCATTTTGGGTTAAACAGTGTATCGAGTTTGGGTCGGATCATTTCGGATCTGCACGAATACTTCAATTTTTAGCCACTAAAATAAATATTTAAATCATTGTATAATTTAATTACTTCATTATTAAGTCAAAGAATCAAACTAAATTCTAATTTGCTTTCAAACTAGTCAATTTTAAGTTTAATATTTATCGGGCCATCAATTTAATCGGGTCATTACTGGGTCGGGTCGTCATCGAGTCGGGTCTAGGTCGAGTTCGGGTCACTAATTATCGGGTCGTGTTGGGTTCCAGATCATCATTGGGTTGGGTCAGTTGCTGGTCACAATATTTTCGGTCTATCGGGTCGATTTTGCTCGGGTTCGGGACGGGTCGGACTTGCCAGCTCTACCTCTAGACCTTATTATGTGGGCTTTCTCTCTTTTGATTTATGGGTGTGGCCCGGGTCCCGTATTTGGTCTCACAACGTTTCAATACCTTATACCGAGTAATCATTAGAAAGGAAGAAAGTAATTGTATCTATGTTATTTTGCTTGACTATTTGATTAAAAAAAAAAATTTAAATCAAATATAAATGTCAATATTTGCTTTGTCCCAAAATAGCTAGATAAACAAATGATTGAATCTAAAAGAGTACATCATCTGTCTCAGTCATTTGTTTACCTATTCTATTTTTTGAGTGGAAGATGATAGAGATACACCATCATCTACACACCACTCTCACACCTAGTGGCCCCCACTTTCCTTTTTCCTCATTTTGCTTTCAAGTGGCCCACACATCACCCTCACTGGTGTGTAGATTAGTTACACACCAGGTGTATGTCTAGCCTTTTTGGAGTATCACTCATTTATTTATCTTTTATCTTTCTATTATTAGAGACTTACATGACCCTAGTGGACAATCTTATCTCATATCTTTTCCACAAATTGGTAACAAATGAGATCTCATTGGGAGATAGTTTATCCAGGTAATAAGGAGTAAAGGTCTAGTTTCATTGGTTTCCTTGGTTTTGTGCCAAAATGAAACGTAAACGAATGAACGAGACGAAGGGAGTATAAGATATTGTGAGATGAGTTATTAATTCATTAAAGGTGGTCACTTCCATAAGTTTAAACTTATGGTTGGAGGTTCAATATCAGTTTTATACTCTAATATGATCCCTTACACAAATGCTTGGGAGGTGAGTGGTGAGATTCGAATCCGCGAGATCTGGGCATCATACGTACAAAGTAAATTGCATTTGTTAATCTCTGAAGTTCCAATGCATTTAGGTAGCGTTTAGGAATAGTCATTTCAATTGAAATTCTCATTATAAATCTAAATTATGAAATGTGGAATTTACAAATTACATGGAGTGGAGGTTGAATTTGAAATCACCAAATTTAATATTGGAGATGTAGAGTTGAATTTTGAACAAATATTTGTATTTTGCTAAACAAGTTATTTGGATCAAATCTAAAATTTCAAATCAAATTTATCTATCCAAACACACTATAAAAGGAAAATTAAATTAAACGTGAGTGGTTTGATTTTGTTTGTTATGATGTAGGTTTATGTTTAGATGCATAATGCTACTCTAAATTTTAATGTTAATAGACATTTAGTATTGGTGTAGTAAGTTCAATGTTAGACAAATGTGTGCGAGAGTAAGTAGAATAAAAGGAATGGTTGTTTGTTTCGTTGTACAAATCATAATGTTTGTCTGTTCCCGTTTGTTTTAACTTTCAACTGTCACGGGCGGACGGGCGGTGTCGATTTTATTGTAGTCAACCTTGGTGTTGCCATTTGCTCTCTAGTCTCTGTGAAAAATCTAAATTTGAGTTATAAAAGTCTTTGTGAAAAGAAATTTAATATGAATATACATATGCTAAATACTTAACTACATACTCCTATATGAGAGATATCGAAGAAAAAATTAATTTTTGAAAGTTAAGAAAATCATACTCCGTATACTCCCTCTGTCTTCAATCATTTATTTACACTTCTCTCAAATCACTTTTACAAAAAAATCACACGGTAAACAAATCACTAAAACGGAGAGAGTATAAAAAAATGGAAGGAGTAGTATTTACAAGGATAATTTTGTTTGTATGAAGAACTCTTACATTTAGCTCCCACAACGACCAAGTTAAAGATAGATGAACATGGGCGTTTTTAGCGTGGGTGCCATGGCACCCACACTTTTTTCGGGTAAAAATTAATAGGTCTTTTTAAAAAAAAAAAAAAAATATGCATTGGAGGAGATTTGAACCCCTGACCAATAATTCACAAATCAACTCCACTACCATTAAACCACTTACATTTTAGTAATTAATAAGTCAGTATTTATTGTATTATATTTAATTTTTTCTGTCCAAATTTACTTCAATTTTACAAAGTTTATGAGACATTTATTTTACCTAGTTTTAATTTAACAATTCATTTAGTTTCTATTATTTAATATTTTTTTTTTCTAGACTTAGACTTTATTGAGACCAAGATAAACATAGTCTTATGATTTAAGAGAAACTTAATTTTGAAAACTCATTTTGCAATGATGTTTTTTTGTTTCTTTAATTTCTTTTAATTTACACTTGTTATTTTATTTCGTTTAAAATCGCCATCTCAAGTAGTCTTATAATTTAGTTCATTGAAAACGCCCCTCAAATGGCGTTTTGTTCTACGACTCATTTTTTTAATTAATTTAATCGCAGAAACGATCGCGCGATAGTGTTTTATGGCTTAAAAAATCCGAGTCTACATGCATTCCATAAGGATAAATAGTTTTATTTCCGACCCAAAACTCTAATATTTTTTATTTTTTTTAAAAAACACTATATTACCAAATCATTCTAAAAAAAGACGTTAAAAACTTGTTTTGATCCGGATTTTAACTTTTATCCGACTCATATTATACCACGCACCGATATTTTTTCTCGATTCATATAACCTGACGAACCCGTTTGTCAAGTTTAATCGGCACCCACAGTCCGAAAAGTCTGAAATCGCCCCTGTAGATGAATACTTTATAAGCTAAAAGGGTTATTCCTCCCGTAGCCAATTGGTTTTGCGATCTTATCGACAACTTTAATGACGTTTACTCCGTATTAGATAGTTTGGCTTTCGAAGGAAGCAACGTGCTACAAAGTTTTCAACAAAAGATTTGAACAACGGAAGCACAGTACACACGAATGTGAATACAACGTGGATCTACTCATAATAACTGAAAGCAAAAAAAAAATAAAAAAAATTGGAAGGCTGCTCTCGCTAATCATTTCCTTTCACATTCTGTTTGGATTATTCAAGTACACAACTCCGTAGTCCGTACTTACCAGCCTATTCTCAGCTCTGCACAAAAGCGTACTAACTTACGAAACAACATACTAGGCAAGTTAGTTTGGGTCCGGGTCAAAACAAGTCTAACCTCGTATGCATCAAACGTTGTTAAGACATACTCATCAGAGTCATCACCATCATTCGAGTCAATTTGAATAGAGTCAAGAGACGTCGAGCCAAATAATCATCGGACATTGCTAGGTCGTACTCATAATCATCCAGGTCGAGTCAGTTTGGGTCGAGTCGAGCCAAATAGGCATCAATTGTTGTTACAACATACTCATCATCATCATCATCTAGGTCGAGTATGCTTGGGAGGCACGACGAGCCAAATATGCATTCCAAATCGCTAGGTCATCATCATCATCATCATCATCATCATCATCATCATCTAGGGTCGAGTCAATCTGTGGTGGGTCAAGACCAGTAGAGCCAAATAGAAATTGGCATCGCTAGGTTGTACTCGTCACAATCAGGGTCGAGTCGGGTTTGTTAGGGATCATTATTGGGTTGGAACATGTTTTTGTCCGGGCCATGGAGAAATTATTCAATGCAGCAGTGCAAGCTGAAACAAGCAACAAGAAACATTGAGGCAGTTGAAGTTATTGTTGTTGAGCATATAATGGAATTTAGTCATTCAACTTCATGGTTGTGCAATTGTTCATCAATCAGTCACCAATACAGCTCACTTCAAAGCTGATAGCCTACATGCCAACTCTAACCAAGTTCTTATGTTCGGATACCGGTTCTATTATAGTAGCACGACCAATGTTCACGTTTCACGAGTACGAGACAGAGCAGTCGTGTATATGCTGCAGTGATGGATGATTTTGCCATAATGAGCGACTCGAACACCAAGTTTCAAGCCGGTTTTGATAACTGATCCCTGACAAAACAAATGGAATAAACGACGATAACTTTAAACAATATCTTCTAAAAGTGAACAATACCTACGGCTTTAATAAGCGGACAAAGGTTGATATTGATTGACCAACAAAATCAAATGAATTGAGGGCATATTATAAGCATCAAGTGCACATAAATGGCCAGATCCCACGAATGTGACTCGTAAGTCGTTATCTACCCTGTTTAAAGTAGGAATATTCATGACAGTGAGGAGACAACCCACTCACCCAATACATAAGAGAAGCGGAAATGAAAAAATGTTTCTTCAAAATGATGATCAAAAATTGTTCAGGAGAATCAAGAAATGTTCTTTCGTTTATAACGTTCACGCTGCAGCGTTAGAGTTTTAGACCAATGATCAGCACATACACAGTGACCTTACATGTTAATGACGGTCTCCTGGAGTTTTCACAGAACCTCTAGACTGAGCTTCTTGCCTTTGAATATCAACTAACTGGTACAAATCTCCCCGTCTTTGGTTTTCAAATGGAAGATACGTCCTGTATGTTCAACTGCACGCAATCAAAATGAAAGTATTACCAAGTTCAAACATCAGATATTCAGATTACCTTCAAAATATTTTTAGTTATCGAGTCATTATAATTTTGAGTTGGATGTGTGCAGTAATCAAGCGTGAATACTCGAGAAAAGTGACCACATCATATAAAATGTTTATCTGAGTTTGTTAGCACATTTCGGCTAGCTCAGCTGCTAAAGTCGCTAAGAGGTGGTAACCCAACCTATGTTCTAAATCCGTCAACCTAAAAGTTGCACTTACGACCTCATTTAGACAAAAAAAGAACGATAAGGAGATCGCCCGTGTCAAATTTTCTCCGCTTTTTGAGGAAGTCCAATGACATAAAGAGGTTGCTTTCTGTATATCTTCAAGAATTGGATTACATGTACAAGAAAGGAAGACAATTTAGCGGATCATTTTTTTTCCACATGTTAGATCGCCAAAGAATATGATTTGAAATGGAAAGTTAAGTTGCGAAGCCTGATAAGCAAATAAACTGTTTAACAGCTGACCTTCTTTGCTCAAGTAGTGAGTAGTCAACCTCTGCTATAACGATCGCCTCCTCGTGCTCAGTTGTCGCAAGGACTTCCCCAAACTGCCACATACAGGACATAAGCATAAACTGAATCAATATATCCATAATAATAACATGAACACGTTTGAAATAATCTTTACGTCACTAAAAAATGACAGACTTACTGGTCCAATCAACGTAGAGTGTCCCTATGCCACATATCCGCAGTTGGTATTGCGAGCTGGTGAACATGTTGCTACAAACAACTGTTCGTCAATAATAAACAATGTCAGCTGACTGTACATGGGAAGGAAATCGTAGAATTCATTTTCCTCTGTACAAGGTGAATTCGAATCCCTATGAAAGTAAGATTAATCCCAGGAACAGGTTCAACCTCGTTATGAACATTGTTGAATGATCTGGTGTTCAATCTGATTTCGAGCAACGTTACCTATCCACGACTGAATTCATATAGCAACAAATGTAGTAACATGATTTATCAATAAACTTCGCTACACTTCACAAAGGCTGTCATTTATAACACTTAAAAACGAATCCTTTCTTATTTCAAAGGAAACAGAAACAAATTCTATGAATCAATGTAATAGTACAAGAGGACTTTTCAACCTTGCACATGCTTGGGTGGTGACAATCGCACTGTTTCTTAAATTTAAATCCGAAGTTGCTTCATCCTTTTCGCCTGCTAATCAACAAATAAGCTTACATTTAGTACAACTACCTAAAAAGGCAAACCTCAACGATTATGTGAAGAGTATCAACTACGATGGTAAAAGAGGTGGGAAAGCACATAAGACTAAGATAGCATTGGTCAATCGGTTCTCAAAACATAGACTTTAAATATCAAAGACATTACATACCATGACGCTGCAAAAAAATACTTTTCAAGCAAAGCCTTATTGGCATCACTAGCATTACGACCAGTGAGTAAGTTGACAAATAAGATAACGGTGTTATCATCCGCTGCAAATCCATGGCTCCTCATAGTGTCGAGATAGTGCAAAGCCTTGGCAGCATCATTAGCATGGAGAAACAGCCTCTAAGACTGCAGTCAACTCTAATTTTAATATCTAGTCTTCAATTAACGAAGGAAAAGACCGATTTGCTTAAAAATTCGGTTTTCCATCCCTTGTCTATGGTTTCGAGTAAGAGTCAAAGTTCTGGAACCTTGATTTATGTGTTGCTTGACTTGTATGATGTTCAAACTAAGTCATTTAAGTTTGAAAAGGCAAATTTAAAATTTTGTGCAAAAGAGGTAGCTAGTGTCCTTAACATGGAAATGAAAGGCGAGGGGAATTCAATTGATATTAGTTGTTTACAATCACATGAGTTCGAGAATTGGGTTTTAGAATGGAGGGATATAGCTTTAGATGGAGGACCGAGAATGAATTCTAATGTGGTTTTGAGTCCAAGAGAGTTGAAGAAAGTTCTAATAGATATGAAGGTCAGTGAAGATTAGATAATAAAAGTTGCTTCTTTATTTTCTTCTTGATCAATTCCTGTTTTCTACATCAAGTAGTACACCATGATCTTTCTTATGGCAATTGGTGGAGAATTTAGATAAAATTGAGAGCTATAATTGGTCTCAATCCATATTGGATTGGATGCATAACGAGCTTGCTAGGGTGAAGTACGCGGAATCAGATGGCACTAGCCGTACCTTTGGGTCTCCTGCACCGTTACTTGAGGCTATGCTATACGAGCGCATACATGTGATTCAACCTCACCGAAATGTCGATCCTTTAAATATTCAGAAGTTTAAGGGCGTTAAAAAGAGCATAAAGGAATGGTTGACGGTGCTGAGTAGTTTGAGCCCAAGTGATGTAAATCCAATTTACTGTTTTTTGTTTTTTTTGTAAAAGGTAAATTATATTATAGATCTTAACCAAATTGGTTTAATACTTCAATCGTTACAGTACTTCATTCCAATTCCACTTTTCTGCCTTACATAAGGTTGGGATATAGCCATGCACAGAAAAGTGAAATTGGAATGAAGTACCATGTAATGTAACGATTTAAGTATTAAACCAATTTGGTTAAGATCTATAATATAATTTACCTTTTACAAAAAAAAACCAGTAAATTGGACTTACATCATTTTGGCTCAAACTACTCAGCACCGCCAAACATTCCTCTATGCTTTTTTTAACGCCCTTAAACTTCTGAATATTTAAAGGATCGACATTCCGATGAGGTTGAATCACACGTATGCGCTCGTATAGCATAGCCTCAAGTAACGGTGCAGGAGACCTAAAGGTACGGCTAGTGCCATCTGATTCCGCGTACTTCACCCTAGCAAGCTCGTTATGCATCCAATCCAATATGGATTAAGACCAATTATAGCTCTCGATTTTATCTAAATCCTTTCCCAATTGCCATAAGAAAGATCGTGGAGTACTACTTGATGTAGAAAACATAAATTGATCAAGAAAAAAAAATAAAGAAGCAACTTTTATTATCTCATCTTCACTGACCTTCATATCTATTAGAACTTTCTTCAACTCTCTTGGACTCAAAACCACATTAGAATTCATTCTCGGTCCTCCATCTAAAGTTATATCCCTCCATTCTAAAACCCAATTCTCGAACTCATGTGATTGTAAACAACTAATATCAATTGAATTCCCCTCGCCTTTCATTTCCATGTTAAGGACACTAGCTACCTCTTTTGCACAAAATTTTAAATTTGCCTTTTCAAACTTAAATGACTTAGTTTGAACATCATACAAGTCAAGCAACACATAAATCAAGGTTCCAGAACTTTGACTCTTACTCGAAACCATAGACAAGGGATGGAAAACCGAATTTTTAAGCAAATCGATCTTTTCCTTCGTTAATTGAAGAGTAGATATTGAAGTTAGAGTTGACTGCAACCTTAGAGGCTGTTTCACCACTTTGGTTTTATTTTGATCCATATCAGTCATAGAAACTGCAATCACAAGAAAAAAAACATAAATAGCTATAACCAAAGTGGAATTAATATAAGCAGAAATTATGGAATTAAACAATTCTTGATTTCGCTTCCCTTATAACCAAAGGCTGTGTGATAAAAATCCCAAACGACAGAAACAAGAATCCCAAAGGCTTATGAAATGATAATCCCAAAAGATTTAATAGAAAGAACCCCAAAGGCTGTGTAGTATAAAGTGGCACAAATTTAAATAGCTATAACACAAATTTATACCAAAGGTCAGATAATAATACCAAAAGATTTAATTGAAAAACCCCAATGGCTGTGTAGTATATAGCTTATAACCTGGTGTCGACACCTACAACACCATCATTGACATGTATTGTAAAGATGGAAATGTCAATGAAGCTAGGGGTATTTCTCAATTCATGGTTAACAGAGGAGAACCTCATCTCCCTCTGCTACCTCCACCGCATTCACCAAATTCATCGACTTGTCATACACCTCACCTCCTTTAATATTTTGACCCTGAAAACCAAGTCATTTGTAGCTCCTCCATATCCCGAATTCTGATAATCCAGCTTAACCCTCAAGAAAAGAAAATAAAAGATTAAATATACTAATATAGCATCATGAAAACATGTAAAAGAATTATGAGTCAACCTTAACCAAAATATCATGTCCACTAATAAGCTACTGTAATGGAAGATAAGCTGCGATGCCTCACCCTGTTCATACATGTCAATGAGAATCTTCTGGAGTTATCACGGTAATTGTAGACAGTTTGTTCCGCCTTTTAATATCAACTAACTGGTACAAATCTCCCCGTCTTTGATTTATAAATGGAAGATACGTCCTGCAAGTTCAACTTTACGCAATCAAAAACAACGAAGGAAGAGTAAAGAGTACCAAGTTCAGCACAGGTTGATAGGGTGTGTGCATCAATCAAACATGAATACACGGGGAAAAATGACCATGATGTACAAGATGTTAAGCACAGGTTGATAGCATATATCGTCTAGCTCAGCTGCTAAAGTCGCTAAAATGACCATGATGTACATAAAGAGCTTGCCTTCAGAGGATGAATATGAATATATCGTTCGAGAATTACATCATATGTATAAGAGACGAAGCAAACCATTGTGCTTCCATTTCTCACATTCCATAGAGCCAAAGAATACTATTTGATATCAAAAGTTGAGTTGTCGAGTTTGATAAACAAATACACAGTTAAACAGCAACAACAAAAAGGTCACCTTCTTTGCTCGAGCAGTGAGTAGTCAATCTCTGCTACAACTACTGCCTTTTCGTGCTCAGTTGTTTCAAGGACTTCCCCATACTGCGATAAACAAGACAGTAGCAAGAATCGAATCAAAATGCCTAACAAACGATCGTATAATACGATCACGTAATATATGCAAGTGAGTCACTAAAAGACGGTGGTCGGTAGACTTACTGGTCCAACCAAGGTAGAGTGTCCCCATGCCACGTATCCAGAGTTAGAATCGCGAGCTGGTGAACACGTAGCCACAAACAACTGCCCATCAATTAAAGAGAATGTCAACCGCCGCTGCTAATCTTTTCAAAATGACTAGCAACTTTTCTTTCCAAGTTCCAACACCAGACAAATTTCTCGTGATATAAACCAAGGGAAACGCGAATATACATCCAGGTGTTAGGGATTAAGTTTCTGCGCAGATTATCATTGTAAAGCATTTGTTAGGACTTAGGATGTAGGGAATAGGGATTTCAAGGGAAACTGGAAGGGGAAAGGAAACACTTTCTTTGTTCGGATAAAAGTTAACCAGGAGAAATACACGGGAGGGAAATTGTACTATTTGTCTAGTTTGTTGCATGGTTCAATCTTCAATCTTAATTGAGGAACAAGAACGACCTTGTAGAATGCTACCTAACCAGAACTGAGTTCTTAATTCAAACTATGGCAACCTAAGTCCAAACCAAACTCTAATCATACACCGAGCTCAATCACCTAAAACTGTATCCAAAATGTTTAAAGTAGGAATATTGCTTCAAAAGGATGATCAAAATGAATATTCACGACAATGAGGAATATTCACGACAATGAGGAGACGACCCACTCACCCAATTCATAAGAGAAGCGGAAATGAAAAAATGTTTCTTCAAAATGATGATCAAAATTGTTCAGGAGAATCTAGAAATGTTGCTTCGTTTATAACGTTCACACTGCAGCGTTAGAGTTTTAGACCAATGATCAGCACATACACAGTGACCTTACATGTTAATGACAGTCTTCTGGAGTTTTCACGGAACCTCTAGACTGAGCTTCTTGCCTTTGAATATCAACTAACTGGTACAAATCTCCTCGTCTTTGGTTTTCAAATGGAAGATACATCCTGTATGTTCAACTTCACGCAATCAAAATGAAAGTATTACCAAGTTCAAACATCAGATATTCAGATTACCTTCAAAATATTTTTAGTTATCGAGTCATTATAATTTTGAGTTGGGTGTGTGCAGTAATCAAGCGTGAATACTAGAGAAAAGTGACCAGATCATATAAGATGTTTATCTGAGTTTGTTAGCACATTTGGGCTAGCTCAGCTGCTAAAGTCGCTAAGAGGTGGTAACCCAACCTAGCTAAATCCGTCAACCTAAAAGTTGCACTTACGACCTCATTTAGACAAAAAAAAAAAGAACGATACGGAGATTGCCCATGTCAAATTTCCTCCGTTTTTTGAGGAAGTCCGATGAAATAAAGAGTTTGCTTTCTGTATACCATCAAGAATTGGATTACATGTACAAGAAAGGAAGACAATTTAGCGGATCATTTTTTTTTCCACATGTTAGATCGCCAAAGAATACGATTTGAGATGGAAAGTTAAGTTGTGAAGCACTGAAGCCTGATAACCAAATAAACTTTTTAACAGCTGACCTTCTTTGCTCAAGTAGTGAGTAGTCAACCTCTGCTATAACGATCACCTCCTCGTGCTCAGTTGTCGCAAGGACTTCCCCAAACTGCCACAAACAGGACATAAGCATAAACTGAATCAAAATGTCCATAATAATAACATGAACACGTCTGAAATTATCTTTACGTCACTAAAAAAAATGACAGACTTACTGGTCCAATCAATGTAGAGTGTCCCCATGCCACATATCCGGAGTTGGTATCGCGAGCTGGTGAACATGTTGCTACGAACAACTGTTCGTCAAAAATAAACAATGTCAGCTGACGGTACATGGGAAGGAAATTGTAGAATTCAGTTTCCTCTGTACAAGGTGAATTCAAATCCCTATGAAGGTTAGATTGATCCCAGGAACAGGTTCAACCTCGTTATGAACATTGTTGAATTGTCTGGTGTTCAATCTGATTTCGAGCAACATTACCTATCCACGACTGAATTCATATATAATCAACTTTGGCAAACTACTTCCTGAACAAACTCTCATCGTGTACTGTCGTTTAATTTGAGGAGCGTAACCACCGTTCCGTGCAACAGTGCTTAAAATCATGGACTTGCTATTACGGAGTATAATTTTAAGGTGAATACAATATCGACGGGGTTACGTACCTGATTATCAGCTGCCCTGCAGATTTTCATTGAGGAAGAAAGGGTGTCTGTCAGTAAGTAACATCAGTACAATACAGCAACATATACATCCCAAACATTTATAAAAGATAAAAAATACATCCTATTTAAGAAAACCCTCAATAGTGTATTGATTTTAAAAGTACTATACAAAATAACAAACTTATGGTTTATCACTTTATCGTTACTTCGCCAGTAGCTATAACTACTGTACATGCCAACAATTCAGAATAAAACCGAATAGCAAAGTCAAGAAATAACGAAAACTCGCCCGAGTTGCGTCTATTAAGTCGAGACTTGAAAAGTTTATAAAGTCTCTTACCTTGATCTTTGCGATAGCTCCCAGTGCAATGGACCAGTGGTCATATTAAATGCCCCAGGAAAGCAAAGCAAGTGCGCACCTAATGCACACGAGCCCGCAAATTAGTAAATCGTCAAAAATATCACAACAGCCAAACATTCTTAGAATATTCCAGTCGAGAGTAGCAAACACAATGACGAACTACGTATCAACTTATTCAATACTTCTGCAATAGCAGTAATCAATACTTACCTTACTTTCATATAAACAACTACATAAATATATTTATTTCAACCATTATTTATTGTATTATTCAATATATGGACTAAAATAATTACATAAAATTGAATTTTGTTAGCTTTGAAATTATAAATATTAAAATAGAAATCATAGTTTTATTATTGCTTCAAATATCTTAATTATCTTAATATCACATATCTCTACCCATTAGTCGAGCAAGCCGAGTCAAATTTTGACTCTAAATGAACAAATCATTTTAGTTTCGGTCAAAAGGATCGTGAGTTAAGATTTACGAGTCTTATCCCAAAAATGGGTAGCAAGGATGTAGCTAGTAGCAAAATCGTGGTGAGGCCAAAAAAATTAATTTTTTAGTTATGAATGCAATATCCCTCGCCGTTCAATTTTGGTAAACCATTAGTTGACTTTAGCGGTAGAAGCATATAGTATCTTGATCGGTATTATTTGTTGACAATATAAAACATTTATTGTTAAAATAGTACAAGAATAGTTTAACGTTATTATTATATTTAAAAATGAAACATCAAAATTTAAACTAATTTGCAAACAAGTTATAAATATGTTGCAGAATGACAGAACAAAAAGACGATATTTTTTATAACAATATATTAAGTATCATCATGAATAGCTATAAAACCTCCAAAATGAACCCTCTTTTCCGAAAAATGTTTGAAAATAAAACTATATTATGACGAAGATAAATTGAAAGACAAGAATCAAATAATATACTTTATTTTCTCAAATAAAAAGATAAAACATCAAAAGATACGTAGTGGAGGAATCGAACCTATGAACAAAAGGTAGTATAACCAAACACTGCCTACATTACCAACTCCACAACTTTCCAAGACTGCACAAACTAACTAGCTGTAATACTTAAGCGTGTAAACCTTACCCGGGCTGAAAATTTAAGAAAATAGAAAAATAAAAAAACAAAACAAAAATAAAGAATACGGAGTATATAGGAATATTAAATAAAAAATCAAAAAAAAAAAAAAAAAAAATTGATATTTTTCAAAAATAAATTTATAAGAATAATGATAAAATAAAACATAAAGAATAAATAAATAAGATAAGGATAAATGAGCAGAAAGAAAAGAGATTTATATTTTATAGTGTTAGAATCTGTTCTTTTTGTTTTAAGTTGTCTCTACTCTCAAGTCAGATATATGAAGTTTGAAGTAGTTGAAGCTTTTTGAAGTAATCTGAAGTATTCTAAATTTTTCTTTAGTACTCCGTATCTTGTAAGTATTCAAAAGTTTCTAAAGTGCAGACAAATATTTGTTGAGGGGTGAAGGTAATCAGGATCACTAGAATTCAATAACATTAGTAGTTACTCTTCAGTTTAGAAGATTGAACGGACCTCTTGCAGCATAAATTGCTGACAACTCTTGAAATTGGATGTCGTAACATATACCAACACCAATGCGTCCAACATCTACACAAACACAACTGCTTGTCAGCCTTCGACTTCCTTCAAACGAAGAACCAGAGAGAAATGAAAGAACAAAAAAGGTAATGCGGAAGGTAAAACAAGAATCTCCAACAAATTTGGTCCAAACCAAAAATAATTCAAAGACTACAATCTATAATCTATTGTGTTGCTTCATCCACAAGTATACTCAAAAGGCTTTTAAGGCCTTGAAAAAGAGACACACTGAGTCGACGAGAGCCTTTAGTGATAAGGCGCAAAGCAAAAGCATATGACTAATGTGCATTGGGCGCACTGTTTTTGGAAACAAATTAGTATTCTTCAAATAACATAAATGGCAACCACAGCCGTTTTTATTAATATTAACGCTCAAAGGAATAAAATTACGCATAATTATAAAGACAAATGGCATAATTAAGCATAAAGATGAAAAAGATATGAAAATTGCATAGTGGTGACAGGTGCCTTTTCTAAAAAGCGGACCTATGAGTGCCCCGAGGCATTTTCACTAGTGCCTGGAATGAGGTGCGCTTTTTTAAACAAAGGCATCAATAAATTAGATTGGTGGTGATCATATGTATACATAAGAGTATAAGACGACAAACCTGTGTCAACAACGGTAGGAGTTTCTCCCGCTGTAAGTGTCTTTGATTCCTTGAAAGTTATCTTCCCCGGAATATCAATGTCAAAAAGATGTATCTGTAAGTACTAGAAACTATTATAAATTAAAATACTACTCGTAACTCCTCCATTCATTGAGTAGAATACACTTTTCATAATATGTGACGAGGATTTTGAGAGTGCGTGCAGTTGATCAAATGGAGGGAGTAGTTATTGAAAGGGACACATGCCTTCCTGTGTTTAGCTATTAGCTTTCCATCAGTTCCAAAGATACAGCAAGTATTATAAAGTTGATCACCACGACGCTCTGGTATGGAACCACCGACTATTGTAATCTTAAGATTTCGAGAAACATCAGACAACATTGCTGTCGAGGGAGAGGAATCACCACCCGATTCAATATCTTCTGCATAGGCTGGAAAGCTGTCGTTAGCATACGGACTGTTCCATATTTCCTGACACCATTGCATGCAGAAACTAACATATTAAACGATTGGCCCATGCAGAAATTGATGAACCTAAAAATGAATAAATCGTATAAATTTTAATATTTGAGCAATCTTAAAAGTGAGAAATGCCATCTTTTCTCAATGATGTGTGCAAATATAAGAATCACAAAGGACAATCCGAGAATTGACTAGGACAACTTCACTTACAGGAAGAAGAACAAGCTGAGCTCCCTTGCTTGCAGCCTCTTCGATTGCTTCACGAGCATGAGCAATATTTCTCATTTTGTCTGCCGTGACTGACAGTTGGCAAAGAGCAATATTGAACTGCACCGATGCAAATCAGATTGTAAGGGCTTATTCCCCCGCACCAAACCGATAAAACTAAAATTGATTAACTTCGTAGAAACCTAATGTCAGTCATCTCACTGGTGAAAGAAGATTTCCCTACCCATGGAAAATACAACACAAACAATGAAGCACCATTCTTCTGACATTATAATACTCTAAATTATCCATTTGAATTGTTTCCATTCATATACAACATCTCGACAAATCATCATTAGACACAGTCTTCCCCACCACCGCTCCTCTTCATGCGATCACCTTTCACAAGGCTTTAACTATCCTTGTCCATTATCACAATCTATACCAACCCGTTGAAATGTGCATTTTTTTAGATATTTATATTCCCATTTTAATGACATTTAGCTTCACTTTATGTACTGTAATCAGTAGAATGTTGGCACTGCTCTCTTCTGGTTATATTTTGCAGGTTTCGGGAGCCAAATTCCGAGACAATTTAGAAAGAACTCAATACAATTTAGAAGTTGACATTCATAAACCCCTAACCCATTAAAATTCCCCACTCACAATCCCAGAAAACAAAGTGAAAATGCAAGATTAATCCACAACTACAACAACCCAGAAACGAAATTCATAAATTTGAAACAAGAAGAATAAAACCCATGAAAGTAATTTGAAAAAGGAGGAACCTTTGCGATTGGAACAGCAGGTAAATGAATTGCACGAGGAACCCTAGCTTGTTGGGCAATAGTAGTCATTTGAAGCTCTGAGCTTTAGAGAAAATAGATGTAGATGGATTATAAGGTTTTTTTTTTTGTTTGTCAGATAGTACTTATATTTAGGGTCATTTACGAATTAGTACTTTTAATTATTATTTTTGTTATCTAGTACTCGTATCTTTTATTTCCAAAATTTGTTAAAATATACCAAATGTCGGATTCCGGTGGAAAAAGTCAAGTTTTTGGTCTGACTTTCTATTGGCACGTGTGAAAGAAGTTTTAACACCTTATTTTCATTTCTCTTTTCTCTCACCACCCTTTTTCCCTTTGTTTTAACCTACCTTCACTTCCCTCAAATTCAATTCTCTTCTTCCTCATTTTTTTTTCATCTTCTTCCATCAACTGAGTTAGTTTAATACTCCTCCACATTTGCTCCATAATTTAGACACATGTATGATTTTCAATTTTGTTTTGTTTATTTTCGTCTCTCTCTTCTATTAAAGGTTGCACCTTTAAAAATGGGGTGCCCTGATTTAAAAAAATTTCTTCGTTGAATTAGTCAAATAAGTGTTTTTTCCCCTTGTTGTGGTAAATCTGGTAATTGAGTAATGGTTGTTATTTTAATTGTATGTAGAATGAGAAGTAAGGTGAATGAACAAATTGATTTTCTTGCAAAGTTAAGGGTTTTTCATGGTGGTTATTACAAAACAATGAATCGTAAGACTGAGTATGTTAATCTAGGGACTGGGGGCATGCTTATGAAGGTTGATATGGTAGATGAAGTATGCTACTTCAATTTGGTGGATATTGTGAGAACTGATTTGGGGTAAAAAGAAGTAGGAGAGCTGTGGTTTAGAACGAAATGGTTGAGCTTGTTTGCAGGAAGAAAGAAAATCGAAAGCGGTTAAGATGTTGCGTTGTTGATGGAAACCAAAGACGTAAATGATAGGCAATGCTTAACAAATAAGAACAAACATAAGATAGTACGAAGCAAAATATTACAAACAAAAGGTAGTAATTAACAAGTAAGAACAAACATAAGATAGTACTAAACAAAATATTACAAACAGAAGGTAGTACTTAACAAAGTATCATAAATTAAAGGTAGTACTTGACAAAAAAAAACACTTAAAATAAACACAAACGTACTTCATTCCACTGAAAACATAACCAGTACATACATATAGTTACAATGACCAATACAATTAACTAACCTAATTTTCCATAAACAATACAAATCAAAACTTGGTTTTTATTCTCCTTCTTCAATTTAATCACTTCTTCTATACTTCCTTAAATATTTCCCTATCATCTGCTTTTGGAATCTTCCTATGGTCTTCGTTAGCTTGATAAACTTCACTTTTGAGGCTTCTAATTTCGCTCAACAAATCGTTGATTTACATTCCTTTGCCAAACCGTATTATCTTCATCAACCCACCTGAAAAACCCTAAGCCACGCCTATTCAAATCGGAGTTTTATAATTTACAAGTTACAAACTTTCTCTCTGAATTTTGCGAAGTCCAAAAAGTTCGATGCGCACAAGGTAACCCACATTTGCATTTTATTTCTGTCAAAAACGTGTTTGACGATGACGACATTTTTGGGGAATAAGTGATGATGAAATTTAAGAAAGAAGGAACAAGTATAAGTTTATTTTCAGCTTTAAGAAATAATAAAGGATTCATTTTAAGATAATTGGGAGGGAGATTTGGAGGGAGATTTTAGAACCAAATTTTGGAGGAAAATTTGGGGTAAGTTTATTAAGTTGGAAAACTAAAATAAGGTACCATTTAACAAACAAATCATAGGTTTATAAACATCACACGTGCTAACTAAGTCAACTCGCCGGAGTCTTGACTTTTTTCATCGGAATTCTTAATTTGGTAGCTTTTAACAAATTCTGAAAATATAAGGTACCATTAAACAAAAAAAATAATTAAAGGTATTATCTCACAAATGACCCTAGATAAAAGGTACTATTTGACAAAAAACCCGGATTATAATGCTGATGTTTTTTAGGGATTTTGCAATGAAAATTTAAGACTTGAGAAACAAAATGTGGGATGATTTATGCTTCATGGTTTTGTAGTTTGGAGTTGCCTTTATGCCTTAGGCAACAAGCGTGCGTCAAGATGAACGCCTTTCGTCTTATGTTAAGACCGATAAAAATGTAACAAATTTATAACAAAATGTAATTATTTTTGGATAAAATGTTTGTAACAACAATTTTAGGTGTTCAACTCACAAAAATATTTTGCAGTTAAATGACAACATCTAAATCTATATCTATATCTATATCTATATATATCTACATCTATATCTATCTATATATCTAATCTAATACATATTAAAACTAGGAAAAATTCACAAGAATAATCCCAACTATTACTCATCTTCCAAAAATAATCCCAACTCAAAATAATCCCAAAATAATCCCAACTATTCAAAGTTATTCCAATAATATACTTTCGTCAATTTTAACCGACTCAATTAAGTACGAAAGAAGGTTAAACCGGTTTATAATTTTCTACACTCTTATTCTATCTAAAATTAAAATCGGTTTGACTTTCTTTTATACCTATTTGAGCCGGTTAAAATTGACGAAAGTATGTTATTGGATAACTTTCAATAGTTGGGATTATTTTGGGATTATTTTGAGTTGGGATTATTTTTGGAAGATAGGTCATAGTTGGGATTATTGTTGTGAATTTTTCCTTAAAACTAAATCAACTTAAGAATACAACTTATCACAACTCACCACAATCTTCTATTTGACTATATTTTCACCATATTAACAGTGGCGATTCCAGGATTTCGGGATAGGGGTGCCAAAAATAATATTAACATAAATATTCGATAGAAAAAAAAATTAAGGAGTAAGTTTTACCTTTTATTCCAATTGGCGTGAATGTTATGGTAATAAATATCGTCGAGTTTTCAAGCCTTGAAAACAAGTAAGTATATCATCATTCTTGACTTGATCAAAAAAATCTCGCTCGATAAATGTCACCAAATTATCATTCAATAGTTGATCACCCATCCTATTTTTCAACTTGTTCTTCACATAAGTCATAGCGGAAAAAACACGTTCCACGCTTGCCGTTGCTACGGGAAGAATCAATACTAGTCTTAGAAGAAGATAGACTAGCTTATACGAAGTGTGTTTATTAGTTGCAACAAGCATCGTCGAAAGTTGACCAATGTCTTTCAAAGTTGCAAATCTTTCATCTTTTCGCATATCATCAATAAAATGATCAAGTTGAAACCCAAGCCTTATCAAATCTGCACTAGAGAAATCATCGGGATAAAACTCGGGCAATCTTAGTAACTTTTGCTTGTCGTAAGCCGCAAAAGAATCGATGGGGCTAAAACAAGCCATACAAAGAAGTAGCTCCATGTTTACCTCATCAAAACGATTGTTTAACTCTTGAAGTTGCAAATCAATGATACTTAAAAACATTTCAACCCGAAATCTATGAAGATTTGTAACTTTTTCAAAGAATCGTCTTGATCTTCCGGGAGGAACATAATAATCATCCATTTGAGGCACTTCAATATCATGTTTTTCACAAAATAAAGTTACATTAGCAAGAAAATCATACCAACCATCATCTCTTACTTTTTGCAATATTTCTTTTGTCAAACAAACAAAGTTCATAGCATTCACAATATCTTGATCTCTCTTTTGCAAAGCTTGACATAATTCATCCGTATACCCAAATATGATAAGCATCAAGTGAGCCATAAAAATGAATTGAAAAGACTCAAATGATAACATAATTGTTTGCGCTTTCAATTTATCCTCTTTATGACCATCTTTTCCAATCTTAAGAAGAACCTCAAAAATAGAAGGATACAAGACAACCATATTCAAGATTGTCTTATAGTAAGATCCCCATTGAGTATCACCCGGTCTTGCTAAACCAAGTTCTTGATTCTTGCCTTGTCCACTTTCTATTTCACCTAACTCCATATTTTCAACAATCTTTTGCGCATGAACAACACGAAGCATTTCTTGCCGCTTACAAGAAACACCTAAAAGATTTAACATGTAACCAATTTGTTCAAAAAACCATTTACAATCAACATTATCTCTAGCAACGGCAACAAGAGTCAATTGAAGTTGATGAGCAAAACAATGAATATAATAAGCGGATCGAGTATCATTCATAATCAAAGTTTTAAGGCCATTTATCTCACCTCTCATATTACTTGCACCATCATAACCTTGACCACGAATTTTAGACATACTCAATAAGTTTTCTTCAATCATATTCTTAATTGCCGACTTAAGGGTCAAAGAACAAGTGTCCTCCACTTTTTTAATCCCAAGAAAACGTTCGCAAACACTTCCTTTTTTATCGACGTACCGCAAACAAATAGCCAATTGTTCCTTATGAGATACATCACTAGACTCATTCGCCAAGATGCCAAAATAGTCACCACAAATATCTTGAAGAATAAGTTTAGTAGTCTCTCTAGCACAAGCATGTGTAATATGATGTTGTACTTCGGAACAAATCATCTTGGAGTTTCCTGGAGCATTATTCAAAACAATCTTATTAATACTTTCAACCTTATTAGCAACCCATTGCAAAAGTTCACGAAAATTCCCTTTGTTACTTGAATCTTCGCTTTCATCGTGCCCACGATTTGCTAACCCTTGCCTTAAAAGGAATTTCATACAATCAACGGATTCACTCAATCGAGCCTTGTAAAGAACACGGATTTCATTATTTGTCTTATTCAAATTCTCAATAATCGATGATTTTGGATTTATAAAGCGATCGTATTTTTCTTGAGCTTTCCTATGAACACTATTAACATTTTTGCCAATATGTGAATCAAATCTTTCATGAGCTTTATTCCAACCTCTAAAACCACCCTTCACAAATCCATCATCCGATGAATTACTTGTCATATCTTTGAACAAGTAACAAATAAAACAAAATGCCGCATCCTTCTCAATACTATATTCAAGCCACTTATAATTGTCATACCAAGTAGTTACGAAAGAACGAGGTCTTGCGTTTTCCCCACTTCCATATATTTTTTTGGGAAAGTTATGGTCATGTGGTTGGCAAGCTCCTTTACTAATGAATCCTCTTCTTACGGTATCTTGGTCATTTGGAGGATAAGATGAAATAGGCATTCTCATTCCCAGATCATGTGGAAGAAGATTGACATCATAAATAAATTCTTCATTGACACAATTATTTGGACCACTTGTTCTTGTATCATTCATACCTTCTCCATCTTGAGGAGGAATAGAATAAGGAGGTATAATTTGTGGTTCATTAGAATGCGGGGAAGACGAGCAATTTGATTTTTGCGACTTTCCTTTACCGAAAAAATCAGAGACGTCCATATTTTAATTTTGCCCCTTTCATTCACTACAAAATTCAAAAAGTAATAATATTATTATTAGAAGTTTAATTTATAAGATTGATAATGTACACATATCACTCAAAGATCAAAGTACATACAAATAATATTATAAAAGAGACAATTAAAAAAAAACTCTAAAAAAAACAAAAAAAAAAAAGTCAGAAATCAATGAAGTAGACAATAAGACAAGTAGTTAGCACTTAGCACATGTGAACATTACAATTTGCAAGGTCCACCATTCCACCAACTCACAAAGTAAAGTTTTCTTATTCTCTGTAAATAGTTCACTCATATTTTACAATTTACAATTTGCACTTTCATTCATAGTTTCATCCTTCCAAATTCCAAATTCTACCAAAAATTATTTGATTCTTTTTTTATTTTTAGTTTTTCCTTATCACAAATTATATACAATTACAAAATCACAAAATCAATTTACAAATTACTTAATTACACCATCACAAAAAGTCAAAAACCCTAATTTATATGTATAAAAAACAATTTATACATGAATAATGATATGAATCATATTAAATTGATCTTATTTACTTATTATCATGTACACACAAGTTAAAGATCATAACTCAACTAGAAATTAAGGTTGAATTAAATTTTTCTAATAAAAATTAGGGGTAGCTATTTTAATTTCATTTACCTTGTTCTCAAATGGAGAATGGTTCGTGGTCCCCGGTCAAGTATCGGAATATTAGGGAATAGTCAGAAATCGGAGCGTTAAAGTAAATCGTTGTCGTAGGAGTATGGTTCTTGACCGTTGAATTTCAAAGTTGAAAGTTTCTATTTTTATATTATTAAAAAAATAATGTGTGGAATATATTTTGGGGGTTTGTGAGAAGAAAGAGAATAAAGTAAACTTTTGGTAGGAAATAAAAAGGGAAGGTATACTACTTTAGTCTGACAATCTCTTTTTCCCCAATTTTTTATTTATTTATTTATTTATTTTTTAAACTATTAATTTTTTCTGAAAAAAGTTATGGATGCCATGGCACCCATGGAACCCCCCCTAGAAACGCCAATGCATATTAAGCCACATGTCACAACTAAAAAAAATTAAAATTAAAAATATAATAATAAATACTATCTTTTATTACACCTTTTTAGTTTCATTTTTCATTCATGATTTATCACCATGATAAATACGGAGTAACATTTTATAAATTTAAAATTTCTTTTACTTATTAAATTAAAAATAACTTTATAAAATTTACCATGATAATTAATATTTTATAAATTTAAAATTTCTTTTACTTATTAAATTAAAAATAACTTTATAGAATATACTCTATCCCATCAAATCCAAACACTACATTCATTTTTTTTGACACTATTCAACTATGTCGGGATTCATTGAAATTCCCGGCAATCTATAAGTGAAAATATAGTTATGTGTGATTTTTTTTATTAATCCTTATGAGTAAAAAATTAATATTCAATTTATAGAAAAATTTCTCTTTTAAAATTAAAGATATCTTCGTTCCGACATTCGCCTCGATAAATGTTTAAAAAAAATTGTAGTGTTTGAATTTGAAGGGATGTAGTAATAGAAAAAATTGTCGTTATTAATTTCATAATGAAAGCTGAAAACAGTATGATAACATTTTTTCTTAAATTGTATTCGATTTTTGTTTTTTGAATATTTTAAATTTAAATTTATATTTATATTCTCACTTGAATCTATAGTTTGCTCATGATGATAATCTAATAATTTAAGGATAACTCTCTAAAACCCTCCTCCTTTCCTCTCTAAAAAAAACTCTAAAAAGTAAATCAAGGGCTACCATCAACATTTAATCGATGGTACGCCCCGAAAAATTTAAATTATTACTCGTAGTTATTTTCTTGAATCTCCATCGTATTATCAATAAAAGTCTCCCTTTTAATGAGATCTAATTTTCAATCTCTGTTTCCGTAGTTTTTTCAATCCTTCATATCATCTTAGGTTTTGGTTTTAATTGATGCAAGGATAAGAATGATTTATGTTTCTGCCAAATTTTGTCGCGTAGACTATTTGACTCGTAAAATGGGGTATAGCGATCTACTCGATTTAACACTTGGATTATGTTGTTTTTAATGCGCGCGGGATAAAAAGAGTGCGAGAAATGAAGTGCAAAAAGTAAAGGACACGAGAGATTTTGGTGACGCGGAAAACCCAATGTGGGAAACGACCGCGGGGGGATCTGTGTCCCGCCTAATGTGCTCCACTAAGTAGTTGAGTTACAAGCAACACGTTACAAAATACTTGCAGAATTTAGAATATAAGGGACGTTTTCTGGTGGAATGTAAGTGATCTGGGAGAATGAATGTAGTTCTGGGGGAGTGGAGCGCAGATTGTTGTAGTGAGTAGTGAATAATGTTGTAACCTCACTCAGGTCCTGCGCTTTCCTTTTATAGGGTGGAAATGGGTATTGGATTCTTTGTACCAGATGAGAGTCTTCGTGGAGGTTTCTGCGGGAGGTTGCCTGGTTTTTAGGGGGCTGTTGTTGACTGTTTCCTTGTGGCTGTTGAAGGTGAGTTGCCCTAGTTGCTCTTGGACTTCATTGCTGATTGGGCTTAGGTTTTGGGTGTTTACTCCTTGTCTTCGGCCCACTTGGCCTTTCTCGGCTTCAGGCCATTTTTGGCCCAAACAATAGCCCCGAGTTTTCTCGCTTTGACGTACAGGAGAGGTGAGAAAATTCCCTCAGACTTCGTGTAGGCTTTGGTGTCTTAGCCCATTGTGGAAGAAGCGTTCGCCGAAGAGTGACTTGCCTTGCTGAAGAAGTACCCCTACCTGTTGAGGAAGAATTTACGCCGGAGGAGGAACTCGCCATAGCTGAGCCCAGCTACTCCACTGCCTTGGCTATCATTGTGCCACGTGGCACGTCCCCAGTGGCTCCTCGAGAAGAACAGAGTAAATGACTGATTTGGCCTTTGCTTTTAATGCCAAGTCTTGTCAAGCTTCTTTATTGGTCTCATTAATTACACTCCCAACTCCCCTCAACTTCCCCCACGTCTCCCTCTCTCTCCCAACCACTTCCTTATAAAACCTCCTTCTCCTTAACTTTCACGCCCCTTTTGAAACACAAACCCCAAAAACTCCACACCTTCCTCCGTCGTTTGAAATCCGTGGGTCGTTGTTACTTTCCCCAGGTAATCTCTTGCTCGTGTCTTTCTTGTTTCTCTTAATGTCGTCTTCTTCGCCCTCCTTCAACCTGGAGGCTTTCGTTCCTACCCGAATTCTGAAGGGGGATGACTCCGTGCCATGCTCACTCTCGTCAAGTCAAGCGATGAGATTGTCGAGATCTTGATTTGGATGAGGGGTTGAATTTTACGCGGCCCCGAGGTGAGAGAGAGCGATTTCCACCGCAGCGGTGGGTTTGCGTGTATGCGTACCCTTTCTCCTTGGGTCTGCGCTTCCCATTCCCTGCATTCATCCAGGACTTCTTTCGTACCTTCAAGATGTCTCCTGCGCAAGTACTTCCCCACGGTTGGAGGATCTTGTTGTGTATTAGTGCTCTTCTTGAGGACCACGGTTGGTCCATGTCGGGGGGCGATATTGGGGATGACTACTGGGTGAGGCCTACTGCGTGTAAGCGTTTCACTCTGAGGGTCATGGACAGGAAGGATAAGCTTATCGTGCTTCCCTCTAAAGTGACAGATTCGGGCTGGGCCAAACATTATATCTTTGTGAGGATTAGTAGTCTAAACCACCTGACCGGCTACTTGCGCGACACTTGGCTCAAGCCCCAAGGTAAGGTGTGTCGTCTGCTTTGTGTTGGCGCACCGTCGTGCTGAACTTTTCTCATTTGTTTCTTGTAGCAGGCTCGCTGAGGTATCCGCCCTCAAAAGCTGGGAGGAAGGTTCTGGAGAAGCTGAGACAGTTGCCTGGGCCTGAAAGGACTTTTCCTGCGCCTCTGCAAGGTAGGATCCGTGACTTGGACCTGTTACTCGAGAGTGACGAGGAGGAGATGTCTTCTGGTAGTGGTATGTTTGTTTTGTTTGTGTTGCTTGTCTACTTAGTGGAGCCGTTGTCTTCTGCATGTGAATCTGATGTGCGTACCCTGTCGTTGTAGGGAAAAGAGGGATGTCCACGTCTGACCTGATCGCCCTGGAGAGGGAGAAGAAGAGGAGGATCTTGGTGGCTGACTACTTACTGGGAGCGGTGATCGTGCTCAGACGCTCTGAGCCCCCTGTCCGACTCAGGTCTCCATCGCGTTCGCATCTGCATGAAGACGCGCAGCATCCTCAACCCAGTGGTGGCGCTCTCAGGGTGATGACTGTATTATGGTGGAGCTTCCTGGCTCCTATGACGGGCGTGGCGCCTTTCCTCCTCAGATTGCTAGCGGATTGTTGTTACCTGGATTCAGTACGCTTATGGGCTCTAAAAGCGTTGCGGAGAATGTGGAGGAAATGGCTGCCTGCACCTTCCAGGTACTAGTTGTGTGTATCATTGTTTGTTGGACTTGTATGTATATGCGCGGGCCTTTCTGAAGGTTCCTGGTTGTCTCTCTACCTGCAGGGATTCGAGAGTAGCCTGTACCTGAAAGGGGTGTGGGCTGCAGCAGAGAAGGAGCGCCAGGAGCTTGCTGCAAAGAACAAAGCGCTTACCGCGAAGTTGGCTGGAATGACTGAGAGGTGCGAAACTGCTGAGGCGAGGCTTGAGGAGCTGAGCAAGACTGAGGCTGAGTTAGCTGCCTGTTGTTCCGATAAGGCCTTGCTGGAGGTGAGGCTGAATGATGTGAGCGAGAAGTTGAAGAAGAAGAAGGAGCAGCTGCGTAGTTCCTGTGCGTACTATTCTTGGCTAGGCAAGGTGGAGTGTATGGAGGCTCATGCTCAGGGGGAGTCTTCTACCTGGGACGCTGTGCGAGAAAGGGCTGACTTTGAAGAATTTTTCGAAGGGAAACCCGCGCCTTTGGACTCTGGCATTGCAGAAGAGCTTGCCAATATGGACGCTGGAGGTGCCTCTACAGCCCCTGATGAAGGCGTGGTGGATAGCCAGGCGGCCCACATTGCGGAGGAAGTGGCTACTTCTGGCGGTGGCGCCTCTGAAGGTGATGATGTCGTGGCTGCGGCCCCTTGAGGGCGTTTTGCAATTGGTTAGTTGTTATGTTGTCTTTAACTTTTATCCTCTGTTTTGGTAGCCCACCACAAGGGTGGTGTGGCAAGTTGTCATCCCGTACTTTGGCCTGCGTGGTCGTACTTTCCTTGTTTTGTTTTCCGGATTTCTCGTGACGTCCATAGTTGTGCTGGGGGTGCCCAGTTCTGCTGGTTCCCTGGTCCTTTTGTTGACGTTCTCGTTGGCGACCTTGTTAATAACCTGCCAACATGTTTTTCAACCGTTAGTGTGCGTGCTAATATGTTTATATGCTGTGTGTGTACGTATGCGCGTTATTGTGCTGTTTGTGGGGTGTGTGTATGTACTTTAGTCTAATCGTGACAAGCGTACGCGTGTATGTATGTACGTTTGTATGTATGTATGTATGTATGTATGTATGTTGTGCATGCACGTGTAGTAAGTTAAAATGCCGAACCATCTTAAAACTTACGTATGTAGGCGCCGTGTTGTGGCCAGGGCGAGCGGTGGGATCTCCGCACGTAGGCGCCACCGCCGCACTCCCAGCGTACGTACGTGTGGGCCCAACTAAATGTTGTAAACCAGCTGGGTGATCGATCCGGTGGGTGTGGGCTGTGAGCCCCTGTTCCATGTTGCGATCCTGCGCAGCCCGGTTTCATATGGATCGTGTTGGCGTTTTTGCCAACGGCCCTCCGATGCCTAAGTCAGTAAACTTGATAGAATAAATTGTATTTACAAAAGAAAAAAGAAGTTACCAAACAAAAATGGCTAAGTACGAAATTAAATATGATACTTCCTGAGGTGTACAGCATTCCAAGGACGAGGGACCATCTGACCCTCCAGAGTCATCAGGCGGTAAGCCCCATTTCCTGCAATGCCCTCTACCTGGTAGGGTCCTTCCCAGCTGTACGCGAATTTCCCTGCTCTGGTGTTCTGGGTGTTCTGGAACACCTTTCTGAGTACCAAGTCGCCTACTTGAAAGGCCTTTATTCGAACGTTCTTGTTGTAGTATCTGGCGATCGCTGTTTCGTCGCGCCAACCCGATGGTGGCCCCACATCGAAGTTCATCAATTGTGTCCAAGCTGTTGGATAGTTCCGCCTGATTCGACTCTGCCGTTGCGCATCCGTATCGGTGTGTAGGTATCCTTACTTCTGCAGGAATAACTGCTTCTGTACCGTACACCAGGGAGAATGGGGAGTGTCCTGTAGCTTCCTTTGGAGTGGTCCTGTTCGCCCAGAGTACCATTGGCAGCTCATCAGCCCACTTGCCACCTTTTTCCTCCAGCTTCTTCTTTAAGTTGTCCATTGTGGACTTGTTGGTAGATTCTGCCTGCCCATTAGATTGTGGGTTGTGTGGGGTGGACTGCAGAAAATCTATGTTCCATCTCGCACAGAAAGCTTCCGTTTTGTGGGATATGAACTGCGACCCATTGTCACAAATGATACGTGCAGGGATTCCGTATCTAGTAAGTATGTTCCTTTTTATGAACGAAATAACCTGCGTGTCCGTTACTTGACTGAACGCTTCTGCCTCGATCCACTTCGAAAAGTAATCCGTCATAGCGAGCATGTCTGCACGCCGACCAGGTCGCGAGTAGTCGCCCACAATGTCCATCCCCCAGACCATGAATGGCCAAGGCGACATTACGGGGTGAAAAAGCTCGGCGGTCTTGTATTTATCTTGGTGCATGTCTCTGGCAGGCGTCGCATTTCCTGGCGTATTCAACAGCGTCTTTTCTCATTGTAGGCCAATAATACCCCATCCTGAGTGCTTTGTTGGACAGGCTGCGACCACCAGAGTGGTTGCCACAGTCTCCACTATGTAGTTCCTCCAGAACGGCCCGAGCATGGTCAGGCTCCAGGCATCTCAAGTACGGCCCTGCTGCAGACCTTCTGAACAATACCCCGTCAATAAGGAGGAATTTCGAAGCTTTCATCCTGAATCTCTTGGCCTGGAGTTTGTCCTACGGTAGCTTTCCGTCCTGTAACCATTCAATGTAGGGGTTTGTCCACCCAGGTGCTTGCTGTTCCTGTTGCGCTTGTTGTTCTTGTTGTTCCTGCTGACCTGCTGTGGGGGCCTGTGAGGCCCCTGCATCTTCTGGAGGAGGATCCTGGTTGCTGTCGGTCGTGCAAACTGGATCCGGTTTCGTAATCGCCGAATGTAGAGCGTGCAAGATTGGGATTGTTGTGATAGCGGTGGAACGGAATGTTGCTCCAAGGTTGGCTAGAGCATCGGCGTGTGCGTTTTGATCCCTAGGAATCTGCTCGATCTCAACTTCGTCGAATTTCTCTATGATTGCGTTAACAAGATCGAGGTATGCCACCATTTTCGAATCTCGAGCTGCGTAAGACTTGTTCACGTGGTTAACGATAAGCAAAGAATCACAAAATATTTTGATAGATTTCACCTTTAGCTCGATGGCCATGTTGAGCCCCATGATAAGGGCCTCGTACTCGGCTTCATTGTTGGACGCTTTGAACTCGCATCGAACTGCCTAGACTATGTACTCCCCTTGTGGCGACTTTAGTACAAGCCCCACTCCTACGCCTCGTTGGTTTCTTTGCACGTGCAGGATCCATTGGCGGTGTCGCCATAGCTGGGCGGCCAGGATCTCATTGTCTGCGCCTCGCCTTGTAGGCTTGGACTGAAGACCGCCACAAAATCTGCAAGTGCCTGCGATTTGATAGTATCCTGGGTTAAATCGTATGTCGTACTCCACCGAGGTGGGATCGACCACTTCGCCATTCGCCCTGACAACTCTGGTTTACGCTTGACTGCCTTGACAGGGTAGTTAGTCCGCACAATAATGGTATGACTTACAAAATAAGGACGTAACTTTTGCGATGCGATTCATGGCGAATAAACAAGTTTTTCAAGAGGAGTGTCTGGTGTTTCGCATCCAGAGGCTTTACTTACATAATATACCGGCAATGACTCCCGCTTCTTTCTTACTAAAGACAAATACGATCAAGCCTCGCATACCTGACAGTACAAGGAGGTCTTCACCTTGTGTTGGTTTTTGGCGATGGTGGAGGCTCGCCAAGGTAGATTTTCAACTCTTCAATGCTTTGTTGTGGTCATCTGTCGGTGAATCCTTGTTCTTCCTCAAGGTGTCGTAGAGCAGTCTGCATCTATCCAAGATTTGGAAATAAACACATTGGCTGACGCGCCACGCGCCCAGTGAGTTTCTGCACGTCTTTGACAGTCTGTGGTGGTTGGAGGTCGAGGATAGCCCTTATTTGCTTTGGGCTGGCCTCAATCCCCCTCTTCGTGACGATGTGACCCAGGAACTCCCCAGCTGTCACACCGAAGGAGCACTTTGTGGGGTTGAGCTTCATTCTGTAGGAACGAAGTACGTCGAATGTTTCCTGGAGGTCTTTGTGCGTCTTGACCTCGCGGCGCATTTAACGACCATATCGTCTATGTATGCTTCCATGTTCTTTCCCAGCTGGTCTTTAAACATCAAGTTTACGAGGCGTTGGTATGTAGCCCCGACGTTTTTCAAACCGAATGGCATGACGTTGTAACAATAAATTCCTCTTTCTGATTGAAAAGCTGTTTTCTCCTGGTCGTCTGGGTGCATTTTGATCTGGTTGTACCCGCCCAGCGCCCAGGAAGGTGAGCATCTCATGTCCTCATTGCATCCACCATGGCGTCAATGTGAGGTAACTAAACGGATCTTTTGGGCATGCCTTGTTTAAGTCCGTGAAGTCTATGCATACGCCGCCATTTGCCATTCTTTCTGGCGACAACCACCACGTTGGACAACCACGTAGGGTACTTGACTTCTACGATTTTTCCGACTTTGGCGGGTTCTCTACCTCGCCGTTTATTATTTTGTTTCTTTCGGCGCGAACTTGCGGCGTTTACGCTGACGGTGGATCTTTGTGGGTCCACGCTTAACCTGTGTGTAATAACGGTAGGGTCTATGCCCTCCATGTCCTCATGGGACCAAGCAAAACAATCAAGGTTAGCTTTTAATAAATTGACGAGTTCAGTTCTGGTGTTACCTTGGCAGTCCTCTCCTACGAGTACCACTCTGTCTGGATGCTCAGGGTCTATCTGGATTTGATCTAGTCGTGGAGCCGGGTTCCTCGTAGACCCCCTGAACTCGTTTGCTCTGTAATTGCTATGCTGGAGGAGGAGTTGTGGTTGGCTTCAAAGCCAAGGAGTAACAATCTTTCGCCGCTTTCTGGTCGCCTTTGATCACCTGGACTCCCCAGGGCGTAGGAAACTTCACACACTGGTGGTATGTGGAAGGTATCGCCTTCATAGCGTGCAGCCACGGTCTTCCCAGGATCACGTTGTAGGAGGACAGGTTGTCTACCACCAGATACGTCACCTGCTGGTTGACTCCCTGGGCGTACGTTGGGATTGAGATCTCCCCCAGAGTGTGCGTTGTTTCGCCACAGAATCCGACCAAGGGCACAGACTTCATCTGCAGGTCCTGCTCCTTCAGCCCCATGCCTTCCAGAGTCTTGCGAGAAAGCAGGTTGACTGAGCTGCCGTTGTCTACCAGCACCCGCTTCACCAAGCAATTACCGATTGGTAAGGATATCACCAAAGCATCCTCGTGTTGGCCGTAGTTGTCTTGGGCGTCGGAGTCGTCGAATGTGATTGCTGGCTCTGGATCCTGGTGGACTTTGGTTCCTTGCCTGGGGGTATCTGTAGTGCTCTCTTTTGCTCGCCTCTTGGCGGCCGAATACGTTAGTCCACAAACACTAGAACCACCAGAAATAAAAGAAATTACCCTTTCGTGTGGAGGTGGAGGAGGTGGTGTTCGGCCGCCACGACGCTCACTTTTCGCCCTTCTGAGGACAACAGTGGTCCAGGTTCCCCACGTCAGACAGATCTTCACTTCCTTTCCGAGTGCTACGCAATCCGTGATCGTGTCCGAATCGTGGTGGAACTCGCACCACCGTTTGGTGTCCTTGTTGGAGGTGATCTGTCCAGATGGCTTGGGCCACTCGCACTTGCCACCTAGCATTTTCAAAGCGTCTATTAGTCCAGATACGTTAGTTTTAAAACCGTACTCACTTACTCTGGGCGGCAGAGCTGGGTCATCGCGCCCGATCTGCCACGCAGCGTAACACCGTTACGGTTGACTGGGGTAAGGCTTTTGCCTTTCTTCTCTCCTGCGTTCTGCTGGTGGTCTTCTTGCAACTCGGTCACTTGAAGTGTTGGTTCTCCTGGACTCTCTGTCTTCCTCCAGTCTTGCGGCTGCCAAGGCTTTGGCTTGTACATCCTCGAAGGTGGTGCACGGATACTTGGTGAGCTCGTTATGCAGTGCGAGTCCTCCAGAGCCAGCGCTGAAAGCCTCGATAGCTGTTAGTATATCGCATCTGTGTATTGATACTTTCTCGTTGTTGAACCTGTTCAGGTAGTCTTTGGTTGACTCGTCGTGCCTTTGGATGATCCTGTGGAGGTCGACATGCCTTCTGCGGCTTTGGTTCTTTGTGGCTGGGAGTTGAAGGCGTCTACCAGATCTGCGAAGGAGGAGATGGACCCGTTGGGGAGATTCACGAACCATCGCAGGCCGCTCAGCGTGGACCGAACCCCTTGCGTGCATGACTCCTGTCTTTCCTTGTGACTGCCACCGTCATCATCTTTTGCTTGTATTGGGCCACGTGATCGTAGGGATCGGTGTTCCCCTCGTACAATCTCATTGGTGGCACGCTGAACCTCTTGGGGATGTCCACCATGGCGATGTCGTCGATGAAAGGAGATTCCGCATAGATGGTAGCGGAAGCCTTCTCCAGCGGGCGCGGGACGCCAGGGATCTTGTTAATCCGTTCCTGTAGCTCCTCGCCCGTTCGAGTGCTTTCCTGCAAGAGAGAATGATCAGTACGGGTTGGAACGTGTGGGGGAAGGGTGTTACCTGTGCGCTGCACGTTCAGCAGTGGTGTGGGTGGTCTCTCCCTGCGGACAGAGGGATCACGTAGGTTCCTCTGTGGGGTCTGCTGCCCCCTCTGGAGCTCTGGTTGGTCCAAGGGCACCTCAGGAACGAGCTGCGTGTTGGCGTCCTCCACGGCAAAGTTGGCGGAGCAGGGAGTCCTTGGTGTCTCTGGCGTGTTGTGCATGACCCATCCATGTCCAGACGGATCGCCGCCTCAGACGCTCACCGCCTTGGCGCCTCGGGCGGCGGAGGCTACTGAGGCCGAATCTGGGCGTTCATCTCCTCCGCAGTTAGGCTCTCCTTGGTCGTGAGTTCACTGCGTCTGCATTGCTCCTCAAAGCTTTCACTTCCTGGCCAAGGCGGCCAGGCCGTCGATGGCGAGATAAGCGAAATCGTCGTTGGGTGGAACGATGCGCTGGAGGCTTCTTTGTGAGTTGGCCAGGATTCATCCTCCACGTGCACGCATCTCCGGTGTAGTTCTTTGGGGGCTTCGTCGTCTTGAGGATCCACGACCGCCGAAGTCGGGACCCGGCGTCTGCGGGGCGTTGATCATCTGGGACAGATCTGGCTGTTGGGACGGACCGGCTTCGTTGGTGAATCCTGACATGCTGACTTGTTGATTGTTGGAAAAAAGAGACGTACGTTCCAAGTTGACGTGTGGAGTTAGATCACCAGCCCCACGGTGGGCGCCAATTGTTTCTGCCAAATTTTGTCGCGTAGACTATTTGACTCGTAAAATGGGGTATAGCGATCTACTCGATTTAACACTTGGATTTACGTTGTTTTTAATGCGCGCGGGATAAAAAGAGTGCGAGAAATGAAGTGCAAAAAGTAAAGGACACGAGAGATTTTGGTGACGCGGAAAACCCAATGTGGGAAACGATCGCGGGGGGATCTGTGTCCCGCCTAATGTGCTCCACTAAGTAGTTGAGTTACAAGCAACACGTTACAAAATACTTGCAGAATTTAGAATATAAGGGACGTTTTCTGGTGGAATGTAAGTGATCTGGGAGAATGAATGTAGTTCTGGGGGAGTGGAGCGCAGATTGTTGTAGTGAGTAGTGAATAATGTTGTAACCTCACTCAGGTCCTGCTGCCTTTCCTTTTATAGGGTGGAAATGGACTGTTGGATTCTTTGTACCAGTAGAGAGTCTTCAGGAGGTTTCTGCGGGAGGTTGCCTGGTTTTTAGGGGGCTGTTGTTGACTGTTTCCTTGTAGCTGTTGAAGGTGAGTTGCCCTAGTTGCTCTTGGACTTCATTGCTGATTGGGCTTAGGTTTTGGGTGTTTACTCCTTGTCTTCGGCCCACTTGGCCTTTCTCGGCTTCAGGCCATTTTTGGCCCAAACAATTTATTGATAGTTCGTTACGCTTATCTTCATTAGATTCAAATTATTCGGCTACAGTACTTGGTACAATTTGAAGATCAATTTATCATATATCCAATCGAACGATGGATCCCCTCAAAAGCTACATCGGGATACCAATACGAGGACGTGCCGAAGGGACTCATCATGACTTGAGATCCTTAGTTTTACAAGAGAAAGTTCTTCTTTTCGTTCCATGTTTGTTTTCGATTATTTTGATCCTTTGTAAGTGTCATTTGGCGACTACTTACTGAATTAGTCTTTCCGTCTTCAAAAAATAAAATAAAAATAATCTATAGTTTGCTCGTAGCAAGAAGCAACCTCAACTTGACACCTCTACATACAACGCCTGCCATGTCTTCTACTCACAATTCCAACAGCCAAAATAATCCGAGCGATTGATGTGATTGGCGAGCACTTTTACGTCGTTAATAAAAGCGGCCAAATTAACAATTTATAAACCTAATCGGTACACACAAAACACGTAGTCAAGTGGTAAGAATAGGGTCGAACCCAAAGGAAGGACTTATTAATTAAGCTATGCGAATTTCTAATGTCACAACTAAAGTAAACAAAAAGGGGGGTTTTAAAGGTTTTGTTATCAAGCAAATACTACAACTAATGAAGATGAAAATTTAGACAAATTAAAAAGTAAAAGCAAGTAAAAGATGATTTCAACAATTAAAGGAAGCAACTTGGCATAATTAATCTCACTTTCAACCAACCAAAGTTCAACAATTCTCACAAATAATAACCTTGTTTACTCAACCAAAACTAATCAAAGATTAGAACTTTCCCAAATAATTAGCAATTTATGATAACATCCATGCATAAACTACCATAATCAATGGACAAATCATGCAAAGCACACAACTTTAATCCAAAGAAACACATTAAAGATCAAAACTTGGGAAAGAGGCAAAGATAATTAGCACTAAAACAAGCATTTAGCACTTAATCACATATGAATCTCCCACTTTCTCAACATTTCCATAATATCCATTTCAATGTAGAGAAAGTTTGTCTCAAAAATCAACATCAATAATAATATCCACTATTGATAAAGAAAGACATTAATTTGCATAAATTCAAACCAAGATGATCAAACTAAAAGAGAAAATCATGCAAATACAACAATAATATCAAGGAGATTCAAATTAAACAAGGATTAAAATAGTAGAGAATTGTCTTACAATGGAAAGTTAAAAGCTTGAAGAATTACACCAAGTTTAGGAAGAATTAGCCTTCCATTACAATGAAAACCCAATCTTAGATCTAAAAATTCTAATGTTTTAAAAGTTTGTAGATGATAAAAAGATGTCTAAAGATGTTCTATGATATGTGGTAATGTCTCTCTAAAACCCTAGATAAGCCTTTAATATGATAGAATAAAATCTCTTTCTCAACAAGCAATTGCGGCCACGAGTGAAAAACAGAGCTGGCAATGGGCGTGGGTCACGCCAGCGGTGGGCGCGGGTCGTGCCTATGGGCGTGGGTCACACCAATTGGGCGCGGGTCACGCTGAAGAGTGCTGTAAGTTTCTTCATTTTCCTCCACTTTTTTCGACTTGACTTTTCTTGACTTCTTTCTTGGGCCTCTTTTGTGCCTCATTCTTGGGCCTTGAACCTTTATTGAATCCTTCATAATCGAGACCACATTACTTGCAACAAAAATCGAAAATAAACGACTCGGATGGAATTCGACATTTCATCATTAAAGTACTCAAAATCGCTCCAAAACCCGATATTATTCGCTTAAATTCTCCTAATAAATACCTACTAAAACCGACTTATCAGTGATCTTTTTGAAATACGAAAAATCAACATTTAACTTCATTGATGTTTATCATTAACTTCATTAATTTCCCTTTCGATCCTTAATCATTCAACATCCAATCCAATAATCATATCATGAACGTTTAAGATCAAGCTATTGTTTAAAATTTACACAGGTCATTCTATAATCAAATATTTCTAAAGACGTAAGCTATATGAACTATTGAACTAAATTTTTTTATTTATTACTGCGTAAGTATGCGTTAGTCTACTACACACATTTATGTGTTTCATGCAATCTTGTATCATCGAATTGTTCGTGTCTATTTGATTACGCGTTGTGAAACGGTAATATTTTTAACTCACCTCGTGGGAAATGTGTACACCATTCATATGATAACGCACACCATATGTTCTACTTATTTCCCCTATTGCATACAAAGTCCAAAATATGATACGGAGTATTGAATTGGCATATTGTTATTTGACATTCTTAATAAATTGTGGATTAATTATTACATTAAGTTTGCACTCAAAATTATTGCTGATATTTTAATTTCATTGGAGTAGTGTGGGTAATCATTACTACGTGTTTATTAATTTGATTTTTCTATATTGATTAAACACCCAGCTAGTGAGTAATTTATGTTTCATCCTTTTTTCTTTTGCTTCCTTTTTTACTTTTTATTTTTAATTAATGTTTAGTATAATTGTTCTATGCAATCCAATATGACTTTGACTTTTAATGGTTTCATTTGCTTTATTTTGTAATTGATTTTGCTTTTGTAGTATCATCGTCTTCTTCATTATCGAATCTCATTTAATAGCTCCATTTCTTTGACGGTATAATTCGTCTGGTTTCGACAACGATGTTAACTTCCTTTGCAATAAAGGTCTTAATTCTACACTCAAGTTTTTATGTAGTATGTACAATAATATTGTTATAATTGGGTTTGTTTTAGTTATTTCTCACTCCAAATGTAAGGTTTTGTTTTGTTTTGTAAGGGGAGTGTTGTATAAATGTAAAAAAAAAAAAAAAAAAAATCAGGAGAAGAGTGTTGATCGGTTTCCGGGTACTCTTTATTTGGTGCTTGTAGACGATTGAATAATTTGAATTGTACTCCGTTATATCAAGAACAATTACCATTTGAGCAATTACGTTATATTTTAGACATTGTAATAAACAACAAAAATTATCGAGCTTGGTGAATAGTGTCGAAACTAATAGTGTTACCATTTGAATAGACGAGGGAAAATAATACATAAATTAAAGTGGACCCGTGAAGTTTACGGGACACATCACTAGTATATAATTAAAACTAAATACCTCCTAGTATGCTAAAGAAAAACGCCAAAAAACCAATACTAATTACATCCTCCTTCCGCCACGTCATCTCTTCTGTGCCACGTCAAAATTGACTTCCCAAGTCAACATGTCAAAATTGTCTCAAAATTGTCTTCTCTAATGTTTTTTCAGGTTCCTCATGTTATCATCCCTTACTTGTAATTATGTTGAGGAATTGAAAAGACCAACATTCAAATGTTCGCAATTAATTGTCCGTGTTAAACAACTTTCATCTCAACATGGCCGTTATTCTTCACCGGTTGCCGTTTTCAGCGTTTACGACTTACGAGACGACATATTCTTCAGCTGCTGCCGTCTTCACAGTGGCGTGAGACCCGGCTGGTAAGCTCTCTTAATTACCGAGTAGATCATATTTTACCCTTAATTTCAAAACATATGATTATTGTTTTAAAAATATGACCATGTAGTTTAGTCAGCCATGAAGTTCTTTGATTATTTTAGTCAGTCATGGAATTCTTTGATTATTGAATCAAACATATGAGTATATTAATCAAAATTGTTTTCTTTGATTATTTTGAACAAATTCGTCCTGAGATTATGTACACCTTAAACAATCTTCTCTGTATGTCTTCCAAGAGTAATTTTTTGAAGGAATTAGATTATCATTTGAAAAGTGTTGCACTTTGCGTTTAAACCGTCTCTGTGATAAGTTACTCAACCTGAATTTGTACTTTCCAAGTTACTCAATTATACTATGTCATTGTGTATGCTGTTATTTCAGTGGCTCTTTGTCAAAAAGGAAGACAATAACATTGGTCCTTTCTCTAGCTGGAATATAAGTGGAACTTACAAAGGTATGTAATTGGTTTCCACAAGAGTTTTTGACATCACTTCTGCTTTGAACTAAGCCCATTGTATATATTTGCGGTCAATGTTTAACGTCTCCAGTGTTTACCCTTTCTGTACAGAGTTCCGCTTCGAAAATGGATTTTCAATTGCCTCTAGATGAGACGTTGATTGTTTTCAACTTCCAAAGACGTACAACTCAACAAAACAGATTAAGACGGAGATGGATACTTGCACACAGACGATGCCGATGAATACTTTACGGAACAATTATCTCCCCTGCTCTTTTCTCACATTTGACTTACCATTCTTACTCCCGTATCTTAACATACGGTGTGAGAAACCAACCCCATATAACCAAGCTCAGCAGGTATATACGCAAGTCCATTCTTATGTCGAAGCGGCTTGCAATGACGCATGCCGTGTTGCAGTCCCCCAAGGTGAAGCGAGGCCTAGGAAGCACCGATACCTCTAAAATATGCCGTACCTGTGTCCGATACCGTATCGGATGTTGATACCTCACCGATACTCCCGGATACGTCTTCGATACCTTCCGATAGGTATTTTGAGGTATCGGATATTTTCCGATACGGCTCTATTGTTCGATACCTCACCGATATCTCACCAATACCGCACCGATACCCGATACTTCGTATATATTAAAAAAGAAAAAAGAAAACAAATTTCAAAAGCAAGTCAGCTTACTTAGCACGACTAAATTAAAAAAAAAAAAAAAAAAACATATTGTGACTTTGTAAAACAAGTTATTTATCATTATATATTTGTAAGACTTTTGTACTCTTTTAAAGTTAATGTGACTTTGTTAAACAAGTTATTTGTCATTTTTAACGACTTTTTGGTCTTTTAAATGTCATATTTCTATATTTGTCTTAAAGAGCTTCAAAAAATTTTGTTTTTCCATATGTATATTGATTTTTATTTAGCCGTATCACGTATCTTAAAATTTTAGAAGGCCGTATCGCATATCCTAAAATTTTAGAAGGCCGTATCGCGTGTCCGATACGTATCCATGTCGGATGTCCGTATCGGTATCGGTGCTTCCTAGCTTGAGATCATTAGATTTGTTTTGTTAATAACCTATTATTATAGGAAAAAAAAATGGCCGCACCAATTAAACGAAAACAAAACTTTTGCGGTATCATAAATGCGTCTTTCAGGGGTTTATCACTGTCTTGTAGAAGGTAGCGGGCTGGAGTTCGCGTTACCAAAAAAAAAAAAAAAAAAAAAAAAAAAAAAAAAAAAAAAACTTTTGTTATTATCTAAGTCACAAGTGGAGTGATATGGTATGTCTTTAACTCGTTTTAAACTTATAACGGATAATAACGTCAAAGAGAATTTGTGTAGTTACTAGTTAGTCAGGGAGGTATTAACTTTAGTTTTTCAATTCACCTCCTACCATATCCAAACCATCTTGAACCAAATTCACTTCTCCCAAATTAACTTTTCTCCCACAAAATCAATTTTCTCACCCTTTGTCATATATCAATTTCAAAATCCAAAATCTTCTACTCTCTCCGTTCCGGTCATTTGTTTACACTTTCCATTTATGGGTGTACGAGTCATTTGTTCACACTTTTCATAAATGTCTATGGTGACCCACTTGTGGAGGTGGACCCAACTTCCTTAACCAATCACATTATTTTATTTTACTCACTTTGTACTTATATTATTATTTTTATAGTTAGGGTAGATGATATTGATTTAATATGATTTATGATTAAATTAGGAAGAAATTATGGAGGAACTATACCAACCAATAAAGCAATATTTGGCCTTTTTTTTTTCCAAAAAAATCACCCTAATTTCGAAAATATTGCTCAATTATTTACTTTTATATGGATGGGTAATGTTTTAAAAATAACGTGCAAATTCTTAAGGTGTGTCCAAGACCATTTATGTTGTGTTCGTGCAATCTAGATAGCCACCATCAACTTAAAACAAAGTCTGAGAACCCGAAAATAACGTTACGTTGTCCAAATACTAAAAAACGTGCCCGACCCGGCTCCAAATATCACAACTGTGTCCGACACGGCTTCAAATAAATTAAAAAAACCGCACGGTTTTACAAGTGTCCAACACGTATTGACGTGTGCCTAACAGATGTCGGTGTCCGTGTACACGGACACGTGGATTTGGAAAAGTGTCCGTACAACCTAGGTCTGGAGTTAACATCAGTACATCATGGTTTTTCTCCTCTTTTTTTTTTTTACTAGGGTTTTTCTCATTAGTTAGATAATCATTGTAAGGCAAATTTTAAGATAAAATCGTTTTAGGCGTAAAACAGTTAATCAAATTTATCAACAATTTACTTAAGGCTTATAATAAATATTACTCTGTATTAGAAAACAAACTCACAATAAACTTACTATTCTTGAAATTACGGGCGTTTAAATGAACACATATATAGTCAGTCACTTATGATTTTATTTGATTTATCTTGTAAAAACATATTTATATCTAATTTGCTAGCAACTCATTTTTTCAGAAAATAAAACATAACTAAGTTTCAGACTCTAAATTTTAGAAAATTTAAGCAAAAGTTTGCTTCGTACTGAGTATTTATTTTGCTTTGTATTTTGCTTTATATGTTCTTTTTCTTTTAAAAGTATAAACTAGTGATGCGACCCGTGGAATCCACGGATCGTTTATAATTTATGTTTTTGATTATTTTTTACTTCTGGTTCTTATGAAATTGGAGTCTAGGGATAACATCGATTCAATAAACGGAAGAACTAATTTCTTTGGATAAATGATACGTAATCGATAACTTTCATTGGATACAACTAATTTAGTTGAAGCTGAAAGAAATTCGTTGCCATAGCGTAAGAAAGTTAAAATGATTATCTTGAGAAAGCAAGAAGAGCTGCATTTTCTACTCCATGAGCATGCAAAGCGACCACTTGTAAGTAAGAAGTTGCATGCGAATATAACCTGTGCTTGTACTCCATCGTTAAGAAATTCTTCAGGCAGTTCAGTCGGGAGATAGCATAAACTACCACGTGCATGCACCGTCGGGGAAAACCATGGTTCCTGCTTCAATGAACTGCGACACAAACGCAAAAATATCTCAATAATGTTTTCTTTTGAAAAATCTAGACAGTACATGTAGTGTACCCATTTCAGCATAACTGAAGCAAGTAACACGAATAGACTCATCTGTTATCAAAGAAAATGCAAAATACGATTCTGTCAGTTAGAAATCAATAGAAAAGAAACACTACACGATTCTCACCACAGAAAAGGAACGTTGATTAAGAATACACGCAAATTCTGTGATACACATCGAATTTACAGAGTGGACTTAAAAATACTTCTAAATTGACAAAGTTGGAGTTACTTAAGTAATTATGGATATACGACTCATGTTTTAACGGGGTATTGAAGGTTTCAAATCAATTTTACAACGACAACACAATCACAATGACATATCATTTCCAATTTCTCCGTTCCCAATCACAATCACTACATGTTCAAATCATGTCCATGATTTTTAATAATCAACATTGTTTAATGTTCTTCGTAAAAAAAGGGTAAGCAAAGCATTTTTGATTTAATGAATAACAATTGACAACAACGAAAACACTTGCCGTCTTCCTTTGTTTATATTTATAATGAAGAACAGAGTACAAGTCGTTCAATGTAATCACGCAGACAAATTTCTTGACAGATCATATAATCAGCAGTTTCACCATGCCATTGACACGTGTGTTAAAACCACAGCGCTAAAGCTGAACAAATATGATTGGTGTTCATTTAAAAAAAATGAGGACACCAAATAAATCATACTCACTTCAAGTTCACATATGCTAGCAACCTAAACAACGTTTGTATGAATCGTCTCAATATTTTGACAATAAAAACACACAAATCAAACAACACATACCTCTGAGAGTTTTTAGTAGCCATTTTGATTTGTTACGGTTAATGTGGCTGTCCCACCACCACCAATACATCTTTTTTGTCTCCGATGAAGCCAAAGTCGTCATTTTGACCACCACGATCACACTGTCTTTACAACCTTGCTCACAACACTAACTAAAGGTATAATCTTCCAAATTACCTAGAACAAACCATTCCAAAGAAAGAGGCAGAGGCTGATAGCAAACGCAACAATACCGAGTTCAAATAGAATTCCATGAATTTTTAAAAAGGTTCCAAATCAAATTTGTAAATTCATATAGAGTAATGAATAAAACCATACCCGGCGGCAATGGTAACGACGGCAGCGGTTGAAGAATCACATCAATGATCACGCGCGAGGCTAATAAAAGAAAGAACAAATTACATGAAGAATTGGTGGAAATGAGGCGCGTGAGAATAAAGGCATAACTTGTCGAGTTTGGATGTGCAATTTGTCGATCTGCATGGGCGGAAAAGTGACTCGTCCATCAACATGGCCTCTGTCGATCTGCGTTTCAATTTTGAGAGAATACAATTTGTTGGTGAGTAAGTTAAAATGAATTAATCAAGTTTCTTTGAGTGTATTACCATTGGATATTTAAACATGTTCAAACAAAGGTTATCCCAAAAACTTCACCCGCCTTAGATAGATGCACCCCGTGGATTTCTTTTGCCCTCCTGCTATGTCCTTGGCCGCTTGGGGATATCAATTGCACTTGCAGAACCCCCTATAATAAGTACAATCTAAAACAGCGTAGGGTACAGTGACGATAAAACTGACCGTTCAAAAAAACATTGACCTGTTCTCCTTATCATATCATATTTTTTTATAAATTAAAAAACACTTCATAAGATTTCAGAAAACTCCAAGATACGAACACCTTAAGAATAATTAAACTTCGAAGTATTTTAGAAAACTTTAAAATGATTCAAGTTTTGAACAAATTATTGATGGTCGTAATAACCTAAAAAAAAACATAAATATTTGATCACTGATTAGTTACCAGGAACGTCAGTGTTATGCCCGCTGTAGAAAGCCATAGCATCATAGATTATATCCAATTCGTCTGCGTTTTTCCGTTAAGATTTCACCCTTCATTTTCCGTCTCCCTCTTACAGTGTTATCCTACACGCACGACCTTGGTCTGAAAGCGTATCAGCTCCATCAGTCAAAATTCGGCTGCAAAATTGTTCAAGTACTATAGCACCTCATCGTGTTTTCGGTACCTGCGCGAATCCTGCTATTCCTACACGAAAATACATTAGCACAAACATGACATGATTATAGCATAGCGTAGACGTTCATGGGGCCTATTCTTCCCTAATAAAACAAAAGAATGAAACCTGAAACTTAAATTGTGAAGAATTTATTTTCTCATAAAATTAGAAACTCGTGATGGACAACTTTGAAAACCCTGAACCCCCAGCTTATACTCAAAAATTTGTGCTTCGAAATTGTGTTGTAAAATAATTCTACCATAAATTTTTTTGTCCTAATTAGGAGCTCCAATTCAACCATAACTTGTTCTTTGACATAGAGTTTTCTTGCCATTAATCAGATATTCCCTCAACTTTCCTCCCAACCTATAATAGCTATAAGCCTGTCGTCACGTAAATGCGTGCAGAATTGCTAGTAATAGTTATTGGCAAGGTTAGTCTTAGATTTCATGACGTGGCAGAAGGAGACGTCATTTGCAGTTTGTTTTTGAAAGTAATAGTTTGATGGATACCTTTTTTATTATTTATCTTTATATTGATATTGATTGATATTGATGTAGCAGCACCGACAAATAATACACACACATTAATAGAACGATCAGATCTTCGAGTTCTGACCTGGTCCATATGGTCAGGCTTTGGATTCAGCCTTATGTGGACATTAGCTAGCAGCAATATCAGGTGCTCCCGCTGATTTTAAACACTGTCTCTACATGAATGACACAAAATCAATTAAATTCCATTGTCACCACTCACCAAGTTATATTCCAATTACATACCAATTCACCTAAATTAATAGTGGATAGTAGACAATCAATTCAAAAGGGAACCTGAAATCCGAACGTTAAACAAAGTCAATCAAGAAGGTCCAAGTCATCAGTCTGCTCAAATACAAGTGGCCAAGCAAAATCATCATTGTTCCTTATAGCGAAAATGGCAGCTTTTACCTGATGCACAACGTTGTCAGCGTATACACAAACATTACAATTCTTTTCCCCATCTAAGAAAAATAAAAGGTAAAGAGCAAATTGGATGGCAGAGATAAAACCTAAGGTCCGACACAAAACATGAAAACGGCGGTAATGATCCAAATTTAGGCTAAAATCAGTTTACCAAGAACAATTATGTACCAAAATATATCTTTTGTTTTGCCAACAAACATTTTAAGGATGAATTTAATTTAACGTCTCTACTTTGACGAACAAAATTGTCAAACCATGATATGTCTATAAATTTTCAAATTGGATTCTCCTATTACACTAAATAAAGCAAATTATTTACTACTCCATATATGAGTAAAATAACCGTAAAAAAAAAAAAAAAAAAAAAACCAACTAAAAATAGAACACCACAAACTCAATTCGAAAAGACCAAAATATATCCAATGCGAGGAAAAATGCAAATCAAACAAATATACCTCAAAGAAGACCACCCCTAACAACGTAATACACGGAACGACAATGGCACATGAAATTTAATAATTGATGAGAATGAGCTGATGGCAGTGGACAATTATTTGTATTCTACCGATGAGATCGACTCCATGAAACAGTTAAATATAAAAGGAACTCAACCGAGAAGATGAAGCATTTGTTGAATTCAGCTGTTTGGATGCGTGAGTTGAATTTGGTTGTACAATGTGGCCATATAAATTGGTGGTTTTATTAGGTACCTGTCAAGTTTCGGATTCAAGCGACCACATTGAACCTTGACTTCGAATGTCAGGCGATAGGCGAAGAACTCGGCTGCACCAAACAAACTGATGTCAATAAAAAATAATTGGGAACTGAAGGATCATGCACCATCTTTTCCATAAACAGTTTCATATAGTCATTAGTTCCACTAAATTGAAAGTAAAAGTAAAAATGGTGATTCTTACCAACACATTGCAGACCTAATACCGTCAAAAGGAAACTAACCAAAAAACAAAGATGAACTCGAAAAGCTACCCTAAACCGCTGAGAAGTGGACTCGGCTAGTCGATTGTGGTGTTATGCCTGAAGTAGTATCATCTATTGCACTTGTAGAACCCCTGTAATAACTATAACCTGAAAACAACGTAGAACTCAGGACAATACGACTAACCATTTAGAACGACATCGACGGGTTCTTCTCTTCTCAACTTATTAAATTAAGCGCTTCATAAGACCTTAGAAAACTGAAGGATTCGAATATCTTAAGATTAGTTATACTTTGGAAGTTCATAGTGTATTAGAAATTTCCAAAAAAATCAGAATCTGGATAAATTATCGGTGGTCAAGATAACCTAAAAAAGAAGTTATGTGATCACTGATTAATTACCAGGAATGTCGGCGATTCGTGATTCATAGTTGTGCCCGCTACAGATAACCACGACAACATAGATTTTCATCTACTTTGTTTGCGTTTTTCCGATTAGATTCGACCCTCCACTTTCTGTCTCCCTCCAATCCAGCAAACACGACCTCGGTCTGTAAAGCTTATCAGCTCAGTCGGTCAAAAATCAGCGGCTAAATACTCTTAAGTACCACAGCACCTCCTTGTGGACAAAAATTAGCTTTAATGTCGGGGACAAAACATGAGAACAAATTCGTAAGAACAAAATGAAACACCATCTCTAAATTAAAATCCGCAATAAATCTGCAATATCATAGTAACACCATTAAACCATAATAATTTGTTGGAGATTCTGCAACAAATAAGAAAACAAAACATTGTTAAGGTTAGATGTTTGTTTACGATGATTGTGCAACTATTAGGATTTTACTCTATTGGACATTTTGGAACCAAACTGAAAATATGTAAAAAAGAACATGGCTTAAAAAGGTCAGCTCCGACTACCAGTGGAGTACATATGATGCCTACGTCTCTACAAATTAACTCGGCAAAGTGAGTCACTTTTTTTTTTTTTTTGGGAACTTGTACAATTCATCATACTTCCCTTTCCTTTCGTTGAAATCATTCTATTTTGCTGTCAAAAACACATCCAAAAAATATTTAACACCACATAAATTATCCCGCCTAGTCTGTAACGTACCCGATCAAAGTGGTGGTGTTTGAAATGACACGAAGCAGAGCAATCACGATTAAACCCATCACGAATGGAATGAGTTATCCAATTATCAGGTGCTTCGAAGGTGTGGTCACCGTCAACATCCACGACCCTGGCTGTAGTGCGGCGTTTGCTAAGGTGACTTCCCGACATTTTCGGCGTGATTGAAAATTGATTCAACAATTGCAACATCCTACCAAAAATCAAATAAGATTGTGACTCCTAAACAAAAAAATACCTGGTTGCAATGGTGATAACGAACGTCGCCGAAAAATGGCATCCATGAACACGAGTGAGGTGAATAAAAGGGACGATTGAAATAGAAGCTCCGTATTGATTGCCGCAATTGAATAGCAGCCTGTATGTCTTCTCGCCATTATTACGCCGTAAAAACAACCTAAACAACGGTTGGAATAGGGAAGGTCGGGAAGAAGAAGAAAGAAGAGGGAGAAATGCTGAATTGAATTATGCTGTTCAATTGAGAGATGCTGAATTGAAGTATGCTATTCAATTTTGATTTTGACGTGGCTTAATAGTTATATATTGATGACATGGAAATAAACGGTGACGTGGAGGCATGAGGGGGAGATTACTGCTGTTTTTTAAGGTGTTGAATAGGGAGGATTTACTTTTAATAGTTATATATTGATTGTATAAAGCCGGCTCTTATAAGTTTTAGATTCATTCAACTCCTATATAAGTGAAGTTCGGTGAAGTGTGAGCATTGACCAAAATTATTTACTTTTATATATGGATGGGTAATGTTTTAAAAATAACGTGCAAATTCTCAGTTATGTTTTAGTTCAGCGGTTGAGGTGAACTTTTTCGGAAACGGTTTGCATTATCCTTAAAACCGAGCCGTTCCCATAAGATTAACATGGGTTTTGAATTTGATCCGAAATTGACCCAATCAGAAACAATCTACTAATCTAGTCACGAAAATTCTAAAAAGAAGTGATCATCTTAAGCACTGTTAAGTCTTCAACAGTTTCATCTTTAATACGGAGTAATTTTATTGCATTAATGAAAATCTCATTCGTAAACTTTTCGATCATTCCACCATGAGCAAGTCTTGTGTACAATGGTCGTACACGTATAACAAGTAGCTTGTTAACGTTTAAAGTGAATACTTTGACGCTTAAAGCATTTAATGCCTGAGTCACTTTAAAGCCTCTAAAAGTAGTCACCTCACACGTTAAAATGGTATCGTAATCAACAAAATGGTCACTTTTTAGTCACAACGAGACAGTGATACACACAACAGTTTTACACGAGCATTTGTGTTACAAGAAAAGGTATCTCCCGAGCAAATGGGAGCCCTTACCACGAAAGCAGTGGATGTTTACGGCTTCACTGAGACCATCTATTCATCATTAATGATATTCTTCAGACTGCTCTACCAAAGTCTCATCGGGGAAATGGCTCCAATTTCTTTAACACAACAACAATATCCTTAGTTACCTTTACGAATGACGGACGTACCAATGCCAATTTGCTTCAACAATCCTCTTCTATTCCTCTGATATGTCAAAAAAAAAAAAATTGAGAAATGATCAGTAAAAATACTCTACAAAAGGCAGATAGTAAGCCCTAAAATCAGAGTCAACAAGAGATAATGGTGCTTTTTAAATTTGATCAGATCGTCGTAATTACTCTGAAGTCTCATAAAGATACTGATAAAAGATGTATTATCAGTTCATGATTTTGATTTACCAACAAGAGAAAACAAACAAAACATATAAAATCTTCTATAAATCAAAACCAAGTAATCAAACAATTACTATAAAATGTTTGAGATTACAATAATTATCGAAAAGAGATTTATTCAAAACTAAGCTCGGGTTGGAGGTGGTTGCTGTCAACGGTGGAGTGAGGGTGAGGGAGTGGGTGGAGCACATGTGGCGAGAGATGGGAAGTGAGGAGAGGGAGACCATGATGGTAGGTTGTTGGGCTATTTGGGAAGCAAGAAACAAGGCTTTTTTCGAAAATAAGAGGGTGGAAGCAGGGGATGTAGTGGGTAGAGTTATCAACATTTTGAATGAAATAAGGGCGGGGGAGGATAGTGGTGTATTGGAAAGAAACGAGCTGAGGGCAGAGGGTAGACTTCATGGCAGAGACGGGACGACATCAGGTAGGGGTTCGAAGGAGCAGAACAGAGGGCGAGGGGGGCTGGATTCATGGTTGCTGAGGGAGGGTGACAGCAGCAGTAGTGAGAGAAATGCTGGAAGTCAAGTTCGGAGCGGTGATGGTGTGATCATTAACGTCGATACCACTGTAAAGGAGGGAATTGGGTGTGGTTTGGGAATCATTTGCAGGGATCGCTGAAGCTGACGCGGTTTTACACGGGGTTTGGGAGGCGTGCAGGAGAGGCTTGAAGGATGTCATGGTGGAAAGCGATTGTTTGGACGTGTCGAAGCCTTACAAAAGCGGAAGCACGGACGTAATGAATTTTACGACATTATTTCTGAGATTTTAGTTTTGGCAGTGAACTTTTCTTTTATTTCTTGGACTTTTGTTAGCAGAAAGCACAACACTTTGGCGCATGAGCTAGCGCGTGTGCAACCATGGAAAGTGGGTCACCGATTGTGGTCGTCCCTTTTCCGAGTTTTGTAACGCACTTGGCTGCTCTTGATTCGATTAATGCCATTTAATCCCTTGGTGGATTTCAAAAAAGTTCAAACTAAAGACGACATAAAACCAGTTCTGAAAACTGAAAAAGAAACCCTAAATCAAACCGACTTAAAACCCACATAACGAGTGACCTCCACGACCCTTTTAATTCATCCCTATTTCAGAAAACATAGAGATAACATGCAATTTACGTTATAGAATAGTAGAACCTATGTTACTTACTTTGCACTTGTTTTGTCTGTTGGCAATTCCATTGTTTCTCAAATTCGTATCACAAGTTGCTTCATCCACTCTCGTCTTTTACCCTGATAATCATCAAATAAGCAATACATAATTTATTTATTTCGATAAATCTAACAATACACATAATACCAGTTGAACCACATGAATAGGCAGACCACATGAGAGCATGAGTATCAAATATGATATAGACTGTGTCAATATGTTCTCAAACCATTCATCAAAAAAAAGTAATGACATACGAACTAACATACCAAGATGCTGCAAAAAAATACTTTTGAAGCAAAGCCTTGTTGGCATCACTAGCATTACGACCAGTGAGTAAGTTGACAAATAAGATAGCGGTGTTATCATCCGCTGCAAATCCATGGCTCCTCATAGTGTCGAGATAGTGCAAAGCCTTGGCAGCATCATTAGCATGGAGAAATCCTTTGATTATTGTATTGTACGTCCGTTCATCTGGAGAACATCCATTGTCCTCCATCTCTTCCAAAAGCACGCTCGCATCACCTAACATCCCTTGACCACATAGCCCTTTGATCATTGTAGTGTAGGTTTTCACATTCAGTGGCAACCCCTTAGCAACAAGACAAGAGAACACCTTCGATGCCTCTTCAGGTTGTCCAGCTTCATAAAGGCCGTTGATTATAGTATTGTACGTAACCATATTGGAGGCCACTCCAATATTCTCCATCTCTTTACGGAGGGACATGGCCCTATCAATTTGACCATTTTTAAAAAGGCCATTCAGCAATGAATTGTAAGTCACCACATTAGGTGCCATGCCTCCATCTTTCATATCTTCAAAAATCTGGAATGCAAGATGAATTCTGCTACACTTGCACAATGCATCCATAAGAGTGCTATATGTGACAACATTTGGGGTTATATGTGTTCCTCTAAGATTCATATCCTTAAACATGACCAGCGCTTTGTCAACCTGTTTTGCCTTGCAATATCCATTCATTACACAACTGAACGTCACAACATCAGGCACAATACCATCCTTCACCATGACATCCACGAGATTTTCCGCCTCCGCCATCTCCCCACGTAAACAATAGCCGTCCAACAATGCATTGTAAGTAATAACATTAGGGTGCTCTCCACTGTTAACCATGAATTGAAAAATACCCCTAGCTTCATTGACATTTCCATCTTTACAATACATGTCAATGATGGTGCTGTAGGTGTCGACACCAGGTTTAATGTTGTTATTCAACATCTCAGCCAACATATCCTTGGCATCATCCCTCCGCCCAAGACTGCACAACCCTCGGATCAAGGTATTATAAGTAACCACATCCGGTGAAACGCCCTTGGATTTCATCTCCTCGAATAGGCCGAGGGCTTGAGGTAGCAGCTGGTCTTTACAATGGCTGTCAATGAGCGTGCTATATGTGATGACATCAGGCTTAAAAGGTACTTTAGTTTCCATACTACGGAGCAACTTGAGAGCAGCAGCATTGTTACCAATGCGGCAAAGACCTTTTAACATAGAATTGTACGTAAAAAGATCAGGTTGTATGCCAAGCTTGTCGATATTATCCAACAAACGTATGGCACGTGACAGCATATCAGACTCAATAAGGCCGTTGAGTAAGATATTGATGATGACAATATTAGGAGGATAACCGAGCTTAATGTGCTTACCAAGGAGTGAAAATCCAAAATCAACACGGCCCAAACGACAATAACAATTGGCGAGAATACTAACAGAACAGAAATCGGGGCGTAAACCGGAGTGCTCAAGCTGGTTAGAAAAGGAGACAATAACGGAGAAAGGGGGATGGGGTTTGATCTTAGACATAGCCGTAAACAACTGATTGAATACAATTATAGAAGGACGAGGTCGAAGAGAGTACAATTGATGAAAAATAGAAACAGGAAAGTCAGGAGTACGAAACCCTAATTGACATTGTTGTCTAACAAACTGCAGAAACTTTTGGGGATCATCATCAACAACAACATGGTTAAAACGATGATTAGTATTAACAGAAGAAGAACAAGAAGAGGAAAAAGAACGAATAAAATGGGGATTAAATCGAAACTGAAAAGGGAGAGATTGCCTATTAAAATTAAAAACAGCAGCTAAAAGTGCAGACATAATAATAGTAGTAGAAGAAGAAGAAGATGATGATGATAAAGAAGAAGAAGAAGATGATGAAGATGATGATGAACAACAAAATCAAATCAAGAGAGGAGAAATCAATTACTAGGGTTTCAAATTGCAATTGGAAATTGAATCAATTCGTTGCGAGTTTAGTGCGAGGTATGATAAAGTTGGAAATGATAAAAAAATAAAAAATGGGGAATAAAAGTTATTGATTTTAGTATACTTTTTTCGTTTAATTTCCCTCCCTTAACGCGTGAACTCCGCACCGGTCTACCTTCTACAAGACTCAGAACCTCCCGTGATAAGGCATGATATGCAAACCATACACGCCAAAGTTAGCCACCCTTTTTACCAAGTATGACAGTGCCGTGATCCGATTAAGCGTAAGCGCCGAGTTTCTAACATTCCCCACAAGATTGCTCTTGGAGGGAATCGAACCTGAGACCCATGAGAATTTCACCCATGTTTTAACCACTAGACCACACCCTTGCTGGCTTTAACATTTATATTAATTTTTTCCGCTGTGTCTCATGTCCTAATAATATGGATTACTGTGTCCCACGTGACGTGTGTGTGCCCGCTCTTGTACAACCTAGCTCCAGAGAAGAAAACCATTGTTAAACCTCAGAAGCATAAAAGACTTGAACCTTGGTAACTTGTACGTAGTATGAAAGTTACAATTCTTACAAACTACACTACTATATTTTGGTTCTGGTTCGTGATCCGATTAGCGTAGCGCCAGTCAACCCCTCCCCCTACCCTTTTTTACTCACATTTTATACAAACATTTCTTTTTTATTTTTCTAACTTTTATTAACCTAAATTCATACAATTTTTCAATTATTTCAATTATTAATTTCAATAATCAATTCAAAAAAGTAATAATTCGATTCAATTTCAATTTTTTTCATAAAATTATGTTAATTTTATCAATCTTGATAAATTTAGGTTAAAAATCGAATTAGGGTTCATAAAAAATTGGGATTTGGGTAGTTCCCGAGAGACGGTGGGAGGCTGACAACCGCGGCGTAGGGTCTGTAGGTGGTCGAAGCAATGGAGGTGTAGGCCGACGTGGTTGGAGCAGTGGAGGTGGCTGGAGCAATTTAGGTCGCCGTGGTATGTTTTTAATATTTTTTTTTAATAAGTAGGTGAAATTAAGAATATATATTTGATGCTAAGTTTATTGATTAACAAATCAATTGTGGCATATTGGTAATAGTCATGCTGCGAAGAACAATAAATTGGTTGCATGAGGTCGTGGCCTCGTGGGTTTGACCCTCCACGCCTTCATTATTTTTTTATTTTTTTTATCATAACATAAAATTTTGACGCATACCCACTGACGGCGGCTAGCACCGCCACCCATCACCTACACGCGCCGCCCAAACCATCTGTCCCACCATGTCCCGCCCCACCGTCGTAGACCACCACTACTCCCACCACCATAAACCATCTTTACGCTAACTCATAAACCCTAAAAATTAATAAAATTTGATAATTTAATGAACAAAATTAAAATTAAAAAAGATTATTACTCATTGAAATTATTATTGTAGTTCGTCATTGAAAAACTGAAATATTTGATGAATTTGATTAAAAAAAAAGTAAGAAATTAAATGAATTTGGGTTAGGAAAAGTTATTAAAAAAAAAAGTAAAAAAAATTATATATTATGGGAGTAAAAAAAAAAGGCAAATTTGGAAATAATAGCGAAATAAGTATACAACAGGAGTAAAACCCATATATGGAAAATCAATACCCTAATTTTAAAGAATAAAACGTGTTCTACTATTTTAATAAAATTTTAACGTAATAATCCGTAGTAAGGATAAAAATGTTACTCCGTATTATAATAATTAAAAGTCGTTACATATGAAAATTGGACTTCGGGGCTTGCCCCTCAATCGTACCAAAAAAACAAAAACATATGAAAATTGGACTAATAAAGTGAAATTGTCGTAAAATAAAAATAAGGTTTATACAATGAAAAGGAGAGGTAATTACTCTTTTTTCATTGTAATCTTTTAGCATAAAAATATTAATCAGAAATGTAAAATAATTGTTTGTCAATGGCAGAAAAACAAAAAAAAAAAAAAAAAAAAAAAATTAAGATGTCTACAATCATAAAAATATCAATCGATTATTTTGGGGTAGTGCTTAACTTGTGTACCAGTTACATTTTTGGGTAAAAATATTCAACCATGCAACGGTAAATAATATCCACAAATATATAAATGTTTTCCTTCAATCCATTTAAAATTTTTAGAACTACATAAAATGTCTACGACTATAGCGAAAAGTTAAACGTTTGTCAACTTTGTTAGTAACACTTTTTTATGTCAAAGATAAAATATTAATTGGGTAGATATTACATAAAAATTAAGCAGCATAGAAAAACAGGTACAAAATCAAGGCAAGTAGACAATAACATTAATTTTGTTTCATCAAACATACAACATCAATACCCTATCCGCCAAAAAAAAAAAAAAAAAAAAAAAAAAAAAAAAAAAACCAAAAACAACTATTTTCCAAACAACACCGTAACAACCCGTAAAATAGACGCAGTTATCTTCCCACTTAGATAAAGCGCTACGGTACCTGCTTCTGTTTTGGACACCAAACAGGCAAACAAGTCAAAGGTTGTATCATTTCACAAAAACACCAACAAAATAATTAGGTCGTAAAACGGAGAACTCAAGCAAATGTAAAACAGAAACTATAGCGGAATGATTTTAAAACAGTTAAGCTTAAATTGAGAATAGTATTCTTATTAATTTTCCGTAAAAATTAGGTAAATAAAGTATCTAACAATCATACAAACACCTCGAGATTTTGTTTTCGAGAAAGTCTAAGCATAGCCACAAAGCCTAATATACTAGTGAGTCGTGACACACGAAACAATGTACAAGTTGCTTACAAACTTCTAACATTCAAGCTAGAATGGCGTTCGATTGTTAGGCATCATACACACGATATAAAGTGACCACCTTATACAACGGCACTCATAGTGGTTGTTGCAACTTAACAAATTCATGAGCGACCTACTCCATTTCCCTCTGCTTATCAGTCGCGTGTTACAACTCCCCCAAATCTCCTGCATTCCAGTACTTCACCTCTTTACGACCCTGTAAAACCAAGTCATACGTTAGAGCGTATTCATCGTGGTTCATGACCTATTCCTTGACACGGCATAAGTGCATAACCATAACCATACATGACGCACATTTATCAGATTGACTCAAACCATTTAGAGGGCAAACATTTCTGAGCACAACGGATACCAAATGGTTCCAATAAAGAGACAGCAGCAGTCATATATGATTCTGATATCAAATTTATAAATCTCAATGAGATACAGAGAGCATATTACATACCGTACGAACACTTCCAAAATGAAATACAGAGAACATATACATACCGGGTTGGGTCATTTTTAGGTAAGTGTTATTTTCTTGCGGTTTTCAAGCGGGTTTTCGGGTCAGGTCAATTTATATCAAGTCTAGTTGCATGTTATCCCGCTCAGCAGCTCCCAAATTTTTATCATCCTAGTGTAGTCAGGAAAACCAAACGAACGAGTGGTCGATTGTAGTTCGAAACAAATGGTCCCAATTAATATCATCGAGTAATACAAATATACAATCGAACTTATGTTACTTACTTTGCACTTGTAACCGTTTTATCAATTCTTTGTTTCTCAAATTTAAATCACAAGCTGCTTCGTCAGTTCTCGTCTTTTCACCTGATAATCACCAAATGAACAATACTTCAAAAACTTTTTCTATAAATGCTTACAACATCACACTACAAATATAATACACGTAATCAATTTACTAATGTACTCCCTCCAAAATAGAAATGGAGACGCTTGATTTGGTATGGATGGAGTAAATTATACCGGTTGAATCACAGGATAAGGCAAACCTCAACGAGTATGTGAAGCGCATCAGTACTTTATCACAAAGGCGGTCAATTAGAATGCTATATGTGAAGACACAAGTCTCAAAATATGTTTTCTGCGCCATATTACAGAGCTACCTAAGAGCAGCGACACTGTCACCAACACGGCAAAGACCTTTTAACATAGCATTGTATGTAAAAAGGCTAGGTTGTATGCCAAGCTTTTCGATTTTATCCAACAATCGATAGGCATGGGGCAAACAATCATCTTGACTTTTGCATTCGTAATTGTTTTTTCATATACGAGCATTACTCTCCGGGTTTTTTATTTTTTTTTCATTTAGTTTTTTCACCCCCTATCCACTCAGTGAAGTAATATTATGAGCCAGCCTCATAATAGAATTACCCAAATCAAAAAAAGGAAAAAAATCACGGAGTACCTCATCTCTCTCTGACAAAATACTACTCCGTATATTTATTTACGCTTGCGTCGACGTTAACCTTCAGCCATTACTCTCTCAGCGAACCCCATCTCCCTCTGCTACCTCCACCACATTCACCAAATTCATCGACTTGTCATACACCTCACCTCCTGTAATATTTCGACCCTGAAAACCAAGACATTTGTAGCTCCTCCATATCCCGAATTCGAATAATCCAACTTAACCCTCAAGAAAAGAAAATAAAGATTAAATATTGAACCAAGTAATATACTAATATAACATCATGAAAACATGTAAAAGAATTAAGAGTCAACCTTAACCAAAATATCATGTCCACTAATAAGCTACTGTAATGGAAGATAAGACTATAAGAGTACTTCTGACACACCAAATAATGAAAAATGGTACTCAAGGATGCTCGATCATTTCGTGGTTTAACATAGCAAACAAATGTAGTAACATGATTTATCAATAAACTTCGCTACACTTCACAAAGGCTGTCATTTATAAACTTAAAAACGAATCCTTTCTAATTTCAAAGGAAACAAAAACAATTTCTATGAATCAATGTAATAGTACAAGAGGACTTTTCTACCTTGCACATGCTTGGGTGGTGACAATCGCATTGTTTCTTAAATTTAAATCCGAAGTTGCTTCATCCTTTTCGCCTGCTAATCAACAAATAAGCTTACATTTAGTACAACTACCTAAAAAGGCAAAACTTAAGGATTATGTGAAGAGTATCAACTACGATGGTAAAAGAGATGGTAAAGCACATAAGACTAAGATAGCATTGGTCAATTGGTTCTCAAAACATAGACTTTAAATATCAAAGACATTACATACCATGACGCTGCAAAAAAATTATTTTTGAAGCACGGCATGGTCTGCATCACTAATATTACGATCAGTGAATAAGCCAACAAATAATAAAACAGCTTTATCATCCGCTGCAAATCCATGGCTCCTCATAATGTCCAAATAGTGCAAAGTCTTGGTGACATCATTAGCATTGAGAAATCCTTTAATTATTGTATTGTATGTAAGTTCATCTGGAGAACACCCATTGTCCTCCATCTCCTCTAAAAGCACACTTGCATCACCTAATTTCCCTCGCCCACATGGCCCTTTGATCATTATTGTGTAGGTTTTCACATCCAGTGGCACGTGCCCGTAAAATAGACGCTTTTATTTTCCCATGGCCCTTGCGTTGAGTGGCATACGATTATACGAGTTCCTGTAACAACCCGTAAAATAGATGCTGTTATTTTCCCACTTAGATAAAAGTGCTAGGGTACCTGCTTACTGTCTTGGACACCAAACATACAAACATGTCAAAGGTTGTATCGTTTCACAAAAACACCAACAGAATAAAAATTAGGTCCTAAAACAGAAACTCAAGTAGATGTGAGAGAGAAATTATATAGTGGAATGATTTAAAAACAATTAGATTTAAATTGAGATTAGTGTATTCTTATTAATTTTCAATAAAAATTAGGTAAATAAAGTTATCTAGCAATCATACTAACACCTCGATATGTTTTCGAGAAAGTCTAAGCATAGCAACAAAGCCTAATATACTCGTGAGTCGTGACGCACGAAACAATGGACAAGTTGCTTACAAACTACGAAAATTCAAGCAAGAATGGTGTTCGACTGTTAGGTATCATATAGTGTACTTTGTAGATTGTAAACCAAGAAGCTTTTCTCGAAATGTAATTCTTAGGAATACTCTTTTACATTTTGAGTCCGATTACAAATTATTTAGACAAATGGTATCACGTAGACTCGAGATTCAACTAAACTTAAAACGTCACACATCCCTTTATTGTCGTTTTCATTCATGCAAAATAAAAAGAAGACAAGGGAAACAAACTCATAACCAATAACAAGAACCACATCAATTTTCATATTAAATAATTCAACATTTAATATAAGTTAGAGCAATTTCATTGAGAGAACGTCATACAACAGTCTATGAAGAACCAGATAGCTAGTTAATTCCGAATTAAAGGCCGTTCTGCTCCCCGGGAAGTGTATTTCAGAGACGGAGAGCTGATGACTTTTTGCTGGCTACGTATTGTACTTCAAAACTTGGTAGAATCGTGGGTGCAATTGTGCGAAAGGCTGTGGCTGAATCAAGCCTGAGGTAGCCTTCTGCATGAACGTCTCCGGCTTTTTCTGGAGGAGACCAAGAACCTGTTATCTAGTTTTTCACAGATAAAAAGTTTATCAGAAACAAAGTCGACTAAAAATTGTTTTTCAGATGTAGCAGTCTATCTATGTAGTTCTCTGCGCAATCAGCATTGTGGATAATTTTTGACAGTCACTGTGTTCCCCAATCTAATGGTAACGTAAATAGTTCAAACATGTGCCCCCTATTAATCCTTCATAGGTGAGAGCGTATGACGTAGTGGGGTAAGGTTATTGGAATTCATATGCAATTTCCTTCGATTGCACGAAATTATTGTAGTCAAGTGATAAAGATGAAAGCCGCTGTGGACAATAATATAGCTACATAACCTTCGCCCTTGCAACTCATGTCGCACCAAAAACAAGATAACTTTAGATTAAGTATCAAAGTTAAAGAACGTGTTTCTCTTACAATGTGAAGCAGGAATTCATCACCCTGTTATTGCGCAAGCAAATGCCTGAGTTTGTAAATCTGATGCAGTGATGTTCTGCCAGTCTCTTGAGAGTTTTCCATCTCTTGTCAGAGATGTATAGCTATGTCAATCGAGCCAAACTCATTACGTAAAGCAATTACGAGTTCCCAACTAACAATGTCCGTGTAACTTCTAAATCACAATATGGGCATTTGACCTCAACTTTGTCTAATGCTTCACAGCTGATAAGCAATCATCTGTCAAGACACGCTCAAACTCGCCATCAAGTAAGAGTAGGTTGATCAGTGAAGATTCCTCAGCTTCTACCTTGTGCCTCAGCAATCACATTGTTTCTTATATATGAATCACAAGTAGCCTCATCCTCTCTCGTCTTTTCTCCTGATGATCACCAAATGAGCTACACATTACAAACTTTAACGATGAATGCACTTCAACTTTAGGCAGACCTCAACAAGCACATGAATAGCATCAGTATTTCATCAAATACAACGATAGACAAATACTACGCATAAATAAGACAACTTGTGTCAATTCATTCTCAAAAAATTGATTTAACATAGCAAAGACATACATACATACATACATATCATGATGCTCCAAAAAAATACTTTTGAAGCAAAGTCTTGTCCGCATCACTAGTATTACGATCAGTGAGTAAGTCGACAAATAATAAAAAAGTCTTATCATACACCGCAAATCCTTGGCTTCTCATAATGTCAAGATACTCCAAAGCCTTGGCAGCATCATTAGCATGGAGAAATCCTTTGATTATTGTATTGTACGTCCGTTCATCTGGAGAACTTCCATTGTCCTCCATCTCTTCCAAAAGCACGCTCGCATCACCTAACATCCCTTGCCCACATAGCCCCTTGACCATTATATTGTAGGTTTTCACATCCAGTGGCAACCCCTTAGCAAAAAGACAAGAGAACACATTTGATGCTTCTACTGGTCGTCCAGCTTCATAAAGGCCATTGATTATAGTATTGTACGTAAACATATCGGAGGCCACACCAATATTCTCCATCTCTTTACGCAGGAACATGGCCCTATCAATTTGACCATTTTTAAAAAGGCCATTCAGCAACGAATTGTAAGTCACCACATTAGGTGCCATGCCTCCATCTTTCATATCTTCAAAAATCTGGAATGCAAGATGAATTCTGCTACACTTGCACAATGCATCTATAAGAGTGGTATATGTAACAACATCTGGGGTTATATATGTTCCTCTAAGATTCATATCCTTGAACATGACCAGCGCTTTGTCAACCTGTTTTGCCTTGCAATATCCATTCATTACACAATTGAACGTCACAACATCAGGCACAATACCATCCTTCACCATGACATCCACGAGATTTTCCGCCTCCGCCATCTCCCCACGTAAACAATAGCCGTCCAATAATGCACCGTAAGTAATAACATCAGGGTGCTCTCCTCTGTTAACCATGAATTGAAAAATACCCCTAGCTTCATGGACATTTCCATCTTTACAATACATGTCAATGATGGTGTTGTAGGTGTCGACACCAGGTTCAATGTTGTTATTCAACATCTCAGCCAACATATCCTTGGCATCATCCATCCGCCCAAGACTGCACAACCCTCGGATCAAGGTATTATAAGTAACCACACTGGGTGAAACGCCCTTGGATTTCATCTCCTCGAATAGGCTAAGAGCTTGAGGTAGCAGCTGGTCTTTACAATGGCTGTCAATGAGCGTGTTATATGTGATGACATCAGGCTTAAAAGGTACTTTAGTTTCCATACTACGGAGCAACTTGAGAGCAGCAGCATTGTTACCAATGCGGCAAAGACCTTTTAACATAGAATTGTACGTAAAAAGATCAGGTTGTATGCCAAGCTTGTCGATATTATCCAACAAACGTATGGCAGGTGACAGCATATCAGACTCAATAAGACCGTTGAGTAAGATGGTGATGATGACAATATTAGGAGGATAACCGAGCTTAATGTACTTACCAAGGAGTGAAAATCCAAAATCAACACGGCCCAAACGACAATAACAATTGGCGAGAATACCAACAGAACAGAAATTGGGGCGTAAACCGGAGTGCTCAAGCTGGTTAGAAAAGGAGACAATAATGGAGAAAGGGGGGTGGGGTTTGATCTTAGACATGGCGGTAAACAACTGATTGAATACAATTATAGAAGGACGAGGTCGAAGAGAGTACAATTGATGAAAAATAGAAACAGGAAAGTCAGGAGTACGAAACCCTAATTGACATTGTTGTCTAACAAACTGCAGAAACTTTTGGGGATCATCATCAACAACAACATGGTTAAAACGACGATTAGTATTAACAGAAGAAGAACAAGAAGAGGAAAAAGAGTGAATAAAATGGGGATTAAATCGAAACTGAAAAGGGAGAGATTGCCTATTAAAATTAAAAACAGCAGCTAAAAGTGCAGACATAATAATAGTAGAAGAAGAAGAAGAAGAAGATGAAGATGATGATGATGATGATGATGATGATGAACAACAAAATCAAATCAAGAGAGGAGAAATCAATTACTAGGGTTTCAAATTGCAATTGGAAATGAATCAATTCGTAGCGTGTATAGTGCGAGGTATGATAAGGTGGTGAATAATTTTTGAGAATAAAATGTGTTGTATTTTAATAAATTTAATGTATTAATTAGGTTAAAAATGAAATTGTTATAATTAAAATCGTTATATATGAAAATTGGACTAATAGAGTAAAATTGTAGCATACAATGAAAATGAGAGGTAATTACCTTTTTTCATTGTAATCTTTTAGCATCTTTATTCTACTAAATGACAGTTTTCGCTGACATCATCGATTCCACATGTCGCGATTCTATGCAATATTTTCCCGCCAAAACATAATGCTTACATCATCCTTCATATTATATGTTTTTAGGTCTAAATTCATTACTTATGATTATTACTTCTTAATAATTATGTTCACTCTTATATTATGCATAAAAAATATATTGTTAACTTTATCAAAAATATATTTACACTAAATTAATTATTTACTTATTTTAGTATTTTAATTTTTTGTTTACTTTCACAATAAAATAGACAATTGAGTAAGTTAACCTTATTATTTTGTTTCTAACGCCATCTCTAAATATTCTAAATAAGTAATATATAAAATTTAAACTATACTATGAAATATTAAATCTATAAACTATATAAAAAGAAAAAAAAATCTTCTTTTTCAATCAAAAATAAGTGTTGGGCATATTATTTACCTATAAAGTCTATAAATATAAAATGGGTAATTCTTGTGTAAGGTCGGACTTACACTAATTTAGTGTAAATCTTCTCACTCACCCCTTAAAAAAAATTAAAAAAATAAATAAAATTATTACAAATAACTACCCCTCATGTGAGAAGACTTACATAATTTTATTGTAAGTCCCGTCTCACATGAGAATTAGTGATATAAAATATAATCATTTTATATATTTTAGTTTTTTTAAAGAGAATATTTGTTTTTTCTATTGTTATATGAATATCATTAAATTAATTATTGTATTATTTTTCAATTATTTATTACTAATATTTTTATTAATTAGAAGTAATATAATACCTATAATAACCGTGCATTTATGCACGGGATCTAAACTAGTAAACATATTAATCAAAAACCAAAAATGCAAAATAATTGTTTGTCAGTGGCAGAAAAATAAAAAATAATTAAATTGTCTACAATCATAAAAATATGGGATATTTCCCATAGTACCCCTGAGATTAGGGCTGAGCAAAATATCCGAATATCCGAAATCCGAAAATTGTGATCCGATATTCGATCCGATTTTTTGGATATCCGATCCGAATTTTTAAAATTTTGGGATATCCGTATCCGAAAGTTTTGGATATTGGATATCCGTGGATATTTAGTTTTGAAATTTTGGATATCCGATATCCGAAAAATATCCGAAAATTGTCTTGATATTTTGATTATTTTTAATATTTCTTTTTTATTGGTTACTAAAAATTGAATTTTATTAAATATAGTTGTAATTTTCATAGCATCCAATGTCCTATACTACAATTTTCAATTTTTCCGTATCTTTAAATATAATGTACTAATTCAAATATATAATTTTTTATTTAGCTAAATATAAAATGCAAAGAACTAATAATATATATAAACAATATAATGTGATATGTGTTGCTATTAATACAATCATACTTAAAAGTTCATTATCAAATTTAAAAGGAAAAAAAAAGGGAAGAATGAACGAGGGTAACGATAATTTAACGATAAATGAACATTTTTGTTTGTGCAATGACGCTATATGGATATCCGAATGGATAACTATAGCAAAAGGATAACTGTAGCAAAAGGATAACTGTTTGTCAGCTTTGTTAATAACACTTCTTTATTTCAAATATAAAAACTAATCGGGTAGACGTTACATAAACATTAAGCAGCATAGAAAAAACGGATAATTGTTATAGGGCAACTTTCGTCTTCTCTCTCACAACGCTTTCGTTGCGCCCAATTAACATCCATAATGTCATAGCCTGGAATCGTGCTCCAACCCACTTAAGGCTTTAACACCTTGATTGTGCACAATTAGCTTCCTTGAGTAGCATACGACTATACGAGTTCCTGTAACGACCCGTAAAATAGACGCGGTTATCTTCCCACTTAGATAAAGTGATAAGGTACCTGCTTGTGTTTTGGACACCAAACAGACAAACATGTCAAAGGTTGTATCATTTCACAAAAACACCAACAAAATAATAATTAGATCGTAAAACGGAGAACTCAAGCAAATGTAAAATAGAAACTATAGTGTAATGATTTTAAAACAGTTAAGCTTAAATTGAGATTAGTGTTCTTATTAATTTTCCGTAAAAATTAGGTAAATAAAGTGTCTAACAATCATACAAACACCTCGAGATTTTGTTTTCGAGAAAGTCTAAGCATAGCCACGAAGCCTAATATACTCGTGAGTCGTGACACACGAAACAATGTACAAGTTGCTTACAAACTACTAACATTCAAGCTAGAATGGCGTTTGATTGTTAGGCATCATACACACGATATAAAGTGACCACGTTATACAACGGCACTCATAGTGGTAGTTGCAACTTAACAAATTCATGAGCGACCTACTCCATTTCCCTCTGCTTATCAGTCGCATGTTACAACTCCCCCAAACCTCCTGCATGTGTCAGTTTAACTTAGCTATCTCCTCATCATTCAGCAAATTCATCACCTCATCATGCATTCCAGTTCTTCACCTCTTTACGACCCTGTAAAACCAAGTCATACGTTAGAGCGTATTCATCGTGGTTCATGACCTATTCCTTGACACAGCATAACCATAACCATACAGGACGCACATTTATCAGATGGACTCGAATCATTTAGAAATCACGGAGTACCCCATCTCTCTCTGACAAAATACTATTTACGTTTGCGTCGACGTTAACCTTCAGCCATTACTCTCTTGGCGAACCTCATCTCCCTCTGCTACCTCCACCGCATTCACCAAATTCATCGACTTGTCATACACCTCACCTCCTTTAATATTTTGACCCTGAAAACCAAGTCATTTGTAGCTCCTCCATATCCCGAATTCTGATAATCCAGCTTAACCCTCAAGAAAAGAAAATAAAAGATTAAATAGTAATATACTAATATAGCATCATGAAAACATGTAAAAGAATTATGAGTCAACCTTAACCAAAATATCAACTAACTGGTACAAATCTCCCCGTCTTTGATTTATAAATGGAAGATACGTCCTGCAAGTTCAACTTTACGCAATCAAAAACAACGAAGGAAGAGTAAAGAGTACCAAGTTCAGCCAATTGCCCTAAAGACGTTTTTAGTTAATGAGCCCTTAGCGATAGGGTGTGTGCATCAATCAAACATGAATACACGGGGAAAAATGACCATGATGTACAAGATGTTAAGCACAGGTTGATAGCATATATCGTCTAGCTCAGCTGCTAAAGTCGCTAAAATGATGATGTACATAAAGAGCTTGCCTTCAGAGGATGAATATGAATATATCGTTCAAGAATTACATCATATGTATAAGAGACGAAGTAAACCACTGTGCTACCATTTCTCACATTCCATAGAGCCAAAGAATACCATTTGATATCAAAAGTTGAGTTGTCGAGTTTGATAAACAAATATACAGTTCAACAGCAACTACAAAAAGGTCACCTTCTTTGCTCGAGCAGTGAGTAGTCAATCTCTGCTACAACTACTGCCTCTTCGTGCTCAGTTGTTTCAAGGACTTCCTCATACTGCGATAAACAAGACAGTAGCAAGGATCGAATCAAAACGCCTAACAAACGATCGTATAATACGATCGCGTAATATATGCAAGTGAGTCACTAAAAGACGGTGGTCGGTAGACTTACTGGTCCAACCAAGGTAGAGTGTCCCCATGCCACGTATCCAGATTTGGAATCGCGAGCTGGTGAGCACGTAGCCACAAACAACTGCCCATCAATTAAAGAGAATGTCAACCGCCGCTGCTAATCTTTTCAAAATGACTAGCAACTTTTCTTTCCAAGTTCCAACATCAGACAAATTTCTCGTGATATAAACCAAGGGAAACGCGAATATACTTCCAGGTGTTAGGGATCAAGTTTCTGCGCAGATTATCATTGTAAAGCATTTGTTAGGACTTAGGATGTAGGGAATAGGGATTGCAAAGGAAACTGGAAGGGGAAAGGAAACACTTTCTTTGTTCGGATAAAAGTTAACCAGGAGAAATACACGGGAGGGAAATTGTACTATTTGTCTAGTTTGTTGCATGGTTCAATCTTCAATCTTAATTGAGGAACAAGAACGACCTTGTAGAATGCTACCTAACCAGAACTGAGTTCTTAATTCAAACTCTGGCAACCTAAGTCCTAACCAAACTCTAATCATACACCGAGCTCAATCACCTAAAACTGTACCCAAAGAGCGTTAACTTTTCCCCCAGTTCAAATTTTAAGACATTAACTACTTCAAGAGAATTCTTCGCTCACCTTCATGGAATTGCTAGTATAAGTTTTAGGTGATTTCAATATACGGGAAGGTTACGTACCTGATTATCAGCTGCCCTGCAGATTTTCATCGAACAAGAAGAGGTATTTATCAGTATTGATAGAAAGATAACAATATACATATCCTTATCCTTATAAAGCTGTGAACAAATTTACAAACTGATGAGTCATTGCCGCATTGCTAGCAGCTACTGTACACTGTCAAATAGGGAGTATTCAAACTAAAAACAGCACCACAGGTGGTAAAATAATGTTGCCTGACGCCAATCAAGAAAAGACGTAAGTTACGTAACGTAATGAGCTTCTTACCTTGCTCTCTGCAATAGCTCACAGTGCAATGGACCGGTGGTCATATTAAATGCCCCGGGATAGCAAAGCAAGTGTGCACCTAATGCACACAGAACTTCGATTAGCTAATGCTTTGCCATGACGAGCTTAGAGCCAAATTATGTGAGAAGACAAGGACGTGGAATGAAACGAGTATAAAACACGAGTCAAAAGGTTCCTTTTACACACAACCGCAAAGAAAATTAACTAAAATGAAAGGCACAACTGTTGACAGATAATGAGCAACGAGAGAAAAATAATAATAATAATAATAATATAAGAAAAAAAAAAAAAAGGCTTCAAGAGCAGTATGATTTTTAGGTGTTATTTCATCCAACCATTAGTAGAATTTGAAGTAGACAAATAGGTCAGATGGAGTCATAAACAACGGAAAATCAACAACAAAGTAAGATCAAACAGACCTCCTGCAGCATAGATTGATGCTAACTCTTGAAATCGGATGTCGTAACATAAACCAATACCAATACGTCCAACATCTGCACCACGACAATTGCTTGTAAGTTGTAACCCTTAGAGGTCCAACAAATCAGAGAACAAAGAAAGAATAAAAGAGTTGATGCAGTAGTTAAGTTAGTGCTGACGATTCAAGAGCATTGCTTGAAGACTATGAATAGTTTATTGTGTTGCTTCATCCACAATTAAACGCAAAAGGCTTTTAAGGCCTTGTAAGAGAGGGAATTAACTAATCGGTGGAGATCATATAATAGGCATAAGACAGCAAACCTGTGTCAACAACAGTAGGAGTGTCTCCCGCTGTAAGTGTCTTTGATTCCTTGAAAGTCATCTTTCCCGGAATATCAATGTCAAAAAGATGAATCCGTAAGGATTATAATAAAGTAAAGATATGCTAGAAGATGCTACTCCTCTCATTGAGCGGGCAAACTTTTCATTATATGTTACAATGATTTGGAAAAGTGTTTAGAATTGATCGAAATGGAGGGCAAAGTTGAAAGCCACAATGACGTACAGGGGATTAGACACGTGCCTTCCTGTGTTTAGCTTTTAGCCTTCCATCAGTTCCAAAAACACAGCAAGTGTTATAAATGAGATCACCACGACGCTCTGGTATGGAACCACCAACTATTGTAATGTTGAGACTGTGAGAAATATCAGACAACATTGCTGTCGAGGGAGAGGAATCACCACCCGTTTCAATATCTTCTGCATAGGCTGGAAAGCTGTCGGTAGCGTACGGACTGTTCCATATTTCCTGACACCATTGCATGCAGAAAGTTACTCCCTCTTGTTCACTTGAAATGCCCCACTTTCCTTTACGGCAATAATATATTTATTTTACCGAAATAGTACAGCCTTATTTTCAAAATTGGGTACCACTTTACCCATTACCAACACTACCCCATCTTTTCTCAATTTCTTAATAATTGCATCCACCCCTAAAGAAGAGAGTACATATTACGCACGTGATTAATCCACGTATAATTCAAATTATGTTCTCTTCTATTTTTGAGAGGGGGGCGAGGAAGGACGAAGGTAAGAAGGCTATGGCATGCTGAAAGAATCATGATGGACAATCCGAAAGTCAACTAGGATAGTAGGATGATTTAACTTACAGGAAGAAGAACAAGCTGAGCTCCCTTGCTTGCAGCCTCTTTGATTGCTTCACGAGCACGAGCAATATTTCTCATTTTGTCTGTTGTGACTGACAGTTGGCAAAGGCCAACATTGAACTGCATTGACGCAAATCAAAATGTCAGGACTTGTTCCTGCACACTGTATCTATGAAACAAAAGTTGAATCAACAAACCACATTAAAATTCAGATTCCTAAACCCTAACCCATCAAAATTCTACCAATCACAAACCCAGAAACAAGGCAAAAATGCAAAATTAATTCACCCAGAAATGAAAATCCCAAAACTAAAACAAGAAGAACAAAACCCATGAAATTAAATTGAAAAAGGAGAGACCTTTGAGATTGGAACAGTAGGCAAAGGAAATGCAGGAGGAACCCTAGCTTGTTGTGCAATGCTAGCCATTTAAAAGCTTTGAGTTTTAGGGAATTTGCACTCATAAAATTAGATTTCAGGGACAACATGTTACATGTGGAGTTATATATGCTTCTGAGGTTTAACAATGGTTTTGTTGTCTGGAGCTAGGTTGCACAAGAGCGGGGCACGCACACGTCACGAGACACGGGACACGGTAATCCATATTATTAGGATATGAGACACGGAAGAAAAAAAATTAATATAAATGTTAAAATAAAAGGAATTTACAGTTTGAAAATCGGGGATACGTCTTAAGGTGTGTCGGGCGGCTTTTATGATGTGTTAAATCTGTCTAGATAGCCACCATCAACTTACAATAACTAAAGTCCGAGAACCCGAAAATAACGTTACGTTGTCCAAATACTACGAATCGTGCCCGACACGGCTCCTAATATCACAACTGTGTCCGACACGGCTCCAAATAAATTAAAAAACTGCACGGTTTCGCGGACACGTTGATTTGGAAAAGTGCCCGTACAACTTAGGTCTGGAGTTAACAACAGTACATCATGGTTTTTCTCCTATTTTTTCTGACTAGGGTTTTTCTCATTAGTTAGATAATCATTGTAAGGCAAATTTTAAGATAAAATCGTTTTAGGCGTAAAACAGTTAATCAAATTTATCAACAGTTTACTTAAGGCTTTAGGCTTATAATAAATATTACTCCGTATTAGGAAACAAACTCACAATAAACTTACTGTTCTTGAAATTACGGGCGTTTAAATGAACACAAATATAGTCGGTCACTTATGATCTTATTTGATTTATCTTGTAAAAACAAATATTTATATCTAATTTGCTAGCAACTCATTTTTTTCAGAAAATAAAACATAACTAAGTTTCAGACTAAATTTTAGAAAATTTAAGCAAAAGTTTGCTTTGTATTTATTTTGCTTTGTATTTTGTTTATATGTTCTTTTTCTTTTAAAAGTATAAATTATATAAAGCCGGCTCTTATAAGTTTCAATTTACGGGCGTTTAAATGAACACATATATAGTCAGTCACTTATGATTTTATTTGATTTATCTTGTAAAAACATATATTTATATCTAATTTGCTAGCAACTCATTTTTTCAGAAAATAAAACATAACTAAGTTTCAGACTCTAAATTTTAGAAAATTTAAGCAAAAGTTTGCTTCGTACTGAGTATTTATTTTGCTTTGTATTTTGCTTTATATGTTCTTTTTCTTTTAAAAGTATAAATTGTATAAAGCCGGCTCTTATAAGTTTTAGATTCATTCAACTCCTATATAAGTGAAGTTCGGTGAAGTGTGAGCATTGACCAAAATTATTTACTTTTATATATGGATGGGTAATGTTTTAAAAATAACGTGCAAATTCTCAGTTATGTTTTAGTTCAGCGGTTGAGGTGAACTTTTTCGGAAACGGTTTGCATTATCCTTAAAACCGAGCCGTTCCCATAAGATTAACATGGGTTTTGAATTTGATCCGAAATTGACCCAATCAGAAACAATCTACTAATCTAGTCACGAAAATTCTAAAAAGAAGTGATCATCTTAAGCACTGTTAAGTCTTCAACAGTTTCATCTTTAATACGGAGTAATTTTATTGCATTAATGAAAATCTCATTCGTAAACTTTTCGATCATTCCACCATGAGCAAGTCTTGTGTACAATGGTCGTACACGTATAACAAGTAGCTTGTTAACGTTTAAAGTGAATACTTTGACGCTTAAAGCATTTAATGCCTGAGTCACTTTAAAGCCTCTAAAAGTAGTCACCTCACACGTTAAAATGGTATCGTAATCAACAAAATGGTCACTTTTTAGTCACAACGAGACAGTGATACACACAACAGTTTTACACGAGCATTTGTGTTACAGTAAAAGGTATCTCCCGAGCAAATGGGAGCCCTTACCACGAGAAAGCAGTGGATGTTTACGGCTTCACTGAGACCATCTATTCATCATTAATGATATTCTTCAGACTGCTCTACCAAAGTCTCATCGGGGAAATGGCTCCAATTTCTTTAACACAACAACAATATCCTTAGTTACCTTTACGAATGACGGACGTACCAATGCCAATTTGCTTCAACAATCCTCTTCTATTCCTCTGATATGTCAAAAAAAAAAAAATTGAGAAATGATCAGTAAAAATACTCTACAAAAGGCAGATAGTAAGCCCTAAAATCAGAGTCAACAAGAGATAATGGTGCTTTTTAAATTTGATCAGATCGTCGTAATTACTCTGAAGTCTCATAAAGATACTGATAAAAGATGTATTATCAGTTCATGATTTTGATTTACCAACAAGAGAAAACAAACAAAACATATAAAATCTTCTATAAATCAAAACCAAGTAATCAAACAATTACTATAAAATGTTTGAGATTACAATAATTATCGAAAAGAGATTTATTCAAAACTAAGCTCGGGTTGGAGGTGGTTGCTGTCAACGGTGGAGTGACGGTGAGGGAGTGGGTGGAGCACATGTGGCGAGAGATGGGAAGTGAGGAGAGGGAGACCATGATGGTAGGTTGTTGGGCTATTTGGGAAGCAAGAAACAAGGCTTTTTTCGAAAATAAGAGGGTGGAAGCAGGGGATGTAGTGGGTAGAGTTATCAACATTTTGAATGAAATAAGGGCGGGGGAGGATAGTGGTGTATTGGAAAGAAACGAGCTGAGGGCAGAGGGTAGACTTCATGGCAGAGACGGGACGACATCAGGTAGGGGTTCGAAGGAGCAGAACAGAGGGCGAGGGGGGCTGGATTCATGGTTGCTGAGGGAGGGTGACGGCAGCAGTAGTGAGAGAAATGCTGGAAGTCGAGTTCGGAGCGGTGATGGTGTGATCATTAACGTCGATGCCACTGTAAAGGAGGGAATTGGGTGTGGTTTGGGAATCATTTGCAGGGATCGCTGAAGCTGACGCGGTTTTACACGGGGTTTGGGAGGCGTGCAGGAGAGGCTTGAAGGATGTCATGGTGGAAAGCGATTGTTTGGACGTGTCGAAGCCTTACAAAAGCGGAAGCACGGACGTAATGAATTTTACGACATTATTTCTGAGATTTTAGTTTTGGCAGTGAACTTTTCTTTTATTTCTTGGACTTTTGTTAGCAGAAAGCACAACACTTTGGCGCATGAGCTAGCGTGTGTGCAACCATGGAAAGTGGGTCACCGATTGTGGTCGTCCCTTTTCCGAGTTTTGTAACGCACTTGGCTGCTCTTGATTCGATTAATGCCATTTAATCCCTTGGTGGATTTCAAAAAAGTTCAAACTAAAGACGACATAAAACCAGTTCTGAAAACTGAAAAAGAAACCCTAAATCAAACCGACTTAAAACCCACATAACGAGTGACCTCCACGACCCTTTTAATTCATCCCTATTTCAGAAAACATAGAGATAACATGCAATTTACGTTAAAGAATAGTAGAACCTATGTTACTTACTTTGCACTTGTTTTATCTGTTGGCAATTCCATTGTTTCTCAAATTCGTATCACAAGTTGCTTCATCCACTCTCGTCTTTTACCCTGATAATCATCAAATAAGCAATACATAATTTATTTATTTCGATAAATCTAACAATACACATAATACCAGTTGAACCACATGAATAGGCAGACCACATGAGAGCATGAGTATCAAATATGATATAGACTGTGTCAATATGTTCTCAAACCATTCATCAAAAAAAAGTAATGACATACGAACTAACATACCAAGATGCTGCAAAAAAATACTTTTGAAGCAAAGCCTTGTTGGCATCACTAGCATTACGACCAGTGAGTAAGTTGACAAATAAGATAGCGGTGTTATCATCCGCTGCAAATCCATGGCTCCTCATAGTGTCGAGATAGTGCAAAGCCTTGGCAGCATCATTAGCATGGAGAAATCCTTTGATTATTGTATTGTACGTCCGTTCATCTGGAGAACATCCATTGTCCTCCATCTCTTCCAAAAGCACGCTCGCATCACCTAACATCCCTTGACCACATAGCCCTTTGATCATTGTAGTGTAGGTTTTCACATTCAGTGGCAACCCCTTAGCAACAAGACAATAGAACACCTTTGATGCCTCTTCAGGTTGTCCAGCTTCATAAAGGCCATTGATTATAGTATTGTACGTAACCATATCGGAGGCCACACCAATATTCTCCATCTCTTTACGCAGGGACATGGCCATATCAATTTGACCATTTTTAAAAAGGCCATTGAGCAATAAATTGTAAGTCACCACATCAGGTGCCATGCCTCCATCTTTCATATCTTCAAAAATCTGGAATGCAAGATGAATTCTGCTACACTTGCACAATGCATCTATAAGAGTGTTATATGTGACAACATCTGGGGTTATATATGTTCCTCTAAGATTCATATCCTTGAACATGACCAGCGCTTTGTCAACCTGTTTTGCCTTGCAATATCCATTCATTACACAATTGAACGTCACAACATTAGGCGCAATACCATCCTTCACCATGACATCCACGAGATTTTCCGCCTCCGCCATCTCCCCACGTAAACAATAGCCGTCCAACAATGCACCGTAAGTTATAACATCAGGGCGCTCTCCTCTGTTAACCATGAATTGAAAAATACCCCTAGCTTCATTGATATTTCCATCTTTACAATACATGTCAATGATGGTGTTGTAGGTTTCGACACCAGGTTTAATGTTGTTATTCAACATCTCAGCCAACATATCCTTGGCATCATCCCTCCGCCCAAGACTGAACAGCCCTCGGATCAAGGTACTATAAGTAACCACATCGGGTGAAACGCCCTTGGATTTCATCTCCTCGAATAGGCCGAGGGCTTGAAGTAGCAGGTGGTCTTTACAATGGCTGTCAATGAGGGTGTTATATGTGATGACATCAGGCTTAAAAGGTACTTTAGTTTCCATACTACGGAGCAACTCGAGAGCAGCAGCATTGTTACCAATGCGGCAAAGACCTTTTAACATAGAATTGTACGTAAAAAGATCAGGTTGTATGCCAAGCTTGTCGATATTATCCAACAAACGTATGGCACGTGACAGCATATCAGACTCAATAAGACCGTTGAGTAAGATGGTGATGATGACAATATTAGGAGGATAACCGAGCTTAATGTGCTTACCAAGGAGTGAAAATCCAAAATCAACACGGCCCAAACAACAATAACAATTGGCGAGAATACCAACAGAACAGAAATCGGGGCGTAAACCGGAGTGCTCAAGCTGGTTAGAAAAGGAGACAATAATGGATATAGGAGGGTGGGGTTTGATCTTAGACATGGCGGTAAACAACTGATTGAATACAATTATAGACGGACGAGGTCGAAGAGAGTACAATTGATGAAAAATAGAAACAGGAAAGTCAGGAGTATGAAACCCTAATTTACATTGTTGTCTAACAAACTGCAGAAATTTTTGGGGATCATCATCAACAACAACATGGTTAAAACGATGATTAGTATTAACAGAAGAAGAACAAAAAGAGGAAAAAGAGCGAATAAAATGGGGATTAAATCGAAACTGAAAAAAGAGAGATTGCCTATTAAAATTAAAAACAGCAGCTAAAAGTGCAGACATAATAATAATAGTAGAAGAAGAAGAAGAAGAAGAAGAAGATGATGAACAACAGAATCAAATCAAGAGAGGAGAGATGAATTACTAGGGTTTCAAATTGCAGTTGGAGATGAGTCAATTAATAGTGCGAGGAAAGATAAAGTGGGCAATGATAAAAGTGGGGAATAAAAGTTATTGATTTGAGTCTCGTTTAGTAGCAATGAAATCCTACTTTTTTTTACTCAACATTTTATATAAAATTCTCTCTTTTATTTTCTAACTTTTCTTAACTTAAATTCATACAGTTTTTCAATTATTTCAATTATTAATTTCGATAATTAATTCAACAAAATAATAATTCGATTCAATTTAAATTTTTTTCATAAAATTATGTTCATTTTTTTATTACTCTCGATAAATTTAGGTTAAAGATTGAATTAGGGTTTATAAAAAATTAGGATTTGGATGGTTTTCGGGAGACGGTGGGAGACAGCGGGAGGCTGACAATCGCGGCGTAGGGTCTGTAGGTGGCCGGAGCAATGGAGGTGTAGGCCGACGTGGCCGGAGCAGTGAAGGTGGCCGGGTTAGGTCGCCGTGGTATGTTTTCAATATTTATTATTTTTTTTAATAAGTAGGTGAAATCAAAAATATATATTTAATGTTAAGTTTATTGAACAACAAATCAATTGTGGCATATTGGTAATAGTCATGCTGCACCCTCCACACCTTCATTAAAAAAGATTATTACTCATTGAGAAAAAAGTATACAACGGGGGTAAAAGTGTAAAACTCGTATACAGAAAATCAAACACTATAAGAATCTAGTCCACCAAACCAAAAAAAATCAACATAATTGAAGTGACAAAATTTGAGGTTAAAGGGTTTTTCTATGGTGTACCCTCCAAGTTTTTGGTTTTCTATCGTGTACCCCTATTTTTTTTTCCTTATACCGTGTACTAGAGCTGTTCATGGACGGGTAAACCCATTTGGCCCGTCCAGTAGGCCCGCTATACAAGCGGGTTTGGTCACTAAAATTTAAAAACTTAATGGGTATAGGACAAAAGTTATTAGGCCCGCTAAATTATTGGGCGGATATGGACAAAGTTTTTATGTTTACGGCAGGCCCGCTAAGCCCGTTTAAGTAAAATATACTCCGTAGTAAGTTTTTTTATTATAAAAATATTAAAGTGCAAAATATTAGTACTAAAAACTATAAAACCCAAAAAAAAATAATCGTCACAAACTCTAAATTACATTGTATTTAGGCACTCTGCATCAGATGCACTTATTTTTCTAATATGATTAATGTAAAAGTATGTATTGACGACCTCACGACCATTTTAGATTCTACTTTTTAAGTTTCAACAACGAAACTATATTGAGTATATGAACTTTGAATTTTGGCGAATATTTTATTTACTTTGTCCATTAGCCCGCTATAAAGCCCGCCAAACTATTTTAAACGGATATGGACAATCATTTTAGGCCCGCTATAGCGGGCATGGACACAAAATTTGTGCCCGCCGGACAAATTTTGGTATGATAAGCCCGTCCATGTCCATCCCAAGCCCGCTCATGATCAGCTCTACCGTGTACCCTTGAACTTCATTACTCATTCTATAAGATGACCTAAAGTCACTAAACTGTTAACTAAATACTAACACCGTTAGAATAAACTCCTATTTTTTCTATTTTTTATGTTTTCCCTTCAAAATTATGAAATATCCCCTTCTTTTTTCTAATTTTCCACTATTTTTCATCCTTATTCATTTTTTTTCTATAGCATATAATTTTTTTTAAAATTGTTGTTAAAAGTCATAAACTTTATTGATTTACTTTATCGTAAAATAATCATGAATATTTGAAATTCATAAATTTAGAAGGAAATATTAAAGAGATGGAGAAATGAGAGCTTAATGTAACGGTGTTAGTGTTTAATTAACGGTTAAGTAACATTAGGTCACGTTTGAGAATGGATAATGAAGTTTGAGGGTACACCGTGTAAGTGAAAAAAAAAAGGAGTATACGATAGAAAACAAAAAAGTTGGAGGGTACACCGTAGAAAAACCCTTTTTTTTTCCCTTTTTACAAACTCTAAAGAATCCACGCACGTTTAATCACACTTTTTGTGTACGAGATTTTATTTTTAACTTGCGTAAAATGATGTCCTGATGAAAAATTCAACTAGAATCTCATGAATTCTATTCATGTATATGATCCAATTTAAAGAAGGAATAAATGACAGTGAGGAGACAACTCACTCACTTAAGCCATAAGAGGAGAAGCGGAAACGAAAAATGTTTCTTCGACATGATATCAGAATTGTTCAGGCAAATTCAGAAATGTTGCTTTCATCTCCAACGTTTACACTACGATGCCTCACCCTGTTCGTACATGTCAATGACGATCTTCTGGAGTTATCATGGTAGTTGTAGACAGTTTGTCCCGCCTTTTAATATCAACTAACTGGTACAACTCCCCGTCTTTGATTTATAAATGGAAGATACGTCCTGCAAGTTCAACTTTACGCAATCAAAAACAACAAAGGAAGAGTACCAAGTTCAGCCAATTGCCCTAAAGACGTTTTTAGTTATTGGGTCCTTAGAGATAGGGAAAAATGACCATGATGTACAAGATGTTAAGCACAGGTTGATAGCATATATTGTCTAGCTCAGCTGCTAAAGTCACTAAAATGACCATGATGTACATAAAGAGCTTGCCTTCAGAGGATGAATATGAATATATCGTTCGAGAATTACATCATATGTATAAGAGACGAAGCAAACCATTGTGCTTCCATTTCTCACATTCCATAGAGCCAAAGAATACCATTTGATATCAAAAGTTGAGTTGTCGAGTTTGATAAACAAATAAACAATGCAACAGCAACTACAAAAAATGAAAAAAGGTCACCTTCTTTGCTCGAGCAGTGAGTAATCAATCTCTGCTACAACGACTGCCTCTTCGTGCTCAGTTGTCACAAGGACTTCCCCATACTGAGATAAACAATAGCTAGAATTGAATCAAAATGCCTAACAAACGCTCCTATAATACGATCACATAATATATACAAGTGAGTAAAAGACGGTGGTTGGTAGACTTACTGGTCCAACCAAGGTAGAGTGTCCCCATGCCACGTATCCAGAGTTAGAATCGCGAGCTGGTGAGCACGTAGCCACAAACAACTGCCCATCAATTAAAGAGAATGTCAACCGCCGCTGCTAATCTTTTCAAAATGACTAGCAACTTTTCTTTCCAAGTTCCAACTATCAGACAAATTTCTCGTGATAGAAACCAAGGGAAACGCGAATATACTTCCAGGTGTTAGCGATCAAGTTTCTGCGCAGATAATCATTGTAAAGCATTTGTTAGGATGTAGGGAATGGGGATTTTAAGGGAAACTGAAAGGGGAAAGGAAACACTTTCTTTGTTCGGATAAAGTTAAGCAGGAGAAATACACGGGAGGGAAATTCTAGAATTCATTTTCCTTCCACTAAGGTGAATTAAATTCTACTTCAAATTGTACTATTTGTCTCCTTTGTTGCATGGTTCAATCTTCAATCATAATTGAGGAACAAGAACGACCATGTAGAATGCTACCTACCCAGAATGCTACTCTGGCAACCCAAGTCCTAACCAAACTCTAATCATACCCCAGTTCAAATTTTAAGACATCAACTACTTCAAGAGAATTCTTCGCTCACCTTCATGGAATTTTAGGTGATTTCAATATACGGGTGGTTACGTACCTGATTATCAGCTGCCCTGCAGATTTTCATCGAACAAGAAAAGGTATTGTCAGTAAGTAATCTGGGCACAACACGATAACAGATCTATCCGAGGTATTGATAGAAAGATAACGATATACATATCCTTATAAAGCTGTGAACAAATTTACAAACTGATGAGTCATTGCCGCATTGCTAGCAGCTACTGTACACTGTCTAATATGGAGTATTCAAACTAAAAACAGCACCACTGAGGAGGTAAAATAATGTTGCCTAACGCCAATCAAGTAAAGACGTAAGTTACGTAACATAATGAGCTTCTTACCTTGCTCTCTGCAATAGCTCCCAGTGCAATGGACCGGTGGTCATATTAAATGCCCCGGGATAGCAAAGCAGGTGTGCACCTAATGCACACAGAACTTCGATTAGCTAATGCTTTGCCATGACGAGCTTAGAGCCAAATTATGTGAGAAGACGAGGACGTGGAATGAAAAGAGTATAAAACACGAGTCAAAAGGTTCCTTTTACTCCACAACTGCAAAGAAAACTAACTAAAATGAAAGGCATAACTGTTGACAGATAATGAGCAACGGGAAAATAATAATAATAATAATATAAAGCAAAAAAAGGCTTCAAGAGCAGTATGATTTTTAGGTGTTATTTCATCCAACCTTTAGTAGGATTTGAAGTAGACAAATAAATCAGATGGAGTCATAAACAACGGAAAATCAACAACAAAGTAAGATCAAACAGACCTCTTGCAGCATAGATTGATGCTAACTCTTGAAATCGGATGTCATAACATATACCAATACCAATACGTCCAACATCTGCACCACGACAATTACTTGTAAGTTGTAACCCTTAGAGGTCCAACAAATCAGAGAACAAAGAAAGAATAAAAGAGTTGAGGCAGTAGTTAAGTTAGTGCTGACGATTCAAGAGCATTGCTTGAAGACTATGAATAGTTTATTGTGTTGCTTCATCCACAATTAAACGCAAAAGGCTTTTAAGGCCTTGTAAGAGAGGGAATTAACTAATCCCAAATTTGTCTTACATACCGAGTCCATAAAGTCAGCTAGCGTCAACAAATAAATCGGTGGAGATCATATAATAGGCATAAGACAGCAAACCTGTGTCAACAACAGTAGGAGTGTCTCCCGCTGTAAGTGTCTTTGATTCCTTGAAAGTCATCTTTCCCGGAATATCAATGTCAAAAAGATGAATCTGTAAGGATTATAATAAAGTAAAGATATGCTAGAAGATGCTACTCCTCTCATTGAGCGGGCAAACTTTTCATTATATGTTACAATGATTTGGAAAAGTGTTTAGAATTGATCGAAATGGAGGACGAAGTTGAAAGCTACAATGACGTACAGGGGATTAGACACGTGCCTTCCTGTGTTTAGCTTTTAGCCTTCCATCAGTTCCAAAAACACAGCAAGTGTTATAAATGAGATCACCACGACGCTCTGGTATTGAACCACCAACTATTGTAATGTTGAGACTGCGAGAAATATCAGACAACATTGCTGTCGAGGGAGAAAAATCACCACCCGATTCAATATCTTCCGCATAGGCTGGAAAGCTGTCGGTAGCGTACGGACTGTTCCATATTTCCTGACACCATTGCATGCAGAATGTTACTCCTCTTTTTCACTTAAAATGCCCCAATTTCCTTAATGGCTTAACGGCAATAATATATTTATTTTACAAAAATAGTACAGCCTTATTGTCAAAATTGGGTACCACTTTACCCATTACCAACACTACCCTATCTGCTCTCAATTTCTTAATAATTGCATCCACCCCTAATGGATCTTTTACATTGAAAAGGAGGGAGTACATATTACGCACATGATCAATCCATGTATAATTCAAATTACGCTCTCTTTTATTTTTGAGGGAAGGCGAGGAAGGACGAAGGTAAGAAGGCAAGAAGGCTATGGCATGCAGAAAGAATCATGATGGACCATCCGAAAATCGACTAGGATGATTTAACTCACAGGAAGAAGAACAAGCTGAGCTCCCTTGCTTGCAGCCTCTTTGATTGCTTCACGAGCATGAGCAATATTTCTCATTTTGTCTGTTGTGACTGACAGTTGGCAAAGGCCAATATTAAACTGCATTGACACAAACTAAATTGTCAAAACATGTTCCCCCACACTGTATCCCCGCACTGTGTCGAGGTGTCGAGTTGTCGATGAAACAAAAATTGATCATTTACCCCACCCAAGGAGATTGCTACACAATCTGGGTGGTACCTGTTCACGCTTTTCATTTTTTTCTTTTCCTATCTTCTCGCATTATACAATGTGCATAAATCTTATGAAAACAAAAAAAAAAAAAAAAAAAAACCCGTCTTTAACTTTTAAAATTAAAGATTGGCAATATATGAAGACTTATTAAATAGGTGATTAGGCTGTAAAAGGAGTGGTCTTTGATTATGAAAGACTGTCTTTTTTGAGACTTTGACATAGAATATACATACCGCTCTCAAATGATGTACCTAAATTGTTTTCACTCAAATTCAACATCTCGAAAAATACATCATTGACGCAGTCATAGGCACCCTTTTAGTCTTCCACACCATTGCTCCTCTTATCATTCAAGACATCACCTCTCACGAGACTTTCACTATCCTTGCACACTACCACAATCTATGCCAACCTATCTTGAGGCCACATTGTTCAAATCAAAGAGTGCATCGACTACCACAATCTATGCCGTGGCCTTGTTTTAAAACCTTGGTAACCCACAACCTATTATCAATGTCTAAACTTCCATGAAAGTGATTTTTTGAAAAACTCAATCACACCCCACTTTAACTAGAGTTCTTTTAAACCACATTTCCACTAACATAAACTTATACCTCATTGTTTTGTACTTTTTCTTTATCATATTTTCCTCTCATTTACTTTTTACTGATCTTCAATACAACGGTTTAACCACATTTTTCTCCATTTCGATATAGCTTTTTGAAATTTATCAAAAATATAGTTACGTAAACATATTCCGATGACAAACTGAAATGAGATGAACATAGTGAGTGATAAGAAGTGAGTACAAGTTGAATCAACAAACCACATTAAAATTCAGATTCCTAAACCCTAACCCATTAAAATTCACCAATCACAAACCCAGAAACAAGGCAAAAATGCAAAATTAATTCACAATCACAAAAACCCAGAAATGAAAATCCCAAAACTAAAACAAGAAGAACAAAACCCATGAAATTAAATTGAAAAAGGAGAGACCTTTGAGATTGGAACAGTAGGCAAAGGAAATGCAGGAGGAACCCTAGCTTGTTGTGCAATGCTAGCCATTTAAAAGCTTTGAGTTTTAGGGAATTTGCACTCATAAAATTAGATTTCAGGGACAACATGTTACATGTGGAGTTATATATGCTTCTGAGGTTTAACAATGGTTTTGTTGTCTGGAGCTAGGTTGCACAAGAGCGGGGCACGCACACGTCACGAGACACGGGACACGGTAATCCATATTATTAGGATATGAGACACGGAAGAAAAAAAATTAATATAAATGTTAAAATAAAAGGAATTTACAGTTTGAAAATCGGGCATACGTCTTAAGGTGTGTCAAAGACCTTTTATGATGTGTTCGTGCAATCTAGATAGCCACCATCAACTTACAATAACTAAAGTCCGAGAACCCGAAAATAACGTTACGTTGTCCAAATACTACGAATCGTGCCCGACACGGCTCCTAATATCACAACTGTGTCCGACACGGCTCCAAATAAATTAAAAAACCGCACGGTTTTACAAGTATCCAACACTAGTGTCCGTACAACCTAGGTCTGGAGTTAACATCAGTGCATCATGGTTTTTCTCCTTTTTTTTTTGACTAGGGTTTTTCTCATTAGTTAGATAATCATTGTAAGGCAAATTTTAAGATAAAATCGTTTTTGGCGTAAAACCGTTAATCAAATTTATCAACTGTTATACTCAAGGCTTATAATAAATATTACTCGGTATTAGGAAACAAACACACAATAAACTTACTGTTCTTGAAATTACGGGCGTTTAAATGAACACAAATATAGTCAGTCACTTATGATTTTTTTTTTCAGAAAATAAAACATGACTAAGTTTCAACTTTAAATTTTAGAAAATTTAAGCAAAAGTTTGCTTTGTATTTATTTTGCTTTGTATTTTGCTTTATATGTTCTTTTTCTTTTAAAAGTATAAATTATATAAAGCCGACTCTTATAAGATTTAGATTCATTCAACTCCTATATAAATGAAGTTCCGTGAAGTGTGAACATACACCAAAATTATTTACTTTTATATGGATGGGAAATGTTTTAAAAATAACGTGCAAATTCTCAATTATGGTTTAGCTCAGTGGTTGAGGTGAACTTTTTCGGAAACGGTTTGCATTATCCTTAAAACCGAGCCGTTCCCATAAGATTAACATGGGTTTTGAATTTGATCCGAAATTGACCCAATCATAAACAATCTACTGATCTAGTGACGAAAATTCTAAAAAGAAGTGATCATCTTAAGCACCGTTAAGTCTTCAACAGTTTCATCTTTAATACGGAGTAATTTGATTGCATTAATGAAAATCTCATTCGTAAACTTTTCGATCATTCCACCAGGAGAAGTCTTGTGTACAATGGTCGTACACGTATGACAAGTAGCCTGTGAATAAAATGTGACTATCTTAATGTTTAAAGTGAATACTTGGACGCTTAAAGCATTTAATGCATGAGCAATTAAAGTATCCACTTTAAAGCCTCTAAAAGTAGTCACCTCACACGTTAAAATGGTATCATAATCAACAAAATGATCACTTTTTAGTCACAACGAGACAGTGATACACACAACAGTTTTACACGAGCATTTGTGTTACAGTAAAAGGTATCCCCCGAGCAAATGGGAGCCCTTACCACGAGAAAGCAGTGGATGTTTACGGCTTCACTGAGACCATCTATTCATCATTAATGATATTCTTCAGACTGCTCTACCAAAGTCTCATGGGGGAAATGGCTCCAATTTCTTTAACACAACAACAATATCCTTAGTTACCTTTACGAATGACGGACGTACCAATGCCAATTTGCTTCAACAGTCCTCTTCTATTCCTCTGATATGTCAAAAAGAAAAGAAGAGAAATGATCAGTAAAAAACTCTACAAAAGGCAGATAGAAAGCCCTAAAATCAGAGTCGACAAGAGATAATGGTGCTTTTTAAATTTGATCAGATCGTCGGAATTACTCTGAAGTCTCATAAAGATACTGATAAAAGATGTATTATCAGTTCATGATTTTGATTTACCAACAAGAGAAACAAACAAAACATATAAAATCTTCTATAAATCAAAACCAAGTAATCAAACAATTACTATAAAATGTTTGAGATTACAATAATTATCGAAAAGAGATTTATTCAAAACTAAGCTCGGGTTGGAGGTGGTTGCTGTCAACGGTGGAGTGAGGGTGAGGGAGTGGGTGAAGCACATGTGGCGAGAGATGGGAAGTGAGGAGAGGGAGACCATGATGGTAGGTTGTTGGGCTATTTGGGAAGCAAGAAACAAGGCTTTTTTCGAAATTAAGAGGGTGGAAGCAGGGGATGTAGTGGGTAGAGTGATCAACATCTTGAATGAAATAAGGGCGGGGGAGGATAGTGGTGTATTGGAAAGAAACGAGCTGAGGGCAGAGGGTAGACTTCGTGGCAGAGACGGGACGACATCAGGTAGGGGTTCGAAGGAGCAGAACAGAGGGCGAGGGGGGCTGGATTCATGGTTGCTGAGAAAGGGTGACGGCAGCAGTAGTGAGGGAAATGCTGGAAGTCGAGTTCGGAGCGGTGATGGTGTGATCATTAACGTCGATGCCACTGTAAAGGAGGGAATTGGGTGTGGTTTGGGAAACATCTGCAGGGATAGCTCTAGAAGGGTGATGTGGGGCATGACGGTACAAAGATCGGAAGAATTTGAGCCTAGGATCGCTGAAGCTGACACGGTTTTACACGGGGTTTGGGAGGCGTGCAGGAGAGGCTTGAAGGATGTCATGGTGGAAAGCGATTGTTTGGACGTGTCAAAGCCTTACAAAAGCGGAAGCACGGACGTAATGAATTTTACGACATTATTTCTAAGATTTTAGTTTTGGCAGTGAACTTTTCTTTTATTTCCTGGACTTTTGTTAGCAGAAAGCACAACACTTTGGCGCATGAGCTAGCGCGTGTGCAACCATGGAAAGTGGGTCACCGAATGTGGTCATCCCCTTTCCGAGTTTTGTAACGCACTTGGCTGCTCTTGATTCGAATAATGCCATTTAATCCCTTGGTGGATTTCAAAAAAGTTCAAACTAAAGATGACATAAAACCAGTTCTGAAAACTGAAAAAGAAACCCTAAATCAAACCGACTTAAAACCCTCATCACGAGTGACCTCCACGACCCTTTAAATTCATCCCTATTTCAGAAAACATAGAGATAACATTCAATTTACGTTATACAATAGTAGAACCTATGTTACTTACTTTGCACTTGTTTTGTCTGTTGGCAATTCCATTGTTTCTCAAATTCGTATCACAAGTTGCTTCATCCACTCTCGTCTTTTACCCTGATAATCATCAAATAAGCAATACATAATTTATTTATTTCGATAAATCTAACAATACACATAACACCAGTTGAACCACATTAATAGGAAGACCACATGAGAGCATGAGTATCAAATATGATGATACAGAAGTATCAGGCATATAATATAGACTGCGTCAATTTGTTCTCAAACCATTCATCAAAAAAAAGTAATGACATACGAACTAACATACCAAGATGCTGCAAAAAAATACTTTTGAAGCAAAGCCTTGTTGGCATCACTAGCATTACGACCAGAGAGTAAGTTGACAAATAAGATAGCGGTGTTATCATCCGCTGCAAATCCATGGCTCCTCATAGTGTCGAGATAGTGCAAAGCCTTGGCAGCATCATTAGCATGGAGAAATCCTTTGATTATTGTATTGTACGTCCGTTCATCTGGAGAACATCCATTGTCCTCCATCTCTTCCAAAAGCACGCTCGCATCACCTAACATCCCTTGACCACATAGCCCTTTGATCATTGTAGTGTAGGTTTTCACATTCAGTGGCAACCCCTTAGCAACAAGACAATAGAACACCTTTGATGCTTCTACTGGTCGTCCAGCTTCATAAAGGCCATTGATTATAGTATTGTACGTAACCATATCGGAGGCCACTCCAATATTCTCCATCTCTTTACGGAGGGACATGGCCCTATCAATTTGACCATTTTTAAAAAAGCCATTGAGCAATGAATTGTAAGTCACCACATCAGGTGCCATGCCTCCATCTTTCATATCTTCAAAAATCTGGAATGCAAGATGAATTCTGCTACACTTGCACAATGCATCTATAAGAGTGTTATATGTGACAACATTTGGGGTTATATATGTTCCTCTAAGATTCATGTCCTTCAACATGACCAGCGCTTTGTCAACCTGTTTTGCCTTGCAATATCCATTCATTACACAACTGAACGTCACAACATCAGGCGCAATACCATCCTTCACCATGACATCCACGAGATTTTCCGCCTCCGCCATCTCCCCACGTAAACAATAGCCGTCCAACAATGCACCGTAAGTTATAACATCAGGGCGCTCTCCTCTGTTAACCATGAATTGAAAAATACCCCTAGCTTCATTGACATTTCCGTCTTTACAATACATGTCAATGAAGGTGTTGTAGGTGTCGACACTAGGTTTAATGTTGTTATTCAACATCTCAGCCAACATATCCTTGGCATCATCCCTCCGCCCAAGACTGAACAGCCCTCGGATCAAGGTACTATAAGTAACCACATCGGGTGAAACGCCCTTGGATTTCATCTCCTCGAATAGGCCGAGGGCTTGAAGTAACAGCTGATCTTTACAAAGGCTGTCAATGAGCGTGTTATATGTGATGACATTAGGCTTAAAAGGTACTTTAGTTTCCATACTACGGAGTAACTTGAGAGCAGCAGAATTGTTACCAATGCGGCAAAGACCTTTTAACATAGAATTGTACGTTAAAAGATCAGGTTGTATGCCAAGCTTGTCAATATTATCCAACAAACGTATGGCACGTGACAGCATATCAGACTCAATAAGACCGTTGAGTAAGATGGTGATGATGACAATATTAGGAGGATAACCGAGCTTAATGTGCTTACCAAGGAGTGAAAATCCAAAATCAACACGGCCCAAACGACAATAACAATTGGCGAGAATACCAACAGAACAGAAATCGGGGCGTAAACCGGAGTAATCAAGCTGGTTAGAAAAGGAGACAATCATGGAGAAAGGGGGGTGGGGTTTGATCTTAGACATGGCGGTAAACAACTGATTGAATACAATTATAGAAGGACGAGGTCGAAGAGAGTACAATTGATGAAAAATAGAAACAGGAAAATCAGGAGTACCAAACCCTAATTGACATTGTTGTCTAACAAACTGCAGAAACTTTTGGGGATCATCATCATCAACAATATGGTTAAAACGATGATAAGTATTAACAGAAGAAGAACAAGAAGAGGAAAAAGAGCGAATAAAATGGGGATGAAATCGAAACTGAAAAAAGAGAGATTGCCTATTAAAATTAAAAACAGCAGCTAAAAGTGCAGACATAATAATAGTAGTAGAAGAAGAAGAAGAAGAAGAAGAAGAAGATGAAGAAGATGATGATGATGATGAACAACAAAATCAAATCAAGAGAGAGAGAAATCAATTACTCCGTACTAGGGTTTCAAATTGCAATGGGAAATGAATCAATTGGTAGCGAGTTTAGTGCGAGGTATGATAAGGTGGGAAATGATAAAAAAATAAAAAATACGGAGTAAAAGTTATTGATTTTCCATATACGGATTTGACTGCCGTTGTATACGGAGTACTTTTTTTTATTTAGTTTCCCTTTCCTACTTTTTTTAGTTACATTCTATATAAAATTCTCTTTTTTCTTTTTCTAACTATTCTTAACCTAAATTCATACTCTGTACAATTTTTCAATTATTTCAATTATTAATCTCGATAATCAATTTAACAAAGTAGTAATTCAATTTAATTTCAATTTTTTTCATAAAATTATATTAGGGTTTTTCTACGGTGTATCCTCCAACTTTTTTGTTTTCTATTGTATGCCCCTATTTTTTTTCACTTACACGGTGTACCCTCAAACTTCATTATCCATTCTCAACCGTGACCTAAAGTTACTTAACCGTTAATTAAACACTAACACCGTTACATTAAGCTCTCATTTCTCCCTCTTTTTAATATTTCCTTCTAAATTTATGAATTTCAAATATTCATGATTATTTTACGATAAAGTAAATCAATAAAGTTTATGACTTTTAACAACAATTTAAAAAAAAAAATTATATACTATAGAAAAAAAATGAATAAGGATGAAAAATAGTGGAAAATTAGAAAAAAGAATTGAGTAATTTCATAATTTTGAAGGGAAAACATAAAAAATAGAGAAAATAGGAGTTTATTCTAACGGTGTTAGTATTTAGTTAACAGTTTAGTGACTTTAGGTCATCTTATAGAATGAGTAATGAAGTTCAAGGGTACACGGTATAAGGAAAAAAAAAATAGGGGTACACGATAGAAAACCAAAAACTTGGAGGGTACACCGTAGAAAAACCCATTATATTAATTTTATTAATATTGATAAATTTAGGTTAAAAATCGAATTAAGGTTTATAAAAAATTGGGATTTAGATGGTTCCCGGGAGACGGTGGGAGGCGGCGAGAGGCTGACAACCACGGCGTAGGGTCTGTAGGTGGCCGGAGCAATGGAGGTGTAAGCCGACGTGGCCGGAGCAGTGAAGGTGACCAGGTTAGGTCGCCGTGGCATGTTTTCAATATTATTTTTTTTAATAAATAGGTGAAATTAAGAATATATATTTAATGCTAAGTTTATTGAACAACAAATCAATTGTGGCATATTGATAATAGTCATGCAGCTAAGGACAATGAATTCATATTATGGGAGTAAAAAGGCAAATTTGAAAATAACAGCAAAAAGAGTATACAACGGAAAAAATCAACATAATTGAAGTGACAAAATTTGAGGTTTTTTTTTCCTTTTTACAAACTTTAAAGAATCTACGCACATTTAATCACACTTTTTGTGTACGAGATTTTATTTTTAACTTGCGTAAAATGATGTCCTGATGAAAAATTCAACTAGAATCTCATGAATTCTATTCATGTATATGATCCAATTTAAAGAAGGAATAAATGACAGTGAGGAGACAACTCACTCACTTAAGCCATAAGAGGAGAAGCGGAAACGAAAAATGTTTCTTCGACATGATATCGGAGTTGTTCAGGCAAAATCAGAAATGTTGCTTTCATCTCCAACGTTTACACTACGATGCCTCACCCTGTTCATACATGTCAATGACAATCTTCTGGAGTTTTTCATGGTACTTGTAGACAGTTTGTTCCGCCTTTTAATATCAACTAACTGGTACAAATCTCCCCGTCTTTGATTTATAAATGGAAGATACGTCCTGCAAGTTCAACTTTACGCAATCAAAAACAACGAAGGAAGAGTACCAAGTTCAGCCAATTGCCCTAAAGACGTTTTTAGTTATTGGTTCCTTAGAGATAGGGTGTGTGCATCAATCAAATATGAATACACAGGGAAAAATGACCATGATATACAAGATGTTAAGCACAGGTTGATAGCATATATCGTCTAGCTCAGCTGCTAAAGTCGCTAAAATTCAAGGATTTATAGGGTAAGGAAGTTGGAAGTAGACCCGGCAAAATAGACCCAACCCGATTGACCCGAACCGATAAGGCTGACCCGAGACCCGAAAGTGACCCGACAATCGCAAACCCGAAATGACCCCACCCGACCCAGACTCGACCCGTTATGCCATGACCCAAAATTGACCCGAAACCCAAATTGACCCGATAAAAAATATTCTTGGTGACTTCAAATGATTTAAAAATAACTTATTTGATATCGTATAATCAATTAACGTCAATTATATACGTAAAAACCTTAAAAAGTAACCTTTTGACGAAAAAAAATGTTTCTTTTACTAAAAATTTTCATTTTGACCCGAAAGGGACCTGACCCGACCCGACCCAAATTGACCCGAACCCGAAATTACCGTATCGACCCGAAACCCGAAATGACCTGACCCAACCGATATGATACTTCAATCAAACCCGAAATGACCCGACCCAGACCCGACCCGTTTGCCAGGTCTAGTTGGAAGTACATAAAGAGCTTGCCTTCAGAGGATGAATACGAATATATCGTTCAAGAATTACATCACATGTATAAGAGACAAAGCAAACCATTGTGCTTCCATTTCTAACATTCCGTAGAGCCAAAGAATACCATTTGATATCAAAAGTTGAGTTGTCGAGTTTGATAAACAAATAAACAGTGCAACAGCAACTACAAAAAGGTCACCTTCTTTGCTCGAGCAGTGAGTAATCAATCTCTGCTACAACGACTGCCTCTTCGTGCTCAGTTGTCGCAAGGACTTCCCCATACTGAGATAAACAGTAGCTAGAATTGAATTAAAATGCCTAACAAACGCTCCTATAATACGATCACGTAATATATACAACTGAGTCGCTAAAAGACGGTGGTTGGTAGACTTACTGGTCCAACCAAGGTAGAGTGTCCCCATGCCACGTATCCAGAGTTAGAATCACGAGCTGGTGAGCAGGTAGCCACAAACAACTGCCCATCAATTAAAGAGAATGTCAACCACCGCTGCTAATCTTTTCAAAATGACTAGCAACTTTTCTTTCCAAGTTCCAACTATCAGACAACTTTCTCGTGATATAAACCAAGGGAAACGCGAATATACTTCCAGGTGTTAGGGATCAAGTTTCAGCGCAGATTATAATTGTAAAGCATTTGTTAGGATGTAGGGAATAGGGATTTCAAGGGAAACTGGAAGGGGAAAGGAAACACTTTCTTTGTTCGGATAAAAGTTAACCAGGAGAAATACACGGCAGCGAAATTGTACTATTTGTCTAGTTTGTTGCATGGTTCAATCTTCAATCTTAATTGAGGAACAAGAACGACCTTGTAGAATGCTACCTAACCAGAACTGAGTTCTTAATTCAAACTCTGGCAACCTAAGTCCTAACCAAACTCTAATCATACACCGAGCTCAATCACCTAAAACTGTACCCAAAGAGCGTTAAATTTTCCCCCAGTTCAAATTTTAAGACATTAACTACTTCAAGAGAATTCTTCGCTCACCTTCATGGAATTGCTAGTATAAGTTTTAGGTGATTTCAATATACGGGAAGGTTACGTACCTGATTATCAGCTGCCCTGCAGATTTTCATCGAACAAGAAGAGGTATTTATCAGTATTGATAGAAAGATAACAATATACATATCCTTATCCTTATAAAGCTGTGAACAAATTTACAAACTGATGAGTCATTGCCGCATTGCTAGCAGCTACTGTACACTGTCAAATAGGGAGTATTCAAACTAAAAACAGCACCACAGGTGGTAAAATAATGTTGCCTGACGCCAATCAAGAAAAGACGTAAGTTACGTAACGTAATGAGCTTCTTACCTTGCTCTCTGCAATAGCTCACAGTGCAATGGACCGGTGGTCATATTAAATGCCCCGGGATAGCAAAGCAAGTGTGCACCTAATGCACACAGAACTTCGATTAGCTAATGCTTTGCCATGACGAGCTTAGAGCCAAATTATGTGAGAAGACAAGGACGTGGAATGAAACGAGTATAAAACACGAGTCAAAAGGTTCCTTTTACACACAACCGCAAAGAAAACTAACTAAAATGAAAGGCACAACTGTTGACAGATAATGAGCAACGAGAGAAAAATAATAAAAATAATACTCCGTATAAGAAAAAAAAAAAAGGCTTCAAGAGCAGTATGATTTTTAGGTGTTATTTCATCCAACCATTAGTAGAATTTGAAGTAGACAAATAGGTCAGATGGAGTCATAAACAACGGAAAATCAACAACAAAGTAAGATCAAACAGACCTCCTGCAGCATAGATTGATGCTAACTCTTGAAATCGGATGTCGTAACATAAACCAATACCAATACGTCCAACATCTGCACCACGACAATTGCTTGTAAGTTGTAACCCTTAGAGGTCCAACAAATCAGAGAACAAAGAAAGAATAAAAGAGTTGATGCAGTAGTTAAGTTAGTGCTGACGATTCAAGAGCATTGCTTGAAGACTATGAATAGTTTATTGTGTTGCTTCATCCACAATTAAGCATAAAGGCTTTTAAGGCCTTGTAAGAGAGGGAATTAACTAATCGGTGGAGATCATATAATAGGCATAAGACAGCAAACCTGTGTCAACAACAGTAGGAGTGTCTCCCGCTGTAAGTGTCTTTGATTCCTTGAAAGTCATCTTTCCCGGAATATCAATGTCAAAAAGATGAATCCGTAAGGATTATAATAAAGTAAAGATATGCTAGAAGATGCTACTCCTCTCATTGGGCGGGAAACTTTTCATTATATGTTACAATGATTTGGAAAAGTGTTTAGAATTGATCGAAATGGAGGGCAAAGTTGAAAGCCACAATGACGTACAGGGGATTAGACACGTGCCTTCCTGTGTTTAGCTTTTAGCCTTCCATCAGTTCCAAAAACACAGCAAGTGTTATAAATGAGATCACCACGACGCTCTGGTATTGAACCACCAACTATTGTAATGTTGAGACTGCGAGAAACATCAGACAACATTGCTGTCGAGGGAGAGGAATCACCACCCGTTTCAATATCTTCTGCATAGGCTGGAAAGCTGTCGGTAGCGTACGGACTGTTCCATATTTCCTGACACCATTGCATGCAGAAAGTTACTCCCTCTTTTTCACTTGAAATGCCCCATTTTCCTTTACGGCAATAATATATTTATTTTACCCAGATAGTACAACCTTATTTTCAAAAGGGGTACCACTTTACCCATTACCAACACTACCCCAACTTTTCTCAATTTCTTAATAATTGCATCCACCCCTAAAGAAGAGAGTACATATTACGCACATGATTAATCCACGTATAATTCAAATTATGTTCTCTTCTATTTTTGAGAGGGGGGCGAGGAAGGACGAAGGTAAGAAGGCTATGGCATGCTGAAAGAATCATGATGGACAATCCGAAAGTCAACTAGGATAGTAGGTTGATTTAACTTACAGGAAGAAGAACAAGCTGAGCTCCTTTGCTTGCAGCCTCTTTGATTGCTTCACGAGCACGAGCAATATTTCTCATTTTGTCTGTTGTGACTGACAGTTGGCAAAGGCCAATATTGAACTGCATTGACGCAAATCAAATTGTCAGGACTTGTTCCTGCACACTGTATCTATGAAACAAAAATTGATCAACTACAAAGAAAAGTTGAGTGGGTCATCTCACCAGTAGATAAGATATATCACCCTACCCAAGGAAAACATGAGACGAACTGTGAGGCACAATGTTCACGCCTCATATATTTTCTTTTCCAATCTTCTCAGTTTATAGAATTTGCACCAAGTTTTATAAAAAAAACGTCTTTCACTTTTAAAATAGAAGATTGGCAGTAAATGTTGACATATTAAATACTCCATAGGTGATTAGACGGTAAAAGGAAGTGGTTTTTCACAATTCATTGTGAAAGATTATCCTTTTTAGACTTTGACATAGAATATTAGAATGTACATACCACTCTCAATTTAGGTACCTATATTGTTTTCACTCAAATTTAACATCTCGTAGAACTCGTCATTGATGCAGTAATTATGTACACTTTCAAGGCATGTTCTCCTCACCTTATTCTTGCTTATCTTATCCAACACTTCATAAAACTTCAGATTATTTCAGAGAACTAACTTAAAGAGCTCTATTACTTAAAATACACTATACTTAAGAAAACTTAAGAAAATTTCAAACTTCGACAACATAAGGTGAAAAGAACAGGCCCTTAGTCATCCCCACCATTGCACCTCTTATCATTCAAGACATCACCTCTCAGTTCTCTTGAGGCCACATTGTTCAAATCAAAGATTGCATCGACTACCACAATCTATGCCGTGGCCTTGTTTTAAAACCTTGGTACCCACAACCTATTATCAATGTCTAAACTTCCATGAAAGTGATTTTTTGAAAAACTCAATCACACCCCACTTTAACTACAGTTCTTTTAAACCACATTTCCACTAACATAAACTTATACCTCATTGTTTGACTTCCATAAAGTGAAATGAGATGAACATAGCGAGTGATAAGAAGTGAGTACAAGTTGAATCAACAAACCACATTAAAATTCAGATTCCTAAACCCTAACCCATAAAAATTCACCAATCACAAACCCAGAAACAAGGCAAAAATGCAAAATTAATTCACAATCACAACAACCCAGAAATGAAATTCCCAAAACTAAAACAAGAAGAACAAAACCCATGAAATTAAATTGAAAAAGGAGAAACCTTTGAGATTGGAACAGTAGGCAAAGGAAATGCAGGAGGAACCCTAGCTTGTTGTGCAATGCTAGCCATTTAAGCTTTGAGTTTTAGGGAATTTGCACTCATAAAATTAGATTTGAGGGACAACATGTTACATGTGGGGTTATATATGCTTTTTTTTTGGGTGATAATTTATGCTTCTGAGGTTTAACAATGGTTTTGTTGTCTGGAGTTAACATCAGGACGACAGGACATCATTTTATTATCCTTTTTGTTGTGAAATGTGGATGACCATTATCGGTTATTGTATCTCTTCACGAAAGGTTACGATTACCTCGTATTTGTACTATAAATATATGTCAATGTAATGTAATACACATACTTGAATACCAATATATTTCTCCCATTATTCTCCTCATACTTATTCTTGATGTTCTCAACGCATACATTTATAACACGTTATCAGCACGATTCTCCAACCAATATCATTGTCGGTCAGTGACTACAATTGTGGGTGTTTGATACTTTGATAGTAAAAGTGGTTTGGAACGTCCGTAAGAAAAGTTTATTCATCTTTTGTTATGTGTGCCAAATAATCCATGTAAGTAATTTATAGTGATCTTTATTTAAAGCATGTTAATTATATTTTACATGAATTTTTTTTTGATTTATAGATTTGTTTAAATAACAATATCAATCAACCTTACTATGATGGTATCTATCACGGTGATTATGATGAATTAATGACTTTGTATGACTTTGTATTGGTGATCATGTTCACGATGATATTTGCATTAGAGGATCGGAAGAGACTTTAAAAGTGTCTTGTTTTCTTTTGACACCAATTTTAGAGGGTTTTAATAATTCAATATGTAATATTAATCCAAAAAAAAAAAAAAAAAATCCAATTAATTGTTTTGATTAACAGTTATCAATTGTAAAATTTCAGAAGTCAAACATCTAAGTTTTGGTGGATTCCGTTTTTTTTTTTCTAATGTTTTGATTTCCATTCTACAAACACAAATCCCTTCATCAATTTGTAAGGATTTTTTTTTTTTTAAAATAATTTTTCATGATGGAATTTATCAATGCAATTATGTGACTTGCGATTTAAAATACACATGTGTATATTTATGCTTTTGATTTAATTATTTACAGAATTTAATTCATGTTTATCTTTATGGCTTTCATATATGGACAAGTAAATTGATTATTGTGATTTATGTGTGTATTCTAGACATTCTTTCCTCCTTGTCTTCTTTATTTGGCCGTTTAATTAAATTGTTTGGCACAATATTACATTTATTGTAAATTTATTTCCATATCATGCAAGTTACAGCCATTTATTAGTTTCACCTCATATTTGTGGTTTGCTTACTAGGTTTATATATTATACGGAGTACATGCACGAAAATGATTGTGCCATATAGTAACCCGTTCCATTAAAATGTTTGCCATTTTCTGACATAATTATAGTTGTATATATATTTCTGTCGGTTATAATATCTAAAATGCGAGAAATTACACGAAGCAAAATCAATGTCATGGTTACACATCTAACAACCACCGTTATCTACGGTATGAACTTTATTATTGTGGGTGATTTTGATAAGGTTGAAGTGGTAATGTATAATGATTTGATAAATGTTTAACCTTTTGATCATTGATAATGGAAGTGGAAAATTTGATCAGTATGGACTATATAAAGATCTAAAAGTTGAATTGTTAAGATTAACCTGAAGTTAGTTGGCATATTTTCATGGTGGTTATACATCACTCCTTGTATCAAATTTGGACGGAGATGTTGTATATGTACATGGTGACATACTGACACCAACACATATTGAATTTAATTATAATATGGCAGAAGACATCACCAATACTCCGTGTATGTAACTTTTGCGGTTTAATTTATGGCGCATATATAATTTCTGGGTGGTGATAATTTTCGGAAGATTTTCTATATGAATTGTAATTTTCATGCATTCACGTACATGGGTGTATTATGTGCAAACACACTATTGTGTATTTGTGTTAAATGTATTATAATCATCAAATTATTTCACAATGCATGTACATATATACGTACTGCTTCTATTTTAAGTTTTTTTTTTGTTTTCTATTTGCAAGTGTTTTATTGGCACAAATTATTTGGTATAAGTGTGAACTTGCATGTACGTCAACTTTGAAAAGAATTAAAACCTTGGAGCCGTTGATGTGAATAAAAAAAAATGAAATTCAATGAATAGTTGATTGTTAGTGTACGTATATTGTGCGATTAATGTGTTGAATTAAAACTTGAGTATTGGACTTATATATCGATATTCCCGAAGTGAATACGACATGTTGTGATGTAAACTCCGTTGGCAATATTTATCTAAGAATTGCTTGTTGTGCATATAATGACCTGTCCATTTGCACATATTTTGATGTCTACAGTGATGATTATAATTGTTGGTCATGTATATTCGAGAATGATAAAATAACTGTCAAGGTTACTTAAAACATTATATTCCCTGAAGGAGTATTTATTTGACTTGCCCATATATAATACGTCACTAATTTGTGTCTGTCACGTCGATGATTATACGGCCGAAGTTTAGCATGTTGAATAAAGTCGACAAAATGTTAGTATGTGAAAAGTGAAATTATTGAGATATAATTTTGTACATGAAATGTAGTTACAAATTATGACAAATTGGAAATCGACATGAATATAATAAAACGTGACAAATAAGGCCATCCGGGTTCCTATATTATTAGACCCGTTAAGATAAACCTGAAGTTTATGATAGTATATGAAGTAAAGTGCCGAATAAATCTCATGTAGAATTATTTAAAATTATATTAGCGGCAAGACACTACATCGAGATGAATATATTTTATTTTGGAGATCAAAAATGTGAAATTTTATGTTACTTATTGATGATATTGAACTTTTAAATTATGATCAAATTTATGAATAGTGATATATATGAGTGGCCAGAAGTCCATATACATGATTTTATTGTTAATTGTTATCAGATACAATAATGAAGTTGTATATTTGATTTTAGGGTGGATATTATATATGAGTGGCCAGAAGTCCACATACATGATTTTATACTGAATTGTTAAAAATGATCTCCTGAATGGGCAAATGTGATTAAGCACAATAAAACCAACTGCAATTATACTCGACTCCCTACAAATTTTGTGATATATGAAAATGCCCATGAATGAATGTCATAAATTTCTATATTTTGTGACATTATCAAAATGCCCAAGAAATGTCATGAAATTTGTATATTTTACAAGAAGAATAAGGAGTAAAGTTATTATATAATTTATGAAATATATAAATTTTATCATCTTAGGGGGAGTGAGTCATTGAAAAGCAAGCTGGTAAAATAGACAAGTTATGACCCCAATAGAATGACATTCACATAAGTGTGATAGAGATATTAAATTAATGAAAATTGATAAGATTCTTACCGGCACTCCTGTGAAATAAATGTTGGAATGTAATCTATGAAACCTGAAGTTTCAAGCGGTTCCAATATGATGATGAAATATATTACATTCAAGAGTATTAAGCAGTTGGCACTATATGAAACAATGATTATTGTTATGCATGAAATGTTCCTGATGAGGTGATAAAGATATCTGAATAATTACAGATGGCCTATGAAATTGAAAATGATATTTTATACATTGGGATTCAGATATCATTCATCAGTACTGATAATGGTAAGAGACAATTGAAATTATATTGATGTACGTATTGAACCGATGTGTATACACACTATATTGGAATGACATCGATGTATTTATGGAACCGATTTAGATTTTGCGCGCTTTAAATGATGGACTTTAGAATGGGGATTCATATATATGTAAGTCCATTTTAATTGTCGACATATTATATTTGATTTATAATGAGCTAGCTTTAATTTTGGACTCGAAGTTCCAAAAAGGACTAGAAGTCCATTGATTATGAATATTAAAAATAGTATTATGCATGCATTTTGTAATAGTCAGTCTATAGCATGTGCACATGCATATACAAGGTAGTCTCATATTTGCATTTTAGTTATACTCCCTCCATTCAACTCCATTCACAACATAACACTATTTGCCACTATTCATTTACTCGGAGAATTTTCGATATTGTGCTTGATATATAATTGAGAATATGGTCATGTGTGATATTATTTTGTTCGTCTTCTTGCAAACAATATAAAATTAAATTTGTATGATTTTTTTATAATACGTAATAATAGATATTACCGTTACAAAATGCGTCTCGGCAAGTGGACCATGACATCATGTAGTGAATGGAGTTGAATAGAGGGAGTATTATTTAGTATTGCATCATATTAATCAGGATTTAGTTCATATCATATGCATATACATTGATAATTATGTACGTTTTTCTCTAAGAAGGAACATACTCATATGATTGATAGTTCCCTGAAGGAAAGTATTATAAATATCTAATGAAATTTTGGATGTCTCTATTATAAAATTAAGTCTCAATAAGAAATGTGAAAACTCCTGAAGAGTCTGTATTGAAGGTTTAGAAATCACAAAAATTATTTTTAATACGTATAAGAAATTTATGATCCAGAAGAACCACAATATTGAAAGTGATAAGTCATATTGAAGGTTATGACTAAATATTTAGACTGACATCCATATAATTAAATTATATATTGAGAAACTACTTAAAATTTTGAATAGAGCTAAAATCGAATTAGTGCATGATCTCCTGAAGATATCAACATATATTGTCTCTTATAGATGATTGCTATACTCTTTTTTCCTTCGACTAGGTTTTTGTCCCAAATGGGTTTTTCTTAGCAAGGTTTTTAATGAGGTAGCAAACTGAGCACTTGAAATTTTAACTTATTATATAGTTAATTTGTCCGGAAGACAAATGTTTTAGACGTATATGTATGTCTATGAGTGGAAATTAGATTTGTTTTCAAGTAGAAGATTGAAACTACGGATCGAAGGTTTGAAGAATAAATGGTCGCAGATATCTTATTGATTGAAGATTTATTCAAATTGTTCAACTTTGAAGACTCCGTGTGAAATGATTATCAGGGGGAGTATATGTAGTTGTACTCTTTTTCCTTAACCATGGTTTTTTCCCATTGGGTTTTCCTGGTATAAGGTTTTAATGAGGCAACATTTTGTTTGTATCGACTTTCATTGTATTATTGTATTAGTTTAGATAATGGACATCCAAGGGGGAGTTTTGTGAAATGTGGATGACCATTATCGGTTATTGTATCTCTTCAAGAAAGGTTACGATTACCTCGTATTTGTACTATAAATATATGTCAATGTAATGTAATACACATACTTGAATACCAATATATTTCTCCCATTATTCTCCTCATACTTATTCTTGATGTTCTCTACGCATACATTTATAACACTTTTTTTTTTTTTTTTTTCTTTTTTAAAAATTTTTTTAAGGCAAATTTTAAGATAAAATCGTTTTAGGCGTAAAACAGTTAATCAAATTTATCAACAGTTTACTTAAGGCTTATAATAAATTGAGAGTGGTATGTACATTCTTGAAATTACTCTTCTTGAAATTACGAGCGTTTAAATGAATACAAATGGGTATTGATTTTTCATATACGGATTTTATTCAAGTTATATACGGAGTACTTTTTTTTCATTATTTTTTCCCACCCTACCTTTTTTACTCAAAAAATATACAGAATTCTCTCTTTTTAATTTTCTCACTAATCTAAATCAAATTTATTCAAGTTTTCAACTTTTCAATTATGAATTCCGATAATAAATTCAATGAAAGTAATAATCGTTTTTTAATTTCAATTTTGCGTTTAAATTATTGAATTTTATTAATTTTTAATAAATGTAAGTATAGTTTATAATTAGGGTTTGTAGAGGAGTAATTATGGCGGCGTTATGGGGCAGCCCCACCGTGGCTACCATTCGTCAAAGGCGGATTGAGGGGGGTTCAATGGGTGCAGGTGCACCCCCAGTAATTTTAGAATAAAGATTTTTTTACAGCAACAATTTTAATTAAATATGTTGTGGCCTGGTTGTTTTTTGTTGGATGGTAAGTTCTTGGGCTTATTGTACAATTGGTTGGGGGTTCAATCATCTTCACATTTTTCTAACCACCTTTTAATAGTTTCCTCATTTTACTTGATCTTTTTAAATAAAAGATTTATTATATTTTATGTTAGATTTTTAAAAAAATCTTTCACCATATGTTAAAAAAAAAATTGTTTCTAGAAATAATAAATTATAAAAATCATCATTAATTGATTAATAAATATAACAACGTTCAAGAGTGCATTAATACTCCTTAAAAAAATTTAAAAATATTTATTTTGGTATTAATTTTTATGCACCCCCAACTTAACCTTTCTAGATCCGCCTCTGCCATTCGTTATGATCATCCACCACAATTTAGTGAATAATCAAGAAACTGTACACCATTGTTTGATACTTTAGCCTAGTACACATGCAAATAATGTATGATTCCCGTTTTCGATGTACTAAACAATTTTCAGAATTATTCGTATTGTCTGTGTTTGATTTTGCATATAGAGTATGGCAAACAACTAGGGATGTCGTTGGGGCGAGGCGGGGGGCGGTTATAGGCTCCCCCACACCCGTAACCACCAAGAAAAACCTCTACCCATACCCGCCCCACCACCCATGGCGGGTACAAGTTTTCAAACCCGTACCCGCCCCACCACCCATGGTGGGTACGGGTAAGCGGATATTATGCGGGTATATGAGTATAAATAATATAAAAAATGTTTATATGAAGCGGGTAGGCGGGTATTATGCGGATATGTAACATCCACCCCCGCCCCATTACCCATGGCGGGTACAATTTTAATACCCATACCCGCCCCACCACCCGCGAAACTTATACCCATTCCCACCCCAACTGGGACGGGTGCGGGGCGGTACCCACTAGTACCCGCCCCATTGACATCCCTACAAACAGCTTCTCCATTAATGATTCAAACACAAAATTAAAATTAAAAAACGATTATTACTTCATTGAATTTATTATCGGAGTTCATGATTGAAAAGTTAGAAACTTGAATAAATTTGATTTAAGATTAGTGAGAAAATTAAAAAGAGAGAATTTTGTATATTTTTGGATCAGAGTAAAAAAGGGTAGGGTGAGAAAAAATAATGAAAAAGGTATATAACTTGAGTAAAATCCGTATATGAAAAATCAATTACGATACAAATATAGTCAATCACTTATGATCTTATTTGATTTATCTTGTAAACAAAGGCGTCTAACATCTCGTGCAACCACAAGCGGAAAACCGGGCTTCTAGTTTTGCACAGAGAATTTTAAGCGTTATCGATGAAATTTAATACAAACATTAAATAATCGCGTGTTTGTATATTCATATTTGGGGCCTCATTTTTTAAGGTGTATTGGGCCTTCATTTATTTTAAGACGCCCCTGCAGGTAAAAACAAATATTTATATCTAATTTGCCAGCAACTCATTTTTTCAGAAAATAAAACATAATTAAGTTTCAGACTATAAATTTTAGAAAATTTAAGCAAAAGTATGGAGTATATATATTTTGTTTTGTATTTTGCTTTAAATGTCATTTTTCTTTTAAAAGTATAAATTGTATACATAAGGCCCATAAGAGTGTGTTTAGATATCAAAATCGAGGGAGAGGGTGAAGGAGGGGTAGAAAGCTACGACATTTTCCTTCCAAATATCTCCTCTTTTGGAGAGATTTTGACTAGTCTCGAACGAGCGAAAATGGATCCCTCCCTCCAAATCGATTCACTCTAATCTACTAACCAAACGACGAAAATTACATTTCTCCTTTTTTTTTTTTTTTTTTTTAATTCCATAAATCAAACATACCCTAAAATCTTCCTCAAACGGTGAGAAAGCTATCTTTATATGCATATTACATACTCTCTCTGTCCCGGTCATTTGTTTACACTTTCTATTTATGGGTGTACGGGTCATTTGTTTACACTTTCCATAAATGTCTATGATGACCCACTTGTGAAGGTGGACCCAACTTCCTTAACCAATCACATTGTTTTATTTTACCCACTTTGTACTTATATTATTATTTTTATAGTTTTTTTTATTTACCTCTCTCCTCACATCGATAAATGTGTATAAAGTAAATGTAAACAAATCACCGAAACGGAGGGATATACATGGATCATTTTTCTGTAATTGCATGTGTAAGAATTTTTGATCGGTGTTTGATGTAATATTAAAATATTCCCTCCGTTTCGGTGATTTGTTTACGTTTAATTATGCACATTTATTGATGTGAGATGAGAAGTAAATGGAAAAACTAAAAAAACTAATAATATAAGTATAAATGAGGTCTCACTTGTTTTAAAGTAGGTAAAATTAAACAAATGTGATTGGTTAAAAAAGTTAGCCCACTCCACACATGGGTCACCAAAGACATTTATGAAAAGTGTAATCAAATGACCCGTACACTCATAAATGGAAAGAGTAAACAAATGATCGGGACGGAGGGAGTATAAAATAAGATAAAATAAAATAAACAGAAAATGGAAAGAAAAGCTTTTTATTGGTAGGATATTTTATTAGTTTGCTTTCTTAATTGAGTATTGTATGCAAATGTAGGTATGCCATCTTTGGTTGTTCTATACTTCTATGTGTTTTATCACTTTTATGTTCTGCTGACTTTGAGCCGCTTTCTCTTTGCAGAAAATTCTCAATTAGGTATTGAATTTTGTTACTCCATTTTCCTACTTATTCTTCTTCCTTTTTGTGTTTCCCTTTCACTTCTTTTTATAATTTGTATTTTGTTACTCCCTCCGTGTCGGTGATTTGTTTACGTTTACTTTATACACATTTATCGATGTGAGAAGATAGGTAGAGAAAAAACTAATAAAATAATAATATAAGTACAAAGGGGTCCCGCTTGCTTAAAATTATGAAATGTAATTGGTTAAGGGAGTAGGGGTCCACCTCCCACATGGACCACCCATGACCATTTATGGAAAGTGTAAACAAATGACCCGTACCCCCCAAAATAGAAAGTGTAAACAAATGACCGGGACGGAGGGAGTATTTACAAATTTTCATTCTAAAACGGTTATATTCATCTTAATTTCTGACAAGTCAAATGGTTAGAATAAAACAAAAGCAAATTATACAGGTAAAAGTTAAAAGGACTGTCTTATACGTTCAAGTGGAAAGACACGTAACTCGTTTAAACTTAAGGCGATAGTTAAACAGGCTTTGTCATAGTAACTTCTTTCACAAATTTAAAGGTAAACAAATGTCAGTACATAATCGACATATATATGCATATTTTAATAGTACCTTTTTAAGGTTTGATCAACATTTCTTCCAAAGTCATGGGGGTTGAGTTTATTCCAAGGGGTTGGTATAATTGAAGTTTATTTAAACAATTAAAAAAACCCTTTTTTATGTATGGAATCTTTGGTGTTCTTAAACATTCTATATGATTGTTTTTTTGAAGTTTGTATGGATTTTTCTACCAATCTTCCAACCAATCTTGGTTGACAAGAATTTCATTTCGTAAGTAATATATTTATTCTACGGGGTATCACACCAAGTTTCATATATAATCAATCTTCTAACGTTCAAGTTACAATGCCGGTTTTTTCGGCTCCAAAACACGTCCCTTAATGTCGCGACATTTTTGTGTCAATTTGTTATAGTTATAGACCGTCTCACAGAAGACTTATATAGGTTGGGAGTTTCGGTTAATTTGTCCAATGTCGCGCTTGTATCCTGATTATTCCTCGTGTTGGAATTTCCACAGCCAATCACAAAACTCTGCGTCTCTACTATCGCAGAGCTTAAGCTTGAGAGTGGATTCTCCGACTCAAGTTTGCTTCAATGCAACACCGTTTGGGTTTCAATTAATTGACCACGACTCCTCTTCGAGTCAATCAACTCAATCTAATAACCACGATTTGATTGCTACGCCAGGAATCAATTCTCATGATCAATGTACGTCACTCGAGTCCAGTATATCCATCCTTCTTTCATTCCTAGACAAGGGATCATATTAAAACGATGTAAGGTGTCGTTCATGTACTTGATTTAAGTAATTAAATTTGCGTATTTTCTCTTTTAGGCCATGAAATTAGCGAAGGCGACATCATAGGTCAAATAAAACCGATTTACTCGACTAGTCATATTACTGCTGACATTGATTACAGCCCTACAATGGTAAGCATTGTCTGACTATAAGCATCCGACAATCTGCTTATTAGTTCTGATATCGTTGCTATAATCTTGTCGTTGTGACAGACATTTATGCCGTATTCTTGTGGTGATCTCTACTTCAACGGGTTATTATCTGCGTACGCACCAGTAAGTGTCCTTGAATTTGCTTGAGCGAATTATTTGTTTTTGCTGCAACTACTAAAATTTATATCGTGTTGAGTATATTGTCGAATTGAAACGCAGATTATGGGGATTACGACCACGAGAGTACCATTACCACTTGATATTTTACAAGACGAACCAATTTATGTCAATGTGAAGCAATACAATGGAATCCTTAGAAGACGACACTCAAGAGCAAAATTACATGCCCAAAACAAGCTTATCAAAGCGCGAAAGGTACACATTTTTCCGTGCTTGTTAACTCTACAAGAGCACTATCATGATTACTGAAATCGGTTGTTGTTGTTGTTGATGATGTTGTTGTGTGTGAAGCCTTATCTACACGAGTCGCGGCACCGTCATGCAGTGAACAGGGTTAGGGGAAGTGGCGGCCGTTTCCTGAGCACCAAAAAGCCGTCACAGTCGGACACTACCTCAACTGATCATCATAGCAACAATGCTCGGAAACTGTCGATTAGTAACGCCTTTTACTAGCGATCATCCTCAATTGGTCCGGTGACGGCTGAGTTTTTAAACCAGCTAAACACTGACCAGGCAACTCATCCTTGGCTTTATAAAATATTAATCACAACTAAAAGTTCTATGTTTACCTAATTAAATACTCCGTATTAAATCTATTTCAATTATTTGTTTATCTTTCAATCTTAAAAATTAAAATTTTAATTACTAATTACTCCGTAATAGTTATTCGCCATTGTTGGTAGCTAGCGTATATTATACTCCGTATATTATTTTGTATCTTTGTGTCGACTGTTCGACTTCATTTCATAACTCTATGTATTATTACGTTTCATATTGTATAATGCAACACTCTTCCACGCTTTCTTATTTCTTGAATCATTTGCATTTCATCATAATATGCAATTTGATTGACAAATCAATGACTGAGAAACAAATTATATCCATCACACTTACTTTATCACACTTATCATGATCTATTTTACAACAATAATATCTCTACTTATATGGTATGAACAATTATGAAAATTTGACCAGACGTATCCACTACGATCACACATGATTATATTTGCACTTATATATTGCAAATAATATCAAAAATTCTCTAACCCAATAGATAGTTTCAAAAGGTGAAATAACGCACAAATGGATGTGAGCAATTAACAAAAAAAACAACATAAACCCAATTCAATTCCCAGGATTTTAACAAAAGGGTTTTCATCAAAATCACAGTTTGATCAAAATTTTAGTGCCAAAAAAAGTAAAATTACTGATTCATTTTAGCGTTTTTGGGTTTGGTTTTAAGATGAACGACTTTAAAATAATATAGCAAGTTCGGGAAGTACGAAATGTACGCTTGCTTATTTATTTACGAGTTCGCAGTATAATTGCCTTTCGGACGACTATGATAGGGTCTCGCTACCGGTTAGCGAGTGAGGGTGCAGTGGTGACGCACCCTGGCTTAAGGGTTCGGGGAGGTCCCTGAGGATTCGGAGGAACACCCACGAAATTTTGGTGCCAAAAATTTAATTGAATAAAATGGTTTTTTGGCGGGTAGTAACGCTTCGGAAATACCCTCTTATCTCTGTAGAAAATTTAATAAATGGGTAGTAATTTGATTGACGGTTAAATGTTTTATAAGGAAAGCGTAGCAATTCGGTGTTACTTATAATTTTGTTTCCGAATTTGTATATTTACATAACAAATACAAGTAACTAAAATGTTAAAATATGTCGAGATACTCTAATTTATTCCATAATATATCATATAATTTTGCGTGGATATGCTATATCTATCTATCAATATGTTGAATTTTCTTGTATAAAACGGGTAATATCCGTTTCATACAAGAAACGGGTCAAATAATTGAATAAGACAAAAGTTGAAAGCTTTGAAACTAACAAAAGATTTGTCTTTTCTATGTAAAAGTCTAACTACTTGATTCGTTTTACATATAAAACGGATAATCCGTTTTATGGGAGACTAACTTTGTAAATGAAAAGAAAAATACAAATAGCTATAATTTTCGAGGTGCTACAAAAAAAAAAAAAAATAGTCAAATTGCGAGGACATTTGCGACGGAAAAAAATTTTCGTCGCAAAAAAAACATAATTTGCGACGGAAAATAGTCTCTCCGTCGCAGATTCTCTCGCAATACAAACCCGCGAATAATTATAGCTATAATATTGTATTGGCTATAAGAAATTTGCGACGGAACGTTTGTCCGTCGCAAATAAGAAAATATGCCAGGGAATATTTCCTGGCATATTCTTTATGCGTCATTTTTTGCTACGGAATGAGGATTTCGTCGTAAATTTCCTTTATGCGATGGAAATTTGCGACGGACTCCCAATTCCGTCACAAATTTAAGAATTAATTTGCCATCAGTTTCTTTCCTTGTCAGTCATTTACTTCAATAAAAAAAAAAAAAAAAAATCGCCACCCCCTTCCCCGACCCACTCCGGCAACCCACCTCAAATTAATGTATGTTTTCTTTAATTTCATCCATTAAATTGAATTTCTTTCAAAATAATTAGCTTAATTTTAGAATGACTTGATTAAATTAGTTTAGAACATAAACAATCAGTTAGTTAGATTAATTTTAGTTGATTATGTTAAATTTGATGTAATTAGTTTGAGTTAATTAGTTTAAATTAATGTTTTAATTTGGTATTAGGTTTAATATATGTTTTTTTGTGTTAATTTTAGTAATATAGTTTTATTTAGAGAATTGTAGAGCCATAGCATATAAACAATGAGTCAAGTAGGTCCATTTTAGTTGATTATGTTAACTTCAATTGAATTAGTTTGAGTTAATTAGTTTAAATCAATGTTTTAGTTTAATATTATGTGTAATATATGTTTTTTTGTGTTAATTTAGAGAATTGTAGAGCCATTGTTAAGTTGATTCAGAGAATTGTAGAGTCATTATTAGGTTGATGATTTGCGTAAATAACTTGTAGTCTGAGAAGAAACTAGTACTTAGTCCCTAATGGCCTGACCTCCTTGAGTCCGACTCGTAAGTGCTATCATCAATCTGTGTGTTTACGATAATTTATAATGAACAACCCCGAAAGTTTAGAAGCATATACCAGTTGCAATATTCTAAAGCATGAAATTTAATGTGGTTTGTTGGTAAGATTATCAAACCTTAAACTTGAGGTTGAGAATTCAAGCCTTGGTGGTTGCATGTATAATTCATGGCCAATAATATTTTTAAAAGTCAAATTTATATTTTATGTATAACTTTTTAAAATAAAATCTCTATATTGTACTCCCTCCATCCCAAAATAAATGTCTCTTTTTCTATTTTAGGAGGATTTAAGAAGTAATGAAAATTGAAAAATATTCATAACCCTTTGTTAAAACTTACTATAATTAGAAATGTGACACTTTTTTTGGGAAAATTTTTAATGGAAAGGGGACACTTATTTTGGGATGGAGGGAGTATTTATTTGTATACTTTTTCTTATTTTTTCTTATAAATTTAATTTTGCATTTATATTAAATTCATATTTTAATATTTGTGCAACATATTACTCCGTAAAAAATTGCGTACAAGCGCTAAAAAGTAGAAGATGAGAGGATATTCAAGAATTTTCACCGACAAGGGAAAAATGTTAAAGTGTTTATAGAGCAACAATTTCATTATTTATCTAGTACCGTATAAATTAAAGACAAATTTATTACCGCTTGAAATTTAATTTTAGCTATATTCTATAACGACAATTATTTTTTTTGCACCCCAAACTTTGAATCTAGATCCGCCTCTACCGATCTCAGGGCTTTCTAACAAGACGATCCTTTATAAAACCATTGAAAGCAATATACAGATAATTTAATTAATTTTTAATTAAATTTGAGGTGTCATGAAAAATATGCCTAATTAACCAGTTGGTCATAGCTTGGTGAGCATGATGAGTTAAATGGAAACCATCCCAACTAATGTGCTTTTCTGGATGTTGGCACGCAGTAACTCCAGTAATTCCACAAATTTTACTTGAATTAAAATTGTAATTTTTTTCATTACCACTTCCGCAACATGTATTGTACATCACTTTCTTGTCAAATCCTGTCAATTTCATTTCAAATAATCCTCGTGTTAATTATATTAATTTACTCTATCCGTTGCAGTAAATTGTTTACAGTTTGATTTTTTTGTCAGAGAAATTTGAGAGGAAGTATAAACAAATGACTTAAACAGATGATGAAGTAATTCAAATACAAGAATAATGATATATACTAACCAAGAGAAGTGGCATGTTGAAGGGTCTTTCTCATAGCTTTAGCAAGGTCCATGTATACAATTGTAACACGAGGGTATTTTTTGCGTAGTTTTTTAATAGCTAGTCGTAGTTGATCATTGTGAAATTTGGAAAATTCATTCAAAGGTATTATACATTTTAGATCATCATATAAGGTTGGGTCATTTGATTTGTATGCTGATAGGTAAATTGTCATGCATCCTATAGGAAAATTTCCCGGGATTATTAACTGAGTTGCACCGAGATTAATTAATTCCTGTAGAATAAAATATCGTGTCAAATATTTGAGAAGGTATAAAATTATTATTGCAAAAGAACCATTAATAAAGTTTTTATTACTATGTGTGGGGCTTTATCTAAAAAAATACACCGGAAGAGATAATTTGAGATGTTTTCAATAGTGACTCGGCTGCAGCGTGCCTAAGAACGCTTAAGGCACTCTCTTATTTTAAACTAACTAAGCATGATTTGCAAGTAGATGGAAACTAAAATAAAAAAAAGCAAGAATAATTACCTCGACGGTATTAGAAATGGCATCAACAATATCAGGAACCAATTGATACATAAATGTGAAGGAATTATGTCCACTGTCCTATAATAATTAACCCGCTTAAGTCTATGTGGTCAACACGTCTTGCTAGAGACCAATGTTGATCTGATACATAAATAAGTTATGTGTCTAGTAGCTCTTAAGTGGGCCCATTGGGTCACACACAAATGTACAGGGTAATTATAATATGAGTAGTATTCATTAATTAATTGCCGGGTCTAAAGCTAGTTTAGCCCAGCTACAACTCTTACAGGTTTATGGAAACCTACTAGGATTAGGTTTATGGAAACCTACTAGGATTAGGTTTATGGAAACCTAGATCTTCCTCTTTACTATATATATGGGGTTCCTGTGAAGGAATTAATTCAACTCAATTCAATTATGAGAATACTCCACATATTATATAGAGAGAAAATAGTTTCTCTGGAGAGAGGTTGGTAAACTCTTCGGTACTAGCATACCAGTTGTAGCTCCGTACGTGTGGATACTAATGGAGGCATCACAATTGAGGTGTTAATTATTATTATGGGATTCTTCTTATTATTATTCTGGGTTCTCAAGGATTTCTTATATTCTACATACTTCTTATTATTATATTATTCCGCTGCGAGAAGGTATGTAATTCGTCTTACTTGTATTTGTTAATTCGTTCAATACTTGCGATTTGATCTTGGCAAATTGGGTTTGTATAAAACTTGTTTATGTCCTTAAAACCCTACAGTGGTATCAGAGCCAATTTCGCGTAGTATTGTTCAAATTAACTATTGAATCTTGGCTCATAATTTTGTTGTGAGAGATTCAATTGATTTGATGAACTTGAATATTTGAGATCCATTAGAAACATGTTTAGGGTTTTTCAATTTATGAATTTAATTTGTTGAATTATGAAATTGAGTTTTTGATTTATATAAAACCTTGTTGTTGTTTTATTTTATCGCCCTAAAACGTTTTCTAAAGGGCCCTAAGATATTTATTCCTTTGTTGACGATGAAAGACTCGATTGGAATAAATTGAAGGGACAATTTTAAGAATCTAGAAATTAATTCCATTGTTGACGATGAGTTCTAATGTGTTAGAACAAGACTCGATTGGAATGAATTTTAAGAATCCTAAAGAATTAATTTCATTGTTGACGATGAGCCTTAATTTAAATTAGGGCAAGACTCGATTGAAATTAATTGAAGGGTCAAAGAATAGTTGTGAAGAAAAATCACGAAAAACCTCTCAGATAAAGCTAAAACCTATCGGTTTACTGAAACCTATCGGTTTTAAATGATACAGGAGGCGACAGAAATCTGGAAAAATAAGAACCTATCGGTTTGGACCAAACCGATCGGTTTGGGTCAGTCCAAACCGACGGTTTGACAAAGGAACCGATCGGTTCACTTGTCGACGCCTTGCCTTCGTTTTGTTCTTGTGATTTTTGTGTATTTTCTGTTTTTATCAACCAAATTAATGGAATTTAGCATGATTATGAATTGTCTAACAATTATGAATCATGAATGGGTTTCATGATTTTGTGTATTTTCTATTTTCCATCGACTAAATAATTTAAAATGAGTTCAATTATGAATTATATTACAACCGTGGATTGTTTTATAATTATGAATTGAAGTGAGACTCAATTTGACTTATGAATTGTTTTACAATTATGAATCATTAATCGGCTTAAGTGTTCGGTTTAAGTTGAAACCGAATTCGCTTAGCAATGATTTTGAGAGTGATTCTATTTTTGTTGAATTTCCGAATTAATTAAATCACGATTATGAATTGTCATACAATTACAAGTTGTTATACAATTATGAATCGGATTTGGTATAATTTACGATTATTGAATTGTTGTACAATTGTAAATTGTTATACAATTATGAATCAAAATTTGAAGCATTGTTTTATTTCTCAAGTTTGAAAAGGAGTTTTCTAAGAGAGGAGAAATACAATGCTCATTGGAGGTCAAATTTAGCTTGACTTACAATAAAGATTAATTTGGGTACCATGCTTTTCTTAATGATAAATTGAGATTTGCATGCTTAGAACTCATACTTATAATCCCTCCGGAATATTAAGCATTGTCTTTCCATATTAGAACACCACAATAAGTTTGCTACGACACGCTAAGTGACTGCTAAAGCAAAGGCTTAGCGAGTAACGACCGTAAATTGAGTGGAAAGGTGAGTAATGGTTTCATCGCAATATGTTTGCTATATTGGTTAAAGTGACCGCTAAAGCGGTGCTTCGCCAGTAACGTAAAATGAGTGGATGAATAACCGTTACTCATAAGATCTTTTTGGTTCGCTTAACGAGGCCGTCAGGTGAGGCCTGAGCCTTGAGGCAAGAGGTCGTTTTCAAGTCATGATTGACTAACCGACCGACCAAGAATTACATGGAGATGTAATTGACATGCGAGGATGTCTACCTTTATGTTTTGTGTTTTGGGCGATGAGCTAAAGCTCACTCAAGACACTTAATATTTGGGATCTTGGAATAATTGTACATGTATGAGGGAAACGTGTTCAATTCATATTAATTATCGTTCGTGTTGCATATATTTAGTCATGTGTTATCACAATTTAATAAACGAGCAGTTTGAAATGGTTCAAACTCATTGATTGGTGTTTTGAGAAAGAGTTCTCAAGAGTGAGAGATATGATTTGTCCTTATAAAGGAATTTCATACAAGCTAAAACCGATGTTAACATACAGTTTGGACTGTGTGGTTAAAGTCATGGTGATGGCTTTACGTTTCAATTAAACAATCGTCTAATTGAGGGGAAATTGTTCCCATTAAGTGAGAAAATAGTGGAAACTATCCAATTAGCTTGCATGTCATACGTTGATGACAAGATTATAATGATAATCTAGAATGATTGGATATTTCTATTAGTATTACTGAAAATTGTTTCAGTTATGCTTCAAGTTAAAGTCGGTTCATCATGAATGAAACATATAACTTGAATTTCTCATTTAATAGTATAAGATGCTTTAATTAGCATATGATACTCAATATAATTAAACGTCATATCAAGAAGGCCAAATTATAATGATATTTGAGTTCATTAGGTAAATGGCTTGAGATATTGGACTTAGACGATGTTGAAGGGCTTAAAGTTCGGTGAATTAATGATTGTTATCAGACCTAAAGCCTAAGCATGGTTTAATTGGGTACGTAAATATTTGTCGTTAGTGGAATGATTTAATCATTGATGTAATGATAAATTAACATTGGAAGAGCAACTCCTAGAATTATCTAGAAGATCTGCAAATGAATTTGAAGTAGTGACTTCAAATATGTATGTTGTGAATGTAAAAGTCAATATTCTACTTTTGGTATGAGGTACCAAATGCAGCTCTTACATTGATAATGTAGTGAGTTCGAGAAGAGTAGAGTAATGACAATTGACAAAAGTAAAGTGATTATGTATATGAAATGAACACATTTTGTTTTTCATCTACATAAAAGGGATCACCTGACTTAATTTTAAAGTTTAATGCTAAGATTGGATAAATTGTTATTCATGTACCTAATATAAGCAAGACTTGAAATTCTGGTTCATATTCAAACATGAATAGAATTTATGTGTTTTTGAGCAAACGTTGTTGCTCAAGTACCTTGCTAATATACAGTACTAAAAGACTAACTTTAATGTTGAGTCTTATATTCTTAGTAAAAGGTAACTTATTTCACAATATAATGATCAGTTGAGTACAAGTCTTACATTTTGTGTTTCACAAATATGACACATCTTTAAGGTTGTAAAGATGATAAAATGGCGTCTTCTACTTGGTTTAGTGGGAGGACGATCGATTTGTTTGATCATACATATACGAGATATGTGTGCATCAGTAGTCATATCGTGAGAAAGTGAAAGTCGTTTATACTTCACCACATTTACTACGTTGTAGTTTTGTGGTCATGTTCATTGAATAATGAAACGTAAATTTGAAATACTTTGAGAATCTCAAGGATATTCATATGGAAGTATATGATCAGCTTGATAAGTTGTTCATGTAAGGCAGAACTCAAGACAATCATTTGTGATCATCGTAGAAATTAGTGAAATGAGTTTCACATTGAATCTTCTAAGGTTCGTTCTACTATGAGTCACTTGGATCTTAATGATATTTTTGGAGGCTTATGCACTATAAAGTCTACGTACACGAGTAAGATTATGTCCATATATGCTATTATGAGGTATTCTTAAAGGATTTATATTCTACCACTTGTCCAAAGAACAAAGTTATATTTTGTTACGTGGATCTATAAGTTTCTATTTGAGATATGTGATCTCTAAAAGAAAGCGGTGGGGAGAATAAATGTCACGTAAGTTTGGCCTAAGCAAGCATTGCTGGGCTAGAACTCCGGTTATATGAAACATGGATGGACATAAGAAATCTATTGGTATGATGGATATATGATGTTAATGAGCAAGGTTGGTAATTAGAGTTTGATCATATAGTAATGACTATATTGGAGATTATTTACCATATGCTTAAATCCATGAAACTAGCAAATGTCATCATAGTCACATAAAATGAGATGTGGTGGTTGAGTGTGAAATTTAGTTTTACATCAATAAGAATGCGCTAGTTGTTTGTGAAAATTTCAAAATTGTTTGAAATAAGTAACTTGGAGTTGAAACCTTTGTTCTTGAAATTTTGGTTTAAAAGGCGTTTTGATCCATTTAAAACAAAGATTGCTATATATTTGTGTACATGAAGACTAGTGGGAGTGCATATGCATTCACAGCTTGTTATGTCTATGACATATTTCTTTTATTGTTTGACTTTTATTGCTTGAAGTACTTTGTACTTAGCATAAAAGTTCTTCAATGTGTTCATGTGAGAAACACAAAATCAATCAAATGCTATTTATGAATGTTTCCATGTGTTTAAGAAGTCTTGAGGAAATCCTATGTACTTGAGGAGTCATGAGGAAATCTTATGCGCTTATGAAACCTCAAGGAATCATTATGAGATACAAATTGTGATAAAATATATCATTGTAAATGTGTTACAAGTGATTTAATTTTCATACAAGTAAAGGTGGTCCTTGATGACTATCTAGGTACCTCTTTGTTTATATGAAATAAGTTATGCGTTGAAACTGCTCCAAACATAAAATGATGACTAATCTTGAGTGTCTTGTTCTTTGATAAAGCAAATGATAGATGTTTGATTTATAAGACATTAGCACACTCGAATAATGTAGTTTATGAAGTGCTTTATTAGTGCTTATGAAATAAAAACAGTTTATCTTATTAAGAGAAGGTAAATTGTGTATATGCAAATGTTATAACTCGATGCAATGGTGATTGCATGTCACGCACAAATACCTTTTACGCAACTAGAAACATGTTGTTGCGAATTGTATAAGACGCATGGGCAAATGATCTTGATACTAATAAGAGGTGTTTATTTCAGTGGGAGTTATTTACGATAATTGATATAAATATCGCATTTATTTAAAATGCAGTCCCAAAATAACAATAACATCGATTGATAGGTTTGCTAAGTACGTGACTTAGTAAGTGGAACCCTATTAAATGGAGGATGTAGTTATTTTGTCTCTAGTCAGAGTATTATGTTGGGACGAATCGAATACTTGAAAATGACTAGTATGTGAGTTGGTTGATGGCTACGTTCCATGAGTCATAGGTAACGATGTACCAAGCCAGGCACATAGGTGTGTATATGAGGATACGCACTAGACTGACCCGCCGAGAAGAACTTTACTAAGGATTCGCCTAGTGTCAGTAAAGGTTCTTGGAAATTGTTTGTTTGGTCTTTTGACCTGAGTCTTTGACTATTCTGTACATGTGAAGTGTATGCTTTGATACTAATCCTCGTCATCTGTAAAAGGGGGCTTCGGATGGTCATTGGGTATGCATGAATCATGTGATAGGATGTGGTTAGACAAGATGGGATTTGCTCCTCTCTTGTTAGAGAGTTTATTGTTTCTTGGCCCCTCGAAGAGTGTGACTTGTGTAAATCCGTGGCCGCGGTCAGATGGAATGCGTTGTCATTCATCTGTCTTTTGACAAGTCAACTCGGAGATTCGAGAAAACGATTGAGACATATGAGGATGACACTTAACCTACCTCATTCTCAATTGGAGACAGTAGTAGCAAAGAGACTTATTGATATTCTTATAGGGACATGTACAAGTGGGAGACTGAAGGAATTATGTCCACTGTCCTATAATAATTAACCCGCTTAAGTCTATGTGGTCAACACGTCTTGCTAGAGACCAATGTTGATCTGATACATAAATAAGTTATGTGTCTAGTAGCTCTTAAGTGGGCCCATTGGGTCACACACAAATGTCTGAGGTAATTATAATATGAGTAGTATTCATTAATTAATTGCCGGGTCTAAAGCTAGTTTAGCCCAGCTACAACTCTTACAGGTTTATGGAAACCTACTAGGATTAGGTTTATGGAAACCTACTAGGATTAGGTTTATGGAAACCTAGATCTTCCTCTTTACTATATATATGGGGTTCCTGTGAAGGAATTAATTCAACTCAATTCAATTATGAGAATACTCCACATATTATATAGAGAGAAAATAGTTTCTCTGGAGAGAGGTTGGTAAACTCTTCGGTACTAGCATACCAGTTGTAGCTCCGTACGTGTGGATACTAATGGAGGCATCACAATTGAGGTGTTAATTATTATTATGGGATTCTTCTTATTATTATTCTGGGTTCTCAAGGATTTCTTATATTCTACATACTTCTTATTATTATATTATTCCGCTGCGAGAAGGTATGTAATTCGTCTTACTTGTATTTGTTAATTCGTTCAATACTTGCGATTTGATCTTGGCAAATTGGGTTTGTATAAAACTTGTTTATGTCCTTAAAACCCTACAAAATGAAGGTGGTTTATTGAATATGGCGAAATTGTAGTCATTACCTCCAATTTCACCTACTATAAAGAGTGCCTTTCTAAGCTTTCTTTTGCGTTCTGAAAATCAAATCCAAATATTGGTCACATAATAATTTGACTTGCTTATAACGTATACTAAATACTCATATATCTTAAATCACCAAGGACTTTTTATTCTTAATTATCTTATCAAATAATTTAAAAAAATATATATATTTAAACTTTAACTTTAGACAATATAAGACGAAAATAATAAACCCTAATAAAATGATAATATTTGTAATAAGTATTATACTGATCACAATTTAGGAGTATCTATCCATCTATGTATACAATGTTTTCATTTTAGTATTTGTAATTCATTATGTAATCTAATTAAAAACCATGACTTTCGAAATCATGTTTGCTAAATTAAAATGTCAGCGAATATTATATTTGTAATTCTAACTATAATTTAGCCCCTATTCTACATATGAACAACATTGAACATGTTCATATAGTTCCTAATAATGGAAATATCATTAAAATTAAAATTTGATTTGAAGTTAAATACCTGATTTGTTTGTATAAGTAGAGTGAATGTGCGATTTAAACCAGTCAAGTTGTACGGATAAAGAATGGTTCGTAACCGTGGATTGAATATCTTTGGCTTCTAAAGTAGTTACATTCAGCGCAGTTGCACCAATAACGGCAAAATTCGCTCCATGCTTAAAATCTCCATTTTTATTCAAATATGCATCTAAAAATGGCAATCTTAAGAACTTTGCTGCATATAAAAAGAAATAAAGCTTAGGTTTACAACTTTTGACTAATTCAGTTATCTGTTTAATTCTCTATTTTGGAAAAGATCCAAAATCGACGTCTTTATTTGTTTTAAAATAATTTTTAACTCGATACTTTAACAAAATTATCTGCCTGCAACTATTAGCTTTGGTCCAATCAATTTATATATATTGAAAGGTAATTTCATACTTAAGCAAAACCACTTTCCTACAACTAATATAATGAATCTGGGGTTTTATAATTTCATATCTCAAATTTTATTCAATTTTAAGTTTGATCTAGATGTTCTTATACTACGTTATAGCGCAACTTTTAAATAACTAAATTATAGTAAGATTAATATATATATATACAATTGTGCAGCAACAAAGATAACTAATATTATATTCATATAAAACATAAACGAGTTTCGGTCATATATACCTAAATAATCGATCATGAGAAGTCCATCTGAACAACGACCCGTCGGTTTTTCAAAATAGGTTTCTCCGTATGGAAATTGTCCGAAACTTGAATAAGGATTCTCCCATATAAAATTGCCCGTATCTGAAATTGAATCTCCAAATTGATAAAGGGCTTCAATAGAATGCCTGTATTGTCCAATTGTTGTACATATATACCATAAATATATATTGGAAAAGACTTTTGTGTGAATTATAACCGCTACCTCGTTCGCTCTCTAATCTAATGAATCAATCAACGATATTTACTATTAGGGGTGACCATGAGCCGAGCTGATATTGAGCTCACTTGAGCTCGAGCTCGGCTCATATCTAATTAATTTGAACTCTAGCTTGGCTCATAACTCGACGCGCTTTTCACATTGCAGCTCGAGCCCGGCTAGTATAACCTTTTCAAGCTCGAGCTCGGCTCGTATAATTTTTTTAAGCTCGAGTTTGGCTCGTATAATATTTTCGAACTCAAGCTCGAGCTTTATAACACATTTTAGAGTAATTCAATAGGCAATACGAAAATTTTGAATAGAAATTGTGACTTGTGACTTTGTGATTTTTAGGAAATTTATTTATATTTTTAATTTTTTATTGGTGTAAAAAATTTTGAGCCGAGTCGAGCTCTATAGAGCTTTGGCTCGAGTTCATATTCAAAAACCAAGGATCGAGCTCGGCTCGGGCTCATATTTGACCGAGCTCAAGCCGAGCTTTGACAGAGCCAAGCCCCAGCCGGCTCAGCTCATTGTCACCCCTATTCACTATTATGACTATCATAAATTAATTGTCTCATCTCTATTCATAGTAAGTTTTAATAGAGCTATTATGACTATCATAAATGAAACCGTTTCATTCATGAATTTAACAATATACCTAAAATGAGCATTAAATGAGGTACAAATAAATTTTATTGGATGTTTCACGAATGAAACGGTTTCATTTTTAAATTCACCATGTTTAAATATATCTTAGATATAGAAATCAAATTAGACAATACAACTCAACTTCTACAAGTTCAACCGTCATAAAAAATAATCTTAAAAATTATTTTCTAGTCAATAATGACACTTATTAAGTTACAAAATGGTCCTTAAAACACATAATTAATAAAACCGACACATTTTAAATGAAAAAAAGATTAAAAGTCAAAGAATATAAAACCTGTTAATACGAGAATGAGAGAGATGATCGTCAAAATGATGATCATCAATAATATACGATGGAGATGAATGTTGCATGTCACGTAAACCATCTAACACTTGTTTTACTTTCATGGGATTAACTTCATTAATACCGAATAAAGTGTATGATAATGATAATTCTGCGATGCATGAGATTATTATAACTAGGAACAAAATTAAACATATATGAAAATCCATATAATATAATGTCGAATAATTAATTAAAAATAATTAAGTTAAATTTTATAGCTAATTTAGAAAAAAGTGTATAAATGTTTTTGACGTTTTGTAATGTTGATGTGTTGTGGTTGTGAGATCTCAATTACGACGTTTTTAAAGGAATTTAATTTTATACAATATGTTATTGCTTTGACATAATTATTAATTAATTTATTATGGTTACATTATTATAATAATTTCAAGTTATGATTAACAAACGTTTTTCGGTTTCTAAATCCTTATCTCTATTTATTATTTTATGGGGGATTTTCTTTTGCATTGACTTTACGTGATATGTAAGATACAAGTGGAGTAATATTTAGCCATCATTTATGATTTTCACTAATTCTTGTGTAAGTCAGGACTTACAATAAATTATTGTAAGTCCGTCTGATTTGTACCTGATTATATAGCTTTTGTACTATTTAAGTGATAATTATGATTAATTGTTACTAATTTTTTTAATCACTTTATTAGTGACTTTAGTAGATTTGTTTCATGTTTTTGTACCCCTTTAACTGCAATTTGTACATTGGTCTTACATTAACTTAGTGTAAGTTCAGCCTTACAGGAGAATTACTGTATGATTTTATTCATTTATATATTATCAACATTGGGAAAGTATTACGCAGTACTCCATATTATTTTGTAAAAGTTATTGACTATATGTACGTTCAACTACTTTTATCTTTCTCTTCTGAGAATATAATATTCGTAATTTTTTTTTGTTTTTTGACAAAATTATACTCTTAATGCACATACACGCAAAATAATTGATATAATGGCACAATATTAAGCTTTCTTGAATTGATAAACTAAATAACTAATCTTTGTGGATTGAATTAATTTTTATATGAAGAAAATATTTTATATATCCTCATGCTATTAAATTAAAAGAAATGTAAACATCCTACGGAAAGTCAAACTACAATTACTCCATCTGTCTCAGTCATTTGTTATACTTCTTTTAAATTTGCCTCTCAAAAAAGTCAGGGAAATTTGTTAAGATATAGAATATACGAATTCATAGAAAATGGTTTATATAATTATTATTATTGAGTTGATTTGATTTACATTACAACTAACCACCTTATATACACTTTAAATGGAAAGCCAAAGGTTTACATTTATTATTAAACTTATTAACTTAATATTACTATTAATATCGAGACATAATTATATATCATATATGTCTCCTCATATACTCTAATACCCCCGCTCAAACTTATGGTAATTTGATAAAATTTCAATGAGTTTGCACAAAATAAAATAAAAGTATGTCCTCGTCTTGGATCTTCATCTTCATCTTGGCAATGGTGGTAAAATAAGTGCGTATAGGACTCGCCAGACAATCTTTAAAATGCGTATAGGACTTGCCAGACAACTTTTAAATGCGTATAGGACTCGCCAGACAACTCTTAAATGCGTATAGGACTCGCCAGACAATTTCAATTGCGTAACTACTTGATAAATCTTTTGATGCGTAACTAGCGATAAATCTTTTGATCACGTAACTACTTGATAAATTAATGTAATACCGCCTTAACGAAGATGAAAATTTTAAATGAAGACAAAAATAGATAATTTGGACCTTGGGGGTTTTTATTCAATGAGGTAAATCAAATTCTTATCTCACAAGACCATAAATAATTATCTCTACTTTTCAATGGCTTCCTCAACATCACCGTACAAAAGTAGCAACAAAATAATGTGTGAAATATCATGGTACGTAATTTTGAAAGGACTTTTTTTTTTTTTTAATAATAATTGTTGAAATCCTGCTGGTGGGTATTGTACATCAACCCACCAGCGAGGCAGCGACAAATTTGCGTGGTCGGTATTCAGAAGCGAAATGGCTTTGATACCATGTTAAGATATAGAATATACGAATTCATAGAAAATGGTTTATATAATTATTATTATTGAGTTGATTTGATTTGATTTACATTACAACTAACCACCTTATAATCTTATTTACACTTTAGATGGAAAGCCAAAGGTTTACATTTATTATTAAACTTAATACTACTATTAATATCGAGACATAATTATATGTCTCCTCATATACTCTAATAAAATTTAACAGGAATAATCCATACTATGCATGTTCGTCTCCAAATAATCCAAACTACGGAGTATCATTAATATCCCGCAATAATCCAAACTATCATTAATCCCGCAATAATCAAAATATATATAATGTAGATCTCTCCTATAATTTTTGGGAAAAGTAGTAGATCTCTCCTATAATTTGGGAGAAGTAATAGATCTCTCCTATAATTTTTAAGTCGATAATATGTAATTCTTGAACTTTTTCTCAAAATAGCGTTATTCGCAAAAAAGTATTTAACAAAATAAGATCCAGTTGAAACTTATTACGCTCTATGGGTCCACGTCACCAAATTAATTTTTCCTCCAATTTTTTCTCGAAACCGCTATGCAAGATAGCGTTTTCAGTCCCAAAAGACCCAAACCGCTGTCCCACACAGCGTTTTTTATTCCCCATACTCCCACCAACCCTTTCCTCATTAACAACATAAAACCCCCTTTTTGTTGTAATATAGGTCGAATGAACCCAATATTGGAGGTGGTAATGTGGTATAGCAATTTCAGCCATGTTTAACTTGTAATTTGTGAGATATTAGTTTATGTTGAGGTTTAAATAAACAAAGATAAAAGCTTTAATTGAAGTTTGCATTTTTTTTATGACTACTCTTGATTAGGGATGGCAATGGGTCGGGTCTGGGTCGGGTCCTATAGGACCCAGACCCAGACCCGCTTTGCATGTATTAGACCCAGACCCGACCCAGACCCATCGGGTATAAAATTCTAAGACCCAGACCCGGACCCGATGGAGTGCAGGTGTCCTGAGTCCTTCGCGGGTTTGTTTTAATCTAAACATAAAATTGTATTTTGTAAACATTATTGCCGCAATAAGTATTTTCAAAACTTTACATGTTGAAAAATCTTTGTTACGCCCTATTTATGATGTTCTTTGTATAAAGTATATCCAAAACATTAAACGTTTTTATGAGCGATTCGTAAAACTTAAAATAAATAACATGATATTTGATACTAAAACATACTCCGATAGGATTATCGTATAGAACATATGACTAATAATTGGGGGAGAAAACATTATACTTAATAGTGAGACATTATAGTAATGAATATTAAAAATTATATATATATATATATATATATATATATATATATATATATAGAATTAGGTTCTTTAGAGTCCAAGTGTTCACTTAGAGTCCTAGAGTCCTAATATCAACCATTAGATCTAATTAGATCAATGGTTGAGATTCAATCAACAATAAATGACTTGTCCCCTTAAAAAAAAAAAAAAAAAAAAAAAAAAAAAAAAAAAAAAAAAAGCAAAAAAGCAGCAGAATCCAATACATCGAATTAACATTACTTTGAAAAAAAAAAAAAAAAAATCCTCTCTCTAATCCTTTCATTGACTCTTCCCTTTCCACTGCTTCATTTTTCTTCTCCATTGTTATTCCTTTTAGTTTCTCCATCAATCAAAGTGAATTTTATCTCTCTATTTCAACACTAATTTTTTATTTTTCGCCATTGATATCGGTTAGTTTCTTCATTGAATATTGCTCTTTTTTTAATGAAATGTTATTTCTATTTTTTTTCTTTTTCAATTAATTATGTGTTTTCGTTTTTTGTTGTTTTTTTTTTTTTTTTCTTAAAGTTAAGTAATTGTTTTTTCCTTTTGATTAGTGTTTTTTTTTTCAAGTTTTGTGTAAATGTTTAGATTAAAATTTTAATTGATTTTTCCAGTTCTTATTTGTTTAATTTGAAATTAGGTTGAAATTTTATGTCAAAGGTTTAATTTTTAGGGTTTGTTCTTGATGTATTTTGTGCATTTTGCCTTTTATTTTTTTTACATTCATTGATTTTTTTAACTGATAATTGTAATTGATTTTTCAATTTCAAATTAGGTAGAAATTATTTAGTTAAAGGTTTAAGTTTTATGTTTTGTTCTTCATTTAGTTGGTGCTTTTTGAATTTTTAGAGTTTTTGTGTTAATTTGTTGATGAATTTTGTATTTTTCTGGTTTTTTGTCGATTCTCATTAAAAAAAAAAATTGAAAATCCTAAAAATTGATTGTTATTCCGTTTTCTGCTCTTGGTATTTCGATATTTTTAATTGAAATTTTTTCTGGTTTTTTGTAGATTCTCAGCCACAACCGCGTGTTCATGAGGGTATTAGGTTCATTAATTGTTCGTGAAATTGGAATTTCATATTTAGGTTCATGATGCTGGAAATTCCAATTTAGGTTCATTAATTGAGTTTATTATTATGTTCGTGAAATTGGAATTTCATATTTTGTGTTTATAATTCGTTTTTTTGGTGTTGGAATTTCATTTTTTGTGTTTATAAGAGAAACTGATTATCTGTTTATAATTCTCTTTTTTCATACTAGAATTTCACATTATGTGATTACAATTCCCTTTTTTTTTTTTAACATGTTGCAAGTTTTTCCGTGACTAAAATTTGTGTCTCTCACGTTATGTTTGTAGGAGGTTCATGAGTTGTACTTGTACATTCAACGGAATGCGGTTGTTGAGCTTTCATATTTTGAGCCGCGTTTTTTGAAATTGAATTGGCGAGATGATGACCCAAATGACAAAAAATCTGCCTTGTTTATTATGATGCACATGCTTCTTTATGAAGGCGGAGGTGCCATTGATGAGCCGAACATAGTGTCAAAGAAATATTGTTACCTTGTTGCCCAATTAGTCATGACCCTTCTACTAGCCGACTGCAACTTGAAGCGCGACCGTTTACTTGAAAATGTCTCCAACTTTGTTAAAACTAAATCTGACCCATGGAAGGTGCTTAAACCGCTTAATTTGTATTCATTTTTACATTGGTTTGTACTTTGATATGTACTTTGGTTGTAAATGACCAATATTAAATTTTCTATCTACAATTATTATTTTTTAATTTTAACATTAAAGATTTTGTATTCTACTTTACCTCTTGAATTCAAATATGCTAGCTAATTCAGTATTTCAACACATTGAATTGAGATTTTAACCGTTTTTTGTTAAACTACTTTCACCTGTTACTCTACTAATTTTTGATAACATCTAGCTAGGGGTGAGCAAAACCGGTTACCCGCTCCGGTTTTCAAGTTCGGTTCGGTTACCCGGTTTTAAAATGAGTGAAATTGTCAATCCATATCCAACCCGGTTAATTCGGTTATCCAGTTTTCGGTATCCAAAAAAAATCGGTATCCAAAATTCGGTTAACCATAGATCCACTTTATTGTCAAATATGATTTTTTTGGTCAAATTTACAAAAAAATTGCGCTTTTAAATATTCTTATATATCGTCCATAGTACACCAAAAGTTAAAAAAAAAATTGTTCACAATCTAATTGACAAAAGAGTAGAGGCCAAGGGTGAGTAGACGTAGGAAATTACTTAATTCAGAGTGAGTAGTAGATTAGTCTACTGTCTCGGTAGTAAGTACAATGTATAATTGTACATCACCACAAACAATGTATACCGTAATTAATTTAATTTTTTTGATTATTTTTTTAAAGTAATTTTTAAAATTTTAATATTAGTTTTGATAAAAACCGGTTTAAAATCGGTTATCCGTTTTACAAATTTTGATATCCATATCCGCTCCGGTTTTAAACTGGATATTCGGATTCGGAACCCGGATTTGAAAAAAACCCGGATTTTCGGGTTTTTTCGGATCGGTTTCGGTTCGGTTTCGGATATAAAAATCGGATCGGTTTTTTTGCTCACCCCTACATCTAGCAGTCTAAAAAACATCTAACAGGAAATGAAATTTCAACAACAAAAAAAAGAATTATAACAAATTTTTTAAGAATTCCAAACTCAACTTCCCAAAGTACAATTTCATTAACAAAAAATATTCACTTATCTTCAAATATAATTCCAAACTCAACTTCCCAAAGCTTAGTGAGTAATTTTTATTAACCTCTACTGTCTAAAAAGACATATTACAGTAAAGAAAATTTCAACCAAAAAAAAAAGAATTGTAACAAACATTTTTAGAATTCCAATCTCAACTAAAAGTACTACCACCTGTTAGTCTGTTACTACTAAATTCTGAAAACTAATCACTTTACAACCAAGTAAATTTTCAAACTCCTGCTCCTTAGTAACTGTTTCGGTGCATGACTTGTGCTCCTCTCTAAACTCTATCACATTAAATCAAATCTCCTCATTTGGACAAACGCAATAGCTTCATGAATTTACGCCTGACTTTGTCGTCTCACTTTGTCTTCCATCCTGAGTTTTGGCGGAACTCAACTGTAAATCCTGCACGCTTTCACCAATGTCGCAAACCTGCTCTTTCATCCACCTTCTAGCAAGCAAACTACTAGGTATTTCGTCAATGCCATGACAAGTACACAATCAAAATATATGACGACAAGGAATACCTTTACGTTCAAACAGTGTACAACTGCATCTCATATCAGAACTCCCTGTAACAAATTAAAGGCGAGACTGTTATTTTCTTCTGCTATTTTAATGTATTCTAGAATTTGAAATTGTAACAACAAAATTCGAAATTTTAGCACCAATTTAAAGAATTCTATTACTGGTAACAATTCTTCGTAAAGTGGAGCTGTAATGTTTTCCAGAATTTGACATTTCAGCTCCTAAATTTAAAATTACAGTAAAAATTAATAGAATTCCAATACCTGGATTATTATGGACATCAATTCGAGTATCTATTGCAGATCCTTTCAACGTGATAATATGCTCATTATCTTCTTCCCTGTATCCCCTAACAATACAGTACAAATTGCAGCATTCTCTCTTTTTTACATTGCCGCTATTTTCATCTGTAATCACACCAAAAAAATCAAAATAAAAAAAAAAAAAAAAAAATCAACTCTTACAATTAAAATATTACAGATTTCTACCTGAAAAGGTTTAAAATTTATTCATTTTTGACATAACTATTTAGAAAACCACAAACTTCTTAAATTTTGCAAATATAACTCATCTTCATCTTCATCACTATGTTATTTCAAAAAAAAATTATACAAAAATTAAAATAAACTTATTATTCTGCCCACACCGTAGACATACAAAAATGAAATTCTGAGACTCAAAAATAGAATTTTAACATATATTTTTGAAATTCCAACCACTCGCCTTCTTCTTGCACGAACGTTTTAAAACTCAAATCTTTTTACACTTTCTTCTTGCAAAGTTCACCATCTCTTACTCTAATCCATTTACACCTGCAACGACACCAAAACACCAAAAAGAAAAGAATCTTGAATTTCATAATTACTATTTCAATTGTAAATTTCATCTTCTTTATAAAAATTACAAATTGTAAATTTCATCTTCTTTATAAAAAATTTCAGAAAAAGGGAAAGAAGATGGATCGTCTCTCAGTTGCTCCATTATTCAATGAAAATCACGCCAACACAAACTCAAGAATTTAAACAAAGAGACAAAATCAATACCTGTTTCGTAACTTTTTTCAAAAAAACTCGCTGCAACAATGAAGAAACATAGACGAAAATCTGAAATTTCACAGAGGAGAGAAGAAGAAGGACCATTTAATTGGGGAGAGAAATCTGAAATTTCATCAAAAAAAATGCATGAACAATGAGGCAACATAGATTATAATTTGAAATTACAGAGAAAATGGGAGGAGAAAGGTCATGAAATTAGGGAAGAAGCTTGTTCAAGAAAAAGAATGAGAATGGATACAAAAGAGCATTGAGACCCTAAACCTGACACTAATTACCTCGTGAAGCACCAAAAATTCTGATTGGTTATCCTTTTTTTTTTTTTTTTTTTTATTTAATTTAATTTTAAAGTTTCAATCTTAGCCATTCATCTTAAGTCAATCCAATGGTGTACAATAGGACTCAAGGACTCTACTCAAAAGGTGGACTCTCTATAACCTTTCAGTATATATATATATATATATATATACAGAGAGGATCACATGAATCCCTTATATTTGGTGCATCCCTTGTACACCCTTAGAGTCGTTAGATTAAAGGAAATGGAGGGCCAAGATTAAATCAAACTTGAAAGAAGAAAAAAAAGCCTCTGACACTTAGTATTGCTTTGTCAGGCCGTGGCACTTTTTAATTTTTTTTTAATTTTTTTTTTAATTTTTTTTTTAACGTTTTTTTTTTTTTTTTTTTTTTTTTTTAACGATTTTTTTTTTTTTTTTTTACGATTTCTTTTGTTAATTTTTTTTTTTTTTTTTACTTTTTCAATTACTTAATTATTTTATAGTTTTTGTTATTTTTTTACTATATTAAGGTAATAACAATTAAACGTTAAAATAATAATTGACGAATAATTATATAGAATTCTATCACCATAATTTTGTCGACTATTATAACTTAAAGTAACACGTACAAGTTATTAGAATAACAATTGTTACCCTTTAAAGTAATAGTAACATCATATCAAGAAATATATAAGGATTAACAAAATTTGTTAAAATAACACGTACAAGGTATTAGAGTAACAATAATATCGTATCAAGAAAATAATAGGATTAATAAATGTTTGTTAAAATAACACGTACAAGGTATTAGAGTAACAATTGTTACACTTTAAAATAACAGTAACATCATATCAAGAATAATATATAAGGGTTAATAAAAATTTGTTAAAATAACACGTATAAGTTATTAGAGTAACAGTTGTTATACTTTAAAGTAACATTGATTGCACTTTGAAGTAACAATCATATCGTATCAAGAAAAATAATAGGATTAATAAATGTTTGTTAAAATAACACGTACAAGCTATTAGAGTAACAATTGTTACACTTTAAAGTAACAGTAACATCATATCAAGAAATATATAAGGATGAACAAAATTTGTTAAAATAACACGTACAAGGTATTATAGTAACAATTGTTACCCTTTAAAGTAACATTGATTGCACTTTGAAGTAACAATCATATTGTATCAAGAAAATAATAGGATTAATAAATGTTTGTTAAAATAACACGTACAAAGTGGTAGAGTAACAATTGTTACACTTTAAAGTAACAGTAACATCATATCAAGAATAATAATAAGGATTAATAAAAATTTGTTAAAATAACACATATAAGCTATTAGAGTAACAAGTGTTACTCTTTAAAGTAACATTGATTGCACTATAAAGTAACAGTAATATCATATCAAGTACTATAAGGATTAAAAGAAAAAATACAAAAAAAAGTAAAAATAAAATAAATAAATAAAATAAAATAAAATAAAATTTGGGCAATATCGTATCAAGTACTATAAGGAGTAAAAGCAAAAAAAAATGAAAAAGTAAAAAGTAAAAAAAAAAAAAAAAAAGTAAATTTAAAAAAAAGGTAAAAAAAAAAATTAAAAAAAAAAAGGAAAAATAGAAAAAAAAAAAAAAAAAAAGTCTTAGTAGGTCCAGACAGTAGTGAGTCGACAGGCTGAAGGCTTTTTTTTTTAGCTTTATTGCGTGATTCAATCTTGGCCCTCCATTCCCTTTAATCTAATGGCTCTAAGATGGTACAAGGGATGCACCAAATTTAGGGGGATTCATGTGATCCTATTTCTATATATATATATATATATATATATAGAATTAGGATCAAATAAGTTCTCCTATTTTCACTAAGTCCGTAAGTTCTCATCTAAGCCCTTGGATGAGGGAAAAATGGAAGGCTGAGATTTAATCTAAAAAAAAAAAATGAATGACTATCAAAACCCTAAAATTCATTCTCTCTCCCTCATTTCTTACTGCCACATTCTCTCTCTACCTCCATTCTCTCTCCCACACAACAAATTAAAAGAAAAAAATTAAAAGTTTTCACATCTACCTCAATCACCTTGCACCACCAACCACCACCACCACCACTATAAACCACCTCAAACCACCAACCTCCCTCGGTTGCCGCCGCCCCACCGGCCAACACCACCACCGTAGCAGCCCTTTTCGACGGCCAACGACCGCCTCATCGCACTCACCATCACCGCACCACCACGTCTAACCACCACGCACACCACCACACCCACCATCACTACACCACCTTCAACAACCCACCTCATGCGCACCACCACCACAAACACCACTTTTCTCATCAACAACCAACCACAACTACCAACATTAAATCGATTTTCCAAAAAGAAAAAAAAAACATAGATCTGAAATTTAAAAATCCATGGCGACGGTGGTAGTAGGTGGCGGTGGGGGAGGGGGGTAGGTGAGAGCGCTAGTGGTGGCTGGTGGTGGCAGGTGGAGTAGGTGGCGGTGGTGGAGCGGGTTAGGTGAGGGTGGGTGGTGGTGGCAGGTGGAACTGGTGGCGGTGGCTGGTGGAGTGGGCAAGGTGGTTGGTTTGATTAAACTAAGAGTTTCGTGGACTGACTTTTCAACTTCAGGGTAGTAAAGTTTCACCAATATAACACAAGAGTTTCACTTGTAATATACGACAGTTATATTCGTAGCATATTGAAGTTAGACTCGTAAATTACAGTTACATAAATTCAAATTTTGGTTTACAGTTACACTATTAAATGGCTATTGGTATATTCATATGACGTAAAATTACATGCGTAAAAAGTTTGAAATTACTTAAATTTGTTTTAAAATTACATAAATTGTCCTTAAGTCTATATAAAAAGTTTAAAAGTAAATTTAATATATTAGGAATGTAACTGTTATTTAATAAAAGTGAAACTTTTGTCCTTTTACGAGTAAAACTTTAATTGATATTTAAGTCTAGTAACAATGAATTTGAGTCCATGACTTGGATACTATTCATCCATGTAATTATAGATACATTTTCATAACTGAAAGTATATAATTTTGAAACTGCTGCGTATAATATATGAAACTCTATGTCACTAAAAATGAAACTATTACATTAAAATTAAAATTAATGATTAAAGTAAATATTTTAGAAAGCTAGCTGCGTCTGATATATGAAACTCTATGTTGCTAAAAATGAAATCATATATTCAACCCCTCTCGCCTCCATCACCACCCGACACCCCCAGCCGCCACCACCCACCACCTACACCAACCGCCACCACCGCCAACATCCTTGGAAACCCAGATCTGAAAAAAAAAATTCTCAAAAATATCAAATCTGAAAATATCATAAATAACAAGATTATAAAAAAATGAGTTTTAAATTTTAGTTTTCACATACCTAAATAACCAAATCAAATTTTAGATGCACTAAAATTGAAAAAACGGTGGTTAATGGTGGCAGATCTGATAGTGGTGGCGACCTTGGTGATAGAACGACGACAAGAGGCAACGGCGGTGGTGGTAGCAGCCGTGATGGTGGTGGTGGTGGCGGCAGCGACGACGGCGGCGGCGGAGTGGTACCGGTGGAGGCGGTCATGGGTGGTGGTGGTGGTGTTTTTGGTGGTGGTGGTGTTTTTGTGGCGGTGGTAGATGAGGAAGGTTGGTGGTGGTGGTGTTTTTGGTGATGAGAGTGAATTTGAATGGAGGTAGGTTTTGAGAGAGAGGGAGGAGAGAATTAGAGAGAGGATGAGAAATGTTTAGAGAGAGAGTGAAAAATGACTGAAATTGGATGTTAGGGGGTAGGGTTTGCTTTCTAATCTCAGATTCAATCTTGGCCATTTATTTTTTTTTGATCCAATGGTGTATAGGAGAATTTAGGGACTTACCAAAATTTAGGAACTTATTTGATCTCCTATATATATATATATATATATATATATATATATATATATATATATATATAAACAAGTTCAACGACACAAATATTGCGAGACCTGAAAAGACAGCATTTTAGCCTTTTTGGTGAAACTTTAACATAGTTTCATGAAACTTCAAAAATTGTGAAACTTTGATGTCTTAAAGTTTCACAATTTTGTTAAAGTTTCACAATTTTGGAAGTTTCATAAAACTATGTTAAAGTTTCACAAAAAGGCTAAAATGCTGTGTCTCGTTTGTGTCTCGCAATATTTGCTGTCTTGATATAACTTTACTCTATATATATATATATATAGAGAAGAGTTCTATCAAGTCATAGGGTTAGGGAGAGTCATTGAGTCGGAATCTTGACCATTGGATCAGCCCTAGATGGATGGTTGAGATTTAAAGACTAATTATTAAGAAAATAAAAAATAAAAAACAAAAGGAACCAATGAATAATTTTGGTGTAGTTGTACGATGTAAATGTTGGCAGTTTGTATTTTCTAAGAGAGATTTATTTCTTTCTCTCTCTTTCTCACTTCATTCATGTCTCTTCTTCTTCTTTCCTTTTCTCTGCAAATAACTCTCATGTATTCCATATTTTCTCCCTATATTTTATTTCGAATCTCTGTGATTTATTTTTTTGGGTTTTAAAATTTGCATCGATTGTTCTATTGAAGTCTCCATCTTTGGTAAGTTGATTCCAAATTTCACTTTTTTTTTTTTTTTTTTTTTTATTTCAATTATTTTAGAATTATAAATCATAGTTTTCATTGTACACCATAAACAACTTTTTTTCTCCCTTCTTTTCTAAGAATTTATTTTATCTACTGTTTAATTTTCAATATTACAAAGAATTTTTCTCAAAAATTCATCAAAAATTGAACAAATTACAAAGTTGGGATTTTTTTATTTTTGTTTTGAAGATGAACAAATTACAAATAATGAATTTTAATGATGGTAATAGTGTTTATATAATTTTTTTGTTTTTTGTGTATGTGTAAGATGTCGTTGATGGTGGAAGTTTTTCGGAGATGAATAAATGAAGTAGACGACGGTGGATACATTTCATTAAAGTTTCAGATTTGTGGTATGTTTTTAGGCAACAATGATGTTTTTATCGTTGTTCATATTGATTAATGTTTATTTATTTATTTTTTATTGAGGTTCCATTGAAGGTCAAAATTTGGCAGAATTGTCTTTTTTATTTATGATATTTTCGGATAGTTAAAATTAATTATTAGAACATTAGAATTCGTTTTTTCTCCGTCAGAATCTTCTTTTTTACTTATGATATTTGTCGCTAGTTAAAATCAATTATTAGAACATTGAAATTCGTTTTTTCTCCGTTAGAATCTTTTTTTTTTATTTATGATATTTGTGGGTAGTTTAAATCACTTATTAGAACATTGAAATTCGTTTGTTCTCCGTTAGAATCTACCTTTTTACTTATGATATTTGTGGCTTGTTAAAATCAATTATTACAACATTGAAATTCGTTTTTTCTCTTTTACAGTCTTCTTTTTAAATTATGATATTTGTGGGTTGTTAAAAACAATTTTTAGAACATTGAAATTCGTTTTTTCTCCGTTAGAATCTTCTTTTTTATTTATGATACTTGTGGGTTGTTAAAATGCAGCTGTAAAGTGCGGATGTAAGGCAACTATAAAATGCGGATGAAAGGCAAGTGGAGATGATGAAGGCGTCGACATAAACATATGAAACGATTGCTTTTCTTCAAAGCGGAACAGTTGCTTGATTGAAAAGAGAGAAAAACATGTTATCAAGTTAGACCGTAACTATTGCACTTTCAAGTAAGCCAAAAAAAGTTGTGCAATAATTGTAAACAAATGGCACAACATGACAAAAGAAATTGCTCAATCCCATATGTAGAAAGCGCTTCGATATCAATTGAATCAACTAACGGCTATGGTGACAGAGGCGGTGAAGTGTAGTTCTTGTGTAATATTATTTAATTAAGCATTTTGTGAATTTAATATGTTTATATAAATCATTTGTAGTTGTACTTGTACGAGTTTGATATATAACATTGTTAATGATATTTTTTTCCCTTGAAATCTCAAATAAGTAACTCCAAGTTTCAAAATTCTTGAGATTTGATATAACCTTGTTAACGGTTTGATACAACATTATTAATGATATTTTTTTTTCCTTGAAATCTCATATAAAATACTTAAAAATTTAAATTTTATCAAGTATCGATTTGAGCTTAACAATAACCCAATAAAATATCAAACTCATGTGGGTAGTAAGTTGTTACAATTTTTTTTTTTCGTCCTTAAAATCTCTTTTGGTTCATTAAAAATCGTTTTTTCTCTGCTAAAATCTTTTTTATTTGTGTTATATGTGGGTTGTTAAAATCAATTTTTTTAACCTTGGAATTCGTTTTTTGTCCGTTATAATCTTCTTTTTGTTTATGATATGTTTCGTAATAGATAATTATAATCATTGATCAGAAGAGTCCAAAACAATTAGCACAAGAGTCTTCATATAGAAATACAAATGTAAATGTTAAATTAACAAAGTAGAAGCGCCACTACAAATTGACCAACGAAAACGTTGATGTTTTTCGACTTTCGAGTCAATAGATAATCATTAAATCAACACAATAGGAATCCGACAAAATTAGCACAAGAGTCTTGATATAGAAATACAAATGTAAGTATTAAATTAACAAAGTAGAAGCGTCGCTACAAATTGGCCAACGAAATAACGTTTATACTTTTCGAGTTAAGGTTCCCTTTAACAATATTCGTCGTAATCCTCAATAAGGGACACCATTGTTTGATTGATATTGATTAAAACCCCCGATCAAATTAACAACCTTTTGAGTCCGACATATGACAATATACCCAGAATCTTCGGGTTTCTCAACATCATCGACATCGACATTACTCGAATACATCTGTGAATACAAAAACAAAGTGTGTGATAAATAAAATAAACAGCAAAGAAGTGAAAAAAAAAAAAAAATATATAGAGAAGACAACATAAATGAACAAAAGACAAGACAAAATCGACAAAATCTGAATAACAAATACACGTAACACCTTGTGTTGACGGGAATGCTAGATAATAAAAAATCAAGTTTCAAACTTAATAAAAACTGAAATCTGAATCTTTTAACTGGCCACATATAATATCAATAAAATAGAAGATTTCAACGGAAAAAAAACGAATTTCAATGTTCTACAAATTGATTTTAACTATCCACAAATTACACGAAAAGGTTTATAAAAGACTCCGTAAAATCTTCGTTTGAACTCCGATTTAGGCGAAACAAAAGCCTAAATTTATTATTTTTTCGAGCTCATCGCAATGGTAATATTTTTTTGAACTATTAAAAATTCAAAATTTTAAGTATTGGTTGGTAATATCTTCGTGTATAAAGTCTAACATAAAACGAAAATTAATACACTTAAATCTATAATTTTAAAATAACTTAAATAAAAAAAATCAACTTACCAATAAAGATGGAGTCTTTCACTGAACATTGGTAGAAGAAAATCAAAACAAGGAAGAGGTAAAGATAGAGAAATCTGATATGGATGAATAATACAAAAAAAAAAAAATCAGAAAATACAATGGAGAAGATGAATAATTGAAATAAAAGAATATCTGAGAAAAATTACAGCTATTGAAGAGACAAAAGGAAAAACGAGGATGAACACAAAGACGAATTAAATTAGTTACCTGAAATCACAACGAAGGCGGAGTAAACTTAAGCAAATATGGATAAGAACTTAACACCAAAAAGATGAGAAAATGAAAAAAGATGAGAAAATGGAAGAAGACAATGGAGGGAAATGAAATGGCAGAGAGTGAATTGAAGGGTGAATTTTAAAAACTGAAAATAAAAATTATATTTGGGGAAAGGGGAATAGCGTGGGAGGATGTGATCCTTTTAATTTTTTTTTTATTTTTTTTAGGTTTTTTTTTTCCTTTTTTTTTTCTTTTCTGAATTGTAATTAATGTTGAGTAGATCTTGGCCATTGATTAAATTAAATCCAAGGGTTAGAATTACGACTTAATGACTCTCCCATATACCTCTGACTTGAAAGAACCTTACTCTATATATATATATATATATATATATAAACGGGTCCATGGGTCGGGTCTGGGTCTACATGACGAGACCCAGACCCATACCCGACCCATTAATTGTAGACCCAGACCCGACCCAGACCCGTTAGGCCCAAAAATATTAGACCCAAACCCGGCCCATCAGGGTCGGGTCTAGCGGGTCTGGGTCGGGTCTTGGACCCATTGCCATCCCTACTCTTGATATGGATACAAAGTAGGAGTTTGTAGAACATTTAAAAGCAAATATGTATAAAATGTTTAGTAATATATAATTGTTGAATTAACTAGAAATAGAATGAAGACATTTGTTAAGGTGGAAGGAATAGAAAGAGTGAGGAAGCTAAGAAGCAAGTAAATGGAGAATGAAGAAACAGTGCAGGCAAAGTGACAAAGTAAGTGGAAGGGTGCGTATGTAGATAACGCTGTGTAGGACAGCGTTTTGGTTTATTGGGACTGAAACCTCTATCCTGCATAGCGGTTTCGAGGTAAAAAAAATCGGTCGCCAAATTTATATGATGACGTGGACCAATAGAGCGTAATAAGTTTCAAGTCAACCATATTTCGTTAAATACTATTGCGGATAACTCTATTTTGAGAAAAAGTTCGTAATTCTTCGTATATGTCTAATTGTGTAAATAGCGTTATTATGGAGTGATGACAAAGCAATGGAATTGAAGCATGCAATAATTGTTTGTTTCTCACACATTATCTATACACCGTGTTAGTTAATCACGTGATAGTGTGAGACTGTCTCATATAATGAGACCTATTAATCGTTATAAAAAACACCCCGCACTAGAATTAATACACATAGTCGACATAGATTCAATACATTTTCAACATACAAAAGTTTACAAATATTTGAAATAAAGAAAATAAAAGAGAATTAGTAAGTCAAATGAAAATTTGCAAATAGTTGAAATTGTTTTTTATTTGCTTTGTCTGAGAGGAGGCACAAAGTCATTGCCACGTGTTAGAAAATTCGTTGAGATGTACTACTAGAGTTGACCTGACCCGAGTGACCTGATTCGAATCCGAGCAAAATCCGACCCGATTGACCGAAAATATTATATTGTGACCCGAAAACCGACCCGACCCGACGATGACCCGTAACCCGACATGACTCGATAATCAGTGACCCGAACCTGACCCAAACCTGACCCATGACGCAGACCCGGTATCGACCCGACTAAATTGATGACCCAATAACTATTAAGCTTAATTTTGATTAAATTGAAAGCAAATTATTATTTAAAATGATATATTTGACTTAATAATGAAGAAATTAAATAAAATAAGGGTCGAAATACATATTTTTGTAGATAAAAAATGAAATAATTCGATAAAATCGCCCTGACCCGATAATGACCCGACCCGACCCAATGCACTATTTAACCCGATATGACCCGACCCGATAACAACTCGAACCGAACCCGACTAAGAACACTTTGACCTGACATGACCCGAACCCAACATAACCCGACCCGACTTGACCCTACCCAAACCCGACCCGGCTGACCTAGTTGCCACCTCTATATACTGCTCAACTTACCTTCATACTGATCACTAAATTATGACATTTTCAGTACAAATAGTTGAAATTGTGTAATACGAGTTTTAAATTATGTTAGAGCCCTTAGAGGTGCAATCAAAAATATGGGAAATTAACCATTTGATCATAGCTTGATTAGCATGATCAGTTAAATGAAAACCATCCCAACTAACGTGCTTTTCAGGATGAGTGCATGAAGAAACTCCTTCAACTCCACAAATTTTACTCGAGTTAAAATTGTAGTTTTCCTCGTTACCACTTCCGCAACATGTGTTGTACATCACTTTCTTGTCAAATCCTGCCATTGATTTTTGAATAATTATCTTTCTTAATACTTCCTCCATTCCATTCAATACGTGCATCGATGTACGTGTATAGAATGGAGGAAGTAATTAATTACATTTTTTTTGGTAACGAGGGGTTGGTTCAGTCATCCCGTCGGATGACAGGTATCCGCAAGCCATTGCCCACCCAGGGAGTCGAACCCAGGACCTCTCAATTCCTGCCTTTGCAGGCTTTGAGGCACCCCTAGACTCCGCTTGGGCTGGAGGCTCTTGGATAATTACATTTTTAATCATGTCTATACTATCTAGTTTTGTGTTAATTGGAATTTACTATAATTTTTGGCAACCATAACTCTTCTGTAGAGTTGACAAGTCTGACCTGATCCGAACCCAAGCAAAAACCGATCCGATAGAACCTGAAAATATTGCGACTCAACCCGACCCGAATACTGGTGACCCGAACCTGACCTGGACCTACTCGTTGACGACCCGACCCAATTAAATTGATGACCCGCTAATTATTAAGTTTAAAATTGATTAGATTGAAAGCAAATAAGTACTCCGTATTTACTTTGATATCTTTGACTTAATAATAAAATAAAATAAAATAATTAAATTAAATTAAATGATGGTCAAAAACTTATTTTAGTGGCTAAAAATTGAATTAATTCGATAAAATTGTGCTAACTCGATAATGACCCGACCCAAACACAACTCGAATCGATTCGATACACTATTTAACCTAAAATGACTCGACCCGATGGTGACTCAAACCGAACTCGACTCGACCCGAACCCGACATTATCCGACCCAAACCTGACGTGGCCGATCTGTTTGTCACCCCTATTCTCGTATAGGTATCGTATTTTGTATTATAATTATCAGTACCTTATATAATTGTACGTTTATGTTGAAAGTTATAGAAATTTGACTTTAAAAATAAAAATGAGAAACTATCATAGAAATAAAAAAGACAACAAAATTATATTAATTTAATTGTAAGATAGTACTCCATTTGTTTCGATAAATGTTAACATCTACTTTATTTTACGAGGGGTAAATAAAACATATGTTAACAATTGACGGGCAGAGTGAGTAAAAAAGAATGCAAGAATAGTGATACTAACCAAGTGAAGTGGCATGTTGAAGGGTCTTTCTCATGGCTTTATCAATGTCCATGTATACAATTTCAACACAAGGGTATTTTTTGCGTAGTTTTTTGATAGATAAGCGTAGTTGATCATTATGAAATTTGGCAAATTCGTTCAAAGGTATTATGCAATTTAAGTCATCGTACAAGGTTGGGTCATTTGATTTGTATGCCTGTAGATAAATTGTCATGCATCCTACGGGGAAATTTCCCGGAACAAGTAATTGAGTTGCGCCGAGATTAATTAATTCCTGCAAAATAAACAAATTTCATTTGAAACTTTCTTTTTATAGTAAAAGAAGAAATTCAAAAAATATCAAAATCAAAAGCTAATATAAGACAGATGCTTCATACGTCATCTATTGAGCACAATTCATAAGAGGGTCATCGATTAATAGGAGTACGTGCTATAGCGCGATATTAAACGTACTCGTGTTAAAAACGATTACAAGACAAAAAATATAAAATAATCGATTATTGTTAAATAGTGTATCGTAAAAGTGTAGCTCTACGTTACGTTAGCAAGTAGTTAGCCTAATATAATTGGAAAAACGGGTCATTCGGGTCGGGTCATTTGTTATATTCATGCATTGGGTCTGGGTCATCCTCATTGCGAGAGGAGAGCACTTCATAAGTCGAAGGAGGATCATTGGCAATACGAAAAGTAGCACCTTGACCTATAAATTACTCATCAACTTTCTTTATGTTGATCGATGTGGAACATTACATATGATAGTCTTCTTCTCATTTCGGGTGTGATTGATGAATCAGATCGGGTTGGGTCATTTCGAGTGTCGGTTCTATTTCGGGTTGGTTATTATTAGGTCGTTTCGGGTTCAGGTCAATTTGGGTCGGGTCTCTTCGGATCTAAATGCGAATTTTCGGTGAAAAAAAAGACGATTTTTCGTCAAAATGTTAATTTTTAAGGTTTTATGTATATTTATATTTGTTGCTAATTGGTTATACAACATCAAATACGTTACTTTAAGTCATTTGAAGTCACCTAGTGTATTTCATATCGGGTCAATTTGATTTTTGGTCAATTTCGGATCAAGGCATTGCGTGTTGGATCGGGTCATTTCAGGTTTTGGGTTTTGAATCTCGGATCAACCTTATCGGATCGGGTTAATTATCAGGTCGAGTCATTTTTGCTAGGTCTTGTTAAGATAGAGTTATCATGATGATAGATGAGTGGTTATATCGACCTTAGAACTCATATTACACCCAAATAAGGGGGAAAAAAGAAAAAGATAATTGGACAAAACATAACATAGCATAACTTAACGTACGAGTAAGTAATTAATTACCTCGAGGGCATTAGAAATAGCATCAACAACATCGGGAACCAATTCATACATAAATGCTGGTGGTTTATTGAATATGGCGAAATTGTAGTCGTTACCTCCAATTTCACCCACTACAAATAGCGTCTTACGAAACTTTCTCCTACACTCTGAAAACAAAAATAACTCCAATTATATGTTATAACGTTTTTATTTTTAACATGTAAGTAGGGCTGACCATTTGTGTGGGCCAGCCCTTCCAATGGGCCATCATTTGGGTGGCCCGATGATTGATAATTTCCACAATTTATAACCTCAGCTTAAATTTTTGGAAATATGATTTCTTACTGATATAGTCATCTTAATTATCACATGAATTACAACACTATGTACAATGTTAATCCACTGATCAAACACAAGGCCATAACTTAATTATGCACATGCTGAAATCATGTCCTTTGAGTTGAGGCCTTTTTCTTCTTGACTTAATTTCCGTTCAGTTTCATTCAGCCTTATCTACTCCCTCCGTTTCAGTGAATTGTTTACAGTTTGACTTTTTTGTGAGGGAAAAAAAAAGTCAAACTGTAAACAAATGACTGAGACAGAGGGAGTAGTTGAATGTATTCATATAAAATTGATATGAATTTACCTGATGTGTCTGCACAAATGGAGGCAATGTGCGACTTAAACCAGCCAAGTTGTACGGGCAAAGAATGGTTGGTAACCGTTGCGTAGATATCTTTGGCTCTTAAACTGTCTACATCAAGCGCAGTTGCACCAATAACCGCAAAATTTGCTCCATGACTAAAATTGCCACTTATATTCAAATATGGCTCCAAAAATGGCAATTTTAAAAATTTCGCTGTATTTGAAAATAAAGAAAGTTCAGTTTTATAACTTAGGCAAATTCTAGAATACAATGAATTCACGCGTACTACGTGGTTATTACTGACTAAAATGTTATCACTTTAACGTGTATAATGTGCCTATTTTAACGTCTAAAGTGATCAGTCACTTTAAAGGCCTAAAAAATGGCCACATTTAACGTTAAAATAGACGCTTATAATGTACCTATCTAATTTTTGTGGTTTATTTGTAACTGGAGAGTAATAATTGTTTTTGCAATTAATATAAGAAGGATATTTACTGAAACCTAAAAATTATCGGCCATGCATACCTAAATAATCGATCAGGAGAAGTCCATCAGAACAACGACCACTTGACTTATTGAAGTAAGTTTGTCCATATGGAAGTTGCCCAAAGCTTGAGTAGGGATTCTCCCATACAAAATTGCCGGTATCCGAAACTGAATCTCCAAATTGATAGATGGCTTTGATACGGTGTCTATTTTATCCAACGTTAAATTAAAATGGCTTTAACATTAAAGTGCAATCAACAATACACACGAATAACAGAATAATACACGAGCATTTTTTTTGTCGAGTAATAAAATAAGGCAAATTTCACAAAAATAATCCAAACTTTTTCAAATTTTTCTATAATAATCCAACTATTTTACTTTAATAGTCACAACCCTATGGGTTTAAGTTTTTATCACAAATTAAAACACTATATAAATGATGATATGGTGTAGTATTGAAAAGATTCGTATGTAAGACTTATTTTTAATTTCAATTTGACGTAGGAATTCAAATTTTTTTTTTTTAAATTTTATATTATCTCTTACAAAAGTCAATTTTACTTAATATTCCATCCTTTTTTTCTAAAAAATGCCTTTAAGAATTCTTTAGGTCAAAATTCCAAAACTCATATATATGTTGAAAATTACAAAAACAATATTTACCGTGAAGGATATAACTATGTTTCACGGCATAATTATCTTTTTTGTCTCAACGAAGCTCAACTTAATGAAAGATATTTCTATACTTCATTCTTGTATGTATCTATTCTTTTCTTTTTTTTCATTTACTTTTGGCATGCGGATGATGATAATTATTATAGGAATTATGAAACAAAAAATGAGAAGAAATTATTGGAGATCGATGACGGTGGATGTATATTGGTGGAAGGAAGGCCGGGGTGAATGAGGAATAATTACCCCATGTATATTTCTCTCCTAATAGAGCAAGTTTTGTACTATTTTTTTTTTTAGGGTTTTTCTACGGTGTACCCTCCAAGTTTTTGGTTTTCTATCGTGTACCCTATTTTTTTTTTCCTTATACCGTATACCTTTGAACTTCATTACTCATTCTATAAGATGACCTAAAGTCACTAAACTGTTAACTAAATACTAACACCGTTAGAATAAACTCCTATTTTTTCTATTTTTTATGTTTTCCCTTCAAAATTATGAAATATCCCCTTCTTTTTTCTAATTTTCCACTATTTTTCATCCTTATTCATTTTTTTTCTATAGTATATAATTTTTTTTTTAAATTGTTGTTAAAAGTCATAAACTTTATTGATTTACTTTATCGTAAAATAATCATGAATATTTGAAATTCATAAATTTAGAAGGAAATATTAAAAAGAGGGAGAAATGAGAGCTTAATGTAACGGTGTTAGTGTTTAATTAACGGTTAAGTAACTTTAGGTCACGGTTGAGAATGGATAATGAAGTTTGAGGGTACACCGTGTAAGTAAAAAAAAATAGAAGTATACGATAGAAAACAAAAAAGTTGAAGGGTACACCGTAGAAAAACCTTTTTTTTTATTTTTTTTATTCGCTCACTCACTATCTTTTCTTCCTTCCATTGTTTAGTTCATTTTAGCTTCTTTACACTTGTAATAATTGCTCTCATTCCAAGCGAATCCTAAGTACTAGATTGGTAATGTGGTATTTCCTTTTAGTTAATTCAAAAAGTAATTTAGTGAATAAAAGGGATAAAAAATAAAAAAATAAAAAAATAAAATATTCTCGTGCTAATTATTCGACATGTTCGTTGCATAAAACGAATCCTAATACTTTGTCATGTTTAATTATTCGACATGTTCGTTGCATAAAACGAATACACGTGCTATATTTTATGCAAGAATTTGGACTATAATAAGAAGGTTAACAAAACATCGTCTGCATTAATTATAAAAAAAAAAAGTCAAAGAAATACCTGTTAATACGTCCATTAGAGAGACGATGATCGTCATTGTCATGATGATTATCGTTGATAATAGAGAAAGTATTAGAATCATCCATGTCACGTACACTACTCGTTACTAATTTGATGGGATTATCATCATTGAAGGTGTATGATAACGACAACTCTCCAAAACATGAGATTATTATTACAACTCCTAGGAACAAAAATGAGCATTTTATTTGGAAAACCATAGGTGTAAAAATTAATTAATTAATTAAGTTAATTATTTTAATTATTTTAATTATGGAGTAATTTGATTGTAGATTGAAGTTTATGATGAACTCAAAAAGTATATTTGGTGTAGTTATAGAGTTTATTTTAAGTCGAAGTAGTTGTGCGATCTCAATCATGCACGACGTTTTCTAGGAGACATGCATTTTTTATTTTTATTTTTTTATTATTTACCTTGCTTGCTTTGACATATTATCAATCATATAATATACTCCCTAGTTATAAACGTTTTCCCTTACTATTTTAAGTTATTCTATTATTGTACTCCTTAGTACGAGTAGTATATCGTTTTTTTTTTTCCTAATTTCTCATTTGTCTTCACATGATCTTCAAGAGACAATAGTTTGATATTTTTAGTAAGAATATATTTAATATATATTCCATGAACTTTGGGTACTTTTGCTAACAAATTATTGTCGGGAAAGAAAAATAATTAAATGGAATATTATTTTTCTAATGTTTTACTCTTATCTTGTTGGTACGTGAGTAAAAGAGGTATAGATAGCTGTGTTTGGTAACACATTTTAGCTAGCTTATTAAACCAGCTAGTTGATTTGTCCAAAATATCAATTACCTGTTTTATCTTGGAGTTTTGGCAAAGTTGATTGGAAAATATTTCAGCTAGCTGAAATTCTATTTTAGCTAAAATAAAAAATAAATTAACTGATTACAAGTTTTTTTCACTGTTATACCATTTTAACTTCATCCATAAAATAATTAATAATCGTGTACTTTTACGTCATTTACTTTATCTTAACTATTATTTTAAGTTGTTTTACCAAAAAATAAGTTTTAGCTAATTTATCAGTCTGTTGTTTTCAGCTAGTTATTTAACTAGCTTTTCAGTTTCAACTACCCTTTTCAGCTTTCAGTTAGTTTTCCCAAACAGAGTTATACTCTAAAGATTGTCTCACACAGATTTATTGTCAGATGAAAAATGTTGTTAGTTTTTTAATAGAAAGTTTTTATTTGATTAAAATAAAAATAAAAGATAGTACGGAGTAATAACTAAAATAACATAATAATTTTACCCAAAATAATATAAAATAATACGCAGAAATTAATGTCCAACCATGGACTGGACTTTAAGATACATCGCACGGTCTAGAATTGTCCACCCACGAACCAGACGTTAAAATTTATCGTCCAAATCCATCTAAAGACAACCGATTTCATTGTTTTCCCATAGTAGGACAATAAAATCCAACATCCTACCATGGAAGTAGAGATGTCAGTGGGGCGGGTCAACGCGAATACAGCCCCAGTTAGGATGGAGGTAGGAGATACTTTAGTGGGTCGTGGAACGGTGGTGGATCTTAAAAGTGATCCCCGCCGCGGCTCGTGGAGCGGAGGTGGATTTCATCCAAACACCGCCCCGCCCCCGCCCCCGCCCCGCCTCTGCCCCGCCTATACCCGCCCCACCCTTACTCGTTCCGCCTATACCCGCCTCGTATATACCCGCCTTATTCATATATTTAGAATATAAATTAGAAAAATATTTAACACTTTAAAACTTTACTTTTAATTTTTTTTTTTTTTTTTTTTAACTTAAGACTTGAAATATGAATACGACTAATACTTCATAGTTCTTTTACTTATAAACTTTAAATGTATACCTTATGTATTTTAATTTGGTACTCACAATAATTTGATTGGTTATTTGAAATGTGTTTTCTATGTGGCTACGTCGTTATTAGAAAATTTTTGGTGAGAAATTATTGAAATTTACGTTGCGATAATGCGATTCTATGGTGGCTCTGGGGCTGGTGGCGTAGGTCTGGGCGGGTGGTGGGGCGGTGGTGGGTCTAAACAATTCCCCGTCAGGCGGGTGGTCACCCGCCATGGGTGATGGGGCGAAGGTGGAGGTGGGTTTTGTTGGTGGATGCGGTGGTGGGGATGCTTCCCCCGCCCCCGCCCCGCCCCGCCCCAATGACATCCCTACATGGAAGGACGACGAAATTCATCGGTAGGGACTTTGAAATTCATAATCCTTCCATAGTAGGATGTTGAAATTCATCATCTTTACCCATGGTGGACGGTAAAATTCATTGTCCAATCATGTTAGGACGTTGAAATTTAACATTCTTCTATCGTAGGACGATTAATTTCTATTCGGTAAGTATTTAAAAATTACAAACTTCAATTTTCGAGCAATGTAATCTGTGAAAAATGTCATATTTACCATAAAATCATTAAAACTAATTTGTGGTTTAGTAGTAGTCATTCAAATTTAGTAAAGTGTAAGCATAAACTAAGTACTAGATCTACAAAAAAGAAAGGGAAATTCTCACTTGTACCCCTGCTTTTTACGAAATCTTAATTATACCCCTAATCTTTATTAGTTATTCTCAAGCGTGGGCAAATCCTGTTTTGACGTTAAATATCTCTGTTAGTTGCTGTGAATTACCCAATTTGTTTCCCTCTTTCATTTTTCATCAATTTTCCTTCCATTTTGTTCCAAATTTTTCCTCCATTTTCTTCATTAAATACCCCCATTATTTCATTTATTTCCCTCCATTAATTTTTCCTCCATTTTCTGCCATTACTTCATTTATTTCCCTCCATTAAATTTCCCACCATTTTTCTGCTCTCCTTCATGAAGAAGTAGGTAATAAGAAAGAAAGAAAGAAAGAAAGAAAGAAAGAAAAGAAATAAAGAGACTCGAGTTCCTGACGAAGAAAATCAAAGAGCTCGCGTTTAGTTTGCTTGTCATCACCAGGGGTGTTGAGGACCTGCTGTGCTCAACCATGGTAACAGTCGTCTTCTTCAGCTCCTCCTAAGTGATTTCATTAATTAATTAATTAGTTAGGGTATGTTATGTTGACAGTACTACTTACTATAAACAAGAAGAAGAAGACATCAAAATGAAGTAATGGCAGAAAATGGAGGAAAAATTAATGGAGGGAAATAAATGAAGTAATGGGGGTATTTAATGAAGAAAATGGAGGAAAAATTTGGAACAAAATGGAAGGAAAATTGATGAAAAATGAAAGAGGGAAACAAATTGGGTAATTTACAACAACTAACAGAGATATTTAACGTCAAAACAGGATTTGCCCACGCTTGAGAATAACTAATAAAGATTAGGGGTATAATTAAGATTTCGTAAAAAGTAGGGGTACAAGTGAGAAAACCAAATCCTTAAGGGGTACAAGTGAGAATTTCCCAAAAAAAACTATATAGTTAATATAATTTGTTACTTGTTTAATTTGTTAGCTTAACATCGAGTCGGCATCCGACATTGAGTTAATTTTAAGTAAATTGTTTTTTACACTATTTTAGATTTGTTAGTTTATTTTTTTAGTGTGAATAGTTTGATGAAATTTAGGGAATTGAAGAATTGTAGACGTAGAGAATTTGCAGAGATGAGAGAAACAAGAGGAAGAGAGCTCAAATAATGTATGACAAAATTATTTTTAATTATAATTTCTGTAAAAAATGTCGACGATCCGTGTAAAAATATTGAAGGTTTTTTTGTGATTGGGAAAGTAAATGAAGACTTGCAAGTTGCAATAACAATGTACACAAAAGAATATAGATTTGGATTGCTAATTACGTGGGATTTGGTAGCTATGTATATGATATTGTCAAATAAAATGTTATTTTGTGTGAACATACAATTCTCTCTAGCCTCCATGTGACTATGTGAGGAGTGTTAATGCATAGAGATTAGAGGGTAGGTGAAATGTTATTTTATATTTTTCATTTTAAATCATCCCAATAAATTACTCATATTCATATTTATTTATTTTATTTTTCAATAAATATTCCATTTATATAACTCAGCAGTCAGCAATACAGCATGACTGCTTGATTTGTTAACAAAACCATTTATTATTCCTCACCTTAACATCATGCCCTGAATGGAATTGAATGGAGGGAGTACAAGCTGACAAGTCTGATCTAATCCGAGTGACTCAATTCGAGTCCGAGTACATTAAACCCGAAACCGTCCCAACCTGACCTATGATCACCCGTAATCCGACACGACCCCATAATAAATCAGTGACCAGAACTCAACCCAGACCCGATGACGACCTGACCCGGTATTGACCCAATTAAATTGATGATCCGATAGTTATGAAGCTTTAAATTGATTATATTGAAAACAAATTACTCCGTATTGTTTCTTTTGATATCTTTGACTTAATAATGAAGTAATTAAATCAAAGAATGATCGATATAGTAATTTTAACGCCTATTATTGGAAGTAATTCAATTGTGTAGACCCAATCCAAACCCGATCCAAACCCGACCCGATACACTATTTGACCCTATCGAATTATAAGTGGTCTCTCGACTAGTAATTCAATCGAGAAGACTTGATTCTTTGGTTTTCGTCTTAGTTTGGCCCCGATATCTACCCGAACTGAACCCAATTCGACTCCACCCGAAAGGACATGTTGACCCAATATGACTCGAACTCGATATCACCCGATCCGACTTGACCCGACCCAACCGACACAATTGCGCACCTTTAGACTAATAATAACTAAGGACTCGTCTTAAACTTTAAGACAAGTTAAATAGTTCTCGTTTTGTCTTATTTTTGTTTTTTTCTCTCATTTTAGAATTACTTATTGAATTATTCCGTTTTTTGAGTAGATTATTCAAAAATTAAAAATTAAAAGTTAATTAAAAAAATCAACTTTGACAAACAATTTCAAACAAAATTTTAGTAAGTCAAAACGGGTCATATTTTACTCGTCTTGTTGAACATGCAAGATCTTATTTGTGAGAATTATGGATAATTTAGTTTTTTTTATGGGTTTATTGCCAAATACCACCTTATAAAAAACAATTGTCAAACACCACCTTTAAAAAAAAAAAAAACTTGTCAAACACCACCTTTAAAAAAAATAAAATTGTCGAGCACCACCATTTGGTCGGATTTTGACTAAATTACGTCGTTGACTCTCCTTTGTAACTGATGGCACGTGCCATTTCTACTTTACCTCAGACTTTATTCTCCCTCCTCTTATTTTATTCACCCTTTATTCTCCCTCTTATTTTATTCAGCCTTGAAAAACCTTTTCAATTACCTTTCATCATCTTCTTCCTCTACATTCATCATCATGATAACCTAGGATCATCGATTCTTCTTCTTCTTCCCGTTACATTCATCCTTTTAGTTTTAAGGTGATAATAAATTAGGGTTAGTGTAATCGTCTTGGTAAAGATATGTTTAATTTTTCTGTTATTAATTTGTTTCCCCCTAAATGTTCAAACTTTTGATGTTTTTTCTTCATATCTTGTTAATGCTCACTTAAGTTACAATTTTGATGAGTTTATTTGATGTTGATTGTAGTTAAAATGATGCATGCCAACACTGCCACTGCTAGAATTAGGATTCGATATGGTGGGAAATTTGTGTTAACTAAGAAAGGGGCTGTTAAATATGCTGGAGGTGGGGTTAGGTTGGAAATGGAAGATACAGTACTAGACAACCAGCATGCTTTCTCAAGTGACGCGAAAGGGTTGATCTTCACTAGACAGCCAGCATGGACGACTGTATACTCGGAAAAAGTAGACGTTCCAATGAAATGATAAACATGATTTCCCTTGAGAGAAAACCGAGATTTTTCATCATTGAGCATCACTCCTCTGTAGGGATTCATCCTTAGCAGATCACACATGTTGCTTTCCTCGGATTTACAGTGGCGACAGTCCCCCACACTCTCCAGTGAACACGGGGAAGACAAAAATTGGAATTACAAAATGATTAAAAGAAAAAAAACAGAAACAAGAAGAAGTGATTAGCTGGGGAAAATGGGAGGGGATTATATAAGGAAATGAAATAGTAAAAAAGTGAAGGGAAAAAGTGGAGGGAAAACTTGGGGGGGAAAGTTTGAGATAAAGTAGAAATGGCACGTGCCATTAGTTACAAAGTAGAGTCAACGACGTAATTTAGTCAAAATCCGACCAAATGGTGGTGCTCGACAATTTTTTTTTTTTTTAAAGGTGGTGTTTGACAAGTTTTTTTTTTAAAGGTGGTGTTTGACAAAAAAAAAAAAATTTATAAGGTGATATTTGGCAATAAACTATAAACCCACCCTTTTTTTATTGTTTGTTTTTCTGTGATGTGGTACAACTAATATAGTGAAGAGTTTCTTTTTTAGAATGATTATTTAATTAAGAGTACGTCTTGTGAGATTGTTCTACATCATGAATTAGTAAATAAAATCTTTGTATAAAAAAAAAAAAAAAACCTGAAAAATAATGATAATGAATATTTCTTTTGCCATACTCATTTATTTGCCTTTATTTATTCGAAAAAAAAAACCGCAAATTGACGGTTTTCTTTATATTATACAGAGTAATAAGTTGATCCGAAATTATTACGGAGTACTAAATTGGAAGATATAAGTTTTACTTAAATGATGACTTTGGAGGATAAGTTGATTTAATGTTAATTTAGGAAAAAAAAACCCGGCTAGTTTACGTCTAACGGGTCATAATAAGTCGAGGGACATTTGTGACGACTGTACGATCGATAACCCTTTCCAGAATCACCATTAGCGATGGCTCGCCGTGCGGCTAGGGTCGCCATGAGCCTATGTCATGCGGCTAGGTTAGCACCATCGCCTGACCTGACACAGGGATAACTTTCTATTAACACATATCACAAAAAGACAAGAATGGAAACCTATAAATATGAAGAGTTAGTTCAAAGCGGTGCTCGACAACATCACCACAACTTACAAGGATCGAACTTTAAGACAATCAACCAACAAGGAACTGATAAAACCTGAATCACCAATAATAAACCAAGCAAACAAACGAACAAAAATATGGCAGCGGTAATAAGCAAATGCGGAAGCGTAAAATCGCAAACAACACACACGATTTATACGTGGGAAAAACTCCTTCGATGTGAAGGGTAAAACCACATGACTTGTAAGGAGCCCACCCTCTTCTTCTCTTCTTATTATGAATAAATTGAAGGTAAAAGAAACCTAAATCGGTCTACGTTACAAAGGTTTCAAAAACCCACCAACAACATCAACAATAAAAAATTACAATCGAGAGTTAAAAGTGAAGAAATCACCCAAACGTAGCTTGTCTGTCCAGACGCAATAACAGACTATCCAGAGATCCAAATGTAAAACTGAACGGTTAAAAGGTAGCCCCAAGAGCCACAAACAGGCTGATAAAATTTCAGCAAAATCGGACGGTGGGATCTTTGCCGATTTTCAGTTTAGCGAAGCTGTGTCCGAAAAATCCGAACTTAACTACTCTTCTCTCAACTCTCTATTTTGTGCGTGGTTATGTGTTTTGTTGTGTGCTCTCTCATCCAAGGCAGAAAATTTTACCCTAATTCTCCCTTTTATACTTACACTAAAAGCTTATAAAATAAGTTATACATACCCATATTATTTGAGCCTTTTCATAAGCACAAATAACCAATAGTACTTATGCAACAAGTGGGCTGAACTCACAACAAAATATTCATGGAAGTTAACTCCTCAAAGCATCCACAATAAACACATAAAAAAAAAAAAAAAAAAAATACTCCGTATCACCTAAAGTTCTCTCCGGAAACCTTCTTCACTCTAAGCTCAGAAGCTGACTTAAGCACCGAAAAGACTTTTCTCGAACACCCTCGATGTTAGGTTTGCTCCTTGTGCAGGACTGGGCGTGGAGACGATCAAGTGCTTACCGAAACCCTAGGACATCAGTACTACTAAATATTCGTGTGTTGAGTATTTAAAGTTGACACCCGAAACAACGTTGATTATCAAATAAAAATAAAAGTTAAACAAATGTCTGAATTGAGCGAGTATATGTTTTAACATTATGCATTCGTTTTTGGAATTTCTACTCGCTTATATTAAAGTTTCATAGTTTGTGATTTATTATTCTTTGCGTCAAAACTCAGATCAGTATCCCTAATTTTTCATGCATGTATAGTTGTATTTTACGGGGTAGTTCATAACTGTATAACTTTCTTTAATATTTTCCTTACGGTTTTCTAATTATATAAATGAATATAGTAATTTAAAGAAATAAACAACCATATATTGGAAAGGACCAGCAAAAAGAAGAAGTAAGGATTTGTGAATAGATAAGTCCTATTTGCCGTAGAAGCAAAACGTACGTTTAAACTTTAAACTCCAAACGTTGGAGTGAAGCGTTTCAATTATAAGTTTCGATTTTTCACATAACTAAATGTATTACAACTTACAAGGTTGGTGTTGTATCGATTTGTTATAATAATTGTGAAGGACTTTCATATGTAAGGTCCCACATCGGTTGAGTAAAGAGAAGTGTCCAACTTATAAACAAAGGGAATCGCTCTACCCATTGCCAATTGATTTTGGGTTGAAGCCTCGTGTACTTAATGAAGAGGACATTCTCCATGTTGTGTGGCATGACCAAGGCTCGTGTGTGGTTCTAACAATAATCTTGTTTGATGATTTTTATTAGAATTTAGTTAAAGTATTATGGAGTAATACAGATTAAATAATGGTTTGAATTTGGAGTCGATAATTAAACTAGAGCGGTATAAATTTAAAAATCTATTCTTGATAAACACTCAGTAAGTTGTTATTTTGTTTCGGTACTGGATCAAAAATTATATTATGTCAAGTAAAAATATCAATATTTACTTCTTTCTAAAATAGAAATGTAAACAAACAATTGAGTCAAAGTAAATATCCAAGACTATAGTAACAAAAATATTTAATCCACATTTTGGTTGTTTGGTGGTTGTGAACTTGTGATTAGTTTGGTTGCGTCAGATTAATACATCGTTGATTGATGTCGTCCTACTTGAGTGTCTTTTTTTGTTTCTGTTATGTTAGTTATTATAAAGCCCATCTCAAATAATTTCATGTGTTTCGGAGCTTTTGCTTTAAGTGTTGTTGGTTTTGTATCTTTAGTTTTTATCGATTAAAGTATGTAATACGGGCCCATGAATATATTTGACTAACCCATCAAACCATTGTATGCTATATATATTGTGACTAATTATCAATCAGAAATTGGACTTTTCTCCCATATTTAATTGTTAGCATAGTATCAATTATCAAGCCACTATCAAAAAAAAAAAAAAAAAAAAGGGAAAACAAAGCATTTTTTTCCTCAAAAACCGACACAAGGAACACCAAACAACACAAACACCCCCTGCTTCTTCTTCCCTGTCCTTTCGTCCTTCCATGGCAGGGGAAGCAACTCAAAAAATTGACCCCACCTTCCCCTACTACATCGGCGTCCAAGATCGACCAAGTGATCTCCTCACCTTGGACAATTTCGATGACTGGTCTCACGCGGTCCGTCATGCCCTTCGCTCGCGTCGGAACTTTGGCTTCCTCGACGGCACGTATACGTCTGTTACGTTTTAAATTTATACCGCAAGCGTACGGGTGTCGTAGCATACGGGTCGATCACAGGGAGGTCAAGGACTAAGTACTAGGTTGTCTCAAACTACGAGTTATCTACGCAAATTTATTAGGGAAAATAAATGATATGGTATATTATTAGAATATACTCGTACCATATATTAGGATATATTTATTATCTTAGAGATAAAGTTAAGATTTAGGTTTTCCTAATATTGTGAGCTACTATTATAAATAGTTCACCTATCTCATGTAATTGAATACAACAACTATTCATAATAAATCATCCTTTATTAAATCATTCTTATATATCTTATCATGGTATCAGAGCCAATCGGCTTCTGAGGACCTACCTACAAAATCCGCCACCCTGCCGGTGGGCAAACTATCGATGTCGCCCACCGGCGGGAACTTGTTGACAAAAATACACAAAACTTAAAAACCATACTTTATGTTAATTTACCCGAATAAAATCCCCCCCAATATTAAATTTTCTTTTCTTTGATTTATAATTTTTCATTGAGTTCAAGGTGGTACGACTTTACTGGCGAGTTACGCACTTTAAAAAAAAAAAAAAAAAGTTGTCTGGCGAGTCCAATACGCACTTAAAAGAATTTGTCTGGCGAGTCCAATACGCATTTAAAAGAATTTGTCTTGTAACACCCCGGCCCCAACCAAAGGCCGAAATGTCATTCACGGTAGCTCGCCAGGCTGCGTACATCGCCCACAGACCAACACGGGCCCTTTCCAGCGCACTTTGTCCTCACTCATGCGCATCCTGAGAACTTCCCAGAAGGTCACCCATCCTAAGACTACTCTCCAGTAAGCACGCTTAACTGAAGAGTTCTTAAGATGAGCCACCAGAAAAGAAGATACATCTTGTTGATATGAGTAGCACTTACAATCCTTTTAAGCACTAGGTCACTTGAGCTCATCACATGGACCACTTCAAGGGGGAACCCGGCCCGAATAACCTCGGATAACACCGGGTATTACACACCCCCACTTGAAGAACGCATTTGTAACACCCCGACCCTAACTGAAGGCCGGAAGGTCACTCACGGTAGCTCGCCAGGCTGCGTACATCGCCCACAAACCAACACGGGTCCTTTCCAGCGCACTTTGTCCTCACTCGTGCACATTCTGAGAACTTCCCAGGAGGTCACCCATCCTAAGACTACTTTCCAGCAAGCACGCTTAACTTAACAGTTCTTAAGATGAGCCACCAGAAAAGAAGATGCATCTTGTTAATATGAGTAATACTTACAATCCTTTTAAGCACTAGGTCACTTGAGCTCATCACATGGACCAGTTCAAGGGGGAACCCACCAATAACCTCGGACAACAAGATTATTCTGGCACTTGAAGAACGCAACGTCCTCGTTGCGCGCAGTAGCTACTTACAATATAGCGTTCCGAATCCTCCCCAGATGCGTGCACTAGGATTCGACCACACCGCTAGGTGCGTGCCTAGAATTCGACCACCACACGGTCGCCGGGTTGCTCGATACCATTTGTAACACCCGACCCTAGCGAAGGCGAAAGGTCACTCACTAGAGCTCGCCAGTGCGTCATCGCCCACAAACCAACACGGGTCCTTTCCAAGACTTTGTCCTCACTGCACACATCCCGAGAACTTCCCAGAGGTCACCCATCCTAAGACTACTCTCCAAAGAAGACGCTTAATCGAAGAGTTCTTAAGATGAGCCACCAGAAAAGAAGATGCATCTTGTTGATATGAGTAATACTTACAATCCTTTTAAGCACTAGGTCACTTGAGCTCATCACATAGACCAATTCAAGGGGGAACCCGGCCCGAATAACCTCGGACAACACCGGGTGTTACATGTCTGGCGAGTCCTATACGCATTTAAAAGTTGTCTGGCGAGTCCTATACGCACCTATTTTACCAACCTTGCGAAGATGGAGATAAAGACCGAAGATGAAGCCTTTGTTTATTTATGTGCAAACTCATGGAAATTTTAGCAAATTACCATGAGTTTGAGGGGGATGATAGAGAATATAATATAATAATATTATGATAATATGATAATAGTATATTTAGGGAATAAAATATATCTAGAAATATTATGAGATAATAGATTTGATTATACTTCCTAGTTTAGCTAGAATTAGGACCTCTATATAAAGAGGGTTTATGTAATCGATGTAATACAACTATTCAATAATAAACATCTTTCTCTATGAATTATAATTCTCTATATCTTATCAAAATTAATTATATGGGTGATAAAAGGCTAAATAAACTAATCTAACTATGCTAACAAAAATAATTATAAAACTAAGGAAGACGAATTAGGGTTCATATTATCGCTAGACAAGCTCAAAAATAACGACACGATTACTTAATTGTTGTTCAAGTGAGACTACCACAACTTCGGAATATTAACGATCTCTCCCGAGTAACGATAATTCTTCCTAACCAAGTCTAACCCCCGCTCCCGCATGTAAATTACACCGATGATTAATCTCAATTACTCAAACTCACACTCCCATGAAAGCTTTTATAATCTTGATTGAAATTATGTCATGAATTAACTCTCAGCTTCTGCGTTTTGAATTAATTATAACCGTATTAGACGACACAAACTAATCAATTTAACACTTAACCCATATACGCCTAACTTCCGTTGATAGCTACAAATAATCTCATGCCAAACTCAATCAATAATAATCATCTAATAATTATGATAAAATCCAATCAAACTCGAATAAACAATTTCGCAATCGAATCAACAATTAAAACATGGTTGTATTACTAACGATGATATAAAACCCTAAAATTAACTATTTCTAAATTACGGAGAAAACTTAAACAATCATAACAATAAACATAATAAAAATTAAATAAAGAGATGAGAATAAGAAAACTTAATCTTGGATTAATCTTGAAATTAAAGCATCGATCTTGTAAAACGCAGGAACTTCAATGAGAAACTGACTTTTTTCTAAACCTAAACTAACATACTGTAAAACTTAAGAAAAATAAAAGTAGCACTAAAACTAAACTAAAAACTAGAAGTAAAACTAAAGTTAAACTAAAACTGAGAGTTTGGGTTCTTTTATTCTCTTATAAACTAATTACAAGTTGGGTTGGATCCAATCATCCAATACAAGTTTTTGAGGCCCATTTCTTTATTTAGTTGCTCCGGTCAATAATGTTCTGTCTTTATCGGGTTTTATTTTCACAAACTCGCATAAATCACGATCCACGTATGCTCCACGACAATTTCAGCCCATAAATCTCCATCTTACAAATAATATAATAAACTCGTAGTAAACCGCAAAAAGGAGAAAATATTATATAAAACGTACTAAAAATGTCGTAATAAGTGTAAAGTGACGGGGAATATGAATATAAAAATATAGATAAAATATCAGCTTATCAAACTCCCCCATGCTTAACCTTTACTCGTCCTCGAGTAAACTCAAGAGGAATATAACAATGAAAATCATAAAGGTCAAGCAAGTGGCAAACTCACGGGATAAAAGCAATCATTCGATCAAGTTTGTTCGAAAAGAAATTGAAACATAAGTTCAAAATCATTTTAATTTTTAAAATATAGTAAAGATCACAAGAACAATCACCAAATCAAACCCGCTAGAAATCTTGTCATGTGCACAACTGCACAAGTGACCAGTCAATCTTACCGCCAACCATCTAGACTAGTGACTAACCGGTGGACCTCACTTTAGGGAATGTAAACGTGGAAGAATCACTCACTCTCATGTGTCCAAGTGACGGGGACACGGGTCACACATATAAACTAAGCCTAAACTTGTCGTCTACAACATGTCAAGAGGACATTTAAGGGTTGTAATGGGGCTAGGGGGTAAAGGTGTGGATTATTCTGGGAATGTGGTGCTAATTATAAGAGCAAGTGAAATAGAGTGAATTTCTTGAATCTCGGCCGAAGACACAAGAAAGCAAAAACTCCAAACAACTAGTCAACAATACGATAAAACTCCACTTATTCTTCAAACTTCAATATATACAACATCACCTTATTGACAAAATCTATATATATAATTAAAAAGTAAGTTGAACAATTACATTTAACCATCAAACAACCATATCTCACCATTTGCTAAAAAATCACCTTTTATTAAGTCACATATCACCATAATAAACACACAAATTTAAATAAAATAAAAAACTATTAAATATCATCCATAATCCATAATGACACATTTTCATATATCTTTCACATTGCAACTTTTAATTTTATTACTCCTTCTATTTCAATGAATAAGCCCCATAGGCTTTTGCACAATTTTTAAGAGAATTGAAAAGTTAAGGGTAATATTGGTAGTTTGGTTGAATGAGGTCCATTTTAGATGATAAAGTGTGTGATATTTTTTGGTAAAATGAATATATTAGTAAGGGTAAAAGTGTTATTTTGATTGTATAAATGTGTCCTAAATAGTAATAGGGCTAAATGAGTGAAATTTTCGAAAAAGGAAAGTGGGGCTAATTGAGTGAAATAGAGGGAGTATCTTGGAAAAATTTAATGAAGGAGAGAGAAAATTTAAGGGTTGTAATTATTTGATAAAAATAATGTTTTAATGAAGGAGAGAGAAAATATATTAAAATATTAATGTATTAAAGAGAAAATGGAGAGAAAGAAATGGAGAGGATCCAAATTGCAAATATAGTGCATGATGACATACTATTAACTTTATTAATCAAACCCAAATTTATTTTTTATTTCAATTAATTTATCAAAACCTAAAATATATAAATTGCACTTCATTGTAATAAACACAGTTTTATACTCAGTAATTACTAAAAACAAAATTTATTAGCTTACTGTTAATTTTAGATTTTTAAATATGTAATTTATATAAAGATTAATAAAAAAAATACAATTACTTTAACCAGCCAATGTAGTTATATTCATAATTTCTTGTACTAGGGTTATATAAAAAAAAAACATTAATATACTTTCATAATCACGTTATATAAAAAAACATTGAAATTGAAAGTGATAGGGTTACGAAATACCAAAATTTTGTTAAATACATAAAAGATACGAAGCATATAACATCTAGAAATAAGACAATGTCACTATTAAGAATATACGACATTTTTTTTTTTTGTATAAATCTAATAACTCATAGTTAAGTATTCGTATCCTTAATTATATATTGCATATGATACTGTCATTATAGTTACCAATATCTTATAACAATGACGATAGACAAATGCTTTAGGTTGGTAATAGTAATCGATTAAGTGTAATATTTAATTTGGTAAATATCAACACTTATTGACAATTGCATTAAAAACAAAATACTACTATTTAATATGAACAAAATAATTAAATCACTATATCTGATACAACACTCTCATATATGTGACAATAAATCAAAATTATCATCTATATAGTAAGTATACAAACATTTAAGTTCATTTACAAATTTAAAATGCAAAATATAATAATATGATTTCGTGAATCTCACAGGACATAAAACTAGTTGAACTTCAAACCCCTTATTACTCCAAATAAAAGAAGACATTTATTTATGTACAAGCACATATTTTTGTATTTTTTTATTTTTCTTTTGTTTTTTTGATTTTTTTTTGTTTTTGCCTTTTTTTGGATTTTTTTTTTTTGATTTTTTTTTTTGAATTTTTTTTTGACTTTTTGATTTTTTTTGTTGAAAATAATATATACAATAACTCAACCCTTTGTAAAACGATCACAATATTCACCAAACGCCAACGACAAGTACCCTCATGCTTAGCTTTCATAATATCTCCAACCAAAACCGAGAAAAACAAACATTTCACTAGCCCTAAAAGGGTAGGACAATGTGGGGAAATGGCTTGTAATGTTGGGTAACAAAGAAAATAGGCTAAGGCCATGCGGGGTTACAAAATGGGAAATATTATAATCGCGGGTAGGCTATTTGGCTAATGTAGCTCATATAAAAAGAATAGCACCTCTGTCACACATGTACGGATGTACCTATGGCAAGTACTAACCTATGACCATTCATGAAAGAATGAAGATTGGCATGGATGTCCCAATCTACAATTAACGATGTTTGAGGGTTACATGCTTGTCAAAGACGTACTTGAGGATTCATAAACATATTGTAAGATAGCTTTATGTTCCCATCCAACTTACACCTTAAGTTCCAAGACTAATGGATGGTCGCGGCCCATGGCACCGCAAAATTTCCTTAAATATATACATGGTCCTCTATAGAAGTATTGAAGTTGTCTTTATGCGAACTCCTGTCATTGTGCCTTGCAAACTGACGTCTCTGACTATGACATTTGAGACACAAGCTTTTTCGACGAAATTGTTCCTAAGAACAGGTTTATGCCCATCTGCAACCCTGTTTAATGAGACAGTTTCCCTAATACTGAAGGAATGTTTTCAACAGGTTGTCTTTGGACAATCGACAACTGATGATCATATAAGTTGAACAGAAGATATATGAATATGATGAACTATGTTACGGAGAAGGAATGGGTCTTCGTTCAAAAGACAATTGAGTTTTGCTATAATGAATGCACTATGTTATCATGTATGGCGAGTTCGAAATTTGAGCAGAGTAGAGAGGATCGTGGAAAGGCTAGTGGTAGTAGTTCGTCAGATATGTTATGAATTGAGCTGTAGGGTTACCATAACAAAATCACAAATTCGCAAACTACTAGTTGCTATGGACATTCTGTGTTCAAAAGAATACCCGTCATGCTATTAAAACTAGATGACGGAAAAGAATCGCTAGAAGGGCAAATCCCATGTCCCATGTATGCCCTTCCAACATATAAAGAATAATGTGATCTCTCTGTACATTTGGAACTAGTTTTTGCCCTATGGAACTCGATACTCTAGTACTTTACATAACATAATTATATTGATATGAAATGACCCTCCACATTATATCAATATTCTGTGTGTGATATTCGATATAATCATGACGTGCATGCACACACCGGATAATTTGCGCAACAACAACAATGCATGAATGAAGTTTTGAGTCATGAATTTCCGCTCCTCTTATCGTTTGGACTGCTGAATTAAGAACGAAAACCCAGAGTGTTCTCGCAGAAATTCAGGCAGATCAATGTCACCTGCCCCTTGAGGTTGCATTAAGCTGGAAATGTCGTCGAGGGAGAACGGAATGCTGCATTGGATGCGATGAAGCACGTGATAAACTATTGTCAATCCGTTTTGAGTTAAACAAACAATGATATGAATCGAGGCGTGGAGATGTATACCTCTCGTCTTCATCAAGTAAGAATGAGTTGCTCACTGCAGTGTTCGCATCCTCAGTGATTTGTATCTTCATACATGATAGAACCTGCATAACTCACTATTACGTACTCCGTACATGATTTAAAGTGATCAATCATCAAGGACAAACGAAAATCAAAAGGACAAGCATCATTAGGGACAAACGATGACTTACATCAGAAGATACGGTGTGAGTTCCATATTTGTCATCCCAGTACCTCACACTGATTCCGTACAGTTGTTCAATGCTGAGTGCCTGCAAATATTACTAAACAATTAATATTGTATCGACCGAGGGTTTAAATGGCTACGAACAAATAAGGAAAACCAGCATTAACTTACTGGACAAAGATCCCTTGTTATCTCATTCAAAGTTAACTTGGGCTTTTGATACATGACCTGAAAATGAAGACACCACAAGACGAACAAGAATGTCAGACACCAATTTATGAATCTGCTGACTCTTTAGAATATAAATATAAACTCAGACTTACGAGGAATCGGACTGCTTGTCTTATATGCTTCAACTCATCCCAAGCTGAGCCAGCATACTGAAGGTAAATGAATTGGTCAACTTCTACAGTTCTACTATTGCAGTCGATTAGCTACATTTGACTTTTTTTCCCTTGCTAAAAAGTCAAAGTGAGACCAAATGACGGAATTGCAGCTCGAGCTTACCTCTTCCGATGCATCATAGCACCACTGTTTTAACTCTGCCAAACCTGCTTTTACATCTTCACCGTTGCTAAAGGAGCAGCATTCACGCCATAACAGTAAACTGAAGAATCCAGCGAAAAGTTTTATTTTCAAGTAAATTAAAAACAAAAAGGAAAAGGTTTGAGGAAGTCGACAATTTTCTATAGACGTTGGCATTAAGATTGGCATAGAAATACCTGTTGAAAAGGTGGATGTCAACAAATGAGAAGATCTGAGAGAATACTTTTCGCACTAAGAAAGGAGGAACCTACAGATTGAAAAGAAACATTAGAGACATTCTCAAACTCACATACTATGACGTCAAAGCCAAAAGAAAAAAAAAATTCATGGACTAACATTGTTTGCTTTCATCATTGTCAAGTAACTGTTCAGACTTTTTACAATGCTTTGCCAGTGAGCTACGATAGCTTGTTGAGCAACTGAGTTAGTGTATGTTCGACCCCTCTTCAATCTGGCGCGTGATGCCCGAGGTGCCTGCTCATATTACCAAAACCCAAGCCCGATAACTCGCCAAATATAACATTGCAGGTTAATATAACTCACTTCATTCAAGCAATACATGTATAAATTACTGGCATAGACTCTATATTACCTGGATACAATACCCCAACCTCGGAGATATATTTTTCTTAAGATTATCTCTTAACATGACATATGTTTTCTCAAGGAAGGCGGTAAGCTGCTGATTGAATAGCCAAGCAGGATATTTAGCTTTTACTTGGTATACATCATCCGGTTTGTTGGGCCGGCCATTAACAAACGATAATCCAGGGATTTGGGGAGATTTTCTCAACTACAAACCCAGATGGAACAAAAAGAATTAAGCCAGCGTAACCCAAAAAAAAGATCTATGTCAAAGAATTATCTTATAACATACCAATGACATTCTTCCGAAAAGAGAAGCAGTCGATGTCTGTCGTCTATGTGGAGTAATGCCAGTTGCGCCTATGCCTTCTAATGTTTGTTGAAGAAGCAACAATAGAGAGGATGTATTGGACAGCCAGTAACCTAGCGTGTAATTATTCTTCTGGACCTTAAATAGAAGAGAAAAGAACGAGCTGGCTAATTAAGTCTCTAATAGATGGAGAAAAACCTTAGTTTGCCCTCCGACAAAAAGAATTATCGGTTTACCTCAATGGCTGAACCTATTGTTTGTACAATACGATCAAATATGCTAGTTCGTTCCATTTCAAAGGATCTCCAGTGAATGAGACATTTGTATATGACAGAAGCAGCAACAGGTTTGCCGTTTGAGTATCCAAGGTTCTGTGATATGCACCTGATGAGCAAGTCCTGAAACTCGACATTTTTTTGTAGTGACAGAATCAATTAACTGACAGAAAGGTAAACAAAAGTTTGATATCAAACTAGATTAGTGTTGCATGTGTTAGTAGTTGTGATCTATAGTAGCTTGTCAAAGCATCCTTGTGAAGAATAAAGAAGAAGAAAGGGAAAAGTCAATTTGAAGATATAACTAGAATCAGCTATTCAGCTACAATCTGCCTTGTAATGTTGAAGATGGTAATTAAATAATGGAGTTGTGCTTAAAGACTGTTGACAAAATCTTCTTCCCTTATATTATGAGATTTTACTGTCAGGTTTAACCGTTTAACCTTGAGATTTTGTAACCTCAAACACTAGAAGCTCAAGATTCCAGCATCAAGGTTATATTCTTTTAAACGGGAACCTGAGGATGCATTTGCTTGTGGGCGAAGGTTTTTGAACGGTGTTAAGTTTTGTATAATATGAATTCGTAGAAATATTGGAAGTGTATTGTATTGAGATCATGATCTTCTCCAAATAGGAGATTATATATACAATAGTGATTAGCAATCCAAAGGCCAACATTAATATTAAGCTTAAATATTACTCTAATTACTAACGACATTAATATATGTCCATTCATATACTCTTAATACTCCTAATAAACGGATTAATTGTCTAACCCCACCTTTAGAAAACGATTTTTATGTAACACCAACCTCTAAAAGGAAAAAAAAAAAAAACTTGTATAATTTACCATCTTTGAAAGAAAAAATATATCGAATATGACCTTTTGAATGGAGTTGACTAAATTCCGACAAGAGCACGTGATTACTCTTCTTCACCTTCTTACCTCCCTCAAACCCAAAATTCTTCCCTCAAACCCAAAATTCATCCATCAAACCCGAAAATACACCTATCTAACCAATAATTTCATCATTCAAACCTTTCAATTCATTCCTCAAAGCTAAATATACGTCACTCATCCCAGAAATTCATCCTTCAAATCAAACATATAATCACACTCCTCAATCCAACAAATACATTCCTTAAATTGCAATATACTCCCCTCGTCCATGTCATTTGTTTATCTTTGATTTTGGTACAAAGATCAAGGAAACCGAAGGAAACCATGAAAAGACACATTTACCCCTTGTCCCATGGATAAACTATTTCCCAATGGGATCCTATTGGTTAACATTTGTGGGAAAAAGGGAAAAGAGGGGAGGGGGGGGGGGGGGGGGGGGGGGGGGGGGGGTAAGATTGTCCACTAGGGTCATAGAACCCCCACAATAGGGGTTTGGATCACAATTATTTTTGAAAAAAGATTTTGATCATCTTTTTCACGCACAACGCGGAGCATTCAATACTCTTATTATTCGATTATCATTTGAATCGCATTGTGTAACTAGAGAAACAGTAGAGTACAGCTAGAGTAAGTGGTAGATAATACTCCTAATTATTTTTGTAATCTGAATTAGATACTAAAAATAATTAATACTCCGTAATAGATAGTGGACTAGTTCTGGGAAAGTGGGACTGAATCACGTTAAAAGTTCCGCTGTGTACAATTTACATTATCGTTTTCATTACGTTTATTAGTTATTCCTTGCTATTCCAAACAGACTTGAATCTACTTTATGTGACTCTAAGTCAAGTACAAGATAATTATTCAAACTTGGAAATTTGAAAATGCTTTCAACTACCCAATCCAACCTTCTTGGGTACTTTTATCAAACCGGATCCATAGACTATCATTTTCATAGATTACTACAAACTCGGTTACAGTAGGACGTGAGAGGTGCTAACCTGTTGTTTGTCGTTGAGGGATCCCTGTGGCTTGTCATCTGGAAAATCTTCATCGAAATTCATGACCTGGAGAACAAAGACCACGTTAACCCAACAATTATTCAAGTGAAAGTAAGAAACCTCAGGGAACAAAAGATCGTTAATTACCAGGGTTACTTCACCGTTTTGTGCATGACTGTTTTCTGGACTCCTCTGCAATACACGAGAAAAATAAAGCACATAAGTAAATGCTAAATTGGAAGGGCAGAGTGGAAAAGGATGAGAAAGGAAGTTTCTCGCAGAGAGTCCTTGAACGGACTGGGGCTGATTTTACGATGGGTGTCATAGTGAGCATTTGTTGACGAAGTGCTTTGATTTCTGACTCTGCCTTCCTGAGTTTTTCCGTCATCTCATGGATTTCTGAATCGGCCTTCTTGAGCTTTTCTGTCATGTGATTCTGTCCAGCACGAAGGAGGACCTTTGTTTTCCATATCTGCCATGTCAACCACAACAAGATAACTGTTAGACTAACACAATCACACTATGGCACACACACCGTAGGCTGCAGATCGTAAGTAGTATGCCAGTTTTCCAGTAACTCAGAAAAGCAAGAAACCTCAGGGAACAGAAGATCGATAATTACCGAGGTTACTAATTGTTCACCAAGTGTTTGGATTTCTAATTCTGCCTTCTTGAATTTTCCCGTCGTCTCTTGAATTGCTGACTTTGCCTTCTTGAGTTTTTCCCTCATCTCATGGATATCGGTTTCCACTGAAGAAAGTTTTTTAGTCATCTCCAATCCCTGCTGACGTAGTATTTGGGATTCTGACTCGGCATTTGATAGTTTTTCTTCCATATCTGATGAAAATAGCAATATTAGCTCATTTCTAAGATAGGCGTACACAATACAGAATAAAATTTAGCCTTCCGAAAAAACTATGACATCGAAGAAACTTTTTAAATAAGTAAATAAAACAAAACACTCGGGCTAAGTTAAAATTCAAACTTTCCATGTATCCTGGATACTGTGACGAGAAAGTTTGATATTTTGACAATGCAAATGAGGCGGAGAGCAAAGGAAAAAAACCAAACAGAAAGAAAGAAAACTAGTCCCATGATGCATGAATGATATGAAATCATGACAAACCTTTAAACAAAGTCTTTCAGTTAGTTGATCTTGTCATATCAACAAGCTTTTACCGCGTCTAATGAATTTTTGACGGTGACAATGAAAATGACAAGAATTACAAAATAGTTTTACAGGAATACGGAGTACTAATCAACGTAGAAACTGTCCATATGACAAGAATTACAAAATAGTACTCGACTACTCGGTATTACAGAAATAGTAATCAACGTAGAAACTGTCGATATGACGTAATCAAACAAAAAAAAACTTGCCTCAAAAAGAGTGATACTCCGTAAAATACAATAGCAAACAGAGCAAGGTAATTGTTTGACTTTTACAAAAGATCAAGTAGAATAAAAAAATTTCATACAGATACAAATTTCACACAAATATCTAATTCAAGTTTATCTTTGATCGATATTTCAACTTTACATAAATGTGTCCTTCATACTACGGAATAACATTTCTACTACTCCCTCCGTCCCAAACATTTGTTTACCTATTTCTTTTTTGGGAGTATCACTCATTTGTTTACCTTTCCTTTTAAGGAAGGTTTTATTCCACTAATTTATCGACTTCCCTCTATCCTATTCTCACCCATCTCTACCAAAATTTGATAAACATGAGAATCTAAGGGGTATATGTGTCTTTTCATGGGTTTTCTTGGTCTTTGTGCCAAATTGAAAGGTAAACAAATGATTCGAACGGAGGGTGTATATACTAAAACTTTGTGAACTAAATATTATTGTTAAACGTTAAATCTTTTATATTATCATTTATCAGCTACTATAATCATTTTATCTTCATTGTTACAGATGTTACTACATTTGAAAATAAAATGTAAAATGACTAGCGTGATATAACTTCAAAAGTGTTTTCACTTAAAAATATATGTGAAACTGAATGTTGGAATCATAATATACGGAGTACATCATAATTGCATGTATATTAAGTTCTTAAAAAAAATAGAAAAAAAAAAAATTGAAATTGTGCTTGTTGTACAGGTTCTAAACTAGTTTTCCGTATCATCTAATAGTGAGCAGCAAGGCTGTGGAACCAAAAATTATAAGACGGTTTTAGGGTTTTTAGGAACGAGGGTTTAACGCTGTTCAGAAATACCATGGAGGTTCATTCTTGATTCATCACTTAGGTCACATGATAAGCACAATGTAGTAAGCACAAAGCACCCATTTCAGTTGTTGAACATATGATGGAATTTAATTAACCTGGTTACTAAAAAAGCGAAATGTATTACTTAAAAGACGGAGGTGGAAGCAATTGCGACAGAGGGTCGTGTTGGTTGCTGGCTGAGGCACTACCTCATTGACGGAACATTGTGCATTACGCAGCGCCAAAATGTGAAGCAGTCGTACGCAGCAACGCCCGTAAGGAATCCAAACATTCCAAAAATCTCGTCCTCGACAACGCTTTTCCTTTGCCTTTTATCACTCATCTACCATACCAAATAACATAATTTAAGCGTTTAATAACTATAAATTGATTCAATAATTCCAACCAATTCAACATGCACGATATTTTTATTTCAGATACAATATTCTAAAAAACACAAATTAAAACAAAAACAATTTATTTGCACAAATTCAACGGTTTTTTTTTTTCTTTTTTTTTTCATCGAGTATAGTAACGATTTCAATCCACACAAACAAAAATAAATTCCTTATCAAATTTAGTTTCAGCAATACTAATAACAACTACACTAAGAAAACAAAAAAAAAAAAAAAAAAAAAAAAAAAAAAAAAATCATATTCAACCAAACATTATTTAAAAAGATACTCCGTAGTTTTTTTTGTTTTTTTTTTTTCCAAGTTAAATGTCAATTTAAGAAAAAAAAAAAAATTAATATTCCAACGATTCAAATAAAAATAATAAGAATCAACTTTACCTTACAATTTACTATTTCTTGAAATTGTGAAGTTGAAATTGAATGTTGGTGCTTGAAATTGTAGTTGAAGTGTTGAACAGATTTTCAGAGTTTTAATTAGTTTGAGTTTCTGAGATTTTTGTTTGGGGTTGGGTTTAGTGGTGTTTAGGGGTTTAATTTAGCAAAAAAAAAATTTTAACGTGGGAACCGCTGGGTAAACCCGAGTGGGTATAATAACATGCAAATCAACGGTTAGCGATCATTTTTACCAGTGTGGCAAGGAATTAAATCTAAAAACCATGAAAAATCCATGAATTTTCATTGTTTTTTTTATTTAGTTATTTCATCATTCATTGGATCACCCGATTAATCCATGGATGATGGGTGGATTGAATTCGGGTGACAGGTGATCGGGATGGATGATGGATCACCCGATTTGAATCTGATCCATTGTCATCCCTACATCCCTAAAGTCATACGGAGTATGAAGTTAGTCATTGATTGACAATTTAAAATCAATTAGACGGAAAACAAACAGTAGTAACTATGTAATATTGATTGAATATTGGATTAAAAATTATATTAAGTCAAATAAAAACTTTAGTGTGTCTTCCAATATAAAAAGCTAAACAAATGACTTAGGCAATGTCAATTAAAAATGTCGATATTGATAAGGTCATAAAACAGCGATACAATAACACGATTCCATCGAACACATGGCAACATTAGGAAAGGGGGCCAAAGAGCTATATAGAACAAATATGCAACATGTACGTTCATGAACTGCAAAAACTTTGTAATACGGAATACATTCATATTCATATTCATATTCATATTCATATTCATATTTTTGATCAATACAAATACAAATACAAATACCAACAATAACACTTGAAATGAATGGTGCAACTATATCTATACATACACCCAACCAACCAAAACACTATATCATGACCCTCCTATAAAAACCCATATTTTCAACATGCACCCTCTTCCTTTCGAGGAGCAGTTGAAACGATTAAAAAAACAAAAATCACAAATTCGCACACTAATTGTCGCTATGGACATTCTGCGTTCAGAAGAATGCCCGTCATGCTATAAAAACTAGATGACGGAAATTGAATCGCTAGACCTCCCGCTTGAAGGGCAAACCCCATGTATGCCCTTCCAAAATATAAAGAATAATGTGATCGATCTCCTATACATTTGGAACAAGTTTGTGCCCTATGGAACTCGATACTCTCGTACTTTACATAAAATATTATATTGATATAATATGACCCTTCACATTATATCAATATACTTTTTGTGATGTTCAATATAATTGTGGTGGTAGTAAGTTTCAGTACCACCTGGTGCTGCCCATGCGCACGCTGGATAATGTGCAATAATAACAGTGCCTGAATGAAGTTGAGTCGTGGGTTTCTGTTCCGCTTATCATTCAGAATGTTGAATCAAGAATGAAAACCCGGAGTGCTCTCGCAAAAATTCAGGGGGGTCAATGTCGCCTGCCCCTTGAGGTTGCATTGAGCTGGAAATATCGTCGAGGGAGAACGGGATGCTGCATTGGTTGCGATGAAGCATGTGAGCCACACGGCTATTATCAATCAGTTTTGAGTTAAATAAACAAGGTATGATTCAAGTGTGGAGATGTTTACCTTGAGTCGTCATCGAGTAAAAATGAGTTGCTCACTGCGGTGTTGGCATCCTCAGTCATTTGAATCCTCATACATGATATAACCTGCATAGGTCACAGCATTACAGCCTCTTCTCATGTTATTTACATAATTTAAAAAAAACTACAGACTACCTAAAAAACACTAGACTTCAAGTGACAACTTAAGACGAAAAGAAGGTCCTCATAATGTTCTCAAAAATGGTGAATCATTAGGCGCAAACTAAAATCGAAAGGTTTCCCTTCTTTTCAAGGTGGGGGTAAACTATAAGGAACTGCAGCAGCTAGCAGAGACGGTGACTTACATCAGACGACACGGTGTGAGTTCCATATTTGTCATCCCAGTACATAGTACTGATTCTGTACAGTTGTTGAATGCTGAGTGCCTGCAGATATTATTACAATTGTTTTAACCGAGGATTTGGATGGCTGGGAACAAATGCGATGAAGAAAACAAGGAAAGCCCGCATTTGAACAAATGTACAGAGTAACGTACCGGACAAAGATCCCTTGTTATCTCATTCAATGTTTTCTTGGGCTTTTGATGAATGACCTGAGAGTGACGACATCACAAGATGACTACTACGTCAGTACCAATTAATTTAGTCGATGAATATTTTGAATATAAATATAAACTCAGACTTACAAGGAATCCGACCGCTTGTCTTATATGCTTCAACTCATCCCAAGCTGAGCCAGCATACTGAAGGAAAGTGAATTGGTCAACTCCTGATACTACTATAATGTAACTCTAATCTTTCAGTCGATTAGTCACATTTGACTTTCCTTCTCCAATCTAGAAAGTCAAAGTGCGGCTAATTGACTGAATCGTAGGGAGTTCTTCAATGAAATATGGAGATAAGTATCTTGAGCTTTACCTCTTCGGATGCGTCATAGCACCACTGTTCTAACTCTGCCAAACCTGCTTTTACATACTCGCCATTGCTAAAGGAACAGCATTCGCGTCGTAGTAGTAGACTGAAGAATCCAGCAAAAGAGTGAGTTATTTCCATAAAAAACAAGAAAGTTTACCAGTTGAAATTGAAAATACCTGTTGAAAAGCTGGACGTTGACAAATGAAAAGATCTGAGAGTATACTTTCCGCACTAAGAAAGCAGGAACCTACAGATTTCAAACAAACATTAGAGACCTTCAATGACTCAAATAGTAGAATGACCAAGCCAAAAAAAGAAAAAAAAAAAAAAAAAAAAATCGACTTACATTGTTTGCTTTCATCATCGTCAAGTAACTATTCAGACTTTTTACAATGCTTTGCCAGTGAGCTATCAGCGCTTGTTGAGCACCTGAATTAGCCTGTGTCCGTCCCTTCATCAAACTGGCCCTTGATGTCCGAGGTGCCTGTTCATATTACCAAAACCAAAGCCCGCTAAGTTTACCAGACATAATAATGAGGGTTGCCGTAAAAGAGGTTCACTTGGTTTTTATTAGAGTCGTCTTTTGTGCGACATTTTCAAGCAATGCATGTACTAATTACTGACATAGATGAGTAATCTACCTGGATACATAGCCCCAACAACGGAGATATCTCTTTCTTAAGATTGTCTCTGATCATGCCATATATTTTCTCGAGGAAGGCGGTTAGCTGCTGCTTGAACAACAAAGCAGGATATTTGGCTTCTACTTGGCGAACGTCATCTGCTTTGTTGGGCCGGCCATTCAAAAATGATAATCCAGGGCTTTGGGGAGATGCTCTCAACTAGAAACCCAGATGGAATAGAAAATAAGTAAGCCAACGCAAGAAAGAATACGAAAAATCAACAAGCCTTAACCCTATTTCAAAGAAGTATCTCTAGAAAATTACCGATGACATTCTTCCGAAAAGAGAAGTAGACATTGTCCGCCGTCTCTGAGGAGTAAAGCCAGCTGCGCCTGTGGCTTTTAGTGTTTGTTGAAGAAGCAACAGTAGAGAGGACGTATTGGATAACCAGTAAGCCAACGTGTCATTATTATCCTGGACCTTAAATAAAGAGAAAAGTACGAGTTAGGCTAAGTCTCTACTAGACAGATGCACAAGATAGTTTTGCCCACCAGTAGAAGAAAGGCGAAAAGTTATCTGCTTACCTCAATGGCCGAACTTATTGTTTGTATAATACGATCGAATATACTAGTTCGTTCCACTTCAAAGGATCTCCAATGAATGAGACACTTGTATATGACAGAAGCAGCGACAGGTTTGCCCTTTGAGTATCCAAGGTTCTGTGATATGCACCTGATGAGCAAGTCCTGAAACTCCTGTATTTCACAGAGACATTTTTTGTAGTGTTAGAACTTAGAATCAATTAACTGACAGAAAAGCATGGTAAGTCAGTTGTGTTCTATTCAGTTTGGTTATGTGAACCGGGTCATATTAATAGAATGCTACAAACTCGGTTACAGTAAGACCATGGAACGATGTTTTTCAAAAGACTTCAGAGGCATTTTGTGCGCTAAAGCAGAAGCTAACCTGCTGCTTCTCGTTGAGGGATCTCTGTGGCTTGTCCTCAGGAGAATCTTCATCAATAGGTGTAACCTGGAGAATGACGACCATGTTAAGACAACATAAATTCTAGTACCTCAGAAAAGCAAGAAACCTCAGAGAACAGAAGATCGTTAATTACCGGGGTTGGTAATTGTTTTGCTTCACCGTTTTGAGCATGACCATTCTCTGGACTCCTCTGCAATACAAAAGAAAAATAAAGCACATAAATAAACCCTAAAATGGGAGGACAAGGTAGAAATGGACGATGAAGGAAGTTTCTAGCGGTGGACATACATGTATGACCATAGTCTTTGAACGGACTGGAGCTGATTTTGCAATAGGCGTCATTGTGAGGGCTTGTTGACGAAGTGTTTGGATTTCTGATTCTGCCTTCTTGAGTTTGTCTGTCATCTCTTGGATTTCTGACTCTGCCGAAGAAAGTTTTTTAGTCATCTCCAATCCTTGCTGACGTAGTATTTGGGATTCTGATTCAGCATTCGAAAGTTTTTCTTCCATTCTGATGAAGATAGCAATATTAGCTCATTTCAAAGATAGGTGTAGACAACATAGAATATAATCTAGCTTTCCGAGAACACTAGGACATCGAAGAATCTTTTTAATAAAATAAATAAATAAAGCACTCTGGCTAAGTTAAAATTCAAACTTACTGTGTATCTCAGATACTGTGACGAGAAAGTTTGATATTTTGAGAATGCAAACGAGGCGGAGAGTATAAAATAAATGAACTAGTTTTCAGATGCATGAATGTCCAAGACAAACCTTTGAACAAAGTCTTTCAGTTGGTTGATCTTGTCATCTGAACCTTCTAATTTTTTCACAAGTCCTGAGTTCTTTTCCTCGATGTCCAAGAAAGCCTTCCTTGCTTCTTCTGCAGCCTCTTTCTCTCTTTGTAACAAGTCCTGCATAATTTAGAGAGCTCAATATCGGTACTTCGGAGTTCGTACAATTCATCGGCAGTTCAGGGAGAGTCTGATAGTTTTTTTGTAAACATAAATCGACAGGGCACAAGAGAGGGAGGTATACCTTCAGATTATCTATCTCAGATGTTAATGACTCGACCTTCTCGGTATCCTCAACCATAACCGGAACCTCTTTCACAAGTGGTGGTGCTTCCTCGATGGCCTTCTTGGCTGCCTCGCGCTCTTTAATTATGCGGCTATTTGATTCTTCCAACTGCAGTTGCATGGCTTGCATAGCTTCCCGTAACTTGGCAACTTCTTGGGATTTTTCCTCTTCGAAATTTTTCTGTTCACAGTTAATTCACCTTAGACATCAAGATGAACCTGCCACAGATTACTTAAATATAATCAGATAAGGTTCCGGTAAATTTGACGGCAAAGATTACCCTCAATTGACCCTCATATTGCAAGCGCCATGTAAGCTCTTCCACACGCTTCTCCAGTTTGTCTTTTGCTTCTTTGAGGGCACCCGTTTCTCTGGCGGCCTGAAACCAATTTGGCACAACAAGAACATTAAGAGTGAGTATGTGACACTGGCATTTACTGTATACATTATTCTGCTATGAAATCGATGTCATACCATTTTGAGACTTCTTAGTTCTTTCCGTGCAATTCTTTGTCTCCAACCACACTGGGTCACAAGAGCAGCCTTTTGAAGCCGTTTGTGGTAAGAGTAAGCCATGTGGCAACGTGCACGAGCCTACAATGTGCAAAACGAGGAAACAAATATTCCACAGATGAACAACAAATATCAAGTTTTGTATGTACAGAAAAGACGTACAGAAAGGGTGTGTTTGTACCTGGATAATAATTGCAGCCTTCGTTTGCTTTCTGAATCTGAATTTGTTTCGGGCATCCATTGCCCTTAATCCAGTCTGCACAGAGATTGCAGCCAACCTCAATCTTCCATAGGACTTTCGAGCAACGTGTCGACGGAAGTTCTTCTGGATCTTAATGGCTGATGCTTGTCGTCTTAGTTCTTGGTGAACCTTGCTAGCCAAAATACCTTTAGGATATCCAACAAGACAAACAAATTTATTTCGGTAAAAGATAGGGTGCCCCGTAAAGACTTGCAATCAACAAAACAATAATTAAGTTAACAATAATAATTTTCACAGAAAAAGAAGGTACCTCGACAACAAGACTGAATTAGAATAGCTGCATTCCTAACAGAAATAAATTCTCTGCGTGCGATGTACGTACGACCACATCGTTGTATTTTCCTGGCAGCGCTACCTAAAATTTCTGCTCTCCTTGTGTCCAGCTCTGCCATCTGTCCAGCACGAAGGAAGACCTTCGTTTTTCCTATCTGTCATGTCAGGCAAAACAATATAAGCGTTAAACCAACACAATCACTATATGCCACGAACTCTGTACGCTGCAGATCGTAAGTACTATGCCAGTATCTCATCGTAACTTCACATGAATTGATTATAAAATACCTGGTAGCCTTTTAACCCCATCTTATCTAATATTTTCTGGCATGCAACCTTGTCATCACATCTGTAAACGAGAATGTCGAGACAAGGTTATAAAAACCAAGATGATACACATTGGAAATATAAGAGAGGAAAAACATGGGACAGCCAACAACCAAAATGTGCGGGAAACAATTAAAGAGCAGATATCAAAAACTTACTTCCCATCTAAAACCTCAGGAGCAAGAACACCAAATCGCAAAAGAAAGTCGACAAATGTTCGTCTAGTAGGATATCCAGCACAGCTGATTCTGATTGCTTCAAGAACACCCTAAGAAACAAAAACAGCAAAACCATGATTCAGCCACTCAGTTGAAAAGAAGATTCAGCGACTATAACGTCGAGAAACATTAAGTTTTAATATGAATTTGTTGTTACTGCTATGAAGCTGGCCATTCTAGTTGTATTGTTCGGGAAATAATGGAAGCAATTACAGTAAGTACTTTGTTAATCTACTTACACCACAGCGTAGTTGATTAAGAATGTTAACATTCTCGAAAATAGCAGGCTTCAGAACATTGTTTGGCTTCACACATCTGATGTAATGAGGCTCGGTTGAACTTAAAGTTTCCATCAGTTGTTGCAGTTGCAGCTGCAAGGTGGAACATTTCAGTTATGTTCAGCTGAAGAAGAACAAGTGGACTACAAACTAATAACGAAACATAAATTATCAAGCATATTATCTCTTAACAGTTTAACACCAATAATTATGAGTAGGTAAAAGAGTATAATTAGTACCTTAAACCTCGCCCCAATTGATGAAAATTTGGATGACTTGGATGTTTCCTCAGGAAGTGGAGGAAAAAGAGAAGATACAAACGAACATTTTGATGCTTGCAGAAGATCTTGATGCTCGGCTATAACATAATCTTTGTTTTTGTCCAGGAACAGATCAGTTTGATAAGTCACCTGAATCAAACGGGAAACGGTCAGTTTTATGAGGTGATGAGTGACAGAAAAGGACAAATTCGGTAGCTTATACTTACATCCCCTGCATAGTGAGCGATGGTAAAGTTGGTCCGAGAAAGCTTTGGTTTCTGAAAGCGTTTGTTCTTAGGGAATGTCTGATACAACTTCTGGGCAAAGGTTTCATGTGTAGATTTAGGAAACATGCTGCATATGTACATAAAAAAATTGGAAATTCATCCAGAAAGCGTAAATTAAATTTATAATCTTAACGTGCAGGCACCAATGAAATGTTGAGTAACTGGGAAGAGACACATACCATGCCTCATCAAGAAGAGCAATTATTCCACCAGGTTTCTGCAGAACATTGCGAAAAAATACAGATAAGTTTTCCGTTGTAATAGTACGTGTGGAAGATACTGTTATAAACTGAAAAGTCTGAAACACTGCAATATAATGTTACTAAACCAAGACCGTCAAAGAAAGCCACCTTCTCGATCAGCTCCAAAACATCTTGATTATCGACAAACTCTATGTAACTCCAATCTATTTCTTCTTTCGTATACTCCTCCTGCTCCATCTTAAAGACGTGCTGCAGAAACAAATAATAGTACGGGAACATAAGAGTTAATTGACTTAAAAGTCAAACCAGCTTTACCTGAAAAAAGCAGTGATCATTTGCACTAACCTGGTTGAAATGCTGCTGCAGCTTTTCATTGGTGAAGTTGATACAAAACTGCTCAAAACTAGATCGTACAAACAATAATGATTAATTAAACTTCATAACAAAATGATCAAAAGAAATCATCTACTCATTTGTAAAACAGAAAGTAGCTATTTAGATGGATTAACCTGTTGAGTTTAAAACTTTCAAAACCATAAATATCAAGAACTCCAATGATACACTTTGAGTTAGGATCCTGCCCAATCGAATTGTTAATCTTGTCGACGAGCCTGCAATAATACATGACACGGATTGGTACACACGAGTAGCACGAAAAACCATATAATTTCCTTGAGCCCTAAAACAAAGAATACTAATGTAAAGAAATAACGAGGTGTTGTATCCTTCAGATCTTCAACACTGATGACACGATAAATCAACATGTTCTAACGAACAAATGGTTCCGGAAAGAGGAAGGAAAAATTACCAATCAAACAAACGCGAGTATACAGTTTTGGCTAGTGCGTCTCTGCTAACTAGTGCAGAGTCAGGATCAAGTGTTCGACTGATTACTTCTTCAGGAGTTACCATCACACGTTTAATAAGTGCATCTTCCAGGCTCTTGGCATCACACCTGCCACAGTACAATGTTAACAAAGTACGGAATAACAGAGTAACATGAACGTATGTGTCGTATCACAAACTAATAATAAGAATGATACACAAAATATCTACCTAAGAAGCTCAGCAGTCATCTTTAGATGAAATCTTGACTTTTCGTCTTTAAGAACCGAAGAGTCGACCTCCTCACCCTTAGAAAAGTTGATGTTACCAAGGTGAAGAATCGCGGCAACAACTCTGAATATTGCATCCTGTTCGTCCGCACTTATCCCAACAATATCCATAGCTCTTCTGGTCGCAAGATATTCCTCCTCATCATCGATTCCATCCAACTTATAGCAATTGGTTTGATTCAGGTAATGGTATTTCTCAGGACCCTCCAACTTGTATTTATCTCTAACCTACATTTATTTAATATTTAATAAAATTAGAGGTGTCTCATACATACGTATGGTCTTTGCTCTCAGCAAAAAGAGAATTTGAGGTAAGGAACCCTACTAAAACAGACGTTTCATAGTATAGGAAGTGTCATACCTCTTGAGGAGCGGCACAAAGGAGATAAAAGCAGTGATAATTTCTTTCCGGGTCTGAAACCTGACAAACACGAGACCTCTCAAGCAAGTATGTTCGAATAGCAGCACCAGATATCTTCCCGTGCTTGTCAAATTGGATCTCTACAAACTTCCCAAAACGACTACATCGTATGACCGATAAAAAAATCAGCTGTTTCGTACACTTTGTAAAGAAAGCAGTAATTTCTTCACAGAAGCTGGATAGCTATTATAACAAGAAGCACAGGCCAGGTAGAGAGTATATAATTTACATTAGGTAAATATTCATACTGACCTTGAATTGTTGTTCCTCACAGTTTTGGCATTGCCAAACGCTTCAAGAACCGGATTGGACTGCCAAATGAACAAACAAAATTCAGGACGCGAAAGCTTTTTTCTTTCATGTCTATATTGAATGAAATTGTGCAATAGTTTGTAAATATTTTATACCGTGTATTTAGGAAAGTCTCGTGTATGAAATATTTACAGTAAAATAGTTTTATTTCGATGCCAAGTACAACTCATCACTATTAAAGAAGCTTATTATGCAAAGCAGCAGTAGGTAACTATAACCTTAATGAGAAATAAGAGAATTTTCTTACTTCTAGAACTTGTTGCTCAACTGTACGACCTTCCACGCCAGATCGACCCCCCAAATACGCAAGATATCTCATAAGCATCTTCGTTGTCTCGGTCTTACCAGCACCACTTTCTCCACTAACAAGAATAGAGTTGCTCTTTCCCTCGTTGATCATTGCCCTTTAAAGCAAAAGATAAGTTGATAAGTGGAAGATCGCATTTCAAATAGGCTACCAAGAATTACAGACAGTATATATCACCTGTATGAAGTGTCTGCAATTGCGAAAACATGAGGACTGAGTTCCCCGAACTGTGCCCCTTTATACTGCTCCATCATGTGAATATCATACAAATGGGGCAATTTTTGAAATGGATTTACAGCAATAAGAATGTTTCCTGTATATGTCTGCAGATGGAAGTGAAAAATAATCATTTACGAACATATTCCAACCACATAATAAAAAGCTCTGTGAGAAGTTAATAAAGTCAGCTTACATAAATTTCATTTATCGAATATCGAATGGCCAAGTTTGAAAGGACCCCAGGTTCATGTAAGTACGCAAGCTTTGTCATGTCATCAACACCGCCAGCGGGAGCTTCCTCGTCTTTAGGATAGACTTTTGAAACGGTTGTGACAATCTTCAAACCAGAGCTTTTGTCAGAATATGAAAGCATCATAAACGATTCAACTAGAGATAGAAGACATCATTATAGGATAATTGAAAACTCACTGATTTTCCATGTGTAGTTTGAACATGAAGTTCTGTGCCATTTACCCTTGAAACTTCTCCATCCACCCATGCTAACTCTGGATCTTCGGCCCAGACCTTTGAACCGACTATGACATTGTCTGGGGTTGCCTGTTAAAAACGTAAATACAAAATTCATTAAATCGTATGCACAACTGAGTTTAAGTCCACAGTCTACCACACAAACACCGAAGCAGAGCGCATAAACACAGTATACCAGCAAAAACATAAGAACCATCTTCATTATAACCAAGAAATAAGCAACAAAACCGTCTTCGTTGCTGTGCTACATATAAGTGACACATACACTCAAGAAGCACCAAAAATGAAACCCAATCGTGTTGGATTGACTATAAACCCAATCACTCAGTCCTAATTGATGTCGCGTTATTCGATTCAAAATATCAACATATATTTGTTTTCGTTAAAGATTGGGTTTTCGCTCACCAACTTCTTCCAACATCACCTTGCTCAAATAACCAGGAATACTTGCCCTATACCTTTTGGATTTAAATTTTCTTAAGTGAAGTGAAGTGAAGTGAAGAACATATTTGTATTGAATAGAACTAAACTGAATTGAATTCAGTCCAAAAGAACAAAGCCTAAAACCTGAAATTCTCTAGAATTTCGATTCTCATTAAAAAAACAGATAGCAACTCAGGATGACCAACTTTGAAAACCCTGAAACGCTCGCTCCCAAATTATAGAAATTTTTGGTACCTCGAAATCATGACCCTCTTATAATTCTACCATAAATCTCCGGGTCCTACTACGGAGCACACCAATTCAACCATAGCTTCCCTTTCGATAGACAATTGTCTTTACCATCAATCAATCAAATGATCCCTCAATTTTCTCCCCCCCAAACTATAGTTAGCCATACACTTATCGACCATCGTCGTGTAAATGCATCCAGATTGCTAGCAATAGTGACTTGCTGCAATACATCTGACACCCTCCATTTAAGCTCTTGTGTTTTCCAATTCGAACCGAAATAATTATCCACCATTTTGTTTCCCACCTACTAACCATTTTGGTTTTGCACAACAAACTCAAACAATTCCTTGGTTGGTAGAAATCTCCTCAGCAATCCAAAAACAATTGAATTGCTCAATTTCATACATAACTTAAGTTGATCTTAAGCAATCAATTGAATAACAAACAACAAAATCAAAATACTACACAAAAATTGATCATAGAAAAACATGATCACAATTAAACCCATAATTCAATCAGCAGACATGATTACAGAAAACAATCAAACACACACAAAAAACACAATTACTGAACTTTGATCAAATATAACTTACCATAATTCACCTAAAAATTAATGGCAACCTTATAAATTGAGATTTAACACCAAAACCCAGATCCAAACAACAAAACCCACAAATCAAAAACCCTAAAAAAATCAATATCAAGATGAAAATTCAACTCAAAAACCTAGGATTTTTGACACAACAACAAAAGATTGAAACTTTCTTCAAGGGTCTTTTTTTTTTTTCTAATTAAAAAAATGAATTGAAATGAGAAATTGGGTGTCAAAGAATTGTGTAGTATATTTGATCAAAAAAAAAAAAAAAAAAAAAGAATAAATAAATGAAAAATGAAGAATTGGGTGTGATAAAGTAGAGAATTAGTATAAGGAAAATTGGGGGAAAAAGTAAAGAACTTTAAGCAAGCAAATATTTGATGTCAAAAGAAATTAATTGACACTATTAAAATTAATTACTCCGTAATGAGTATTAAATTAATTAAATTGATTAATTAACTGAAATTAAAAATAAAATAAAATAAAAAAATTGTAGAGTGGTCAGCTGGGGTCGTGTGTTGTCGTAGTTAGATGTTCGTGGTTTCCCACATTATTTCTTACCTGTGTTTTGCTGTTTTAGCCCACTTTTTTCATTTGTGTGTTTTTTACGTTTTTATCCTACGTTTATTGTTAATATTAATATTAATAATTAAATTTAATATGAATATTCAATTAAAATACTGATTAATACAAATAATTATGTACTACTCCATAGTATTATTTATTTCCAATATGGAGTACATTATGATGTTATAGTAAAAATTTATGTACTATGTAACTTATTTTATGACATACGAGTAATTATTTTTTTTCTATTTTTTCTAAATAATTTTTGTTATTATAAACATACTTCACGATCTAGGGTGGATAAAAATATGCTCTGCATATAAAATTAATAAGAAAAAGAAAATTTGTGATAAGTGTAACATTATTAGACATTAGTATATACTTAGGATGCAAGTTCAGTGCAATCCGATGCACCAATCCAATTGATTTTAATGTCAAAAATGGAATACAAGTTCAAGATATAAAGAAAAAGATCTACCTTTACTCAATATAAATCAGTATAAATAGAATAATTTTACATATATATTTTAATTTTAATTGTAGTAGATCCTCCTATATATTATATATATACATATAAGTATATAACATACGAGTACTTATTATAGACTTGGCTTGTGATAAAATCAAAAAAAATAAAAAAATTGATTGTTGTTGTTAGTTTAATTAAGGAGCTAATAAAGGTAAAGTTGTCACTAAAGGAATAATTAAAGGCAAATGCTACATACAACCCACTGGGTTGTGTTTAAGCATTAATGACTTTTACATTTCTTTGTTATTTACAATAAATGCAGAATCTTAATTATTACTCCAATTTTTATTTTTTTTAAAAAAATATTAATCTTAAATAATTGTTGTTTAGATTATATTGATGCTTGTTTTGGGTTTAAATATTAAGCACTATAATTTAATAATGTAGAGATCCTCTAGAGTTGTAAAATAACTCTATCGGTAGAGTTTTTTTTAATTTCCGTCATTTTACTTGCGTAAAATAAAAAAATTCTTTTAACTAATTTCCCAAACGGGTTCACTAATTTCCCAAACGGGTTCACTAATTTCATGTTTTGTGTCTTTTGGTTCGGATTCGGCGGCGAAGCGCTCTAAAATGATTTTTTTTCCCAAAAAAGGGTTTAGGGTACGATTTTACGGTGCCGCGTAAATTAAATAATTTTATTATGATTTTATGATGTAATATTCGAAACTATACGGTGTAGAATTATTTATAAACTCTAGAGGATCCTAACCTATTTAATAACATGTCATTTAATAATATACGAAGTACAATACAAACTTTTAGATTCCTTTGGAAAACTAAACTAACATTAATTATAAGGTTATACAAATATTTAAGCACAACCCAGTGGGTTGTATATATCAAAACCCATAATTAAATAAAAAAGTACTCCGTAATCCACGAGATCGGGATTTGTATCAATTTTAAGACATTCCATTTGATTTCACCCCCACTATATCGCTGGCTATCCCATTATTTTATGCTGATTTCTATAAGTGAGTTTGTATTACATACATGCAACATTTTTTATTAACCAAATAAGAAGAGTAAGGATCTGTTCTTTCCAGCTTATTTTCATTCATTTCGATTCATTCATTCACTTCGATTCGGCCTTCGATTGGGCCATTCCATTCGATTGGGCTTCGATTCGATTCATTCACTTCGATTCGATTCCTGTTTCGATTCAAAGATATGTTATAAATTTGAACTTCATTCGATTCGATTCCAAGACAATTCAATTCAATTCATTCATTTCTGGATTCGATTCGATTCGATTGATTCGATTGATTCGGCCAAATTCTAAAAAGTCCGAAAGAACAGGTCCTAAGTCTTAAAGAAATACCGTCTTTTACTAACAAATCTAAAGATGAGTAATCTGACATATAAAATGTAACCACATTTAAATTATTGGTGAATAGTATTAACTAAATCGTGACCACTTTTGTTCTCTTAGACTTCTCAATAACAGGTACAATATATCCAATTGTGGTCATTACTAGCCAAAATTTTTTCACTATTCATTCATCATGAGACTCATCTTTCACTTTCTTAGTAAAAGACGGTATTTTTTTTTTAAGATTTAGTTAAATGAGGAATGGTTCACTTAAATAGGATTCAATAATTAATTAATTATTTTACGATAAATTCCTTGTTAGGTTATTTTGTGTTAAGATATTATGAAATGGAGTTCATAGTTATCTTTATCGTTACATTTAAAACGTATTATATATAGAGTACACCTTAACACAGACTGAGTATTTTCTTATGACGTTCTTATTACGGAGTACAAGTTATGAATTGACTCTTTAATGTGTGTTAAATGTTTATAAATGTGATGATTTTTTAATTAATAAATGTTAGTCTCAGCCTAAAATATTGCTTCATTAATTTTTTGGTAGTTAAAATATTGCTTCATTAATAAAGTAAAATTTAACATGAACAATTGAACATAGGTCCATAAATCAATACTTGTTTGGAAAACATATACTCAATAAGATATGAATGCGACAAATACAAAGACTCAAATAAGTATTTTATAAACCTTTTTTTTTTATTACTCCATAGTATATTTGTCTTCTGATGTATTTCTTTTAACCAAGTCATTTGACCTCATCATCCTTATCATGGTTTCGATGATGTATTTTCTCTCCTAAAATTTTGACCTTTAATTTATAACAATAAATCTTGATTCCATATATACTCCTTTCATTTTAAAATAAGTGACCTATTTTCTATTGAAATTAAATAGAAATCGAGACATTTATTTTGAAATTGAAGGTGTATATATGTGAATGTAAGTATTGTAAAGTGCATCATCAATTCAAGCATGAATTTTCTACTACTCCCTCCGTTTCAGTGAATTGTTTACAGTTTCACTTTTTTGTGAGGGAAAAAAGTCAAACTGTAAACAAATGACTGGGACAGAGGGAGTACATAAAATAAATTGGTATGGTGGACTAATTTTAAAAGAGTGATTTGGAGGCACTTTTTAATCATCCTTCCTAGCCTCCTAGGACTTTAATTAGGACTCCAAAGAGTGACATGTAGGTACGGCATGAGCTATAACACTCAATTACACCACTCACCTAAAAAGCCTTGCTTATTAAATTCAAGTACAATTATTATTAATTAGAGTAATTTTATTATGTGTTCGCATAATAGGATGAACACAAATTCTCATATAAAACGGATAACACGTTTTAAGTTTAAAATGGGTCAAATAATTAGGATAAGACAAAAGTAAATAGTGTTGGAAAAAGTAGAGTGTTTTATTTTATGTGTGCAGGTGGATAGATACTTGACCCGTTGTAAGCTTAAGATGGATAACCCGTTTTAAGAGAGACTTATTGTAGTATGAAACACATCGTCGTATTTAAATAATATCATTAATTTTAATTAAATTTTTTTTCTTTTTTTAAAAAAAAAAAAAAAATTAATTTGGCTTATCTATTATATTTTTTGACCATAATAATTGTGATATGGTTTATCTACACATTTTGATATCATGTTTGAACATGTTGAACACTTAACCACTATATATGTCGTCGTCAATCTACAACTACTATGTTCAAAAGTAATCACATCACATTACAAATGAAAAGTAATGCAATTATTTTTCAAAAGTAATAACTATGCATTCATTGTCTCATAATATGAGACGGCCTCTCCACAGAATTTGTGTTATTATATAAGCATTTTTTTAGAATTTGTTCACTAATTATGGAATAATCTGTACATGCTATAATTGTTTAAATTTACATGTGGAATAGAGTATAATAAAATCTTAACTATATTATTGCTTATATTTTAAATGAAAGTTTCTTTCAAATTTATTATTATATCGTGATAAATACGGATAAAATGAGGTACAAATATGAAATACTCCATACGAGTATAATTTTTTATGAGTATATTACCATGTTTATTTCGAATTCAAGTTAAAAACAACTCCCCATGAGTTGATCTAAGTATTCATGGAGTATAAAATATGAGTATGAGTTATGAGTATAAAATATTACTCCGCAATATAATATGATGATTTATTTACATAATACGGAGTAGTTTTATTTGAAAACCGTTTTATATGAGAATTGTAAGTATATAAAATGTTGAAATATACGCCCACATCGGCCACATGTGAGAGTTTTACATTGATGGTTTAAAAGAGTGTACAATGTATTTATTCAGTATAAAGTTCAAAGGTTTCCTCCTATTGTCAATCGATTTTAGGAAATATGAATTTTCTTTGAACTTATATAATAGACTCACTCTCTTTCATTCCAGTATGATCAAGTCCATTTCATGGTTTAACATAGTATAAAAAGAGTTGTTTACTTTATAAAGTTTAAGGGTTTATCTGTTATTATCAATTAATTTTTGAAAAAATTGAATTTTCTTTGAATTGTAGTGAACTCGATCTTTTCCACAATGATATGGTTAAACCCGTTTTATGATTTAAACTAAAATAGGAGTATAAGAATATAAAGTAGTCGGAAATGATGACATCCAAATGTGTGTGTGGTGACTGGTGAGGACAAATTCCAAGTTGGCAACACCGCCCTCAAATGTTGCTACCTCAGCATCCCTGTTCACCAACCTTCGAAGGCGACAAACGTGTTTTGTCTTCCCTCTATCTTTATTTTGTATCGTTTTCATCAATTATTAATTAATTTTTTTTTTCAATCAAAATTATAATAAGAATAAATGTTTTTCTGATTTTCATGTTATACCCTTATTGTTTTCGAATTATGCGGTACAATCTTAAAATTCTTTACTTTTCATGAATATAATCATAAGTTTTTAATGTTGTTTCTAATATAATTGTTTTCAACAATACATAAATTTAATTTGTCTATGAAACCTATAAATGTATCAATCGGTGCTCTTAAATTCTTCATTCAACCAATAGTTTATCATTTTAAATTATTATTTGTATTATACCATGATACTTAACGTTAACAACAACTAATTATCATAAAATTCGTGCATTATTAATTTCAATATTTATAGCAAAATTATCATCAACTTCAATATAAACACCATCATTTACTTCCTTAAAATCAATAAAAGTAAGTCGGAGAAGAAAAAAATACTAAATTATCAAATATAATGGTTATTTAATAAGTTAAATTAATAAAAAGAGGTATAAAAGTCATATTTGAGATAAAATTAAAACCTAACTACTTAAAGGTAGACCATAGAATTTTCTACATGTAGGGGTATATCATGAAAAACGAAGAAAAAGACGATCAAAGTAAACAGATCTTTATTTATTTAGTAAGTCTCCTGTAAAACTAGCCTTACACTAAGTTAATGCGAGATCAGAGTACAAATTGTACTTAAAAGGGTACAAAAACCTGAAACAAATCTAATAAAGTCACTTTTAGGATACTAAAAATTTAGTTACAATCTTTATTATACTAAACAACAGTTATCGCTGACATCATCAATGCCACTTGTAACAATTCTGTGCGTTTTTTTCCCGCCAAAACCTCACAACGACATCATCCATCCTATTATATACTCCGTATTATTAAGTCTAGATTCATTAATTACCTATAATTACATTACTCAATAATTATGTTCACATTAATATTATGCATAAAATAATAAAATTTTAGCTTTTAACAATATATTTATCCTAAATTCATTATTTTTTATTTTAATATTTACTTTTCATTTAATTCTATATTAGATTAGAATTGAAAACTAAATATTTAATGTATTATTTCGCTATAACTCTACATTTAATTTCAAATATGTATATTTAATACGGAGTATTTATTTTAGTTTTGTCAAGAAAATATTTATCCTAAACTAAATATGTGTTTATTTTAATATTTTGTACTTTTCATTCTATATTTTCTAATCAAAATAAATATTTTACCGAAATTTTGTACATAAAGTCTTAGAGAATAAAATATATGCACCTCATATATGTTTGTATTATTGTATATAGAATCTATGTTTGTTCGTCACTAAATGTACACTTGAATATCATACAAACTAGTAATAAAGCCCGTGCGTTGCACGGGTTTTAAAAGTATTACTTAAAAACTAAAAAACCAAAAAATATAATGAATTATTGATATTATATTATTCTGTAACCATGCTTATTGACGCTAAAATTCTGTTTTTAATGCTACTCCTAGTTTTTAACTAAACAAAAATAAGAATGGTTAATCAATTATGTAAGAATTTACATAACTATTTATATATTTTTATTTTTCAAATAAATTATTAGAGTTCCATAAAACTAATGAGCCGGTTTTCAAAATCATATATTGATTACACCATTTCACCACTAATTTGAGTACTTATTATGTTAATATTTGTTGAAATCATGTAAAGCCTTTCGCCTTGGGACTTTGGAAGTACGTATATTATACACTATATTATGTTAATATTTGTTAATATTTTACACTATATTATTTGATTTTTTTTTTTTGAGGAAATGTATTATTTGAATTCTCTGTAAAGAAAAAGAGACGTCAAAGTCATATAAAGAAAATTATAAATCCTACTAAATTCTAAAACTAAACAATAAATGATCAAATCACAACAAATAAATAGAGGTGCTTTAACTTACGAAGAGGAACAAATAAATAGATCAAGGCTCTTTTCATACATTTAATTCTGCATCATGATAAATTCTAAAAACTATGAAATAGTGTATCTTATCTTATAATACCATGTATTTCTATAATTTGTATTTAAATTGAACAATGTAAAAAGAAATACGGAAGTATTGACATATAATTTCCCAATGAAGTCGTGTAACATGCTACTATACAACAAACTGCAAAGCATAAAATCAAAAACTTGTCAATATATAATAATATTTGATTATTAGCCAAAAAAACCAATAATATGATACAGTAATTAAACAAAATTTACAATTTCACACCAAATTAGCTTGGAGAAGTGAAAAATAAATACATACATATACATTAAGTAAGATACTTATTTACGTATAAAACTGTAATTTTAATTAAATAATCAATCAATATTTGGCATGAGCTATATAGTATTCTAATTTTAATTATATGATTAGATAATTAACATAAATATATCAATTTCTAATGTGAATGTATCAATAAATAAGCCAAAAGAACTAACTGGTACTCCGTATAAGTTAAAAATAATAAATAATAAACTTACCGCAATTGTATTATTGTAACCTATTTATGATAACCATCCATGCATGTAAAAGTTGATTTATGCCTACATGAAAAAATTGTTAGAAAAACAAAAGAATAGAAATTAATTAAAAACAACAAAAGAATAGAAATTAATAAAAAACAACAAAGGTGCAACGTGAATAGCTTTGGAATTTCTTATAGCTAGCTTTGATTATAAATAGACATGTTTGTAGAGAGTTTCATCGTAGGTAGGTTTTTGATATTACAGAGTTTGATTTGGATTAAATTTTAATCTCATAATTAAAAGTAAAGGGATAAATTATATTCGATTTAATCTCATAATTAAAAGCAAAGGGATAAATTATATTCGATTTATGTTCAAATTAAGAGTTTTTAAAAAGTTGGACTCTCTCACAGGCCTCGAAAAAACCTCCAATTATATAGATATATTGATTAACAATTTTATTACTTATAATTTTTTTAATTAAAAACAATAATATCTATAGTTACCGTGCATTGATGCACGGGATCTAATCTAGTTAATAATAATTATCAATAAAATGGTATAAAAACTATATAATCATATACAAATGATGCTGAGTTGCTGACTTACAATAACTTATTGTGAGGGCTTGACTCGAATTTGTATTATTTTTTTTGTTCGAATTTGAGTTAGGTAAGATTATTATAAAGGGTAGTAAACTCTTCTAGTCTCCTTTATAAAACTAACATGGTCGCATACTCGCATTCTTCAAACTTGAACTCGAATCCTTGATTAAGTTAGAACAACTTTTCATGAATCGAGAGTTAAGTTAACTCTATAAGTATAGACTATTTTTTACATGGGTTATTAAAAAAAGGTAAATGCACTTTGTTAACATGAGTGGTAATTTGAAAACTATAACAATAAACATAATCATGAAAATACCTCATTTGAAGATGGATATATGTGTAGCGTATAGATGCAAAATACTCCATAATGAAATATGTTAAAACTATATAGATGCAAAATAACGAAATATGTTAAACTATATGGGCGAAGTTGTTAATATTAGAAGACTAATTCAAACAAAATCTTAAAGTGATGATTAAAATTCAATAATAGGTTTTATATATTATCAGTTAAGATACTCCGTAATATATACACCGTACAATAATAACTCTTTTTTAGCTCGCTCTATGTTGAATTTGCACAACAGAAGCATCATAAAAGCAAGCAAAAAAAACAGTATACTGTCTATTGCTTTGAATATTTGGGTATGTATGTACACAAAGTTGTTGGTATAACAACATCAAAATACATCCATGTTTTACAGGTAGGTTACCTAAACTTGCTTAGTGTTGGCTCTTTTCTCTTCCTCGACCTGCTCGAGTAATACTTGCAGCTCTGCTTCGGTAAGGCCCTCCAACCGTTTCTGATAAAAAAAAAAAAAAAAACACGAGAAATGTGAGTAAATGTAATGCGACATTGTTAGACAACAAACCTGTGTTGACTCAAATCGACTGCAAGTGTCTAATGCGGGTGTGTCAGTGTTGTGTTGAACTGACACAATGATAGCAAAGAGTCTGGCATAAATATTGGCTTAATTGGTTTAATCGACATGTTTTGGGGACAAAAAATGGTGGCAGAAAGACTGAAAGATGCAATGTGCTAACCTCCATGACTTTGCTTTCATAGTCGCGCAACTGCTGAGCGTATGTCATGTCTTTGCTTGCAACTCGGATCATATATGTCGAAATCCATCCAACAATCATGCCTAGCACTATCACTAGCTGGACCACGTTTCCTGCCTGTAATGGATCAACTCCGACAAACTGCACAAAAAACCATGACAAAGAGATGATAACTCGTATATAAACGCAAATCTAATATGGAGTGCATAATAACATGTTGGAGTCGCTACAGTTCTTATGATACAGACTGTGGAATTCTGAGAGCAGCATTTAGGGTCAATTTCAGAGTATAATTTGGCTTTTGTGTATGTTCCAATTTCGTATTGCACGTGGATTTGAATCCTATACGTATGGAGTAATTAACTATTTGGACTCTTCTCAAAACATTCGAGGAAAAGTTTGCAAAAGAATGAAGGAAACAAGACACGGGTATATGACGGGTAGATGAAAGGTTAGACTACCTCTAATCCACTTTTGAGGCCAACTCCGAGAGCTGTTACCCCTACGCCAATCAGGATCACGTCCTTCCGTGAGTAACCAAAAGACGCCTGCAAGAAGAGTGTCCTGAAACGATTAAATTCAAGCAAGCCGGCAAATCAAAAAATGAGATAGAGTACATCATTTCGGCTATCAATGATTGAAGAAGAAAAAACGAAAGAGATCAAACTATTCCAATTCTGGTATCATATCAAGATATTAACTCAACCAAAAACATGATCGGTTTCAGACTTTAACAAACTTGTCTGATTTTTTACGGTTCAAGCCTATAGCACTACAATTTACAGTCAACATAATTCTAACGACAATGTCTAGTCCTTTGACCATTGTAGATTTGTAGTCAACATAATTCTAACGAAATCTTCTCTTATCGGGAATCCATTGATGTTCAGCTCCTGTTTTCCTCCGTTGTCTAACCCTCCCTCGTAAAGTTTGAGAAACACAAACATTGACTAACAAGGCGTAAAACAATTAGAAAGTCGCACCCCATATGAAATTCAAGAAAATGAAACCCACATAAACATAACAAAAATGCATTACATCATTTGCTGCACGAGTAAAAGAGTTTAAGAAACAAAGCAGTGAATTTGTATGAGCATAATCAAGTGATGTTCAAATCATGAATCAAAAGTAACCTTTTCTTCAGCAGAGGAGTCTTCCGCTGTGTCATTTGAACTCGAGTTGCCACTGCATTTTGGAATACAAACTCCAGCTCGCAACAATTCATTGTTGGAAAGTTTCCTAACAGCCACAACTTTACTATTGTTCCGTATTTTGCAACTACTTCCAACTGAAAACACGGGATAAAGTAAACTCTTAATTTTTGGTTGTCAATTGCAGAATAAGGGGAGATAAAGAAATCACATGAATTACAAAATTCTCAATTCTCAAATTGTAAACAGGTAGGAATTGTCAATTCACGTGAAATCTAGAATTCAGCAAAACGTATGGATTGGACAACCTAGAAATGGTGAGATATACTACGTCAGAAACCAACTCAACCAAAAACACTGTCTTTAAAGAGGTGGGGACCTAAGGGGGGCCGCCCCCCTTAAACATAAAAATTTCCGAAACTTTTTCTAGTTTTCCTTTATTTTATTAAGACTTCGCCCCTCTCGTTAAAAGTTTTCGCCCTCTAATCGACAATTTTGGCTCCCTCACTGTGTCTATTTGTTCAAATATGCCTTCAGTCTCCTCCATTTTCTCTACACACCTGACACCCCTCCCATACCTCCCCTAAGATGGTTGGAAGCTCGGTTTTATATACTCTAACACTCCCCCTTACACGAATGCCTTATGGACTTAAAAGTGTAGAAGAAATGGGTGGTGAGATTTGAACCTGTGACCTGCTCACAAGTCAGAAGGCTCTAATACCATATCAGAATCAACTCAACGAAAAACTTAAAGTTGATATATATAGTGTAACATAGGGTATACAATTCAATGAAGCGGAGAAAATGTCAAAATTGTAAGTGCCGAGTGTAGAGAAAAGTAAGTAACCTGTTGATGATGGGGAAGTGAAGCACAAAAGACTAGTAGTAGTAGAAGTAGTAAGAGTGGTATCAAAGTAGTTGCAATAGTTAATCATCATCATCTTCTTCCTTTTACAATGTTGAGCAACTCAAACTTGGATGAGTTTTTTTTTTTAAATTATCAATTGACTATGAAGTTTAAATTATCCAATGGATGTTAATATGCCACGCACTTATGTAATCACATAAAAATAATATCAAAAAAAAATGGGGCGTTCCGAGAATCGAACTCGGGACCTCTCGCACCCAAAGCGAGAATCATACCACTAGACCAAACGCCCTTATTGATTACTTCACTCACCTTAATTTACTATATAGTACGGAGTATATAATATTCAATAAACCCACCCCTTTTCCTTAAACCCTAGAACAAACTTTTATATAATTCCTCATCACAGCACATCATCCCCAATTTAATTGCTCCATCATTCTTCATCTTCTTCCTTCTTCCTTCTTCTAATCCATATTAATCTACTTACTTGCATTTACTTGAACAAGAAGAAGAAGAAGAAGAAGAAAATGGTGTGGTTTCAATGTGAGTCATGCGGTGAAGAACTCAAGAAACCCAAACTACCCACTCATTTCCGTATATGCTCTGCATACCAGGTTTAACTTTTATTCATTTTTCAAATTTCCCACAAATTTTATCTTTTATTTTTTTTATTTAATTTTGATTGATTTCTTGTATTTTTTTAATTGGGTTTTTTTTTTTTTTTTGGGGTGGTGATAGTTGTCGTGCATAGATTGCGGAGTTACATTCGACAAACAAAGCGTTCAATCTCACACTCAGTGTATTACTGAAGCTGTAATCTTTCTCCTCCCTCTCTCTCTTTTATTGTTAATTTTATAAGTGGAGTTGATTTTGTGTCGAAAAAGGTGTTGAATTGATGGCGTATCGTTTCGGTTCAAGGTTTGATTTTGGTGGGTGTTTTATGTATTGTTGCTTCAATGGTGTTTGTGTTGCTTCGATGGTGTGACACCTCGACATTTCAATGGTGTTTTATCGTAATGTACCTTTTACGACACTTGGAAACACTTGTAGCTGAGTCGGAGTAATAATCTCTTTGTTCATGTGATTGTTTTTGAGAAATTTATTTTTGAGGCTGTATGAATTTCCTCTCTCTTTTATGATTACGAAGTAACTAATACTCGTATGTACGATTATTTGTGTTGAGAATCGTTGTTGATTTTAACAAGCTGTGTTTTGATTCAAGGTTCGATTATGGTGGTTTTTTTTTTTTTTTTTTGGTTTGAATGCTCTTGGTGGACGTGGATCCATATGTCACTGTGATGGTACTACACTTCCACAGCTCAACACTTCATTTACACTAGAAAGATTGGAACTTTATCACAAAATTGTGTACTACACTCTTGTAGCAAAGTCTGAGTCTAGGTGCAATGTTTTTGGACTTAAGGTTTCGGAAATAAATTGAACTTATGTAAACATAATGAAACTTAATTTAGTGTATATTTGCGAAACAGTTATATGAATGAAACTTATTTGAACTTAACTTAATGGACTTGAAAATAAGTCTAAGAGAACTTGGCCTAAATTGGCTAGGATTAATTGTCACTTGCTTCCTCAGTTATATGATTAGGTCATTTGTGGGTGTTAATGTTTTTTGAACATGAATGAGTACATCTGAGTAATTGACAACTCTAAACTTTATTTTAGACCAAAAAGCATAGAACTTTATCATAAAATAGCAGTGTACAACAATCTTGAGTCTCGAGTTTGAGTATCGTAGCGTGGAATACTTATCATTTAATTCCTTTACGAGGTCACTTTGGAACGATAGTGTTTCAATTGTGTAAGACTGTAAGGTATACAATTGTGGGTTTTTTTTTACTCCTGTAGTCTAGGACATACTTCGTGGCTCGTGTTTTATTTATTTTATTTTTATTTTTGATTTTTGATGGATGTGAAGACTCACTATTTAAATGATGCAATACAATAAAGCTGCTCATTACACAATTCGAGCACATCATCTTATTTGTGAAGTACTCCGTAACAATTTTTGACACAATTTTGATTGTGCCTCACTCAAAATACACTTAATTTTTCAGACACCAGATTACAAGAGTAATATTGTGTAAATCTAGCCCCTTATTCTGTTACTCCGTCTAACTTAAAAGTAGGAATTTTTATGCACAACGGTGTTGTTTTATGAGTTGCATGATTGATTGATTTGTCACTTGTAGTTTGGTTATTATGCTTACCCTTCAATTACTAGTAAAGTAGTAATGGTAGAATAATTATGAACATTACTTTAAATTGGATTACCTAATGTACAATGAAAATGTTTGATCTAGTCTATCATAATGGACTGCTACCATCTATGTTTCCAAGACTTTTTAACACGGTGTTGTGTCTGACACATGTCGGATTGTAGGACATGGCTATTTTGCGCAAAATTTCCATATTTTTTTTTGTCTAAAATGAAGTATTGAAGTGTTGTGCTTTGTCGTGTCGGAAGTGTCTGACACGTGACACGGCAACTAGGTGAAGTCGCAGAGTAGCATAGGCTACCATCGTGTGGGCTAGATGCCGTTTGCTGTGTAGACTGACTCATACACGATGAATCTTATTAGTTTTGTCGTCTTCTCAGGAGAAATATGGTCCAAAGGGCCCAGGAGCACCCGCTAATGGCTCAGCTGCAAAGCCTAAGCAGGAGAAACCGAAACCAGATGTTGACATAAACGTTGGATTATCTAATCGGCATCCATGGTTTTGTAGGTACATTGTAGATCTAAACTTGATATGCGCGCATATATATCTCATCGGGTAAATCTTGTTTGAAAATACCTAGTTGTCAAATGCTGTCATATCGAGGTATTGTTGCTTTAGATCTCAGTTTGGAAAAGACAACAGGTGAGCATTCATCGTTGTCATTAATTAAGTAATTTTCCTCCCTCCATTACGATTATATCGCCGTGTCTTATTTAAGTCAAAGGGTAATATTCTATTATATCATTTTTTTTTCTTAAAGCATCCCAGAAAAGAAAATCAGACAATATAAAAGGGATGGATGCAGTATCTCTTATGGGACTTAAGATTGATATGATGGCTAGGTGGCTACAATATGTACGACGTTTCTGTAGTTTTTTATGTTGTAAAGTTTTCTTTCCACTTCAATTGCTTCTTCATTATCCTTCCAAAGGTCTTAAATTAGCCTTCTTTCGATATTTTCTATATAAAGCGCCATAAGTTTTAATTTTGCGTTACTGACGTATAATATATCTTGCTTGTGATTCCAAGTACCCGTATGCATTTGACAGTTTTGACACATTACTTATGTCTAAGGAATCGCTTCTGTTTGTTCGAAAATGTTCGTTTAGTTAATGTTATTTTATTTTATTCCATACAGTCTTTGCAACACAAAAGCCACTAGCCAACAAGCTTTGCTTTTACACGCTGATGGCAAGAAACACAGGGCAAAGGTCCGGGCCCATACAGCAAAACAACAACCATCTGAAGCTGCAGTTACGAAGCTTAATGATTCAGCTGTCGACAATGCCAAAGTTGAAACCGTGGATGACAAAAGCATTTCAGATAAGAAGGAAAATATTACTTCTAATGGAACCTCCGGGAAAGAGAACTCATCTGCAGAAAATGGAACTCTTTCGGAAAAGAAGAGAAAAATCGATACTGATGACAATGGCTTAGGTAATGGCACTGCTGATCAAGAAAGTGCGGAGGAAAAGCCGAAGAAGCTAAAGAAAGTGAAGCCTGAACTGGAAGTAAAAGGTGCAGAGAGCAAGAGACTCAATCATGAAGCAGAAACTGGTGCCAAAAACGAAAAAACTAAAGAAAAGTTAAACTGGAAGAAGCTTATCACATCAGTGTTGAAAACGGTGAGTACCCAGACTATCTTTTCTTTCTATTAGAGTTGCTATTTTTGAAATAACAATTCCCTCAAAAAGCTGTTGTTAGAAACTCTTGCTCACGCATTGAACAACGGAGTGGCGTTGGATGGACATAGAGGCGGTTTGGAATTTCTGAAGTTATCTGAAATTGTCAAAAGTTATCGGAGTGGCGTTGGATGGACATTAGAGTTGCTATTTTTGAAATAACAATTCCCTCAAAAAGCAGTTTCAGTCCCTTATAGTCTAAGGACCTGTTACTTTCATCTTAAGCTCTTTGAATTTCTGAAGTTATCTGAAATTGTCAAAAGTTTTCTAAAGTATCTGATAAATTAAGAAAAAATAAGATGTGGAAAACATGTCTTAGGTCTTAGTAACTTAGTGAATTGATGTCTATAACCTTTCTATCATTTACAATGGGGGCAGACACCAGATGGAGCTTTGAAGATGAAGAAACTACGGAAATTGGTTCTTAAAAAACTTCGAGAGTCTAGCATCGATGTTGATGATGCCAACTTCAGTGATATCTTTGAGCATAAGGTACCATTACGATATTGCTCATAGATGGTTTGATTGATAATTCGATACCAATGTCGTTAAGAATCTGACCATCTGTGTACTGCAGGTTAATTCAAGCGCAAAATTTACAGTTGATGGCAAGTATGTCAGGTTATCAGCTTGATTGTCACAAATTATCGACCCATGTTAGCATTGATAGGGATGAGATACTCGTCCACACATTTTTGTATCTCAGAGTGAAAAACTCAGACAGCATCTGCAGATTAGTAGTAATTGTGTACTCCATACTGAGAATTCACATTTTTTTTATCTAGTCCGAAACTGGATCATCATCAACCTTATTGTATTGCATAAAAATTGCAATTGTGTAGTTTTCATATGACTCGAACGTGTTTAACAATTGCATAATCAGAAATCGTACGAGTTTGTCACTCAACCAGGTAAACCTTGTTGCGTAATTTGAACTTTGAAGTACTAATTGTTGAATAGCATATTGTTTTGTACCCATCACCTAAACACAAGGACCTTAGCTCTGTGAATATGCCCTATACCCGTTTTTAGGAGCTCTCCTTAGTTTTGTGCACAGAATTTGAGTAATCACAAGAATTTAGAGGATCAGAAAAAGTATGTCGTTTTGTAGAACGGAACATTGAGTGTTTTACACAGTGCACTTACAACATCTGTTGAAACATTGTCATGTACATTTTGTAAACCATTTCAATACAATCTTATTCGAGGGCATATCATATTTAGTCTAACGTAGTTCTACCTACACAAACAATCTTATTCGAGGACAAATCGGGTGTTTGGTCAAATAAATTTACCTATGCGAATGTACGTTTCTGTAGCCTATGCTCTGTTCACAACCCCCTGTAACCTATGCTTTAGTGGGGAAGACATGAATGTATCTTGAGTATTGAGTCTTGACAATCAAAACTGGAGTAGTAGCCGGAAGAGCAATATGATTAGTATCATCACCGAGCAACCTAAAGCCTGCATTAGAATACGTAGAAATTATTTATGACACCACAAACAAGAATGAAAAGAAAAAGATTACGAAACTACTCGTATTAGTTTAGTTGAGAGTTAAAGCATACAGCGATTGCAGAAGCAGCTAGACCAGCTCGTTCTCTTGGATCTTTACGGTAGTAACTTCTGAGATACAACGATGCACCATAGTACCAAACCACAGGGCACAGAAAACCTAAGAGAAAACTGAAGAGAACGGAATCAATAAAAAATTTCACCAAAGTCAATGGCAAAGAACAAGGGAAGAAGAAAATCAACGCTTACGAGAACCAGCCTAAGCCGCAGCCAAAGCAAGGAAGAGGCTTGTCGTATATTCCTGGTTGTGAGCTTTCGACGTCTTTGATCAGACTGTATTTGGCTTTTCCATATCCCGTAATGTCCTTTCCTTGCCCTGCAACATGCACAAAACGTTCTCTTAGAGACCCAAGTAGAGATTTTGTGCTCAACTTGTTTTGTTACTTGAACTAAGTAAAACATACAAAACTTAGATATGTACACTATGATGCAGATGAAACGTGAAGCGAATAAATCTAGGTAGGTTGCTCATTCAAGAAGTCAAATGGGGCTAATTCGATGAGATGGAGTAAAATTAATACCAATTCCGTTGGTACAAGCTAGCAATTGCAACGTACAGAATAGCATTAGGATATGCTCTCCTCATCTTATTTTTTCTTAACTTATCAAACGCTTCAAAAATTAGGTCACTTAGAAAACATGGAACCTCTGAGTACTCAGAATACTTGAGAAAACTTCGGACTTCAGACCACGGTAACCTTAAGACGAAGAGAACACGTTCTTTGTCACCAAAGTACTCCGTTATCAGTAACAAACTTATATTAACACAGATCTGATATCTGGAATGCTACCTTTAAACATGTTAAGTTAACGAGAAGCTGGCCTCGGATGATCAAACAACACCTCTTTCGGGAACTTTAGATGTCCGATATCCTACACGTAAAACCAATGCAAAATCAATCTTTACTCAGACAAGATCGCGGCAAAAACAGTCATTCTGTTCATTAATATCAAACTACATTTTCGAGCAGTACCCTCCCTATAGACGATTACGTGATACTTCCTGTATATTCAAGAATTTCAAATTCCCGTCGGTTTTTTAATTAGCAACCAAACGACCACCAAAATTATATCTAAGATTCAATGTCAAGTATTAACACCACATTACACAAGAAACAAACATTCAAACAAAAAAAAAAAAAAAAAGAAAGAAAAAAGATTGGTCACAACAAAATCCAGAAAATTCACAGCATAATTAGAAGAAACCTATGATCATCAAACATTTAACATGATATATAAACCAAAAAACCCAAGTTGTAAAAACAATAAACAAAATACAAAATGTGAAGAATGAAGAATGTAAGGGAGTAAACCTTCAAAGAAAGAATGAAATTGAAGAAAAAAAGAAGAGTTTGGTGAAATGAGTTGTAAGGAAAGCAAACAAATACTACTACGAGTAATAATTAATAGAATTCTGCATTTATGTACTTTGGAAGGTTGGCTTGTTAGTGACTTTTTTACTGACATTTCCACAAGTCAACACTCTTAGGTTGTTTGGCAAGAATAACTCTCAAATGAGGCACTGCCTAACAATGTTTTATTGTTAGGCACAGTATTCAAAGAAACAACCTTTATTTATTAGAGTTAATATAGTTATTAATTAAATGTAAAGGTATTTATTGACTATAAGTTGTTATGCACATCTTAATATTGTTGGTAGAATGTGATTGTATTAAATGAAAAGATACTAAATGTAATTTATACGAATATGATTTTCCGTATACGGATTTTACTCCCGTTATATACTTTTTTCATTTTTTTTCCCTTCCATACCCTTTTTTACTCACCTTCTATACAAAATTCTCTCTTTTATTTTTCTAACTTTTATTAATCTAAATTCATACAATTTTCAATTATTTCAATTATGAATTTCGATAATCAATTCAACAAAGTAGTAATTCGATTCAATTTCAATTTTTTTCATATAGTTATGTTAATTTTATTAATCTTGATAATTTTGGGTTAAAAATCAAATTAGGGTTTATAGAAAATTTGGAATTAGCTAATTTGGAGGTAAATCAAATTAGGGTTTATAAAAAAAAAAAAAAAAAAATCTGGGAATTTTGATTTAAGTGATTGATTATACAGTAATACTGTAGTAGAGTTGTTCAGTGTTGTAAATTAGACACGCTCACCAAATGAGCACCTCTAAATAATCGGGTGGGTCAATTTAAATACTTTGTAATTAGCTAATTTTAAATTTTCTATAAACCCTAATTTGCTTTTTAACCCAAAATTATCAAGATTAATAAAATTAACATAACTTTATGAAAAAAATTGAAATTGAATCGAATTACTACTTTGTTGAATTGATTATCGAAATTCTTAATTGAAATAATTGAAAATTGTATGAATTTAGATTAATAAAAGTTAGAAAAATAAAAGAGAGAATTTTGTATAGAAGGTGAGTAAAAAAGGGTATAGAAGGAAAAAAAATGAAAAAAGTATATAACGGGAGTAAAATCCGTATACGGAAAATCAATACCCAATTTATAAGTTCCAAGATAATTATTTATTAATCAAATCAACCAATTGTATATTTATTTTATTTGAGGAATTAATGTTAATTTACTGACCAATATTAACTGAAATGTGACCATATTCTGAAAGATTATTGTGATGACCAATATTGACTGAAATGTGTTATTTTTATATCATTCAAAAGGTGGTCACATTATGGTTAAAAGTAATCACCGTCAACCAAAATGTGGTCACATTTTACGATTCTGAGACTTGCATTAACAAGTTATTTGAGATCTATAGCATCTAAAATTAGAATAACTTTTGTTGGACTTTTACACATTTTATATCAAGAACAAAGTCTAGAAAAAACAGAATATCGTCATCAACTTGTGATCCGTCGGGTTGCAAGTATCGCTTCATATACGCTTCAGCCTTACATAATATGATTGAGATCCATTAGATTTTGTAGGTTTGTTAATAAATTGAACTCATTATGCACGTTCATTAGTGATACCGATTAATTATCGTGCTCTCTTATCAATCATGTTACCAAATATTTCTATAACAAATTACATTGATACATATTAGTCGACAAATAACAAATAAAAAGAATGATAACTCGTCCTCTCCAATCATTGTGATACAATCGTGAACATAATATACAAAATGGTGACCATTATTATGGTAAAAACAAATACTCGTAACAACAACACACAATCAATAACAATGTTGTTACCAAACATAAGATAGCCGTAACAATTAACTAATATATGGTCACCGCAAAATACATTTTGAGTGACATTAGATTAGTAATAATCATAATACACACAAAGAGATTTAAAAAAACAAAAAAAATACTCTGTACTTGATTGCGTTCCACTTCTTGTAGCCACTGTTCCAAAAAAAAGTCATTCATAAATTATATCACGTAAAATCAAAGAAATTCACCACAATAACTAAGGTCGCCAATCCACAAATTTAGATCACAATTTACCCAACTCGTGTCACAAATATTTTAAACACATGAATGCAACAATCCACCTCACAAATACTACAATTAGGGTCACAAATTAGCCAATTTTGGTCACAAAGATTAAAGCAAATCACCGCAATAAGTAAAGGACACCAATCCACTAATTCATATCACCATTTAGCTAATTTAGGTGACAAAAACTTAGATAACACGATCACAGTGAACCATTCATAAATCATCCAATTTAGGTCACAAATTAGCGAACTTACAAAATTAACATTTAACGAATATGCCTACAGCAAACAAGGTCACCAATCCGCAAATTCAAGTCACATATTAGCCAATTTAGGTCAAAAAATTAGAATAATAAGACTGCAGTAAATAATCTCCCAAATCTCTAAAATTACGTCACAAATTAGCCATATCACCTTCTTCAGATTCAGATTCAATTTCTTATTCACTTTCGCTTTGCTCTACATTATACATTCCTATTTTTTTAACCTTATATACCACATGCAACATTAAAAAAAAAATTGAAATTTTTTCACAAAATTACCTGTCTCAACAATCTATTCAACGACTTCCTTCGCTTTCGATTTCTTCTTCATGACTAACTTTTAGTCATGGTTACTAGAAATAAAACAAAAATTACATTTCAAATTATTTTTTGTGCTAAGAAAAGGGGAAAAAATATAAATAAAATAACTAACAATGACGAACGACATACCTACTTCACGCAAGAAATAAAATTTTAGAGAGAGAAAGAGGTGAAGATACATAGAAGAAAGGAGAATGATAAACTCAGAAGAGCAGTTGGTAAATAAAAAGCAGAATAAAGGAATGGATCTATGGAGAAAACAAAAGAAACAAAAAACGCTTTGGTTACTCTGCAATAAATAAATGAATATAGGGAATATACAGAGTAATTATTAACTACAACTATAACGGCTCATTAGGAAACCTGAGTCAAAACATTGCATGTATAATTAATCACCTAGACTTATGAGCCCGTCTAACACTTTCTTAATGTTAGACGGTCCTCTATAAGATTTACTCGTTTGGCAAGGGGTTTAAAATAAAGGGAAAGAGAATTAAAGTCAACAGTCACTTTCTCACCCACCACCAACACTTCCCACCACAAATATACGTGATTATGACCACTGCCATGACAACCACCATGTTGCCACCTCATCGCCTATCCGTGGTGGGTTGGGTCGGGTAAAATGGGTCGATATTTAAGTTTTGTTATTTCTTTTGATAAAACAACCAAACAACGAACTAAATTTGAGTAATTTCTTTCTTTTACTACTATTTTCTTTTCTTAATTTCATTCTCTTTCACTTATACAAACCAAACGCCCTCTTACTCTCTTTCTCTTTCCTTTTCTTTATGGTTTTCTTATTACTTTTCCTCATTTTCTTTTGAAGCTATACATCCCTTCATTTCTAAGTTGATTTTGATTTATTTTTTTGCCAGATAAAAATGGAGTGTTAATTATATGCTTGTATGACACTCCAACTCATACTTACAAACTATGCAAAAGCGATGGAAATTAAAGCAAATTGTTACTGGTAGAATATGACGATTCAGGTACGAGTTTCAATAATTCATTCATTCACTGTCATAATTCCCACAAGTCATCAAAAATTCTGAACTATTAAGCGTGACAAGAACAATAAAAACATTCTATATTACGATTGGAGTTTTTACAAATTTCTTTTCAGAAATAAGACTTCTAACATATTCTTCAAATTAATTTAACAAAAAAAACTCTTCGACAAGACAATCTCCCAATATTCTTCTCATATGTAGTGAAAATTGACAAGGTCTCACCGGAAACCAATTGATTCAATTATATATTCATTTTGAATTAGTTATGAAAAAAAACTAATGCAAGTTGTATTTCTTACATAACAATATTCCCAAAAGAAGAATTACCAATGGTTTACACAAAAATAAACAAAAAAAAAAAAAAAAAAAATTATTCGTTTTTGATCAGTTACAAGAACTTCCACCTTATCACCATTAATGGACAATACAGCTAGTCAAAACTTCCGGTGTCGTATTAATTACACACGCAATAATCTCCGTTTTCCCAATCTCCTACACCGTGCAGTTTGTCAGGTAGTTTACGATAGTTGTGCTCCAACCAACAGATTTCTGCAATAAGATTTTGGTTGCATCTATATTTCACTACAGGTTGAATGTTACGGCGTAAGAGAATTCGGGCCTGTAATTAAGAGGAGTGTGATGAGGCTTTTCAGGCATAACGATCCTAATCTATTTGCTGCTTGCTTTTACTTCTTTTCATCTTAGCTTTAAACCGTGATTTGACAACTAAGGTCTGCACAGTATTGGCAAAATTTCCAACCGCCATCAAAAGCAGGAGAAACCCGCAAAAGACAACCTGCAAATACAATGTATCACTATCAACAGAAATTATCCTGTGATACCATTTGAAGTATGTTATGAAAATCGAATCACTAGATTTGTTATCAAAAAGTTTTCTTAGACTATACATTACATAATATTGGCAAATTTATTTTTTTGCGAGATTAAAAAAAAAAAAAAAAGGTGCATATGAGCACGACAAAAACAAAAAGAGTAATACTGACCTGCCATTCAGATGCTACACCAACAAATGCCGTCCGAAGCAACAACAATCCCACATATGCCTCAAATCCCTGAGAGGATTTGTAGAGTAGATTAGTTTAATGCTTAGTTACCAAAAGCAAGCATGAAGATCGCTTAGAATTGTTATAGTTGAAAAGCAAACTCTTCAAAGCGATCTTCAAGATGTGCTCTCTTCAAGATTTTCAACAAACTGAAAAGCACTCAAGAATATTGATCTCATGTATCGCCATAGAATGTACAAGGACAGTTAGATGTACCTGCAAAATAAATAGTATGGGCAAGAGCAGCCGAAGCTGGCCACGCACTCCAGCTGTTTCTCCCCAGACAACATCCATTCTTTTCGCCTGAAACACATCCAAAGGTGGAAAAATCAGTTTCCATCACTGAGATAATTAGTCGAGAATTATAAAGGCCCAAATTCCTTGCCGTTTCTTCATTTTACAATCTTGATGCCTTGATTTGAAAGAAATGGATCAATCTTTTAGGTTGAAAGAAACGAGTGGAGAGTGAAGGAAGCGTTTGGATATTGCTTTAATTTTGGATAAACAATCCTTCAGAGTTATACCGGATTATTTTCACCTTATTCACAATGATACTGGCACATAGACATAAAAGTAGTCATACAGATTCCAAAGTGTGAGAGAACTAGCAATCTTAGTGATGGTGGTCCTCTTACACTAAGTTTAAGGATAAATGAAGATCCAGGCTGAGAAAATGATAGTGGTCCACATTCTGATGTGAATCCACCCTCTGATCCCATCTAAGAAAATATTCCGTGAGGCAAGCTTATGAAATTGAAATGAAACTTCGAGGCATACGATGTCCCCTAGCTCACTCAATTTGATCTAAGGTAACAGGCTGTTTCTAACAGTTGCATTACAATACTACATTGATATTCTTGTTATTCTCATTAAGGCGTACTCCCTCTCATTCAATGGAAACCTAACCTTCGTTGAATACATGTGAAGAGTATTTTAATCAAATGGTAGGTTTCAAGTGAATGGGAGGGAGTATCAAACAAGATCCCGCATGACTATATTATATTCTAGACATTGCAAGATATTCCAAAACTTCTCAACTTGAATGAACAGCGCCCATTTTCTCTATTTAGTGTTTGGATTTGAATGGAGGGGATATTCTCTTAATATTATGCCACATATCAGGTTAAAAGCCTCCAATAAACTACGTTGAAGGGTTATGCTATTATGTGACTTATGCTGGCATATTATCAAGCATGAAGCACATACCTTCCCAAGTGCAATGCGTGTATATAATCTCTGCCTTTGATATCGATTTTGCAGTAGCATTGCAAATCCTTGCATTGTAGCCCATATTAGAAAAAGCTTCACCCCTTTCTGCACAACACCACAACATGAGTTCTCACAGCAAACACATAAGAAGCAGTCGTAGTGGATAATAGACATTGCAATTACTGTTGAACCCTCTACAAAATATACTAAAAAAAAAAAAAAAAAACAGTTGCAGACTTGCAACTTCACATTTCAAATTATTTATCTTAAAAATTATGAATGAAGTGCAATGGGCCTTGTTACATAAGCAAGATTGGGAGGTATTATAACCTCACCATCCATTGTCTACTACCCAATAAGACACCCTATAATGGGAAAATAAATATCATGTTGGATCACAGGTAACATGTAAAAATATAGACGTAAATAGAATGACACTTGTGCTGCTACAATGAAGATAAAGATCCAAAACTCAAAGTTGGTCTCCTAGATAAACATAAGACTGAAACTCGAGCATGTGATGAAGACCCATTGCTATTAATATCTTCCGCATGCACAGATACTTTAGTCGTGTAGCTAACTGCAACTAGTCCAAATGCAGCCAAGCATTCAGCGACAACGGGTCTGTTACAGATACTCTGTAACTCAAATCCTACTAGTACTCCGTACTAACTCAAGAAAAAATATTGCATGAAGTAGAACATGTTTTATAAAAGAACTATAGGGTTCGAATTTCGGAAATATGTTAAAACATCAAATGTCACCTGCTTCTGAGAACAATCAGGTTGACCTCTTATTTCCCATGTAAGACTCACAAGGGCCATCAGCATAGCACAATAGTGATGATATATCCACCTGCCAAAGTAATTGAAGATTGTTACTTCTACGACCCACTTGTTTCAAATTGCGTGAGAAAATGATTAAAAAATCGGACTACCTATGTAAAAGGCATTGAAAAAATAAATGAAATCTTGTCAGTACGATCTATGACGCCATAATTTATCCTATCTATAGGCATCATCTGCTGTTGGTAAGCTTTTGGAAAATATTATAAAATGTAATAGGAAGATTGAAGAAAGCGATTACCAAGGACGAATATCACTCCCATTGACTCTTAAGATATTCTCTCTCAATGCCAAACCAGTGTAGAGGAACAACAGCCAAGCCTGAGAACAATAGGATACCGATTAAATGATAGCACAAAGAAAAACTATAACGTGTAATGAGGTCATAGTTACCAGTATATATAGCATCTACCTGGTACAGCTGAACAGGAAATGCTGGCATGCAGCCATTCCATATCCAAACCCTAAGAACCAGTAGAATCGAGGGAAAGAGAAGAAACAACCAAGCTGTTCTGTCCTGCTCAAAAGTGGAACCACTTCAAAAGTTAAACATCAACAGAAACAAAAGGAAACAAAAAAAAAAAAAGCATTTTAAGTCTGACTACTAGATGCAGTGCAATGCAGTCTAGATGTGGTGCACTACATTCTAGAGCACGGTGATGATATGTTTCATGTAAACTGTCAAAACAGCATTGGTACAATCCACCATTCAAGTGAAGTCAATATCCTAATCTACGAAAAAGAAGTGATTGATTGAGACGAACAAAAAGCAAAGGACAAGCTAGTTAACGGGACAAATTCACACAGCTAGGCAAGGAAGGTAAATTGGAACAATAACAATAAACAGAAGAATGCAAGGTCCTCGTTTGCTCAAACTCAATATAGATTTAAGACAATGGCTTAAGCAATCAAGTATATATCTATATATAGAAATTATTGTTTCCATTTTAAGTCAAAAAGGGAAAGTGCCACAAGTGACAATAGAATGCTAAACATTACTAGGCACGACAATAGGATGCAATAAGAACATGCGTAGTCAACACTTTTTACCCATCATAACCACTCCTTTTTTCCCACAAGCACACGCCACACAATATGACTTACCCTCCAAAGCCATTATCTCGTTATTTACCCATCCATTCTTTCAAAACTTAGTCGACTTTCAAAGCGAATCAGCCAATCTCATATGTCAACACGCATTCCCCAAGTTCAATAACAATGATCACTAGGTGGTAATTTCCTTAAAACACTCGCCGACAAATAAAACAGGGCACCATCACCATCCTTACTACGAGTCAAACATTGCACGTTTTGTCAACACATGACAGCCATCTAAAATCAAGTACTACCAATTAATCTACATAAAATTACAACTTAAAAGTACGGAGAAGCGTTAAAAAGAATAAAGGGAAGTACTTTGTAACTGTTGTACTCCTCTTTCACTTTCAACTGCACATCTTTCCTCGTAGCTCGAACATTAATAGGACCCAAAAACATCCTCAAAAACCCACCTACAGTAAACCATCTTAATTAACATTCAACACCGAATCACACAATCATTAACCAAATTTAATCAAGCAACAGACAAAGGATTATAATTTCGATTCAAAATGACGGCATACTCTCAGCTTTCCCTGGAAGAAACAACGACGCATCGCCATCAACAAGTATACATTTGGCTTTATTCAATTCATCATCCAACTGCATAAAACAACTCCTAATTATGAACCCTAATTAAAAATTCACCGAAAAATACAAAAATCTATCTAGTATATAAAAACGATTCAATCAAACATCATTTGAGCATAATTGAACCTTTTCAGCAAGCTTAGGATCAATTTGACCATCAGAAACAACGGAAGAACGAAGCTTTCTAATGGCAGAATCGATCGAAACTGCGCGTTGTTTGATAATTTGTTCCTCTTTCGACGATTTCAAAATCAACGACGCAGCTTTTTCCTGCAATTCCTTGGCTTCTTCCACTAATTTGACCACTTCTTCTTCAATTCTCAACTCCTGCTGTTGATCCCCCATTAAATTGCTCAAGAAAAAACAAATTGCAACCAAGTGAAATCAAATTGGGATTAGGGTTAGGGTTCTAAATTAATCGGCATAAGTTTAGATTGCATGAATTAAAATGCGGAAAATTGGGGCATAAATATTGACGCCGAAAACAAAGAGAGGACTTAATTTGTGAGTGAATTTAAGGAGAAAGATGCAGAAATTGATGAATGTGATGAAGAAAATGAAAGATTGAGGGAAATCTATGGAGCATATGCATCAATTTTTGTTCGTCTTATTAATCCGTATAAATATTTTTCCAGATCTTTTTTTTTATTGGACCCTTTCGCTCCCAAGGTTGAGTATGCTACTATCCGATTTTAAGTGTCTATTCCAAATGATTAAATCGTACTTATAAATTAAAATGATGGGTAATATAAAAGTAGAAAATAAACAAAGAAGATACGGAATATTAATAATAATAATGATCAATCAATCAATCTCTCTATATATATATATATATATATATATATAAATATAAAAGAGGATTTTTTCGGTTGTTCTTCTTAATTCAAGGAGGTTCTAGCCAATAAGAAAATTCCACTTAAAAGTTAAATTAAATAATTTAAATTGAAAAAAAATAGTAATTTGGAAATAAATAGTTATATGAGACATAATTACCTTATTTAATTATGATACATTAGATAATTTTAGGTAAGTATTTATTTTTTTATGTTTGATAAAATGTATTTGTCAAAATAGTATAAAATTAACATCATTAGTTTCGTATTGAAAAATGCTATCAAATGAGTATAAATATCAAGGTATTTCATTTCATATTATTAGAGTTGAACGAAATCCACGGTCTGAATGAACTGATCCACGGAGTTTATTAGACAATGCAATTGATGGATCCACTACCTTAACACTCCATATCCCGTGCCCCAGTTGATTCCCCAAGTGGAATCATCACCACCCTATTATTATAAGGTGAAGCATAATGCCAAGAGCTAACATCCTCTTCCACGGGTAAATATGAATGCATGCAAGTGGGTGACGCAGTACGTATACAAATAAAATGAGTGACACAATACATTTTGGTCGTGGAATTATGCATATCCTATTAACCATCCCCATTGAGGTTTTGGTAACTGATCACAACCACCTAAATCAAAATTAAAAAAAGGTAAATGAATTAATTTAGCTCAAGTGATTGTAAATTTGTGATCATGGGTCACTACATGATCACTTGTCACACCCACATCTCTACATCATTACCCATATTTTTTCAACATTTCATTGGGTATAATTTTACTTTTCTTCTTTTATATTTTTGAACAATAATATTTTTCTTAATAAGTAAAAGACTACAAATCACAATAACTCACAAAATATATCAATATTTTCTACGGAGTATTATCCATGCTCTACAAATAGAGATCACTTTTGATATATTTTAAAATTATTTTTATTTTACTTACTTTTATCTTAATATAAACTTTTTATAATTAAAAAAATATGGATATTATATTGTAAACTATTATAAATATAATTAATAATATATGTTAAAATATGACAAAAAAGTAGAAAAATATATTGTTAAAATGGTGGTTATATGATCACTAATGGAGGAAGAAAAATACCAACTTGATCATGAATATAAAAAATAAATAAAAATACATTAGTTTAATTGATGATCACCTTTTTTTTTTTTTGGTTTCCCAACCGATATCCGAACCCATTTGGGCCGACTAATTCGGTTTCGGAGCGTGTCCCGGGGTTAAGGTTTTAAACTCCTCCCAACGGGCTTTCGGGGGATCGAACATCAGTTCTCCCTGCCAAGTCTATCCCCTGGCACCACTAGACCAAGACCTCGTTGGTAATTGATGATCACCTTTAAGGTGATCATCTAATGGGGATGGTCTTAAAAGGGGTAGATAACGTCTATTCATATCACATCACGTACATAGGGAATACTCCGTATATTTGTATAACAGTACGTGATATGAATAGAGTATATTAAAACTATGGAATAGGGAATATATTGTTATATTCGTATGAATTTTAATAGAATATATTGTTATACCCGTCTATTCATATCCTATTCACGTATATTAAAATTTTAATAGAATATATGTGACACAATACTCCGTATTTCACGTATATAATTTTAATAGAATATATGTGATATCACGTACATAGGGTCTATTCATATCCGTATATTAAAATTATTTCACATATATTTTTTTCTAACGTATGGAATTTAATTTAATAACAGTAAGTGTATCAATGCATGTAGATGAATCACTGAAATAATTTTTTTTTTAATTCCGCTAGTTTATGCTATAATGGTAAAACAATAAATATTCTCATTTACTATGGTAAATATTTTTGGATTAATTGACAACTATAATCCGAACTGGTCATCTTATTCCATAAATAATCTGACCTCGAATTAATCAACGAATAATCCCAACTATTGAAAGAGCATTCCAATAATATACTTTGGCCAATATTAACCTGCTTTAATCGATTAAAAAAGACGTGAAACCGGTTTGAATTTTACTTAAAATAAGAGTGATGTAAAATTAAAGTTTAATACTCTCTCTGTCTCAGTCAATTATTAACGTTTGCTTTATTTTAAATGCGCTTATGCTATAATTTCAATTGAAATTTGAAGTTATGTAAAATTATATTCTTATTTTATGCGTCTCACTTTATATAGAAAGTGTTTAATTGATCCCTTATTGTCAAATCAAGTACTTCCTCCATTCCATTTGATTCTATACATATTCCTTTTTCGGAAATTCCAATCAATTCTATACATTTCTATTTTGGTCCGTACTTTATTAAACTAAAAGACCAATATACCCTTCATTAATACCCCACCCAACCCACTTGCAATGTCCTTTTTTAAAGAATAAAGTAGGAGTAGTTTGGTAATTCTATTTTCTACCCCACTTGATTTTCTTCTACCTTAATTACCGTGTTTTGGTCAAATGTATACAATCAAACGGAATGGAGGAAGTATGTTTTTGTTCTTCACTCTTCTCCAACAAATGTCAAGTTATATTTTCAATGAAACTATCTAAACATGTTATAAATGAAAAGAGCGCCTTACAATAGGAATAAAGTTTAGGATTAAATAAATATAACACCTTTTATAACATTTTTTTTTTTTTTCAAAATAACTCTCTTACATGTGTTTTTTTTAACATAATTATCTTTTAAGACATTTTTACTTCAAAATTAACCTCAACTTCGAAATATGTTACTTTAAAATGAAACATTAACATCACTAAATAAAAATTTTTCAAGAGGTGTCGACATATTTTAAGCATTGATGAGTGTAACTTGAAATGGACATATCTATTTAGCCTTTGGTTGCCATTTTTAAGAATAAAATTCGACGTTCGGGGTTATTTTGAAGCAAAAGTATCTTGAAAGGGGTTATGTTATAAAAAAAAACGTATAAGGGGTTATTTTGAAAAAAAAAATGTTATAAAAGAGGATTATATTTAATTAACCATAAAGTTTAATACTCCCTCTGTCTCAGTCAATTGTTAACGTTTGCTTTATTTCTCACTCACAAAATAAAGTAAACGTTAACAATTCAATTTGAACCGAGGTCAAATTTCAATTGAAATTATACCTTAAAGGTGTATTTTTATTTTTTTTGTTTTGGTTTTAATTTTATATAAAAAAAGTAACAAAAGGTGGGAGATTTGTAATTGTTACAAGTAATAGGTGAAAGTTAAAAAAAATATTATAATAGGTCGAAGTTTTGAAAAAGTCGTACTCCCTTCGTCTCGATGATTTGTTTACGTTTACTTTATACACATTTATCGATGTGAGGAGAGAGGTAAAGGAAAAAAAAAAAAACTAATAAAGTAATAATATAAGTACAAATAGGGTGCCCTTGCTTAAAATTATCAAATGTAATTGACTAAGGGAGCAGATGTCCACCTCCCACATGGGTCAACTATGATCATTTATGAAAAATGTAAACAAATGACTCGTACATCCCAAAATGAAAAGTGCGTGTAAACAAATGATCGGAACGGATGAAGTATATATGAGTGGAGTTTTTTTTTTGTTTGTTTGTTTTTTTTTTTTTTTACACCTAGCAAATTTTGAATAAACTTAATTTTCCCATATTGGGAAGAAGAAAATGGAGGTAAAAAAAATGATTAAAAAAAGTGGGAAGTAAGTAGAAGACGTAGAAAGCCATTCTCCAGAAAACTACAGCCTTCTCCACTTCTCCATTGACATCTTCAACCTTTGCCAACACAACACTTTACTTTTTTCAATTTACTTCAAAATAAATTCAAACTTTTTTGGCTCCTTATTTCTTCATTCTTCCACCACATTCATCTTCATCCTTCATCCTTCACCAAAACTCAACTATACTCACCTAAACCCTAATTTACAAAAAATTATGACTGAACTAGGAGCAGTTGTCTTAGTCAACGCAGCCGTTGACCACCGCAACACCTCTGACGTGGCGCCGGAGCATGTCCTCGATATTTTTCCGTTGAGCGGTTACTTCTTCGCTTCTTCTTCAAATTCGCTGCTTCTCAAAGATCACTCTCTTTCTCGCTCCAAAGCTAAGTACGTTCTTCTTTTTTAGTGTTTTTTTTTTTTTTTTTTTTTTAAAAATTCTTAGTTGCGGAATTAATTGAGTTGATTTCGTTTTGATTGTTGATTTTTGTTTGAATTTGCAGTTTCGAAGCTCGTGGATTGCGCACTTGTGTTGAAGCTGTAATTTTGGTAATTAATTTTGCTTTTACCTTTTTTTGATTTATTATTTTCAATTTTAGTGCAATTTTATAGTGTGAATTTTTGTTGATACTATGAATTTATCGTTTACTCGAATGATTGACTTAGCTCAGTTTTGATGATCGAAACATTATTATCCTTGGAGCATGATTTTCCCATTTATGATCGTTGATTACGATGGAAAACACTAGTGAATGATGGATGATAATGATAGAGACGCGAGTTTTTCCTATAGATTACGTGTCGTGGTCACTTGCAGATCGAATTGTTGCTCGGTGTAGTTACTGCTTTGATTTCCATAAGTGTATATCTAATGTTTTCAATGTAGCCGCTTTGATTCCATCATTTTGTTTTTTAAAATTTATGCAAAAGGTAATGATTAATTGAGGAATATGAGCACGATGTATCTTGTTCCAAGGTACTGTATTAAGTTTTAGTTTGATGCGGTCGTTCTCTAAATAAGGCTGATGTAGAATGATGAAAACTGAGATACTTGTAATTTGTAAACATGCAATGTAATAATCGAGTACAGAGAATCATTAAGCCTGGTTTGTTATAGAAGTCGAGGTGTTGTTTGGAGTTACAGTGTGGTGTATTTCGGATTCAGTTTTTTTTTTTGGCCTTGTGTCATACTCAACCGTGGTTTCTCTAGTGATGTATGAAGTTAAATTGTTCAGGTTGAGTTGTTCAAACACCCACACATATTGCTCTTGCAAGTACGGAACAGTACCTTTAAACTTCCCGGAGGTAGACTGAGGACAGGCGAACAAGGTAATTATCATCAGATCGATACACGTCAACATTTCAACATTTGCTTATTGCATCATTTTGATATAAAGGTATATCCTTACTAACTGATGTGACGGGGCAGATATCGTGGGATTGAGACGGAAGCTATCAAGAAAACTGTCGCTTGATGAAAGCGATGACAAGGCTGAGTGGGAGGTAAATTCAATGGACTGATGATCAAAGTTGAATTAATTGTTCCGTGTTAAGACGTGTTCTCTTCATCTTTAGTTGTCTAGTGTCTGAATTTGTTTTATGAAGTATTCTGAATTTGCTAATTTGCTGAAGTTTAGTGTTTTGTATCTTGAAGAGTTGAAGTTGGTTTTTCTGAAGTCATCTAAAGTGTTTGATTAGTTAAGAAAAGATAAGATGAGAAGAACATGTCGTTAATTGAATTTATGATTTCATTGCACAATAAAGTAGTGTATTGTCTGAGTGTAGGTGAGTGAGTGCCTTGGAACGTGGTGGAAACCGGACTTCGAGACGTTATTCTATCCATATTTACCGCCTAATGTCAAGAGTCCAAAGGTTTGGCATCGTGCTTATATTTTACATCCTTATGTTGCAAACTTGCAATACAGATGGTTAAAATATTAAACAAATTTTTGGGTGTCGTGCTAGGAGTGTGCCAAGCTCTTTCTGGTGAAGTTGCCTGTGAGTCGCAAATTCATCGTGCCCAAAAACATGAAGTTGCTCGCAGTCCCTCTGTGCCAACTTCACGAGAATCACAAGGTGCGTGATTTCTTTTTCCTTTGCGAAATTAAGATTCATCCGCTTAATCTGACGGAAAACAACACTGCCTGTGTGAAGACGAAAGAATGAAATGATAGTTTATTCTCCGTTAACTAGCCTTAGAGTTCTATTTTAATCTGTATCCACCGCATTCAAATCAGTTTCAGCCGTTGGATGATTGGTAACCGCGACTAAAACAACAAAGTTCATTCACGCTTACCCATCTCGTTTTCCACCAAAATATAAAACAAACACAAAACCCCTCAATGAAGTACCAAAAAAAAAAAAAAAGTATTTACATCATCCCTCTTCCTCTTGTACTTTGTTCTTTCTTCCACTAAATCAAGTATAGCGATTTCATATCTTTAGTCAATGAATAAGCATTTCCAAGTTATGTTCTTTATATCGTTATAATTAATCACACATCATATCTGCTTTAGAACTTTACAGAAGAGGTTCAACTAAATCTGGTTCGTGATTCCATGCAGACATATGGAACCATCATTGCAGGAATCCCGCAACTTCTATCAAAATATTCCTTCAACATGATAGACACTTGAAGGATACAAACCCCTTTTATGGAGAAAATGCCATGAGACAGACGGTGTTCGAGTAATCGAGTCGATAGGTTTGTAAATTTATCGGGTTTCTTATCAAACACTAGCCTTTAGAGTGTGATGGTAGGTTACAGTTGTTTACAGTATAGCTTGCAGAATAAACTATATCCGATCTGATTGTAAAATTTTATCTTGTGATAATTTCTGATGTAAATGTTGGTGTGATTGTAAAATTTTGTGTAGGTTTGTAGAGTGAGAGTGGTTGAACACAGTGATGGTGTGTATCAATAGTTTCTGTACTTTACTTAAAGGGTTTATTGCCAAACACCACCTTTAAAAAACGCATTTTGTCAAACACCACCTTTAAAAAAAAAACTTGTCAATTACCACCTTTAAAAAATAATTTTTGTCAAACACCACCTTTTGGCCTGAGTTTGACTTTGATCAACTAAATTCCGAAATTTTTGGTCAACGGAGCACTTTTTTTAAGTTGAAAAGACGAATTTCTAGGTTTTAGTGGTTAAATTTTTTGTTTGAGATGGTATATTTTGGGTTTAAATGATGATAATTCGAATTTGAGGGAAGTAAAAAGATGAAAATGAAGAAAAAAACGTTAATTCCGGTAAGTCAACGTCGGAATTTGGTCAACTCCGGCCAAAAGGTGGTGTTTGACAAAAAATATTTTTAAAAGGTGGCAATTGACAAGTTTTTTTTTTAAAGGTGGTGTTTGACAAAATGCGTTTTTTAAAGGTGGTGTTTGACAATAAATCCTTACTTAAAAATAAAAATTAAAAATAAAAAAATAAATAAAAAAATAAAATAAAAATAAAAACGGGGCGTTCCGAGAATCGAACTCGGGACCTTTCGCACCCAAAGCGAGAATCATGCCACTAGACCAAACGCCCTTTTTATTTAAAAAAAAAACTTTTTAAGTATTAATTATTTAAAGTGAGAGTAATTTTTAATATAAGATCGTTATACGTCTATAATTAAAAAAAAAAATACTCATCACTTTAGTTATGTGGTAACAAATGAGGTATTGAACAATTTCATTGATCAATGTACGCATACAACAATTTTATTTCATATTTTTTTTTGGTGGATAAATTTTATTTCATATTGCAACATGGCTTGGATCCTCTTTTACTTACCTCGATACTCATGGCATTAATGTAGTCGAAGTTGGGTTACTTGGGTCTTAGGGAAAGGTAGTTAATTTTTTTGGATATGTGGTTCGTTTATCTATTTTACAACAATTGTTATAGTTTTAGAATCATTTATTAAGAATCGTGACGAGTTGTTTGTTACAGTGATTTATAGCCCCTTACACTGTGATCCCTAATATTTATTTTTTGGTCAAATATGAGCCGTAAGAGCAATACAACAAGGAAATGGAGATTCGAACCTGTGACCTATCATCACCGGTAACTCAACCTTAACCACTAGGTCAAGACATCCTCGGTCATTAATTTTTATCGGAAGTCTTACAACACATCAAGTATTAAAGTGAAATTAAGGACTCAGTGATGTCTAATAGAGTAATCGTAAATTGCGACTCGCAAAGGCAAGTTATGATTTGAAACTCTATGTATTAGTTAGGTTAAAGAGTTGGTCTCTCATAAAACGGACAATTCGTTTTAAGTATAAAACAGTTCAAATTGTTAGGATAAAGGCAAAAATTTTGTTCATTTCTGGACATTTTATTTTTGTCTTATTTAATTACTTAATCCATTTTATGTATCAAATGGATATTATCTGTTTTGTACAAAAATATGTATTAGGTTAAAGAATTCCTCACATGATAAAAGTGAGTGGGTAAACAAATAAAAGAAGTCAAGAATTTGTACATGGTTTTAGTAAACTTAATTTTGGCGGATTCGAATTGGCAAACAATGATGCTGCATCAATGCTTATATTTAATTACATTATACAACTTGTTGAAGGTGATAATTTTTAGGAATTTTAAAACTTCTTGTTGAAGGTGATAATTTTTGTTCATCAATGCTCTTTGTGACACTTGGCAAGTACCATGGGAGATCTTAAATATTATTGGCATTTTTGTGGGGTCAATAAAATAATTGACTTTATGACAAATTATGAACATACATGAACATACAACTTGTACTCACGACTCACTCGAGATGGTTTGAAAGTCATTGGTCACTCACTCCACCACTAAACTTTTCGAAAACCGACGCTCTCATTCCACGATCTCTTCCTTCAATTACTCGCTCCCGAAACATATTCAATACTTTGAGGTCATCAGTGGCGAAAGCATTACTAGTTTTTAATGTTGTAATTGATTGAGTTTGACGTGAGTATGAGTTGGTGGTGGTAACGACAATGTGCACAAATTGAGATTTTTGGTTGTTTTAGAGCTCGCCGTAACTAGCAACAATTTGTTCCCGATAGACATTTTTTTTTTTTTTTTCCTAATAAAATGTCATCACGTTTCACGTACAACAGAGTTACATTCAAAAGATAACATAGTTACTTTTGAAAGGTAACATGGTTACTTAAAGGGTGTCTCATACAACGATATAACGTCACGGTAAATTTTGCATATTGTCTAACTGTTATGCTTTGTTTATCCCTTAATACTCACAAATCCATTCCCCTAGCCCTAAAAGTTGGTTGTTAGAGGAGAATGTGGTGAAACTGCACGAGTGATTACCGACAAATGTCGGTGGTGCAACACGATGGTTGCCGGCGACATGTTGCCCTCATTTAAGTGTTAGTGTGGTGGTGGCGGGAGCAAGTTTGGAGAAATGGCAGTGGTCTTAGTGGTGTGTAGAGGTTGTTCGAGGATTCCTTCACCTAATTTAAAACAGACACTCACAAATCACCACAAATACGGAGTACGAAAAACCATTTGAAACTTATGATAATAGAACAAACATGAAACGAACAGTCTCTAAAAAGATGGTTTTACAATTATTTTTTTTTTAAAATTTAAATGCAGCCATTATTCAAAAATACAAGTCTACCGAAAGAATTTCACTTTCACTTCTAATAACAAGCTCATTACATTACATAATAGTCTAAAATACAATCAATCTAAAAACAACACATAATCTATAAAAGGTTCAGGAAAAAAAAAAAAAAAAAATCCCAACAGTTTACATAATCATTACCATATACTTGTAATTTGTCACTGTGGAACCTATACATGTTATTTATCCTAAAAAATGCCCATTTTATAAAAACTGAAGGGCCTAAAAATTATTTTGTTACATTTTTTATTTTTTTTGGTTATATTTGTATTTGCCAATGACATAATATCTACAAAAAAAGGGAGAAAAAAATAAACGTTTCCCGAGATCAGGCGAGCTTTTAATTACCTTTCACGTTTTCGTTTTAAATTTTCTATTAGCTCTCAAGTCGACCACGACAACAGTAATGTTGTCTTTGCTGCCCTTTTGAAGAGCAAGTTTAGCGAGGTAATCTGCGGCAGCTTGAGCTGCTAAATCAACGCCTTTGCCTCGGTCTAGAATGGGGTTAGTTCCGTTCTTTTTATGCCACAGGAGTATTCGTCTTCGTGCTGCATCACAGACTTCTTCGTTAGTCAGCACGTCCCATAAGCCGTCACTTGCAAGGATTATGCAATCGTCTTCTTTAGTGCGCTGCACGATTGTCACCTCTGGGTCCGGTATGATCCACGGTTTCAGATAACGATCACCTGAAAGGCCGAGTCGAAAAAGATGAGCGTATGTTTTGAAAACTGTGCTTCAGACTTCAGAGTTCACCCAAACTGTCAAATCTGATATAGTGATTTCTTTAAAACCGAGTCAGTCGCTCTTTTCACTAATATTTCAGTAACAAGCAAATAGAAGCGAGACAAAACATGCTACAGAGTACTGTCTAAATTCACAAGTAATAACTACATTTGCTTTTATACCAAAGTTTTAGGAGATGTAAAGTATGTGAGGCGAGAAACAAACTCATTTTTACTGAGTTAATCCATCTAATCGAGGGAGTATAAAAATGAGGAAGTGAGGAACGACAGCTTCTAGCAAAGACTTCTACAAAAATTGTCGACAGTTTGAGAAGAACACCAAAAACACGGTAGCCATTCCACCAATTCATTTGTGTTTCGTGCAATGCAGTCAACGATGCGCATAAGTATTTTTCAAAATAGGGTGTAAGTATTTATACGCAGCCTATATCTCACGATCTCGCATGGTCTCATCATGAGTCCATCTCACCGAAGCATTGAAGGTTAATACAGATTTCCAGCAATTAAAAGCTTACCAATTGATCTCGACATTGCAAGAACACCAAAAACACGGTAGCCATTCCACTGGATAACCTTGCCATCTGCAGCTTCTATTCTATCCCATTCATCTTTTCGATCAGGCTAGGGGAGGAAACCCAAAAATCTAGATTAGCCACAAGAGTTGCAACTTCAATGCACAGCGCAATGACCAAAATTCTAACAACGAAAACCAAAATGAACCAGAAATTTGTCGGCACCTACCTTATGATCGACAGAAAGTGGCACCGGTGCTTTTCCACGACAAAGTACCGCCCTAGAGTCGCCGCAATTACCAACGATGACGTGGGTTGGAGAAACAATGGCAACGACGGCTGTTGACCCGACAGTGTCAGGTGCGATAGGTTCTGTACTAGAGGCAGAGACGTCACTGGTTCCCGCAGGATCCCCTTGCGCAGCAACTCCCCCAACCTCCGCATCAACTTTTTTAAAACAATGAGAGAAAGCTCTTTCCCATTGCTGCTGCATGTTTTCCTCCGTACTTTGTGTAAGGAACGCTTTTTTTATCACTTCAATTTCCTCAGCTAGTGCCAGATGCAATCGCTCACGGCAATAGTTGGCGACCTATTAATTTAAATAGCATGATAAAAAAAGCCATTTAAGCAAATATACGCCATCAAAATACATCAAACACCAACATTCAGTGACAAAACATAAATCTTCTGTTTGGATCGAGGGATTTGGAGGGAAATGAAGGGGAAGGTATGAAACAAACTAGGCAAAAAAATTCCGTTTTTTAATTAGCAAGCTGAGTTTGAGGAAAACGAAATGATTCAATTAAAATCCTTCCAACACAAAAAACGATTTGGAAGAAAACGTCACACTTTTCCTCCTCCCTCAGCCTTCCCCTCCTCTCCATCATTATAGCATCCAAACAAAGAGAAGTGCCTCAACTTATTTTTCTTAACTTATCAAACGCTTCTAGATTTCTTCATATGACTTCAAGATACGGAGTATTAAGAACTTTAAATTTCACAAACCCTAAGAATAATTAAAAAACTACGGAATAACCAACTTAAGACGAAGAGAACAAGTCCTAAATCTGAGTCTCCTATGGCAAGCGATGTACCCAAGTTTACCTTTCAACAAGCACGCTAAAGAACAAGTTATATACATAAACAGTAAATTACTTTAGACAAACTGAAAAGAACAGAAAAGAAGCCGATATACCTGACAGCCCCCATGTCCATCATACACACCGTAGAAGTGCAGTGTCTGACTCAAAGTATCACTCGCTCCGTTCAAAACATTTTCACCCATTAACATTTTGACGGGAACCCTCTGAAAGCTCGCGACAGCAGCAAAAGCATCTTCCATCTCAGGCCTTCTACCACAAATGGACGTACATCCCCAAAGAGAAAGACACTCTGTATCAAAAGCAATTTGGCTACTCATTGTTCGGACAATGTTTTCACGATTTCCTTCTTCCCCAACGCTCACGGTTCCCTCACCGACATCAAGATCATCAGCTACCGCCAACATATCTGCTATAGGGTCAAACTCAGGTTTTAAATCCAACTTCCCAGATTCAACGAAGACATCCGTCTCCTGCGCACTTTTTTCAAGATCCACAGACGCAGGCGAATGGGGTACAGAACTAGCCTCAACTGCTTGAATTTCCTCGCCATTTATGCTACTTAACTCACTAACCACCGAATGTGAGCTAGAAAAGAAACCCTCCTCTCCGCTTTCTTGATCATTATTATCACTAGACGCACAGCAAGTATCATTCTCAGTTAACCCACCTAACGAATTACGTTCCCAATCATCGTCTTTTACAGGCAAAAGCTCCTTCACATATACCAGTTTCGCTAATGGACTTTCACAACACGAGACATTTTCCTCTGGCAAAGATGACTCCTCAAGCTTCATGATGAATAGCCTCGTAAACGACCTAAACCTCAAAAAATAAACTGCTTCTTTCACACTGACCTACAAGTTATTTTTCTATTTTCACTTCACTAACTAATCGAGTACCCATTACAAATACGCGCAGAATCATTTGTCGTGTCAATTCTTCGATTGAACCCTTCATCCCCATAACCATCAATCACTAATTCACACCCTCCAAAACCAAAACATTCTCCACCATCTGCCCACAAACTAGCAATTGACCCTCCTTAAACTAGCAATGTCGAATTTTACGATACCGATAACCAAATGACAATCTCCAAAAAAAGAAGAAAAAACAACACAAGTTGACCAAATCAAGAATCCCACTTACAGTGAACCTAGCAATAATGCTTGATTAAAATCCAAAATTAATTTTTGGGTTACAGAAATGAGTTTATAAAGTACAGAAACTACAACAGCAAAGCTATATATTAAATTCAACCATATGAAAACCAACCTTTTTATCCAGAAAATTCTTAACTTCTGGGTTTATCTCAAATCATTTCATTTTCACAACTTGTGATCCACAAACAATAAAAATTCACAAGAACCCAAAAAGTTATACCAAACCAACACACAAAAATATATTAAATATATTAATATTAATTAATATGAGAGAGAAAGTTACCTATTTATCAGGAAAATTGAAAAGGGTCATGAAAAGGAAATTGATGATGAGGACAAAAAGGGGTTTATAAATCACAAGAATTCCACTTTTTAACAAACAAAATTAAAATTAAAATAATTAAATCAAAAGTCCAACTATAAAAATTAAAAAAAAATTAAAGGAGATTGTTACCCAGATCTAAGGGTATCTTTATTCAATTCCAGAAATCACCAAAACCCTAATTGAAACAAAAAGATTAGAACTTTAGCACTCTGTAGTAAAAGTGAGTTAGTTCAATTAGTTCAGCAACAAAATTTGATTGAAAATATTAATTTAGAGAAAACAAAACAAAACAAAACAAAACAAAACAAAACCAAACCCAGGTGATTAATGTTGTTAATACTGTTAAAAATTGAACCTAATAATTTGCACGAAAAAGATTATTAACCCTAATAATTGAGGATTTACTGTAGTTTATAGATCAATTTATCAAAATCTCACATCATATCGATATGAGACTTGAGAGTGAAAAAAAAAAAAAAAAAAGCAGATAAAATAATGTTTTGGGGTGTAATGGATTTGTTACAATAAATTACTTGTATTTATTTTGTTGTATAATCTTGTTTCTTGTTACAGTAATACGGAGTAGAATTATACTCATAGAATTATGAATAATGATTGGATACTTAGGTTTTTACAATTGATTTAATTATAATATATTCTTGCAAATTGCGATTGGTTTTACGTTAAAGTTTAAACGATTTGTGCGAATAATTGAATGAAAGAACTTCACTTCTTAATTTTTATGAGCAAATTACAAGTTAAAAGTAAAAAGATAATCTGATCACCGTTTTTTAAATTTTGTCACTAACTTACAAACTTATCGTTTATTGACATGTTCTTGTCGAAGGAACCTTGAGTCGAGATGAAAGGTTAAAAGCAAAAGTCTCAGGTTAAATAGGAGTTACGTAAAAATATCAGTGTGACGTTCTCTTTCACTGTTGTGAGAAAGAGTCATCACTGCTGACTTAACCTTAGTTTTATGAGAAAGTGTCATTATGTAGACTCACTTTTTCGGGAAAATGGTGTCAAATTAACTGTACAAATTGTCAGATTGGTCAGTGAAGTTAATATATGGTGACTAAGTTTGCTTGACCCCTCGATGAGATTGCCTAATTGTTAAAGATTCAACTACTCTTCTCGAGTTGTACTAAGAAATACGAAGTACTTTGTATTGAACTAGTGTTTGCAAAATACATAACTTCAATTGCATAATTTTTGCTGAGATCAACAATTTAATCAAAATATCTATGACTTGTTATTCGTTTTATATTTTAACTCCTAAGTTAATTTAAGATGATGCTTATGTCAACTAATTATCTTTTGCATGTGTAAATAGTGTAATTGAGAGTTTTCGCGTCTTAGTTCTTGCACGATTAGTTCGTCCACTTACTTCTTTCAACACGTCATTCATATAAAATGAAACTTAAAATTTGGACAGTTAGATTAGAAATCAAAAATTTGATCAAGGCCTATATAAAATCGAAGCAAAATGTCGATTTTCGTTAAATTGTAACTCTATACGAAGTAATGTTATTAAGCAAACTCGAATGTCAAACGTTTGCTACTCAGGGTACCTCGATTCTGAACACTAGATAATTAGCGTTATAACTGAGCAGTCTGAGCATTAATTTATTTACATTGCAAAGTGAATGTACAACAGTACAAGGGAGCTTAACCCTGATTCAAAACAACAAACAATTACTGAATCAAGTTTAACTCAACCAAACTACTTGAATTTAATTTACCATTTTATATATATACATATGTTATGAACATAAAAAAAGAATGCCTAAACTCTTTGTTACAAGTTCATGTCAAATTATACACTTTTTAAAGCTCACAAGTTGTCTGGTTTTAAGCATTTTTCGACGCCAGACGACATCTCCACTCTTGTATTGCAGTAAGCAATGTCATGTTCGGCGTCAGATTAAAATGCTGCAATTTATGTTTTGTTACTGGAGATATGTCGTGTCTTTCGAGCCATGCTTCAATTGCTCTGCGCTCGTACGTGAACCCGTCTCCTGCCACAAATGGATCGTCCATTATCTCCTGCAAACCATGCCAACACAATCAAAATCATTGTGTCATTTAAAGGGCACGTGTTGAACTTCAATGTGCGATCCTTGGAAACTTACGTGAAGTATAGGACAGAAGTAGTGACTCGGCGCAAAAATGCTGTTTCTTTCAACCTTCATACTAGCGTCAGCGATATCAGCAAGTTTTTTCAGCACAGGCAGAACGCCTTTTTCGAGATCAGGTCTATCTCGACACCTTAGCTTACAACACTCCAACGCAAGCTTCGTCAGCTCCTCAGCCTCAGCAAGCGGCCAGTCGCTGATAGAGTCGTCGAGTATGTACGCCAGAGATCCACTTTCAATTGCGTTCTCCATCACGAGCAACAGCCCGTTTGGATGACGAGCAGTCAATAACTGCAGAAGAATCATCCCAAAAGAGTATAAATCTGATTTTGGGCGCACTGTACACGTTCTCTGATACTCGGGATCAATATAGTACAGCGTGCCGGCTAAAAGGGAGTTTCCAAACATGGTAACTGAGTCAGGAATATTATCGTATATGAGTTTAGCTAAACCGACGTCACTGATTTTGCTGACGTAATTTCGTCCTAAGAGAATGTTGCCAGGTTTTAGATCACGGTGTACGATAGGTTCTGGTTTTCTGCTGTGCAGGAATGCGAGTCCACAGGCGACTTCAAATGCTATGCGAAATCTGGCAAACCATGGGAGCGGTGCTCTTCCATTGTGGCGGAAAATGTGTTCTTCGAGACTACCATTTTCCATGTACTCGTAGACGAGGCATCCTATTTCTGGACATACTCCAAGGAGAAGTACGAGATTTGGATGGCGTAACTGACTTAGTATCCTAACCTGGAAAACGTAAATAGACATCGTTAATTATATTACTCGAAGAAGTTTTACGCAACTGTAACTGGCTCAAGCACTGTTCTTTTGGACTTAATTTCATTTCACTTCCTTTTAAATCAGTTCAGTTCAATTCAGCTCCAGTTGGGCTTCAGTATCGTACCTCTCTTAGAAACTCTTCCTTCTTGTCAGTAGCGTCCTCTCGAAGCACCTTAACTGCGACAGATGTATGATCAAGAATACCTCTGTAAACTTTGCCGTAACCACCTTCACCGACAACCTTATCATCTGAGAGGAAATCGGTAGCCTCTTTAATTTCATCAGAGGTATACTTTCTAGTACCTCTTTCACTAGACATGAGTTCCTCGACAACTCTGCGTCTTTCGTTCGACTCTTTTAGAGCGTTGAGTTCTGCCACCCGACGTTCCTGGGATTCTTTCGCGAGTAAACTTTTGGCCGCTTGGACTTCTCTCACGGCTTGTAAATGCTTCATTTTCTCTAACTCGGCGATTTTCCTTAGAGTTTCTTCTCTTTCTGTGGCGGCAGTTATCTTTTCTGCTTCTTCGACACATTCGGAGGAAAGAAGTCTCACCTGATAAAATTAAACAGCACGTGATCAAATCAAAGCTACTAAACGACGACATAATCGTTAGGTAAATGTGGTGTCGATTAATCAGGCGTGTATACCTTCTTCTGAGCATGGACTAGATCCTCACAAGCGGTGCTGTACAGATCGAGAGTCGTTTGCAACTCCAGTCGTAATTGTTCAACCTCATTGTGCAAATCAAACTGCCAACACAGACACGAATTACGAATGTAAGACTCAAGATAACGTGTACAGTCGACAGTCTCAACACAATTTATGAGATAATGAAAGAACAAACACACACAAACCTTCTCGTACGAGACATGCGTGTCTGGCACTGAAATTTGGTCTGTGCTGGTAGAAGTAATCGATCTCCAGTGATTAACACCTTTATTACTGAAATCACGGTTGACATTATATGAAACAAACGTATCCGGTGATGAGATTGATTGGCTAATTTCGGAGCACGAGGATGGACAAGTACTTTGCTCGATCGACGAAAAAGAGTGTAAAGGCGTATTGCCTGACGTCAACACCACGGGAATGCTACTGTTCGATGGCAAACCTGATGTCGTAATATCCGTCGACAAAAGCACTGTGAAAACCACAGCAAACAACATCACTTACTCCACATAAACCCGAAAAAAAAAAAAAAAAATAATAATAATAAAAAAAAAAAAAAAAAAACCAAGGAAAATAAATAACAGTAAATGTGATGAATTTGTAGCGTTTTTCGGAACTTACTGCTAGAGGTTAAGGAACTGGCCAATTTCGTCTTCACTCTCCGTTTTGATACGACGTATATGTCACAGGTATCAGGAGCTCCCTTTAATACAATTTGTGCTATACCGGGGCCTTTGATTTTCCTGAAATTATAGTCGACAATAAAATCGGATTCTTCAATAAAATTCGAGAAACATGTACACGATTCATTGATTCAGAAAAGTGGATTCTTCGAATATTCGTCTGAAAATTTAAAACGAGCGACTAATAAACTGCACGCCAAACTTTTTATCTGGCTTTCGGAAAACTTATGTTTCTGAAAAAATTGAAACTGAGACCCAGAAAACTATATCAAAACAACCAAATTATTAAGAAAAATTTATACCTCCAAAATCGATTCATCGATTCAGATCCCATAACTAAACTTCTAACGCCGGACTTTCTGACATAATCCACAAGTCCAGCAGCAGTATTATCACATTCAAGCAGTAATGTCTCGAACGTTAACTGAAATGCGACAAAATTCATAAAATCATAAACACGCGTTAATAGTTTAATAACCGAAAAAAGTAATATTCTCTGAGGAATATCAAAAACAGTAAAATCAATATAATTACCTCCCCAGCTCTGTAAAATTTCTTATATTGGGTAAAAAATTCTTGAGCCCTTTCTCTAACATCATCCATATACCTTGCCACAACAATTGCATCCAATTCTTTGATCGGAATTCGACTTCCAGCTATAAAAATCATGCAAGTTGATAGATATTTTTGTTAGAATATAAAACCGATCTTAGGCATCCAACCATCAGCATAAACTTAATTTGAGAAGTTGATTGGTTGTATTGGTATAAGAATTACTGACGTTATTCAACTATCAGTTTAAACTTTTGGTTGGGATGATTCACGATTATGACATGGCATAGAGCCTACACGACAAGAGGTCTCGAGTTTGAATTTCGTTCATATCCAACAATGCCTTGATAATCAACACAACACAATTCAATTGATCAATAAAAATTGTTGAGTATGGGTTGTGTATAGTGAGGTCAACTCAAAACTCATATAAACAAAAAAATAAAAATGTGATCATCATTAAATTTCCGCAGCAAATTTACTGTAAAACCGTCTCACACGTAAAACGAGCCAAAAATAATAATGAGAGGAGATAAGAGGAAAAGGGTATGTATATATACATACAAGGTGTAGGAATGTGTGTGATGGTTGACATAACATGGACTAAAACGAAACGATCAGCACGCGACAACAGATTTTCGACAGCCCAGCGGACAGCACGCTTACTGCCGTTACCACGGCCGTTGCCTCCGGCGTTAACGGCCACCGCGACGGTGGTGGTTGAGGTGGTGGGGATTGTCATTGTAAGCACGTATGTATGGACTATGGTATTATAGTTATGGACGGCTGTACGTTGGTTGGTTTGTTCAGCTTAATTTAGCAGGCTTTGCTGAGTATTATAGTGTATATTTAGTTTATCATCTGATGATTTTTTGAAGTTTTGTTAGAAATTGACTCTTTGGACCATACTTAAGGCAACATAATCATGCTATATTTTATTTATTTATTTATTTATTTATTTATTTCTCTGTATTAAATTATTATTATTATTATTTTTATTTATTTATTATTATTATTATTATTAACAAAATAAATTATTACAAAGTATAACTGTATTTTTTTGGAAGATTATTGTTGTTGATAATAAATAAGGCCATTCTTTATTAAATTAAATCGACAAATTACTTTCTTGTGATCGAACTTCTTTTCACTAATTATACTTAGTGAATTACATAATTATTTTTTATTTTTTGTTACTAATATTATTTATAATGTTTTGAATTACAAATTTTTAAATTTTGATATTTTCATTAAATCGGTACATTTATTTATCGTTACGTTTAAGTGATTGTTTAATTTTTTTTGAGTTACTCTTAAGAAAATGAATTCCTCGATTTTGTATTATTCATTTTTTACAAAAAATTTATATTTAAAAAAAAAAAAAAAAAAAAAAAAAAAAAAGTAAATTACGACTAATTTTAAAGTCGAAAAAACAAAATCAGAAAAACAAACACATGTCAAGCGAGACTCGAGACAGCCGCACATGTCAAGGAGTCTCCTGACACATGTAGAGATGTCAGGAGACTCGACATGTGCATACGCCGAGGAGACTCGACATGTACCGCACATGTCGAGGAGTCTCCTCGACATGCACCGCACATGTCGAGGAGTCTCCTCGATACGCGCCTGTAGCTTTTGTTTTTACGGTTTTGTTTTTTTTGACGGTTTTGTTTTTTCGACTTTAAAATTAGTCGTAATTTACTTTTTTTTTTTTTTTTTTTAAATATAAATTTTTTGTAAAAAATGAATAATACAAAATCGAGGAATTCATTTTCTTAAGAGTAACTCAAAAAAAATTAAACAATCACTTAAACGTAACGATAAATAAATGTACCGATTTAATGAAAATATCAAAATTTAAAAATTTGTAATTCAAAACATTATAAATAATATTAGTAACAAAAAATAAAAAATAATTATGTAATTCACTAAGTATAATTAGTGAAAAGAAAAGCCGACTGCGCAAAGTAATTTGTCGACGACGAATAGCACATCCCTTTGTAAGATGGTCTCAACTAGGGGTGTAAATGATTAGAGCCGGCTCGACGAGCCCTCAGAATCAAATCGGACAAAGCTCGGCTCGAGCTCGGTCAAACTGATCTCGAACCCGAGTCCGAGCCGAGTTAGGCTAAATTCGAGCCGATTTTGAGCTTAGTACAGCTCGAATTTGGGCTCATTTTCATTTTCGTATAATTTAGTTTATGTATACATTATTATTTGCTACAGGTATATATATTTTTTCTTTGTAATATGATTTGGTCAATTTTTTAATAAAATATTTTATTAAAATTGTTATATAGAATTTTTATTTAATGGATATTGAATAAAAAAACGTTGAAAATAATGTCCAACAAAGCTCGAATTGAGCTCAAGCCGAGCTCGAGACTTCTTTTGAGCCGATTTTGAGCTTTAAATTTTTGAGCTCGGTAAATTCAAAGCCTATTCTGAGCTCGAGAAAAAATTTCCGAGCTGATTCCGAACTCACTTGAGCTCGGTATCAGATCGGCTCGATTACACCCCTAGTCTCAACCATCACCTTAGTATTTGATTAAGTTGGCTTTATAATTTGGTATCAGAGCCTTATGTCCTAAGGTCTTACCTCTCAAGTCCTAATGTTATGTGTTTCTCCACGTAAACACGACAATCAAATAGACAAAACTGTCACTGATTAGATTTTATAAGTAATTCTTTCTAATTCAAGAGACTTATATAAATCGAAAAATATATACAATTATATAACAATCGACATTTTGTACATTTTATTTAATCGTTTATAGTTGGCAAATGCTTTTAAAAGAATATTTCGTTGTCTCGATAAGGTTGCCTAAGTACGTACCTACCACATCATCCAAATAAATTGGAAATTGATTGATGCATTTTGTTAAGGGACAATTGAGACTTGTGTGTATAATTGGCTAAACTGAAAATCAAGGATTTTGTTTGATGAATAGAAAAGGAATTGTTTGTTAAGAAAAGATATGGAAGATAATAATATAAGACAAGTTCAAACATAAAGAATATACTCCGTATGAAGCATATCTCAATTTGATATATTGCTTAAACAATTTGTGTTGTGATTGCTAAGGGAGTTGAATCGTGTGTATATGCTAGCTAGAAAACTGAGAATGACTTTCACATGTAAGGTCTCACATCGGTTGAGTAAAAGATAATTGTTCAACTTATAAATTAGGAGAGTCATTATACTCATTGCCAATTGGTTTTAGAATGGAACCTCCTGCGGTTTATGAAGCAGACATTCTTCATGTTGTATGGGCGTGGCCCAGGCCCGTTTATGGTTTTAATAAAAACTAATTGACTTTGCATTTATTTGTTGTTTGGTGGTTCATGACACTTGTTGACTATATGTCTATATGCCTATGGCTAGTAGTGTATGTATTATTACGTCATTTTATTTAGCTGTCGTGTCATTCGTTAGACACGTATAGGGTCAGGGGCGACATTGTAACTCATTGTATGAAATATTAGTTAAAAGGAAAAGGTAGACTTTAAATATAATTACTTTAACCGATAATCTGACTCTGACACGTTTCAAACGTAAATTGAAGAATCAAAGTAATCAAGGTTTGTTTGATCAAGAGTCTATAGTTTCTTTTCTTATACGGAGTAAATCGTTCTGTTCAAAATGTTCTTCTCATTTCATATTCTAATAATTTAACTTTAAAAATTGACTATAAAAAATTTGAAGTTTACATTTAAATACTGCTCTAATTGAACATCTTTTCTACCTTTTTTAATCTTATAAGATAATATTTTCAACAGAACATTAAAAAAGTGATCAATAAAGAAAACAAGATCAAAATAAAATTGTGCGAATAAAGCTAAACATGATTAAAATGTCACGCAGAAAAATAATGTAAATATTAAATTGAATGAACATTGTCAAATTGAAAGAGTATAACAATACACCTGAATTGCTCTTGACAAAAGTCGAACCAAACTCAATAGAGAATATTTTCAATAATTTCTAGAATATTTTCTAGTGAATTTTTTATTTTTTTATTAGTAAATAAATAGGGAGTGGTAGTGTACACTGTACATGCATCCTAGAGGGGTGAGGCTGTTCACGCACTAGTTTGTCGTTAACAAACGATTAATAATCGTGACTTTGAACTGAGGATGTCTTGACCTAATGGTTAAGATGGAGGTACCAATGACGATAGATTACAGCTTCAAATCCCCATCCCCGTTGTATTGCGCTTGTAGCTCGTATTGGGTAAAAAAAAAAAATCGTGACTTTGAATACTGTATTGTGATTACATATCATATGTAATACATCCAGAATTCCAGATGCATAATCTATTGATTGGTTTGTCTAACCCACAGGTTAAAGCCGAGTCTAAGAACCATAGGAAATCGCCAATCAACATTCGAAAAACCTTAGTACGACGAGAGCAAAACCATTCATAAAACACACTTGTACATCACATGGCATATGCTGAGTATCATCGGAGCTTAATTCCAGGTAAATCTTTCTTTGTACAAAACTGTCTATACAAGCCGAAACCAACAAAAAAAAACGAAACAGTCTAAGATATCGACATATAGGTTCTTATCATTGTTGCGCCTGTGGCATCCGACAGTAGATGTCGTATAAGGCCCATTCTTAGATCATTCGGTGCTATAAAGAACATATAGAAGGCGAATAATATGAGATCTCCAGATGACAGGTTTGATCCTAGGAATCCTTCCCACATCCTGCACACCCACAATTTCTTTTTTAAAAACGGTCGTTGATAAGATAACTGGCGAAAGATTCGTAGTACCAAAATCTGTCGCGCACAATTTAATTTAATACGGAGTATATAGTTACACCGTAGGTAGGATTCGTAGAAAGCGGTTTGTGATTTTGTTCAATTGTTTTAGCACAAGATTCTTGGTAACTTTGATAGTATTTTGTTTGAGTAAGTGTCATGGCGTCATGTCACAACTCGACATGACACTTTAACACTTCATTTCGGATCAAAAACATGAAAAATTGTCGCAAAATAATTGTAGTCAAGGCTCGAGCGGTGGCAGAGTACGGCAAGGCTTGTAGAGTCGTAGGGTCTTAGACTCTACCCGATAAAGTTCTGTGTTTTTTTTCTTCTGTAAACTTCTTTCGTTTATTCTTGGTGACACCTTTGCTCTATTCACTCGCACCTCTAAATCAAAAACCTAGCTCCACCGTTGTGCTCTAAAAATACACAGATACAGAGTACAAACTAACCGAGAACTCGAGAAGTCTTATATCGACACACCTCTGAGAAAAGAAAGGGGATTCTTGTACCTAGAGTACTAAATATAGACGTAAAGCTTATGATGCAACTTCAATTGAACTACAGAGCGGGTATAAAAGAGAAATAATAAGGACAAGTATGAAAGCGTTACCATTTGGGTACTCGGAAAAAGGTGCGGAAGAACGATCTGATTCCCTCGATATCGAGCTGCACGATAAGTGCTAGCCCAAACAGGAAGAACGCTCGCTGACGCTTCCTCTCTTGAGGCCAAAGAGTATTCCAGGCTGCACAAGTGGATGTTAGATTAGTAACGCGGAATGATTTAAGTAAAATACAACTCTCCTTTACGATCAATACTTTATGTTTACTTTTGACTCAAACACCAAGATAAGACACCCAAAGAGTAAGTCTTATAACACCAAGACGGTCGTCTTACAATCTCAAATTGTAAGACCAGCAATTAATAAACGCATATTGAATAGGTTATTAAAAGTATAAAAGAAAAAGGTCTTACACAATTCATTTTGTAAGACCGTCTTTTTTATTACTATTCTTAGACTTATTCATAGCACTGCAGTTGTGTTAGCGTTTAACTCTCTAATCCCGTCTTCCACCAGCAGTTTAACACGGCTGTATAATTAATACCTTGCATTGCAATATTCTCCACACGCCTTTGTCCCAGAATAGCATTTTTGGAGTGACCAGCCTTGATTAAGTTTGCAATCGCAGAAGCATAATTAGGAGCTTCGGATAATGATCTCACAACTGAATATCCTGTTGGCCGTAAAGTCAAAACACACAGGTGTCATAAGTCCAACATAATTTAACTGAAGACGACAACAGTGTGTGATTTTTTAAATATTTATGTAACTGTTTATAAGCTAACTTGTATCCTGCCTGTGGCTGGATGCACCATGCTTGCCGCAGCGCCAAATGCAAGATTCCTTTGCTCTGTACTCGGTAAAGAACCACCAACTGGAATATAAGACCACTCCTGCATAACAGATATATTCTCCGTTATCCAGTGATCGAAATAAGTAAGACGAAATACTCCAGAGACTTATCAACTATCACAAGTTAACGTTAAGTCGAGCTATCAAATGACCTGAGCCAACAGAGCAAGCTGCTTTTAAATCCTAGTAATTAAATAAAACATTATGCAGCCAAGATAATGCACTAACATCGCTCTTTCTGCGTTTCACTTTGAGGCAATCATTTGACATTTTCTTTTGAAATATAGGACTTCGCTTAACTTGTACGGAGTACTAATATAGAACACTGTGGAGATCATACCTCTTCGTAAGTTCTGGTGATGCGAATGCCCATAGTTTCTAAACGTGCCAGTAACTTTTTCTTGAGCAGATCAAAAGGCATTGCATCGCTTGAAGCCAAGCAAGTTTCCTGCATATCATTCGCACGATCACTAATCAGTTTTACAGTAAAGAGAATAATTATGATGCATAAATAAAATTAGAAGACACGGACCTCAAAGAAAACTCTTGTGGGGGACATTGGCATGGCATACAAAAAAGTTGGATACTCTGACTCCGGAGACTGAAACATTTGTTTGCTGTAATCTCTATAATCCATGAAAACCATCAAGTTGGGATCGTAAGGGCTATTTTCCACCTGAAATTGAGCAGAAATCAGAATGAAGTTATCTAAAGTTGAGAGTTTTCTCAGTAGTCACTTCCCTAAAATTTTCTAAATTTTTCTGAAATGTAAAACTAAGATGATGAGAACAGATCCTAAATCCAATGGCTCAACACTAGCAAACAACCAAGAAATACATAATCACTTTGTTTTCTCTAGATCTATCTTTACGAGAACCATAATACTCTTAGTGCCGTAATTCGGCAAAGATTCAAGCTCACTGCAAGTTAAGGCATAGTGAATGATTGAATGCTTTCTCCCATCAGTGTCCATTCGACTATGAAATGGTTCTTCAAAAAGGCATAATGGTTTGAGTTGAGACTGCATGAAAGGTCTTTATAGTGCATCTAGTGTCTTGAGTGTGTGTCTTTCGTCCTTTCTTTTCACCCTCCTAGGATTCTCAATCGTACACGAGTAGTTGGTTTTTGAGGTCTGTCGTCTCCTTTATTCACGAAGTGTCTTATTTTTTCTTGGGTTCCTCGAGGAATCAATCCCGCTTTTTGCTTGTGTGAATTGTTATAAATTTGGCTACAGTACGATAAGTCGATAAATACTGGCCTTTTGCAGGAAATCAAAACAGTAGCGACATTCAAAACAAAGTCGAAATTATATTTGAATCCTAAGACTCAAAAATATAACACTATCAATAACGCAGCTTAGAATGTTACAGATAATGTATCGCATACCTCCACTTCGAGGCCATAAGCTGTTTGCACACAAACCCTTGGGCCACCAACTTCATACTCCAGGAGTTTTCCAGATGCTGCACCAGACGCAACAGTGGCAAGCCTAAAAACACGCCTCACGACATGTCAGGGACAGTTCAGAATCCTGGATAATGAACCGAAGTAATATCATCTGTTTACCTGCAGGGAATATTGACACCACATTCACACGCAACAATACTGTATCCATCAACTCCTTCCATTATCCTGTCCACCTTCAAACCGAGATAGGAGACACCTGACTCGAAACACCTAGAGAAAATTAATATGAATTATAAACCTACACATATCTGACGAACATTATTAGACAGCATTACAGCAATATATCACAAGACCAAGAATTGTCAGCTTTACAACATAAAGAAAGTGCTATACCTTCTGACCAGCTCCTCGTGAAGTAAGTATCGGCTGACTCGTCCATAAGCTCGGCCAATTAGAATAGGATTATCGTCATCAATATACACGATGGTATCTTGCCATACCTGCTCGATACAGCCTTCCAGTCCGAGTGCTGAAATGGAATACATTGCTTGAAATTCAGTCCACCAAATACTAAAGATAAAATATTTCCACAAACACAAGAGTGTTATTGTATAAAAGCGAACAAAACATTTGATTGAGTTGGTTTCATGACATTATTGGTTTATATATATTAACCCCATGTAATAATAAAATAAAATAAAAAACAATGAAAAAATCAAATCTCATGACATGGAATATTTAGCACCAGGTAAGGGAAGACGCGTGGATGCATCCATACTTCAAAGTTCAAACCAAAGGCCATTCGTGTGAGAACCGTGAGAGGGCACATTCCTAAAGTGGAACATTTAGCATCATTTATGTGGAGCCTTGCACTTGTATCCACACTTCAAGACCAAAGTCACTCGTTTGAGATAGCGTGTTAGGGTATAAATTATAAAACAAATCATGGGATTCTAACCATCGATTTAAACTTTTGGTCGAGTAGATTGTAATTAACCAAGAAGGGTTATGTTAAAACTTTAATTTTATACTTTGCTGAGACATGGTATATGTATAGAATTTGTGCTTTATTTATAGTGCAGCATCATTGAACAATGAACAGGAGTAAAATTGTATCCAACTAAAGAAGAAGAAGAAAGTAATATACCTTTGAATTCATCTTCCCAAACACCATAATTGTTGGTAAAAGGAAGATCAGGACCAACAAGGCCAACTTTTAAACCCAATTTAGCAGTTTCTGCAGCCAATGCTAATCCTGCTGGACCGCACCCTATTACCACCATATCCAGCACTCCTTCTCCTACTGATATCTTTGGCAACTACAACATTTGTACACAAAACCCTTCTCAACATCACTTTTCCAATCTCTTCCATATTCTCTAATTTATTGAATATGTTTTTTTTTTTTCTTATGTTGAGTTACTCTCAATGAAAACACAAATTCTTGTGTGAAACGGGTAATATCCGTTTCACATAAGAAACGGGTCAAATAATTGAATAAGACAAAAGTTAAAGTTCTTGAATTTAACAAAAGATTTGTCTTTTCTATTTAAATGTCTAATTATTTGACCCGTTTTACATATAAAATGGATAATCCGTTTTATGAGAGACTAACTCGTTTATAGCAATACATAATTTTGGGGTGAAATATAGTTTTGTGGAAAATTAATCTCATAATGTAATTTCTTTTATAATTTTATTAGTTATTGATAATTGATAACTGATAGCTGATAATTAAGGTTTCACCCATTGTAATGGCCTAGCGCTTCTTTTTTGGAAAGAGAAACAAATCCTACCAAGAATTTACAACACATTGTTTCAACTGCTGCTTAAAATCATCATCATATATAACGTCCTACGCAAGATTATCGTTTAACTAATTGATTGATTGATTCATAAAAATCAATTGAATAAATTAAGAAGATGAAATAAGAAAAATGTAAGAACAAACCTTATCTGCAAGTTTAGATTGACGATCCATGGATTTATTTTGCTGCATTTGAACATACACAAGCTCAGATCCTCCTGCTTTTTTAAAATCCTCTTCGTCTGCGAAATCTTCTTTCGTCGTCGTCGTCGTAACTACGCAACTTCCTCCTTCGCTGTTCATCGTACTCTCCATCATCATTCTTCCTCTACTTCTACTTCTTCCAACACTACTACTACTACTACTACAACAATTTCTACGATTACTACTGCACCAATGCCGATAATAATCTCGACACTTAATCATCCACATCGACTCGACACTCCGACGCTTCTGAGGAGAGCAATTTAGACGTAGCGAAACCGGCATTGCCGCGAAATTCTTCGGAGGTCCGACAGAACAACAGCACTCCATTAACATAACGAACTAGTTAATTAATTACTTAATTGATTGATTGATTGATTAAATACAGTAGTTTTGAGAGTTTTGAGAAATTTTAGAGTGTAATTATTGATAAAAATGGTGGAAGAAGAGGATGAAAATGAGATTCTGCCATGGAAGATGAAGAAGGTTGTGGTTTTTTGTGTGGTGGAGGAGATGTGTTACGGAAATTGTGGATAGGGCGCGGAAAAGAGAAGGAATTTTGTTTCGGTTGTTTCATTTGCTGCTTTAACTTAACTGTCGTCGTCTCTGTCCACGTACTCCCAAATTATTGGACAATTTATGACGGGTGGACCGTCACATACTATAAGATTATTTTTCAAGTTTTAATTTTTAATTTTTAAATATCGAGTTTTATGATCAATTGTTTCATAAGTTTTAGGTGATTATAGTAGATTTAGTAATATAAAACATCACTTATTATCGATAAATCTTATCCAATTAGTGGCTAGGTTGTTATCAGTATTTGGGGGACTATGAGCTATTTTTATATTTAGCTCGTCAATAGCAAACAACTAACACGAGCCGTTTCCGCTGCATTTTGACCTCACTTGTGCATAGTCCGAAAAACTTCCCAAAAGATTATTCATCCTGATATTGATCTCTAGCAGGCACATTTTGTTGGAAATAATCCTTAAATATAAATTGCCGTATCTCCATATTAAATTAATTGGTAAATCATAATAGCGGAAGCGTACCTGAATATTGGGATGAACCGTCTAGAGGAACGGTCTTCGGGATTAGGTCTTCTGACAGACACACAGGACCAGGATTTCTCTCTACTGATGGGATGTGGGGAGATAGGTTTTCAGTGTGCTGTCAGGGACCATAACCCTGCGTTTATATAGGGAGAGGGTTTAACCCTAGTAGCCCTATAATAGCCACCTCATCTGATGGGCCCATCATCCATCAGATAAAGCTCTAATGGGTATCTACACTGTATTAATATCTGGCCCATACTTTATAAGACGTTATTAAATAAGTCCGTATTAAATAACCGTAGTGGATCACATAATAGTTGGGCTTAACTCAATGATAGCCAATAAATACATAAGACCAAAATAAAATGTCCACATAAATTGTATAAGACCCAAAATTCTTACAGTCTCCCACTTGGGTCAAATGCAATTATATGTGGCACCCGAAAATTGTATTTATCCATAACCTTACGAGCTCGATAGTAGTGCTATCAATTCGTCCAAACCGTCTTATGCAATTCGGTCCATTGATCATACCAACATAGGATCAAAGCGGCCTTTGCCACAGTTTGTCGTGACAGGACCCTCAATGGTCACATATGTCAATACAATCAACGACATGAATCTAGCATGGGAGTGTAGCATGGAAATAGCATCCGAAGTGATCCAAAGAATATGCATTTTCCAACTGGTCCACATAAGCGAGATCAACCAAAAACGGTCAGAGTGAAACATAAAACTGAAATCCTTATTTCTGCAGAACATTATAACCGAACATGACAGGTACCTAAGTGAACATCGTATCAACAAACTCCCACTTAAACTAAATTTCCTTAAACCGCAACACCAATTGAGCAGTGGCCAACGTGCTCACAAAAGACATTAGTGGTGATTCATTAGTAAGCGGATCCGCAATTGGAGTTTGTATAATGTGTTCACTACAACCTTTTCACTCTGAGTTATTATTGAACAACACATAGTTTGTGCTGTTATGAAACTGAATAGCAACCATATTGTCACATAATGACATAAGTAATCCTTTATATCAAAAGGAATTTGCAGCACCATAAACATAATTTGCTATTCAACGCTTTATTGGAGTCGGTAACCCTATGATCTCAGCCTGATCCGACTACCTAATTTGAGCAAGTAATGTTTTGCTCCATAAAATGACAATAACATATGTGCCGCCTTAAACGGATTCAACGATCCATATCCGTAATACATAATTATTTGTCATACATGCCAAATGATGTACATGATTGCAAATGCATACAATCTATGTACCATGAAGGTGACATTACTTCATTTCTTAAAAAGATATTAAGCTTTAAAATATCACCATGACATAATCTTAGGGCATTATCAAAAGCAGAATAATTAAATTCCAAAAAAAATGGCATAAGTACAACTTTTGTGGTACTCCCACTGAACCTTAGTACCCACAACATTAACCATATTTCGCTAAATGACCAAATAAGGTATCAATATGGTAAATTTAGGATTCATTCGACGGAAAACACAATTAAATATTAGATGGATTATGAAACCTTTTACTTTAATCTTTTGACAAAGTCTTAAGATCAAAGTTTAAGTAGCTCCACCGATATTATCATAAAGGAGCACTATTAAAATCCATCTAACGTCACATAAAACCAGATGCCATATGTAAACATTATTATTCTTATTAAGAAGACTTGCATTATTACATTATAACATTACCATTTAAACCCATCGGATTATATGCCTTATGGTAATGATATGTGATTGCAATAGTCTACTTTCAACAAAACCATTATTCCTTATAGCATCAATCCACTTTTTAGGAGTCATTAACTTTAATAGATTGGCAAAATAAGTAATTTGATCATAATATTTTACCATCCTATTATATAACTCCTTTACTTTAATAGTGCACCTTATTATTCGTTTATTACATCATTATCAATATTTATCATCAGAAAATAATGATGCAAACAATTAAATTTGCACTTATTACCTTTAGTGGATTTCCTTATTAACGAAAATTCTTGAGGTATTTGAGGTTGCATTACCGAATTAGGAGATATAAAACATTATTTGTACCTTTTCTCCCACTCAAACTCAATACCCTCAAGATAATCACATAATTTTCCGTCTCAAAATGCTTTAATTGTGAGATCTGTACTCATGTACCAATTGCCAAGAGCCAAACAACAAACATAATTATTGACTAATTTTGAGTCCAATTCATAATCCTTTTAGCTTTGCAGCTATACCTTAATTGGACGTCACAAGTGTAATGTCATTACACTATCCTTAATTAGTCATTATCATATTCTGAAACTTTATCAATACAAGTCATGACATAATACATAATCCAAAAGCAAAGAGTTAGATTAATCACACTCTACTAGGCTTTAAATTCATTATGTATCTCTGGCACGCCACATATTAGAGAACCATATATATGGTGTGATAGTCAGACACAAAATAATCATTATGAGAATTACATAGATAAATCTCAACATAATTCACATGAGTACTCATTTTTACAATAGTAAACATGACTGTACTTGAGAAACTTAATCCTTTACCGAGCAAAGCTCAGTCAAAGATATTTGAATATGTTGAGAACCATAAAAACCTTATAAAAGAAATATCAATATCCATTCCAAAATTTCGTCTATTAATTAATATAATAATGTGGATCACCGCTATTTGAAATAGTGATTGACCCATAAACCCTTTTATATTAATTATAAGACGACCAACATTATATGGATATCAATCATCTTTTATTTAAACCTTATCTCCTCAGTTTCAAGACCGGAGTCAAGATGCCAAAGCTGAGAGATTAAATCACATCGACACAAAACATATATGTCAAGCCAAATAGAAATTCTTCATAATATATTTGCTTATATCCATGAATTTAAATGCAAGTTTAACTTCAAAAGAGGCAATCATAAAATTATTTATTAAATAACATAATTGAATTTGGATTGAAAATATCGCCCTTTTATTTTTGTTCCAATAAAATTTTTGATAAAAAAAACAATATGTTCCAAAATTTTCCTGAAAACAAAGTGTAGAAAATTTCTTCCAAATTCAAACAATAAATCATTAACGAAAGCCTTATAAATGTTATTGCCTCAACTTTATCTGTCATCACCCCTAAATTATTTTGACGAATCTTTCATCATCATTTGGTGATTGACATCATTTGCATCAAAAATACTTCATGTGAGAGTAATTAGAGTACTCCCACAATATTAATAAATATATAAGCAAAATTTAACATTAAACAAAACTGATATAGGGAGTAAAACCTTATCATCACAAAAACATTATATATGACATAACATTTCCTTATTTGTCCAATCTTTATAAAATAGACAATTACAGGGCCTTAACAAAAATTTTCCTGTTATTGTCACCTTTAAGATGGACAGTTGCAGCTTTATACTTGATGAAATTAAATACAACCTGAGTTGTCTTTACTTTCTCCTTACAAGTTTCCTTAAAAGTTTCATAACTTTTACATTATTTGCAACAATGCCCTTAATATTGTATCAAATGTCACAAAATACTTGTATTTTAAATGTCACCACATCTTATAGTCACGTGACTTCACACGAAACTTTCATCCGAAAGAGTAGTGAACATATATACAAGTTCACATTAATGTGACCAAAAAACCAAATATTTACATTCTCTAACCATTTATAAAAATGATTTCACAAGAATTGAGAATGTCGCCATAATTGACAAATAACTAATCTTTATTGTCAAACTTCATGAACAAAACAAAATGATTGCCCAAGATCCAAAAATATATATACCGAATTAAATTCAAACATCAGGTCAACCTGAAATAAAGTGTCGTACAATGCAGATATATAGTCGTTAGACATAAGCATTCATCTGCGATTGACCACTTTCCTTAAGAAATTAGTAATCAAATGTTGACGGTAAGTAATCGTAAATAATAAACCTTCCATTGGGCCGATCTATAATTCACGAGTATAACCGAATAACCGTCACACATTCATTACCAAATATATGTATATGATTCGGTCAAATAATGATCTTCCTTTGGGCCGACCATTATCCGTACGAGTCATAGACACAAAACCTTTTTATGCTCGAAATAAGCCACGTTACATAAGACAAGTCACTTTTGCGACTTGCTCTTTCAAAAGCTCATCTTCAAACACAATATAATCGAAATAATTTGACCGAGTTTGATTTTATTTAACCATAAAAATTTCTTTATGGGCATAAACCATAATGAAGTCATATTATAATGACATTCCCTTAACTTTATTCTCAGATTCCAACATTGGCTTTTTCCCATCATAACCAAGACACCTAGCACAACATCTGATCCCATCTTTGGACGGTAATCAAACTTGTAAGTGGTCATCTTGTGTAGTGATCGAGAACTAACGGTAAATTATGTCAAACATTAAGCCTTCCTTTGGGCCGACTTAACATTCGCAATCATTATGAACCGTAACCGTTACGTTCTCATCACCACAAGCATGATTAAATTCCTGTTAAATAATGGTCTTCCTTTGGGCCGACCACTATTGACATGAAACTTAATCACACACAATTGTCATAATATTTTGAATTATATAACCTACGTAACAGAGGTTACTTTGGCAACGTGTTATTTCAATTATATAATCCAATATATTAGACACGATAATAAACCGGATAGCCAGTTGCTTTATGAATCTGAAAATTACACCTTATTGTGATTTACGGAGTAATAAATCACCCAAAATAATCATCACAATTCAATTGTCAAATTGAAGTACTCCGTAACAATATATCATAAATATCAAAACAAAATCGTCAAAGCATAAAATATAAAATATATCTTTAATATCAAAGGCCATAAAATCATTATCAATAAACATGCCCAATATAAAAGAAATAAGGCATACACTGTAGTCGTCTTAATCCTATTAACCAGACATGATAGCCACGTACTCCACAAAGTACACAGAAGGATACATACGGAGCACATACATGGAGTACATACACCACGGAATACATACTTTAAATATGCAAAACCTTATTTGACACATAAGATCAAAATCACGGTCAAACATACGTCATATAACCTTAATACATTAACAAAATCAATCATTACTCTAAAGCTAATAATCACAGCCTCAAAACAAATTAAGATTTGCCAAAACAGAATGTAACAAAACAAAATCATAAGGGATGTACAAGTGGAAAGCATAAAAACTATGGAGTATAAGAGATTTAATTTTAATTAAATTAAACAAGTAATCAAGAGAATCCAACTTGTCCCAAAATTAATACATGTTCTACTAGAATTCTCCATACGCAGACATAACACGAATCTCAATCCAAACATGACAGATTCAATATTTCGTATGCGAAAAAAAAACCGAATTTTCTGTCCAAATAATTTAATATGGAGGTGGCTTTGATACCACTTGTTGGAAATAATCCTTAAATATAAATTGCCGTATCTCCATATTAAATAATTGGTAAATCATAATAGCGGAAGCGTACCTGAATATTGGGATGAGCAAATGCAGAGGCGGTCTTCGGGATTAGGTCTTCTGACAGACACACAGGACCAGGATTTCTCTCTACTGATGGGATGTGGGGAGATAGGTTTTCAGTGTGCTGTCAGGGACCATAACCCTGCGTTTATATAGGGAGAGGGTTTAACCCTAGTAGCCCTATAATAGCCACCTCATCTGATGGGCCCATCATCCATCAGATAAAGCTCTAATGGGTATCTACACTGTATTAATATCTGGCCCATACTTTATAAGACGTTATTAAATAAGTCCGTATTAAATAACCGTAGTGGATCACATAATAGTTGGGCTTAACTCAATGATAGCCAATAAATACATAAGACCAAAATAAAATGTCCACATAAATTGTATAAGACCCAAAATTCTTACACATTTCACTAAAGATTTCTTAAGATGAGACACCGGATAAGATATACATCTTGTTTTCCAGTATACGCACATGTGATGTCAAGGTGTGCTGAAAATTACTCATATTGGTTTGTGAGCGCTATGTACAGAGCGTTGCGAGTTGCCATTGAGTGACATTCCTAGGATGCACACAAGTTGGTTCGATACCCTTATAACTTTGTTTTCACGTGTTTGTGATGTTTTTAATTAAATGTATATTTTCATCATCTAATTGATATAGTGAGAGTTTAGATAAGTGGGAAAAAGTCAAAAAAAAACATATCCTAAGAGAAGGAGGAGAGATGATAGAAATTAAACCCTATAGGGTTTCTGAAAATATAAAAGGTGAAAAAAAAAATCATTGAAAGTAGTAAACAAACAACGACAAAAAGAATCAGAGTGTTTCTTTCCATTTTCTTTTCCTTAAAACCCTCCAACCAAACGCTCCTAATTCTATTCATCTTAAGGTTAAAACAAATTATCGAGTCAAGTATCACTTCTACTTACACATATATGATATATTACAAATACTTTATTTTTTTCAACACATTTTCCTTTTATTTTATTAAAAAGAAAAAGGAAAATTCTCACTTGTACCCCTCAACTTTTTCGTTTTCTCACAAATACCCCTCTTTTTCTAAGAAAAAACCTTGACCAACAATAACTTTTTTTATCACTTTAAAAACCGATAATTTTTGTTTCTCATTGTACATCTTTATGAGATCTTTTATTTGAAAAAAAAATAGAATTTATGGAATTTTTATTAGGGAGTTATGACCGGTGAAAGTCATTTGACAAAATAAACTTCGACCGCCTAAAACTATCGCGTACAAATTTCAAAATCGCTGATTTTTTCCCAAATCAAAGATCTCGTCAAGACTTACGATAGAAAAAAAAATTACACTTTTATGAAATCGTAACTAAGAGTTAATCGCCGGTCGAAGTTTTTTTCAAAAAAAGAAGGGTATTTGTGAGAAAATAAAAAAGTTTAGGGGTATAGATGGGAATTTCCGAAAGAAAAACTTAATCCGTAAATGAAGATGGATTTTAAATGTTTAATCCAAATTACCCTTACCTACTCAACCTGTCAGCAATATCAAAAATAAGTTGCAAATTGGTGTGGAATTACAGTATTTTATACTCCGTATGATTGATTTAGATTAGTTTGGAACTTGGAAGTGAAAATAGTGTTGGGGGGAAAATGGGAAATCCAAAGCAAAAGTGGACAGCAGAAGAAGAACAAGCTTTGAAGGATGGTATTGCCAAACATGGTATTGGTAAATGGAAATTAATTCAAAAAGATCCTCAATTTCATCTTCATCTCTCCAATCGTACCAACATTGATCTTAAGGTTCTTTTCTGTTTTTCATTTTTTAATTCAAGGGTTGTGTTTTTTTCTTGCAAGTTTTGATTTTTGTATGATTTTTTAGGGTTTTGTGGGCTGAATTCTGTTGCATGGTTGCCAAGTTCACTTCTTTCTTATCATTTTTTTTTGTTTTAATCAATTCATTTTGGGGTTTTCCTTTGTTCTACTCATTGGGTTTTTCAAATTTTGATTTTTAATGATTTTTTTAGGGTTTAGTGTACTGAATTCTGTTGCATGGTTGCCAAGTTCCCTTCTTTCTTATCATTTTAAAATTTAATTTTATTTTACCAATTCATTTTGGGGTTTTCTTTTGTTCTATTCATTGGGTTTTTCAAGTTTTGATTTTTGATGATTTTTTGTCCCCAGGGGTTATGACCTGTTCTTTTTGATTTATTTTCATTTTTCAAAGATTAATTTAGTTCAATTTTGCTCTTCCAATACAAATTTTGTTATTGTTCTAGTTTTGCTGTATTGATTCCTACTTATCTTATCTTTTGTTGTTGTTTGTTGTTGTTGTTGTTGTGTTGATATTTTTTTTCATTAATCCATTTATAGTTCTGCAAGTGTTGATTTTTGAATGATTTGTGTGGATTTAGTCTACTGAATTCTGTTGATGCTCTATTCTGTGATCTGGATATAATACTATGGAGTATGATTTTAAACGTTAATCAAATGTATTTGCAAGTCATTTTTTTTGTGTTGTTTTTGATTTAACTGCGTATTTAAGTAATGTAGGTGACAAAGTTGTACTAAATTTTCGATTAGTAGTTCACTGACTTTATCTTCGAATCTTTTGACCACTCTGATCCATCTTTCTGCGGTGATGTTGTGTGTATGTGGCTAGCATGCTCTTGTGAGTTTTGGAGAGTCTGATTTTCATAGAAGTTTCAACTGGTAATTGCATATTTTGAATGTGGATTTGTACTAGTATATCATCATGTATAAGTTGCATTAATTCAGGACAAATGGCGGAATATGAGTACTGCTGCAATCCAAGGTACGAGTACCAGAATCAGAAATCCGAAGCCAAAACTCGTTTTAGATGCTCCTATTGCGGCTATTGCTCCTCCTCTTCCTCTTCCTCTTCCTCCTTCTCCTCCTCCTCCTACTCTTGCTCTCCCTCCTCCTCCTCCTCCTCCTCCTCCTCCTCCTCCAGCTCCCTCCGTTGACATGCAGACTCCTCCTGTACATTCCGTTGCACCCGAACCTCTGATCAACCTTGTCAAGGAAGAACCTGCGAAGGACATTCCTGATGCCAAAATTGGTGCGAGGTATGACTTGTTATTAAATGTGATGTGACGCATTTTCAATTGGAAAGTAAAAGTATTTCAGGTTGGTTTACTATTAGACATATTTGTAAACCCTTGGTTCATTGATTCCACTTGAGATAACAGTTATTTAGATTTAAGACACACGTTAGGGAAAGGACTTAGGGACAAATTGTGTGCGTGGTAGAATCTTCAAGCATACGAGGAAAGGGTATCTTAAGCGGTGTTAGCAAAACTTCTTTCTGACCATCTCATTTTTATCCAAGTTATCTTCTACTAATTAGCATTCCTTCATTTTTTTTTTCTTTACGTTGCACTGAGACCGTTACAACTATTTTCCTTCTGTTATAAATGTCTTGCCACTTTGACATTATTCGGTTTCGAATTACAATATGGGGTCAAATCTTTATCACTTTGTACTTTTTCTATGTCTTGTGTGCTCTATCTCCTAGCGTTGGTCAAATCTATTTAGGTGAGAAAAAGCTTTTGGTACCGTGGAAGAAGACGAGGTTGTAAGAAAGATTGGTTGTTAAATTACAGAAGCTGGGTCAGTTGATTCTTCAGCAACCTTTTTGACAGTATGTGGATGTTCTGCTTGACAGGAACCCCAACGACACAACAGAAATGATCTTTGAGGCGCTTTCGAGAGCCAACGAAAAAAATGGGTTGGATATCAGCTCGATGATCAGCTATATTGAGGTCTGACTTCTGAGCAATCTGTTTTGTTTAATCTTTTAGCCTGTGGACATTTGTTTACTCAAGCCAATTTTTGAAATATGGGAACGATGGGTGTGCGATTTACAAAAATGAGAAAGTGTCGCGTTTGTTTTTACTCCTGGAGATTATTTATGCGGATTTTACCCCAAAGAAGCTCAACATTTATAATAGCGATAATGAAATAAATGACCTGCTTTACTTCAAATTTGTTGTGGATAAGCCTGTTTCTGAAAGTGTTGCTGTGGTTAATGACATGTGCAGCAAAAGGTTACGACTGAAACGCCGCAAAACTTTAGGAAACAATTGGGAGCACGGCTTAGAAGACTTGTTCTGCAAGGAAGACTCGAGAAGGTAAAGTGACTTTTTCACAATTTGCTCATCTTCACATCGTTTAGAAACCACCTTCCTTCAATTTCCACGGTTTCAACTGATGACTATACAGTTTGCGTTTTTATATACTATGGATAGATTACGAAGCCTTTTGTTTATAAAGAAGTTTCTCCCTTCGTCCTTTCCTCCGTTTATTGTAGTTGAGCTAACTATATATAATTCTGCTTCCGTCATATTTGAAGAAATAAACTTTCAAAGTTTACATCCACTAATCACCAAAATTAAATAATGACGTTTAAATGGGATGAAGATACGGAGTACAGTAGTATTCATCAAAACTGGTGTATATTGGTCAAAGTTGCAACAGATAACTTAAGTGGAAAGTCTGCACAATGTCTAAATAAAGACGGTTTTTCAGAATGTAGTGTGAAAAATCATTTTCTTTTGCACTCTAATTTTTTATATAATATGTCTTCATTTATTGTTGGTCTTATAATGGTGAAAGTCGGTCATTCATGAGACTTGTCCCATTTACAGATAGATAACTGCTTTAGACTAAAGAAGAGTCCATTAGAGGAAGCTAACGCGATGATCCGTAAAGATGTGTTGCCGAAGCTGCCGATAGTCCCTGCCCGCACAAGGATTAGCGAGTCGTTAGAAGAAGCTGCAAAAACTGCAGCATACAAGGTCGCTGAGGCCGAAGAAAAGACATACATCGCTGCACTTTCTGTTAAGGAAGCGGAAAAACTCTCTAAGATGCAAGAAGAAGCGGATGCAATCTTAAAAGTAGCGCAGGAAATTTGCGATAGATGTAACGTTTCGATTAGCTGCCTCTTTGTTCGTTTCTTTTTTCATTAGGTTTTCACCGTCTTATGCAGCATTGCTTTTGTTGACAGGTCACAGTAACGATGCTCTCCTTGTTGCTTGACTATGAAGCGAGGGTTACGTTATCAGCTGCGGTTCATTCAATGCAATGCCGATAATTGTAGTAGAATGTTAAGCTTCCAGTATTTGACGCTTAGAGTCGAGCTAGGATATTTAGAAGTTAATCTTTCGCTAGACGTAGTATCTGTACATGTGTGTATACACTAGTTAAAAATTGGAGCTCAAATCTTCTTAGTTGTTAGCTTAAAGTAGTCGAGGAAAAATACTCGACCTAGTTCCGATGGAGTATGACCTACCAGCAATGTAATGTCCCGTGTATCTCCTTTTACTGAAGGAAACTGTTTTAAGACGGTGTTTGTTTTCAAACCGTCTTTGAATGTAACTTTTGATGGCGTTTGCCCGCTTATGTGAGTCCTTGGAGATTGGAGTACATATTATGCTAGGCGTACGACAATTGTACACGCACTACGAAGTTATGTCAACATAGAAATGTGCATAAGCAAAAACGGTGTGAAGACAATCGGCGGGAAAAAAAATGTGTTGATTTCTAGAAAGAAGACGATAAATGTTGGCAATAAGATTGGGCTTTAGTTTGAAAGGCGGAACGTTACTAAGAAAGAACGGGATATAAAAGGATTTGCCGTAGAGCGGAGATTTTCGTTCTCCGTGAACGGACTCCCAATTCTTTGACCTGTGTGTCATGACCGGTTGGCAAATCGGAGATGAACAAATGTGGTTCCCACATAATGAGTTATAATCTATGAGAGTTCGGGTTAAGGTTGCGGGAAGAGGATAAAGGTTTTTTAGCCCGCTTGAGTTGATAACTAAACGGCCTAGCTCGAGTCTAAATTTGACAAGCTCGGTCTGACCTCCATTAAATAGAGCCGGTGCTAGAGTTGTACAGTACTCTGTATGTAACTTGTCTTTTCAGTAGGTAGCGCAAGGCCGATATAACGAGAAGGGCAATCAAATCAAATCAAATATTATCGTTTTGACCACTTGACCATGGCATTTTCGGTTGGACTCGGTGATGAAAATACATCAAACATCTAACAATTGAGCCAACGGAAGACTCCAGTCAGACAGCAAAGTGTATAACCCAAAAACAATGGTAGTGATGGACGTAACAAATTGGGATGAAGACGCATACAAAAACACCATTCTTCAAGAGCGAAATTCCCAATGTCGTACAGTTTTCCGATCAATTTTTGCCCCAAATCAAAACCCTAACCCTAATTCTACCCCCGACACCCTCGTCGCCGCCTCCAGCGACGGTTCCCTCGCCTCTTACTCTCTCGCCTCCGCCGTCTCCTCCCTCGTTCGCCTCTCTCTCAATTTCATCATCAATCATTTCTAATCATCATTCTTTTTTATTGATTTTTTTTAGTTGATTTTGATTTTGATTTTGTTTGTGATGTTAGGAAAATAGCTACAGAAATCCAATCCCTCAACAGTGAGTTGCAAACTTTGTTGTTTTGATGATGATTTTTAGTGAATTTATGTGATTTAATTTTGTTTTTCTTTTGTTTGTTGGAAATTTTAGAGTTGTAGAAGCTGAACCTAGGTGGTTTTTGCGAGCACATGAAGGTCCTGCGTATGATGTTAAGTTCTACGGGGAAGGGCCCGAATCGTTGTTGCTTAGGTTCGTCTCCTTCGACGTCTTTTCATACTTTCGCTCGTAATATATGCCTTTTGATTAGTGTAAATGAGATATAATAACATCGAAGCCTTATTCTCGAAATGAGTTGGGGGTTGGCTTACATGAATTATTATTTGAAACCGTCAAGTTAGTGTAAAATTGATCAATCAACAAAATATTGTAGTTGATGATGTTAACAGTCAAACATAGTGGAATGTTATGATGTTAGAAATGTTATGAAGCATTTCCAGTTATAATTTCAAATTTTTATATTGTGGAATTATAGATTTAACGTTGCAATGTGTGTCTCGACAAGTGAAAAAAAAAAAAAACAAAAAAAAAAAAAACAAAAAGGTAAATCTTAATGAATGGGGGACTAGCTAAGTTCTTATGATAGACACTTTTTACATAAGCCCTTCAAAACTAAGTTTGAAGAGGAGCAAGGCGTTAAGGGCCCGAGGTGACAGGGCACAAAGAGCAAGGCAAAGCCGCTGCCGCCCATCTTTTGGATGCAGGGTGCCCTATTTTTTGTAAACGTTTGGCCAAAAATTATCATTCTCAGGACTTCTCAAGCTAACAACGTGTAAGAGTAAAACTTGAGAATAGTGATGAAAAGAAAGGGGATAATTAAGGATCTGGTTTAAGAAATACGAAAAGTTCGTACTAGTGTGTCGGTGTAGTGAGCGTTGTCAAAAATATTACAAAGTAGAATTAAATGCTTGCTGCATGATCAAATTACCTTTTTGGTGCACCTTACTTAATTGATAAGCTGTGTTTTTCGTATTTGGTTTTGGTAGTTTTAGAACATGTCGTCCTTTTGAGGTTTGGAGGCATCATTTTGAACCATCAAATTTACGCACGTCTTGGAATTGAAAATGGCTTTTTTGGTTAAATGCTAGTGCTTGATGTTTCTACTTTTATGGCTCGCTTGGGATGGAGGTAATTATTACGGGAGTAATAGAGCTAAAATGAACTAAAAAATAGAGGGAGGGGGTAATTATTCCTCCTCCGACTCCTTTTTCCACCATTAAAATCCACCATCAACCACCTATCTCCTCTAATTTCTTCTTATTTTTGATCTATTACTCCCGTAATAGTTACCTCCATCCCAAGCAAGCCCTAAAAAGTGACGAGTTCGAGTTATTTTAATATGGGGTGCAAATGTTTAATATAGAAGTTGTGCTTGTTTCACTTTGAAATTATAGTGTTTATGATTAAATGAGCATGTAAGAGCTTATTAGTCGCGGCTTTGAGAACGTGAAACTTCTGAATTGTATTTTTAAGCGTTAGTAAGTGGTTCCAGTGATGTTCAAAACTACAATCGGATAAGTTTGCTTCATTGTGGAATCTTCTTTTTAGTTCTCATGTACAAATATGGGCAGTGAATTTAGACTAAGGACGCGCAAAATGTCAGCGAATGTTGATGTATCAAAATGTCTTGAAATCGAGTTATTTGACCATGCAGTTGTGGAGATGATGGCCATGTTCGTGGGTGGAATTGGAAGGAACTTGAAGAGTCCGAGACTCCTATTCATAAACAAGGTGATTGGTCTTGGCTTTCTGTTGACAATTCGTCACATGACTGTTTTGATAGCGTAACAATTGTCCCAATTTAAGCTTATAACTTGGCTCCTTGTGTTGTTTGCTTTTGTGATTTTGCTTTATGATTATGATATATGTATATGTTTGCAACCATAATATTAGTAATTACTGCATTTCTGCTACTTTCTTTGATGAATTCGCAGGTTTGCATGTAGAACCAGTCGTGCAGTTGATGAACCCTCAGCATAGGTTGGTTATCGAGGTCACTGATATGCATACTTTTTGCTTTATACAGTATCTAAGTTATGCACTTAAAACTTTTGGAGCTGTTCTGTTATCTTTTGAAGGGGTCCTTGGAATGCTATGTCCCCAGTACCTGAAAACAATGCAATTGCTGTTGACCCTCAGGTGTGTTTGTATTTGCATATAGACTGTGTATTAGTAATTGATCGTAGTCATGTTATTGAGGGATTTGTGTGAACTTTTGATCTCTGTTGCGTGATGTGGACTACTCTACGTAGAGTATATGACTGAGCATTATGTTATTAACCTTTCTGCAACCTATGTTACCTAAATTTGGGAACAAGTGTCAGGTACATATCTGCTACAGCCAAGTGCTGAAGTTGCCATCTATGTTACTACGACACTTCACGTAGTTGCTGTGTCATGTGTTAGACACGTGTCGTGTTGGTCCAACACGACACAACACGTTGGCACTTCACGTCTTCATTATAGACTAAAAAAAAATACTCCGTATAAAGTTTGCGCGAAATGGTCATACCCCAGCGCTTTGAGACTTCTCAGACACAACACTGTTTCAGAATTAGAATGTGACACAGCTCACCATGACTCAAAGTTAGTATTACGGTGATTCTGTGCTGAAATAAAATGTGTAACTTAATTAGTTAGTTTGCTATTTTACACACTTTTTTTTTGTAAAACTGACTTGGTCCTTTGAAGCTTTAAAAAAGGTATACTGAAAACAGGTTGGGAACACAGAAAAATAGTATCTTAACTTGGATTTTGATAAATAAAATACAATGGTGTTCAAATGCCTCAAGTTCGACTATTGTATATTTGCACTGACTCAACCTCGTACAAGAGTCGAAAGTCTTTTATATCCCTTCTTTGGGTACAAACACCATTTGATGTAATAGACAAGTGTTTTCTGTGTATATTTCATAGAGGATAATTGCTAGTTACTCTCTCAGCAGCAGTGGCTTGTTACAAGTTCACAAGCAGCTAAATAATTACTTATGAAACTTTAGAATTATTCTCGAATGTTTTGATTGTTCTGCAGTATCCGTATTCTTCAAACACAATTCAACTGAAAAACTATGTGTTCGCTTGTTTCTTGGAAATCAGGTAGGATCGATATATGTGGCTGCTGGAGACTCTTGTGCGTACTGTTGGGATGTGGTATGTGTCACATACTTGTGCGTGCTGAAATATGAGTATTTTGTTGCTACTTATATGTACTTCTATACGGGCGGAGTATTGAAATCTGTAATTAAAGAATTGAATACAGTAAATTTTTTCTGGTGTTTTTATTATATATTCATGTGATCATGTATATAATTCTGAAATTGTCAAGTCTATGATTTATGGGATTCTCAGGAGACAAGTAAAATTAAAATGGTTTACAAGGGTCATTCAGACTATCTGCATTGCATTGTTGCTCGAAACTCCAGTAATCAGGTTAGGTGTTTGATGCCAATGTCTTCGCTTTCATCCTACTTTAATACTATTGGTTCTATGTTGATCGAACTTTTACTTTCACACGTCACGATCGCTTGGTGTATTTGTATATTATTTATCTGGTACACCTGTTGTGAATTCATGTACATCTCTCATCTCAGTCTCTGTTGTCAAAGCGTATAAATGCAAGTTTTCAGCTCACACTTTCCTCTGGTTGAGGTTCAGATTATAACTGGTTCAGAGGATGCAACAGCAAGAATATGGGGTATAATTACAACTCTTTTTCTTATATCTCATGCTGTAGTTTGTCTTTCATGTGTTACTGAGTTGTGGTGACCTGTGAGCCGTTGTAGTTATATGTTATCAGAGTTTGCCATACGTCTTTTGGTCACAGATTGCAGAAGCGGAAAGTGCATTCAGACTATGCATCTTGCTCGTGATAAGAGTGTAAAGGAAGTTTCCAGTGTTAGCTGTGTTGCTCTGGACGCAAGTGAGAGTTGGCTGGTAAATTTTTAGATTGTTACAAGTTGTAAACATCATATACAAATTTCAGAACTTTGTTGATGTTACTATTATAATGAGTGCTTAGCTGTCAAAGTACTTTAGAAAATATATAACCTGCATGGATTGTTACTCTTGCAGGCATGTGGTAGTGGGCGGAATATATTTGTGTGGAATCTCCTCGCTTCTGAACAAATTTCAAAAATCGCAGCTCCCACACTTTGCCAGGATATACTTTTTGACGACAATAATGTAAGCTCGTCTATAGTACGTGTTTTGAGCGCATGTATTACTGTTGTACTTGACTTATCTAGCACTGAAGATTGTGCAACGACCCATTTCAACTCCAATGAGAAAACTTGGGAGCGTTTATATTGATGTCATCTCGTAGTTGTCTTCGTTGTCATATGGATATAATTTTTCATTGTTGCCATTTTCATTTCTAATTACATGTTATTGGTTTAGTTTAATTGTTGACGTTTAATTATTTGCCAGATTTTGGCTGTCGGAGCTTCACCAATACTTACTCGAATGGACATGAGCGGCAAGATTCTATCTCAAATTAGATGTGCGCCTGAGTCAGCATTTTCAGTTTCCTTGCATCAGTCCGGTGTAAGCTCTATCATTCTTTCACGTTCTCGTTTACTTGAATTTTTAACTTCACTTCACTTTAATCGTATCATATATAACTTGCTTTCAAATTGCTATTTTTCCTCGGAATTGTTATTTATCGAATTTATTCAGATAACTCAGCTCCTGCTTGCAATTCTTTCGCCTGAGAAGTAAAATGGTCGATGCAATTCCGAAGTAATCACATAATAGGTGTTATGTTACACGGAGTATAATTCTTAGTGCACACATTTTCTTTTGTTTTAATTGTTAGCTCAGATTAATTGGCGGTCCTGAACCTTAATAAATCAGAACGTCTATTTTCATATATTCCATAAGACCGTAACTGTTAATGTAACTGTAAGAAAACATTGGCCATAGTTTTAATTTTGTTTTTAGGTGGAACACTATTTCGTTATCGTAGCAAAATTGTAGATCAGATCAGTTCAGTATAAATTTATGTTTTCACCGGGACTTTTGACTGCTCGTCTCTGTGCAGATTGTTGCAGTTGCAGGTTATGGAGGTCTAGTTGATGTTGTATCACCATTTGGTAGCCACTTTTGCGCATTTCATTGCACGTCTTTGTAATCATGGTACGCTTATGTCATTTATGTTTCTATTTAACATCCAAACGTATGCTGAACAACTAGTTATCGCTCTTGGTCGGGGGAAGCGTGATTTTAGTTAGTCATACGCGTCAAAACGTTGTACAATAGTCTTACTCGAGGATATGCCATTTTCGTTGTTATTTTTAACTATTACGGATTTACGGAGTATCTGTGTTGTTTTATTGAAAATTTTGATCCGTGTACAGTCTGTACACTTATAAATATTACTCTCTCCATCTCAAAATAAGCAAAAAGGCTACAAGTACACCTAGTGTACCAAACCCTTTGGTACATGACTAATGGGAAGCCTCCACGTACCATTATAACAAAAATTATAATAATAAAAAAAAAAAAAAAAAGTTAAAATAATTGTAGGTGATTAAATTTTAAAAAAATTCAAATTTTTCACAAGACCATCCATATTCCATTTTTACTTAATAAATTTTCTTTTTTATTTACTTTTGCTTTAGAAATCAATTTATTTTTTGCAAACTTTATATTTTCGTAAATTTTTGTAATCACAGAAGAAAAAACAAAAATATCTTAAAATGTTCATCTTGACGCAAATCCTTAAATTAATTTGGTGCAATTAGTAAATAATTTTGACGTCATTATAATTTGCTAATCTCCCTTAAAAATTTCATTTCCAACATCTATTTTTATAGGTCCCACAAGTCCACATGGCATGAATTGAATGGATATGTACCAAAGCCTTTGGTACACTAGGTGTAAGTGTAGCATCTTCCCAAAATAAGTGTTCCTTGTTCTATGTAATTTACATAAAATATGGGACAGTTATTTTGGGATGGATGGATTATGTTTTTTTTTTTATGACAAGAAATATATCTTTGTTTATTGCTTTTTGCGGTAGTTTTTTGCCTTTTGAGATACTCTTTCAATTCAAATTCTAGTTGTTCATTTTAGCTCTCTACTAAACCGGTTAAAAAAAGAAAAAAAAAAGTTCTACTAAGCTGGTTCGAATTGCGTGCATTTGAAAATCTGTGCATTTAATAAAATTTATTATTATCGGATATAAAAATATATTTGTTTGATATGTATTACCATATAAAATTAGATAAAAATAATATTTATGTTGTATACTCCGTATTGAGTAAACTTTACTAAATGCACACTATTTTAAGTGTAGAGAATTCAAACTCAGTTGCACCTAGGTTACAATCCTAAGTTCTGAAAGTACCAAAACACTGAAGTTGACTTAATTCCGAAATTTTCTAACCCGTAAACAATGTTATGTGTGTCTGACGAGTGTCAAATACTACTACATGTTCCCGACACGGCTCCAAATATCATGAACCGTGTCCAACACGATTCCAAATAAATAAATAAATAAACCCGGACACAACTTTATAAGTGTCCGACACCACGACACGTTTTAAGTGTGTCCAGCGCGTGTCGCTGTCCGATACAAATACGTTAATTAGGAGAAGAGTCCGTACAATCTAGGTTTGAATCCCAGAACACTAAAATTGACTTGATTCCGAAATTGCCAAAACAAAGTAAATTTAGTGGAGGAGCAATGATTAGATAACGTCAAGAGGGAGCAAGAACAGTGGACAAGTGACGAAAGAGTAAGCATTTGCAAATTTGCATGCACAAAACAACAGCAAATGCAAAATGTAAAAGCATGGCATTTATACATGCAACATTTTAGCGGTGTGGTCTGCTGAGACTCACACGATTAATACACTACTGTTGCTGCATACTGCTTTCACCTTCATTTAGTGGTAGTATTAATTTATTTGCATGCATCTTCCCACATTTACACTTCTTTCTTGTTTTTTCACCTCCTCCCTTTCAAATCATTTGATAAAATGTCGTTTTGTGGAAAAAAAAATTTAGCGTTTTGGATCAGGAATAAAAATATTTAGTGTTTTGGAGTCTATGTAGACTCGGATAATCCAGACCAAAAAACGCCATAACGGATGACGTTTTATATGATTTCAGTTCAAAAAGAAAGTTCAAAAAAAAACTAAGGGGATGTAAAATGCTTACAAGATGATCAAAATTGTTTTTTCAATTTTTTTTTTACATCTCTCATCTTCTAGATGGATTATACATAGGTAAACGTAAACAACTCACCAAATAAAGGTGTATTTTGACTCATGTAAACATTGATTTCTCCATTTTTCTTTTTACATTTTGAGTTTTGGTGGACGATAAAATACATTCGTATGAATATATTAAAAAAATAATTCTTTTATTTTCAAAATTTTCTATGGTATACCCCCGAGATTTTCCGTTTTCTATGTTATACCCTCACATTTTCGGTATTTCATGATATGCCCCTAAACTTTAAAATTTGACTATAATATATCCCTAAACTTTATATTTATTCTCCAAATTACTCATCCATAAACCCGCTTTAGCTATTTTTGTTTTAAGTGTCCTTCGTTTAACTTCTTTTCTTACCAATTAACGCCAAATGACCCTATTAAATAGTAGTTTTCGAAAGCCTCTCTTAATAACGCTTTTTTAGCATGAAAAATAAGTTTGTTTCATAAATCATTAAATAATTTTATGCATGATTTTCTAGTAATCTAATACTCGTATATAATTAGACATGTTAACGTGTAATTAAATGCTATTATAAGCAAATGAATTGATCAATAAGCAAACGGTTGGATTAAAGAGTCGTTTAGTAGCTTACATAAACGATCAAGTCAATGATGACTAATAATTTAATCATAACATAGAAAATTTTTAAAATTTAGGGACACACTATAAAATATAAAAAAGGTGAGGGTACAACATAGAAAACGAAAAACCTCAGGGGTATACCGTAGAAAAACCCTACTTATATTTTGGCAGGAGTTTTATAACAGATGTGAGTTTTAAAAAAAATTACAAATCGAGAGTTTTTAAAATCGTAATTATAAAAAAATTGGTCCGAGAAAAAAAAAAAAAGAAAAAATTATGGGAAGGAATTAATACTATTGTCATTACATTAAAGAGAAACAGAATCAATACCACCGTTATAACGACCTCTTCATGTCAAGGAAAAGCTTCTTTTGAAATTTCCACACTTTCTTTTACTTTCCAAATTCTTCTTCATTTTCCTTTCATTTTTTCTGCAATTAATCCAATTTTCTCTTTAATTTATTCAATTCTGCATGTTCTTGTAGAACCTTCCACGACCTCATTTCAATGGCCATCATTGATTCACCGGACTCTAACGGCGTTTTTCCGGCGACTGATATCGCCGCCGATTACGGTAGAATAGTCCGGCGGCGTATCTCCGGCGGTGCGTGTCTGAAATCGCCGTCGAAGGAAGAAACGGCGGAGGTGAAGGACGAAACTGACGTCAGTCGTCGGTCAAATTCCGAGTTTGAGTATGCGGCGAAGTACGAGTATCGGCCGTCGGCGCCAACTCATCGGAAAATTAAAGAGAGTCCGCTTAGTTCCGACGCCATTTTCCGACAGGTATGGCGTTTTCAGTTGCTAATTGTTGAATTTATCCTGTAAAATTGGAGTACTATACTAACTTTTTGTTTATTTATTTATTTATTTATTACTATTATTTTTATGCTTAATTAAACTAAACTTTCGAACTGAATTTCGGGTACATTTGTTGAAAGGTATTTGAATGAAACATATTAGAGCTAAAGTGAATGATTCCAAAAGAATAGGTCTTATAGGTCATGTTGTTATTCGGTTTAATTTAAGGTTGCGTTTGGAAACTTAGAATTAATTTGAAATTCTTGAATTCAAATGTGAAATTTGAAATGTTGCATTTCAATTCCAAATCCAATTCCATAGTGATGTTTGGTGGCACATGGAATTGAAATTGACAACTTTAATACTCCGTATAAAAATTTAAGACTATTGTATCAACTTTAAAATAATATTTTAAGATTTTACTCATTTTTAAGTCATACGGAGTAAGTGTGAAAAAACTAAAAGGAGAAGAATTCAAATGACTACCCAAACCATAGGAATTGAGATGAACTCAAATTGAACTACCATGGAATTGGAATGGAATTGAGCCAATTCCAATTTCAATTCTTGGAGTTCCCCAAACATTGGAATTGGCTCAATTTCGGGTTGCCAAACATGCCATTCTACAATAAGTACAGCTCAGATTCGCTCAGCCCAAGCAAGCACAAATTTACAAATAAAAAATTCACTCAAGCGCAAAAAAGTTCACTTTTGCTCTAATAAGTTCATCAGCTGAGTTCTCGTATAATTCAGCTTTTATAAGATGAAAAGAACAGTGCCTTAGTAGTGCTTTCATTCAACTCCATTAACTATAAAATATGAACTACAAATTTGGTACTCTTCATTAGACTAGAGAATTTTTGGACACCTTACAAATTATTTTCTCTAATTAACTTCAATTTTTGTACTTTTTTTTGGCATTATTTATCAATATAGAAAATTTTTGAAATTCGTTTAGGCAGTGTTTGGGAACCTTCATTTTATTTGTAAATTTTGATTTAAAAAGTTGGAACGTCAAATTATGAATTTCAAAATGAGGGGGTGAGAAGGTGTCATTTGGATTAATCATGATAGTGTGTTTGGATAAGTGAATTTGATTTGAAATTTTGGATTTGATCCAAATAACTTGTTTGGCAAAATACAAATATTTGGATTTGGATTTGAACAAAATTCATCCTTACACCAATTCAAGCTTAAATTTGGTGATTTCAAATTCTACATCCACCCCATATTATTTGCAAATTCCACATTTTACAATCTAGATTTGAAATGAGAATTTTCAAATGAAATGACTATTCACAAACGCTACCTGAAAGGATTTCCACCAAAGCTATTTGGATTTGGCTCAAATTCAAATCCAAATCCAATAAACTTCCTAAACAAGGATTTTAGATCAAATTTGTATTTGAGAATGAAATTCTTATTGCCAAACGAAGCGAAAATATTGTTAGGTATGTGTTTATGAGTATAATAAGAATATCAATACTTTATAATTTTTTTATAACGTGTAATTATAATTATAAATACTCTCGTTGCAAAATACGACTTGACAAGTGTGAAAAAAACTACTACTCCTTGCTCGTTTGTAAATTTATCTTTGATTGCATAACATAATACGACCATTGTGATGTTAATCATTGCAGAGCCATGCTGGTCTCTTCAACCTGTGTGTTGTAGTACTCATTGCCGTGAACAGCCGTCTTATCATCGAAAATCTCATGAAGGTTTTAGACTTTTAGCCATGATGAACAAAGCGTCTCATTGAGTTTTTGATTTGTCGATATAGTTCTCTCTTCTCTTCTCCATTTTGATTTGATTGCTTTTATCTTGTAATCTTTTGCAGTATGGTTTATTGATTAGAGCTGGCTTCTGGTTTAGCTCAAGGTCGCTTAGGGATTGGCCTCTATTTATGTGCGGGTAATAATCTCTGAGAGAGTGTACAAATTACTCGATAAAGTTTACTTATATGTCGCTTTCGGGTGAAAGCTGATCCTCTCGTGACGCTGATTGTTCCATTTTTCTTTTTTTTTTCGTGTTGCAGTCTAACACTGCCAGTGTTTCCTTTGGTTGCGTTCGTGATTGAGAAGGCAGCACAGCAACAATTAATTTCTGATCTTGTAGGTGATATTTAGTCAAATCACAATTAATATAATAGAGTACCATATTCTGGATTCTGAATACATGCAATCATTTCTTGAAAATTGGTGATTGGAATGTTCCCTTTCAGCTTACCTTAAAAAGAACATGATCTTTTGTGTCGTATGAATGATTTCTCGTCATCATCATATGACTTTTCAATTCAAACAAATATTTTTCTTGGCACAAAAATGGTGCTTGCATATTTTTTAGTCTTCACTGTTGGATTTAGATTTTGTTAGTATGAAGGATCTGGTATGGTAAGATTTTGTGCTGCGAGGTGGTCGCTGAAAGTACCCGTGTTTAAAAATTGGAAAATATGTGCAGTGTATCGTTTCATCTCACAATACATTCATTGTGAGACCTCTCACATGAGTTAGTTATTTTTCTTAATTTTACCATTTACAACCTTGTGATGACATAAATATATAATCAGGCTCCCTTGCGTACACTATAGCAATCATCTGTTAACTGTCCAATTTATTGTTCAGGTGGTTGTCTTGCTTCATACACTAAACGCAGGGATCTCCATCTTATATCCAGTATTTGTAATACTCAGGTTTGTTATTCGTCTATTTGTTGCTCCTTTGTACATGATCTTGGAGCGTAAGTTCTTACATAATTCTGAAATTGCTTTCATTGGATTGTTTTTTTATTTTATTTGGATATCTAGTTTTCTTAACCAGTGGTCCTAATTGCATTCTGCTTGACCGATCTGTTTATTGTGCAATTCTTTGTTTCAGTGGTCTTCATGAGAAGTGACATGCTTGTAATTATTGCCAAGGTTCATTGTCGTAGTTGGGTCTTAAGTGAGGCCAGAGACATAGGGCAAGCAATATGATGTTCAGTAGTTTGGTAGCTTTATATTACTGCTCCATGTTCCACCACTGCTTAATTCGCCAAGAACTCGTTAAAACGGCTCACTTTCTGTAATTATTTCTGCATTTGTTCCTCTAGACATCTTCCAAAGTAGGCGCAGTTTGCACTTTGCAGAATATCCACACAGCTTGTTCTGAAGCACTGAAATGTCAATATGTAACCGAAATCAGGATTCGTTCAGTGGCCTCAACCCCTGGAATCAGTAAAAGCATATTCTGTCATGTCGCTTGCTTATATTTCTTTGTCAAATTCACATAAACCACAAAATCCGTATTTAGTGAATCTTATGATTTTATTTTTGTAACACGCATAAGGTGTGAGTCGGTAGGAATTTCTTTCTCGCCAAGGTGGAACAAAAGACGTGAAAAGAACCGGTCCCAAATTTCTGACTGGTTTGTTTGCATGTAGTGTCTCCTACTTATATAGTTTTGGACTAGTTGGAAACACTAAAAAGATTTGAATTCTTTGGGATAGCGCTTTTTCAAGTACTTTGACTACGGGTCAAGCGGCAGAAATATGATGATAGTTAGAATTAACAGTGATATTCAAGCAAGTTGGATTAATTGTACCGTATGTGATACTGGAGTGTATGACCAAATAGTGAAGAGGCTTTTCTCTTAAAATTTATCAGTTTCATTCCGATGTATGTGCAGAAGAAATTTATCATCGCATCTAGCAATTTTGTAGGTGCGATTCAGCTGTTCTATTTGGCTTTGCGTTGATGCTCTTTGCGTGCACTATGTGGCTGAAGTTGGTATCATTTGCACACACTAACTATGATATGAGGGCTATTGCCAAAGCATCTGCCAAGGTAATAAACTCTTTCACCATTTTCTTTTGGCATTGTCTTATCTTTTTCATAAATTTATAACCATACACGACATCAATTATCCTTTCGATCTACAATGGGACTTAATTTCTAGCATATCTCTATGTGGGTTCTCGTAAGTCAGACTTGTTCCCCACCATACATTTTTTTAAAGTAGGCACATGTAAAATCTGCCTTACACTTCTGTGAATCTTTTGGTTGAAATCTAGAGTGTCGTTCAGTCGCCGTAACAGCTGTCATTTGCATTACATAACCCTGTTAGCAATTTATTTAGGTCTTATCGGATGTAGTATTTATGTTTTTCCTTATTGGATATTTAGTCTGTTTCAGGAGGTTGGATTGAACAGAGAACTTCTCTATGATGTGAACTTCAGGAGTTTGGTATATTTCATGGTTGCTCCAACCCTTTGTTACCAGGTGATTGTTATGTGAACCTAACAAAGTACCTGTGCTACTTTGTTTTACATATGCTAATTGAATCAGTTTAGTGAGAATTTTGGCCTTTTGGACTCATTAGTAAACCTCATATAGTTATATTGAGCTTCAATACATTTCTCTCACATTAGTTTTGGTAAACAAAATATCACGAGGATCCCCTGTATGGCTGTATGGAGTGCATTGATTTCTCTACACACATTGTGTGATGTGTGCATCGCAGATGTAACCTAGCTTGCTAAAGTAGCTGTTCTTCTCTTTTGCCCATGCAAACAGTTGTAGTCTGTAGGCACATTACAATATTCTCGTCATAGTTGTTTGTGAATTGTAAACACTATTTTCTAACTTCTTTTTTGTTGAACTAAACATGACTTAGTGGTGCTTACATCTTTCGGCTTCTTTATCATGCAGCCAAGTTATCCTAGGACGATGTATATTCGTAAGGCCTGGGTGGCTCGACAACTTGTGAAGCTAGTGATATTCACGGGCTTGATGGGTTTTATCGTAGAACAAGTCTGTATGCTGCTAACTTTAGGCATATAATTTTCTTTTGGGAAAGGGACTGTATGAAATTGTCTTTACCTATACTGTTTTTTTTTTTTTTTTTGTGATTTTTGTAGTTTATCAATCCCATTGTACAAAACTCGCAGCATCCTCTGAAGGCAAACTTTTTATATGCAGCGGAGAGGGTTTTGAAACTCTCGGTTCCAAATCTTTATGTATGGCTGTGCATGTTCTATTGCTTTTTTCACCTCTGGTAAGCTACCTTGTCCACTATTTGGAACTTGAATACTCTTTTTGACACTTTGGTCGTACTTAAATAGTTAAGTGTAAGCCTGTGAAGACAGCGATGGATTGACATTTTTGTGGCTTTGAATTTTCGTACTTTCATAATCATTGCTTACGACTTGTCTCATATGTTTCTTGACCTAATCACTAGTTTGTTCTTTCAAGCAAGATTAGTTTGAGCAAGATAACCATTTTGTTGGTTACTTTTTTTAAGTTTCAATAAAACAATGTGAAGTATGCTTTCATAAATCATAACCCTCTTTGTTACTAGGCAATTCGATCAATATATGTTGCATTCCAGCGAATTTTTTTTGTTGCGCTGCCTAAATATTGTGTGGATGCTATTTTTTCTATTATAGGTTGAATATACTGGCCGAGCTCCTTAATTTTGGCGACCGTGAGTTTTACAAGGATTGGTGGAATGCTAGAACGTTTGAAGAGGTAAACAAATATATGATGGTTTTCATGGATTTTCAGCTTATAACCTTTTGGAAAGCATAGATTGCTGACGGTTTTTGTTAAATGTATTGTTGGCATGTGCTTTCTACATTGATGACTTTCCATCAGTATTGGAGGATGTGGAATATGGTATGTATCTTCACTGAATAATTGTCTATGTATATGCTTTGTGATGTTTGTATTTATCATTGCGCCCTCAGTTCTCACAAGTCGGCACTTAAGGTTTGATATGATGGTTAGCTATATCTCTATTATCATGATTAAGAAAGTCGCACTTTTCAGAATTGTTAAAGTAGATGGCAAATGATAGGAAGGTGAAGTTGACGAAGGATAAGAAACATTATCAAATTGATGGATGTGATTTGTAGTACCCGACTTTGACGAAGGAACCAAGAACAACCACAATTTTTATCCGTTTTAATATTATTTTATTTGGCCGTGTTCTTTATTATCGACTTGTCATCCATTTAGGCTAGAGTCAGGTTAATTATACTACTAAAGTGATAATCTGGTGGGGAGAGCGGGACAAAAAGGGTTGGATTGTGGGATTAAACATTTCTTTGGTTACACTTAGAATGAAAGACTTCACCGTGTTCCTTAAAAGTTTCACACAATATTTTTGGCTCCAGTTAACTGTATATTTCTCTAAAAGCGAGTCCTCTTGCTGATAAAGTCTTGCAAAAGTGACTATCTCTGGTAATCATATGTCTTCTTTTTGCTTCAGTATGTTTGTTCATATTGACTTGGGCTTTTTCTTTCGGAATTTATGGATTTTGTGTTTGATATGCTGTTCATACATACGACTGCGTGATGTTTATTCGTGTTTCTTTATTAAGTGCTATGATATCTGCTTACTGAAGCTACTAATTTGCTACAGCCTGTTCATAAATGGATTGTTCGTCATATATATTTTCCCTGCTTGCGGAACAAAATACCCAAGGTTTGCTACTATTTTACAAAAAGTACTTTTTGTTTTTGTTTTTTATGGGTCACTCTTTGCCCTTGTACGTTATGGTTAATTTTTAAACTAGTGAAATGATAGTGTATAACTCATGTAATACTAAGGAAACCCTAACAATTCGTCAATGATTACCAGGGAGTTGCTGTCTTGATTGCCTTTCTGATATCGGCCATATTTCACGAGGTAACCCCCTTGATATCTGCAAGTTTTTTGCTCGTGTGTGTTTCTTATGCATTAGAGTTAAAATTTGTTTATATTTTCTATAATGTTGTGAATTTGTGATGTAATCAACGATGAGTCCCTCAACAAACCGGGCCTACTTCATCTCCTTTTCCACCGTTATTTGGTGACATTAGTCGGTTCTTTTTGGCATTGCTACGGCAGTTACAAATTGCCTCAGTTACTTTAAGCACATTTTTTCCGGCATCTGACCGGCATTTCTATGCAAAAACGTTTAATTTGTTCTTCTGCAGCTTTGCATAGGTGTTCCTTGCCATATCTTCAAGCTGTGGGCGTTTCTGGGTATTATGCTTCAGGTAAAACGTCTATTTAGCCTGTCTAGAGTGTTATATATCTTCAAGCTGTGGGCTTTTTCAGGCATTATTTTTTTTTCTAATCGAATAATCTGATTCACTCCCGTCATACTTTTATATCAGGTTCCGTTGGTCGTGATTACAAATTACCTGCAACAAAAATTCCAGAATTCAAATGTATGTGTCCTGTACTGTGTCGTAGTTCGTTTAGTTTTTCTAATGTTCTGTTATAGCAGAAGTAATACGTTTCATATGCACTTCGGAATAAGTAGTAATCTAAGCGTCTGAAATCTTCTCCCGAACCTACCAAATTTTTATACTTTTAAGTGAAACTATGTGTTCTCGTGCTCTTTCAAGTGTAGACATTTGATTCTTCATACGAATAATTCTACAATTTACATGAGACAGCGGCGGATCCTTATAATTGAGTTTGAGCCGCTTGCGTTTGATTATGTTATTAACCTTTTCTACCTGTTTCAGGTGGGGAACATGATATTCTGGTTCATTTTCAGCGTTCTCGGTCAACCAATGTGTCTTCTGCTGTATTACCACGATGTAATGAATCGGAAAAGCCAGCTGCCATGAGATTTTCGAACACAGAAGATCTACACGCTCGTAGCAAGAATCTCAGCAAATGGACTAGTGAATATATCCATCGTTCACATTTCAGCTTGTCCACTAATATCACACGTATGTCGAAAAACTTCATCGTTTACATCCGTGATGATTTATTTGCAGACGTAACTCAAGTTGATCATCTGGTGACGATATTGCAGGACGGTTATGTTAATCAGAACGACGAATAGACGGGTAATTGTACATAATTTACTTTTGTTTTTTCTGAATGCCCTCTATCATGTAAATTAAAGCTCATCTTTCATTGCTCACTGTTGTTCATTCTCGCTTTTCATCTTTAATTTAATAATAATGTGAGTGGAAAAAATTAGAATTATTTTGTTTTGTGTGTTTTATATTATAACTAGTTGTGTGCCCCGTGGAATCCACGGACTAAGTCGCTCACATTTTAATACGCATTTCTTGTGCCTTGTCACGTGTGTTTGTGCATGTAAATTTCAAAATAATTATTAATTTTCATCTAAATTTTCAAAATAATCTCTTAAATGGATAGACATAATCTGAGTTCTAGGCGAAAAACATCGAAAATGTTACATATTATGTAGACTGCGTATTACATATCATCGCTAGGAGTCTTTCGATGGGTTTGGTGACGACTTTTTCTGCTTCTTTATTGAATAGCACAATGGTGGTTGTTTCTTATTCATATGTTGCAAATTTGGAAAATTCTGTCGCAATTTAAGGCGCCAAATTAATTTTCAGCCCGCTAAAACAGTGCGTCACAAATAGACTGTTTTTTTTATTGTGTATTTTGAGTTGTAAGACGATTACAGCTAGTTTTGTTATACAAAGTACTTAATTAATATTTCCGTCTTAGTTTAATTGAGTTATGAAAGACCGGGTTGTTACAATATTAGTTAAGAATTAAGAATAAAGATTAAATATATTGGGTACATTCGAATAAAAGATACAATTTTTTATAGTGACGTATAATCGTGGATACATTTCTTTTTTATATAATACTAAAATGATTCCGAATAAGTTTTCAAATTTTTTTGAAAAATTCATCGAGCACTTTTCACATTTTTAAAAGTATATGTTCATTTTTATACATCAAGCTTAATATGATATTTATATTAAGTAGGTATGTTATAATACTTACTGTAAGTTGTTTTTGTTCATCTATTTCGAATATGTTTAGATTAATTTGATAAAAGTTAATTTATAACTTATTTCATAATAATCATCCTCAAACTTTTTAATTTTGAGAATAGTTCTGAACACATATAAAACAAATAGTTACCATTGTAACTTAATATAAATTCTCGAAACAAAATAAAAACATGAAATCAAGAACGCAAAAACATCTAAAAATAATGGGATGAGAAATAATGATTTTATTTTTTCGTAACCTTTGAAAAATTTTAATTCTCACACCAACTAAATTAATGCATCAATTTTCTGAATGAATGATTCTTATATTTTGGTTCTTTTATTTTTATTAATTTGTTAAAATAAAATAAATAAAAATAAAATTAAGGGAAAAAATAAATTATTTTTAGATGATGACTTACATTTTAGTTTTGAGAAAGTTAATTAAATTAAAAATAATGACAATATATTTTTTTGGTTCATCAAGTGTAAATTTATGATATTGTAAATATATAATTTTAAAACAATTACTATAAAACTCACATTAAAACACTACAATTTCCCATAGATTTTTGACTGTGTAGAAATAACAATTTAAATGAATATATTTACTTTATTCATCTCCTTTCCTACTATAAAACCTTGATAAAAAAATACATCACAATTATAATTTTACACCCTTCTCAAACATCATCTTGATATGTTAAAAGTAATAATTAAAGTCAAAGATGAATGAAACAAATATCAAATAATCCGCCTTGTATTTATCCCTTTATTAAAAAATAATTAACCAAAAATTAGCAACACATCGATTATACCTTGGTAAATGTTTATTTTTTTATTAACATTGTACTATATATAACGTTAAAGGAAAAAAAAGAATCAAAGCCACAAAATCAAAAGAAAAATGTATCTAAATATAAAACTTTAAACATTATGAAAATACATGATGCATGACTAATAAAATTTTGAAAACTCTAAAATAATAAATTTGATCCACCTTGTATTTATACCCTCATTAATAAATAATTATCAAAATTTACTCTAAAATAAAATAAAATAAAATAAAATAAAATAGCTTAATAGAATAATCAACACATAGATTATACCTTGATAATTATTGTGAGCCTTGTTATTTCCCGATTCAATCCTGCAAATATAAAAAAAAATAGTTAACGTTGTACTATAAAACAACATTATAGGAGGAAAAAATCAAAGCTACAAAATCAAAAGTCAAATGTGTCTAAATATAAATTTATAAAATTATTGAAATAATTTGTGCATGACTTTGAAAGTTTTGGAATTTCTAAAATAATATAAATGATGCATGATTTTATAAGGTAATAGCTTATGTCTTTTGTTTTTCTTTATATTAATTGGTGGACACAAAATAATTAATTCAAAAAAATAAGAATGTAATGAGAAATAAAAGACAATAGATGTGGTGAAAAACTTTGACTCTTTGTTTATAACTATTAAAATTTTTGTGTCATTACACTGTTTGATGAATATTTTTTAGTTTCATTGTATTGTTTCAACTTTGCATTTTATGTTAGTAAATACATACCAATTAAGTGGTCTATTTTTTTAGTTTCATCTGTTTGTCGGGCACTTTAAATGTTGTACGTCGTGAACGGTGAAAATGAAAGTCGGAGAAAAAACGACTATGTTGAGATAAGATTTGTTTAACACGGACGATTGATTGCGAGATTGAATTTTGGGTCTTCAATGAGGCTCTCTTCAAATCCTCAAAATAATTATAGGTGAAAGATGAAAAGACGAGGAAGTTGAAAAAATAAAGGCAACACGATTTGGAGCAAAATTTGACATGGCAAGTCAAGTTTGACGTAGAACACAATGGATGACGTGGCGCAATAAGGGTGCAATTAGTGTGCCGGGTCGGTCACATTTTAATACGCATTCCTTGTGGTTGTCAATTGTGTTTGTGCGTGTAAATATTATAATCACTAATAATTATTTATTTCCATCTAAAATTTCAAAATAATCTATTAAATGGATAGATATAATATGATATCTAGGCGAAAAACATCAAAATGTTACATACGCCGGGTCTCGTATGGCTTAGCGAAAATTAATTGCGAGCGATTGAATGATGGTGATCAATGCTAGTCTTTAATGATGGTCTTTTTAAGTTCTCAAAACAATAAAGATAAGAAATGAATAGACATAATATGAGTCCTAGGCAAAAAACATCAAAATGTTACATACGCCGGGTTTCGTGTGGCTCAGCGAAAATTAATTGCGAGCGATTGAATGATGGTGATCAATACTAGTCTTGAATGATGCTCTTTTCAAGTTCTCGAAACAATAAAGATAAGAATTTGGTGACGGAAATTTATTGCGAGCAATTGAATATTGGTGATCAATGCTCGTTTTCAATGATAACCTATTCAAATTCGCAAAACAATAAAGATGAAAGATTTGGAGGGGTATTTGACTCGGGAGGTCAATGATGACGTGGTGCGCAGGAGATGACGTGGCGAAATAAGGAGAAAAAATGCTTGTTTTTGAGGGTTTTCCGTGAAAAGACTTATCTGGGATTATGGCTTAGTGCAAATTAATTGCGAGCGATTAAATGATGGTGATCAATGCTGGCGAGCAATTGAATGATGGTGATCAATGTTGGTCTTCAATGATGGCCTTTTCAAGTTCTCAAAACAATAAAGATAAGAATTTGGTGGCGAAAATTTATTGCGAGCAATTGAATATTGGTGATCAATGCTCGTTTTCACTGATGACCTTTTCAAATTCGCAAAACTATAAAGATGAAGAATTTGAAAGGGTATTTGACCCGGGAGGTCAATGATGACGTGGTGCACAAATGATGACGTGGTAGAATAAGGAGGAAAAAATGCTAGTTTTTGAGAGTTTTACATGAAAACACTTATGGGGGATTTTCTTTGAGAGTTTTACATGAAAACACTTATGGCGGATTTTCTTTTAATATATAATATAGATATAAATATAGATATAGAATATAGATATAGATATAGATATAGATATAGATATAGATATAGATTTGTACTTTAGTCTCGCATTAATTTAGTGTAAGGCTAGTCTCACATTAATTTACACACTTATATATTTCGGTCATCTTTTTTAGTTGAAGGTGCACCCGAACATCAGCACAATAGTTGATGGCCAAATACGTATGATATTTGATCAACCAAAAATTAAATATTACCTTTATCAAATTGGTTATATTTGGTTTTTTAGTCTCATTTTATTTCACCACAAACGTGGAGTTAAAGTTTGTCATTATCAAAGTCAATTTACAATTTTTTTGGGTTGGTTGATGTAAATTCAATGATATTTGTACGTAAGTATTTTTTAGCATTTTATTTTTGTTTTTCCTAGCTCCTACAAATCAAACTTAACTTTTTTTTTTCCCTAAGTAGCCTAGTAAAACGTGGTGTTCATGATCCCCACTATTGAATAAATTTTTTGAATAATTTAAACAGAGATAATATTATAGAACTTTTACTAAACTGATTTTTCATATTATTTTTATGATCATATATTATTAAACTAAATTTTTGGATCGTGATACTAAATATTTAACAATAATGTTCACAGAAACTATCAATAACAAAAATAATGAGGCTCCATTTGTTCTTACATAGTTCAAACTCATCATAATATTATATCTTAGAGATAGTGACCATAAAAATAAAAATGTGAAAAACACCTAGATGACAGCATGGTTAATTAAACTTTTGATTTATATCTACCACAATTCATTTCTGAAATAATCAAAATTGAATAGTGCAATATTAAAATGTTTATCGCCCTTTTTTATCCAAATATCAAACTAAAGAATTTAAGGTAACACTACACAACTAATTAATAAAATTTATCATGCCAGAAGTTTGTTATTAATTGACTATGAACTTTCTTGCAACATAAAATTGAACATTCATTACTAAAATTAACCCACTTACGTGACATGATGTCCATAGACAGCTATCACCGGAGCTAACCACGTTTATTTCTCTTTCTTTTTGAAAATAAGTCTCCCAAGAACCGTCATTCGATTTCTATAATAACAATAATAATATCTACATACATGCATTACACAATATAATAGTATAGTAATATAAAATTAAATATATTTTTTTCCGTGTATTAGAGAAATACGTCGAGCAAAATTAACTACTCATATTAACTTTTATGTCTTAGTGTATTACTTCGTATATACTATTAATTTCGTGACATTAATTTTTTCTCGTTGTTCTAAAAAAATTAATTAAGATATTTATATTCTATTCTAAATTTGTATGATTAACTTTATTAATAATTTTCTATGCATACAAACTGTTTCACAATATTGATATCGTAAGTTATGATGATTGCTGGATGAAGATTTCCCCCCAGAACCTGTAGAAACAACTATAATGATAATCATATCGTTGTTGCAAAATAACTGAAAATAAGATCAATATAGATATATTCATTTGAAACGTTACTTGGGTACAAATACAAAACTCATTCCAAATTAAAGTTCATCTATGTTATTAAAAAAAAAAAAAAAAAAAAAAGGACATAAAACTTTATAAATATTTTGCTATGAATACAATTCGACGCACAATGTTACTTTTATAAGTTATGATGATTTCTCATATATCCCCCTGAAACTTATTAAAACAAATATAAAAACACTTATTAGTAAAAGCACAAAAATAAATCAACAAAAATATATGTAATAATTAGTGCAATTTGATTGCACTACGTAGAGATCACTGTGAACAATATATAAATTGATGGTGAAAGTATCTTTAATTTATATATAAATGTACTACTCCTATACGTACGTGACTAAACTAAATTTATTAGGATTTACACTTTTTTTTTTTTAATTAGAATAAGTTGTGGAATTTTTTTTCTTAATTAGAGAATAAGTTGTGGAAATTTATCTTAATTAGAATTTAATTTAATATTTAAATTTAAATGAAATATTTCCAAAATTATTTATTAAGTGTTTTAAAAAAGTTGGATTCAACACGTTGCTCGAAAAAACTCAGAAATAATTATATATATATAGAGTATAATAACTTATTGTGAACCCGTCTAATAATAAAATTAGTAGTATAAAATGGTTAACTCATAAATAATAAAAATAAAATAAATAAACAAACAATCAAAATAATTAAAAAACTTTAAACAAATAATCTTACCTGTACAATCGCGTATCATATCAATGACGGTTGCGATGCAATAATCCTACACATGTATTTATAATTTTTTGTTAGTACGGAGTATGATAATATCACACAGTGTCTAAAACTAACACTGACGAAAGAAAATCTAGAATACAATTACACAAATACATTTTACATATATGAAGATAATAACAATAACATTTAAGACACAATGAAAGAAAAATGAAAACAATATGATGTAAATCCAATTGTTTTGAACCACAATTATTATAATATGAAGAAAGAAGTCAGAAGTTGAACATGACTAATTCACTAAACAAATTATGCCGACATACATGTTTTAAACTTTTGATGTATGTTCCGTATTATGGAAGATATGGTAAGAGATGTGCAACTTATAACATAGCAAATTGAGTTGAGACACTAAATATGGCTTTTCAATTACTCAACACTAACTATGGCTTTTCAATTACTCTTTCATTTACTACACTTTTAATTATATAATATAACGGTTTTTTTATTAATATTTTTGACTTTTGATGTTGAAAAGACACAAGTACTAAATGTGCTGAGGTGGCAAAATTTGGGAGCATTTTGATGATATTTTTGCAAGATTTCATTTTAAGAGATTCTCTTTTAATAGATTATATAGATTTTATTTTGACGATCTCAGAAAATTTCAGAATATGCGTTAAAACTTTGAACTTCAAACTTTTCATAATTCAAGACGAAAAGAACGAGTGTTGGCTTTTCTTGTTATCGTCGTTATTATTTTGCATTTTTAGAGCAAAATCAAAGTGGAGATTAAAATTAAACCTAAATGAGGCAAAATTAAGTACGAGCAAATCAATTGGGGTTTAAGTAATGTTAATGATGGTGACATTGATTTAAAAATACATAGTCATATTGCCGACTTCTTATAATGAGTATCACCAGAGTTGCTTTCTATAGTAGCTCTCGTTTTCATTTTATTTTTCTTCTTGGTTTTGCAAATGGTAGTTCCATCTTATTAAATGTGTGTGAGACAATCTCACGTTAAATTAATGTGTAGTTAAAAGGTTAAAAAAAAAATATGAAATAAATCTACAAAAATCATTTATAGGAGTAATATATTTGACCCTGTTTAGAGTAAATTTAACTTAAAGTTTAAAGAATGATTAAAGGGTCAAGATCAATTTTATATTCTAATACAATCGATAACAGAATTAGAAGGTCGCAAATTCGCAATAGCTCGTTAGAATATTTAGTTTTGTCCATAGTTCATTTCAATAGGAATGTTTATAGCGCATTTTAATCTTCTCATGTCCATTTTAAAAAATGTGTAAGTTTGTCGATATGAATGATTGAATGTACTTTCAATCTTCTTTTTCCTAACAAGATCCTCATGAAACATTGTACCTTCAAATTTAAATAAAGATGGAAGTAGGTCGTGGGCTAGCAGGTTGGTGCGGTCCAACACGACATGTGCCCCAAGTTGGTACGACCCACCTCAGGCACGGCATGACACACAATGGGTCATGAGTCGTGCGTGGGCCTTGTTTTGGTGGAATGGTAACTCGACACAAGTTGCCTCAGGGACGACCGACTTTAGGCACGCATGGCGCCCCAGTTTTAGGCACGCATGCCGATCCACTTATGACACGCTTGACATGCAATTGAGCTGCAATTTTAGTAAATTTTGATCAATTTCTTTTATAAGATTTTCTTTATTAAACTCCGTATAATATACAGTAATATATTTCGTATTGAGTTAGGTGAATGTTGATATCATACATGATATGGAGTACATTATATGTAACCATTGTGAGATCAATTAATTAAAGTGGATGTATGTGAGGTAATATCGCTTTGTGTTTTTAATATTTTGTAAATTTTGAAATATTAATGATAAAAACTCAATTTGTATTTTCACATTTTGATTAAAATTAAAAATCGAATTCGTTCAAATCTTCAAGTGCTCGAGTCTGAAATGGCTCATGTAAAAAACATACGCGTGGTGGGCCGGCATGCCAATGACCCAGCACGGCACGCCCGTCCATGGGCCACGGGGCGTGCATGGGCTTTTTTTTTTTTCTTTAGATAAAGCACAACACGGTACAGCACGTAGCGTGCTTAATCGTGCCTAGCCTGTGCCTACTTTTGGTTCAGGCACGCCTTGCTAACACATAGGTCGGCACAACCCGACCCATTTCCACATCTAGTCTTAAATAACATCTCACTTGAACAATGTAATGTTCTCTATTTCTGAAAATCAATATGTCAATTTTTTTCTTACACGGGATTACTTCCGTACTATAATTTTATTCCCTTTTTTTTTCCTATTGTTTAGGATGTGAATAACAAAAGGGTAAGCAATGGAAAGAAAAGGTGTAAGATGAGAATAAATCTTGCACAACGAAAAAAAAAATTATTGTACGTTTTTCCCTTACGAAACTTGGAACTTCAATTATGAAATGTAAATTTAATAATAGTAACCAATCTTTGACAAAACTGTGACTTCTTTAAGGTGTTGCTCTTTCACTCGCGTATTTTTTCTCAGACGCCCACATAATTGACCATTTTACCCTTTTTATTTCTCCTAAAATTTCTTGAATCAAAGTTCTCTCCTTTTTCAAAGAATGAAGACTAGAGACTAGGGAAAAAAAAAAATCAAAGCGCATAGTATTGAATATTGACGAGAAGTAAAGATTGATAGTTGAAAATTAATTGGGAGTTTAGGAGTTCATAAATCATAATTGGTTGTATTAAGCTACACCCATTAAAATTGCGGCAAAGATCACTTTGGAAGTCCTGATGATATTCCTATTATCAGTAGACTTTTTCCTTGCTCTGCAAACAATTTCAATTTTCAATTTTCAGTTTTGCAATTAGTATCATGCGATTTTACTGCAGGTTTTTCGTTCTTTCAATCAATTTTTACTATGATAATGATTTCAATCCTTCAACTTAGGTTTTAGTGTTTACATTTCAACTTAATATTGTGATAAAACCCTAAATTAAAATTATAAATTAGCCACCGGATTAATTTAATAACAAAACTTAAAATTAATTTAAAAAATTAAAATTTAATGCATAATTCTTGATTCATAGTTTAATAATTTGAATAAATTGATTAATTTTAAAGAGAGAAAAAAAATTAAGGATTGAAAACTATAAGTGGCAAGGATTAGAAATATTATGATAAAAATGCGGGCGTTTGAAGTAAAAGTTGCGGGTGATTGAGCAATTAAGCTTCTTTAATATTAGAAGTAACCACTTGAACATATAGAACATGTTCTTTCCAACTTATTTTCATTCATTTGATTCGATTCATTCACTTCGATTTAGTTCATTACTTGATTCGATTCGATTCGATTCGATTCAACTCCATTAAGTTCGATTCGATTCATTCGATTCATTCTTATATTATTAAATTCAACATAGTTCAGCTTCTTTCGATTCGATTCGATTCGATTCGATTCACTCATTTCGATTCGATTCATTTCATTTCAATTTAGTTCGATTCGATTATTTCGATTAAGTTCAGTTCAGTTCGGCTCTAAAAAGTCCGAAAGCAGGTCTATAGTGTGATTACTTTTTGAGGTTTTAATATGATAAACGGTTATATTTTGCTTACAGACTGTCGTATGCATAAAATTGTTTCACATTTGTGTTTTGTTTTCCTTATAAATTGCATATGATTATTTTATTTTATTTTATTTTTTTTTTTTTTTTTGCCAGTGGAAAAGGAGTGTTTAAAGTCTAATTGTACGGCACTCCAATCCGTACTTACAAACTACGAATACAAATACGAATACAAACATAGAAATACAACTACTAGAAGAGCTTCGGTTACAAGAGAAGTGTTGGTGGAGTACGGCAAATTGGGCACGAGCATCATCTTCTAACTCTTTGGCATAACGAGAAAACCCCATAGACCAGCTACCCACTTGAGCTACTGAGCGACAAGTACAAGTTGACTTACGCCTAAATTGCATATGATTATATGTGAACTCATTTCATATGAAATGCAACTTTTCATAAGAAACTAATGTTTGCACGAGACAACGGACACTAAATTTTGTAAATTAGCCAATTGGAAAAAGCGTATATAATTTTCATTTGAAAGATGCATTCTCGATTTCACGAAACTCTCAATTTTCTTAGTATTTTATCTAATTAGTCTCATTGTCATATACAAACATAACAACTTTTAATAACCCTTTGATACATATTGTACTATTACTAATAATTCATTTTATCCAACATAAACCCTCAATATTACACTATTTTTTGATCCAAAAGTAACCCGAAATATTGCACTATTACTAATAATCCGTAATTCATTTTAATAAAATACCACAATCCAACCACATTTTATACTACACTCTTTTACCTACATTATCCTTATGATTTTCACAAATACATTTTATATTCATGTCAGATAATTGTAGAACTTTTCCTTTTTGTTGCAACATAAAGCACAAGCCATCACAATATACCAGGAATCAAAAATCAAAAGTGACTCGTCAAATTTCTTGTATCGCTCAAATTTTTTTTTTTCTAATCACATATACCATCCTTTTTTCTCCAAAAAAGAAAAGAATTAACGTACACTCTATACGTCCAAAGACATCATTTTATTCCAAATCGAGCATTTTTGTGAGATCTTCATATTGGGTATAAAATTGCTTTCAGACTTCATATCTAGGCTATCAAAGTGTACCCCGTATCATCTATAAATATTGAGTAATCATAATTCATAACTCTGATCAAACAATTATTTTTTAGTTAAAATCAAAAATTTCCTAAAAAACGATCAATTTAGAAAAAATGCCAATTTTGAATTCAAAGTTAAGATTTAGTCACAACCAAGTGTTCTTTTAGTCACAACCAAGTGTTCGTTTTTTGCGAGATCCATTTGTCGGTCTCTATTTTGGAGTTTTTTCAGTCCTAGTTTTCTGGGTTTCAGTCCTATTGGAAATATAGGTAAGAGCGGCTTAGTCGTTTCTCTTATGATGAAGATGTGGAAGATCAGTTTCTTAATGAATCGTTATGTGGCGTTACATGTGTTGTCGGTTTGTTGGTTGCAAACAATTTGGTTAGATGAGACTGTTTCTGGTCAAGGCTCAAGATTCTTCGATCCTCTTGTGAAAAGCTATTTGCAGCGATATGATAGAGGACGTGCTTGGGAGCAATTCAAGTATATAGATCTTTCTTTGAACGAGAGTTTCTTTTATTTAGCCTTAGTCGATTCGTATGACTATTTATTAATGAATTGATCCTTTCTTTCAAAAAAAAAAAAATTGTTTCAGTAAATTTCTACTCCGTACCATTGTTTTTGGATTATCCATTCATTTCTTACCATTTTTTCATACTCACTAATTATTCTTTTAAAAAATTCAATTTTATCACTACTTAAAAATATACTCCCTCGATACCTCTTTTTCACATTTTCTATGTCGAAAAAATTGTCAACTTTTATTCATTGAAAATTAAAATGTTTTAATGCACTTTTTTTTCTTCTTTTAAAAAATTTCCAAAACCACTATTCTAACCAAATTCTTTTTTCTAAATATAAATATTAGCAATTAAAATATCACATTAAAAACCATATATATAGAGAGTGTAAAATACGAATTGAGATTATCTGTTCCATTCTTGTAATAAACCTTAATTATATAAAATAATGATTTATTACTATGAGACATTAAATACGACAGAGAATTTGCTCTCGTCAAATACAAGTTTGAATACGATAGAGAATTTGCTCCCGTAAAATAAAAATCACAACTTTCCCACTAATCACAAATTTATCACTTGTTTTTTTTCTTTTGTTCCTTTTAGATTCCTTTGTTTGTTAATCCAATTTCAAACAACATTTCACTTCTCTAATTAATTTTCATTATTTCTTCTTCTTTTTTTTTCCTCACAACTTTCACCAAACACCCCACAAAAATCCCACCTTTTTTTCCCCAAAAAAAAAACCCCAAAATTCCTGAAATTACACTTGTTTTTAATGGATGAATATCGATCCAAATCATTCAACGATGCACCCATGGAAATTCAAACTTACTACAACGGAAATCAAAACAATAACAACTTAAACAATCAAAATAACAACAATAATTTTCAAGATTTAAGATGTTACAGTGCATCATATGCAACATCAAATACAGCAACAAATAATTTGCCAAAAGAGTTGAAGAAGGGCAAAAGCGGAAACGCTTCTTCTTCTTCGTCTTCGAAAGCGGTTTGGTGTTTTGGTGACCCAGAATTGCAGAGGAAAAAAAGGGTTGCTAGTTATAAGTCTTACACTGTTGAAGGTAAACTCAAACGATCTTTTTCCAAGAGTTTTCGTTGGATTAAAGACAGGTACTCTGACATGGTTCATGGTTAATGATTTCCCCCCAAAACCCGGTTTTTTTTAATGAGTTAGTCTCTTGTGAGATCGTTTGTTTTACGGTTTTTATGATAGGACCACATTTTAGTTAATGAGGCAGTGTATAACGGTCTTATTTGATAATTTGACGTGTTTTATTTTTGGTGGTGTTGGAAATATTAGTTAAAGTTATAGAATATAATATTTATTGTTTTTTTTTTCTTTTTAATATGTTGTTTGTAATTGTCTGAACTCGAGACTAAAAGTCGTCTGAAATTGTCTGAAGTTTTTTTTAAATCGTCTGAATTTATTGTGTAATTATCACTGGACATTGGTGTATTGTGGTGTGACTTCATATAGATGTATTTATAGGAAATTGGTCTGAGAAATTAGACTGTTTACATGTGAAAGATGAAAAATTTATCAAAGTGTTAATTTTTTGGTTGAATCTGTTGGTGTAATTGTCTCTGAACATTGGTGGATTCTGATACATGGGAATTTTTCTAAGCAAATAGTCGAGTTTAACGTCGGCTAAATATGACACCAGTCACTTCCTTTGGGCCTAAAGCGCAAGGATTTTCCGTAGAATAGCTAATCGTTGTGGTCTCAGCGTTGTTCAACGTCGGTAGGATTACTTCCGACTGCTTTTAGGGTGAACTGTGAAGTCTCACTTTATATGTTGGTCTCTTTGCCTGGCTTGTTTGATAAGCCTGTTGCGTAGGACTTGCTAATTCGATATAATTGGACAGTGGACGGACAGATTTCCGTGTTATGTCATCATATAATCTGAGTAATGTAGTCAAAATTATTCAATCAGCTGCGGTAAGTGTCGTGTTGTAAGATGAGTTCTGTAGTGTCGTGTTGCGGTAAGTGTTTGTTAGAAAACTGATAATGGGTTCCAGACTTCCAGTTATGGAGCTGAAAACTGTTGAATTGCACGCACTTTGTGTATGTCCTAAGTGAGCTAATCATCGGTTTTAGAGTCAAAAACTCGCAGTTTTTGGCTTTGAACGCGGTCAAGAGTTAACCCTTCATTAAGATCGTTCCATGTTCGTTATTCTATTTTGCAAGCCACGCACATCCAACCCCATTACCAAATGGACGTTCTTCGAGCTAGGCACCGCGGCAATGTTATTGTTATTGTTGCACGTTGCACGACAATAATGCGCTTAAAAAAGTCGCCTTTTTTATGTGGTGCTAATAATGAAACAAAAAGGCACATGATTTGTAGAAGACAAAACAAGCGTGATTGTTGGACAAAACTTTCAACTTTCAACCAAGTTTGGTAGGGTTTGTAGCTGGTTTACAACCTGTTCTCTCAATCATTTCATGTGTATATGATTTTTCAGTGTCATTTCTGCAGAGTTTATCATTTGTGGAGTACTCCTGAATAACCTACATGCTCGATATTAGAGCTAACATACACTTTGGTTTCGGTCGACTTATTTCTGATCCTGTCATTTTAGGTTCGAAATCGTTCTAATATTTTCGTGTGAGGTCAAACCCGCTCATTATGAGCCAACGATCTACCAACCGGTCGAGTTTTTGTGTCTTCTGGTACTTTTGTCAGGTTACGAAGAAAAACTTTTGGAATTTAGGGGACAGATGACGGTGAATTTGCGCGTAATAAATATAAATATGTAGATAAATCAAATAATCTTCAAGAATCATTAAAAATGGAAATTCATTTCATACACTGTAAAAGTACAATTGATATAAATATCAAGTAAAAACAAAAGGTTATGCAAAATGCATATCCTCTTCCCTTATTAACTACGCTTCACATTTTTCTTATGACAGAAGAAAAAAATTACACAAAAGAATTATGAAAAAACAAAAGATGCAGCATAAATTAAATGAATAATTGAAGAAATGAGTTAGTTCTTCAGATTTCAGAGTAAAAGAAGAAGAGGTTGTTGATTGTTGAATCTACCTTTGAACAAATAAGTTATTGTCCAATTTTATTGACCTGAAGTACCAATTATCTATTCACTTGACCATTTGTGCTCTCGGGCTCGGTAGGCCCATGTAAGCGAGGCTTGGAGAAACACGAACTTTTGGGCTGGGTCGAGGAGAGGGAATTGGGCCAGAGTTAACGAACGAGCCTGGGTTGACCCGTGGTGACAGGTTGACCTGCTCAAGGGCTCGAGACTGGAGGTCCAGTGGATAGTCCCTGAGACACCCGATCCTTGGCCCGTTGCCCGTGACCCATTTGCATGACAGGCGTCGGGCCAAACTGAAGACGGGTTCTTCTGATCCGTCGTCTGTCGTGTTCTTGACGTCGCTCGATGAGCGTTTGATTTCTGTTGTTGTTGCCTCTTCGTCGAGCATTTTTTCCAGGGTGTCTTCGTCGTCGATAATTTTGAACGAGGTCTCGTCATTATATGCGTATTTCTGCAAGAACAGCCCCGTTAGTGGGTCGACTTATTTAATCTGACATAATTTACATGGTGTTTCTGACGTTTGCTATTTTGACCGCGAACCTCTCTTTTTGCTCTAAAAACTTCGGCTGACCATAAGTCACGGCTACCCGAGTTCAGAATTTAGCAAACATTTTTTTTCAAATTGTAAATCTCGTAAAGACAATCAATCTGAAGATGAAATTAAGAGTAGTTTCTAAACTCTCGACTCCGAGAAAATACCAGTCAAAGTTAGTTAGTTTTAAACTTTGACTCATCAAACGCGTTTCGAGTTTGACAAGTTTTTATCTCAAATTGAAAATCTCGAAAAGAAGATTGATTTAATAGTCAGTCGAAGTTTTTTATGTTCAAAAAGAAAAAAACGCAATTAAGTACCTTAACGTTTTTGAGATCGATGATATTATCTTTGAGGAAGCTAATGAACTCCTTGAAGTTCTCTTCTGTTGGGAGATAATGTCCACTGTATGGCCATATCGCCTAAACCCAAAAAACAAGTAATTAGTACACGGATAACAGATAATTACGTTAACAAAACAACACTGATAATCACATCAAGAACACCTCAAATGCACGTAATTAGTATACGATTAACCAGTAATTACGTAAACAAAACAACAGCGATAATTACCTCGAGAACACCTCCATGAGCGACCAATCTTCCCGCAGCAGTAGTAGCGGCACCAGCAAGAAAACTCGAATGTTGAAACCGACCTTTCTTTTTCTGACCAACGTATAACGACCTTGATGCACTCAGCACGAATATCCATTTATTGTCATCGACTGTCTCTAATAAGTCTCCGCTTTGCTTGTATACAAGCTTTCCATCATCGATTACAACTTCGTATGCTTCGCGTTCTTTCTGAAATTTTTTACGGCAGAGTAAAATCAGAGACAGTCAGACAGTTGTGAAACGCTGTGAAAATTCTATACACAAAGGGTGAAAACTTACTGGTCCAAGATACTTGATGCATTGCTGCTGTAATTTAGCCCTCGAGCATTTCTCGAGATTTAACTCTTTCCCGTCTCCAACATCCAACCTTCATCAACGAGAAATTCACGGTAAGCTTTCAAGAAATTTGGCGGAAAATGACAAGGATAATTGTAACTAGGAAGGAAAACATCAGTCCTTTCTAGAACAGTTTTTCATTATCGATCGAGGCAATATATCGTCTGCAAAATGACTCATGACTCATTAAACTAAATTCACCTCCTTCGTAGAAGTATATGACAGCAAGTCACTTGATGTAAATAGGTCCTTTCGAAACATGATCATAAGCGGGATCTTTACGACAAGTCACTCGACATTAAGGACCTGTTCAGCTCAGCTCAATTATTTAATTGAACTTCATTCGATTCGATCTGATTGATTCGATTCGATTCAATTTCGATTCACTCAACTCAATTTCTAAAAAGTCCGAAAGAACAGGTTCAAAGTCTCTTAAAATGCTCGATAATAATCACTGTAAATCTTAAAATCCGTCTGACGCGAAAAATATTTATAGTCATATACTACTCCCACTGTCAATTTTTTGGTCAAAGTTAGACAACTTGAAACAAAACAAAAAAGTGAAAAGAAGTGGAAAGTGAAAATACCAATAGAAGAATGGTTGGCTGCTTTCGCTGTTGAACCAAACATCATAATAAATGTGCAAGTTGTGTCCGTACCTATGCCGTGGGTCAATCTGTATAAGCATCCAAATCACAATAAACCGTGTTATGTCGTAGCAACCGACGATGTGAAGATATATAATAAATACACTCCGTATAAAATAGACGCTAAATGAGTAAAGTTGACGTCGTTTTATAGCAAACTTTGGCCTGGTTCTTTTCACGATTTAATTTCACCATAAGTTTATTCAATTTCTTATAAAGCGCGTGAGTTTAATTTCAACCGACTTCAGCTCCTATAAGTTCACCTCTGATAAGTTCAACTCCTATCAGTTCAGCTCTTATGAGCCGAAAATAACACGGCCTTTGTACTAATTTTATTTTTGAATTGTGAAGTATCCCTAAAATCAACTTACAAGTGTGGAAGGGTTCAATGATTGAGTCAATAATTCAGGAATTTCTGTTTCATATGAAGATATTATTCAAAACCGCCGTACATAGTCAATGGTTTAAACTAGACACATCCAATTGCACTCGTTCGAAACGGTAGGGGACTCGTCAGTTCAATTCAAGGTGATGGCAGCAACGTCGAGCCACGTGAATAGGACAAGAACAAAAACTGACGAGAAAACTTTACCGTCTTATGTGATATTGAAATTCTCAGTTCGATTTCAGACTAAACTATACGCACAACACGTTTGTACACATTTTATAGAATTAAAAATGTAAGAGAACTTACAGCTTCGAGCCAATGTCGTAGGGCTAACTTTTGCGCTTTCTCATTCTGAGACAAACCTTTACCCACCTACATTTATCGAACATAAAACGATGTTAGTTTTCAGACATTTTCTATTCACCAAATCGACTAAAAACTCAAAAAAAATTTATAAGACTGTTGTATGTCGTATTGTACAACTTGAGCAGTATACCTTGGCTACTCTTGTTTTCGCCCTTGCCCATTTTGCGACAGCCGTCTCTTGCTTGTCGTTATCGAAGAAAGACACCGAGCTTCTTTTTAGCGATGCAAAATCTAATGCCTTCCACCTACAGAAAAACATTCATAAAACGATATCTAATCAATTTTCATTCACTAGTTACGCTTGTAAGGTCTAAAACTGTCGCGAATAAGTATTTCAATTTCTGGGATTTTCAACGCGACAGTTTTAAACTTTATCGTGACACGTCTCACGCAAAAAACAATTACTAGTATAAACATGAAATTACAAGTTTGAACTAACCATAGCTCTTCAGCAACAACAGCACAATCAGCAAGGTTTCGTCGAGTACGATAACTTTTATACACTTTCTGCAGCGTAACAGCCGCAGCATCGAGCTCAGAAACCGGCCTAGGCGAGAACATTACAGCGGGTTCAGGAAGAGTTATCGCGGGTAATGGTTTGTGTATCAAACCATTAACTCTCGACTTACACTGCTCGTACACCTGAGCTAAGGTGTTAAATGAAGGAGGCTTCTCGAGAACAATGTTTTCGGGTTTCAAGTCCCTAAGATTACCCGTCAGTCTGTTAGCCTCATTTGACTTTTGATCGACGGTTTTGGAAGTGAACGATGTCGATTTTTTAAACGACAGCGACTTTCGGAAACTCCCTACTCTACTGAAGTGTAATTCTCTAGGAGTTAGAGTGCCATTGGAGACTTGTGAGAAGAGTTTTTGAGTCAACAGTTCATGCCAAGCTGAAATTAGTATGGAAATTGATAATCCCATGATTTTGTAGATGGATTAATTAACCTGAATAATTGCAGACCAAAATTGACAGAGAGTCAGAAAATGATGGTTTTGATTAAATTAGAAAATTAGAAAAATAAGATAATTTAGTCAATGATCAAGTTGTATATAGGCTTCTCAATAAGAAGATAAGTTAAACAAATATAGCTATATAATTAAATTAATTAACACGGAGCGACAAAGATTGGTACGAATTTTATAAATTTTACTTTGAAATGGAGGTGTAATAAGTGGTAAGATTTGAACCTGTAATCTCTGAATACAAAGCTGTAATAATCATCCATTTCACCTTTTCAATTCAACCAAAATTTAAGTTGATGGTTGAAGGCCCGAAAAAAAAAACCGTATACTCTATCATTACAATTAGACTTCTTGACAAAATTCATCTGACCAAAAAATTGACCTAGACCTAATAGACATCCGAAGTCAAAACTTGAATTTGACCCAAATCCCAAATTGACCCAACCAACTATAACTCGACCCGATTTCTTATCCATAAATAAATTCATCTGTACCCGCCCATTTGACCCGTTTATCAATCTAAATTACAAGTTTACAAAGAACAAAAACGTCTCTCAAATTTCTGATACAATGAGCGGTATGTGCCAACATGGAATAGAAAAATCGTCGATACCAAACACTATTAAATAACTACTCCCTCTGTCTCGATTATTTATTTACACTTTTTTTAAATCTACTCGCAAAAAAAATAGAATGTAAACAATTCACTGGAATATTAGTAGGTACAAATTACGATCATATCAAAGACACTAAATAAAAAGGATAATTACAAACCCACACTAGAAAACCATTCATGGAAAATGAAAAAATGATTAACATCATTTAAAACATATATAACGATAATGAATTAATGATAATGAAATGGACAAGAAAATAAGTGCAAATTATTGCTTTAATTAAGCATAAAGTACCTTTTCACTGCTTCGGTTTTTTTTTTTTTTTTTTTGTAACTTGAACCCGGTATGAAATGAATAACTAGTTTGCTAAAACTGTATGTATATATATACTCTCAATTACACTCACCTGACCCACACACTTTTTTAATAAATTTGGAAATTCTAAAATTGTAATTTAAATTGGTACACTTTTCTACGAAGTCCACATTTGAGAGTTGAGACCATCGTGTAATCGTGTACTAATAAACAAAAAAACAAAAACAAAAATTGAATTCCAACAATATTACGGAGTTTATTTAAAAAAAAAAAAAAAGGAGTGTAAATAAGTAGGAAATATCGTGGGTGATTTCGAAGTGAAGACCTTGACTTATATCGTTTGAAACAATGAAATTTTTACTTATTAAGTTTTGTAAAAATGGGTCATTTGATCATTTCTAAGGTTTCAAGTCTTTCAACCCACGAGTTTCCAAATTTTGGAAATTGGAGTGATTATTTGATTTGATGGGGTTTGAAAATTTTGAGTGTTGTGTTTAGGGGACGGATCGTTTTATGGGTTCAACTGCATCCTTAATATTTTAATAAGTAATTTTAACAGTTGAAAAATCTTATAAATAATGAAGTGGCTTGGTGGTTGCGTACATGGTTATAAGGACATGTTGTTTTTTGTAGTGATAGGTTGAGGGTTCAAGCCTCTTGAAGTAATTACTAACTTCTACTTGATTGATCATCTTATTTCTGCCCCCGAATATATAGTACAGTGGAATAATAATGCTTATATAGTACAGTGGAATAATAATGCTAGGGCTCGTGCACGATACCGAAGCCCAATAATCCTATCAATATATGGGCCTAGGCTATTATAAAAAAAATGTTTAAGAGTAAATTAATATAAATAAAAACTAAAAAATTATTTACTATATGTTTTTTTTATGCACCACCATTTTAATATTTCTAGATTCGTCTCTGGGTGTATTAAAGGTGTAGAGACTAAGAGCATTGTTATTAATGGAGAAAAAAACTTTCTATAATTTAAATGGAGAAAAAAAGTTTTCATGTAATTTTTAATGAATGGAGTAACTCTCCATTATCATGGAGCGTATTTGTGGACGTTTCCATGCTCAAATAAGGTGGGACTATAAACATCTTTATAGCTATTTTATTATTATTATTTTAATTAATTAGTTTTAATTTTGTATGTGTATATTTTTTTTTAATGGGCTGCATATATGGACAGAATTTCTTTCTCCCTGCATATGAAAGCCTTTTGAGATGGAGATAATTTAATGAAAAATTAAAAATAATAATTTTTGGTCCCACAACATCTCCATTGATAACAATGCTCTGATAGGAGTATAATACATTGTAGCTTAATAAGTTTTTTAAAAAACCACCTTTTTAGCTTAATCAATTTAGGTTACATTATCACTGAACCGAGCAAAACTAACTAAAATATAACATTGTGCATGATTAAAAATCAACCATAAAATTCTCATATATAAGTAGTGTTTCTCAAAAATAAGGGGGTGCAAGTGAGAAGGCCGGAGCCCTTCGGACCTAATTAAGTAATTTAAAATTACTAGTTTTTGTATGATACTGGAGTACAATAAATTATTGTAAAATCAACCATAAAATTCTCATATATAAGTAGTTATTTATATAGTTTTCGTACCAAAATCAATGATAACTAGTTTACGGGCCCGCCCCAGGCCGGGCTCCCTATCTATAATAAAAAATTCTTAATTAATAAAATATTGACCTTAATTTATTTATCAAAATAAGTAACTATGGAAATTAAAAATACGCTGAATATTTCAATATTAATTATGCACGGCTTGCTTATTATATTCAACTTATGTATGAATTAGATAACTCGCAATTATACTGCGCTTTCATTAAACTCTATTTTTTAAATTATTAACCAAACTTAACGAATATTTATTATACAATCCTAATAGGATAAAATGATTAACACAAAATTAAAATATATCCACTATTTAGTTGGTTTTATGTGAGACCGTCTTATATCATGGACACTTAAATAATTAAATAATTGTTTATTTTGAGTAAGACGTATCTAATTAGTAAATTTGTGTTCACTATTTAATACTTCTCCATTATTCTAGTAAAGATATTGTCATATTGATACTACTACTCATAATATATATAATTGTCGTTGCTATTTTTATTGATAATAATAATAATACTACTACTACTATCAGTTTTCTACCTTCACTTCTATCATCATTAATTCAACAAATAATATTATTATTATTTTATTATGATAGTCACATAGGTGATTACTATTTTGTTTACTATGGTCGTTATTCACGTAATTTTATCTAATTTATTTCATCTGTATTAGAAAGTTGTTTACCTTACTCTATTTTGTGAGAGAAAAATGAAGCAACTCTAAACAATTGACTAAGACAAAGAAATTATTTTATTAAAATTACATTACATGTTTCCATCTCTTAAATGAATTCACATTTAATTTTAATAAATATCAATAGAACTTTTGGATTTTAGCTTATATATACAATACGCCGTAGTAGATTAATTTTTTATTTATTGTCGTACTACTAATAGAATATTTTCACATATTAATTAATTTGTATATTTTAAACAAATATTATTTTTATTTTCCAATTATTAAGATTACCTAATTATTAATTTTTAGTGGTAGTCTTAAGAGTATTATTTGTATTAGAAATATAGTAAAAATAATAATTTTTCTATATTTATCTGGAAATATTTTCAATTACTAATTTATGGAAAGTTCTTATATATAATATTAAAATTATCATCAGATAATTTCTAATAATTTTCTTACTGGTATTATTTTTAATTCTATTAAAAAATCAATGTCTATCAATTGACTTTAACAACTAAATCAAAACTTATTATAATGAAATTAACTAAGCGATCAAGTATTATAAATTATATTATTATACAACCATAACTAACAACTTAATTTGAGAATAAGATAATCAATGAATCTTGTATATATATCTTTTACCTTTCATTTTATATATTCATTAGTTTTGTTATTAGTTTTGAAATCAAATTTTTTCATTGAGAATTTCAAATATTAAACTTAAAATATAGATCTGCAACGTACAAAGAAATAAAAAAGGATTATAATGAAATTATTAATTTTAATTTTAATTTTAATTTTAATTCAGAAAAGAAATAGTTTAAAAAGGAGTAATAATAAATTTGAATTTTATTTGTCATTAAACTTAACTTTGTCCTATAATTATATTGTACCAAGTTTTTTTAGCTGATTTTTAGATATTCTCCTACAAAATTACATGAACGATTAAGTCAAAACATATTACAATGGAACTAACTAAAATATCAAACATTATAAATTATAAATTTCATTATACAACCATAACTAATTAGTTGATTATAGAATAAGATAATCAATAGATCTTGTATATTTTTTTTTACCTTTCACGTGATATATTTATTAGTTTTGTTATTGGTTTTGTCATCCCGAGCAACCAGAAAGAGATTCTTTAACCAGGCCAATTCGCAAGTTTCTTCAATGAGAACTTCAAATCTTGAAGTTAAAATATAAATCCGCAACATACAAAGAAAAAACGGTCATCATGAAATTAAGCTATGTTTAAATACAAACATGATAATGAAGAAATAAAACTGCTTAAAATTAAACATTAAACATTCTTATCAAACCAAATACGCCGTCAAAAATAAAAATAACATAAAACGTAAATCATAATTAAAGCATAATAAACCAAAACTATTTAACGTATTACCTAGGAAGCCGAAGATGAAGTTTTTGATGTATATATACAAAAGGGTTGAAAACTTACCTAAAAATATCTAATGTATTATAATTAAATAAGGAAACTATGTATCATAATTTTTTTATTTCCAAATAGTTTTTCTATATCTATTTGAAAACATCTACTAAAATAATTATCATGAATTTAATTAAAGCCATGTTTAAATAACAAACATGGTGACTAAGAAATAAAACTGTTAAAAATTAAACATTTTTATCAAATCAAATACACCGTAAATCCTATCTTTATACTCCGATTTTTTTAAACCTAATTTCAGTAGTTCTCCTACAAAATTAACATTAACATTAACATGAACATGAACAATTAAATCAAAACTTATTATGATAAAACTAACTTAGAGATCAAACATTATAAATTATTATAACTATTATTATATAACCATAATTAATGACTTGATTTAAGAATAAGATAATTAAAAGACTTATATTTCTTTTACCTTTCACGTGACATATTCAATACTTTTGCTTTTGGTTTTGTTACCAGTTTTTTCAATGCGAATTTAAAATCTTGAACTTTAAATTTAAATCTGCAACCTACAAAGAAAAAAAAATCATAAATTTAATTAAGCTATGTTTAAATAACAAAAATGGTGACTAATAAATAAAACTGTTAAAAATTAAACACTCTAATCAAATCAAGAACACCTTAAAAAATAGAAATAACACAAATTGTAATCATATTAAATCATAATAAACTAAAACTATTTAAATAGTACCTAGGAAGACCAATCTAAAATTTTGATGTATATATACAAAAAGGGTTTACCTAAAAATTATCTAATGTATGATAATTAAATAAGGAAATTATGTGTCATATATTATTTATTTCCAATTTTAAAATTATATGAATTATTATATTTCTTTTGTAAAATTTTTATTAATTATATGACAAATATTGTACATTGGAGCCCCCTGGGTTCTGCTTTATATATATATATTAGATATTAGATTAGATTGTGATATTATATTATCGTAACAATTTTCTATCGAACTTATATTTATGTGCCCTTTTAAGTGTAATTTATGTTGGGATAGCAACCCAAATCTCACATTGGGAAGAAGAGTAGTTATGTCTTCTTTATAAATACCCACCACTTCATTATTATGAAGCCTTTTAGAAAGGATACCAAAGCATAGCGTTGGCCCAAAGCGGACAATATCATAGTAAGGTGACGATGTGGTGGAAGACACAGTCCCAACATGTGGTATCAGAACCGATGGTTCGGCTGGTCCTGTATGAGGTGGAGCCTAAGGTAGCGGACTGCCTTCATCAATGTGGATGAATGCCCTCTTTGTGACCTCACGATTGGAGATCTGTGGGTGCTTTATGTCGAAAGTCTTCCTCATAATTTGATGATCAGACGCAGGTCCCTTGGGTAATAACTGTGGTGCAAATGGGCAGATATCCTCGTTGGAGGGGAGGCCAATGACGTGGTCCTTGGTTTACCTAAGTCTCACATTGAAAAAAAAAGAGTAGCTATGCTCTCTTTATAAAGACTCATCAATTAATTTGTATAATGCCTTTGAAAATGAGCCCAAAATCAAATCCGTGTGGGGTCAGCTTAAAACGAATAATATCATACTAATGTGACAGTATGATAATAATTACAGTCACTTATATATTAATTTAATGTGCGACCGTGTTACAAGACTCTTCGTTTAAAGTATAAATGGGGTTGTTTTGATTAGGTCGTTAACTTGAAGAGTGGAGCATGGAACGAAGGGAATGGAGAAATTAGAAAGTGGTCAAAATATGTAGCTTGCTTGCAAAATGGGATACGGTGGTTTCTTGAAGTCAGTAACAATAATATTACGGAGTATTATTAATATTATAATTAAGGCAAATAATAATATTAATAATAAAATGACTCAATTGACCCAAAACAATTCAACTGCTCAAAATCCTGCCGACTCGATCGTGTTATGGGGTGTGTTCTTTTGGAGGCTACTACTTGTCTGCTATTCCCTATTTTTTTCTCGGTAAGTCACTGATTGAACTCTCAACCACATCTTACTTAATATGGATATATTCATCGTGAGCCACGTAAGGTTACTGAATTAAGTAGTACGAATAAATTTAAAGTAAAATATACTCCGTATAAGAAAAAGATAAATAATCTCTAGTATTTAGTCCCTTTTAAACTTAAGATGAATATATTCATCTTATATGAAGATTTTTGTTCTTATTGTGAGACGACCTTTCAACGTTTAAATTATATGTACTCCATGTTGGAAAAATACGGTGTTCTCCGGTACTCGTCGGAATACCGACATGTAAGAATAACTTGGATAATGATCGAATCGCGCAACCGCTTTCCTTTGAGAGTATTTCGACCCTTACTTTTGCCCCGGGTATCACGAAATCCCTCGCAAGATACGACGATCAACAAACCCTCTCGTTCTTGGCAAATAGAATCGAGAGTATACGAATAGAGTTTTGTGTTTGTTTTTTCAAAGTCTAGAAAATTCAGGTTTTTCTAGTATCTTGTCACCATGTGAGTAACATATATTTATATACTCATAAATAATATAAATAAAATTATTTCTGATAACATTTCGTTTGAGACACGACTTTTCACAAATAGCCATCGAAAAAACCCGCCAAAATAAAGCCCGGAATAAAGTATACCAGAGCCGGCCACCCGGCGGCCGGCCCTAGACTGGAGCCGAAGCAAAAACAAAATTTGGCGGAAAAATGAATTGAAGGAGAAGTATATATAACACCAAAATAAATTGGTTGCATGCTAGGATCGAACCCATGACCTCCCACTCACCAATCACAATCTTTACCAACTGTGATAGTTTATGAGGCTATTTTCTAATGTTAGAGTTGTGAGGAACTAACTCAATCAAAAACTTAAGCTGATAGTTGGAGGCCCAAGATCGATTATATATTCCAACATGCCCCCTCACGCAAATTTCTTTTGGGCTTGAAGTGTGGATGCAACTACAGGCCCGCCTACCTGATATATTGTTGGAAGATGTAAGGGATTAATGTAGGTATTAATTATATGAATTAATGTATTTGTCATAATTAAGTATGGTTAGTTGGTGTTAAGTGGAATTCTCTAGAGACTCCTAGTTAGTTCTTATCATCCTTATATATATGTATGGTGTTCTTCATACAATAGCAACAATTACCGACTTAAGTTTATCTTCTTCCTCAATTTATATAATCTTAACATGGTATCAGAACCTCGCTTTCTTGCCGGTGAGCAATCGGGCGGGATTTCGTTCCCAAGCATTGTTGTTTTTTAAGAAAAGGAAAAAATCAAAAATCTCCAATTTTAATCATAATGTCCTTCTGCCTTAATCCTTATTTTAAGTTTTATTTCTTTAAAAAAAAAAATCAATAAAACTCCATAATAAAACCGAAGTAAGATGTGAGGCAAAAATTGCGTGAATCTGTGCCTCAATATTCTTGCTATCTTGGACTTGTTGAGGTCTTGAGGGCAATGAGTCATCTTCATTTTGAGTATTGAAGCTATTGTTTCTTGTTTCACTTTTAAATTCTGAAAAGAATATTACACATATCATATGTCTATCTTTTTGATATGGTGTATACTGTAATATTGGTATGTAAATATTGGTAGAGATAATGTAGTCTTTTTTATAGGATAGTTTGCCTAAGATAAGAGTATTGAGATTCCCTAGTCTTTGTATAAATGTAAACATCGTTGAATGATTCAATAAGAAAAAGTAATCAAAGCTTCTTCACATATCTCTCATTCTTCTTCTTTAATATGGCATCAGAGACATAAGATCCTGAGAATTTTTTTTTTTTTTTTTTTTTCAATCACAAATACCATTACCATGACGGGAAATGATAAAGGAAAGGGAGACGGAGGTAAGAAGAACGAAATGATCCTTCCGTCATCACCGCTTTATCTTCATCCGTCAGATAACCCTGGTCTGATGTTAACCCAAACCATCTTTAATGGTGATAATTATGAAATTTGGGCAGATGCGGTCCGTAATGGACTCGACGCCAAAAATAAGTTAGGAATCGTTGAGGGAACTGTAAAAAGGCCCGTCGATGATACGAGTGACGGAGAGAGTCACGAATCTGTAGCGTGGCGACAATGCAATGCTATGATCAAGGCATGGCTACGAAATGTGATTGATCCCAAAATGCAGCCAAGCATCACTTTTTCAACCACCGTTGCCGAAATATGGAAAGAATTGCAAGAGCGTTTTTCTGCTAGAAATGCACCACGTGTTCATCAATTGAAATGCGAACTTGTGGAATGTAAACAAGGACGACAATCAGTCACAGAATATTACACTCATTTGAAAACAATATGGGATGAACTTGATCATCACAGACGCATTCCTAAATGTACTTGTGGGGCAGCGAAGGAGTGGGCCAAAGAACGAGATGAAGAAAAAGTCCACCAATTTCTGATGGGATTAAACGCTGCATTGTATCGACATCTCAGATCGACTTTGCTTATGGAGGACACCATAACGTCTTTGAGCAGGGCATATGCACTATCCTTAAAGGAAGAGAGCCACAATACTGTGACCCAGCAGAAGGAAGAAAAGAATGAGGCTGCAATGGCGGTAAAGTCGTATGGAACCGGAAGAGGAAGAAGTGTTTCTTCAATACAGGGTACAGATGAAGAGGAGCCACCTCAATGCAATCATTGTGGAAAATATTACCATACCGAAGAAAATTGCTATGATAAACATGGGTATGATGTCATAAAAGCCCGAGGTAGAGGGCGAGGTCGTCGAGGAGCAGGAAACGGCAGAGGAAACTACAGCCGTGGAGGAGGACGCCAAGGAGGGCGTGGACAGTCAAACACGTTCCAGGCCAACGCTGTGAGTAGTTCGTCAAAAGGGTAAGGGCAGCAGAAACAGATTGGTAACCTTCCATTTACTGACGACGAAATAGAGCGTCTTCGAAGTCTGTTAATGACAAGCGCATAAGGTACTGACAAACTTTCAGGTATGAGTGTTGCTGTTTTTAACGAATGGATGATTGACAGCGGAGCCTCTCATCACATGACGGGTAGGCGTGATTGCCTTACCAATATTCGAACAGAGAGAAAATCCCTTGTTGGATTGCCCGACGGTCGAAGTGTTGAAGCACATGAGCACGGAGAAGCAGTATTGAGCACGAATTTCGTGCTTAAGGATGTTCTTTATGTTCCCTCGCTGACATGTGACTTAATTTCTGTTGAGCAACTAATACGTGAAAACGATTGCGTAATAACATTTTATCCTGATCATTGTATTATGCAGGACCGGTCTATGAGGACGGAGATTGGACGGGGTGAGCAACGTGATGGGGTTTATTATTTGAAGCCAAGCAGAGAAGAATTTGTAGCGAAAGCATCCTTTTCACGGGATGCTCAATTATGGCATCGAAGGCTCGGACATCCATCAAGTAGAGTTTTACCTCATTTCTCGTCTTTAGTTGGCACTCATTTATCTTGGAATAAAAGTCAAATTTGTGACCCGTGTTGTCGGGCCAAACAAACTCGTTCGCCTTTTCAGCTTAATAATAAACGATGTGGTGTTTTATTTGGTTTAATTCACTGTGATATTTGGGGAAGATATAGGACTGCTAGTTTATCACGCTCACATTATTTCTTGACCATCGTTGACGATCACAGTAGAGGGGTTTGGGTATATCTCATGAAAGAAAAAGGGGAAGCATGTGAACTGTTAAAAACTTTTTGTCAGATGGTTAAAACACAATTCGATACGAAAGTTAAAATTGTGCAAAGTGATAATGGGACGGAGTTCTTATCAGGACCCATGAAATATTATTATGAAGAAAACGGAATTATTTTTCAAACCAGTAACATAGACACACCGCAACAAAACGGACGAGTTGAGAGGAAACATCGTCACATATTAGAGAAAGCGAGGGCGTTACGATTTCAAGCTGACTTGCCCATTTATTTTTGGGGTGAATGTATACTAACCGCAGCTTACTTGATAAATAGAACCCCCACACCATTGCTACAAGATAGAACGCCATATGAGCTTTTGTATGGAGAGAAACCGAATTTAAACGGAATCAGAGTTTTTGGTTGTCTTTGTTACGCTCATAACAAAGACAAGCCACGTGATAAATTTGGGGAAAAAGGTAAGCGATGTGTGTTCTTGGGGTATCCGCATAGCAAGAAGGGTTGGAAAGTCTATGATTTGAAGGCTAAGAAATTGTTTGTGTCTAGAGACGTAACCTTCTTCGAGCATGTCTTCCCTTTCTCGCTGCCACAGACCATAGACAATACAGATTCTGTACCGAAAACGGATATCTGTGGTCAGTTTGAACCATGTGAAGGTGAGGGTATGAGTGAAGAATGCACCCACGAAGTAAGGGGGAGTGATGAAGTTTTAGCAGAGCAGTACCGAAATACTACTGACACGAATAGTGATGAAGTCGAAGGGGACAGTGAAGCTGTGAATGAAATGGGTACCAATGAGGCAAGGGAAGAACAACTTGGTAGAGGAGCAAGGGAAAAGTTCGAACCAGCCTGGAAAAAGGACTACATATGCAAGTCGACAAAGATAATAAACCCTGTCCATGGTGCTCATCACGGCCAAGCAAAGTCCACGAGACCAGGTACTCGTTATCCCCTAGCAAATTATGTTGTTACGAACTGTTTTTCTAACACTCACAGGGCTTTTCTAGCTACAATTGATAAGACTCGGGAACCGAGCCATTATTTTGAAGCAGCAAGAGACTCAAAATGGATTGAAGCCATGAAAAAAGAGATAGAGGCTTTGGAGAAAAACGGGACATGGAAACTCGTGTCACTACCGGATGGTAAGAAACCCATTGGCTGCAAATGGGTTTACAAGATCAAATATAAAGCAGACGGGACCATAGAGCGATACAAAGCAAGACTAGTAGCCCAAGGGTTCACTCAAGTAGAAGGGATCGACTACCATGAAACGTATGCACCCGTTGCAAAAATGACCAGCGTCCGATGCTTGTTAGCAGTGGCAGTAGCTAACAAATGGGTAATTGAACAATTAGATGTAAATAATGCCTTTTTGCACGGAGAATTGGATGAAGAAGTATATATGAAAATACCGCAAGGCTTTGAAAGAAAGGGTGAAAATAAGGTGTGCAGACTATTGAAATCGATATATGGTTTAAAACAAGCTTCCCGAAATTGGTTTGCCAAACTGACAGATTCCTTGAAAGGGTATGGCTTTGTTCAGTCATTAGCTGATTACTCATTATTCACATATAACAAAGATGGAGTTTTCATTGGAGTACTAGTGTATGTTGACGATATGATAGTCGTCGCGAATAATGAAACAGCGTGTGGTTCTCTTAAATCTTTTCTTGACAAGAGCTTCGGTATTAAAGATTTGGGACGCCTCAAGTACTTCTTGGGTATAGAGGTAGCACATGGCTCGAAGGGGTTGTTTTTAAATCAACGTAAATACGCGCTAGGAATCATCGAGGAATTTGGCATGACGAATGCAAGGCCAGCACACACGCCTATTCAGCAACACCATCGCTTAGCACTAGCCACTGGTTACGTCCTAAGGGATGTAATGAAATATCGAAGGCTCGTTGGTAAATTGGTTTATCTTACAATTACGCGGCCAGACCTCGTGTATGTTGTACATTTGTTGTCTCAGTTCGTAAATGAGCCAAGAAAGGAACATGGGGACGCCGCTTTACGAGTCGTTCGGTATGTTAAAATGAATCCGAGTAAAGGAATTATTATGAGGAGGGATTCGGATTTGCAGTTGCGGGGGTACTGTGATTCCGATTATGCGAGTTGCCCAATAACAAGGAGGTCCTTAAGTGGATATTTTGTGTCACTTGGGCATGCACCAATATCTTGGAGAGCTAAAAAGCAAATGACAGTAGCTAAGTCGACAGCGGAAGCAGAGTATCGCGCTATGGCAGGAGCAACGAGCGAACTAATTTGGCTGAAGTCGTTTCTTGCTTCCTTAGGAGTGTTTCATTCACAACCGATGAGCTTATTCTGTGATAATCAAGCGGCAATTCATATAGCAAAAAATCCGGTCTTTCATGATCGAACAAAGCACATTGAGATTGATTGCCATTTCATTCGACAACATTTGGTCAACGGAACCATTAGCACGTTTCACATCAGGAGCAAGGAACAAATTGCGGATTTATTCACGAAGGCACTAGGTGGTGAAACTTACGATCATTTGCAGTGCAAGTTGGGACTTGGTTTACCAAGTGCTCCAACTTGAGGGGGAGTGAAAAGAATATTACACATATCATATGTCTATCTTTTTGATATGGTGTATACTGTAATATTGGTATGCAAATATTGGTAGAGATAATGTAGTCTTTTTTATAGGATAGTTTGCCTAAGATAAGAGTATTGAGATTCCCTAGTCTTTGTATAAATGTAAACATCGTTGAATGATTCAATAAGAAAAAGTAATCAAAGCTTCTTCACATATCTCTCATTCTTCTTCTTTAATAAATTCATTCTCAACATTCCTCTTTTGCTTATGTTCTCAATGATATTATTTGGTCTTGGTTTTTGTTTCTTCGAGTTTTATTTGTCTTCCTTACCAGTGGTTTTATTTAAGTGGATCGATGTTCGAAGAGTTTGCAAAGAATGGTTACCTCTTCGTTTCTAATGAATTTGATAGATAATTTTCCGTTTTATCAGGATCGATTAGTGTTCCTGCCATTTTATCGGGATCGATTAGTGTTTCCGCCGTTTTATTCAACAAGTTTGAGAAAAACTTAGCGTTGTTGTTCGAGTTCGTGTAACGAGTCTTATACTCGTTTACATTACCAATTTTGCGAAGCTTTCAAATTGAAGTTCGAAGACCCGAAGAAGACTGAAACGGATTGAAGAATGTTAACTATGTTGTTTTTTTTTTTTTTTTTTTTGGCAAACCCAGGAAGGGATTAATGTAGGTATTAGTTACATGAGTTTATGTATTTATCATAATTAAGTATGGTTAGGTGGTGTTAAGTGGAATTCTCTAAAAACTCCTAATTAGTTCTTATCATCCTTATATATATGTATGATGTTCTTCATGCAATAACAATAATGACCAACTTCAGTTTATCTTCTTCCTCAATTTATATAATCTTAATATATACTTCGTATACCACTTTGAAAGTGAGGGGTGGTGAGCTTCGAACCCGTGACCTCATGTCGCAAGACTTTAATACCATGTCAGAAACCAACTCAACCAAAAGTTTAAGTTGTTGGTTGGAGCCCTAAAATCGATTATATACTATAACGACTGAGGTTCCTAATTCTATAAATTAAGTAAATGTATTCTTATCATATGAAACAAGACACAATAAAATCTTATTCAATCAATAGAATATGCTATACTTGATAATGATGACAATTTCACTATTATACGAAATAACTTTCTTATAGAATGTTTAATGCAAAATTAGAGACTTATATAGGTTGCTTTCATACCGTGAGATTTCTCCACTTGGCATAACTCTGACGCTTGCTCAAATTTTAGCAAAATTTATAAATAGAACGATTTAAATTGATTTATTTTTATATAGATGACCGATTCATTTAGACTTGCTCAATGTCCGGCCCGTAAATATAATCATAAAAAAACAATAGTACTCCGTACTCGTATAATAAATTAATGGGTTTTTTTTTAAATACATCTTGTATTTTCATTTTTAAGGTTGTACTGCGTTTGGCGTATTACCATTGTCTTTAAACTTTTAAAAATGTCCGTAAATGTAGCTTGAATAATCCGTTAAATTTAGCCGTTAGTTTTGTTTTATATGAATTTTTACCCTTTTTATTTACTTTTTTTCTTTAATCTTTTCACATTAAACACCTTATTTCTTATAATGGATAATAGAATGTGGTATTTAATGAAAAAGATGGAGGAAAAACCTGAAAAAATAAGGGTGGAAGTTTATATGAAACATAACTAACGGCTAAATTTAACGGTTTACTCTAATTTGGTTACGGTTGGGACTACGTTAATAAGTTTAAGAAAGACAACCTTAATACGCCAAACGTAGTGACAACCGGTAGTGTCAATAAGATTTATATGCATTTAAAAACCCTAAATTAATTCAACAAAACCCTATTATAATAAAATCCGGTCAAAGATTGTTATCATAGTAGATTATTATTTTGTTTATATCGATCGACATTTGAACATTCGTTTGTGTGTGACACCAAACTAGCGTGCTCAATTGTGTAATCAATTGAAGTTGAATAGAAGATTTACAAACCCAAAAGATTGTTAAAAATCCTTTAAATTTCATCATATCAACTACAGATTTAATTTGGAATATCTAATCAATTAAAATGGGTGAACCATTTTCAGGTATGTGTTCTTACAATATTTATCATAAAATCATAGCCACCTAAATAAAATATAAATATAATACTTAATAAATTTGACACTATATAGTTTGAATTGTAATTACTCCGTATATTCTTTGACTTTAATTTGCTCTTTAATTAAATTGTATGTCTTGTTTTTTTTTTCTAAGATGAGATTTATTGCATGCATGTTGATCGTCTTTTGTTGTCATACTTCGTAATTTTCTTAAGAAAGTCAACGATAACTTTGTTGTGTGTACTTCTAATAGGCATGAAAGATTGAAAACTACGTAGTAATAAATGGTAGCACGTGAAATCTCAAACTCGATAAATATATACGAATTTATACATGTGAGAGCGAGGATAACGCGAGGAATTCGATACTAAAAACATTACTAGCTCTATTTTGTAGGCGAAGAGAATTCAGTGACCAAGGAAAATCGGTTTACAAAGTTTCTAAGTAGCCCAGCTCGTACGGACAGCTCGAAGAAAAGTTCGTCGAATCCTTTGAAGAAATTACTCCTCCGTCGCAAGAGTAAAAGTAATTTGGACTTCCTTATTTTTCGATCATCATTTTTCTTTACACTACGAGTAGTATTTTATATTTTAATTAATGATTTGATTAATAGAATAGATAAATTCTAAAGTAAAACGGTTTCATGCGTGAAACAATCAATATATATAACTTGTCAGCACCTCATTTGATGCTCATAATAATTGAAGTGATGAGAAATTCTATTAGTCATTTCACGCGTAAGACAGTCTGTCGGTCTCACAATAGACTTACTCAATTTAGGTGTATTTTTGACATTATTGATATATAACAAGCATTTTCGATCTCATTGTTTATGTTGAATATTTGGATTATTAATAACATGTTGGTATTAGGGAGAGGTGAAGGAGATGAAGATGGAGAAACATCATTTGGTGCTAAAAGTGTTGATAGTGAGGTTATTGATGAAGAAGAGGAAATTCCTACTTTAACCGAGGATGTTAAACAAGTCGTTGATAATACGCCAATTGATCACGTATTTCACCCTGACAAACACGATCATAATAATACTTCATCTAACCAAACGTAAGTGTTCTCCATTCATAAATATTTCAATTTCAATTTCAATAGCTAGTCTAATTTATATGATAAACTGTCTAACTTAACATTCAAAATGATTGTAGCCAATAAATATAATTATATAAATGTTTGGACCGAGTATAAATCCACATCATATTGGCCGATTACGTTTTTAAATATTAATATCTTTTCTAATTTAAAGTTGATGGTAGCATATTGATCAATTACGCAGTATATACTAGATTTATAAAAGTTTCACTATAACTTTAATTATTGTTCAAGCAGCTACGAAATATAAAATATATACTTGTACTAGGCATATAACTATATTACGGAGTATATGTTGATAGTTATCATTAGACAATAAGTTAACATATGTGCACTAGGCATATAATGATATAGATATTTATTTCAACTCTGTATATTTACCATGCTAATTGTGGCGGCCTTCAATTTAATTTTTAACCTGATACTTGTATACAACAAAAAAATTATGGTACGCTAATCTTTAAGAATATATAAGATTAATTAGTTGGTGATAACGATAATGCAGGATAGATGATGGAACCAAATCAATTGAAACTAATGACAATTCTTCCTCAGGTAATTTCAATCGTTTAGTTATTACTCCGTACATACGAGTAATTTGTTGTGGTATTGCGGAGGGAAGGGATACAATCTACTCAGCATTATTACGTAGGACTAATTAACTATTTTGATTAAATAAAGTCCATAAAATTGATCGAGTCACAATCTCTAGCCCTCTAGGTTCGTAATTTTTAAACAGATTTTGTAATCAGTAACATCAATGAGATAATTTATCATTATATAACATCGGTATTACTTATTCATGTACACAATTACTCATTCTTGTACACTTTTTACCCTAATTTTTCCATTCAATATCCCTCCCCTCTTTTCAATTATAATTTTTCCGTACATACGAGTAATGGGATACACTTGTTCACAAAGATCCAAAAGAAGCATCAACAGTCATAGCACAAAGGGTTGAAGAAGAAGTTGTCGATTTCGATACGAAAACCGACTCGAAAGAAGGTACATCATCATCATCATGTTGTCAAGGAGAAGATTGCATCAAAGAGAAGAAAGAAGAGGAAAATTGTGTAACATCTTTGGCATTATGGTTACAAAAGTTGTGTGCACCATGGAGTGTAAAGAAAGAAGACTAATATAATACTCATAATGTTATGTGTTGATTGAGAGAATACTCCTTTGTACATTGCATAAGTGTGTGTAAACAAGAGTGTTTGAATCATCATTTATTATTGTTTTCATTAATGCACGAATGTTAGTTTGTTGAATGTATAGGGTGTGTTGATTTGTTATTGAGACGAAATTTATATTCCCTTCTTTGTGTAACATATGAACTTTTTCTTAATTTGGCAATATCTACGGTGCGTTCTTATGTTTTTCGCTTTTTCATGTTGTACTCCAACGTTTTTGAAAATCTACGATATACTCTTAAACTTCACGATTATTCTCTATGCTAACCCACCTTGAGCCCCCATAAAATGTTTTTCTGTCCCGACACTTTTTTTAATTAACTTTTTTCTCGATCACACATTTTAGCACCAAAGCAACCTATTACACGAGTCGTCGAAAATTACTCTAATAAACACTTTTTATCATGAAGTATAATGTTTGATTAATAAATTTTAAATTTGCTGAAAGAATGATTTTCTAATGGATTGGTGGATTATTAGGCATGTTAACGAGTGGTGAATGCATTTATACTCAAATGAATAAGTTAATACACAATTGGTCGAACTAATGCGTAAGTTACTAGGTTAAACAAGTGACCAAGTTAATTGAGGATACTGCTATGGTCATACTAGAAACAACTCATAAACTTTAGAGGTACACCACGAAATTTCAAAAAGGCAAGGGTACAACAAAAAAAACGAGAAAACTCAAGAATACACCATAGAATATCCCTTTAAATTTTTATGAGATAAATCTTTAATTTCAGCTTCTATAATGAATCATTTATTAATTTCAAAATGTATAAAAATATAGCATTAAATTTCTTATGAAAAGAATTTTCATGTAAACATTGGATATAAACATTACCGAGTACGTATTAGGGATATTCTCCATGTCAGGATCTCAAAATGTGGTCAGTGTGATCAAGTTAATGTTAAAGTAGTTATTGTGAGTGTTAAATGGTCACATTTTAATCACAGATAATCCATTGTATACGTAGAACCGTCTTATGATAAACTTATTCATAAGAAACAGGAACAAAAGAAGACAAAAAAGTGAGCACGAACAAAGTTGGTCATATGCTAGTAGTCTGGTACTCTATTTTCTATCCATTAACTCTAGCTGTGATATCCCCTACTTTAGAGTAAGTCTCTTTTAAAATAGAGTAAGTCTCTTTTAAAATAGATTATACGTCTTAAGAATTAAGTCGTTCAAGTACGGAGTATGTCCTTATTTTTTAAATAGATAAGACAAGTATTTTGTTAAAAATTAGGTATGTGAGTTTTGTCTAATTCACTTTACTTGATCTATCTTAAGGTTAAGACAAATATATTCGACTTAAATAAAAATTTGTAAATACTCTAATGTTATATTGCTTTTTTTTTTTTTTTCTTCACTCATGAATTAAGTGACCGTCAAATCGTTCGATAACTATATTTAGGATGTATTGTTAACTCTTACCTTTTCTAATTCTCATTTTAAACTCCCACCTTTTCTATTTGCTTTTTGAAATTTCACTTTTTCTAAATACTAGTTGTTGGACTGTGCGCTAGCGCGCACAGTCCCCCAATGCGGGTCAATTTGTTGGTGGTAGGAATTTTAGCGACATGAAGGCGTTTGTTGGAATAAAAATTGATAAACTAATAAGTACACAATTCGCATTGTTATTTCAATGCGCTTATGAAGTAGTACTCATTCAAAAACGTTTGAAGCATTGTTTAGACAGTTCCATATAACACAACACCATATACTCAATAGTTCCATGCAGTCCAAAGAGAAATCGCCTGCCACGAAAAATGGCAGTAGCAAGTCTAAATCGAACTCAAACTCCAAATCCGTAATTTATCCCCTCGTCACTATATTCCCACCATTAGTGATTTAGAAAATTGAATATTGAATATAATCAATTTATTCAGCAGAAAAATCATTAGCGTAGCAACTTGAGTATTTATATTATTAAAACTCTGAGACATTATACTCAACTGACTGACATAATTTTAAACTATTTAAGCTTGAGCGTCCAGATTATATGGTTGTGGAATTTTAAAAATAAAAAGATGACAATGCTCTATTAATTTCCTTTTCTCCTTAAAAATGAATTATGTTGTGTATAAGCATTGTTCAATAGTGGTTTATGTGCATCTAAACAGAACGATTGGTGAGTTATTATGCAATCTTCCCAAGTATCTTGTTTTCCCTCATCGGCATTCTATTTCTCTTGTTTTGACTCGTAATATTACGATTATTTAATTCTTGCTACTCTTTTTCGTCCCCTTATGCTTAAACTTATGATTGAAGGTCCATGATTGGATGGTGAGATTCGAATGTGCGATCTTTAGTCACAAAGTTTAGAAGAAAAAGGTTTAAGTTCGATGGTTGGTCAAAGATCGGTTTAATTCTCTCTAACATCCTTGTTTGCCTTTTGCATCGTTCAGGGCCCTCTTCCACTTGTATTTCCCACACTCATTTTTGTTTTAATCGTCATCTTATATCTGCCCTCTTCTCTTATAATCATCTCCCCATTCTCTTTTGTTTTCCCCTATTTCTCCTACTTTTGGCATTTTCCTATGTACTTATCTTGCCTTACATTCCTATAAATCCATTTTATTCCATAACAATATAAGGTGTACACTAAATTGTTTTTTTTTTTTTTTAAAAAAAAAAAAAAAAAAAAATCATGTCTGTTAATTTGGGTAACCTCATTATTTTCCTAATATCCCACTGCCTCTTCCTCTCTCTCTTCCTAATAACCCGCCGCCTCTTCTCTCAACGTCCGAACCTGGGGTGTCTATCCCATAAAGTAGATTATGTTGATGAATTTATAAATGAGTTAAAAAAACAACCAAACAACAAACTAAATTGGGGTAACCTCATTATTTTTCTAATATCACACTGCCTCTTCCTCTTTCTCTTCCTAATAACCCGCCGCCTCTTCTCCCAACGTCCGAACCTGGGGTGTCTATCCCATAAAGTAGATTGTGTTGATGAATTAATAAATTAGTTAAAAAAACAACCAAGCAACAAACAAAATTTGGGTAACCTTATTATTTTCCTAATATTCCACTGCCTTTTCATTTATCTCTTCCTAATAACCCGCCGCCTCTTTTCCTAACGTCCGAACCTGGGGTGTCTATCCCATAAAGTAGATTGTGCTGATGAATTAATAAATGAGTTAAAAAAACAACCAAACAACAAACTAAATTTGGGTAACCTCATTATTTTCCTAATATCCCACTGCCTCTTCCTCTCTCTCTTCCTAATAACCCGCCGCCTCTTCTCCCAACGTCCGAACCTGGGGTGTCTATCCCATAAAGTAGATTGTGCTGATGAATTAATAAATGAGTTAAAAAAACAACCAAACAACAAACTAAATTTGGGTAACCTCATTATTTTCCTAATATCACACTGCATCTTCCTCTCTCTCTTCCTAATAACATGCCGCCTCTTCTCCCAACGTCCGAACCTGGGGTGTCTATCCCATAAAGTAGATTGTGTTGATGAATTAATAAATTAGTTAAAAAAACAACCAAACAACCAACTAAATTTGGGTAACCTCATTATTTCCCTTATATCCCACTACCTCTTCCTCTCTCTCTTCCTAATAACTCGCCGCCTCTTCTCCCAACGTCCGAACCTGGGGTGTCTATCCCATAAAGTAGATTGTGCTGATGAATTAATAAATTAGTTTAAAAAACAACCAAACAACAAACTTAATTTGGGTAACATCATTATTTTCCTAATATCCCACTGCCTCTTCCTCTCTCTCTCTTCCTAATAACCCGCCGCCTCTTCTCCCAACGTCCGAACCTGGGGTGTCTATCCCATAAAGTAATTTGTGCTGATGAATTAATAAATTAGCTAAAAAATTAACTTAAATGATTTTTTTTTTTTGAAAAAATAAAATTTTCAAATAAATCTAATATGAAAATTAATATGCATAGAAAACATAATTGCAACTCGTTTGGTGTAAGAATTAAGATATGTAAAATAGTTGTGTGCGCCTGACGGATAACCCATGTTTCGTGGTCAACTGTAAAGTCATACACCCACTCATCAGCTTGTCAATGTAATTCTTGAACGGATTTCATTTTTTATGTGTCAAATGCCCTTTTGTATCAATAATTCATTTCATTCATTTCGATTGCTCGGCTGCATTATTGTCTTGTAGACATTTGGGGATTAATTTCATCTAAACTTACTTAGCTTTTATACTCTTTCTGTCTCATTTATTTGTTTACACTTATCTCAAATCATCTTCATTAAAAAATTAATGTGTACACTTACGGAAACTGAGGGAGTACATTTATATAATGGAGTTTTGTAATCAGAATTCACATGTCTCAATACTTTGAATATTACTACTGTATCATATTTTCAAACTCATAAATTATACGGAGTGTAAAAATGACTAAAAGGCGCAGTAATTATAAATAGTACTTGTAACCTTTACAACTTGTGTTTTCACCTTTTCTCTATTCTTATTTCCATCTTTTTGATTCCTCTCTCGTATTCTTGATTTCTTCTATTTTTCATTATCAACATATTCCGTCTCGTTTCCTTCCTCTCACTTCATCCTACTCCTCAACCGCTGCCGTCACGTATTTTCTTATCTCAGTCATTATTACTCTCCAGTCTCCCGTTATTCCCCAATTTTTTTTTTTTTTTTTTTTTTTTTTTTTTTTTTTTTTTTTTTTTTTACGCTGGCACATAATCTCATACTCCCTCCATTCACAATTAAAGTTCATATGTAGGTGGAGGGAGAAAATATGAAAAAGGGAGGATATGAGGTGAAAAATAAAAGGAGATAAAAATTGTGGGGTCAGAGTTAATAATAACCACAGAAAACAGACCAAAAAGAAAATATTGTAGGTATGAATTTTAAATTTGGATGTACCAAAAAGAAAAGTAGTAACTTTAATTGTGGATGGAGGGAGTATCTCTTTTCGATAATTGTATTTTTCTAAAATCGTTACTCTTCATCATCCATCTAATTTTAAACTATGTCAACCTTTACTTTTATGATTCTTATTTTACTCATCCACAATTTTTCATCCTTCTTATTGTGTCTCCTCTTAAATTTTCTTTACTCAACTCTCTCCATTTTTCTTCTCTCTTCCTCTCATCTTCCCATAATTATCATCCCCTCATTCTCTTTCATCTTCCCCTTCATTATCCTCATCTTGTCACTTCTCTCCTATTTACTACTCATTTTTTCTCGTTAGATTTCGCTTATCTTACTAATAAGTGCATATTTTACATGTGTTTTATATATTTATTATTCGTCATTTTTAGGTTAGAACCAGTTTAAATTCTCTTACTTACTCATACATCTTAATACTCGTATTTTCTTTAATCCTTTTCTTTTTGTTTCTCAACATATTTCGTCTCACCTTTGCTTATCTTATCTACCCCATATTTTTCCTCCCCTTCTTAATTACTCTTTAACTTTTTTTTTTTTCCTTTTTAAATTCGTCTTTTTTTCCTTACCTCTCATAATACTCATTTTTTTAGCGCTTACTCATATGTATCTTTATTCTTTTGCTCATACGGAGTAATACTCTTATTCGGACTCTTTTGAAATATGATTGATTTATCCTTATTCATTCTATTTGTGTTTCTCGACATATTTCCCCTCGCCTCTTATTCATTACCCCTCATAATACTATTATTCATCTTGTTTCCTTGCGCTCTCATTTGTACTTTTTATCCTCTAATCGTTTTTTTTTCCTTTCCGATTAGCGCTTACTAATCCACCTCTTCTTTCCTTACCCCTTAGAATACTCATATTCCTCTTAGTCTTCTTGTATTACCCCTTAGAATACTCATATTCCCCTTAGTCTTCTTGTATTTCTTTTTTTGCATCTTGCTCCTCGCCTTCTCTCCTTTTACTTAGTTTTCCTCCAATTTCTCATCTCCTCTTCTCTTGTTCATTTTTCCTATTAGCTATTTAATTCTCATTTCAATTGTGCCTTATCTTTTCTTACCCCTTATAACACTTTTTTCCCTTACTCATCTGTCTCTTTTCAATTGTGCACTCGAATTTTCCATATTCCTTCTATTTTGTTTCCTCGACTTATTTCTCGGTGTCTCCTCTCAACTTTTTCGTGTTCTACTGATCCTCTACCCTTTTCTTCCTCCTCCTCCTCCTCCTCCTCCCCCTTTTCCATGTTACCCATTTTGTTCGTCCCTTCTTTTCTTACCTTTTATGGTACTTTTTTTTTTAGCACTTACTCGTCTTTGTTTTTCCCTTATCGCTTGATTAAATACTCTTATTCTCCTTATATTCTTTGTTTTCCTTTATCAACTTAGCGGTCAATATCAGAAACAACCAAAATGTCACAGCTACGATGTAAGCTGACTCATTACAAGATATTGAATATTAATTTTAATTTTAATTTTAATTTTAATTTTAATATTAATATTAAAATTAATATTAATTTACAAGATGACGGGTCACTCTCTCGTCTTGGTCTAGCATCTGAATAAACTCGTTGATATATTGCGTGCCTATCTTGAAATTCATCAGTATGTAGTGTGGATGGGTCGTGTTCTTTATCTTGTACGCTAGGCGCCTTATTCCCCAATCGCTAAAACTCCATACCTTTCCCTTCTTCTCGCTTAAGTAATCTGCAGACCAGAGCGTGGCATCAGTTAAGGCACGTGATTCAACAAACGATTTCATAATTTTTAACTACTACCGGTTGTTGAGTGAATGATTTGTTTTTTCTTCTAAAGATAATCCGATAGCAATGCATATATAGATTAACACTCGTCAAGGATTGAGTGAATACTAATTTTTATGTGCAGCAGTCTTATACTAAACTCATACGGAGTATAAGAATACAAATATTATTGTGACAATTTTCATAGTATTTGTATCCAATGTAGTGATAATAATTACGGAGTACTATTTTTTGTAGTCTTGATGGATCAAATATACCACTTCATAGTGACGTACTGTGTACAAACAAAAAGATAGTAAGTGCAAAGCTTATTTGTTGAACGCTCACAATAATTTAATCGATGCTTCAACCTACTCATTAAGCTGTATATTTGAAAGGACTAAGTCGGAATACCACACAACTGTACGAACAAGGTTCTTTATAGTTGCTTGTTTAGTGCAATCGACTTTCAGTAAAAATGTAGAAGTAATCCTTTATTGCTTTCTGTTCAACCAATCTTAAAGGTAGAAAGTAGAGAACATGAAACATTAGTTACAAACTAAAATTCAATTATTTTTCTTCTTTTTTTTTTTTTTTGACATGTAACTGTGTTCAGGCATGAGAGTCAAGGAAGCTAGGAACGAAGTTATAGAATCGGAAATGAACATAAGAAGATAAAACTTATCGAACGAATTCAGACATATAAAAAAAGTTGCAGTGCTTACTCTGGTCATCATCTAAATCAATTTCCAGCTGAAGGTTCAAATACTCGAAAAGTTTCTCTGCAATGTCGACAAACATTCACTCTTTAAGTGTATATCAACCCAAACCAAATGATTTGCTGTCGTACATTCGCAAATGAGTTTCACGCAGAAGTAATTTACCTTTGTCATCATCTGCAAATTTAGGCAAAAGACTGACATCTTCCTGGGTGAATTCGGAATTAGCATGTCGTCTTAAAACCGAGAAACCCCCGTGAGCGCTGGTATCGGACGCTGTCAACGTCTTGCAAAAGGAGTGCATGTGAAACCGTGGCTGAGGTTGCACTGGTGGTTCCTTTTCCACTAAATTCTCCTATTTCTACCACACAAAAACATGACCAAAGTTGTTTAGCTCTTCACATGCGGTGACATGGGCAAATGATGATTTTCAAATCTACACACGTCCTCCCATTGCTGTTGTTATAATACTAATTATAATAATAATAATAATTTCTTTGCACTATTCTCCGAAAACTTACTTGAGGTTGCAACATCACTTGAGCATAATATCATCCGTTTCCACTTCGGCCTACAAAAGAATATCCGCAAAACCATAATCAATTAACTAAACCCACCCACGAACAACGTTGTATGGTGTAGAACCGTCTTATATGAGAATTTGATAAATTGCTCCGGAATTTTTTAAAAACCAACACGAAATCTAGAATTAGATTTAGATAATCAACCTTTAATTGCACATCGATGACGCAGCAAAGGATTTTCCATGGCAGATCATAAATTGGCATTTGCTGATCAGCTACTTGATTAGTCGAATCCTCCACCTAATTAAATCCAAAATCCCCCAACATAAATATTAAATTAAACAAAACACCCCCCCCCCCAAAAAAAAAAAAACACCCTTCTTGTAAAACCCCACTTCCAAGTCCTTTTTCTGCACAAACTAAAAAAAAAATAAAAATCATTAAACGGAAAAATAAACCGACACCACCTCAAATCGGTTTACAATTTCAAGTAATTTCTTACAATTTCAAATACTTCTGAAAACCTAAAAGACGTATAGATTGCTCAAAATCAACAAACTAACCAACAGATTTCTATCGAAACTGAATCGAAAAATGAAAACTACAATCATCCAAGTAAAAGTCTTCAACAATGGGGACCATCAATGACGATGAAAACAAAGAAAATCACAACCATGTCAATTGTCAAAGATGAAACTGTCAATCCCACCTTATGCACAAAGTGCAAAATTTCAGTCACTATCGTTGCACTTATTTAAGTTCACGAATCACAAAGGAAACCGACTTGCGCTGAAATTACAAAAATAAACCGACAACACCTCATTAAAATGGATTAAAATTGAGAACTATACATTTTGACAATGCATCAAATAAAAATTGAACCACAACAATGAATATCGAGATCAGAGCGGGTTTTATTCACTAAGCCGAACCCATGGCATTAAATCTCAGTAACGGTCACAGTTGCAATACCGCCTTCCAAATTTCGGGTGAATCTTCAAAGCTTTTATATAATTTAAGCTAAAAAAAAATAGCAGAAGGTCTCACCTTGGGCTAAATTAAATTACAATGTGAATCTTATTTTGTTTATATTATTGCTTACTTATAAGAAGAGTGTATACTTTATAAACCCCCACATATGAGTGCCCGACTTACAGAAGTGTACTCAGCTTCTTTCTTCCGTTGCCCAGATGCAAGGCGGAACGCCTTGTTTTCCTCCTCAGTTCGAAAGCGGATAGTCAAGCCTGCGCATAAGACCCCTGTTTAAAAACTACCGTCATTGTTTGCACTATGAAGCTCGCACAAGGTCATACGAAGATTCATTCATCTACTAATAACCACAAAAACTTGCACCCAACGAAAAAACAAACAAATAATTCGAGGAAAAAAAAAAAAAGGGAAAACAAAATACTTAACAAATAAACCTTGTTATTTTGAGATCCTTCGCGCACCCAGATTGATTCAACTGAACTCAGCTTAAGTAACTGCAAAATTTGAATGCAAACCCAAAGTTAGTGTGACTGCTAAACCAAAATCAGTGAAAATAATTTAGGGGAAGTAGGGAATGAAAGTAATATGTGAAGATTTGTTCCATACGCTGATGTTCCATACGCTGCTCCCATGCCTAATTATGTTATCACGTCTGATGTTCCATACGCTGCTCCCGTGCCTAAGGTAATAATTTAGTCACTTCTGATCTAAATAAAAAAGCTAAATGAACACAAACAAAACATTTGTATGACCCAAATGGGTAATAATTGAGAAAAAGCTTAGAAATCTGGCCAACACGATAGAAATTTGGGGATTTGAGAAATGTAAAAACCCTAAAAATTGACCTGTTATTGAGAAGGGATTTCAGGAAATCAGGAAACCACTGTGTAGATGCATGTATCTCTGTATATATAGGCTGGTGGAACCTTCCATCTGATGTCACTATGCAATTGGTATGAAACTGAAATAGTTACGAACTCTAAGGGCAAACAGTAGGCTATGCTAACCAGAAACCCCAAAATGAGGAAGGGAGCACGTGGCATACAAACTTACCAAGCAAAGGAGTAGAAGGATGTGGAAGCTTAGGAGCTACAAGACATGGCCAACAACAGCCTTTCCACGAAGTTGGAAGTAACAGGGTTTTTTTTGGTTTCAAGAACTGTTACTGCAATAGTAAGAACAACAGCGGTCGAACAGTAGTTAAAGCTGACTGAATACCTACAGTATTGGTCAAAATCCTAAATCAAGGTAATGATGACAAGTGGCAAGGAGCATGCCAATGTTTTTGGGGATAATACGTGGCTGAGAAGGAGGAGTAGAAGGGAGGCAGGAGGCGGAGTAGAAGGGAGGAAGAAGTAGAAGGGGGGTTTTGAAGAAGTTACTATTGTAGGAATAGTAAGGTGAGTTTGGCTTTTATAGGTTTAGGATTTCTTTAAAACTCCCAAAAAATCCAATTTTGACCAAAATAAATACTCCCTTCTCTCCACTTTGTTTATCACATTTCCTTTTTAGAGAGTCAAACTTCTCAAAGTTGAGAAGTTTGACCTTCATTATTTTAAAACGTATAAATAATGAAAGTATAATAATAGAATATTCGTATTCGTTGTCAAAACATCTTTCCAAAAATTATATTTTCAACAAAAAAACGTCACGTATGGACAACGAAAAAGACGGTCAAACGTCGACATTGGAGACCGCGCATAAAGTAAATGTGATAAACAAAGTGATGAGGAGGGAGTATTTGTTTTGACTCTTAAAAACATTATATTTTCACTTTTTCTTTGGGTGTTACTCAACTGTACCCGGCTTTTTCTCAGTTGTACCCTTTTTTGTCATTAATTTTCCATCCCCTACCCCTGCTCTACCAATTTTTCTCTCTTCTCTTTCCACCCAAAAAAAACCCTAAAACAATTTAAATCAACCAATTTCTTCTTCAATTAATTCAATTACTTATACAATTATTTCAATTCTTAACATATGGATCCTTGTGACGATATATTTCATGTAATTTACTTTTTTTTTTCATTAATTTTATTTTTTATCATTCATTTTGTTTATGTTTGTTTGTTTTTATTTTTTAATTTTTAATTTTTATGAATTATTTGGGTTGGCGGCGTAATGTGGCGGGCAATGGCGGTCGTCGTAGTGGGCTTGGCGGTGGTGGGGGTGGCAGTGGGTGGTGGGTCATTTTTTTTTGTTTTTGTTATTTCTTTTTTATTTTTATTGTTTTTATGAATTAGGGTTGATGGTGGGGAAGAGGACGGCGGCGGCTGGGGTGGTTGTGGGTGGGCTGAGGGAGGATCGGTGGTGGGAGAGGTGGGCTGAGGGAGGGGCGGCGGCGGTGGTGGGGGTGGTGGTGGGGGGGGCATAAGGTTTGGGGGTTTAAAAGCGGAGAGAGTAGAGAGGAAATTTTGGTTTAAAAATTTGTGAGAAAGAAATGAAAAAGGCAAAGAGGTCTTTTTGACAACCAGAAAAACCTGCAGTTGAGCAATTACGTTTTCTTTTTACATTTTGAGTTTCGGTGGACGATAAAGTATATACAGGATGAATATATGCATTTTTTTTATTTCTACCAAAAATGACATTTTTGATGGGAGTTTTTAACAAAATGTTTACTAAAGGTAATTTATGAACGGTATTACTCATTCATGTACACAATTACCCATTCTTGTACATTTTTTATCCTAATTTTTCCATTTAATACCCCTTACCTCTTTTCAATTACAGTTTTTCCTCTCTTTTATATTCACAATTATGTTGCATAATTTCACTATAATCAAGCAATTACGACGGATAATCTACCCTTTCATGAGGTAAATCTTATTATATTTAACGGTTTTGCGAATAATTCAATTGAAATATCATTTATTTTAACGATTTATCAATAAATACGACTTTATTTTGGGTGTTAATGATGATATAATACGGAATATATTGTTAAAACATGACGATGAAGAGACGAATAAGGTCGGCATTGATAGTAGTACGTGTCAGTGCCGGTGATAAACGCCACCCAATCTGTCCGGCGTTGTGGTTTTGTGCTTTTAGGTTTTCACGGGGGGTGGGGGGTGGGTGTGCTGTACAGCATATGTTTTTTTTTTTTCTTTTTTTTTTTAATATAATATGTTATTTTTAATATTTTTGTTTTCAATGAATTAATATAGTGTTTTTTTTTTTAATATTTTCAATAAAATATTTAATGTTTTTAATATATTACTTCGTTTATTTTTATAGCATATGTCCCAAAAATACTTTTTAAATAAATAAATTTAAAAACTAAATTAATAAAAAAAAAATATTTAAAAATTAATAAAATAACTAACTAAAAAAATTAATTTAAAAAAGTGTACGAAATTGAGTAAAAAAAAAGTGTACGAAAATGAGTAAAAATGTGTACAAAAATAAGTAAAAAAAAAGTGTACAAGAAAAAAAGGGTGAGAGAAAAGAGAGAGAAACAAGAAAGAAAAAGTAAGAGAGGTTATAAAATATAAAGGGTATAAAATGGAAAAATGTGTACATGAATGAGTAAAACCTGTACATGAATGAACAATACCCTTTATGAAATTGTGATTATAAAATGTGTAAGTTACAAAATTACTATTAAACTTAAGTCATTGATAGAGATGGAAGTTGGTGGTGGGCTAATAGAAATTTATAGACCTAACATGGCACATCTGACCACATCAGGCCTTCTTGACATGATGACATGCAATGGGCCATGGGCCATGCACGCCTTGTTTTTATGAAATGGCGTCTTAAAGACACAACACAACCCACTCTGGCACATCCAACTTAGCCGCGCTTGCATTCTGACGCTTTGACCGCATGGCATTAGCCCGTATTTTTAGTGAATTATAATTAGTTTTTTATAAGTTTTTTTTTTTATTATTATTATAATATGTATATAATATAATTGTAGACACTAAAAAATTATAAATATCGAATAAATAAATTAAATCGATTAATTTGAGTTAATACAAAATTTTAGCTCAATTTAACATTTTCCGCTCCCTAAATACATGAATAAATAAAATGGGTCGATTCGATACGAAAAATTGGTACCGGGTCATAAATCCAGTCAGAAGACAATTTGGGCCATATTTAATAAAATGGGCCGATTGTGTAAAGAGAATAAAATGATCTCTGTAACTGAAGTAAAGTCCAATAAAGCAGAAAAGGGACCAAGCTTCATAAAATGGGCCGTAACAGTAAAATAGGCCCAATTCACAAGAAAAGGAGTGAGGACATACTCTATAAATACAGAGCTTATGACTTCATTTTGAAGGGGGAGAAATTCATTCACAAAAAATCACACACTAAGGGTGTGTTTGGATTGAGGGAAATGGAGGGAAAGGAAGGGGAGGGAAATGGGGGGATTGATTTTCCTTTATTTGGATACAAAAAATGGAGGGAAGGAAATGGAGGGGGAGAGATTTGGAGAGATCCATTTTCCCTCCTCAAAGCCTAATTGAAATTCCACCAAAATAGGCAAGATTTGGAGGAAAAATGGTATCCAAACACCACCATTTCCCCTCCCCTCCCCTTCCTTCCCCTTCCCTCATTTCCCCTCAAACACACCCTAAAACTTACTAGAGAGAATTCACACAAACTTCTTCTAGTATTAAAACATTATATTTAAGACTCAAATTCGAGGAGCAAAAATTCAAGTGAAGACACTCGTCGACATAAGAACATCAAATTGGTGTCGTTGACAAGCAAATCAAATTCAAGTTTCAAAGGAGATTCAAGTCCACGTGACCCTCTCGATAAAGACAACAACTCGTGCTTGTAGAGTGTATCCATCCTCTGCAAATCCGGTAAACTGCAACATTCATTGTTCTCTTTGTGAAGACATTCATACCTTGTGCGACAAATTAGAATCAGATGAGATATAGAGATTTGTACACACAATCTTTTGAAATTAATATAAAAATTATTTGTTACGCTTATTTTGTATTACATTTAATTTGTGAGACTAATTAATTAATATAAAAATTATTTGTTACTAACTAATTAATTTGTTATGCAATATATATCGGGTTCACGTTTTGTGAGACTAATTAATTAAGTACAGTGATTATATGTGAGGTCAGATCGTTTCGCATTTTATTTTTTTTTAAATTTTAAATGATTAATAATAAAAATTCACTTTGTATTTACATTATTTTAAGCTTAAAAAATCAAATTCGTTCAAATTTTCAATTGTTCGGGGTGAAAAAAGCTCAAAATAAACAAATCGCAGTAGGTGACGCCTTGATGACCTAAGGCACGACCCAAAGACGCGACGTCGTCATGGGCCAGCCGTGCACTGGCCTTCATTTTGAAAACAAGACGCAGACGGCGCAAGACGTGGCACGCTTAATCGTGCCTGGGCCATGCCAAAATTTGACTTGGGCACGCCATACCGACACATGGGCCGCCCCAGCACGGCGCACTTCCATCTCTAGTCATTGATCAGCAATGAAAAAGCAAAAAAAATAAAAAAAATGGAAAATATCCAAAATGTAATACGAGTACGTAGAGGTGGCAAAAATACGGGCCGTGCCGGGTTTCGGACCGGCCCGTCGTGCCCAACCAAAAAATTGGTCCGTCCAAAACACAGAATTCGTGCCTTCGGGCCGTGTTCGGGTCGGGCCCATATTTTTTTTGAAGCCGAAGTCCGGGCCAAGCACGGTTATATTCGTGCCGGGCTCGTGCCGGGCTCGGGCCGTGTTCGGGCCGGATTCGTGCCTAATTCGGGCCATGCAAAATTTATTTCCAGATTTGATTTTTATATTATTTTAACTATTATTTGGGTATTTTTCGGTCAAAAAGGGTAGAAAGCGTGCCAATCCGGGCCGTGCCCAAATCGGGCCGAATCCGGGCTTCATGCCTGGCCAAAATCCTATTTTTTCGGAAACGAAGCACGAACACAAGCCCGGCGGGCCGTGCTCGTGCCGGCACGAAAACCAAAACGAGCCGGGCCGGGCCCAGTCCAAACCGTGCCGGATCCGGGCCGCCCATCGGGCCGTGCGCCGGTTTGCCAGCTCTACGAGTACGTGATACTCCTCAACGGCTCTACCAATAGTCTATTGTCTCCATACAGTACAAAGTAGAAAGTGTCATATACTATGTCACAGGGCCCCTTACATACGTCAGTACGTCACACAGTACGCATTTTTTGGAGCATCACTTCTTCAGAAGTCATCGGTCAAGTCAGTCAACGCCCCCTCGCCCCACACCCAAACAGTCCACACACACGGGAATAAGAAGAAAAAAATGAACCTCTTCTACTTTCTCTCTCCTCTTTGACTTTCTCTCTCCACCGCAACAACCACCAGTAACACCGCCGCCATGCTCACCGACCTCCGCCCCACCGCTTTCTCCGACTCAAACGACCTCACAACCGCCACAACAACCACCACCACAAATTCCGACATCGCCTTCTCCTCCGACACCACCGCTGTCAAAACCACTGACGCCGCCGCACTCCGCCGTCTCTCCGACAACCTCGACTTCATCTTCGACAACGACGGCTTTGACCTCGAGTTCTCCTACGCCGACGCCTCCATCTCCTGCGCCGCCAGCCACCGCACCGTTGCCGTCCACCGCTGCATCCTCGCCGCGCGTTCCGCCTTCTTCAAGTCTCTCTTCGCCGCCAAAGCGCGTGAGAAGCGAGATCAGCGCGTGGCAGCGAACAGGGAGAAGGAGAGGCATAGAGAGAAGGAGAAGGAGAAAGACACGGTTGTGAAGGTTGAGTTGAAGGAGATTACTGGCGATTTCGATGTCGGTTTTGATTCGCTTGTTGCGGTGCTTGCGTACTTGTATAGCGGTAAAGTTAGGGCGTTGCCGAAAGGTGTTTGTGTTTGTGTTGATGATGAATGTTCTCATGTCGCTTGTCGTCCTGCTGTTGATTATCTTGTTGAGGTCTTGTATTTGTCTCACATTTTTCAGATTGCTGAACTTGTTGCTCTTTTTCAGGTATTTTTTCTATTATTTCTTTTACCTCTTTTAATTTGTTCAATTATGTTTGATTTTGTTATTAAATGATTGAATGTAGTTTGCTATGGCTTTGTTTGATTGATTTCTGGATATTCAGTTAATTTCATCGTTCTGTATTGAATGAGTTTGATCAATTGAGTTGTTGATTGGCAGTTAGGTATGTGTTGTGCATTGAAATGTTTGTTGTAGTATGAAAGAAATTGAAATTGAGTTGTTTCTACTCAATTTGATCAATTGAAATTTTCTGTTGCCGGAACGAGTACAAGTTATGAATCTAAATGTTTGTCTTTGTGGAGAAAATGGAAATTTGATGAGTGTGAGGGCCGGCCCAAAAATTTTGGAGGCCCTGTTTTGATTAGTAAAATGCGACTCTAATTTTTTTGTCGGAAAATTATATAGAACTGTTTGAATACGTTTCATTCAAAAAAAAAGAAAAAGAAAATAGCAGTAAAGAGGTTTAAACCTTGGTAGCTTGTATAATAGTCACAGTTTTTACCAACTAAACTACTACATTTTGTTGCCACATATAATTTCAGTTTAATTTTTAATCCTTAACATAATATCAGTTTTAACAAATTGGAGACCTAATAGCACGCCCTGTTGTGGGAACCTAATAGCACGCCCAATGGGCCGGCCTTGATGAGCGTGAAACATCTGATGTATCTGAACTGCTGCTTACAAGTGAGGTAAACCTGTCTGTATAAGGAATTATCGAGGGTGGTGTGCACGAGATGATGAAGAACAACAAACTGGAAAACCAAAAATTTACAGAATCATCTTTTTATTTTGGTTTCTACAGGGGTTAGCCAGCCTTTATTCCGAGAATAGACTAGCTTAGATACCAATGATATGATTGGTTTTAGCATTTCAATAGAATGATTGATAGACTAATGGTTTTAGTTCATTTGAAGCAAATAATGGAAGAATTGCTTGGGATTAATTATACATGCAAAATTAGGAAGAGAAAGACAATAAGAATTAAGAGTGAAGTTTTGACTCTGCATTCGTAATGATCTTTTATACGGGTTACAAAATGATAACTTGTTATATAATTAATGTTGCTTGGAGGATAATTCACCAAAACTAATATTGCTGTCATACCTTTTACACTCCTAGTATGTATCAGTATTGTACTTCATTCTAATACGCGATTATTTGCTGAGTTCTTTGCTAAATGCGTTTTAGCTTAAGGATGAATGTTTGGGCTGGTTGTATCTGAATGCTTTTTAAGGTTGCGTTTGGAAACTTGGAATTGATTTAAAATGCTTGAATTCAATTGTAAAATTTGAAATGTTACATTTCGATTCCAAATTCAATTTTACGGTGTTATTTGGGGACTCATAGAATTGGAATTGGAATTGATAACTTGATATGTAAATTTTTTTAAAAATTATTCCACTTTGAAAAAAAATGAACTTTAAGAATATTGTGCCAACTTTTAAAATAATATCTTAAGATTTAATAATCCTAGTCATAAGTGTGAAAAAAATAAAATGAGGAATTGAAATGACCGCATCATATATAGAATTTGAGATTACCCAAAAATGAATTAGCTTGGATTTGGGATGGAATTGAGCCAATTCCAATTTCCAATTCCAAGAGTTTCCCAAACATTGGAATTGGATCACTTCTAGAACTTAATTCCAATGTCATGTTCTCAGACATACCATAAAGTGATTGTGATTTAGTTGCCCTGCCATTTGTCACTATAGTTGCTTGGGTTGAGCGTTTTATTGTTACTTGTGCTACATTCTAATTTCTAATTTCTTTTGTGATGGTTTTTGTTGAAATTGAAATTTCACCGCTAGATTGCACTAAATGTTAAAAGGATGTTTTGTTAGCTGTGAAAGATAGTGTTTAGCATAATGAATTTGAAATAATTATAAATGGATGGATGCCAGAAACTGTTCACTTCAACCAGTTCTTGTATTGCGAGCATGGTCGAGTTATATCTTATATGTGATTTTTATCTAAAGAATGGACATTAAGTGATGAAATTAGGCACTTCCTATGAAGAATGTTGGTAATAGGTTACCAAACATCCATTTATCTATGCGACTATCCTTGGATGCCCTTCCATTGGGTGTAAGGGGAGACCAAATTTGGCACAAGGTGGTACATAAACGGTCTGAAATTGTGTTTGATCGTTGATATCTTTGTGTCTTCGTTGTCATCACCCATATTGTCAAGGACTTTGTAGAACTATCCACTATCCTTCTAGTGACTGAAGCTCAAAGGATGTATCGGGCTAGGTGACTGTGTCTTGGTTTCCTATCACCTGTCAATGGGGGAGATTATCTGAGTTGCATGTCTGCTACCTTGAATATTGTTTTTGTGATGGAATGTGGATATGATTATATTTAGTGAGGATGTTGATCATGCTCTCACTCACTATTGTCTTCAATAAGTTTGGTCTTGTCACCGCCACAGAAATTAGGCTGCAAAGTGGCTCATTACTGTTCATGGAAGTGAACCACAAATAGGATACTCAGTACCATATCCTGCTTATTATAGCAAATATTAATCGAGTTATAGAAATAGGAGTGCAACAAGTTATTAATGCATGCATCTTCACCTCGTTTAGAGAATCTTATCAATGTAAATTCTTGGTCGTATCCTTCAGGTATTTTGAATTGTGTTTCCGTATACTGACTTTGTTGGATTTGTCTATACTTTATCTTACAGCTTTTAACTTTTAATTGTTGATACCTGACGTCAATGCGATACCTTGTGGAAATTTAGAAGGAGAATAGATTAAAATTGCTTTTGCTAAATGTACCTTGAAGAATTTAAAGAATATCCCATGGGCTGCTTTATTGTTTTACATAAAGCACTATATATTTGACTCTTTGATATACGTATTCATTAGTTATTGAAAATTCTATAAGTAGCCGCATTTATATATATAGAGGTGGTGTCGTTAATTCATATGGATGTGGTAATTTTCCGGAGGCTGCATATGATTGCTAACTGCGGACAAGTTTGCTCATGAGTTTCAAGGACAAGTGCGTGCTGAGTGTAGCCTCTTACCTGACCTTTTTGCACTTTACAATGTTAAATAGTGGTTTTAGCAGAAGTGAGCTGCAGTTGTGACATTTACGCTTCTGTAATTATCACATCGTTGCAGTTTGTTTTGCAAAGAATAGCTTTCTAACAGTTGTGTGCTTGTACAGAGGCATTTGTTGGAGATTCTTCACAAGGTTGAATTAGATGATCTGTTAGTGGTGTTATATATTGCCGACACATGTGGAAACACTTGTGAAAAATTGCTGGGAAGATGTATCGACATAATGGTTAGGTCAGATGTTGATGTAACTACCCTTGAGAAATCCTTGCCACAGCATATTGTGAAACACATTATTGATACTCGGAAGGAGATTGGATTAACTGGGCCTGATTATGTTGACGGCCCTGACAAGCATGTGAAGAGGATACACAGAGCTCTTGAATCAGATGACGTCGAACTCGTGAGAATGTTATTAAAAGAAGGCCACACCACTGTCGACGATGCATTTGCACTTCATTTTGCTGTAGCTCATTGTGACGCAAAGACCACCACTGAGCTTCTTGAACTTGGGCTTGCCGATGTTAATATCCGAAATCGAAGGGGATACACTGTTCTTCACATTGCAGCTATGAGAAAAGAACCCATGATAATTGTGTCTCTGCTAACGAAGGGAGCTCAGCCTTCAGAAGTCACATTAGATAACAAGAAAGCGTTACAAATAGTGAAGAGACTGACAAAAGCTGCAAATTTCCTCAAATCCACTGAAAAAGGAAAGTCATCTCCAAAAGACCGTTTATGTATCGAAATTTTAGAACAAGCTGAAATAAGAGAACCATTACTGGGGGAGGGCTCTTTTTCTCTTGCCAAGGCTGGAGATGACTTGAGGATGAAGCTATTATATCTTGAAAATCGAGGTGAGTATTTTTAAACTAAATTCATTTTTTGTATGATTGATTGTTTACTTGTGTATAAGCACCATTGGTGTATATTAGAGGACAAATCCTTCAAAGGATGTATGGCAGTGTGAAACACTTGTGACAAAATGTGATAAACCACGCTCTGCAATTTGTATATATAATTCGATAACTCTTTTTACTGACTAATCTCCATCATTTACGCGATACTGAATTACATTTTATCTAACAGATACTTCAATTTACGCATTGTTTTACCTTTCTGAATGCATAAATATACTCCGTCTATAATAAAGTGGGGTTGAAGTGTATTGTTTGTAACTTTGTATGGGATCCTTAAATACGGAGTATAATTGTTTTTTCAGTGATCTTTTATTTTTGTTTTGTTGGTGTTTTCATCTTCTTGTTTTTGTTTTGGCAACCCTTGGTGCCGATTAAGTAATGCTAGCACGGGTTAACCTTGATTTATTTGTCCTTTTTTTTTTTTTTTTTGAGTAGTTGCACTTGCAAGATTACTGTTTCCAATGGAAGCAAAAGTCGCCATGGATATTGCTCAAGTGGATGGGACCTCTGAGTTCACATTGTCACTGGACATGGCTGAAGCACGAAGAAACTCAGTGGATCTGAATGAAGCTCCATTTAATTTTAAGAATGAACATTTGCAAAGAATGAAAGCCCTTTCTAGAACTGGTAAGCAAGCTTCTCGCCATTCTTGACTTCGTCTTCTATTATTGGTTCCAAGCTATAACTTAAGCTGACATTGTTCCCGAAATTATACCAAATGTGCTCATGTTTTTGATTCTTCAAACCAGGCCAACCAATGACGTGAAATTTCAATGTCACCCTTGAGCATCCACTAATAATACACTACAAACTGCACCAAATAATAGTAATCTCCAAACCGTCACCAACTCCCTTTTGCTCCATCCTCGCCTAAAGGCTAAAACAGCCCCTTGATTGTGCTATGAAATGATATTTTACAAGGAGATTATTTGTGTTGAAACAGATTAAAGTGTTTCACAGGGTGCCTCCAATTCGAAGTTTGTCTTGTAATGGCGGTAGAGCTGTCAAGCTTGATTCGACCCTGGCGACCCAACCCGATAGGACCCGAAATTATAGCAACCCAAAACCGACCCGTAACCCGACACAATCCGATAAAGTCTAACCCGAAACCGAACACGACACGACCTGAGATGACCCGTAACCCGATTCAACCTGACCCGACCCGAGATGACCCGTGAGGCCGTGACCCGAATCGACCCAAAACTTTGAAATTTTAAAAAAAAATTCAAACGTTAGAACATACGCCAAACATTTTATTTGAAAATTTGAAATAATGATATAGTTAAAAATTCATATATTAGGTTTGATAAATATTAATATTTTAAAATTTGTTTTAGCGCCAAAACTTGAGCTTAAATTGCTAGTGACCCAAATCTGACCCGAACCCGATTGACCCGGGAAAGTTTGTTTCAGTGACCCGACCCGATACATACAACCCGAACCTGACCCGTACTGATCCGAGTACTGTTACGACCCATATGACCTAAACCCGACCCGAATACCGTTGTGACCCGATTTGACCCGAACCCAATATGACCCAACCCAAACCCGTCCCGAGTGAGCCGATTCCCACCTCTAAATGGCGGTTATTGGTTGGTCATTGGTGACTTGTTTAATTGATTTAGACCTGGCAAATTGGTCCGCCGGATCCCAAATGTGGGTTGGACTGATTTGGGTTGTGTCATTTTCGAGTGTGGTTAGGTAGGACTGGTGCTGGTTATTTACAAGTTTTTTTTATGGACAAAGTTTAGTACTCCGTATGCAATACCGAAAGGTCTAGGTCAAGTCACATAGGGTTACATCGCGGTTACTTGGCAATTTTGCTTAGTTTATTTTATTTTTTTATTTATTTTTGTTTTCTTGTGTCGTTGCGTAAAATTCCTTTTGTACCTCTACCTTCATCCTTAAATTTTAAGATGTACGGAGTACTCCATTTTAAATAAAAAACTCTTGTTGAAGATTAATATTTTACTCCTTAAGTACTTCTCCATGCTCCGACACTCATGCTTTTGACTTGTGACATTTGTTTAACCAACAGTTGAGCTAGGAAAACGCTTCTTCCCCCGGTGTTCTGATGTACTTAACAAAATCATGGATGCTGAAGATTTATCGCAGTTGGCATACCTCGGAAATGATACCCCAGAGGAACGATCAAGGAAAAGAAAAAGATACGATGAACTTCAAGACACTTTAACAAAAGCATTTACAGAGGATAAAGAAGAATTTCATCGTTCGACGAAATCGTCATCTTCATCAATACCATTGGGGAAGCCTCACGGTAGGACGTATTTTAAGAGGTAAACACGTTGTAGCCTTTCTACTTTCAGGTTGCGCGTTGCTTTACTTGTATAATTTATATGCATATTTTGTATATAGCAATTTCCGCTCCTTTTTCTTGTTTTATACGGAGTATTTTTTTTGACCAAAATTTTCTCTATAATTTTTTGAACCAATTGATTGATATGGCGATTATAACCAAATTCTGTATAAATTATCCATGTTATAGTCGACATTTTCCTTAGGCTCAAATGGAAATCGGTGTAATAAAGTGTTAATATCATCTTCCTGAATATTGGGCTTTGCTTTGATTGCATAATCGATCGATTGTTTTGACCTCACAAATTCTCCTTGTATGCGTATTACGGATAGTTTTTCATTTTACAGTTGTTGATTATATACTTTGTTGCAGTCGGAAATTTATTTACGAGTATTGATCTCGATAGAAAATGGGTATGTAGAAGACAAGTGACTTCTAATGTCAGTAATGTTGGTAACGAAACTCGAAAACATGATGGGACAACATAATTTCACAGTTTTATATTTTCTTCTCTACTTATGGAATACTCTCTCCATTTCACGGGAAAGTTTTACGGGCTTATATTTTGTGAGGAGAAAATTTGGACTAGGCGAAATTGCAAATAACTACCTTTTAAAACCACTTTTTTTCAAATAACTACTCTCTTCCTTCTTTCCATTTAGCCCCATTCCCTTTTTCACCAATTTTAAGAAAAGTGAAAAAAGTGGGGTAGAGTGAAGAAAAAGTAGAATAGTTTAATTATAAAAAATTGTATGTGAGTGAGAAAAAGTAGGGTATGTGAGAGAAAAAGTGGGGTATGTGAGAGAAAAAGTTACTAAAAAGGGAAATGGAGCTAAATGAAAAAAATTTCTAAAAAGGAAAATGGGGCTAAATGAAAAAAATGGAGGGAGTACCTTTTATAATTTCTTTTTCAAATCACTACCTTAAAACGTATTTTTGTTTTCAAATCAATACCAGTTCTCCGAAAATTTCATTTAACTCAAAAAAATAAGGATGGAAAGTGCTGAAAAGTGAAAGAATCATTGTTTGATTGAATAATATGAGAGAAAAAATTAAAAACAATGGAAAAAATTTTAGGTAAAGAGGTAAAGAGGAGGAAATGAAGAGGTTAAGTTAAATAGAGGAAGAAGGGTTAGAAAAGGGTAGAAGGGTAGAATGGGTATTTGACATGGGTGTTTTAAATAAAAGGCAACAAAAATTTTCAAAGTGGTCGGAATTTGATAAAATATGACGTTTTCCGGGGAACTGGTATTGATTTGAAAACAAAAATACGTTTTAAGGTAGTGATTTGAAAAAAAAATTATAAAAGGTAGTTATTTGAAAAAAAATAGTTTTAAAAGGTAGTTATTTGCAATTTCGCCTTTGGACTATGAGGCTAAATGAATAAAACGGAAAGAGTATATTCCTTGTGTTTCGATTGATGGTTATTTCCACAATGTAATCATTTTTCTTGTAGCCTAGGAGTACAGATAGACAGTAGACACTTATACATGGGATAATCCCCACTTACTCCGTATATATCCTTTAGCTGTGAACTACGGAGTAATTTTACTGGTACTCCGTATTTGTTAGTCCGTTTACTATGCAAATACCCCCTCGAGTACGAGCTACTTGTATCTAGACTAGGCAAAAGGGTCAATCGGGTCGGGTTCGGGCTGGGTCAATTCGGGTCCGATTATTTGAGGTCTGATCGATATATTGGATCAAGTCTAGTCGGGTCGGGTGATTTCGGGTTTTGGGTCGGTTCGAGTCTCTTTTGGGTCAAAATTGAAAATTTTGGTAAAAACAGGCAATTTTTTACACGATATCAAATGAGTAATTTTTAAGTCATTTGAGATTATCCAAGAGTACTTTTTATCAGATCAATTTGGGTTTTGGGTCAAGGCATTACGGGTCAAATTATTTCGGGTGACTTTCGGGTCTCGGGTCAGTCTTATCAGGTCGAGTCTGTTTTGGCAGATCTACTTGTACCCCTACTTTATGGTCATGTCTACTATGTAACTACTTATTAGAGAGTTGAAAAGTACAGGTAGACTTTAACAGAGAGTTGTAAAGTAAACGTAACATTTTTACGGGAAGTGGGGTACAAGTAGGATTGGTCTTATACTAAAGGGCAAATTCTCATTTAAGATCACTAGATCTGGCTTAAAACTTATACTTCCTTCATTCATATCCATATTAAGCGTCATACATTGTATTATTCGCATGTCTTGAGAATTTTCGATATTTTGGTTGATATATAATTGAGAATATAGTCGTATGAGGTTTTGTTTTATTAAATGTTCTTAAGACAATATTAAAGCGAATTTGTATAATTTTTATAATACGTAATTATAGATATTACCGCTTCTGAAAATACGCATAAAATGAATGGGTAGCGACATTATGATGCCAATGGATATGAATGGAGGGAGTACAAAAAAAATGATTGAATTATGCAGTTAAACTCAATTATATTGAGAATCTTTTTTCCTATATCGTTGTTAAGTTGGAATTGGTTATTTGAACTTTTTAGTCACATTTCTACGTCAAAGTAGAAGACATTGTTCTTTGAACTTTGAAGGCCAATGCAATGTGCCCTAATTGTAGGACGTGTCCACAATTTGTTCTTTGAACTTTGAAGGCCAATGCAATGTGCCCTAATTGTAGCACGTGTCCACAATTTGTGACCATAAACATTTGTCAATCTTGATCCTTCTAGTGTCATCTATCTTTTCTTTTGGTTGTAAACCTTTATCCAATTAACGTAATTGATCAACTGTACCCGGCTTTTACTCTGTTATATCCTTTTTGTCATAAGTTTTCCATTCAATGCCCTTCTAAATTCTAAATTTCTCTCTTTTTGGACAAATTGATTTCAATGCAAATTCATTTAAAACTCTCAAATTCTTCAAGAAATTATTTACAATGTTGAATTATTCGTAACATTCTAGTAATCTTTTAATTTTATTTGTTAATCAATTGAATTTTAAGATAGAGGGTTTACAATTTTGTAATTTAATTAGTTGAATTTAAAGAAATAGGGTTTGAAGGTGGTAGATATGGTTGGGTTTGGGTTGGGACGGTGGCGGTGGCGGTGGCGGTGGTGGTAGGCGTCGGGACGTGGCGATTTAGTCGGGGCGGCAGAGATAGGGTTGAGTGCTGGTGGTGGTGGCCCGCATGGGGGGGGGGGGTGGGTCGGGGCGGGTTGCGGGGTTGGGGGGGCATTGAGTGCATTGTGCACTTCTGCTGTGCACATCTTCACTTTTCTTTTTTTTTTTTTTTTTTTTTTAATTTTAATTTTAATTTTTGTTGTTATTTTATTTATTATTTTTTTTTGTTATTTGTCATTATATTATTAATTTTAGGGTGGCTGTCGAACGTGATCGAAGGTGGTTGAGGGCACGCGGTGGTAGGGACGGCGGCGGATAGACCGGTGTTGGTGGTTTGATGGTGGTAGGTACTTTGAATTTTTAGGAGAGAGAAGAGAGAAAACCTAAGTTGTGAAATGAAAGATGAGAAATGAAAAGAACATTTTGGTCTTTTTTGGGTACAACTGAGTAAAAGCTGGATAAAGTTGAACAACACCCTTAATTAATTAATTAAAGGGAAATTTCATGGTGTACCCTCGTGTTTTTTCGTTTTCTATCATATACCCTCACATTTGGAAAATACTAGGGTATACCCCTATGTTTTAAATTTTATCTCTATTATGACCTTTATTCACGTTTTGGTTAATTTAAGTTGTTAAATAACTCATTATACTTGATAATTCATTATTTTTCTATTCCGGCTTACTTTTATTGACATTAACGAAGGAAGTGGCGGTGTTTATGTTGAAATTGATAAGGAATGTTTGCTATAAATATCTAAATTAAGAATTGACGAATTTGATGACAATTAATTGTTGTTAACGATAAATATCGTGGTATAATACAAATAGTGGTTTCAAATGAATAACTATTGGTTGAATAAAGAATTGAAGAGCACCGATTGGTACATTTATTGGTTTAATAGACTATAGACTATTTAAATGTAAGCAACGTTGAAAATAGTTATAAACAAAATAAAAAACACGAGGGTATAACGTGAAAAACGAAAAAGAGTTAAGGTTATACCGTGAAATACTAAAAGATTGAGGGTATGTATAACGTGAAAAACGAAAAAACTGAGGGATACACCGCGAAATTTAATGGATCACAAAATTAGTAATCATGTGATAGCTTTTGGGAGCATAATCTCAAACGGTCCCTTTAGACCCCATTGTTGCTTTTCTATGATTTCATCCTAATTCTTTCTAGTGTCATCTTCAATAATTTGATTTGGTTTCTTTATGAGAATTTTGAATATATTTTGGTTGTACTTTTACTGCTTCCTCTATCTCAGTCATTTATTTACACTTCTCTCAAATCTCCTCACAAAAAAAATTAAATTGTAAACAAATCACTGGAACGAAGAGAATATTTTAAAAACATCGTGATACAATGTAAAAGAAAAATGAGATTAACATTATAAAACGGAAAGAGCATCATTTTTTTTCATTAACCTTGTTCTATAAGTTTCCTAAACGAAACACGGGGAGTAAAACATTTTAGATGATACAACATAAAAGTTTCAAAAATTTACACTATTAACTTTTGTTCATCTATAATATTAAGTTATGTTACAAAGGACCAAGTCTGGCCCTAGAGTTCATACAGCGAGTTACTAAGTAGATCTTCTGTACATTTTCGTTTTCAATACAAACGTCTTTTGTTCGTTAAATATACAAAGAACTCGTTAAAACGCGGAACTTGTACATCTTGCTAACTACTACTACTACTACTAAGCAACCGAAACAACAGCTGCCTCCAATACATCTACATACCATTGCAAACCAAGCAAATCAACAAAACTAATCAACCAAGCCGTGTAAGTCGTACTACATACTTTCAGCGCTTCAATTCTATAGGTTGTCGCATGTCAATTCTCCAGACGTGACACAAGTGTTCGACAGTAAACCTACACTGGGAAGTCGTTAACATAGATTACGAGCGTTCAAAAGAGTGATCAGATAATTGTAAACTTGCGATTTCGTGTTATTGATCTTCTTTCCTATCTTTGGAAGGCTCTCTCATCCGCTGTGCTCCTGTCGCATTCGCATTGTCCTACTGCCCTGCTCAAGAAAGTAACAACTTCAATTTCAATTCATATTGACAGTTCATTTGCATATTTAGACGCAAATGGAAAATAACAGATCCCTCCATTTTCCTCCGCCAACACGCCATCTAAACAACAGATTTTATTACCCTCTATACTTATCCCCTTGACCGAAATAAGGGACTAAGCTCGCGAGAGACTGAAATTCGATCATTCATGCAAAGTAAAAGAAAGTTGAATCTTGGGTAACAAAGTGATCCTAGGCATTTCGTATTCTAACTATTTAGGTCACGTGTTCAAACCTTGTCAATTACCATGTCAGAGAGTCTCGTTATGTACATAAAAATAAATTAATTAATTAAAAGAAACGTGCAAGAATATTACCCCCGAGGCAAGGCACTTCACCGACAACAGTCGACGCGGGTGACTGTCCAATCAAATCTTCCAATTCATGAACGAATTTCGTTTGACTATCATCAAACACTTCCTCTTGATCCTCACATATCACATCATCTTGCATTAGTTTCTCCCACATTATGTAGTTTCCTGATGACAAGTCGGGGCTATTAGTCTCCGTCTCAGATGTCAGTCCCGAAAGAGTGCCTAACCCAATAGTCGGGGAAAACTCAAGAAACGAATTCGCTTCTGACTCATGAATGCTGCCAACAAATTCACCTTCGTGACAACAGTTCGTGTTTGGGTAATTGAGGGTCGAGGCCAATCTCCGTTTCTTGGAAACCCGTTCGTTTTCGAGAGATTTCTTTTGCCTGTACTTCTGCAAGAGCTGCTGAAATAACGACGTGTTTTTCATGGCCTTTGCCAAAAAGAGAAGGAGCTCCTTGTGTTTCCATTCGGTGCGCTTGATTCGCTCTTCCATCGCGGCCAAAGACTGGTTTGAGTTCAGCTGTTGATTCTTTAGTTCATCGATCTCGACCTTCAACGCCTCCTGGTCTAGCTTAAGCTTTTCGACGTGAGTTTCTGTTTGGAGCTTGAACCTTGGGTTACTGTTGGCAGAACCATGACGTTTCCGCTTTATGGACTTTAGCAAATGCTTCTTATCTCTTTGAAACCCCGCGTTTGCAAACTCCCACTGATCAAAATGGACTTTCCTAAATCCCTGCAAGAAATGGAAGAATACATCAGAAACTACAAAATTCAGTTAAACTCGGAAAACCGAGGAAGATAAAAACACTAAATCGACGCAAGCAAGAGCTCGAGGTTATCTCAACTAGCACTGTCGCGCGGCTATAGATTTAACCACCTTATATAGACTTTAGATGGAAAGCCAAAGGTTTACATTTATTATTAAACTTAATACTACTATTAATATCGAGACATAATTATATGTCTCCTCATATACTCTAATATACTCAAACAAATTTGACAGCTGAAAGAACCTCTACGGAAGTAATCAAAGCTCGAAAAATGGAAAATAAAACGGCCACAGCAAATGGCAATATGTGGCTAAATTATGTGGCTTTTACGATTTATGGCCCCACTTTTTACCAAAATGGTGAATACTGGCTCCGACACCGATGCCATATATAGAACATCGGGCAATCATAAAAGAATAAAAGGAACTAATTTAATAATAGTTCAGAAGTCGATTTAACATCATAAACAACAACGTAAATAGGCTTTTACGGAGTAAATGATTAAGTAAAACCTGAAAATAAGCACAAAGATTAAAATGAGAGCGTGTACAACAGCTTCACATTAATGTTTGTTGTCAAAATTATTTAGTAAATTGTGACCATTGTAAATTGTTAAACAATGGTCACAAATCCCAATAACAATACGAGTTAAAAAGTCACTTTCAAGACACTAACTATTTGCCTTAGCCTGTATGCATACAATAGCCTTATAATAGTATTAGAAACGAAAGTCGCAACATAGTTGATTATTTAAGTAATGATACTAACCAAAATCCCAACCTGAATCCAACCCAACGACTAAATCACATAACAAACCTAAAGTCCAAAATACAAAAGACAATCCTTTTCGAAAACCAACTCAAAAACAAAGTTTAAGCAACCAAAAGTTAAGAATTTTGGTTGAATTGACACAATATCAGTCTTGTAATCAGAGGTCACCGGTTCGAATCTCCATTCTAAAGTGCCATATATAGCAACGAAAAGTGACACATATAGCATTGGGTATGGGAAGGCCTATCATTGCATCCAAACTTAAAGCCCATAGGAGACTTCAAACCCATAGGGCATTTGCGTTAGGGCCGTGTTTAAGTATAAAATCAATTTTGGACCTTTAACTATCACGAAAATTATTTAACAACTCATTTTTTAATAACATCCTCCAAACGAATTGAATTGTTAGATAATTTTACTGTCTTACTCCCTCCGTCTCGGTAATTTGTATACATTTACTTTATACACATTTATCGATATAAAGAGATAAAAAAAAAAAAAACTAATAAACTAATAATATAAGTACAAAGAGGTCCCAATTACTTAAAATTATCATTAATGGAGAAGGGGTACACCTCCTACATGGCTACCTGGGTTAACCAGGAACATTTATGGAAAGTGTAAACAAATGACCCGTATACCTCAAAATGGAAAGTGTAAACAAATGACCAGGACGAAGTATAACAAAATTACTTATACGATAAATAAGGAGGGTATAGGAGGAGTTGATACGTACGTAGGTGTTAAGTTGGCGGACGAAACTGGAGAAATTAGAGTGCTTAAAAAACTTGGGCAACAAAGAAGTGCTAAATTTATAAGGATCCCAAACAACAAAACTAAAACCACCAAAACCCCACGATAATACATCATCTGTTTCTGGGTTTTCCACCATCTCATACGTCTTCCTTAAAAACGGCGGCGGCATCATTTCATTCAACTTCTCACACGGTTTCGCAACCGCCAAACAAGGAACTCGTTCTTCTAATTCCACCTCGTCTTCACCATCAAAATCATACGAATACTCTTCTTCTTCTTCTTCTTCTTTTTCCTCTTCCTTGACTGTGACGACAACGTTATTGTTGTTGTTGTTGGGGAGAGGACTGAGTTGGAGACCGAGTTGGGGTGACTCGGTTGAGAGAGGTGTGCAAGTGCAAGTAGTAGAAGTAGTGTTGTTTTCCATGGGAGATTAATAATAATAATTTTGGTGAGTTTTGAATTTTAGAGAGATGAGAAAATGGAAGAGGAGTGGGGTGTGAGAGCATGTACTATAGAGAGTACATTTAGCATCCTTTTATTTTTCTTTTACCCTCACATTTTTTAACACATCATTTTCTCTATGACCCACTCTCATTTCCACTATCTTCCTCCTCTTCTTACATATTTTTGTTCACAATAGAGAGGATCCTCTTATCCATCTTCTACCCATTTGTTTACATTTTAACATCTAACAAAATAAAAAAATAAAATGCAAATAATTAAAATGGTTGAATATTATATGATAGTTGGCACAAGGGCCAATATTCTACTTCCTCTAATTTTAGAGGAAATAGTGAACATCCTCTCTTAGAGGATCATAAGATATCCCACACTGTAGAGGACCTCCTCTTAGATGAGAGAATCTTTAAGAGGAGCAGAAATCCTCTCTGTATCACGTCCTGAGGGGAAAAAGTGAAGGAGGGGGTGAGGTGGGCAGTAGAAAAGAGCAAAAAAAGGTGTCAAATTGTTGTAAAACTTGGATGTTAGGAGAAGTTGCCATTTGTAGCTCCCTTGCTCCCCAAGTCTTAAAAAAAAAAAGACGGTATTTTTTTAGATCACTTTTTTTTTCATCTATATGATGATTATTATTGAGTATTTAGTGACACTTATCTAACACTGGTCTAAAAAAAGACCGTCTTTTACAAGAGTTACTCTTCCCCTACTCTCTCAACCTTGATTTTGCCGGTTTGCTTCGGTTCAATTTCGAATTTTATTTTTTTCGATTTATTTATATATTGTTTTCGTGTTAACTTCTCTTTCTGACCCATTTACTTCATTAATTGTTAACTTTTATTTTTGGATCAAATTGTTAAGTAAGTGAGATCTTTACCTTAATACTCGTATTAACTAAATACTTTTATTATTGTACTCTCTACATTCAAATCTACTATTTTCGTGATGTCATTGGACGTTAAAAGTGTCGCACTTTGCAACCGTAATATCTAGAGAGGTAGAGTACATTATATGAAAAATTTTAAATTTTGATATAAATGTTCTACTCCGTATTTGAGAAAACGAATCAATCAAAAATAGTGAATAAAATAATGCGATTAGTGGATTTGAATGAAGAGAGTAAGTAATGATGTAAAATGAATAAATTAAGGGTATATGTGAGTTTAAAAAGTTAATTCAAACATAACTATTAACAATCGGATGAATCAAAAATGGAAGATGTTGACAATCTAATGAATTGGGTTGAGTATTTATTTAATATATTAGGGTAGTCTTCTTTAGGTTATTTTGGTTCAAAATATGTGTGTCGGTTAATTTTAGAGTTTAGGATCACTTTTTGTCTTATCAGTCGATCTCAGCAGGAACAATTACCGTTTTAATAATCTTTGTATACAAGTTAAGAAAATTAAAGGTAGTTGGGACTTGGGAGGTCCAATAATTCTTTTTCTTAGTTGAATTGATGAAATTAATTGTACTCTGTATATTAGTTTATGAACTGATTCAATTAAAGTTTAAATTAATAATTAAAAATACACGATCAATTCTGTATATTAGACCATCTACATCCATTATTCAATTTAATTGAGTCATGACTTAATTTTACTCTTAATTTATTTTCACAAGCTCGATTTAGTTGGACCCTCTCATCCAAACAAAATCATGAACTAAATCATCAAGTTAATTATTTTTCACTTTTTATCATTTTTGATTATTTTTTGTCTTTTTGATTAATTTTCAACTAATAACAAATTGACACAAACTAAATCAGCATTTGATTCAAGTTTACAAAACTAGATCACCACTTGATCTATATTATAAGTAAGTTATAATAATTTTATAATTAATTGATAATTAAGATGATCTAAGTGAATTATGAAGTGATTCAAGAGCTTAAATGAAAATAATCTTACGGAGTAATATGATTCCTCACATAAACACCGCTTGAATCGTGTACATGACGAATACAAAACAGTTTTCAACTTTTGTGTGGATCCGCCATTGGTTAGTCTAAAGCAAGTGAGAGACGTGGTGCCAATTAGAGCCAACTTCATTTCGCATTCAACTGTGGAGCTTCAATTAGTTTACAAAACTGTAAATTTTTAAACATCACGTGTTCCGATAGTCCTACTTTGTACTCCGTGTCTCTTACATCATTTTCAATTCAATATCAACTAGTGGCGCGACCCGTGAAATTCACGGGTTAGCTCAATTTCTTGTGTCAAATTTGTTCAGTATATGAAAGCTGTGTTTTTCACTCTAAACCAGTGATTTTTAGCGTTTATTGAGCGAAACACCTTACAAACTTTAGCAAGAGAATTTAAGTTTGGAGTGCATTTACAATAATTACTTTCGAATACTCTTCTAATAGAAATTTTAGTTATTTGTTTTTAATATATTTTATATGGGTAATTTTATTACGAGGCACTGCTTTTACTGCAAACCATTGGTTCCAACTTCCAAGTAAATCCAACAATTCTTGTTGCATTATCCGAGATAGTCTAACCTAAATTGAGGTTCATCACAAAACCAAAGCTAAATGATCAACATCCTACAATAATAGGGCAACATAGTATGAGACTTGTAAGTAGCAAAGAATCCAAAATCAAAATCGACGAACTCAAAAAAGAGTTGGAAGATAGTAAAAGGGTTATTAACAACAAATCTCGAGATCGTTAATTTCAATTGAAATTAACGATAAACTTTAGTTTGAAGGTTAACAATTCTTAAAAAGGAAAGAAACAACAACGATGAAGCAAGACTCATGAATAATGCAAACACCAAAGTTATACATGCCAAAATAAGAAATCCATTCATCGTTTCTCATAAAGACAAAGAATTATTTGTGAGTGCAACTAAAATGTGTCTCATGATATCCCAATATCCCACACTCAATACTACACTCAACTATCCAAAATACACAGGTATAAATCTACGGTGCTTAGGCACCACCAAAGTTATTCCTCACAAATATCGCAATTTTTCATATAATGTACTTCAGGGTTGAAGACAACACCAAAGAATGAATACCTCTTACAACTCGTAATTCATGAACTTTTATGTGCTCTTTTATATGATCTCGTGCTCTCACCGCTATATACACTGTAGAGAAAAATCACATATCAAAACAAATTTCTCAAATAATTAACTACTAATACAAATAAGCGATGAACCTGTTTGGACAAAGTATACTAAGATTCTTACAATGTATAAAAAAATATTACTCAGTATGATTTAATGTTGGAGTTCTTGCATTTGTTTTTTATTTTTTTTTGAATGTTTGATTTATGCTTCAAAGATTTGGCAGCAGTGTTCATGACTTGAGCATTATATTCTTTGACCAATATATTAAAAATTTCACAAAGTTTATATCAAGTACTATATATATTTTCACATATTGAACACTAATCATATTGAGTAATCATTGATAAAAACCATAAATTCTTAACAATCTTTCATACATTAAAATAACCAAGATTCTAATTTCACTAGAAGTTAAAACAACTAAAGAGAGCCGTGTCCCGTGAATATCATGAGTTTTTGTGTTGATAAGCCTTTGTCGCGTTACTAATTATCGAGAATATGGGTGACCACAATGAACAAACCCAAAAATACGAGTAATATCTCGACCAACTTATGCACAACTTCAACCAAAAATACTAACAATATATAGGACTCCCACAACAACAATGGCCATTTTCCTCATGGATTCCCGCTTTCCCACAGATAGTTCTTGGTGGATAGAATATACACAACGCTTTCTCGTAGTTTGACTGGCGATTAAATTATCCTATCAACCAAGGAAACTTAAGGATTTTAGTTAGTTTTGGTTCGTGCGCAATGCATGGAATTGTATTATTAATTTATTACTCCCGTATAATGTTATAATTGATATTATACAATTCTAATTTAAAAGTATATTATTTTTCTGAAATTACTACTACCTTTATTGACATTTTGTTAGCAAAAAATACCCAATATGCAATTCTGTCAATATTTTTAAGTGATCTATTTCACCTAACTTGTTCAATAATAAGTCATTAAAGAAGACTGAAAATATTAAATAAGAACCAAATCACATTGCAAATAATTAACTTTAATATACGAAAAATGTGACCATTTTGCAATTTTGTTACAACTTTATACAAAGTAAAAAATAATTACATAGATCATAATAAGTGATTATTTTAACAAATATTAAATTGGGTCAAATGAGTATATACAATAGGCAATACACAACATCCTTTATTTAAGCGAGTAAAATTTTTTATGTAAGAGACTACTATTTCACATGATAATTTTACATCTGTATTAGTTCACATGAATCCTTTCATCTATTTGCTAGTATTTATTATACTTTATAAATTTTACAATCAAATAATCGAACTTGTATATGTCTCTCTGTTTTTAATGTGTTTAAGTTAGTTCATAAATAACATATCGATCATGCCTTTCTAATTATTCGCGTTTGATAATTTTAATGTGTTTAAATTAGTTCATAAATAAATTTGGTCCTCCATATAGAATAATACTCCGTCCTGCTCCATGATGAATTTCTTTTGCATTTGATTTTGTACGTGGATTAAGGAATTTTTAAAGAAACTAAAAACAAATACAAATGAGTTATATGGTTAAAATAATAGATTTTAAAAGGAGCAAATCTATAAAGTTAAACATAAAAAAAATATTCATATACAAAACTATGGGATTCATTAAACTGATTGACACATGTTTGAAATTTTGTGACTTTTAAATTGGGTGGTGTTTATTCACGTATAATGCTTTACTCATTCACGTATTAATGCGTTTTTCCATTTTATACCTTTATCTTATAACATCTCTTAGTTTCTCTCTCTGCTTTCTTTCTATTCGCTCATCCTTTAAACATATCGATTTTTGTACACTTTTTTCTTTACTCATTTTTGTACACTTTTTTTTTTCTCAATTTTGTACACTTTTTAAAATTAGTTTCTTTTCTTTTTTTAGTTACTTAGTTTTTTTTTTTTATTATTTAAAAACATTAACTATTTACAAAAAATATAATTTACAAAATATAAACCACTAAATTAATTCACTAAGAACGAAATTTTTTTTATTAAAAGTAACAAATAACATTATTAAATAAAAATAACAACTTAAAAAAAAAAAAAAAAAAAAAAAAAAAAAAAAAAAAAAAAAACGCGAAACCCTACAATATAAACACAACGTAGACACATGTGTTGATTGATTACCGGCACCGACATGTACCACTATCGATGCCGACCTTATCTTGTACTCGTCTCTTCATCGTCATATATTAACAACATACTCTGTATTATATCACCATTATCACCCAAAATAAAGTCGTATTTATTAATAAAACATATAATTAAATGATATTTTAGTTGAATTGTTCACAAAATTGTTAGGGTATTGATTTTCCGTATACGCTTTTTACTTCCGTTGTATATTTTTTTCGCTGTTTTTTCCAATTTTGTCCTTTTTTACTTCCATAATATACAATTTTTTTTTACAACTTTTCCTAACCTAAAATTATTCAATTCTAACTTTTCTTTAATCGAATTCATCAAATATTTTAGTTTCTTAATGATGAACTACGAAAATAAATTCAATGACGTAATAATCTATTTTAATTTTAATTTTGTTCATTAAATTATTGATTTTTTTATTAATTTAGTGGATTTATTTTAAAACTAAATTTAGGGTTTATAAGTTAAAGGTGGTTTAGGGTGGCGGGAATGGTGGTGGTCTACGACGGAGGGGCGGCACACGGTGGGGAAAAGTGTCCGGGAGGCCTGGTCCGGGCGGTGGTGTGGAGCCAGATTAGGTTGGGTGGTGGTGGTTTGTGGTGGTGGGAAGGGTTGATTTTAATGGTGGGTTGTGGGTTAGGGTGGGCTACGAGTCTACTTGGTGGGGGCCGGTGCCGGGCCGGAGGTGCACGGCGACGGTGGGCCTTGGCAGCCGGGCCCGGTGGTAGGGTGGCGGCAGTGGTGGGTGGTGGGGTTTTTGTTTGTTTTTTTTTTTTTTTTTTTTTTAATTCCAATTTTATATAAACTCTAATTTAATTTTCAACCTAAATTAATCAAGATTAATAAAAGTAACATAGTTTTATGAAAAATATTGAAATCAAATCGAATTACTATACTCTTGAATTGATTATTGAGATTAATAATTGAAAAAGTTGAAAAATTATATGAATTTAGGTTAGAAAAGTTAGAAAAGTTAGAAAAAATAAAAGAGAGAATTTTGTATATTATGAGAGTAAAAAAGGGTAAAGAATGGAAACTAAATGAAAAAAGTATATGAAATGAGTAAAATCCGTATACGGAAAATCATATACGAATTGTTAAAATAATTAGATTTACATCATAAAAGGTTAGGTTAATCGTCATAATTGCTTGACTATAGTGAAACTATGAAATATAATTGTTAATATAAAAGAGAGGAAAACTGCAATTGAAAAGAGGTGAGGGGTATTTGATGGAAAAAAATTAGGGTAAAAAATGTACAAGAATGAGTAATTGTATACATGAATGAGCAATACCTTTATAATAATACAAATAACTCAATCTATTTATAAAGTAATAGTTCAAGCTTTTTGATTCTCTTAATTTAATTAATTATTTCAAATTAATTTCATTTAAATAAACATGAATGTTATGAGAAAGAAATGGTAGAAAAGGGGTTGCTTAGAGCATATTTTATTGCGGATATATAATTTAAAAAATTTATTTTATAAAATGTATATTGAATGTCTATAATTTCAAATTGTGACTCTGTGATATACTTTGTAATTGTTACTTGACCTTATTCATCCTCCCTTAAATTCAAGAATTTCTAATAAAAATTATAATTATAAATAATTTCAAACCCTCTCAATATCATATTGGTGTATTAAGTAAAGAAAATCATTGAACAATGAAACAAATAAAAATCAAATAATTGGACTTGTATTTATATGTAAAAATTTGTTCAAAGATAATAATAAATTATTTATACCTCGATAATCATCCTCATTTTTGTAATTTGGAGATTAGGTTCTGCATATACAAAGAATAATAATTAATACCTTATGATCCAATATTTCATAACATCAAAGTTGTAAAACCCAAAATATGAAACATTAGTGTATAAAACTATGATATTGAATGAATTGATGGACAAATGACTTTGAAAATTTTATAGCTTTTAAAATGGAGTATGTAGAAATAATACATTTATTTTATAAATTAATAGCCCAAGTCTTTTGGTTCTCCTATCTTAATTAATTAATTAATTAATTAATTTAGAATAATTAATTCTAATAAATAGGAATGTTATGAGTACTAAAGTGTAGACGTAAGGTCTGTCTAATACAGAGTATTTCATAACCGTGTTTGTAGTAAATGATGACCAAAAGTTGGTAAATGCCAATAATTATTAGTTACTCCGTATATCGCGAAATTAGACCCGGGAAGTCAATGCTGACATGGATCAAAACAAATGACGTGGCGGAATGAGAGCACTATTTGTGTATGTTTTAGGGTGTTTTTTAAGAGCCAACTTGTGAGGATTTTGTTTTAATATATAACTAGTGGTGCAACCCGTGAATTTCACGGGCCATCGCTAATTCCTATTTTAATATTTCTTGATTGATTCCATAATAAAAGTTCCGAACATGACACGGTTTTACGGTAAATTATTGAATCTGGCCACCTAAAATTTTACAAACAATCTAACACCGACGCACAAACAACATGAATCTCTCACACAAATCAGTCAATGTTTTTGGCATTACATTTTTCGAGTCAACCAAATCAGGATTCTAAATCTCGATAATCCCCTCAATGTCGTTACTCTTCTGCTGAATAAGATAGTAGAGCACAAATGAAATCCCTCAAAAACGCATAGAGACACAACACCAGCAAGAAATAATGATATTTTGGAACACTTGATTTTTGTCATCAAACTCTTCCTCAGATTCAACCTCCTCTAGCTCCTATTGTGCTTCTTTCTGAAAAATCAACTCAAAGGTTATGTTTTGTAACCTAAAACAATTAAAATCAAGATACGTAATTAATTTTATATTTCCAAGTTATGTAATCAAACGATTTTTCAGCTAGTTTTTGGAAAAACAAATCATCTTCTCCTGAGAAGAGTGCATTGATCAATGATCATGCAATATGATCAGAATAGCCTAAAAAATGGTAGTCTAAGGTAAAATAGATGGCTTATTATATAGCGCTTGATTAATTCAGAAAGTTGAGGAAGTTTTATATCCGAAAAGTGAAACATAGTCGACACTGCTTGTGAATAAGTTAGAAACAAAGCTCCACGTTTCGACCTGACAACAAAAAAGTTTGAAGGGCTAATTGTTTACCTCCACGGCTTAAATAGTCCAATGATGCATAGCATCACCCATTTCCATGTGCGCGCCTCATCGGGTGATACACACATGAATTCGTAGAAGAGCCCTGCAATTATGTCAATTATTGATGTGGACGCTGCAAATTGAATTGGTTCGAAATAACGTTTTAGATCCTGTAGATTCTAATTTACGCAAACTTAACAAACACATTACACGGAAAGAACGGGTGGCAAAAATACCTTGCACAAAGGGTGTTGTCGAGACATTGAGGTCGTGGAATGACTTGAGAAGGTAAAGGAGTATCACGACATCTGACAATGCAAATGTAGGGTCACCTCCCGTGTTAGCGTGTCGCATGTTCAGGGTCCCTTAATATTAACGCTCTAGGTATCGGTAAGGAGTGGCTGCCACAGTTCAATCTATTTGGCAGTGTCCTTATGTTCCCCTCGCTGACTGGGCTATCAACAAATCATGAAGTTCAAACGGAACCCAAAGCAGTTACTCGAAAGGTTTTAACAACTGAAACATAAGACAATTTATAATTTCAAAAATTATGTCAACGATTTAAAACATGCATAAGAAAGGTAACTTATGTCAGCGATTATTGAACATGCATAAAGACAATCCAAAAATCGTGTATTTTATGTTATTTGATAATAAGTCGGGAGAATGTTGAGAATGTCAAAATACATAGCTTTAACAGGCGGGAAAAAATCATGCACATAAAAATAGTGACACCTTAATGAAAAATGCAGCTATAAAAATGAAAATATATGAGGAAAATCGTACTTCTATTTTAGTGGTGGGCGCCAACCTTGGCCAACATGACGCAGTTCTCAATCTCAGACTAACTAAGTGGGGAGGAGGGCAATTGTTTGACATGATGGCCAACTTAGCTGAAAAATAAATAAATAGTAAGTTGTTTTCATCATTTTAATCTCTACAATGATAATTTTATATCATGAGAAACCAAAAAACAACTGCTCATGGAAATAAGTGCATTGATGACGAGTACATCCCACAAATTGATACAAACACAGCAAGCTAACGAAGTCAGTACAAAGTTGTGTAATTCTTATGAGATCAACATTAAAAAAGAAAAAAAATAGTGAAAATGCTTTCTCCACTGAATATTACAAATATTACAAATTACTTCATATGATATATTCAAAAACTGATACATCGATATATAATTGTTTCCTATCATCACATGAATCTCACTTCAGTAAATAACTTCAAAGTATACGAGTTATTTTTGTTGGAGATGAATCCAGCTTAATGTACATTCCCACATGTGATCCCACATCGGTTGTGAGATGAGAGTTGCTCTTATTTATAAGCGCAGTGTTCTCCTCCTATCGCTAATTGGTTTTAGGATTTAAACCTCCTAAATTCTTTAATGACTCTCTCATACTTCTGTATGCGCCTGGAGTTTAACAATTTTCAAAGGGTATGAATATGAATCACCAATTCAATAAAAATACAAACAGAGCAATAGTTTTATAATGATTTTGATTGCAATCTTTGGCCTAACAATTCATCCAATTATAGCGAAAAAACCCCATAAATTCTAAATCATTATATCATTATACAATTACCATTGCAAAAATTATTATAAATTTACCAAAACACGAGAAATGAAGAAATACCATGTGAATAAGAGCAAGACGATTATTGGTGACTTTGTAATTCGTCAAACTATAGCACGCAATTCGTTGGTCCATCCCTAATTTGAGGAATAGCTCGGACGTAGTTTTATCAGCCCCTTCCAACGATTTGGTGGCCAGTTTCTTATACTGATTTCTCAAGGGGTTCCCTACATCCTACAAACTCGACATATAATCAACGAAGCTTATGAAGCACCAACACATATATACGACCCAATTTTGATTCAGGCTTTTCACCTACCTTGAGTTTCATCTTAAACAAAGTTTATGAAGCACCAACATAAAATCAACAAAGAAGAAGAGTAACAGCGGCAAAAAAATTCAAGTAACACGGCTGGAGATGAACTGTAAAATGAATATGCATTTCTTAAATTGCGCAGAAAGTTACAAAAATGGCATAAATCAAAAGAAAATTCTACGCTAATAAATGAGAAAGAAGTCATTAAACAATTAAACAGTTTGGACAGCTAGGTGCCTTGAAGAGTTACCAAGGTAGAAAAAGGGGCGTGATTAGAGGCAGTGTAGATGTTTTGGTGTATGGCATATACAAAGTATTGGTAATACGTGGCTCATTTTAGTGCTTAAACAGCTGATATGGCAATTATCATGAAACCATCAATTACCCACTAAACATAACACTTCTGAGCGCATCATTAGAAGGTTTAGTTGAGAAAAATGGGCGAGTTTAATAGACTATGCATTAGTGAACAAAGATGCATTTTAAGACATTCCATAGAATATATTTCTAAGACAAATCTCATAAGTTACAAACCCTTACTTCAAATCAGCTCACATTGTTGCATAAGAATAAACCACTATACGAAAAGTATCAAGCCCCTTCCAACCCACACAATAATAATACGGAGTACATCTTATGTGAAAACAATAATCCAATCCTGTCCATAGCCTATGACAAATTCCATAGAGAGTTCCATCAAACAACTCCTACATTACAAAAGAAATGTGACTAAAAATGAAAAGCATGCCCAACACACTAAAGCGTCAAAGTCTACAAAACCGTTAACCCAAATCCAACCCACCATGACAATTAACAAATATCTGAGCCACACATTAGATATCGAAACCCATTCATCAATACTCATTCCCATGAAAACCACAAATTCTATAATGACATTGTCATATACGTACGTAACTAAGGGCATTTATGCCTATAATGCCTCATTATTACGACTATAAGCAGCCATTATTAGCAAATTACAACCATTTTATATACCCCAACAAAGATCTCAATTTAACGTCTACAAGAGTGTCCTTAGATAAATACTCCTTCAAAATCGAAAATTTCCATTATTGATTCAGCATACCTCTTCAACGATAACCAAGATAACGTGCAACGTAAAATCAACCCCGCACTTACCTGCCCAAAAAGACAATGAACAGTTAACACAAAGCAAAATAAAATCAGCATCTAAAAAAAATATAACATCAATGTTGTCACGGTTTAATTTAACCTCTCATGCAAGTGTAACACGGTCGTTTGTAATAATGAGAGGGTCGAACCACAAGGATGGGTAGCTAGCCTATGAGTCTCGGTTTTCGTCTTAGTTTAGTCGACTAAAAAGATGTTTTTGGAATTTCTAAACTAAAAATATCAAATATAAAATGAGTAAAAGAAAAATGTAAGTAAAGGATTTTATCGATATAGATAAAGAAATTAGTGTTCGATTTCTCCACTAGCACGCCTAAGATAAGTCACCAAATCGCAAATTTGGGGATAACACCTATAAAGCTACCAAATACTCTTCTCCCGAGCTTGTACGGTCGCACCCTAAATTACCCAACACTTCCCTCCCGAGTTTGTGTAAGGACTCCTTAACTCACATAAAAGCTCACTCCCATGACACTAACACATAAGTTAAGGGAATAAAATCGGCTCTTACCACCCACAATTTCAACAATTTGATAAAACAATTCAATACAATAGACAAAATAGCTGGGGATTAATCGACCCTTAACACAAATTACTCACTAATCATAACTAATTCGACACTAATCAATATAATAAACAACTTAAACATGATAGTAAGAGTAATTAAACAATAAAGATCAAAACTTTAACTAAATAATATCATAAACAAATAAGACATAATGTCAAAAAGAAGACATTAATTGAAATGAAATAGATCAAATCTTAACACAAATTGTAAATTAAACTAATTAATCTACAGATTAAAAACTAATTAAAACTAATTATAAGTAAAATAGGGAAGAAAATACTAAAGAAATCGGATGAAAAATCGTCAATTACAAGTGCTCTACTCCTACTCCTCGGCTGCTTCTGTCTGCTCTTTTCCCACTACTTGCTGCTACTCGTCTCCCCTGTCTACTTTCCTACCCTCTGCTGCGTACTACTCTCTACTTCTACTGCTTTTCTATTTGCTGTTGTTGTTGCCTAACAACATGTAGGCCATTCATTTTATTTTATTGGGCCAAGTTTTAATTTGGTCAAACTTGTTTTCATCTGATCCGTATTAACTCCGTTTTGTTTCCCGTCTTTTCTTCGACTTGTATTTGATTCTCCCGAATTAGTACCTATAAAATAGTAATACAAAAAAGCAATACCAAATCTCGAGGAAACGGATAAAATACGATAAAAATAAAACCAACCCCTATTATTTGTAATCGACGACAAATTGAGCTATATTAAACATTTAAGACCGCAAAATGAACAAAGTAAGAGTCAAAAGTGGGTTTATAATTAGTAAAATTATTGTCTATCAAATATTTTTTCAATATCTCACCAATTTCTAATATTGAGCAAGAACCATGAACTATTGCATCCAACTGTTTTTGCTCGAACCAGAAAATAGTATGATACGAATGAAATAGGGAAAACAGAACATACCTAAGCTTACGGAAAGACGGAAGAGGTAAAGTCTTCATCCTTCAGCAAAGATCTGCAAATCATCGTTTTCATGAAGTACACATCATTCTCAATGAAATCCATAAGATAAAATACAAGAAATACAATTGATCGAATACAATGGACGATAAGTTTAAGGTGGGAAAGTGGAGACTTGACCAACAAAGATACGAAATTAGCATGACTTTGAAATCATACTCTATGATTTCTTTGTGGAGTTTCTTCTCTCTCAGGTGAAGTTTTTGCTTTGAAACCAAAAAATTCAATGATATCAGCAATTTCACGTCCTCGTCGACGTCTCTTGAATTCTTGAACACTTCTGAGGTTAAAGGCAATGACGGTACAATCATGCTCAACAATACGATCGAGACTGTTTCACAATTTTAGAGTATCAATTAACCATGCATATACCAATAAGAGGGAAGCTAACACATTTCACTTACATTAAGAAGAAAAACTGCATCTCTGATAAATTAATCATTACTCCGTATAATTAGTAATTCTCCATCAAAATGCAAAAATTAAATCTTTCACTAACATTATTGAGTAATTAAAGACCTTTTCACCCAAATCTGATATTTAAACCATAAAAAAGTCAGAGCAGGAAGACTTCCTTCACCCCATCGTGGTAGTAATCTTCATCTTCTAAATCGAGAATTTCTTCCTCCTCCTTCACTTTCCTTGAATCTCGACTATTCGGTGTATACGATGGGTAATTCGTTTCACTACTCTTCATACGAATTCCAGAAGTCTCACACATATAATGCATTTGCAATCACGGGTCATAGTGTTCAAAAGTAAATCAACGGCAACAGAAACACAAAGAAATACAATTCCATGTAAGGTTTAATTGCATGTAGACGTAAAACTACACAAATGAAAACAAATACAATTTGAAGTTCGTTAAATTGGCACATAACTATTACAATGTTCGCAACCTACACAAGCGAAGACAACTTAAAATCCAAGCCAGTAAACAGGATGTCAAAAAGTACTCACTCTATCATATTGTCCTTTAGACGGACATAATAGCTAGCCAAGCTGGTAAACATGAGTTGCGTCATGGTCTGCACACCTTATTGACATAACCAGAGGAAAGTTATCAAGAATCATATCCTATCATCAATAAACGAAGAGCCGTCATAACATGAGTAATTAATTCAAATAAGAACTCATGATTTTTATTTGCATAATTATAATGGTGTGAGCATATATGTTCTCACAATATTCGTCATCGATTTTTTCTTTTAATTCCTTGGCTAATTTAGCGTAAAGGATTTAACTGCAGTGATTTTCAATATGCAAGATCTAATACATCCGAATGGTACAACCAATTTGCATAAAAACAAAGTTCGAGAAATTAATCATAACCGACCAAAAATTAAAGGAAAAAAAAAACAATTTAAATTAAATTAAACAAAAATAGGCAAAAGTAAAGTTTTTTTTGAGCCAACAAAGCAGACAACTTTTCGGTCCTATGTTTTGCTTCACAACAGATCCGAAAGCAAGCTTTTGGCTCGCTACACATTGCTACAACCAATTTCAAATCTTTTAGAATAATCATATCCATATCAAAAATTAGGGGGAAAAAAACACAAATTTTAGAAATAAGAAAAATACCACATGATTGATCTCATTTAAAAGAGAAGGATTTTCCTTGAGCAATCTCAGGAATTCTAAAAGATCAACGGTTTAATCAAACCCATGAATTGTTGTCGGTTTCAAAGATCTCAAGTTTTGTTGATCAAATGAAGGCGCCATTGTTGTTGAACAATTGATGTTAATTTTAGCATCTAGGTCGAGAAAATGCTAATTTGTTGCTGGAATTATTACTCAAACCGTCAATTGAATTGGAAGAGGGGAATTGATTGCAAAAAAATTTAATGAAGAACTTTCTGATTTCTCAAGAATTGAACGTAGGTGAAGCGCATTGTAGAATGATGCTTTGTTGACGTGGCCAATCAAATGACGTGGCATCATGAGGGAATGATTTGAGTATGTTTTGGGTAGTAGTTTTGCAAAAGATTTTCTTTTAATAGGATATATAGATATAGATATAGATATTGAACATTAATTAGTAATTACTACGTAGTAATGAAGAAGGGTAATAGAGGAAAATAAATGGGAATAACCTCCCTCAATTTTACCTCTTTCAATTAAAGTTAAAGTAATACTCCCTCCGTTTCAGTGAATTGTTTACAGTTTGACTTTTTTGTGAGGGGAAAAAAGTCAAACTGTAAACAAATGACTGAGACAGAGGGAGTAAAATAAACAGACTAAAATTAAGACAATTTATTTAGATAAAATAACGAGAAAAAAGAATTTTCATACACAATACATGTACGATGATAACATTCAATCAAAAGCAACCATTTCAATGTTTATTGTCACCATTTCAACGCATGGATGGATCAGGTGAGAACCAGATCAAATTCGAGTAGAGGTCCATCCAATCCGTCACCCGACCCATTGTCACTTGTTTTAAATCATTTATAAAAGGGAAGAAGAAAATTAGGTCCACCACTTTAGTCACCCGATATATCTGTTTCACCTGTGAATGACGGATGGAGCCGATTTGGATGATGTCTAAACCAAGCAGAAAGCGGATCGGGGCAGATGAAACCGAGTGATGGATGAGGGGGACGCTTCACCTGATCCGCATCCGATCCGTTGTCATCCCTAATACTCACCCCCAATTCATGTGATTATACTCCGTACATATTTGATGAATAAAATTTCTCATGTACAATAATATTATTGTGAAACCTCTCACGAAGTAAAAAAAAAAAGGATAGGAACGTAGCAAAGTGGAAAAATGCTGAAGGAGAATTACTCTTGATCGGCAAATACTTGTGTGAGACGAGACTCACAATAAGTTTATTGTGAGTCCTCTCACACAAGGGGTAGTTAGTGTTTTTTTTTTTTACTTTTTTTTTTTTCTTTTCTTGATTTATTTGCTTGTGACTCACACTAATTTAGTGTGAGTCTGGTCTTTCAGGAGAATTACTCATTTTGATCCTCTCCATCCATTCTCTATCAAGGGTGTATATAGAAGTATCATAAATCAAGCATGTGTAATCACAATCATAATTCATTTAACATTCAACAAGCTTTTACTTTTGATGAGGATGAACAAGCTCATCTTCATTGCAAACAATACAAGTCAAAGTTATAAACAATCCTGTGATCAAATGTAAGGAAGAAAATGACGAATTGACGCAAATTTACAGTTTTGTGATAATCTGAAGACAAGTCCAGTGAGCCCCTATACATGAAAAGAATTAAAACGGTCGAAACTTGAGCATGATCGAGACCACCCCCAAATCGCAACCATAAATGACCCCACTCCCACCCAATAAAAACGAGGGAATGAAACAGACAACAAAACCAAAAATCCCTTCAAAATTTTCAAAATTAACAAAAGAGTTAACAAAACCCTTAAAAATAAAGTTAGCAAACTGATTGCACACTGAGTACCACTGACAGGGGAGGATTATTGTTCACCTTCAAGTACCAACGACGATAGCCAGTCTGAAACGGAAGAATGAGTTTCGGACTGAAGAACGTCAGATATAGCTAGAGGCGTGATAGCAACCTGCAACATCCGACACTATAATCTTAGATATCTGGAAGGAGAATTGCTCGAGTAACAATTTGAAAAGTATGGAGAGTCGGAAACTTACAAATCCGTTTTGTACTGCTTTTAAATCCAAATCCTCGTCTGTGATATCCGCATCTTGTTCGGAGAACTGCAAATAAACATGGCTTCTATGTCAATTTATGTAACCCAGATTCAATTGCAGACGTCAGGTGTGGAACATGGGTGCGTGTTGTCAGGGTGTCGATCAAATCAAAAAATAAAATAAAGTTTTAAAGTTCTTTTTTTGCACAATATGAAGTGCTTCAATGTCCTGCTGGAAGGAGTGACATGTCGATACATAACGCACGGTCAAACCAAAGAGTCAAGTTAACATTGATGGGACAACGTGCAGTGTAAGACAACAACCCTACCTCAAGGCGAAAATGTTTTCGTGTTGTTTGACTGGAATTTTGTTTCCCTGCAGCCCCAACTGATTCAATCTCGACATTCTTTCTGTGTGTAGTCACACGACGTGCTGCACCCTGAATAACCACCAGCGACAAACATCATAAGACAACACGCTGTCATCCTGTGGTTCCGGAAAAAGCATTACCAGAAAGTACTTACAGCTGCTGAGGCGTCTCTTCCAAGCTGAGCGAGCTGAATTCCGAGACTCTGTTGATTGGCCATAAAGTTCATAGCAGAAGGATGTTTGTATGACGAAATGGCTCTCCAGGATAGTCCAGATCTCCACAAGCTCTGCTTCGTCACTCGGAAACCCTGCCATTTTAGCAAGAATGTTTATATTAACAGCTGTTGTCGAACTAATATCAATACACACATTCGATTCTGATCATGTAGATACAACAGAAAACATCAATGTGAATACTGATTGAAATATTCAGGAAACTCAAGTGAACACTGATTGAAACTTTCATAAGGAGCCTTGTTCACAAGCAAGATCACAGTAATACTTTAATGATCAGGTCTCCGAAGACATGGAATGTATTCGAAACTCTGCTATAATGGAAACCGGCATTAAGTTACTGTCACTTTGACAGACTTACAGCTGATAGAAAACAGCTCATAACTAATCTTATTTGATTTAGTTCAGCAACTTTCTAACCATGTGTCCTTGTAAGCAAAGTCAAGGTCGTAACGACCACATCAAGTCACCAACATATTATCAAACTAAAGACGTGTCAATTCGGAACCAAATTGTACTCTCATATGAAGAATTAAATTACTCCATATGATTTTGTAGGCGATGTTGCAGCCAAGAGGCATTGGAAGTTCGAACTAAAACCCATGATAATACAGAGCTTCCACCTTTCATTTTCATCAATAATGTTTATTTCAAGACAAAAGAACAAGATACTACAAAGGCGGTCTCAGATCCCAGCTATAACAAACCTTATTAGTAGAAGGAGAAATCGGAATCTCTATATTTAAAAGACAGCTTTTCGGGAAACTCCCCTGCTCGATGTCTCTTATTGCCGCCGTTATCAGAGGCAGACAAATATCGACCGCTTCCTTCCAATCATTTTCGGAGCTTACATCCGCTTTCCTGTATCATAAACGTGATTTGGTCATATTTAAAAGGAATATGACAAAGCGAAACAGAAGAATCCAGTAAATGGGAGTACCAATCCATAGATAAACAAAGAGCTGGCACGCCACAGAACAAGGCCTCTCTAGCACCAGCAATCGCCCCCGAATACAACCTATTCATATAATATTCAACTATTATATTGATATTAAAATAAAATAAAATCTGGCTCAACAATCAACCGATGTCATTTCGAAAAGAAGAGTCAAGGAAACAATGTAAGCATGAGAATGTTTGGAATTGAACCACACCGATGACTTACATGTTCTGACCACAGCTTGACCCCCTATTAATTCCACTAAGCACCTAAATTTTCAGTAAACTACGTTAACAGACGATTCATCAGAACTTCAAAGTGCTGAAAACGTTAGATGACATACCAATACAGGCTTTGACCAAGAAAATAATGCCTGAGATAAGGCTAATGATACGCAGTCTGCAGGTGTGCCTGTTTAAAGTACCGAATAGATAATATCATATACATCACCAAATTTAGGTGCAAGCCGATAAATGATCACGTCAAAGTTGCAATAAAATTTAAGAAATGCCAGAATTTGAAAAGACCTACGTGTACCACCTTATCATCATGCAATAGCATAAACAAAGGAAGAACAAGGTAAATTCAAGTATAGTGAATAGTTACACACACATTGAATAGGGTTAAATCTACTGGTTTTGAAGTCGATAAACAATTAGTCGTGCATAGGCTAAGCAAACAACAAACACCAAAATTCCACCACAATTACAGCTAGCCTCTATCACCTTTGAATCAAATACTAATTTCAAACACCGTAGCAATTCATAAATCGTGGCGGTCAATACGTTCACATCAAACTTGTAACAGTAACGAGTGACACTCTACATATAGCGCACCTATGTCACTCCGACACTTCATTTAACCGTTGTGTTAAGTGTCACACACGTGTTATGCCTGACACAACGCAACACGAATTTCGACACTACAACTTTAGAGCAGATATTTATAACTTCACACAAAATAGCCGTAACTCCACTCTGACACGTGTCATCGTGTCGAAGAGTCAAAGTAACACAGTATAGCGCACAAGAATATCAAAAGGACAATAAAAAAAACTCTGTATAACAACATGACCTTCGATCATAATTGAAAATGTGTAACAGCAATTGCACTGTAAATCAAAAACACGTAAGCTCAAACAAAGAGAAAGTTCATAGTTTTTCGGAATCATCATTTCAATGTCGAAAGAGATTACCAGAAACTTCGAAAGCAGTTGCGCCACTAATTTCCGCAGAATTCACCTCCACTGTCTCTCGAATAGTCAACGAATGTCCAGATGCAGATTTATCACTGCCAAAATCACATCATTTTACATCGATTAATTCCTCCATTAAAAATACCTTCACATTAAAAGCAAAAATCATGAAAAATCAATTAAAATCAAAAAGAAATGTAGAAAGAACATACAACTGAGGAGCGCAAACGTTGACATCGTAACGACCTTGTCGAACAAGCGCGTCAACAAGCGAAACAATCCCCGGCGACTCGATTCCGTCAGCATTCGTCACCAAAACCACCGGCCTTTCTCTCTCCTCCGCCGACACCTCGCCGCCTGACTCGTCCTGAGTCGACTCACCTCGAGTTTCCGCTTCTACTCCTCCTTCGTCGGAAGCGGACCGAGTCAACTCAGCTTGGTCGGACTGAGTCGACTCGGCGGCGGAATCATCTCCGGCGTTGTTACGGCGAGTGAGAACTTGCTGGAGATTTGCGACGAGTGAAGGAGGTAATGCGTTTCTGTTGGTCGACATTTCGATTGAAAAAACCCTAAATTTCGAGGATATTTGGGGATGATTGAATTGATTGATTTTTGGTCGTCTTCTGTGTATGATAGAGAGAGAAACGAAAGGGGGTGAACCGGTGTAAGGAAATGATTTGGGGATTTTATTTTTATATATATATTTCTGGAAAATTAATTAATTGATTGATTGATTAAATTAATTTAAATAAGTGAAATAATCGAGTGGTTTTTTTTTACTGGTCCAGGGGAGAATGAAATGGACTGACTCGATGACACTTTTAACGTGGAAAGAAGAAGATATCATCAATTTAGCTAAAGTGAAAATGTTAACAAAAAGTTGTACCGGAACAAATTAGACACATTGAAGTTTGCGCTCTCTCCATAATTTTTCATTTAGTCTCGCTTTACCGTACTTTCTCCATTTCAATAGGTTGTATATGTTTATTTTATACACGTACGTCAATACTCGTTTTGTTTTATTCATATTCTCAAAAAATTTAAAATTTTGATATTAGTAATGTGCTCGATAAGACAATTAAAACAAGATAACATATGACTGTTTTTTATTTTGTATGTTAAAAGTTACGGAGTATATCGAAAATTCTACACTTATGAATAGTGTCCAAAAAGTAAAACGTATACAACTTATTGGAATGGAGGAAATATCAACGAAAAGTGAAAGAAAATAGGATAGGGTAAAAAAATATAAAATAATTTAATTACAAAAAAAAATTAAATGTGACTACGTGAGTGATAAAAAAAAAATAAAAAAAAATGTGTGTTTAAATCAGGTTATGCGAAAGAAAATTTTATATTCTCTTTCATTCATGTAACTGTTTCCGAGTAACATACTCTGTATTTCTTTGTTAGGATGATTCGTCTAAATTCTCCATTTTTCACAACATAGAGGGATATTTTTAAGGTATTATAATACGAAGCATTAAAGTTTTGTTCTTTTTTGTTTATTAGAAATAAATATATAAGAGTTGAATCGAATTGAGCTGAAATTATTTTGCTTCTCTCGGTAATTGAGTAAAACCTTATTTTGCTTCCCTTCAAAAGAAATTATTGATATTGATATTTAACTTCATTAGAAAATTAGAGAGCCACAATTATTGAACAAAAACTAAATTTTATTTTCAATTTCAAATTGATCGAGTAAATGTAAATTTTTTATTTTTCTTAAAAACAATTCTTAACTTTTTCTTTTTACAAGTAATACAACATTATAAAGCATAGTAGGTTTTATGTGACACCGTCTCACAATAAATTTATTACGGAGTATAACATAGAGTTGTCCCGACAAAAAAAATAAATTGTGTAAAGCAAATATTACTCATTAATAAGATACGGAGTAAAACTTTTCTCTCCTAAAAAAAATGTCAATTTTTTTTAAAGTGGGGGGCTATTACGTAGTATTATCCATGTATCACTTGTGATGATAATCCCTAAAAATTCGTCTAAATCGTTTATAAATCATTAATATTACTATTATAATTACCGTTAATGAGTTTTTCATGAGGAGATATTCTTTCCCACAATTTTGTGGATTTTGTCCTTTATTTAGTACTTGATTATTTCTATGTTATCGCAGGGAATCAGAAATATTAACATGGTGTTATGAATAATTTTGAGTTTCCAACAACAATCTACAAAGCCCAATGAAATTCTCTCTCTTCAAAACAATATTAGATCCACCGAGCCCCTTATGGAAGACCATGTCAATAGATAACGATATAATTGACACGAGTGTGCAGAAGCGATATGTTTTATTATTAGAGATCTTTGTTCTAAGGAAAAGAAAATCAATTTAGTGGTTTTTGTTTTCAGTTAATTGTCTGATCATTTGTATGCGTGATACGGAGTATGATTTATTATTAATGAAATTAATCTTTTGCAAAAAAAAAAAAAAAAAAAAAAAAAAAAAAAAAAAAAATAGGGTTATTTAACAGGAATAATACAAACTATCACTATTCTTCTCCCAATAATACATACTATCAATAATCCCGCAATAATACAAACTATTATACCTCTATTCTTAAATTGAACTTTGGTAACTTGACACCGGAAGAACCGGTAAAAATGAAATTAAATGAAGAGGAGAGTAAAATTTGTCATTCCCACTCACTTCATTTGTTTGCTTTCCTCTTTACTTAATTTCAAAACTCTACTTCAAAAAATCATCATCATCTTCATCAACTTTTCAATCCTCGTCTCCATTTTCATCCCAAATCAATGAAGCTCGCCTTGAAGATCATCAACAATGGTGTTTGAGTTAATAGGGAAACGATTTTAGGAAAAGTTTGGTCCTTTGTTCAATATTAACCTAAGATCGACGCAAAATGGTATTGTTCTTTCCTAATTTTGCTTAAATTTGCATTTGTAAACCCTAATTTAGTGCAATTAGATGAATTTATTAGAAAAAAAATCCCGATTTGAAACCCTAATTATTTCTATTTTTTTTGTTATTTTTTCGCTTTCTCTGCATGTGTGAGAATTTGGTTTGTAATCTCCTTTTATGGTAATATTGTAGGTGAACTTCAACAATAGTATAACCTTCAAGGTTTTCAATTTTGAAGCTTAGTTGGTATAAAAATGGAGGAGTTGTAATAAGGAAGAAGACAAGATGCTACAACGTCTATATTAGAAAATATAGGGGTCCCACAACATTTACCGGAACCAAAAGGTAAGAAAACGGTCATATTTTATATGGTACTATTTTGAGAATATAGGTATAGTAGTTTGTATTATTGCGGGATTATTGATAGTATGGATTATTGGGAGAAAAATAGTGATAGTTTGTATTATTCCTGTTAAATAACCCAAAAAAATATTATTTAAAAAGATTAATTAAATATAACCCATTTCATAACACATTTTTTTTTTTTACAAAATAACCCTATTATATATATATATATATATATATTTTTTTTTTTAATAACTGAACCCTCGTTTAACACACTTTTGTTTCAAAATCACCCCAAAGTCGAAATATGTAACTTAGAAATGCAACCCTATAAGGGCAAGTGCAATGGAAGAACCTTTTATAGAGTTCTTCCTTTGCCATGTCATTTCTTTACAATCTCAATAATAAAGAATTTTTTGGTACAATGAAAAAACTTAACTTAATGTACTCCCTCCGTCACGGTCATTTGTTTACACTTTCTAATTTAGGGTGTACGGGTCATTTGTTTACTTTTCTATAAATGTTCGTGGACCCATACTACTTTAACCAATTACATCTATTAGTTTCTATAAAGTGGGCCCTTTATTGTACTTTTCTTATTATTTTATTGGTTTTTTTTTTATCTCTCTCATCACATTAATTAACGTGTATAAAGTAAACGTAAACAAATCACCGAAACGGAGGGAATACTTCCATAAGAAAATTATTAATTATTTGTTTTAATTGATTGGTTAATCATCCATGAACTTCCTAATTTTTTGAAAGAATTTGGTTCTTAATATCAAACCAAGTTTGTTTATTTAAGGACAAACTGTTAAGATTAATATAATATGAGTTCATAGAAACGATAGTATTATTATTGAGTTGATTTCATCTACATTACAACTAACCACCTTATATAGACTTTAGATGGAAAACCAAAAGTTTACATTTATTATTAAACTTAATACTACTATTAATATCGAGACATAATTATATGTCTCCTCATATACGCTAATACCCTCGCTCAAACTCATGGTAATTGGATAAAATTTCCATGAGTTTGCACAAAATAAAATAAAAATATGTTTTCGTCTTCGATCTTCATCTTCATCTTCATCTTGGCAATAGTGGTAAAATAAATGCGTATAGGACTCGCCAGACAATACTTAGATGCGTATAGGACTCGCCAGACAATACTTTGATGCGTATAGGACTCGCCAGACAATACTTTGATGCGTATAGGACTCGCCAGACAACAATAATGCGTAACTCGCCAGTACAAAAGAGGGTAACAGCCTACCCAATACGTGCGTATAGGACTCGCCAGACAATAAATGCGTAACTCGCCAGTAAATTAATTCAATACCACCGTAACGAAGATGCATGAAAAAGTTAATTGAAGAAAGAAATAACTTGGAATTGGGGGAGATTCTATAGTACGTAGATGGAGGCAAAATTTATAAGCAAGTGTATTTTATGTGCCACTTGATCATTTTACAAAAAACCAAAATGCAACAGAATGGAAATTGAGGATGCGTGTATGTGGATGAAGGGTAGCACAACATGAATGCTTTTCTTTTTCAGCCGTTGAGATTAAAATTGGCTTTTTTTTCCGTAAACAAGAATGCTTGCAAATGGACTCCCACTCACCGGCAAGAAAGTGGAAGCGTATCGAGAGACCTCAGGAACGAGGCTTTGATACCATGTTAAGATTAATATAATATGAGTTCATAGAAATGATAGTATTATTATTGAGTTGATTTCATTTACATTACAACTAACCACCTTATATAGACTTTAGATGGAAAACCAAAAGTTTACATTTATTATTAAACTTAATACTACTATTAATATCGAGACATAATTATATGTCTCATCATATACGCTAATATAAACTTTTTCATGCAATGGGACAAACTTTTTAAAAAAGTTTTTATTTACAAACCCAATATAAAAAACTCTTCATTGCAATTGCTCTAATGTCTTTAATGCCATTTTTAAGTAAGAAAAATTCGACATTAAGGGTGATTTTGATGAAAAAGTATCTTAAAAGGGGTTATATTATAAAAAAAAAAAAAAAACATATAAAGGTTTTATTTTGAAAATAAATGTTATAAAAGGGGTTATATTTAATTTACCTTGTTTAAAAAGTATACTAGTTATATTTAATCTTTTCTTACAACGTCACTTTATATAATACAAAGTTTAAGTAATAATAGTAGTAATTTGTAAAAATAATACTCGTAATAGTTTTCAAAACTAAAGCTAGTATTTTTATTTTATTTTTTGGTGAGAAAACTAAAGCTAATATTTTCTAATACCAATTTTACCAAATACAATACTCCGTAATATTAAGAACGTCTATTTGTAATTTAAATAAAGATATCATGACTATGCTTCAACTTAATAAATTTTATCTGTATGTTACTTTATCCTCATTGAAATAATTAAGTTGAAATTCAAAATTAAAATGTAAACATACTTTTTTTTTTCAGAAAAGGTGGGTACAATCGCTATTAAATTTGTAATTATTAGTTTAAACTTTTTGTTTTACTCTGTATAATTTATAATAACTTTATAATTGCTATGTTTTTTTTCATATAATATATGAATATTTAAAATAATATTTTTTCGGTTCTCTCAAAAAAATACTTCCTCCATTCCGTTTGATTCTATACGTTTGACCAAAACACGGTAATTAAGGTAGAAGAAAATCAAGTGGGGTAGATAATGGAATTACTTAAATACCCCTACTTTATTGTTTGCAAGTGGGTTGAGTGGGTATTAGTGAAAGGTATATTGGTCTTTTAGTTTAATAAAGTAGAGACTAAAATAGAAATGTATAGAATTGATTGGAATTTCCGAAAAAGGAATATGTATAGAATCAAATGGAATGGAGGAAGTAAAAATGATATTTTTCCGAAGACATTTAGATGGGTGAAATATAAATAAAGTAGATGGATAATGCGAAAAGAAGCCAAAGACTAAGGTAACTTTTCATAATTATATCCGACAGAAGCTCATGCGAAACTGGCCCAATTCAAGACTTTATTTGATCCTCCTCCATGTGAGGAACTTTGAATAAACAAACATAGTATTACGTTGAACAAAAAGGCTAGAGATACACCAGGTGTGTAGTAATCTACACACCAGTGAGGGGGATGTGTGGGCCACTTGAAAGCAAAATGAGGAAAAAGGAAAGTGGGGGCCATTAGGTGTGAGAGTGGTGTGTAGAGAGTGGTGTATCTCTATCATCTTCCTCAACCTTTTGGCTTTGCTATAACAGTATAACAGTCGAAGTAACAAGTACGAGTAATATTATTCCGTATTTAACTTCATAAAAGAGTGATGTTTTGGATATTTGAGAGATAAGTAATTTGGATTTAAATATTATTTCGGGTATAACTGTATAAAGTTAGGGTAACTTAAATATTTAAGTTATACAATATGTAAGATTGATTTAGTCTTTTAATAATTCTCGCGAGCGGTTGATCCTTTTTGACTCTGTTTTATAGCCACGGTCTGTAAGATGAACAAACCTAGCCTTGAGATCCTCGAGGAAAACTCATCCAAAGTTTAAGTTAGTTCTTTTGTATGTAAATAATGAATAAACTTAGAGATATTAGTAGAGTACAACTTTTTTTTTGTGTCTGTATATGTGAATGAAACGTCTCTCTTGTTTGCTATGATATTTATAGCTTACTCTTTTGCCTTTTAGCAGAGTCATTAATGGCTGTCGGTCTGACCCATGGGTCTCAGGCAGACAAACTGACCATAGCCATAAAACTAAGGTAAGAGAAGATGGATCGTTAAATATATAGAATAAAATAATAAAAATTGCCCAATCATGTAAGGAGATTATATTGTTGTTTTTTTTTTAAATCATTCAAAAAAGGGTTTTTTGTCAGATAGTACCTTTTATTTAGGGTGTTTTGTGAGATAGTACCTTTAATTATTTTTTTTGTTAAATGGTACCTTTTATTTCCAATATTTGTTAAAACATACCAAATGACGGAATCCGGTGAGAAAAAGTCAATTTTCTGGTTTGACCTTATTTGGCACATGTGATTACCCTAAGTTCCTTAACTTAATTTTATCTTTTGTTAAAATCTACCCTTATTTCCCTAATATCCCTTCTATTTCCCTAAATCCCCAAATTAATTTGTTATTCTTCATTCATTGTTACTCTTTTCATCTTCATCCATCAACTCAATCACTATTCTCATCTTCTTCCATCATCTTCTTCCATCATCTTCTTCCATCATCTTCTTATTCTCATTCTTAATTTCTCATAGACAATACAAATCAAAACTTAGTAAACAACTAATATAATTTGATTATTCTTATTCTCTTTCTTCAATTGAATCAATTCTTCTAAAAGTTTCTTTCTTCTTATTCTCCTTCTTCAATTGAATCAATTCTTCTAGAACTTCTTTAACTATTTCCACACCATCTGCATTTAAAGTATTTTCATGGTCTTTGGTAGCTTGATAAACTTTACTTTTGAGGCTTCTTATTTCGCTGAACAAATCGTCGATTACATTCATTTGTCAAACTGTACTATCTTCATCAACCCATATGAAAAACCCACCTCCACGCTTATTCAAATCGGAGTTGTAATTTACAAGTTACAAGTTACAAGTTACAAATTTTTTCCCTCGATTTTGCGAAGTCCAAGAAGTTCGATGCGCACAAGGTAAGCTACATTTGCATTATATTTATGTAAAAAACGTGTTTGACGATGACAATTTTTTTGAGGAATACATGACAATGAAATTTAAGAGAAAAGAGATGTCTGATTGTCCTAAAAACTTAAAGATTCTAGCTTTAATAGAAATTGGGAGGGAAAGTTGAAGGGAGATTTAGAGGGAAATTTTGGAGGAAGTGTGGAGTAGATTTACCTAAGTTGATTAAGCAAAATAAGGTAACTTTTAACAAATAATCATAACCATATTTACATTACACTTGCTAACCAAGTCAACTCGCCGGAATCTTGACTTTTTTCACCGGATTTCTTAGTTTGGTAGGTTTTAACAAATTTTGGAAATAAAAAGTACCATTTAACAAAAAAATAAAATTAAAGGTACTATCTTACAAAACACCCTAAATAAAAGGTACTATCTAACAAAAAAAACCCTTCAAAAAATTGCCATAAACATTGATCATATGTTACCCTTAATTAATCATAAATAACAATTATTTAGATGATCATATACTTGTAATAATGTTTGTATGGAAATATTGTTGACATTCACTTTTTGGTAATTTAAATTTCTATACATGATCATTCAATGTATTTTGATTTTCATCAAGCTCTTTATTTCTTGAATTGAAATTTAATTTAATTTTATACTAGCAAGACATAAGAAAATACAAATTATATTAAGATATGGGAATATTTGTTGCTGCTTTTATTATTGGATTGATCTTCTTCTTAGGTATGAAATTATGATCATACATGCTTTTGTTATTGGTTTTTGTACATAATGCAATTTCACTCGACTCTAACACGTAAAAAAATGGTGAAACCTACTCTAACTTTACCTCACTCTTATTTTAAGTAAAATTCAAATCGATTTCACCTCTTTTTTTATCGATTAAAGCTGGTTACAATTGGCCAAAGTATATTATTGTAGTGGTTTTTCAATAATTGGGATTATTCATTCGTTGATTAATTCGAGTTCAGATTATTTATGGAATAAGAGGATCAGTTTAGATTATTCCCGACAATTAATCCTTAATTATGTTACAGGAATTAGCTATGTAGTAGATGGAAACAAAGGTTGTCAAGATCATTGGAATCAAGCAGAAAGTGGTGGCAAATGTTGGATTTTTGGCATTGATGATTCTTCTAACGGTGGTCGGTCGTAAACAATATGGCAAGAAAAGTGTTTGTCATTGCTTCTGTTAACTCGTATTTTATACGATATGGTAATAATATTGTTTTATATAGTCTATACTCTATTACACTTGATATATAAAAGTCGTCATATATAAAATCGTCTTATGTATTCATATAAATTTAGAATTTTGGATACGCATGTTGAAAAAATATATATCATTCAAAGCTCATTGTTAGTGTCCGTCACACGTAAGTTTACTACTCCGTACAAATTATTTTCGCAAATACAAGATCATATTTTAGTTACAGTCTACTTGTCACAGGCACACCAACAATGAAAATATTTGATCAATTGAAATTTACATACTACAGAGTATGAAGTATTTCGCTACCATTCTTCAAAGGCAATACTATTTCAATACAATTCTTCGGTACAAATTATTTTCGCAAATCCGACTCTATGAGACGACTATTGTCGACATGTGCCATAAACATAAGCCCATTTTCAACCCTTTTTGTCATTGTTTACTAGTCCTTACATAGTTACATACGAGTACATCCTAACAACAAGCGTGAGCTAAACGTTACACCAGAGAGATGAGCAAAAAATTCGTACAACAGAGACCTGCAAACTAGATCAGAAAAATCGATGATCAAATAAGTCAAATAGTGTTCATAAACGTTCACCATGAAATAGATTATTTTGGCAGGCGCCATGTTACTAGTCCTCACGAGTCACGAGTCACGAGTCACGAGTCACGAGTCACAGTTAACTTCAGGTGATCAAAAGACGGTCTTATAATCCCAAACCTCCTCCATCCTCACTGTCAACTGTCAAACGCTACTCGTCGTGGTGAATTTGACGTCCACCAGGGACCATAACCAAGCTTCCTGTAAACACGCGAGGGTTGTACAGACGATCAACTCCATGAGCACTGTGGATTTCAGCATTTTCAAACTGTTCATTGTTAACATTGTACCATACAAGCAAGTCGGGGTTTTCGGCCACCAATCGTTTTGTGAGCCAAAACTCTAGAATTGGATCTCAAACTATAGCACAGAGGTACAGACAACTTATCCGTGACGCTAAACAACTTAACCCACAACTCTACAACTCCATAGACCTTCATTACCCACACATCGAAATTGTGGCAAGTCACATTACGTGTCGACACAGACAAACACCCTTCAAAAAGCGCTCAATTAATCACATCAGAATTTTCACCACGAGACGCCACAGGCCTAAGATCAGCAAATTCCAAACTAGACCTAGACCCAGAAGGTGAACCCGAACATGACGTCTTGTATATAAGAGGCAAAGGAATATCGAGGGTCCATTTTTCGGTACTAAGGTCAAGACAAAAAATCGATGCTTATTTTGCAGAGGACACCAAATCAACCAATGAAAAAAACAATGTTTAACGACGATTGCAAGTTCAAGATTTGTAACTGTTATCGGGATCAAAAGGGTGACAATTGCATCAGCGGGCATAGAATGCCATGATCTGTTCATCAAACTGTAAATCATAAGACTACCTCCTTCGAGCGAGAGCAACTTATAATCATTTGTAATAGGATCATAACAAAACCCCAATTGAAAGCTAAAACAGCGTCTAAAGGACGTAGAGAAACCCGTAAATGGATTCACAATAAGGTTGATAGTACGGTTTTCGGACGGAGTAATATGTGAAGGATCATGCTAATATAGTACTCCGTACGGAGTAATATGTGAAGGATCATACCAGTATGGTCAGTTTATTATCGACATGCCTTTCATTGCAGAACATCCTCCTTATACAGGCCACTTCAGGTGTCTACTACTCCTACAATAGAATTTGAGGGGCGCTTAAGTGCAGCATCAAGTCGGACCAATAAGGCAGACCCCAGTCAATCAACCCTGAAAACGATAAATCAGAAAAACCAGAACCTGTGATGTCTGTTCCTCTGATTTTGCAAACCAAAAGCCACAGGTCAAGCCACAACAACCCAGTTTCAGGGTACACGTTAAAATAAACTAAAACGACTTGTACATTGTTGAATGCAATATACGCATTTTCATCAGGCATGCACCAAAACAACACATGCAGGAAGCACCCGTAAACATAGAGGAAAAACCTGAAACTGCAGCGCAGAGTTGCGTCTTCGTTAACGCATCATAATTACGGCCTGTGGATCGAAGACTAGTTAGAGAGCGGGATAAAAAGAAAAACACAAGACACTTGTATTCACCACCAGCTGCAATCTACATTGTCTGTTTACAACATTTTCACTATCAATGAAGTAAAAGACTTGCTATACTTAAGCTATAAATTATGGTGAAACACTGCAAAATTGCTGAACAAAGTAATAAACAGTTGGCACTTCTTTTTATTGAACTACTATTTAGCTGTAGATTATAATGAAATACAACAATATCGCTCACTAAACTGTGGACACTTTCGGTCGATGTGGATACTTTATAGTGTTCCTTTTCATTACTAGGATTTGTCATAGGCTCACAAGCTCTGAACTGTTTCTTGCTGCCTCGATCACGTAAACATGTCAGGACTCAGAAGCCTGTAAATGGTTCACAACTTCAAGCTTACACTAGGCACTCTCTACTTGTTTTCTTCATCACCTTGGCGATTCAGAAACTGTAGAATTTTAGAAGCTTGCGACGGTTCACTTTGTTCGAAGGATGTCCCGCCATTCAAATTGTTCTCCTTGGCGGCAGCGTTTGAATTCATTTTTATTCCAGATTCATGCTTTGATGCAAATGCAAGCGCGGATTGAAGTGCCCTTTGAGTGTTGTTTACGGACTTTTTCACTGGGAGATCGGCCTTCAACAACTTCTCTGATGCATTTATATTTCCCTTTTCTTGCTCAGTGGAAATAACACTTGCTGATTTGCCACGAGATATACCAGACATGGGCACATCAGAGGAAGAAACACTGGTTCGCTTCACTTTTGCTTGAGTCAGAGCATCCTTGAGCATTTCAGCAAGATTACGAGACCTTTCTTGAGTTGCAGATGCAGTTGGAGCTGGAATCGCAGGGATCATCGTTGAACCCTTAGAAATTTCAGAAACGTTCAGAGACCTTTCAGGGGTCGGGGTCGTAGTCGGAGTACCCGTAAGCATTTCAGGAAGTTTATGAGCTCTCTCAGCCATCACGGTCGGACCCTTAGAAACTTCAGAAACGTTCAGAGCCCTTTCGGGGGTCTTGGTCACAGTCGGAGTACCCTTATACAATACAGGAGGTTTAAGAGCCCTTTCAGCAACTGGGGCCGTACCCTTAGAAATTTCAGAAACGTTCAAAGCCCTTTCGGAGGTCAGGGTCACAGTTGAAGTGGCCTTACCAAATTCAGAAAGTTTAAGAGCCCTTTCAGCAATTGGAGTCGTACCCTTAGACATTTCAGAAACGTTCAGAGACCTTTCGATGGTCGGGCCCATACCCTTAGACATGCCAGAAATGTTAAGAGCACTTTCAGGAATAGAGGTCGGAACCCTAGGAATTTCAGAAACGTTCGCATCCCTTTCAGGGGCCGGGGTCGGGGTCGGGATCCTGGTTGGGGTCAGGGTCGCGGAAGGAATACCTTTAAGGAATTCAGAAAGGTCAAAATTCGTTCCTGGTATCATTGTTGGAGTTTCAGTATACATAGCTGAAAAATTGGGAACCCTTTCTGGAGTCGGGGTTGGAGACGGCAATTCAGAAGAGTCAAAAGCCTCAGATGTGTGGTTCAGTTGATATTTTAAGGCATAATTCAGAATTGGATCTCCAGACGAGTTGTCCCTTGAGCTATATTCCCTATAATGAGTTGACAACTGTGGTTGATTACTACTCCTGTAGCCATCAAACCGACTTTTCTCAAATGAAGAAAAATTTATTCCATGTGCGCCTGAGCCAGGGATGTTCCGAGGCGTTTGTCTTGTGTTGGGAACTGCCTCTGCTACCATGTTTGGCTGAACATTAGTTCCAGTAGTATTATTACTGTGCTGGCACATAGCTGATTCTTCAGGCTGAACAGAATCATCCGACTGACACGTTCCAGAAGACAAGAAGCTTAAACCTTTTGGTCTTTTCGCTGGCTTAATGGTCGTTGTCGCTAACTTCTCCTTTAAATTCGTCGGCGTAGATTTTCCAGAAGTCGAGGGCACAATGGTGTCAGCCTGCTGTTTAGATTTTGATACATCATATTTATCCGCGGAGGTACTGTCACATTTCAAGGGCACAGAAGAGGGTTCCGAGGCTGCCTTTACAGGAATCTGATACAAAGCAATGAAAAAAAAAAAAAAAAAAAAAAAAAGAGTCACATTAACTTTGTCCTTCAGGGGAGGGGAACGGAGCAAAAGTGTTTTCAAAAAAAAACATTAAGATGTAGAGGAATGGACAAAAAGTGTGTTTTCTTTTCAAATTTTTCCAATGTTGTAATCAAATTACCGTCCAAATGAAGTATATTGCATCCCTCACTTCCGTCCATATTGTTCAGTTAAAACAAGGGGAAAGCAGTGTTCCGATTTGTATGGAAACTACGGTCATCTAGTTCATGAAGGGTTATTGATTCTTGTATTCGACCGTTTTACACTTATTCCAACGGTCCAAGTCAAAAATTCATGTTGAGTTGATCTTACAGTAAGATAATGTTAAACAAGAATTTACGTAATGGAATCAAGAGATCATGGCAAATGGCATTAAATGGATGAAACTTTCGAATTTGGGACAAACAGGGCCACTTTTGTACTGAAAAGGATAGAAATAAAGGAAGAAAATATATTAAATGAAAGGTAAAGAATAAATACCTTATGCGAAAACAAGCAGCTATCACCCCTGCTACAAAAACCTGTATCAGCGTAAGTGTTACACGGGTATTTGGATAGCTCATGATCATACGGGCACTCGTCTCCTTTCATGCATGCTTGGCGAGCAAAATGACAGCAAGGCTGCACGAGAGTATGAATTGAAAAGTATTAGCTGCAGATATAACACTTGATAGTGGAAAGGAAAAAAGATTCGAATATTAGCTGCAGAAGGGAAATTTTCACCTTGGATTTTGTTAATGGTACCACATCATGTGAAAATTTGCATTTCTCACCCTGCAAAAACAGAAATAGTATGAGAAACCAAACAAAATTATCCGTGTTAGGCGGCTGCGAAACAATGAAAACATACGAAGTACTCTGTATCTAATCAAATGACAAATTTAGAAACAAAACTGTTAAGAGAAACATCCTGATTCCTGAGATACTGAAAAAAAATACGTGAAATCGTAGATGCTTATTAAGTACATACTGAACATGGGAGACATGTAGCTAAGAGCTTACAAGGCTCGGTGTATTACATTTCCGAAACTTAGGAAGCTATGCAGCAGTCACATGGCTTAGTCTCTCAAAGACATAAAGCTGCCTTCTTATACACATTATTAATTATTTAGAAAAAAAAGAGCAAATAAACCACCAACTAATTATCCAACTCTACGTAATGATCATATGAAATATAGATAAGTTTCTTTTGTAAACAAGGATAAAAAAAATCACATAAAACAGATTGCACAGGTAGTCAACAGTCAACACACTGTAGTTACTGAATCAGAAGTTGGGCATTTCAGCATTCTCAAACACGAAAAAGGAAACAACAAAATAAACTCAAAAGATGGACATTAACAAACCTCGTAACATCTGCCCATGAGATAATGTCGGCAGTGTTGCACGACTTTAGCCTTCACAATTGGTTGAAGCTTTAACCTCTTCACGCCGAGTTTTCTGTTTAATTCAGCCCGCTTCTTTCTTTTCTTGATCTGCAGCATGAAATCCGTCAAAAACACGTCACTTAAAAAGCTAATCAAGGATCAATGAGGTTGTAAAAGTCCGATGGTGAATAAACTAACTGATCAGGAAACACTTGTGTCATACCAGAGCAAACAGATTCAAACAGCAACATCACTAATCGACAAGCAGTGTACAACGTTATAAAGTAACAAATGAACACACTAAACTACAATTTAAGTAATTTTTAGAAGTAAAGCTACCTGGCGTACTCATTTGAGATATGTACGTAACATCAGATTCACGACATACTCAAAATGAAGTGTCTACAAATGGGAGTAGATTTTAAGCAAGCGCTATGGTTGGTTAGTAATACACTCCAACGATTCGTGATTCATAGGTGTGTGAGCAGACCCGGTAAAACCTAAATTTTAGGTCACAATACCTTCCATAAATGCTTTTAGATAGATGCTTTTCGTCTAAGAGACGGTATCACCGAGCAGGCACTCAAATTAAATACTGGGTGGCAAATGTGAATCGGGTAATGTGTTAGGACGATGATAGAACCTAATGTAGGTTTCTCTAGTTATTTATCATCTTTCTACATTATGTGACAATCTCTCGTTTCTCAATCTTTGTGGGGACATCCTAGAGACCTTCGTCTGCAAAGGCCTTTGGATTGCTTTGAGATGGACAGGCTCATGCGTCAATATTAGATACTGCTCTTTTCACAAGAAATGTTGAAGTTTACAGCATGCCCTTTAACCGCAATGTCTGCGTTGTGAACTAGAAAAGAAATGGCAGATCAGGGTGCATCTATTTCTCGATTAGAATGTTGCTCATAATAAATTCCGTGAAAGGGAAAGTGTTGCTCGTAATTTTAGGTTGTAATCGGCAGGTTTCCGTGCAGAGCAATAGGTGTATCTTGCTTCGAAGGTTGAAATTCTTAGCAATAAATTTTGAGGATTGAGTAGAGCATGAGAGATGGTAAGTATTTATTTGTGTTGCTGTCATTCGAAATTCGATATTAGAGAAGCCTCTAGATATTCCTGATTTTGAGTTCAAAAACAAATATTCCCCGCCATCTCTCTCAAAAGTTACCTTTCTCTTAACCCTCGTCCCAAGCTAGTGCTAGCACATATCTTTGCCTTGTCAGGAGGGGTTGTCCACTTCCTATTAAGAATCGCGGGGGAATTTCACGGGCATCTCAATCACGTTTCTAAAACGAAATTGAGCATCTTAGTTATCTTTTGCTACAGTTTTGATTTAACTGTATCCTATTTTACTAATATAACGACTGAAGAAAATAGACACCGTAATAATTTAAAAAAAAAAAAAAAAAAACAATTTTGGGAACATCTAGTGATTCTAGTCCGTTATCAGAGTAGTCAGCACACACGTATCCCAATCAGGAATATAGTTTCCGAAATCTCACAATCCATGTTACCAAATAAAAACAATCCAAGCTTACAAAGGAACTAAGAGTAACATTCACCAATAAGATAGATATCAGAACTTCAGAAGTAAGCTCAAAGTGGAATTTAAGCCCAAAATATAGCAAAATTAGCAAGGAAAAGGCATCATAATCATTACGACCCCGAGCAATTGATGCAACACATATTAAATGGCAACATCATCAAAGGCTACACGTCACTATAGCAATACGAAGATGAATAGCATGTTCAAAAGAGTTTTACAGAGAATATTTATGACTGCAGAAATGAGATGTCACTTAAGCATCCTTCTCTAGCAGAGTTCATATAGGACACATGTACGAAAAAATGTCATTTATTCGATTTCCGTCCATGCATCGTTCAAGCACAGATGTAAACGATTCAGGTTCAAGAAATAAACATCAGTTTGACAAGCTACAAAAGGCAATGAAGCTAGTGGACAGCTCAAACAAAGACACTTCATAAGCGGCCTAAAGAGAGAATCATAAAGCAAAAGTAACCTTTTTCTTTTCCTTCTTTGCTTCGGATAAAGAACCTCCCCTCTTTTTCTTCAAGATGCTCGAATCCTGCCATACAGACATACCATATACAGTACATCAGGTAGTGCATAGATGGCTACCGACAAAGACTAACAATTACAAGTCAATCAAAGCTATATATGGCTGCAAACACACTCAGTAAGTATCCGATAAAACAATAAACCTACAATGACTTTAAGAAAACAACTTCAACATTCAAACAACTTTTTGCATTCACCGTTCATCAGCTAATGTTAAATGTCTCCAGTAATATTCTCTTATCTATCAGAACTTTCTGAAACTAAAATGCATTCCTACCAACTGAAGAGGCCCATAACAAAGGAAGAATGAGCAATAAACAGATATGAGATGAAGCTATCACACTAAATACAACAAGTATTAGATCGAGAGTACATCTGATATTTAAAATCAAGACACAACTTACAGCAGCGTTGAAAGCAGCAGAAATCTGGTGTTTCTCATGTAATTCAACTCCAATTTCTCGTACCGCTTTTTTTATATGCTCTGGAACAAAAGCTGTCTGCCATTAAACAAGAGATAACAATTACTAATCAGAGCCCAATCAGTGCAGCACGAAACAAAAGAACTCATATTGAGCAATACTAGAAATCTGATATTACGCAAGTCAGATGATAAATGCAAACCAAGCATCAAGTACACAAGTTTGTTAACGGCTGCTAACTTGTCAAGTAGCACGCCACGACTATGAAGAGTATTTTAGTAAGCCAAGGTCAATACCAACAAAGTTAAGAAGCAGACAAAATCTCAATATACCTAAAAAGGTAATCCTTACTACTGATCTCTTTGCGCCAACGGGGTCTATATAGTTAAAATGACACCAGACATAAAAAGCAAAATTTGATTTCCAAGGATCACAGGTAAAATACATTCCAATGGAATCTTATCGTAGTATTCCATTTTATTTTATTTTATTATAAGTATCTTGTCTCTAAATCTTCCATAAATCCAAAAGTTTTCACATAAACCAATAAACGATCAATTTATCTATTGCCACTGTGGGTATGTTGATGTTTGCCTAATGACTTTAGTAACCCTCACACTTTAGCATTACTAGACGGCTTATTTCCATTTTAGATAAGTGAGGGTGTTAATGAGTTTCGTTGTTCAAATTTATTACTTCAAGACAATTCCTCTCTTTTCCCCTCTATGGTGAAACAAAAAAAGCCCATTTCAACATGATGGAGAAAGTATAATTTGATTTGTTGTGAAAAATAAATCTAACATAAAAAGAAAAAATGATACATGGTGGATTGGTAGACTATAAAAATGCAGGAGATGAATTGGGGTGAGATACATTACTAGATACAAGTCAACAACCATCAAAAACGAGGAATGCAATGTGATTAGGTTGTAAATTCTAAGGAAATGACCCTTCCTCAAACAATAAAGCTCTTCTGAAACCCTTTCACAGTCACTTTAAAATGTATTTCAGAAAGAACTCCTACACACGACATGCTACAGATTTCTCTGGATCATAAATACCAACGAACAGTAATGCTTTAGTCTATATAGTATATTGTAATTAGAAAAGGGACCAATAACAACTCACAGATGTTACGACAACTCGACAAGCCATGTAAACATTTACCTTTCCATAATTTAGCAGCTGCTCTCGAGTATATCGCAATCTGACACGACCCGTGGGCAAATTTCCTTGATCCTGCCAAAGAAAACATATATTAAGACATTGAACAATTCAAACTGTCAACCATACAGAATAACTGCCACTACATTACAAGAAAAATAGAATACTAATTTACTAAGTAAAAAAAAAAAGCTCAATATATCGATGTGTACATTTCACCAATAACCATGAGTATGTGTATTTTATGGGAAATTCAAGCTGGGTGAACAAATTTTAGACCAGAAATAAAGATAGCACAAATATAAAACATAGCTGCTGAAGAAAACATTACAAATTACAACTATCTTTAGACTTTTCAGAGCACCATCACAATTTGGCAACTAAGAAAATAATACAATACAAATGCCCCTGGTGCAGAGCAAAAATAAAGAAAAACACCTTCCAATCTAGCACGCTAAAGAATATACTCGAAGGAAAGACAGACACAACAAAGAGAGTGAGGACAAGACGAGGTGCCCTTTCTATAAAAATTGGAATGATAATTAAAGGTCAAGCTGTTACTGCTACACTTTCTCTTTGCAGTTTACTTTTAACCGACTCAAAGGCAGATAGACACAGCATTTTGAAATAATAAAGCCTCTGACAGCACAAAAAGATATTACTCCACATAACAGGACATAAAAAGTTTCAAGGGTGACCAACGATTAGTTCCATAAGGGATAGACTGAATAAGATGATACAGAAATGAGTATGTTCAAAGTATTGAGGTAAAAGAAAAAAAATCTAAAAAAGTTAACAACAGTGGTACTTCAGCGGCTATTTGCTTAAACAAGAGAAAGCATAATCTGCATGCAAGCAAAAATGACTTAGTTGTAAGCCTAGTCAAAGATTTTGAAGAAAAGAACACCTGTACCTCAATTGTCAAAGGACTCCGTGATATTGTCGGTGCATTTTGCTTCACTGTCTTTCCACGAGCCATCAGATGATCACCTCCAAGCCTCATGTTATCGTAAGCTTCCCCTTCCACATGTGAATGATTATGTTTTCTTGATTCGACATTTTTTTCCGACACCTTACCATTCTTGACCTTGGGTTTTTTGCTCAAAGCTCTGAGTCCACTGACAATAATCCTATTCCTCTCCCCTAATTTATCCTCAAGTTTGCCAGATGTGAATTCCCCTACCTTTTCGATTTCATTTCCCATGGAAGTCAGACCACCAATATCTGTCAGCTCTTGTTGAACATTTTGCACACAAAGCCTTGTGTCCACTGGTAGAACATTTTTGAGGCGTTTAACTTTCTGGTTCACAAATTCTGGACTACTGGACACTCCTGTATCAACAGACTTCGGAGACTGATGAATTCCTACGTTGCGCTCAATGGTTGATTGATTTCCTTCCACATCTTTTCTCTTTGTCGCGGTCAATGATTCATCACTAGACTTATCCATGCCCAAAATGGAGCCGAAGTCACAAGCACGACCCAAGTCCGCATCTTTATCCAACAGTTGTAGCATGTCTGCATCATCCGACTCATCCATCAGAATTCTCTGAATACTTGACAAATTTTCACGAACATTATCCTCATTGTTAGCAATTTTGTCCAATATTTCGGAACCTTGTGACGCTCCCGGCTGCTCTATTGCCATTTCTGGTCCATTTAAAACGTCATCTTTACATGAAGCGCCGGAAGTCGGATCACTATTATTCTCTTTCTGACAAGACGATTCACCAACTTCCACACCAGATGATTCACCAACACGAACATTGGAACCATTTGTATTCCTCTTTCGCAAAGGATTAAAACGCGTACCATCTTCATCTATGAAACGAAACACCATTACACAATCAACTTGCGCAAAGAACTCACTGAGCAAAAAACAAAATATAGGACCAAAACGGGAGAAAACTAATCAAGGTTAAGATTATTACACCTGGAGCACAGTTTAAAAATTTCATTTTTCTCACACCAAAGCTTGTGAGCCTCAAACTCTCGTGAAATCATAAATTAGGATTTCAAGGGATATAGACACCTAGTTAGCATGTAACTGAACGGCAATGTCTGTCAAATGAGCCCTAATGATTTTGAAACTTAAAATTCTAACATCACCAAATTCAAATATCAGATTTTTACATTACAGTATAGGAAGAATGCGTACCAAAGCAATAACTAGTTATGTACAGATTGTTCATTTTATTTTCCGAAATTCACAAACAAACAAATAAACAAAATAAAAACAAAGGTCGTGAAACAAAACCTGATATTTCATCCCATAAGCGATCAAAGCCAGTAGTAGTCCACTGCGGCCACGCTACCAAAAAAATAGTTTCATAATAAGAAAAACACATCAAAGAAATTTAACCCACAAAGGCATACCATAAGAACACTAGCATTGAAAAAAAAAAAAGAAAAAAAAAAAGGGGGTATATTCAAGGGTCAATCTCTCAAATTCTATTCTAATCTCCCAAAAGCTATAACACTTATTCACTCCAACATTCTGATCAATTGATAAATCCTCGCTTAAAGGTTCACTCAACATAGTACTCAAGCACAATGCTATACAAGGTGGAGACAAATGAAATTTCACGTCATTAAAGTGCCCCTCCCTTGACCCTGATCACCGACAACTAATCAGTTGTCCCAAAACAAACTAAGACCGGAAGCAACTAATTAGCAATAGTCTACCAAATATATAAAAACCTGATCATCCATTCACCTAAAAACCTTGATAAATAATCAACATTCTATCATGGGTCAAACACTAACTACATGTACAAATTTGACAAACATACAAGCATTCAATACAACAACATAGATTTCAAACCCAGTAAAAGAAAATCAATCCACAAACATACTAATGGTAATAATCAGTGCTCTCAAAATCGATCATCGGTCTGAAGTCTGACGGCTACTTGTACACACTGTTTGACCAGTAACTGAATCAATCTACAAACAAACAAGCATTCAACAGTACAGCAGCACAAATTTAAAACACGGTTAACGCAATGGGTGCACAAATGTAACAATCCTGAATGAAAAATCAATCCGGGGTCTAAACCCTAACAACTTATCCACATTGTTTATCTAGACAACCAACTTACTCAACAAGCATTCAACAACAACAACTTAAATGTAACACCCATCAACAAACATACAATCCTTAAAACAATCATAAATACTTTATCACAGATTCAAACCCTAACTTCTCATACGAATTCTTTAACTAGTTAAACAGCTTAAACAACAAAATGAACAAGCATTCAACAACAACAAAAAAAAATCGAAAACCCATTAAAATAAAATCAATGCACAGAAATAACAATCCTTTAATCAACAATCAAAATTCGATCAAGGGTCCAAACCCTAACTAATTGTTACCCTGTTTAACCGGTTAATTCACCAACTCATTCAACAACAACACAAATTCAAAACCCAGCAAAACACACAACAATCCTAAAATCAAAAACAAAACAAAAAATCGATCACGGGTTTAAACCTTAACAACTTATTCAAATTGTTTAGCTAATTAACCAACTTATTCAGCACACAAACGAGAATTCAACAACAAACAACAACACAAATTCAAAAAAAAAAAAAAACCCAGAAAAAACAAAATAAATCAAAGGGAAGGATGAATTACGATAACATTCGGCATAATCAGGATCATCAATGTACTTAGCAAAGGGATTATTCTGTTGATCAGGAAGAGTTGCATAAATTTTGACAAGTTCTATAAAAGTGTTGCAAGGAATTGGCTTTAAACCAAAATCTTTAGGAATTCCAAAGAATTCTCGAAATTCTTTTCGTTGTTCTTCAGTGACTTTGGGTATTTTACTCATTTTTGAGAAGATTAAATTAAACCCACAAATAAAGTTTGAATCTTTGGTTTCAAAGTTTGAGACTTTTAAACCCCACAACTCATGAAATTACAACGTTGTTGTTGTTGTGGTCATCTGCCGCCATTTGTTTTATACTGCACCCTTATTTGTAAATTTGATTATTATTGATATTGATTTTTTTGGGATAAATTCTAAAATGGAATTGTTTTATTGATCAATCGAATTTGTAAGCATCTCGGTCTTAATAAATGAAATTAAGAAATTACTCCGTATATTTGATGTAGGTCAGGTTAAATGGTTTCACAATAGACTTATTGTTTTTCGCCTATCGGTTTGGATTTGGTCATGTTATTCTTATTTGTATCGTTATTTAATTTTCAAAGCTATATTTTAATCGTGTTTCTTTATTAATTTTAAAAATAAAAATTAAAAAAAACCGTGATTTTATTAGAAATTTTATTTTACGATAATAATGTATTCTATGAAGTACAACTTATTTATGGTCAAACTGTTTATTTTAGGTAAAAAAAAAAAAAAACGGAATTAATAAGAAGGTATTTCATCTGTTTCAATCATTTACTTACACTTTTCGTATTTTTGCCTCATAAAATTGAAAAATGTAAACATCTCACTGCAACGGAGAAAACAATAGGTTTTTGGACCCCATAAAACTAGACTAGAATAGAATCATACAAAATCGTATATAATCGTAAAAGATCGTTCAATAACACAAACGTTTTATTTTTTTCTAAACTTGTATGTAACTTTTTTGGGGATAAATTATACTCCCTCCATTCATATCCATATTGTATATTTCCATTTTGGACACTATTCATACTTCGACATTCAACTTTAATTATCTCTCGATACATAAGTGTAGATATATTCATGTGTGATCTTGTTCGATTCGTCTTTACGAGCACATAATTAAATTAAATTTTTATATTTTTTGAATAAACGTATCTAAAGATATTTAACGCGTAAAACACGTATTGGCAAGTGTGAAAAAACAACGTAATTGATTTTCCGTATACGGGTTTTACTGACGTTGTATACTTTTCTCATTTAATTTTCCAACACTACCCTTTTTTACTCCCACAATATATAAATTCTCTTTTTTCCCCCTAACTAATCTCAATCGAAGTTCAATCAATTGTCCGATTATTCAATTATTATTCCGATAATCAATTAAATGAAATAATAATCGGATTCAATTTCAATCTTTTCCATTAAATTATTGAATTGTATTAATTTTTAATAGATTAAATCAATATTATTATCAATGCAAGAATTCGTAACTATGTTACTAATGCACACTTAATTGATGCATCAATGTGTACGACATGCAATTATTGATGTTAGAATTCATAGCTAATTGCACATTACGTGAATTCGTAAGTGAATCATGCTAAGACTTTAATTTTTACCAACATAGTGTACGAAATCATACACATTGAGAGAGTTCCACTTTATAAAATATATCAAACCCTAATTTTAATTTTTAAGTTAAATCAATTAAAAGTTAATAAAAATTGCTATTTTAACAAAAAAGATTGAAATTAAATTCAATTACTACCTTATTAAATTATGGGTTTTTCCCAAATTGCATCAGATTATTGGTTTTCCTAACTGCACTTCACAGATATCGTATTCCCAACCTGCACTCTCAGTTCTTTAATTACTCCCAACCTGCACTCTCAGTTTCTTTAATTTACCCAAAATCATACCAAATCATACTTGAAATTGAGCAGAGGAAGGAAAACCGCAAAAGTTCAACGATGAAGATGTTGCAGAACGACGATGAACTAAAAAGTTCAATAACAAAAGGAAGGAGATGAAGAGAATGTATGGAAGGTGAAAGGGTTTCAAAGGGTTTTAAAAAAAATTGAATCAAAAGAAAGAAATGACGGTTAATAAATTGACTCAACTTCTAATTTACAACTAATCCTTCCACGTAGGCAAATTAGACGCTCCACGTAGGCAAACTACGCATCCTAATTGGCATTTAACGGTGATAATTGACGGCTTAAGCATAATTAGTTATGGTTGGGAGTAATTAAGAAACTCGGGGGTACAGTTGGGAATACGATATACTGTGAGGGTACAATGGGAAAACCCAATAAGATAGTGGTACAATGGAAAAACCCTTAAATTATTTATCGGAGTTCATAATTGAATAATTAAACAAGTAAAGGAATTTTGATTAAGAAAAGTTAGAGAGAAAAAGAGAGAACTTTGTATATTGTGAGAATAAAAAAGAGTAGGATTGGAAAATTAAATCAAAAAAGTATACCGAGAGTAAAATCCGTATACGAAAAATCAATACCCAAAAACAAATGTGTAGTGTGAATATGAATGGAGGGAGTAGTATACAGTTTGAAAATATAGATTATTTTGTTTTTCAGAGGAAAACTATAAAACTTAAACTCAAATCTATAATGGACCCAAAGTTAGATGAAGATATAGCTCATAAAAACAAAGCGACACCCAAAATTGTGGTATAAAATCAAAGGCAACTTTCATTACATGAGATTATAGTTAATCTCTAATGTACGGTCTCCTTTTGGCACAAAAAAAAAAAAAAAAAAAAAAAAAATCTAATACACAAATCCATTATATGACAGTTTCATGAGCACCACGAGTTATTTGTTACTAGAATGTGACTATTTTTACGCTTTAAGTGACTACTTTACGCTTAATGTGACCTTGAAAAGTGGTCACATTAATTAAGCCCTGAAGTAATCGCCTTAAGCAATAAAGTGGTCACATTTTGATCACTAGTAATCAATTGTACATGTGAAACCATTTCATATTAAACTTTGCCCATGAACTAAATACAAAGTAGCAAAGAAAACATTTTTGTTCGGTTCACATATATGAACTAAGATTAAAAAAAATAAAAAATTACATGAGATATACCTCATATACAAATACTAAGAATCATATGCTAAATTTTTTCTTAACTTGAGATATACTCCATCCGTTCCAATCATTTCTTTACTTTTTCCTTTTTGTAATGTATCAATCTTTGTTTACCTTTCCTTTTAGGGAAGGTTTTATTCCACTAAATTATCGTTTTACCCCTCTCTCATTCTCTCTCATCTCTATAAGATTTTGGTTAACATGAGAATTTAAGAGGTACTTATGTAATTTATTGAGATTCCTTGGTCTTTATGCTAAATTGAAAGGTAAATGACAAGGCTAAGTCGTAGTCACCTAAGTCAAAATAAACCTAAAGTCAACTAACTGGGTAGCTAGCGGCAGTAGGGTCGAATCCACAGAGAAACGGTGCAGTCAATAGGATGCTCAGCTAAACTAGGTCAATCTCAAGGTAATAAGATCGATGTTTAAGGGTGAACTAAACTAAAAGCAATAAATAAAAGGGTGTAAAAGAATATGAGAGGGAGATTAGGGCATCGGGATGCAAGTGACACTAATTCAGGAACTCAACTCAAAAGTAAATATCAATCAATTGAAGCTATGCAAGTGACTAGGTTTAGGAATACGCTCTCTCGAGTCAATATTAACCTTAAGCAAATTTAGCGGGCTCGTGAACTTACTAAACTTAACTTATCAAATACGCGTGAGTCTAGTTTCATTCGCTTCGATCTTAAACCTAAACAACCTAAGTTCAACTCAATAAAGGCGTCCCTAAATTCAATTGATAAAAAAACGCGTAGGAAGAAGTCAACTTGCACAAGTTCAATTAAAATAAGCAATTAAAACATGTTCCTGAATCAATCTCACAAATCACCCTAAACCCTAATAGAAAATTAGCTACTCATAATTAAAACTAAAGCAAAGCAATAATAATCGAACATGATGAAAGAAAAGCAATTGAAATTAAACCTGAGTTGAATCTTGAATTAATACGGAGTACTGAAGTTTACAAGAAAACCAAATCTTGAATTAAAACTGAACTTGAAAGTTGTAAAGAGAGAACTAATTTAAAGCAGTAAACTGAAAACCTAGGAGAAAAATAAAATAAAGCATAAGTCCCCCATAAAACTGAGAGTCTGGGTTCTTTTATTCTCTTCTAAACTAATTACAAGTTGGGCTTGGATCCAATACAAGTCTTTGAGGCCCATTTCTTTATTTAGTTGCTCCATTCATAATGTTACATCCTTCTCGGGTTTTATATTTGATCTTCATAATTTCACCAAATTCACGACCCGCATCTACTCCACGATAATTTCAGCTCTTGGTTCTCCATTCTGCAAATAAAATCACAAAGTCGTAGTAAACCGCAATAGGAGAAAATATTATACAAAACGTACTAAAAATGTCGTACTAAGTGTAAAGTGACGGGAAATAAATATATAAAATATCGGTAAAATATGGACCTATCAAACTCCCCCATGCTGAACTGTTGCTCGTCCTCGAGCAACAAAGATCGGAGAAAATCAAAGTATAGCAAATTTATCACGTTAGTATCTCGGACTTGACGACCTATACACAAAGACTTACCACCATAGTCTATTTCACCAAAAATAGAGCACGGATCACAACCATTCATGTAACAACCTGGTTTTTTTCGTGACTTTAATTAAACTAAGGCGGAATATTAATTAAGTCTATTTATTACAAAACCAGCTGTCATCGTATTACAACTCATTATTCATAATAAGAGTCATAGATAAAACAGAGTTTAATCGATTACATTCCCTCAAAATATAAAATAAGGCCTCCAATCCCCTTGTGTAGATCAACAATCAAGTCTCGGGGTACTGGATCATATCAAAAATAGCTTCTTCAAATTTCGCACATTCTAAACAACACATATATACATACAATCATGCAGTTCATAAAGCATAACATAAACAGTTCATTTAAACATGGCAATTAAATTATCAGATCATATCAATTCATATAACACAACAATTTAAATCATCAAATTGTCTCAATTCATAATCATGAAGGCAAATCATTATCATTTCATTCATATTCGGGGTAGTCGACCCTTTTCAATTATATTCATATAGCAACATAACTCGCGAGTCTTGACTACAGCGCTGCGTGTACTCTCATAGATAATTACCCATATAATTCTATCAAAGTGCACTAGTTACTCGCACTGCACATCGATCAAATACTAAGTAGCATAAGATACAGCTACCTAACATCTAACACAACATGGATAATCTAAGATGGAACACGACCATAAGCCAACAAACTAGCAAGGATGGAAACATGCAGACCTAATAAGCGTCCGCGCAGTAGCGCGCTTGGCCATATCAACTGACTTTAAATGCTAACGATATCAAGGTGTAATAAGGAGGATCAGTCCCTTGTCTTTTGCATGCATACACTACCCTATTGGTATGACTATTACACTACGACAGATTCCCTGGATGGGAATGGCTATTTTCCGTTACCTCATATGGGCCCGTGAACGAATCGATACCCAGGGCGAAAATCACGTTAAATAACGATCATGAGAGTCATTAAATGCACCACTAGCACCTAATAAGCGTGATAGTGTCCCCATACGCGCTACCTTACCAATCCCGACCCTATAGCGCTTAACATCGCAGACACCCGAGTACTAATCATACAACGTTATAATCGAAGGTATAATCTCATGTCCGCCGTGCCTTTAATTCAAATCCTAAGTTGTCGAAGGAATATCGAGTATGAGGAATAAATTCCTCACTATCTGATTCAACCCAAACAACCGCAGAATCAAACGTTCCCAAGTTAGAGTGGATAGTCAAAGTGGAGTCATCGAAAGGGCAATTCAAATGAGAGGTACGTATTATTCTATACATGTGAGAAAAACTAGAACATCAAGATTCAACACTTAATTCATTACTTCTTTTTATTATTCATAACACATGCTATAATTCTTATTAGTTATAACATCGCCGAACTTGTATAATGAAATTTTAGTTCTAATAGCTCTTCAAGAAACTAAGACATAAAGAAACTTAAATATTTATTTTGTGTCCGTTCGTAACTTTAAATATTTTCACTATTCATTATTTTACTATTCATCGTATTTACTATTCATCGTATTTACTATTCCTCGTATTTTTATACGTATTCGTATTTTCGTATTTCGTATTTGTACGTATTTTTATACGTATGCGTATTTTTATACTTCGTATTTTATTCATATTTTTATACTTTGTATTTTATTCGTATTTTTTTATACTTTGTATTTTATTCGTATACTTAGTATTTATTGTTATACTTTCTTTATACTTAGTATTTTTATTATATTTCATTTATACTTAGTATTTTTATTATTCTTATACACATTATCATACTTAAGATATTTTATTTGATTAACTTAAGTGATTTAGTTAATGTAACTAGATTTTCTAAGTATTTAGTTTCTTTTTAATGTTTATACTTAGCTTTTCTACAAATATCTAAAAAGTATTTAGACTTTTTAAGCTAAGTGTAAAAATCTAGTTTTATTTCCTAAGTATAATTTCTAGTTTTAAAGTCGTTGGGTTCGTTTTGTATTTAGTGATTTGAAATATTATTTTAAAAGCGAAAGTCGGTTATGTTTAGTCATATACTTAGCTAAATTTCTTTTAACGGTTTCTATTTTTAGCGAGGTTGTCGTAGTTCATTTTAAATAGTCCGTATGTCCAAATCCAATTTAAGCAAAGGGAGTAACACTCGAATTTGTTCATTTTTAATACGTGTAACATTTATTTTTATCGGTTTCGTCGATTCTTTTTATTAAAGATTTATTATACAATCAAAAATAATCCTAATTACTATTCAACTTTAGTGACTAAGTGACAAATTCGTTTTGATCAAAATTGACTCATTTAAAGTGGTAAAACCGTGGCCTCTATTATATTTAGCTATTTATTTCTTTTTTTGTTTTTATTAATAATTCATTACTTTAACTAATTAAATTACTAAAGTGATAAAAATAGAAAGTGACAAAAACATTTTTGGTCCAAAAATGACCCCAAGGCCGTGTACTTCTACACTAGTACCATTTATTTTTGTTTTCTAATTTTATCGGTTTTTGACTTAAAGTTTTTATATTCTAATTATTTAAATTATACCATAGCGGTTTAACTAGTTTACGATTTTCACTAATTATTTTATTTCATTTATGAATAGTGATTTTGTGACACTTTATTTTTCTAACTTTTATAATTTAAGGATTTAGTCTATTTAACTTATATATTCATTATTTCAATTAATCACTAATGTATTTAAACAACAATTTAAATAAAACTTAAAAATATCATGAATCAAAATAGGTATACAAATGATGAACACATGAATATGTGATGAGTTTCTAATATTTTTCATATGAACATAATTTAGTCAAATTTTCATATGTTTATATAATTTCCTCAAATTTTTCATACAAGTCTAATTTAACTAAACTAATCATAATATGTTATTTAGAAAACTTAAAACTAAAAATTGGTCCATTTAAATTAAAATGGCCGTGTATATATATATGTATGTTCAAAGTTTTATTCTTGATTTTTATACTTCTAATTCAACAACTAATTTACTTTATATCTTTTATGCATTTAACATGGGTGATAATCATATACAAATATTGACACACATAAATAAGAATCATTTAAACACATGAATAACAACAAAAGTTCAAGAACACACATAAATACATTAAAACATTTAAATTTCATAACAAATTCATTTTAAGTCCTAAACATAAACTAATTATATTTTCATGTTCATTTCATTACAAGTACTTTAAGCATGCAATTTACAAAAATTAAAACGAAAAATTAAGTGAAAAACAATAGGGTGGCCGTGGGTTTTGTGTATGTTACACAAATGTTATTTTTCGATTTTTGTCTCCTAATTTAACATATGATTACTAGGTGATAAACAACACAATAAATATAACACATAACATTTAAAGCATGCGATTTACAAAAATGAAAACTAGTGTGCGGGGACACCTTAATTAGGTTAGTGAAATTGTTTAGCAATTGTCGGGGTCTATGATATGGTCAAACTGGCTCAAGTCGACGCCTCCACCTTGCTCCTCGTCTTTGGTTAGGATTAGTACATAAAAATGAAATAAGCAAGTTAGTAACTTATTTTAAAACTAAACTAGCTAAACTAAAATTTTAAAGTGTAGTATATTTCTTTTAGATTTTGGTGATGTATATATTTTAGATGGTTTTGATTTATGTTCATGTTTATTTACAAGTTAAAAGGTGTAGTGATTATTAAACATAATTAGTGTAGAATTAAGTTAAGTGTTCTAATAGATTTAAAACAACAAAATGAAAGTTTTAAGGAAGAAAAGGATTAAAGAGGATGAAGATTCAAGAGGTGTTCTTGAGGTTGAAGGTTGCTTACTAAGTTTTTAAGTGGTGTTTTATTTAGAGAGGAAAAGAAAAGACTTAGAAAAAAAAATGGATGTGTGTTGTGTTGTGTTTGTACGTGTAGTTGTAGTGTAGTAGTAGTAGTTGTAAGTTTAACATATTATGTAGTAGTAGTAGTAATAAGTATACTAGTATGTAAGTTGTATGTTTTGGTTTATGTATTAACCATATATAATCTTTAAACTTAATAATGTAAATAAAAGTGATGATGAAAGTAAGCTTGATGGTAAGTGTTAGGTTTGTGTAAGAGCATAGGAGACATGGTGGTGTAAGAAGGACTTGACATGGTAGTAAAGTAGTCAAGAGTGGAAGAGGATAAGCAAGGACCAAGAGGTCCAAATTTTCGGCCACCACTTGATCAAGTGGCCCGATTTTCTCGTTTTTGAAATTTTCGATTTACGCGCACGCGAGAAGTCTCGAAATGAAATATATGATTTTAAAATAGTGGTTCGAAGTAAGATCGAAAATAAAAATGAAGAAAAACGTTGAAGGGTGATCAAAACAAAAATTGGCCATAGGATCCTCGAAACTTTGAAATAAAATCTTATTTGATCGAAATACTTATTTTTTTCGTTGAATGTTATCGAATTAAATCATTATACTCAAACGTCAAAAAGTTTATCAGTTTAGGATTAGTGTAACTCATTATTTTGATTTTTAGCGAAAGTGTTAACTAAATCAAAATGAAATAGGAATTTGATATTAATATAATAAGATTTATAAGTAAAAAATCAAAAGTGCTCGAAATTGAATTTTATGAACAAAAGGTTTTACTTTTATTCTTGTGAATAGTAAACATGCCTTGACCATTTCAAAATTCGAAAGACGATATAAGTTTTGTGTTGACTTTTATAAAATTTTGAATTGCGTTTCTTTTTGAATTCTGAATATAATACAACATACTTTATTTTTCAAAATTTTTATATTTAGACTTAAGGAATTTAGTATTGTTTAGCGAAAAAAATTGAGTCGCATTTTTATTATAAGGAAAAAGGATGAATTTAATCTAAGGAATTAAATTCTTTTATAAAAATGTGTTTCAAAAACACGGGGTGTTACAATTCACGCCAACAAAATATTACTCGCTTCTAACGCTTTCGCAAAAATAAAACTTACGATAAAGGATATTTAAATTCAAGCAAGGCCAACCATTCGAACCACTTTCCGTTCATCCATTTTCTTTCCACATTTCCTTTTTGTTTTTTTTTTTTTGTTTTTTTTTTTTTTTTTTGTTTTTTTGTTTTTTTTTTTAAAATGTGAAGCATCCCTCGTATGTTATACCGTTTAGCTTGACATTTAATCGTTAAAGATCGAGCTCGGGTACACATATTTCCTTAAGGGTTACATTATTGCTCATACTCTCGGTCACAACCAAATTCATGGCCATTGTGGTTACTCAATTCAATGAGTCCCCTCCGAGAGCATCGAAGCATTGCTCCAACAGATATATCTTTCCATACATTCCACATTCCAACATTCCAACTTTCCACAAACCATGCCTTGCAAGAATACCAATATCGAAAGTAAAAGAACGAAAAGCGATAAGAATTGAGCAAATATAAGCGGGTTAGTGTTTGAGATTCGCAATCTATTTCTAGGAAACAAACCAATCGTGCAAGCTAAGGCAATAGATGTTCAACTCAAAGATACAAAAGATCGAAATAAGCACACTAAATAATTCTCCAAACATGAAAATCAACCATTTTCGTGAAAGTTCAGCACCATTTGACCAACAAGTGACATAATTTTTTCAAAAGCTTAGTAACTTAGACGGCATAACAACAGTCGATTGACAATCGGAACGCGAAAGTGTTCCCTCCCCCATGCTTGGACAATACAATGTCCTCATTGTGATGATGAATAGACTTAAAAACAAATAACTAAAGAGAAGAGGGAAGGAAACGAGCTCACCGAATCAACTGGCGGTCAGTCACAGAGACAGAGCTCCAGAACAGCAGTGATAAATCACCCATTACAGGTATCGGATGCACAAAGAAACCTCGAGGCAAAGAAAGGGCAAATGAAATGCACTCGATGTAGCGTAACGACGCCCAAGCAAAGCCTAAGGCCCATTTATTGGCTCGTGAATCAGTCACAGCAAAGAATAAGTGACTTAATAATCCATATCGAAACTCAAAATCAAGAAATCGAGCAATACAAGAGAATTCCAAATTTCAAAAACGCAAAGAATGATCAACATGACCAAGAACGCAACAAAGCAGAAATCAAATAGATTTCACTACGAAATACCCCGCGATTGAGTTAGAAGCAGCAAACAACTCGATGCACTGAAAGAACACTCGACAACAACAGCAAGTCGAGCACAATAATCATCTCACTGGCCGATTCGTAAACAAACACAACCTGACCCATTGAAATAGCCCTCGACATCAGCGAGGCGAGAAGAGTAGGCATCCAGCAGCTCAATGTCGCAGCAAAAGTGGACCCATATAGCCGAGAACTCGATAAAGCAGAAATCGAGTCAATTTTGATCCAAAATACCCCATGATCGAGTCACAAGCAGCAAAAACGACTCAATAAGCCTAGTAAAAGCTCGACATCAGCAAGTCAAGCTCAATAATCAACTTCCGGCCTAAATCGCAGCAAGTATCGACCCATCTCTTCATAAAGGCCGACCTCCGTAGATTATGATTGAACCAGCAAACAACCCGGAACCGCTCTCGATTTCAGAACTTCGAACAGTAAAATCAGCTCATTTATGACCATCAAACCCCAAATTGTAGCAGCTTAATAATACAAGTGGTCAAAATAGCAGTAATATAATACCATAGAAGCTCAGGATTCAACCCAAAAATGCCCAACAATTTAGTCAAACGAGCGTGTTGACTCTAACACCGAAAGTTCTCTCGACATCAGTAAGTCGAGATAAATGACCACATGAATGCTCAAAAGCGGAGCAAACTGATACCCAAGTGCTAGCCGAACAAATAAAAAACAAAAAAAAAAGAGTGTGAGCCATAAAACCACAACGTTGCAGAAAACGTTACCGCGAATCAGACGGGAATCAGCGCCTCGCATATATTCCGAAACAAGACGGAACTAAAGCCAACAGCACAACTCAAAATCGGTGCACAACAAGTCAATTAAGCAAACAGATACTACCAACAAGGCAGAGTTGCCGCAACACGAACCCGTAAGTCGATTAAGTCGCCAAAGTTGCACCATATTTTGTGAATCTCAACCCTTATGTGAAAATCAAACCCAAAATTGAAGCATCTATCAAATCATTGTACCCACCAAAATTAATTTGGGGATTAGGGTTTTCATAAATTGGGGCTTAGTGGTGACGACGTGGATCTCGATGGTGGTGAAGGTCGTAGGAGAGAGGCGACGGCCCTCATAGCGGCAGAGAAGAACAGGGCAGGATAGGGGGTAGTGGTGGCATGGGCGGTTTAAGGCGGCGGTGTGGTGACAGCCTGAAGGAGAAGCAGGCAGCGGCGTGGAGGAGAGAGAGTGTGAGAGATGATGAGGGTGGTGTACGGTGGTGGAGATGGTGGTCTGGTGATGGTGGCTGTGCGTGGTGGCTAAGGACGGTGGCTGGGCACTGCGATGGAGAGGAAGAAGGTAGGGCTGGGGTGATGTGGGGTTGAGAGAGAGAAGGGACGGTGGAGGAGAGGGCTGGCGGTTTGTGGCGGTTGATGAGTTCGTGGGTGGTGCATGGTTTGTGGTGGGTGCTTTTGGGGTTGGAAAGATGAGATGGAAGGGTTGAATGAATTTGACAAAGGATAGTTTTTTTTTTTTTTTTTTTTTTTTTTTTTTTGTCTGTGTCTCCCGCCCGTGGGCCTAATCACCCGCCCGGTATCTACAGAATCCACGCCCCTTTCCCTTTTAATTTTCTCGTTGAATTTCCCTTTCAGCTCCCCGCCCAAATGCTCAATTTCCACGCCCAAGGGACTCACATTCAGCTTCAACCTCCGACAAGCGTCCTTTTCAGCTTCACGAGCTCGACGTCAATTTTTCAGCTTCAATTTTTCTCAATCACTATTCCGATTAAGACTAAACCAAATAGTACTAAGAGCGGAGCAACTCAACGCCCGTAAAAGACGATCAAATAACCTCGCACAAAATTCAGAAAAATGATAATAGAAGGTAAAAATTAACCAATAAAAGTCATAAACATTAGAGAAATAAACATCAATCACAAATTTCTTCGAGTCTCTATGTTTAAAATCAATTTCTATATCACTCATGTACTCAATAGGCAAGCAAGGTAAAGAATGATCATCGAGGACGTGTATATCATCATCACAAAGCGAAACAACTTCAATCATACCGTGGGAACAATCAACCAAACTCTCCTTAAAAGGTTCGTCTAAGACGTCAATGTACACATCCCACTTTACTTCAAGAGTATCATCAAACACATTCTCGATCACTTTCTCACAAGACTCCTCAAAAATCTCAAAAATCTCATCAACCTCATCAACATGATCAATCAAAAGACTATCGAAGTTATAAGCAACGTTCAACGGTTTAAGGTCAGATTTTTGAACCTCATCACCATACGAGATTTTTAGTACACTCGCTATGTCCATGGGAACGGAATCCTTTAGTTCATCAACATATAACAAAGCTTCCAATTACTGAATGTCATAAATCCACGGATTTGTTTGACCTGCACAATTCTCAGCACACATTAAAACCTCCAAAGGATCCTTGGTCAAGGATCCAATTGAAACCAACTCAACAGACTTATCATTCAGCGGACAATTTTTACATACTCGTTCAGAAGTTTCATTCTCAATTATCTCAACAGAGGTCTTGAACTCAGTATAAGATGGATTAGACGCTTCACAATTATACGCAGGCTCATAATCATCATCATCAAACAAATTATCACCACACAAAGAGTTGTATGAGTTAGTTAAAACACACGTTTGAGATGGAAAATTATTATCACGAGGAGCTCTATAATATTCATAAGCCTCATGATCAACACGTGCATCATCTAAATTCTTCTGGAGCTCAACGACAATCCTTTTCAAGTCAATCTTTATCTCAGATAAAATAGTTTGACGAGTTATATTCCAAAAGAATTCCCAAATCTCATTATTAGGCATATATGAAATTCTTCCATTACTCAAGTAATTAATTAAATTGTGAGACTCATAATTCATACCTTTGCTAACAATGTAAACTTTCTCCCAATCAAGACAATAAAAACCAAATGAACCAATATAATTAGCATAACTATTAAATCTAACAATATATTCATGAAATGGTTCATTATCATATTGAGGGAAATCAAAGATTGTCATGAGAAATAAAGAAATAACCTAAACTAAGCAAAACTAACTAGCTAAACCGTTTTCCCCGGCAACGGCGCCAAAATTGACAAGACTAAGTCGTAGTCACCTAAGTCAAAATAAACCTAAAGTCAACTAACTGGGTAGCTAGCGGCAGTAGGGTCGAATCCACAGAGAAACGGTGCAGTCAATAGGATGCTCAGCTAAACTAAGTCAATCTCAAGGTAATAAGATCGATGTTTAAGGGTGAACTAAACTAAAAGCAATAAATAAAAGGGTGTAAAAGAATATGAGAGGGAGATTAGGGCATCGGGATGCAAGTGACACTAATTCAGGAACTCAACTCAAAAGTAAATATCAATCAATTGAAGCTATGCAAGTGACTAGGTTTAGGAATACGCTCTCTCGAGTCAATATTAACCTTAAGCAAATTTAGCTGCTCTCATGACTTACTAAACTTAACTTATCAAATACGCGTGAGTCTAGTTTGATTCGCTTTCGATCTTAAACTGAAACAACCTAAGTTCAACTCAATAAAGGCGTCCCTAAATTCAATTGATAAAAAAACGCGTAGGAAGAAGTCAACTTGCACAAGTTCAATTAAAATAAGCAATTAAAACATGTTCCTGAATCAATCTCACAAATCACCCTAAACCCTAATAGAAAATTAGCTACTCATAATTAAAACTAAAGCAAAGCAATAATAATCGAACATGATGAAAGAAAAGCAATTGAAATTAAACCTGAGTTGAATCTTGAATTAATACGGAGTACTGAAGTTTACAAGAAAACCAAATCTTGAATTAAAACTGAACTTGAAAGTTGTAAAGAGAGAACTAATTTAAAGCAGTAAACTGAAAACCTAGGAGAAAAATAAAATAAAGCATAAGGACTCGTTTTTTCCTCATTTTCAAAGACATTTCGCCTCGATTCATTCGCTTCGATTCGATTCGATTCGATTCGCTGGCTTCGATTCGATTCGATTCGATTCGATTCGATTCGATTGGCTTCAAGACAATGAGAAGAGAAATTGAATCGATTCGATTCGATTCGATTCGCTTCAGCCATTCGATTCGATTCGATTCGATTCGATTCGATTCGATTCGATTCGATTTGGGCCAATTAATTCGATTGGGCTTCAGTTCACTTAAAAAGTCCGAAGAACAGTCCCAGCCTCTATAAAACTGAGAGTCTGGGTTCTTTTATTCTCTTCTAAACTAATTACAAGTTGGGCTTGGATCCAATACAAGTCTTTGAGGCCCATTTCTTTATTTAGTTGCTCCGGTCCATAATGTTACATCCTTCTCGGGTTTTATATTTGATCTTCATAATTTCACCAAATTCACGACCCGCATCTACTCCACGATAATTTCAGCTCTTGGTTCTCCATTCTGCAAATAAAATCACAAAGTCGTAGTAAACCGCAATAGGAGAAAATATTATACAAAACGTACTAAAAATGTCGTACTAAGTGTAAAGTGACGGGAAATAAATATATAAAATATCGGTAAAATATGGACCTATCAGTAAACAAATGACTGAAACGGAGTGAACATCTCGTATACAGGTAATAATAACATACTTTATGCAATTGCTCAAACAGATTAAAAAAAGGGTTAATTGTCAAACACCCCCTTTAAAAAACATGTTTTCGTCAAACACCACCTTAAAAAAAATTGTCAATTACCACCTTAAAAAAAAAAAAATTGCCGACTACCACTTTTTGACCTGAGTTGACCAAATTCCGACATTGACTTACCGGAATTAATATTTTTTTCTTCATTTTCATCTTTTTACTTCTCTCAAATTCGAATTTTTATCTTTCAAAATCCAAAATAAATCATCTCAAACCAAGAATTTAACCACTAAAACCTATAAATTCGTCTTTCCAACTTAAAAAAAACGTGCTCCGGTGACCAAAATGTCGGAATTTAGTTGATTTAAGTCAAACTCAGGCCAAAAGGTGGTGTTTGACAAAAAATATTTTTTAAAAGTGATATTTTTTCAATAAAGATGGTGTTTGACAATATGCGTTTTTTAAAGGTGGTGGTTGACAGTTAACCCTAAAAAAAATGTTAAAATTTAAATTCGGGTTTAGCCCATTATTCGTGTGGATTTTGAAAAATAGAACTCGTGTACAACTTTTATAGGGTGTTACTCTTTCACCCACGAATTTTACTCAAACACCCGCGAATTTTACAATTTCATCCTTTTCACTTTACCCTATGATTTTACAAGTATTGATCTTCATGGAAAAAACCACCACCACTCTCATTATTCATAAACCAATTGATTTTCTTCTCCAAATGATTACCCCATAAATTCATCTCTTGTTGTTATTTTTCATCATCATTATCAATTACCAATTTTTAAATTCAGAAAATTTTATAATCAAAACCTAATTGTTTATGCAATGGTTTCAAAGACAACCTCATGCTGCCATTAATGTCTCCAATCACTAACCCTAGTTGAAAAAATAATTTAACTATTAAATTGATGGGAGAAAAACATGAAATTAAACATAAAAGAATTGAAATTTAATAGTTTAATAGACAAATCTCAATCCATGATTAAATTGTTTGTTATCTTTGAGTATAAATTTATTAAGGGATATTCTATAGTGCACTCAGTTTTTGACTTTCTACGTAGAGACTCTTTTCAAAAACATACATGGTACTCTAAATATTGTCATTATTGGTAATATATCTGAACTTTGTTTTGAGAAAATTAAACTCAATTTTAAGCGTTAAATGATTACTTGGGCCATAACTTGAAGCTTAGTTTTTACTCACCCATGACCGATAAACTCTATTGAACAATATCCACCTATAACCTAATATATATTGATAAATATACGATAAAAATTTGATGAAAAATAATTTATTGTTTTCCTATAAAATTATCACATCTAAGATAAATATTGAGCCTAATGTAGTCTCTCGGCCATGAGTAAGTAAAACCAAGCTTCAAGCATGCGCCCAAGAATCATTTAACGCTTAAAATCGAGTTTAATTTTCTCAAAACAAAATTCAGTATACTTACGTATAATGACAACATTTAGCATCACGACAATGTTTTTGAAAAAGAGGCATCTACGTAGAATGTCAAAAACTAAGCATCTACATGTAATATCCCATTTATTAATATTGCTTTGATTAACTTTCTTTAAAAGGAGAAAAAAAAATTGATAATATAAAATCATACTTCCTCCATTCCGTTTGATTCTATACGTTTGACCAAAACACGGTAATTAAGGTAGAAGAAAATCAAGTGGGGTAGATAATGGAATTACTTAAATACCCCTACTTTATTGTTTGCAAGTGGGTTGAGTGGGTATTAGTGAAGGGTATATTGGTCTTTTAGTTTAATAAAGTAGAGACTAAAATAGAAATGTATAGAATTGATTGGAATTTTCGAGAAAGGAATATGTATAGAATCAAATGGAATGGAGGAAGTATAAGGTATTAATTGGAAACTTTATGAAAAAATATGGGCGTTTGAGTAAACAGCCGGTGATTGAACAATTACGCTTTTATATCAACAGCCAAAAAAAAAAAAAAAAAAAAAACCACTGCACATAACGACACCCTCCACTCTCACCACACCCATGTCTTCGCCGCCACAGCCACCTCGCCTCCTCTTCTCCGGTGACGTCCTCGGCCGTCTCTCTCTCCTCTACAAACGCTACGCCACCGTACTCTTCTCTCTCCTCTCCCTAACCACCGCCGCTAAACCCTAATTTTCTCACCTTCTTCGCTCAACCTCCGCTAACACAATCTCTTTTTCTTTTTTTTTTTTAAATTTTTTTTCGCAGGTGAACAAATCCGCAGGTCCTTTCGACGCTTTACTATGCGTCGGACAGTTTTTCCCCAACACAACGGAGCAATTGCCGGAATTCATGGAGTATATCGAAGGTCGTAAGGAAATTCCTATACCTACCTACTTTATCGGCGACTATGGCGCCGGAGCTCCCAAAGTTCTTTCGGCCGCCGCTAGCGATTCCGGAAATCAGGGGTTTAAGTTGGACGGGTTGAAGGTTTGCGACAATTTGTTTTGGTTGAAAGGTGGCGGTAGATTCACTCTTCATGGTGCGTATTTCATCTCAATGTTTTCTTTTAATTTTTATTGTTTTCTTGGTTGTCGTCGGAAGTTATATGATGAATTGATGATACAGTGCAGTGAGTAGAAATCGATCGTATGTAACTTCAGAAATCTAAGTAATGCCTTCACTTTGACAAGTTATTATTGGTATAAGAACCATTGACGGGATGATTTTATGTGGTACTTCATATTTAGAATTTGCACGAACTTCACGTCATTCGTTCAAATCTCGGGAGCCTTTTATTCGCGCAAGTGTGAGGACCTTTGGACTATTCATTCTATAACTCTACGTGTTTTCGCTTAAGGAGCTGTAACAATCATCTGTTTAGGACTAGAGTGAATGAAGGGTTGGAATGTGCACAAAAATCTAGGTCATAGTAGTGGAAAGTCCGTTCATATAAGTGGAGTTAACGGAACCTCAGGTGATTGAAGTTGGTATTTTCTATACTTTGGCCGAAATGAGAAAACAATTGGCATCTCAAAAGGCGTGTGTATGATTAAATGTCTTAAGATTGTGTACATATGTGTCCTGGCCAGCTTTAGGGCGAAGCCTTTGATGCAGTTAACTATTGTTAGTATGAGTGTAATATGACCCTTTTGTTTGTCAGAATGTTTGGAGTGGAGGGTGAACGAAAGTGTAGATAGTAACAAGCGTCATTTTCGCACATTGAACTCAATTGCATTATGTGTAAATGTGTGTAATAAGTAAAACTGAGTAAGTAACTAATACTTCCTCCATTTCAATAGGTTGTATACGTTTCACTTTTTGGACACTGTTCATAAGTGTGTAGAATCTTCGATATAACTTTTAACATACAAAATAAAAACAGTCATGTGTGATCTTGTTTTAATTGTCTTATCGAGCACATTATTAATATCAAAATTTTAAAATTTTTGAGAATACGAAACTAAAGATTTGAATGAAATAAAACGAGTATTGATGTACGTGCGTAAAACAAATGTATACAACCTAGTGGAATGGAGGAGGTACTAAATAACTATATTGGCGAGGATGGTTCATGTTTGAGTATAATAGAAGGTGCTTTGTTGCCTTGATATTGATCCCATATTCCTAAGGTCGGGAATCAACTGATTCTGAAGGACAAGTCTCTCTTTTAAGATGTTTTTGCTTTTTGTTATTGGTTTATAGTTTAGAAAGAGCATTGCTATTGGCTTTCTTTCTCGACATAATTATGAGTATGTTAAGTTTCTTTGTACCGTTTATCTCTTGGACATTTAGCTATGCAATAGGCACTCTGTATCTTCTATGAAGTCTTTTGTTTTTATCATGCCTGATTTACGTTATTGATAATTAGGGTTATCTGTGGCGTACTTATCTGGTAGGCAATCTCCAAGTGGACAGCAATTTGGGAAATACACCCAGGATGATGTTGATGCATTACGAGCATTAGCAGAGGAGCCTGGAATAGACGATTTGTTTCTTACATATCCTTGATAATTTGTGTATTTTTTGTTCTTTCTGTGTTTTGGTCATTTTTCCTACACCTCACTGAGTGTTTTTGTTTAAGCTCCTTAACTAGTTGCACTAATGAATGGCCTAGTGGCATTACTAATAGGGTTCCAGCTAAAGACCTGCCTTTAGAAGTAGCTGGTTCCTCTTGTAGTGATATCATAGTTGCAGAACTAGTAGCAGAAATTAAGCCACGGTAAGTTACTGATTAAATTTTCTTGGAAATAATATTTAGGGTTTCGTTAAAGTCCTCGTCTCTTCATCTTTTGATTGACATATATATCTAGGATTGCGGCAAGACTGATGTTTCTAACAACTTGTGTGGACTTTTAGTGTTCACCATTCATTAATCTGACAAGCCTCTTTTCCGTCTGTTGTTCATCATTCTAAACTCTAAAGGTATACTAATTTGGATTTTCTACTTGTTAGCTATCACATTGCAGGTTCTAAGGGTGTTTTTTATGCTCGCGAACCGTATGTTAATGAAGATGCAGCACATGTTACACGTTTCTTTGGCCTTGCTCCTGTAGGGAATAAAGAGAAACAGGTTCAAGTTCTTTCTAATCATAATACACTCCAGTCTCCACTGATTTCTTGAAGTGTATCGTTAAATTCTTGGCTACCATGATACACCTTCCCCTTTTCTCTCACTTCTAATCATAATTGTGGTATGAGAAATAAGTAGTTGTCAACAATAACTGATTCTACAATGCCTTCTTTAGGTTCTACCTCCAGACTTAGTTGTCAACAATAATTGTGGTATGAGAAATAAGTAGTTGTCAGCAAGAATTAGTTAACATTTTTTTTTTATTGTAGAGATTGTTTCATGATACTGGCTTCCCTGCTCTAAACCAATGTGGCTTTAGTCATGCTCTTTATCTAATGTGTTCTCTAAGGCCCATTGAAGTTTTCTTTATAAGCCTGTGTCACACATAGGTAATTGAGATATTGATCGGAGTTGTACTGATATATTGCTAAAGTAAAGCGAGATTGTCTATTATGGAGCTAAAGCTTCTATAACTAGTACATTAGAAGTCGCACATCTTCTATTGTTTGTTTTGAGGTATCCCACTGGAAATAAATGTTAGTTGAACAATTTAATGGATCTTAAATGGTGTTCGAGGAGTGTTTCTATAAGCCATATAATTATTGTTGATGTGAGATTAATGGTACAAATTATAGTCATTGTAATATGGAACAAGTATAACAGTTTCTGACCTCTGGATGGCCTGTGTTGGAGTGATAGTGATCAGTAATTGCTAGCCGTTACTGTTTCCTTACCCCATGGCTGGTGAAGTGAAGTTGCAAATGATGTATGCTTGTAGCTTGCAAACAATGATAATCCCAAGTTTGTGTGACCTCAGAATAAATTTCCTATGATTTTGGTGTGTGGTCCAGTGCTTGAATCATTTCTCTTTTGGTCTCTTGGTTTATGCTGCAATTATTATGCTACCTCATGCAGAGGCCCTGTTGAGGGTAGACATATAGTTTACGGTTGCTGAATTTCTCTGCATCAATTTAATAGATAGGAGTTGTATACTTGTACCTGGCTAGTAAGTATGTTTTAAACAATTAGAAGCACATGGCCATCTTCTACAAGAAGGGGTATGAGAGGCATACTAACTCTAGTAACCGAAAATATTGTATTTGTCGGTTGCTCATATTGTACTTATTCAAAGAGACTTCATATTACATTTTCTGCAAATGAATTTGTTTCATATGTCTTGTGCAAGTAGTATGTATAGATCTCTTGTTTATATTCTGCTTCTATTCATCATTGTGTCATGTTTTGATTTGTGACTGACAGAAATTCATGCATGCTATATCTCCATCTCCTTCATCCACTATGTCAGCTTCCGAGTTAAGCATGAAGCCTCCTAATACGACGTTATCTCCATTCAAAGTTGGTGGTAATTCCGCTTCCGTGGAAACTATTAAGAGACCTGGTGATAGTACTCCTGAAGCACAACATTGGCGTTATGATGTGAAAAAGCGCAGTCGAGGCAATCAAGAAACAAAGCAGTTTTGTTTCCAATATGTGTGTTTAGATTCTTGCCCGCGAGGTGACCATTGTTTTCGTCGACATGATGCTGAAGCAAGAATTCAATCTACGAGAGGTGTATGCTTTGATTTCCTCAATAAAGGGACATGTGACAAGGGTTCAGAGTGTCAGTTTCTACATAATCTCGTTGATGAAAATGAAGCTGTGTTAAGGAAGAGACCAAAATACGAAAATGCAAGCAGGTTGGCCATTGTATTATTGCTCAATTTGCCACTTCAATAGTGCACAGTTTTTCAAGCATGTTTTGATTGCATATAAGTTGATTGTTGGCTTCACCATTCTTGTTTCACTGTCTCGTAGCTAGATGTAATAGGTTAAATAATCTTCTGTTCTAATGACGTTAATAAAATATCAGATCAAAAGAGTGCTGGTTTTGCTTATCAAGTCCGCAACTGGAGTCTCACTTAATTATCAGCGTTGGCGAAAACTTATACTGCGCAATGGCGAAGGGCCCACTTGTTGATGATCATGTACTATTGGTCCCGATTGAGCATGCTCCTAGTACTTTATCCTTAAGTCCAGATGGTCAAGAGGAGCTTTATAAATTTCAGTGCAGTCTTCGGAGTTTCTGCAAAACTCAAGGGAAGGAAGTTGTTTTCTTCGAGTGGATTACGAAACGTGCCACACATGCTAATCTGCAGGTCAGGTTGCTTTTACTTTAAATTTCTCTACTCCGAAGGTTTGTAAATTAATGGGGTCTGTCTTTTATGTTCTCGCAACTCCGTATGTGGTTGCATTTTCTTTAGTATAGGCCCCTTTTTCGATGTAACCATAGCCTTGTGAGCCCGTTTATATCCCAATCACCTCAATCTGATACTTCGACTGCGGGAAATCTATCAGTCTGAATCTCCAGTTGGATGAACAACAGAATGGGTTTGACCCATTGTTTGGTGTATCCATTTCATATAGACTAGAGTCATCTATTATTTGAAGCTACATAGTCAATAATGACAGAAATATTGTATCTGATACATCATGACAATGATTTCGGTTCTAGTGCTTGCTTGATGGTCCACTTTCACCTTGTCCTATAAACAGAAGGCGAGGGAGGGAGGAAGTACGCTAGAAGGGTGGGGGGTAGAGGGTCAGAACAAGGGCGGGAGGAATTGAGAGTACTTGCCATCTGATTTTGTGATAAATTTATGTCTTAATGTGGTTAAGTTCGGATTGATCCTATAAATCAATTTTTAAATTACTGTATGAAATTGGTTTTATCAGAGTACTTACACTGATACATGAAATTCTTACTCTGGTAATATTGATGAATGAGGAGCTCATGTGTTGCGGGGCTTTTTTTTTTTTTTTTTTTTTAATTATCGTCTGGCTTGTTAATGTTTGATGTGCATTTTGGTCAGCGACAACAATTCTTGAGCTTTTTTCGTCCTTGTATTTCTTTCAGGCTATTCCATTTCCCCAAGCCAAGGCATCTGCTATTAAGAATATCTTCAACTTGGCTGCCAAAAAATTGGGATTTGATTTTCAGATAATTAAAAGTAAGATCCCCAAATTTCAGTGTTCAGGTTTTACTATTTTGACCTGCACCAAAAAAGTAATAATGAAAAATTGCTGACATAATAAACAATTTTCCACGTAATCCACTGTCATCATCTGTCCAATTGTTTTCCAACGTTGTAGGTGATGATGCTTCAAATGGGAGAAAGCTGTTAGCGTCGAAATTTGAGGGCCAGACTGGCTTCTTCTATGTGGAGCTACCTGACAAGACGGTACTAGCACATGCTATTGAAGAAAATGAGAACTTCCCTTTCCAGTTTGGCCGAGAGGTAATAATTCAATTTCAAAAATTAATGACATATGATTCGTAAAATCTTGCTTATCTTTTTCTATTCCCTGAATCAACTAGGTTTGCGTAGACTAATCCTATGGTACGACGTGGTGAACTTTCTAATAGTAAGGGGTGTGTTTAGAACTTTAAGAGGTACACCAAAGTTTTTGTCTCCTAACTGACACGCCTCCGTTATTCATGGTCAAAGTTTGCCATATAATTGAGTGAGGTATTTTAGGTTTTGGATTGAAATTTATATAAATTTCTTGATTTTTGGGATCATAAATTGGGATTGAATCCAGTATTATGCTTATCGAGGGATATTCTTCACTCTTGTCTAAATCAATGATTTCTCCTCTCCATTGGCTTTTAATAAGAGGTAAATTCTGTTGAATATTTCGAAAAGACAAATTCTCATGAGACGGTCTCACAAGAAATTTATTGTGAGACCTCTCACATGATGGGTGGTGACCGTAGTTTTTTTTTTTTTTTTTTTTTTTTTTTTTTTTTTAAATCAGTAGGTAAATCACTTATAGTAGGTAAGTCACAAGAGACCTCTCACAAGATAAATCAGTAGGTAAATCACAAGAGACCTCTCACAAGATAAATCAGTAGGTATATCACAAGATAAATGAGTAGGTAAATCACAGGATAAATGAGTAGGTAAATCACAAGAGACCTCTCACAAGATAAATCAGTAGGTAAATCACAAGAGACCTCTCACAAGATAAATCAGTAGGTATATCACAAGAGACCTCTCACAAGATAAATCAGTAGGTAAATCACGAGAAACCTACTACTGTTTCCAAAATGTGATTTAGAGAAATTTATTGATATCAATTATAGTTTAGACGTTGGCCACATACTTAATCGTAATTGTTTGATTACCGAGATCTAAAACTTTTTCTATTTCTACCACTAACACTATTTACCTAATCCACGTTTTATATAAATCACAGGTTCTGTCTGGCCTGCTGAAAATCCCCGATAAGGCTGACTGGAGAAATTGTCAGCTTAGTAAAGACGAAGAGGTGATAATGGTTGAAGCGTTTAAGTCTCAGTTTAAGCCGTTTGACCCGAACGAAACCCAATAATAACGATTTGGGACTGAGGACTTTCTATGGAAACTGATATATTGGAAACACGAAGGCCTCACTCGTCGACCGCTGATCAAAGGTGATATATTTTTGAATATCGAGGTATATAGCTGTTTGTTTTATTGCATATCCCTCGCTTCTTAGAGCACCAACCAACTTGTCTTCATCACTTAGTAAAATCGTATATCAGATTGTAAGTGTACTGTACCATGTACCCATAGATTACCCCTAGCAGAGAGCGGTGCGTACGTGCTTGCTATGCATTAATTTTGCACGATTTTTTGCAATTTATCCTCCATATCTAATTTGATGCCCCACTAGCTGTTATTTGTCTTCGATACTTTCGGATCTTTAAGAATAATCTGATACTACGTTAGTGTACGAAAGAGCTTTCTCTACGAACTACGGGTTAAAGACCCGTGTAAAGGGTTGGAGATATAATGTTTGGTTAACCTTTTAACGCACCTTGCCAATAACTCTGTAGGTAGACAAACAATTTAGACCGTAGTAGAAGACGTGCTTGTGATCAGTGATACTCTTGTTGTTCACGACTGTTACGGCCACGTCAGGCATATTTGATATTCCACCTGTGGTTCCATATATTATGCAATTTGATAATTCTGATGATTGCCAAATCTTAATCAAGCAGCCTTGTGATTTCATGTGTTTACTGTTTTGTCACAAGCTTAATTGAGGATAATATATGCGTAGTATATTGTTTGAATGTTGGATTATTATTAATAAAGACAACTTATAAAGTCCTTCATGTTTGTGTCTTTTTCTAATCATTAGCTTTGATTTTATGAACACAATTTTTGTGTGTGTGTGTGTGTGTTTGTCCATTTGTTGCAACTAGAGATGGCCATTTGTGCGGGCCATCCTAGCCCAGACCGACAAATGGGCTGCATTTTGCTTTGCCCGGCCGAACCCGCTTAAGTAATGGGTCGTGGCCAGGCCATGATATTTGAGGTCTGACCCGTATGCCTGTCCTTTTAAGCAATTTTATATCCGATTGCCTGGGCTTGGGCTTTCATTTCCAAACCCGATCTGGCCTTCGCTAGGTTTGCTACCTACACGTGTACATGGGCTGGTTATGGGCCTTGAAATGAAGCCCGATCCGTAGCGGTCCAGCCCGGCCCATGGCCCCTCTAGTTATATGAGTAACTTATAAGCATATAACAATGTGATTGGAGTTTTGTTCTTAAAATTTAGGTGTTGAGTGGGCAAAATGAAAGCAAATATTCCATGTAAAAAGGAACAAAAGTAGGTTGGAGTTGATTCTCGTGAACATGCAACGCAACATGCAGTTTCATGAAGTTGCCCTCCAAATTATGGGCGTAGGTGCCTTGTTTTAGGAGTCATCTCTGCACGACACTATGGTGTTCTACACTAATACTCTGTACTCCCTCTATTTCATCATATTAGTTCCATTGGTTTATTTTTTGTAAGGGAAAAAGTGGAACCATGGGCTATGAGGGAGTATTATCTTTGTTAAAAAGTATTTGAAAAATTATTGTTTCTGATTGTACTTGGAAGTAGTTTGTTTTTTGTCAATTGAGGCGCGTTGCCTAAAATACCTTCCTCTTAATTATTAGACTAAGGGTGTATTTGGATTGAATGAATTGGAGGGAAAGGAATGGGAGGGATTGAAATTTTTTTTTTGTTTGGATCTAAAATAGGGAAGCATCAAAATGTAAGGGTAGGGGTTTGGAGGGATCCATTTTCCCTCCTCAAAGCCTAATTGGAATCTCTCCAAAATAGGCAAGATTTGAAGGGAAAATGGAATCCAAATATCACCAAATCACCTTCCCTCCCCTTCCTTCCCCTTCCCTCATTTCTCCTCCCATCCCTTTCCCTCTTATTAAGGGTGTGTTTGGATAACAAAATAAGAAGGAAAGGGAAATGAGGGAAGGGGAGGGAGAATGGGATGTTGGTGGTTGGATCGATTTTTCCTTCAAATCTTTTCAGTTGTGGAGAAATTTTGATTAAACTTTGAGGAGGGAAAATAGATCCCTTTAAATCTCTTTCCTTCCATTTCCTTGCTTCTATCAATTGTAACCAAACAACGAAAACTTAATTCCTCCTTTTTCCTCCCCTTCTTTTCCCTTCATTTCCCTCAACCAAACACGCCCTTAGATATTTTTGGTTAAATTGTAGCAAGTTAAAATTATATTTGTAGCCTATTTAGATGGGGGTAAATATGGTTAAAAATTATACTCCGTATGGAATTTAGAGTAATTTTACTCCATACTACGTAGTCAGTAATTAATACGGAGTATGTTGTTTTGAGTTAGTCTTTTTTGTTTTTAATTATTTTATTTATTTTATTCTAAAAAATGATGTCAATTGACAATTTTTTGTATGTAGACTGTAACGAAGTACGGAGTAGTAAATTTCATCCATAAAATATTTTGGTAAGTTGTTAATTTGGCAATTTTTATTATTATTTTTTTTTTTATCATGGGTAATACTCTAAGGAGTATTACGGAGTATATTATTGCCAAAAAAAAACAAAAAAAATTATTGTAAGGTGCTATCAATTGAGTGAACCAAGAATGGTTATTGAAAACCCTTAAAATGCTAAGGTGTGTACCTCCCTAGAATCTCACATTTTTCAGCCTTAATAAAGACAAGGAATGAGTGCACCCAGCTCAACAACCACGTTGTCTTCTTCCATGTTCAAGTTATTTTTCTTTCATTAAATTATTTTACAATCATAAGTCTTGTGTAAAACGGGTCAACCCGTTTTACACAAGAAACGGGTCAAATATGACCCGTTTTGGCCCATTAACCCCTTTTTTTTTTTGAAATTTTTTTTTAAGACCCAAATTTTTTTTTTTTTAATATTTTATCGAAAATCGTATTTATAGGGTAATTAGAAATGGTAACAAAGTAGACCAAAATGGTAACATATTACATTAAAATATTGTCATAATATTTGTTTAATATGTTACCATAATTGTTTAATATGTTTCCATAATTATATAATATGTTATCATTTAATATTAACCTATTTTGGTAACATTTTAACCTATTTTGGTAACATATTACATAATTATGGTAACATATTAAACATTATGGTTACATATTAAACAAATATTATGACAATATTTTAATGTAATATGTTACCATTTTGGTCTACTTTGTTACCATTTTTAATTACCCTATAAATACGATTTTCAATAAAAGATTAAAAAAAAAAAAAAAAAAAAAATTGGGTCTTAAAAAAAATTTTCAAAAAAAAAAAAAAGAAAAAAAGGGAAAACGGGTCATACCCGACCCGTTTCAAGCTAGAAACGGGTTTCTTGGTCTCAAACAAGAATTTGTGATTATTTTATTGTTATTATTATTATTATTATTATTATTATTATTTTACTTTCTCCGTTTCGGTGAGTTGTTTACCTTTACTTTATGCTCAATTATCTAGGTGAGAAAGGAAATAATAAAAAAGTTGGATAAATAACATTATAAGTACAAAAAGAATCCATTCGTAAGAAAGAAAACATTTAAACACCCCCACATGCCATCAACAATGGACATTTATAGAAATGTAAACAAATGACTCGTACACCCAAAAATAAAAACTGTAAACAAATCACCGAGACGGAAGGAGTAATGATTTTTTGAATTCTTCGTGGGATTTTTTTACGTTTCTATGAATTGTGATATCATTAATCACTTAAGTTATTGTCTCTTTACTGGTGGTACGATTGTTGGGCTCCAGAATAAGGTTTATTAATGAACATACATGTTCGGAGGGGAATGTAAAGAATTTCTTGTTATATGCACACATGTAAGTCTCACATCGGTTGTGGAGATGATAAATGTTCACCTTATAAAGTTTAGGGACTATTCCTCCTATTGTCTACTGGTTTTAGGATGAAACATCTTAGGCCTATGATGTGGACTTTCTCTTTTCCACTTGTGGGTGTGGTCCATATCCGTTTCTGGTTTCACAAGTTGATCTAGTTTATAAGGTATAAGGGTACTCCTCCTATTGCGCAGTGGTGAAGTGAGGCCAATTACCTTCCCCACCTGGTTTGAAAATGCCCTCGCATGTGAGAGGAGGTGTGTGGAAGATGAATCCAGCCCAATCTAATTTTCACATGTGATCCGACATCGGTTATCAAATGAGAGTTGATCGAGTTTATAAGGTCTAAGGGTTATTTCTCCAATTGCTAGTTGATTTTAGGATGAAATCTCCTAAACCGTATGAGCGCACTCTCTCATACTCTCGGGTGTGACTTAGTCCCGTGGAATTTAACAGGTACCTTCAAATTTAGTCTAAACTTTTTAGATTATTATGAAGAATACTCTAATCCATTTGTAATTTTTTTGTTATTTCTCTACTTCATAAGTTATCGGATTAAAATTATAACGAGAATAACATTAATTAATCATAATTGTGATAAAAATATATAATGAGTCGCTGAATTTCAAACGCATGAATTCAAAACAAAAAGTACACCCGAGACCTGCTCATATAAATGGACAAACTTCTACTTTTTAAACTAGCTAAACTTGCAATTTTCACTTGTAGACCTAGATTTGGATGTAAAAATTACTATTAATTTCAGGTTTAAAACAAAAATAAATTTTCTTTTAAAACTTAATGATATTTTTAAACTAGCTGAATTTAAAATTTTGACTTATAGACCCAAATTTATTTTGAAATTTACCATCAATCAATTACAAGTTTAAACCAAAAATAAGTTTTTTTTTAGCTCATTAGTGATATGAAGCAATAATTTTCATAGATGTCCATAATATGGGTGACAAAATGTTAAATTTGATAGATGATATAACAATGTAAAGTGCACCCTACCGTCCAATTATATGGAAATGTTGTCCCAACTTTTGGTTTTTGTCCTCGCAAAATGCCATAATTTTGACATGATCCAATTTCCAAGCTACCTCATGCACATTGATCATGATTTTAATCTAATAAATCATTTTTTATTTATATATTGTTTCTAGGAATATTATAGGATTTGTGGGCATTTCGAGATAAATTTTGCTGCAAGCGGTTTCACTGTGTCACGTATACAACTTTGAATCCTCTATTCCTCTCACAAATTAGTTTTTTAAGAGAAAAAGAAAAAGAAAAGATACATGGATCATGTGTAAGAAAAAAATAGCTTGTCATATGCACAATAGTATATATACAACAATTCGTTGGGTATAACAATTCACGTTTTGTTGTATCATGTGTGATGGAGGCTCGTGGAATGGACTGTCACTAAACTCACCGCAAATCCACAATATGTGGAAACCCCTCAGGGCCCTCACTAAGGTGGACAATTGATGTTTGGAAAATCAATGGTCCGTGAACTGCACGCGATTAGAGAATTAGTGGGTCTTGTGAAAGCATACAATCTGGTAATCGATGTTTGTTGGATCCAAGGAAGAAATGTTGGGTATAACAATTCAAGTTCCACATCGATGAGGAAGAGAAATTTTGTTATTTTATTAGACAATACCTACCCTATTAAATAAAGGTTTTTTTTTTTTTTTTGAGAGAAACTCAAAATCAAATATGTTTGGATTTGACCTAAAACAAATACAGAGTAATATTTTGCGGAAAAGGTGGTATGGCAATCTCAATACAATTTTGATGCACAATTTAATTTAGGATTAATTGTCAAGAATAATCCAAACTGGTTCTCCTATTCCATAAATAATCCGAACTCGAATTAATCCACGAATAATCCCAACTATTGAAATAACATTCTAATAATGTACTTTAGCCAATTTTAACCCGCTTTAATCGATGAAAAAAGAGGTGAAATAAGAGTAGGGTAAAGTTAGAGTCGGTTTTACCATTTTTTTTACGTGTTAGAGTCGATTGAAATTGGCCAAAGTACATTATTGAGATGTTATTTCAATAGTTGGGATTATTGGTGGATTAATTCGAGTTCAGATTATTTATGGAATAAAAGGACCAGTTCGGATTATTCTTGACAGTTATTCCTTTAATTTATGTACTGATTAAGAGAAAGTGATAATATACTTTTTTCAATTTCAATACATGAGCTCCTTTGTTTTGATTACATATATAATACTTGGCAATATGATATACGGAGTAGTCCCCAACGATACCTTTTAGTTATAGTTATATGCATAGATAAAAATGGGAAATAATAGGGTGAATGAGTGATACTTGACACAACTGTATGTGCATACCAGGTTATTTAAAGTATGGATATAAGCATTTTTAAGATTCAAACAAGATTAAGGCTATGTTCTTTTCAGTTTAATTTTACCACTTATAAGTTAAGCTCATTTCCTATAAGTTCAGCTCCTATAAGTTATACTAAGTTTTAATTTACACTACCTTCAGCTTCTATAAGTTCAACTCATATAAGTTCAGTTGTGCTCCTATAAGTTCAACTCCTATAAATTCAACTTCTATAAAACGAAAAGAACAAGGCCTAAGTAAGTAAGTATGTTATTCTCATCTTATTTTTGTTAATTATCTTATCAAACATTTAAGAAATTTCTAGTAAAAATCGGATTAAAAAAATAAAATCATTATAATTATAAGAATTGCTTTGTGATTGCTCATTTTTGTAAGACTTGCTTTATTTTTCTCTTTATGGATGAATAAAAGTACACTACTTTCTTGTAGGAAAAATAAAAAAATAAAATTATTATTAATTTATTGAGACAACATTAAAATAGTTTAAAAGTAAAAGTAAACTTTTGAACTCGGGTCTCATTCTTTTCGGTTAATTGGGGTTTATGGAAGTCGAGTTGAGCTGAAATTAGGCTATGTTATTTTCAACTTAATTAAGTTCGTTTTAGTTCAACTCAACTATCTCTTATAAATCCAGCTTAACTCAGATAAGTTCAACTACTCCCCCAACAAGCACAAATCTAAAAATGATATACTTATGTTTAGCACCAATAAATTAGCTCAGTTTTGGTAAGTTCAACCTAGTTCTAATAAGTGCAGCTTAATGATATTACAGGTTCAAACCCACCCCCGTTGTACTCCCTTGCAGCTCATGATGGACAAAAAATTAGGCTTATTAAGGCTGAGTTTAACTCAAATTATGGGTTTTTTTTTTTTTTTTTTTGGTTTGGTTTCAAGATTTAACTTGAACTTATTGGAGTCCTAAACTTATATTCCGTAAAACTTACTCACTCAGTTCCAATCATTTTTTTTAATACTTTTTAATTTGGCACAAAGATCAAGAAAACTCATGAAAAGATACAAATGTAAACATAAAAAATGTCTATAATATTTTATTTGAGTCAAAGTTAAATCCCGACTACAAGTCGACACAAGAAATAGACTTACAAGTCAAAAGCCCAAGAGAAGGTTCAAGCCTTTACTTTCTCTATAAATACACTAAACGTCCTCATTTTGAAGGATAATGAAAAAATCACGGAATAAAAAAGGCAAAATTCACATAATAACAAACACAAGTTTAGAGAAAACTTAAATCAAAAGCAGAAAACTTCTCTTTTCAAAGAGAAAAACCTCACTTCTTCTGATTCTCAAAAGTAGAATAAATAAAACACTTCTTTCATTTTCGGCACCAAACATCCAAACATGATGTAGTCGAGATTCTGAGGAAAGGTCAAAAGAAGAATAGCAAGTCTTTCGAGACCCTCTTCAAAGTTCTACAACAAATTTCGTGCTAGTGTGAAAATTGAATTAGTGGAGTCTGAGAAATTGTAACCCAAAAATTCAAATTAATAAAATATTGTTATTCGTATTTTCTGTGTTTGTTATTTTTTGCAGATTACAAAAATTTGCGTTTACAACAAACACCCTTTAAATTTTCATGTTAATCAAATTTTGGTAGAGATGAGTGGGAATAAGATTATAAGATATAGACAAATACAAATTCTACAGTGAGACCGTGTCATAGTATGAGACAATAAATTTATAGTTATTTTTGACAAATACAAATTATACGGTGATGTCGTCTCATAGTATGAGACAATAAATTTATAGTTATTTTTGAATAATAACTACGTTACTTTTCATATGTAATGCAATTACGTTTGAACAGAGTAGTTGTAGATCAACGATGATATGTATAGTGGTTAATGGTTAAACGAAAATATGGTCAAACATGATATAAACATGTGTTAGATAAATCATGTTACAAACATTAATGATCAACAAATATGAGAGTAAGAAAAAAATTAAAAATTAGGAAAAAGAAAGAGATTTAATTAAATTAGGGTTAATTATATTATTGAATTATGGTGTGTCTCATACTATGAGACGCCTCATAGTAGAATTACTCGACAAATAGGTAAACTAATAATTGAAACGGAGATAGTAGACTGAACATTTTAGGGTTGAGCTAAAGCTAAACGAGCATAAATTAAGCCGAAAATAATCAAACCCTTATTTGTAGGAATGTACTAAACGCAGTTGGCGTTTTACTTTGCGCAGTCGGCATTTAAGTAACTAATTATATTTAACATTTATAACATTTGATTGATTTTTTTGGTATATAATATGATTTCAATAGCTTTTAAAGTGAAAAGTTTTATTTTTTGATAAATTTGAAAACCGACAAAAAAAAAAAACTTATATATTGATACACAATTATTCGAGAACAATTCATGTAATAATTTTGAACTCACATCAATTTAAAAGTGATGACTTAAAAAATTTAGGCATTTATAAAAAATCGACAATCGAATAATTTGAAAATTTTCGTAAACAAATAATAAGAAACGCAAAAAAAAATAAAAAAATAAAAAAAAATGAAACACCACGCTTTGACCTAGGCCAGCCCCAGCCATCCTCACGCCTCGGCCACGACCCAGCGCCCCCTTCCCCACGTCTAGTCGTCTACTCCACGTCCCAGCCGTGCCAAGTCCGGGCCCAATTTTTTTTTTTTTTTTCAATTACATAAAAGTTGATGTTCAATAGAGCAAAAATATCGTGGTAGTGTAATGGTTAGGAATTAAGTTTTAACTTAGCTGTGGATTCAAACCACACTTAAAGTTAGCAGTAAGTCTCCTGTGAGACTAGCCTTACGCTAAGTTAATGCGAGATCAGAGTACAAATTGTAGTAAAAAAGAGTACAAAAATATGAAAAAAATCTACTAAAGTCATTATTAGGGGTACTAAAAAAAATAGTTACAGTTAATAATAATTATCACTAGAATGATACACAAACTATATAATCGAGTACAAATAAGGCTGACTTACAATAACTGATTGTAAGTCAGCCTTATCTATAATAAGGGGAATTCTATCTAAAGAATGGTCGAAAAATATCTTTGCTATTCCGTTGAGTATTGATAGCTCCGAGGATAGTTTCTATTGGATGAAAACTAGTACTGGGGAGTATGATGTAAAAAGTGGTTATGGGGTCGCCATTGAAAGTCACTTTGCTAGGAAAGCGACGCGAATGACGTACCCCGTACCCACAAAAAGTACTCGACCTTTTGTAAAGACATTTGGAAGTTGCCAGGACCGCCAAAATGGAAGGTACTCCTAGTCTCCTATGGAAAATTATTAACAACTGCTTGCCACAAGGAGAGAAATTTGCGAGAAGAAATATTGGAAACGACCAGGGGTGCTCTCTATGTGGAAAGGAAAACAAGGTGGAATCATATACTCACCTCTTCAGGGACTGTAAATCAGCGAAAAGGCTGTGGTTCGACAGTGAACTTGGGATTCGATGTTTGGAAAACGAGTGCATTGGGATTGAGCAATGGATATGCAACTGGCTAACTTACCTGGGGAGGAGGAAAGAAGAGGATGCAGAGACTAAGAATAACAACCAGATGAGATTCCTGTGTGTGATTTGGGCAATATGGGTAAGCAGGAATAATGTGATCTTTAGAAAACAGGAACCCAACCCGGGTAGTATGGTATATACACTCAAAGCATTGGAGTCTGAATGGGTACAGATAGAAAAGAGGTATGGAAAAATGGTTGATGTACACTCACCCCCACAGGTTACGGTATACGAGAACAGAGATGTTCAGGTGGCAGGTTCGGAAGGATGCTATCTACAGGTGGAGATGATAGTGGATGCAGCATGGATAGAAGGTAAAGAAGCAGCAGCAGGATGAATAATGCTAGTAAACGGAGCGGTCAGGGAAGAGAATACGATTACTTTCTATGCACAGACTGCAGCACAAGCAGAAGCCAAAGGAATCCAGGAAGTCCTGATGTGGGCTAGGAGGAAAGGGCTTTACCACATTTCAAATTTCAATATCCACTGACTGTTTACAAGTGGTGCACGAAGTTGGGGGACTATAGATGCCAAGTCACCATACGAGTAGTCTTATTAAGGATATTATTAGTTTAGCGGTCAATTTTCATTGTTTTAATCTTGTTTATGTACCAAGGAATTTTGTTAAACGGGCCCATAACCTTGCCAAAAGTGTTATGGGAACCTAACTAACGAAGTCCTCCCACCTGGAAAAAAAAAAAAAAACTGATTGTAAGGCTTGACTCATACAAGAATTTGTGTAAAGTCAGTGCTTAAATTACGTCTTTCAATTTCCTATCAATTTTGTTGATACAATTATTTTGGTTGAAATTATATTTAATTAATTTTGGTTTTTATGGGCTTTTTAAATTAAAATTTTTCACTACTCAAAATTTTGTTGATTTTTTTTTTTTTATCTTCTAAAACAATTAATTAAGAAGACTCGGAAATAAAATTATAACACTACGGAGTACTTAATACGGACTACGGAGTACTTCGTATTATTAAACGTAATTAATAAAAATATACGCCGACTGGAAATAAAAAATATCGTGACATTGTCACGTGTGTTGAAGGACAAATGTAGCAGTTGACAGGTAGGATGACGAGGGAAGTCAAGTTGAACACATGAGTTAGCAAATGTAATTATGTATTCCTAATTTGCTTGTAATTGCTGACTAATTAGTCAAATTTAATGTGTTATTGTATTAACGACTAACATTTCCACTTATTTTTACTTTAAACTTCAACCACATTTTGGCTAACTTCCAATACTTTCCTTCTTCAATTTGTCATTAATATTCCATTCACCTACTTAATTACCATTCTTAGATTTAGTAGGCTTTGAATCAATACTTCTCTCTCTAGCCCACCATTAAATTATACTAATTCCGTTTTAGTGAATCGTTTACAGTTTATTTTTTTGTAAAGGAAATTTGAGACAAGTGTAAATAAATGATGAAGACAGAGGGAGTATTTATTTATTTTTAAATCTTTTCTATAGGTTTATAGGTGACATACTGATCGACATTAATATAATATTTCATCTGTTTCAGTTTTCTTCTTAATAAGTACAAGTGGATAAAAAAGTTGAGCAAAAAGAAAAACTTACAAATGAGGGAAAAAAAAGAAAGTCCGAGAAATTTCTTTTATAGGAAAATAAGAAAAAACAGTTAAACAAACGTAATTGCATAGATTTTTCTGATCAATTTGGTTTGTGTATGTTAAGAGTTAGTTAAGACGTTAAATATGATTATCGACGGTTATTACTATTTGCTTTTACCGTGATTATTGACGGTTATTACAAGAAAATGTGAGCCTGAGCCCTGAGAGATATTGGTTTACTCTATGGCGGGCTGAGAGCCAACAATTGGCTGCCAGATTTCGTCCGGTTGGTGAAATGTACGAGTAACAACTAACACAAGTAATAAGACTGAGCAAAATATCCAAATATCTGATTCGATATGATATTCGATTTGCATTCGATCTGAAACTCTAGGTTTCCAATCTGAAAACTCAGTGTGAATTGGATATCCGATCTGAAATTTTTGGATATTGGAACGGATATGGATGTTGGATTTAAAAAAATGTGGATATCTCATCCGATCAGAAAATTCATTTTTCTTTATATATTTGATTATTTTTAATCTTTACGTTTTATGGGATACTCCGTACTAAAGTTTGTATTTTATTAAAGATAATTGTAATTTTCATATCTTTCAATGTCATATGTTAAAATTTTCGATTGTTTCGTGCGTTTATATAAACTAATTCAAATATATGATTTTTTTATTTAGTTAAATCTAAAATGCATATAAACTAATAATATATATATGGATTAATTGTCAAACACCACCTTTAAAAAAACGCATTTTGTCAAACACCACCTTTAAAAAAAAAAAACTTGTCAATTACCACCTTTAAAAAATATTTTTTTGTCAAACACCACCTTTTGAGTTTTACTTAGTCAACTAAGTCAAACATTTTTGGTCATGGAGCACTTTTTTTAAGTTGAAAAGACGAATTTCTTGGTTTTAGTGGTTAATTTTTGGTTTGAGATGGTGTATTTTGGGTTTGAAGGATGATAATTCGAATTTGAGGGAAGTAAAAAGATGAAAATGAAGAAAAAAATGTTAATTCCGGTTAGTCAACGTCGGAATTTGGTCAACTCCGACCAAAAGGTGGTGTTTGACAAAAATTATTTTTTAAAGGTGGTAATTAACAAGTTTTTTTTTTAAAGGTGGTGTTTGACAAAATAAGTTTTTTAAAGGTGGTGTTTGGCAATTAACCCTATATATATATACAAAGTATATAAACTATATATTGTGATATACTGATATGTGAGATATTAATGCAATCATACCTGAAAAGTCATTATGAAACTTAAAAGAAGAGAAATTGGGGAGAGAACGAATGAGATAATGATAAATTCAACGGTGGATATACATTTTCATTTATATAGTGGTGGTATTATATGGATATCCACTTTCGATCCAAAATATTTTGAATATCCGAACATTGAGTATCCAAAATATATGAATAATATAAGGTAGCGTTTGAGAACCATGATTTCATTTGAAAATTATCATTTCAAATCTAGATTATGAAATGTGAAATTTGCAAATGACATGGGGTGGGGGTTGAATTTGAAATCTCTAAATTTAAGCTTATATGGATGTAGGGATGAATTTTGTTCAAATCCAAATCCAAATCCAAATATTTGTATTTTGCCAAACAAGTTACTTGGATCAAATCCAAAATTTCAAATCAAATCCACATATCCAAACACACTAAAAATATTACTGGTATAATTGGTGAGTTTGGATATCCGATTCAATCACCAATCATACTAGTAATATTTTTTACATTAAAACTGCAGCAGGATCACATAAAACAAAACTAAAAATTTAAGGGAAAAAAGGTAATTAATTAATTAATTAATTAAAAGGGTCCTAATTAATACGTAATTGATTTTTCATATACGGATTTTACTCAAGTTATATACTTTTTTCATTATTTTTTTCCACCCTACCCTTTTTACTCCAAGAATATACAGAATTCTCTCTTTTTAATTTTCTAACAAATCTTAAATCAAATTCATTCAAGTTTCTAACTATCTAACACATGAATCAATTATACTACATATGAAATTACCCCAAAAATTAATAGAGTGCATACATATTCATGTCACAGATGTGGAGAATTGTATCGTAATTCGGAAAAAATATCATGTCATTAATAATCAAGGAAGGGTATGTCCGTCGTTTACTCTAATAATGTTAAGGAATGTATATGTAAATACGATACTATACACACAGGAACTACACGAAACTAACATGTACTACTATTACATCATATGAATGTCTTGTGTTCATATAATCTTGTGTTTTTCTTACTTTTTTATTTTTTTGTTTGTTATAAACTGGCGTAGAGAAAAAAAAAAATACTCTTATCACCTATTCACAAACCCTAATTATAAATTATAATTAAATTTATTAAAAATTAATAAAATTCAATAATGTAAACACAAAATGAAATTAAAAGACAATAATTACTTCATTGAATTTATTAATGGAGTTCATGATTGAAAAGTTAAAAATTTGAATGAATTTAATTTGAGATTTGTTAGAAAATTAAAAAGAGAGAATTTTGTATATTCTTGGAATAAAAAAGGGTAGAGTGGGAAAAATAATGAAAAAAAGTATATAATTTAAGTAAAATCCGTATATGAAAAATTAATACCCAATTAATATATGCAGTGAATGTAGAATATCTGCAAGTGCAAAACTTTATTGTAAAGTACTCCCACCAAATTTAATCTAAAGATTTAGCTCATCCGTCATCACTCATCAGTTATTATTATTATTGGATTATTATTATTATTATTATTATTTTTTTTTTTTACTATATTACTTCGTATTAATATTATTATTTTTATTTATTTATTTTTTTCACTGCACATAACATCTTTTCTCAGTGGAAACTGTTGTATAACTTCTATGGCACCATCAACTTTGTCATAGCTTTTTCAGAAAATCACCTTCTCAATCACTCTTCACCTAAACTTCCTTTTTTTTTTTTTTGATAGTTTCATATTTATATTTCATCATCATTATTAATTATATTGCTTCATAATTACTTTTACTACTTCTTCTTGTTGTGGGTGTTCTCTGATTTTGCTTGAAGAAAACCCTATAATTTATATTAAAAAAATTACTGTTTATTTAGTAATTTTTTTTTTTATACTGTTTTTGGTTATTATTAATATATTTATAGACGGTTCCAAACGATGATTCATGTTAGCCGAACCGAAATGAGTGATAAAAAAGATCAAATATTTATTTGATTGATTTCATGGGATGGGGTTGGTGGTGCATCTGCAAGTGCAAGTGATTTTGCTGTTCTTCATTCTATGCATGCTTGCTTTTGTTCTTGGATCTTCAGGTAACTTTTTATTTAATTTTGCATTAATTTTTTTATTTTAATAATTATTGTTGATAATGTGATTCAAGTTTATAACTTTGATGAATTTTTCACTTGGGTTTTGCAATTTTGGGTTTTTTGTATTATTTTTTTAAATATTTTTTAATTGATTGTGTTGAAATCTAGCTAAACATTGCTAAATGCAGAATGCAATCCAACTGATGAATAATTTCCTTTTTTTTTTTTTGATTTTTTTTTTTTTTGATTTTTTTTTTTGTCTGTAGGTGTGAATAGTTGTTGTGCAATGCAATATTGTATGGGAATTTTAAAAAAAATGCACATTTTATCCATCTGATCTATCATCTATGTTACTCTGACTCGACTACAAGTGTGTGTTGGACAGCCATTTTTGTGAAAAATTTCGGTATTATCGGTCTAAAATGAATTGTCAAGACGTTGAATGGCGGACACGAGAGATGGCATTAATGTGAATTGTTGAAGTAACCGTAGCGTTTGATTAATACCAGTTGAAATTATGAATTTCTAGAAATGATGATGAATTTTGAATGAATGGTGTATCATTTTGTGAGTCTGTGTTGTTATTGGTTTGATGGTTTCCTCAGTTGCTGTGGTTTTATTTCTGATTTGTCATCAATATGATCATGCTCAACCGTCTCGTCGTTATCAGTCTGCCCTTTGTTTGCGCCGGATCTTATGATCCTTACGGTTTTGTTAGCTTAGCGACACTTCTTACTTGCAATTTAGCTGTTGGCTATTCCATTGAAGGAGGAGTAACAACAATTTCCGAGTTACCAAGTGTTAAATTCAGTTTTAATTCCATTTATCTCCCGACTTTAGTAGACTGCGGACCTTTAAGAGTTGCTGTTGATAGAAAATTGCCATTAGTTTTGATGCTCCTGGGATTTTTAACCCCTGTACAAGCTAAATAGTATCGGAAATTTTTTGGCTTCTATAAATTTTACTCCGTACTATGCTTTGCATCTGCAGGTTTTGGCGAACCTATTGCGGCTAAACCCTACTCTTTCATCCCCTCCACAGAAGCACAACAACCAGTAGAACATGGCTTAACAACATCGGTCCCAACACAGCAACCACACGAATCGTCTCCACCATTGTTGTCGTTGGTACAACCTCCCGATCGTTCACTTCATCCAGTGACGAAACCACCCCATGAGTCAGCTCCCGTGGTTGCAGAGACGCCACATTATCCTACGTTACCACCTGTCACTGAAACAGCACGTTCTCCGTTAGGTAGTCCACCACCACCTGAAGTTTTGTACCCTGAACCTCCTGTAGAAACTCCGCCAGTTTTACCTGTACCACCACCCCATGAAAGTCCACAAAAAGCTCCGACTGTACAGCTATCTCCTGTGTCATCACCTGTGTTATCTCCGCCATCACAGGTTTCTTCACCAGCAGCTTCAGTTCCGCCTTCATTAGTGTTGCCTTTTCCCCTGGAGCCACAACCTCCGTCGTCTTCACCTCCTCCGACTGCAAATCCACCACAAATTTTGACCCCGAAAGCCCCTGTAGAGGCCCCACCACTTTTTACTACACCACCACCCTATGAAAGTCCATTGCCTGTGTTGTCTCCATCGTCAGAAATACCGCCATTGCAGGTTTCGCCACCAACGACTTCAGTATTTTCAAATGCTTCTGCTCCGCCTCCATTAGAGTTGCCTCCACCACGAGCAGGTGATACTCCACACATTAAACTAAGTCCACCGTTAGCTGTGTCGCCATCATATGCACCATCTTTGCTACCCACTGCTAAGCCGCCTCATCCTTCATCTCTCCCATTGGCTGCAAATCCACCGTTATTGCCTGTCGCACAACCACCAGCGGCTTTAACTTTCATACCTCCTCCTAAATCACCGCCACTAAATGAATCTTCTCTGCCACCCCAATCGCTGCCTTCAACCGCCTTATCTCCGCCTGAATCTGTTCCTCCGACCGCTTTATCTCCCCCACCCCAATCTGCACCGATAAATGCGTCATTGCCCCCTATTTCATCTACTCAGCCTTCTCCCGTATTTGATAGTCCACCTTCTGCCCCACCCCTACCCACTGCTAAGCCGCCTCATCCTTCATCTCTCCCACTGGCCGCAAATCCACCGTTATTGCCTGTCGCACAACCACCAGTGGCTTTAACTTTCGTACCTCCTCCTAAATCACCGCCACTAAATGAATCTTCTCTGCCACCCCAATCGCTGCCTTCAACCGCCTTATCTCCGCCTGAATCCGTTCCTCCGACCGCCTTATCTCCCCCACCCCAATCTCCACCGATAAATGCGTCATCGCCCCCTATTTCATCTACTCAGCCTTCTCCCGTGTTTGATAGTCCACCTTCTGCCCCACCCCTACCCACTGCTAAGCCGCCTCATCCTTCATCTCTCCCACTGGCCGCAAATCCACCGTTATTGCCTGTCGCACAACCACCAGTGGCTTTAACTTTCGTACCTCCTCAATCACCGCCACTAAATGAATCTTCTTCGCCACCCCAATCGCCGCTTTCAACCGCTTTATCTCCGCTGAATCGTTTCCTCCGACCGCTTTATCTCCCACCCAATCTGCACCGAGCAATGCGCTATTGCCCTATTTCATCTACTCAGCCTTCTCCCGATTTGATAGTCCACCTTCGCCACTTTACCCATCGCTAAGCCGCCATCCTTCATCTCTCCATCGCGCAAATCCACCGTTGTTGCCTGTCGGACCACCACCAGCTGCGTTAACTCTCGTACCTCCTCCTGAATCACAGCCGCTAGACGGAGCTTCTCCACCACCCCAATCGCCTCATCCTTCATCTCCCATCAAGCCGCAGAATCCACCGTTGTTGCTCGGGACCACCACCACGCGTTAACTCGCATTTCCTCCTCTGAATCACAGCCGCTAGACGGAGCTTCTCCACCACCCCAATCGCCACCTTCAACCGCCTTATCTCCGCCTGAATCCGTTCCTCCAACTGCCTCATCTCCCCCACCCCAATCAGCACCGATAAATGCATCATCACCCCCTAGTTCATCTACTCAGCCCTCTCCCGTGTTCGATAGTCCACCTTCTCTCCCACCCCTACCGTCACCCTCAATCGTGTCATCACCTCCGCCTCAAGTAATTCCCCCAATCGCCTTAACATTACCACCCCTCCAAAATGCGTCATCTCCCATACCTTCTCTAATTCCGCACATTTCTCCACCCACTCAGCCATTGCCTCCGAGCTCTTCAGTCTCAATTCCTTCAATGGCACCGCCTCTTGTAAACCTACCGCCAGATTTACCTGCACCGCCCCCTTCGACACCGCAGAATGCATCATCATCCCCACCTCAATCGACTCCTGTAAATGCATCATCTCCGGTATTTCCACCAATTCCACGTCTTTTGCCGCCAATCTCTTCTTTTTCACCCCCATTGACGGTGCCTCCTCCGATGGGTTCTGCACCGGATTTACCTGAGCCACCCCCTCCTGTACCACAAAATGCATCTTCTCCTCCACCTGAATTTTTCGCTCCACCGCCTGCGACTCCCTCAACTCCTGTACCGCAAAATGCATCATCTCCACTACCTCAGACGGCGCCACAACATGCATCCCCTCCACCTCAATTGATTCTTCCGCCACCTGCGTCCTCCCCAACTTCCACGTTACCTTCTTCTCCAGTGGTTTCTCCCCCTACAGTACTGCCTGTTACGTCGTCTCCTCCAATGCCGTCCCATGCAGTATCTCCACTACCTCAATTGATCCCACCACCATCTTTTTCACCCCCCGTGGCCGAGCCTCCACAGGTGCTCTCTGCACCACCACCGTCAAAGTTACCAGGAGCAATCCCACCTCGTGCTCCATCTCCGCCTCTTCTCTTGTCGCCTCCTCGTGCTCCACCTCCTCAAGAAAAGGGTCTACATGCTTCAGTTTCACCGCCACCAAAGGTTCCACCGCATACTTCGTCTGCTCCTCCGCCTTCCGAGTTATCTCATCCTTCGACTCCACCGCCAGCTGTGAACAGTACCGTGCATGCTTTACCACCTCATTCTTCTCAACGGAAAGTATCACAAGGCGGAGCGCCTCCACCATTACTAACTTCACCAGGTAAATAAATTACACATGAAATGTGTGGTTCACTACATTTGCTTTCAATTAATCCGTTACTAAATGCATTTGTTTCCCTGTTGCACAGAGACTTCGCCTCCACCGGGAACTTCATCAAGAGCTTCACCCCCTTTTGAACAAGTGAAACCGGAATCACCCCCTCCAATTCGGCAACCAGTAGAGGCACCAAAGCAGAGTGCTTCCTCATCAAGATTCAATGCTCCAGGTACTGCTTCAGTCTTTCGTTGTGATAACAGCTACTGACATTTGTATTTTGAATTTTAATGTAGCGGTAGATCTGCTGGTATATTTGTATTTTTTAAGTTTGTCAGTTGCAGCAGCGCCTCATTTCTCTTTGCTATCTGTTCCAGCTCCAAGCACTAAACCTGACTTAGGTACTGCCTCACCACCAGCACCTCGGGATAGAGCACCGGAGCATTTATCGCCTCATAAGTCTCCACATCATGGTAAGAATCAATGAGACCGATGAAATTGTGTGCAAGTTTATGAACTGACAGCTCATAGTTTTTGTGTAATTGAACCGTAATGTTCTTTCTTCAGAGCCCAAGTTTGACTTGGAAAATGGAACTGCTCCCGCACCTCTGTCTTCCCAAGTAATTCCTGCAGTTAATGGATCACATCGTTCTTGGCATCATTCCCCAGGTAAAATATTTAGAGTTTTTTGCATGCAAATTCTGGTGAATTGTTACTACCCAAAAGTGTAGTTTTTCTCCATTCACAGCTCCATCGACCAGAAACTCTCAAAATTGTAACTTTGGCCCTTGGCTACTGTGTTATTCCAAAACTTATGCCTTCTGAAGGATCATATTATTCTGCGCCTTCTCCTTCAACCGAAATCATGAAAAGCAGACAAGCATATGTTGTTGACTTATTAAACTCGACAGTTAACCTTTTTTTTTTTTTGGTTAAGTTATTATCTTGTTCTTCAAATGATGGATTTAATGGGTTCTCAATGGGCGCGTTGAGAGCCCTTATCATGTTTATGCTCCTAGATCATTTATTTGTAGGCGGTTTCCTCATCCACCGCCCACATTTTGTTGGGATATCAATCAGTGAGAGAAAAAGGTTATCTTTAATATTTTATCTTGTTCATTTATGTCAGGTGCTCCAAAGGCTACGGCTCCTTTACCATCACCTCAAGGAATTCATAAAATTTCTTCGGCAGCTTCACCTATCCCACATGCACCACCACCCGTCGATTCCGAAAGTAAAAAATTTCTCTTCTTGTGTTGCATTTTGAAGCTACGTATATGTACAAACATTGCTTATTTTTTTTCCTCCCGTTTTTCTTTTTGCAAGTTCCGTTCCTTACCCCCAAAGTTTCTCCTACTGGATCTACACCAAAGAACACTAAGAAACCACAGTCAACACCATTGCGGTCACTACCACCTCCCCCTCCTAATGCAGGTTTGTAATCACTTGTCCCACTTTTAACGCTTTCTTAACCTGTTTTTACGTGTAATCGTATCTAATAGAATGTGTGATTAATGTGAATATTTGTAACAGTACATATTCGTAATAGAATTTGTACCTAATAGATACTCCTATTGTATTTGTAATCTTGCATACCGCAATAAACTATAATATTTATATTCTATTTGTATTTGATGGAGCTCAATTCTATGTGTAGATTGCGGATATCTTACATGTCCAGAGCCAACTACCAATACACCTCCTGGAGCACCGTGTGGTTGCGTCTGGCCTATGCAAGTTGGTATGCGCCTAAGTGTAGCTCTGTATACCTTTTTCCCTTTGGTTTCGGAGCTGGCACAGGAGATCGCAAACGGGGAGTTTCTAAAACCGAGTCAAGTTCGTATCATGGGAGCCAATGCCGCGATACAGGAACCAGAAAAAACAATCGTCCTGATTGACTTGGTACCTCTTGATGACAAATTCGACAACATTACATCACATTTGATATCCGACAGGTTCTGGCACAAGCAAGTCTTTATCGATAAGTCCATATTTGGTGATTATGACATTCTCTATGTCCGCTATCCAGGTATTGCTTTACTTTACTCTCACCGTCTTTCTATAATGATTTATATATTACTATCTCCATACCATGTTTATTGTCCTTAGTTGGTTAAAGCGATCCAATGAGTTCGTTCTTGGCTGTAACATTCTCTCTATATAAACCAAAGTTCAAACTTCAGAAAAATTACCCTCTTCATATTACTCAACCTTTTTTTTTTTGATAAAATGAAGAATTCTATCTCCATATAGCTTTCGGGGATCATTCGCTTGAATGAAAGTATGATAATTTTTGTTTTGTTTTGTGGCTTAAGGAACAATTAACTTGCATCCATAGAAGAAACGTGTGTCGTCCTACCAATGAACAAGTTACAAAAAACGAAGAAACTCAAAAACATTGAAAGTACTGGATAACCCTGAAAAGAAGACTGCATAAACTTCAATAAAAGAAGCAGAAAGGTCTCGTCCAAAGGGAATTTTTTTCATAGGAAGATGTGTAAAAGAGGGCATGGGCATATTATTGCTAATTTTTGAAGTTGAATTATTTTTGAAGTTGAAATATTTAAATCAATGAAAGTGAGGAACTTTAATTTAACAATTGTGTATTTCATCTCTATATATATTAAAAGAAAGCATCGACCATAGCTCATAATGGATGAACACAAATATCAAATGTGGACTGTAAATTTGAAATGGAGACAATAACTTGTACTTTATTTTACCTTGGTGAATCTTGTATCTGTAGGGCTTCCACCCTCTCCACCTATGGCGCCAGCAGATGCAGCAGTGATTAACGGCATGCCATACTCTTACGGGGACCCTACTGGGAATAGATTACATCCTTTGGGAGTTGATGTGACAAAGCAGGGGCATAAACGCAAACCTAACGCCATAATCATTGCTGTTATAGTTCTTTCCGCTGTACTCGGTGTGTTGATGTGCTCTTCCCTTGCCTGGCTTTTGGTTTTCAGACGTACTAATAGCAGAGATCAACCATCAGTAACTCCACGTGCAGTAACGTCACTTGCAAGATCATCAGGTTAATACCTTGTTTTCTTTTATTTCAGATTACTGTCATTTGCTGATAAACTGAGTTATGCACAAGAGCGAGTCTCACACACGCCGTATTAAATCCCGATCATTGAGAAATGTTTGCCTTTACCTGCGTAAATTTAGTTGAAATGAAATACTAGGCCTGAAAAGAAACTGAAATGCACCTGGTTTTTTGTCAACAAATAAAAAATTATGTTCCTGTAAATGTAATACGATCTATGGGTTTTCAGTAGAGTATGTATTTGATAATTAATCGTGAGTCAACTTTTGTGTGTAGGGCCTACAGGACTTTCAACGGGCAGCGGCCACAGTTCCCCAATGTCGCTTGGATCTAGCCTTGCCACATATACTGGATCTGCTAAAACTTTCAGCGGAACTGAAATCGAGAAAGCCACCGACAACTTCAACCCGTCAAGAATACTAGGGGAAGGTGGCTTTGGACTCGTGTATAGTGGTGATTTGGACGATAATACCAAAATCGCTGTGAAGGTTCTTAAACGAGATGATCAGCAGGGTGGTCGGGAATTCTTGGCTGAAGTTGAAATGCTTAGCCGCCTTCACCATAGGAACCTGGTCAAGCTTATTGGCATCTGTACAGACGAGCGTATGCGGTGCTTAGTTTACGAACTCATTCCAAATGGCAGTGTTGACTCTCATTTACATGGTAGGAACTTCTCTTCTTTGATTAAGCTAAAAAACAATTTCATTAAATTAATATCATACAGCATCTAGGATAAACTTCAGAATTTAATTTATGTCTATAGATAAATTTTTTTAAGCTAATTACTTGGCGGGTGTATTTTGTCTTCAGGGACCGACAAAGATATAGCTCCGCTTGATTGGGCATCCCGAGTAAAGATTGCTCTTGGTGCTGCACGTGGTCTTGCATATCTGCATGAAGATTCAAGTCCGCGGGTCATACATAGAGACTTCAAGTCCAGCAACATTTTGCTGGAAAATGATTTCACGCCAAAAGTTTCTGACTTTGGCCTGGCTAGAACTGCATTGGATGAACAGAATAAACATATATCGACCCGTGTCATGGGCACTTTCGGGTATGTGTAGTCTCTGTTTTACTTTCATGATAATTTGGAGAAAGGCGCTTTTACTTGGAGTAATTGTGTTCGTTAATTCTAAACCTATATGTTCTTCACATTTCCTACTCATAATTCAGGTATGTGGCTCCGGAGTATGCTATGACCGGACATCTTCTCGTAAAGAGTGACGTGTACAGTTACGGAGTAGTCCTTCTCGAGCTTCTAACAGGAAGAAAACCCGTCGACATGTCTCAGCCAGCTGGACAAGAAAACTTAGTTGCTTGGACAAAACCGCTCCTCACAAGCAAAGAAGGCCTAGAATCGATCATAGACCCGTCTTTAGGATCCGAAGCACCATTTGAGAGCGTGGCCAAAGTGGCCGCTATTGCTTCAATGTGCGTACAACCCGAGGTTTCACACCGCCCTTTCATGGGCGAGGTTGTTCAGGCGTTGAAGCTTGTATGCAACGAATGCGACGATTCAAAGGACGGGGGTTCTAGAAGCCGTAGCCACGAGAATTTATCAGGTGATTTCGATGCGAAAGACAGTAGTCCAGTCGCAAGACCACACGATACTTTACCAGGCGAGTTTTCTCTGCCTAACTATGCTGCAAGGAACGATGTCGAGAAGGGTTTGTCAGTGTCGGAAAATTTTGGCGCGTCAGCGACTTTAGGTAGGCAGGTGTCGGATTCTTTCCGAAGGCACTCTGCTTCAGGTCCGTTGAGAACAACGAAGGGTCGTCAGTTTTGGCAGAGAATGAGGAAGCAGTCGCACGAGAGTGAAAGCGAGCATGGAATTATGTACAAATTATGGCCAGGTTCACATTGATTGTACGATTCTCGTTCCCTCGGGAATTTGCACAGTCAGCCCATTTTGACTTTTTTTAAATTCCCGACTAAAATGTCAAAGTGAGCCCAATTGACCGAAATCGAGAGAATTATCCATCCAACTACTGTAATGACATTTGCTTAGAAGATGTCGATATCGTTGAGGGTAAGAATGTCTTAGCTTGTATAGAAGATTTTGTATCGGTTGGATGGCGTCAAGGAGGAAGGATGATGTTTTGTTAATAGCTTGTATAGAAGATTTTGTATCGATAACTTATTCGAGTAGGGTTACCATTTTTAATCTCGAAATGTCACTCTCTACTTTATCTTTTACTCCGTAGGTATCTAAGCCTTTATTTTTATTTTAAATTTAAATTTAAATTTGATACGGATACAGTTCAAGACAATTCAGTTCACAAATGAGGCGGCATCGCATTTAGATCTCTAATAAACCGTCATTTATACTTGATCAAAATGTGTCAAATATCCAGTATTTCGATAATCAACGCATATATAATTGATTAAAACTCTCAAATACACGCCGGTGAGCGTTTAACGCCCTTTGTACTACCCGACTCAAATTTGAAATAAAGCGAATAGTATATCCTAGAAAACAAATCATGTAAATTACGATTTATTATCGAAGTTGAATATTACTCGTATAATTTTCAGATCGAATATCAAATAAAATGCCATAATTGAACATTTTGGGAATACATTTATTACACTAAAAACCCTAATAAAACCTAAAAAAAAAAACAAATTAAACGAAGCAAAGGAAGAATTTTTCTGGTGATCAAAACCCTAATTATTCTCAGATCCTTCACAATTCTTACTTCCTTCGTCGATTCTCATGGTAATTTCTCTCTAATTTGTTGCGAATTCATTATTTTTATCCATAAATTCATGTATTTCTAGTTAATTTGCTCATCAATTTCGATAGATCAGCTAAATTTCTTGTAAAATGCGTTTAATATTTCGCTGATCACAAGTTTTTCTTTTGTTGCTCATCAATGGCGATGATCAATCAGGCTCAAGCAGCGAAACCGATCGGTAGCCCGATTTCGCAGTCGCTTTATCCGACACTCGCTTTCTTCCTCCTCACTTTTGGCCTTCTTCTCACTGCTTCTTTCTTCATGTATGATCTCTATCATTTTGATTTGATTTGATATGTGCATCAATTGATTTATTGGTTAATCACTTGAGTTTTACTGAAATGGCGGCTCAATTAGGTGATTAATTATCGCTTTGTTTTAGGGTTTTGGTTGTTTAGGAGTAAGGTTAAAGTAGAACTACACATCGAAGTAGTAGATGGTGTTTTTCAAGCGTAGATCTTTTGATTTATCTATGGATTGTAATGTCGGTCTGATGATTTCTATTTTTTAGCTATGATAGCCGATTTTTCGGTTGTTTGAAGGAAATGGTCGAACTGGAGCCACACGTAAGGGTAGTGAAATCGTGATTTTGACGGGTTTCAAAAGTTGATCTTTGGTGTCATCCCTAGAAACATCTTTGATTCATGCAATCATGCATTTCTTGTTATATTGATGGATCGTTAAATTATCGTATGGTGGTTCGAGTATGTTTGTGTAAAGAAGACCCTTAATAACGTCACGTATGAGTCCCACATTGATCATGGATGTGAGAGTTGGATACTTTATAAAGTCGGACTATAAGGTGAGCTTTCTCTCCTTCCATTTGTGGGTGTAGCTCGGGCCCGTTTTTGGTTTCACAGTTTATTTCTTAGCTAGTCCACTGTATTTCACAATTTGTATGTTTTTGAGTGGAAGTGGTTAATTGGATATTGGTGTGCATTTCTCAAAGTCCCGCTTGCATATGTTAAGAAATGTATACATTTGGATGAAATTGAAGAAGTACGAGCTGGCTTTTTATTTTATTGACATTTTAATAAGTTTTGGTGAGCGTCAGGAATTATAGCTGAAGTGCACCGATAGGATTCCTCTAAAATTTGTGATAATTTATGTTAGAATCAATGACCATTGAATTATTTTGAGGAAAATTCTGTGGTTGTCCTTTATGTAATTGATTTGAGATCCGTAACCGGTTTATTGGAATTGGAGCTAATAGGGGGTAGTTTGGTATTGCATTAATGGTTCGTAGAACAGTCTCGGGTACCATGTTCTTACCTTGGGGGACTGTTTCTAAGTAATTTGATTTATTGTCGTCTCAATCTTATGTTGTTTGTACTTTCTACCTTAGAATTTTATTGGGGTACTATCTTTTGATACTAAATAAAATGAAGTTTTGATACCGCCTGAACGGTTTTCAAACCGGAAGATTTAAATCATTTTATTGCTTGTCACGGCCAATGTTGAGAATTATGGTTATGATGAACTTGTTTTAGGAAGTTTTGTTGGCGACGCATTAGTCACTTCTACTCGATGTTGTGGTCAAGTATTTTTGGTAATTACTATGATGGTTGGCGGGGCTTGTTGACAGAAATGAAGAGAGATTGTGGAATTTATCCTCCGTCCAAGTAAAACTGAAATCCTTTCAACTCAGGAAAGATACATTAGAAAATGGCAATGCACTCGCCTCCTCTCCCCTTCCACTCCCTCTTAATATCCTGCCCAAACAATGTCTTAGACGCCAACCATTGTTTGGTCAGGATATTAGGAGGGAAGGGACATGAAAGGGGTTACGTGGCTTGTGTTTCTTACATTAATCGCATGCTGGAAGAATTTCGCTTTTCCTTTATAAGAGGAAGCATGCTGAAAGAAATTCGATTTTCCTTAAAAGAGGAAACCAATCCTTTCATTTCCTTCCACCGAAGATACTCTCCAAACAATGGGAATTGCTTATTCTCTTTCCCTTTCCCTTGCCTACTACAGAGTATACCTTCAAACTCCCTCCATTCATACAAGGCCACAAGGGGCTCGTGATCGATGAAAAAAATCTGGCTGCCAAATTAGCTGTGCGTTTTGAGCAGATATCACAGTGAGTGACTATGTTAGAGTGTCAGAACAGCTGTATGCATTAATTAATTTGTGCCACAACTAAAATCGGTGCCTCTCATGATGCATGCTTTGTTCTACTGGCTTGATCTTCTGTAGCTCGCCGGCCCGTGTACTTTTTAGTATCATATCGTTGTTCTTGCAGCCTCCTTGTATCATTTGTATGTACAGGAAATCTTCACTGTGTTTTTTGTCATTCTTATTATATCGTGTAGCTAAAAGTGAATTGCATATTTTCGTCTAAATTTGTACCAGCTAAAAGTGAATTGCATATTTTCGTCTAAATTTGTACCAGCTAAGTCTACTGTAGCTCCGGTAATGTTTGGAATCATACCGTCATTGTTATGATGTTATCACCTGTCACCTATGTATTCACAGGAAACTTCTACGAGTAGTTTATTGTGCAAGCTCGTGTAATCCATGTTAACATATGGACATTCTTTTAACGGCTACATATCCACCTGAAACTTTTACTGCAGTTATGAGGCGACTTCATCTAGGAAGAATCGGAGTCTTTCCAGAGAAGTAGTCACAGGAGCAGCTGCATCTGTTTTCATGGTAAGTTACACACTACACTGAACATCTTCCGTTAACTTTGCTGTTTCGACCCGATGATCACGCATTTAACACAAACTTCTGGTGTTTTAATGCAGGGTTTCGGATCCTTGTTCTTACTCCTCTCGACTGGTGTTTACGTCTGATGATTAGTTGGAAAATTTCCCGTGTTTACAACAGTTCTAGCGGAATGTAGTTCATGAATTGTCGATTACTGTAACAATTGGCACCATGAGATGTTCTTACCCCTTTCCTTTGGTAGTTTTACTGCATTTAAACACATGATATTTAATGAATCATATGAAGCATTTGTCTAACCCTTAATGCTTTAATGAGTTTAATCCTACCACAGGTCACCTCTTTCACTTTTCTATACACTATTCCTGGTAATTGAAGTCTCATCAATTGTGAATAAGCCTGCACTTGTTTTTGGTTTGCCATAAATGAAGAACAAGCGCATTAATACGAGTACATATTATTCGTCTTCGCATTGCGCTCCATCCACATTTTCGTCATGCTTTGGACACCGTAGGCCTACCATGCCAGTTTGAACTTTGAATGCCCAACCTCACTACTCTTTGTTTTGTGTATAGCCGGCCAAATTGAATGATTAATGTTCTAACCCTCGTTGCAGCTGAATTAACTGAATCGATTTGCACAAATTGAACTTAACTAATTTGAGCAATTGGGATGTATTCTAGTTAAAGGAATAATAATTTGATACGGATAATGACAGCGATAATAATTGTTTCGGGTATGAACGATCTCAACTCCTCCGGACAAGACCTCCTGCGAGGTTTGCTCCATTTGTGGACCCTCAAGGTGAACTCCGAGTTCGAGGGCTTACCCCCCAAACTTCCCCCAACTTCCAAGACAATACCGAAATATATGTACATTAGAGCATATAAGTGGTAAATAATGAGTATGTATTCCATAAATTTGATATTTTGTACATTTGGTGAAATTTACTCAATAAAAAATAGAAATATTATATTTATTTTTTCCCATTTTTTGTGGTAAAATATCACACAAATATATACTTCTACTCCCTCTGTGCTAATGATTTGTTGACCTATTCTATTTTGGAGGTGTGTGAGTATTTATTTGTTTACCTTTCTATATTAGCATGACTAATTGACAATACCGCATTTCCCTTTAAACACATGGTTACAAACTAGATTGCCATTGGGAAGTAATATATCTAAAGAAATATGGATATAAGATTATCTTTATCCACAGACTCATCTTTAAACTTCAGACTCTGCCACCTCAGTTTTTCACTCACTTTTTATTTTCTAGAGTCAAAGTCAACACTTTCAAACAACATACTTTATCATCATATTCATTTCAGACTTTGTCACCCCTTCATTTTTTTTTTCTTTTTTTCATTAATTCAATTTTTAAATTATTTTATGATTACATATTTTTAACTAAAATAAATCAAATATTAAATAGACCTTGTGACAGGTTTTTTTTTTTTTTTTTTTTTTATCAGCACATTTATGAAGAAAAAATGTTATACTCAAACTAAATTTCAAGATACAAAGAATAATTATACAAACACATTAAATAAAATCAAACAAAAATAACTAGAAAACAATATAAGATGATTAAATCTATTATTTATATTAATAAAGTACGGAGTATTACACAGTTACTATTTGTGAGTCTGAAGAAGAGTCTTGGAAACCAAAGACTCATTCAGACTTTTGTCTAAAACTCCCCACTTTATCCCTTCATACCTACAAAATGCTTCAAGTCTCATGTTGAGACTTGAGACCAATGTGACTCATACCTATCCCGGGATAAAGTTAGCCTTAAGTGTCTTTTATGGGGTTGTCTTGATATTTGTGCCTAAATGAAAGGTAAACAAATGATTCGAACGGAGAGAGTATAACCAATAATAGTAAATTTTACAAATGTAAGAAATTTTTACCCGTGAAAAATATAAAAAGTGTGATAGTCTGGTAGAGAGAGAGAGAGGATAACAATATAGAGAGATGTAATGGAAGAATATGAGAGCTAGTAAAATGTGAGTCCTCAGCCTTATAACCCGAGCCATGCTCGAGAAGTCACCCATTCCAAGATTGCTTCCAACTCTTACAATCCCTTTAAGCAATAGGTCACCAAAAAAAAATTATTTTAATACCATTTATAACAGCTCGACTCACCACCATCGAAGATTGCTTTGATACCATTTATAACAACCCGACGGTGGCGGGTCGAGCTGTTATAAATAGTATTAAAACAATCTTCTATTCTTGTGCCTGTTACCCCACTTAAACTAAAAAAACACAAGATTTAGGATGGTGAGTAAAATTCCTTATAAATAAATCAAATCAACTTAACTCGTATATCCAACCTCATGGGATATTACACTCGGAAAATTTTCAATATTGTGGTTAATATATAACTAGTTTAGATCTCGTGCATCAATGCACGGTAATTATAGATGATCATCAATGCACGGTAATTATAGATATATATTATTGTTTTTAATTAATAAAATTATAAGTAATAAATCAATTGAAAAAATAATAAAATTGTTAATTTATATGATATTTAAGTGTATATTTAGTAACGAATAAACATAGATTCTAAATAACAAACATATATGAAGTGCATAAATTTTATTTTCTAAAAGTTTATGTACAAAATTTTGGTAAAACATTTATTTTTTATTAGAAAATATAAAATTAAAAGTAAAAAAATTAAAATAAGCAAATATTTAGTTTAAGAAAAATAGTTTTTAACAACGCTAAAATAAATATTAAAGATACACATATTCGAAATTAAAAGTGGACTTATAGCGAAATAATACATTAAGTACTTACGGAGTAGTTTTCAATTCTAATTCTAATACATAATTAAACGAAAATTAAAATATAAATATAATAAATAATAAATTTAGGATAAATATATTGTTAAAAACTATGATTTTATTATTTTATGCATAATATTAAGGATTTTTTGTCAGATAGTACCTTTTATTTAGGGTCATTTGTAAGATAGTACCTTTAATTTTATTTTTTGTTTTATAGTACCTTTTATTTTCAAAATTTGTTTAAAGGTACCAAACTAAGAATTCCGGCGATGAAAGTCAATTTTCCGGTGAAAAAAGTCAATATTCCGGTGATAATTTCTATTTGGCAAATGAAACCTAATAAAACTATGTTAAATCCTATTTTTATCCTACTTTGTCTTCAATATTAGATTTACCCAAAAAATTTCCCCCAAATTCCACCAAATTTTGTCAATCTTCAATCTAAAACCTAAATTCAAACTTTTCCCCACAAACTTCTACCGCTTTAACGTTTCCCCACAAATTCCAAAAATTGTTTTTGTCATCAAACACGTGTTGCAAATGTGACTTACCTTGTGTAAATCGGATTTTTAGAACCTCACAAAATTTGGGGAAAATAATGAAATTGAAGGTGTCAAGTAAGATAAAACATTGAAAAAATCTCAAGTGGGTATGATGATGAAAAACCAAGGAAGTAGTTAAAGAGTTGGTTAAATTCAAAGAATTAAATTTTTAAGCTTTAAAATTGAAGTTGTCATCCTTGAAGAGATTGGAAAAGAATATAATGAGAGAATGTTTAGATCGAAATTATTGAAATAATTAGTTAGAAGAAGAAGAAGAAGAAGAAGAAGAAGATGAAGATGAAGATGATGATGATGATGAAAGGGGTTATGTATGTCAATTTAGGTTTGTTTAATTGTGATTTATTGTATATTAATGAGAAATATGAAATTGATAGAGAAATTTAATGAGAAATAGAGAAATTGATTATGGTAGGGTTTAACAAAATAAACAAATTTAAGGTAGTGTTTAACAAATAAAAAGAAAGAAAACGAAGGTCAACCGTCGGAAAGTTGACTTTAGTCACCGGATTCTGATATTTAGACTTCTTTAACAAAAATTGAAAATAAAAGTCTTAGATAACAATAAAAATAATTAAAGGTCTTAATTTCATGAATACGACCCTAAATAAAAGGTACCATCTGACAAAAAACCCTAATATTAAAGTGAATATGATTATTGAGTAATGATAATTATAGGTAATGAATATAGACTTAAAAATATATAATAGGATGGATGATGTCAGCACGAGGTTTTGGCGGGAAAAAAACGCACAGAATCGCGACATGTGGCATTGCTGATGTCAGCGATAACTGTGGTTTAGTATAATAAAGATTGAGAGTATAGTCGTGTGTAATTTTATTTAAATTGTCTTCGTAAGCTTCATATTAAAATTACGAACCCAAATGATATACTCCCTCTGTCTCAGTCATTTGTTTACGGTTTGACTTTTTTCCCCTCACAAAAAAAACAAACTGTAAACAATTCACTTGGAGTATGAACCTGACATCTTGATCCAACGGATGGTCTAATGACTGATAAGTGATAAACTGATAACCATTTTAGTGTTTATTGGGCACTGAGCAGTGTATTTGGAAGTCTGAAGTGGTTAACAGTGTGACTCAACTTATACAGCAAACAAGAAGAAGAAGCAGAAACGACGTCGTAATGAGGGGGAAGCAGCAGAAAGCAGCAGTAGACGAGAAGTACGCGCAGTGGAAGACGGTGGTCCCAGTTCTCTACGATTGGCTCGCTAATCACAACCTCGTTTGGCCTTCTCTCTCTTGCCGGTTCTTTCTCTCTCCTACCCCTTCTTCTTCTTCTTCTTCTTCTTCTTCTTCTTCGTTTACTTTTAATTTGTTGATTTGTTTCTGTGATTTTGATTTACTTGTGTTTTTTTGATGATCGTCGTGTGATAACAGTCAATGTTTTGTGCTGTTGTTTGATTTTGGAAGATTTTTATAGTGTTTGTGTTTAGTCATTCGAGATGCTTGCTGCTTTCTTACCAATTTTCGTGAAAGTTTGTCGATTTTGATGATCGTTGTTGTAGGAAGGTTGTAATTGCATTTATATATGGATGTTTGTGGTGTAATTTGATTTTTTTTTGGGGGAGGTTCTGTGGTGATATATCTGTCATTTGAGATGTTTGCTGTTTGCGTTGGAGAATTCGTGAATTTCGTTGACTTGATTAGTTGATTTCTTACTTGCTTGTATATCAATGATGTTTTTTGAGTTTTGATGGAGCTGTGTTTTTGATGATCGTTGTCAATGGAAATATGTGGTTGATTTTGTGCCTGGAAATTCGCAATGTGATTTGATTTTGGATGATTTTATGGAGACGTGTTAGTCAGTTGAGATTTTTGCTGTTTGCCTTTGAGATTTCTTGAATTTTGTTCACTTCAATACATGAGTTCCCATTTGCTTTTACGTCTAGATATTTTTTGATTTGATGAGATGTGTTTTTGATTAGTTTCGTTGAAGGAAAGACCTGTTTGAAGTTATGCCAGGAACTTCTCGTGTAATTTGGTTTTGGGGAATTTTTGCTGCTCTATTGGTCAGTTGAGATGTTCGCTGTTTGCCTTGGAGATTTCCTGAATTTTGTTGATTTGACTAGTTGATATCTCTCTTGCTGTTATAATTATGATTTTGATTTTTGATCATTGTCGTCAAAAGAAAGTCGTGGTTCAATTTGTGTGTTGAAATCTGCGGTGTAATTTGATTTTGGGGGGATTTTATGGTGTTGTGTTAGGCATTTGAGGTGTTTGCTGTTGACATTGGAAATTCCGTGACTTTAGTTGATTTGTTACATGCTTGGACATTTATGATGTTTCAGCTTTTGCTGGCGGTATGTATTTGATGATCAACTTTGTAAGAAAGTTGTGATGGAGGTGATGTCTGTAAATTAGTGGTGTGATTTGATTTTTGTAGAATTTTATGATGTGTTAGTCACTTAGTCAGTTGAAATGTTTGTATCATTTCATTTGGCATTCCTCTATCTTTCCTACTGTTTTCGTCAGAAATTTTGTGATTTGGTATTTTGGTTGGCTAAATAATCATGAACATGTTAATCATAGATATAGATGATCATGTGATCACATTGGAAGAACATTTTTCTACATGGACTGTGTTAAGTTTGCTGTAGTGTTGTAATGTTTCAGTGTGGATCGAGAGGAAGGTGAGTTAGACTCATTTTGAGTTGGCAATTTTAGATGTAACTAATAGATCATATATTCACATATTTTTCTGCGCGGAATTGTAATTAGACATTATTTTTTTGGTGAAGAATATATCTGTTATTGTTTTAAATGTTGTTTGGCATGCGTAGGTGGGGACCACAAATTGAGCAAGCAACGTACAAGAATCGACAACGTCTTTATCTCTCTGAACAGGCATCCTTCTGTTCTTTGTCTGTGTTTTTTTGTTTTAATTTCAGGTGGTCTTGTATTATATCAGTTGTTTTAACTGTTGTTACGCATTCGTTGATAATTTTTATGGGTTTTTCCTTCTGTATCATAGCATTGCTAAGCTAACTTAGTATTGTTTGCTAGAAACAGTGAACTTTCTTTTTGTCCACCGTACTCCATAATCACATACCCTGACACTTTATGATTCCTCCATAAGTCTTGTTTGGCACCCGATGACCATTTTATATTTACAAGTGGAGTACTATTTTTTCATTGATATTTCCCTGAAATTACATTTAGATGCCATAACGACTCACTAATCCCCCTCCCGTGCAGACTGACGGCAGTGTACCAAACACATTGGTGATAGCAAACTGTGAAATTGTTAAGCCAAGAGTTGCTGCGGCAGAACACATCTCGCAGGTGATTATATTTTGTTTCTAAGCAACAAAGATTTTATTTACTGGTGTTGGTTAAATCATATTATTGCTTGCAACATACTATGAAACTAGGAAAAAGTTGCCGTCTCTTCCAACATACTACGAAACTAGGATGCTTTCTTCGTACTTTTAAACTTTGTGCTCATTATTATCATCTTTTTTGTTGTTATAGTTCAATGAAGAAGCACGATCACCATTTGTGAAGAAGTACAAGACCATTATTCACCCTGGAGAGGTATGCAAGAGGCGCCTTTATAAACTATAGACTTTATTTATGATACAGGTTTAGTGCGCTGTAGTCCAGAAATAACATGACCTTGGTGATGGCCGTGTTTGCAATTTGTACTCTACATTTAGTACTTGGCTGCTTATCATTATTCATTTTTTGTTTAATATCGTGTTTTCCTTTCATTAGTGGAGACTTATAGGCACCCGTCTATATGATATACTAGGTCTATGTAAAGCATGCATGCCCTTTTTCGTGATGGCTGATGATCGAGTCTGTTTTGTCTATTTATACTTCAGAACAATAATTAGTTCAGAAACAGCTTGAACTTTTGAATGCAAAGCTTAGAATTGTAACCAGTCTAGTGATTAAAGCATTTTTAAATGACAATGAAGTCTGTGAGGCCTTTGATTTTAATGTTTTTATTCAGCATATTTGCTGTATGCTTGCAGGTGAACAGAATAAGAGAATTGCCTCAGCATAATCATATAGTTGCTACTCACACTGATAGTCCCGATGTAAGCCTTTTCCATACCCGCTGGTTTATGCGTGTATTCCAACTTTTATTTTATGGTAACTAGTACTGCATATTCCAACTTTTGATGCTTATTTCCCTCTGAAATCTATTTTAATTTTTTTTTGTGGCTGTCTCTATATTACTCTTTTTCTTGACATAAATTACAAATTAAAACTATCAAGTGTGTATTTTAGGTTTTGATTTGGGATGTCGAAGCTCAGCCAAACCGTCATGCTGTGTTAGGTGCTACGCTATCTCGTCCAGATTTGGTATGTTAAACACTATTTTAATTTTAATTTGTCTACCATAGATGTCAGTCTCGTTCTTTGAAAAGAAAACGATGACCGCAGGCATGATTTATCTATCTTACAGGTGTTGACGGGGCATAAAGAAAATGCTGAGTTTGCTCTTGCTATGTGTCCTAAGGAACCTTTAGTTCTTTCTGGAGGTAAAGAAGTGTGTTCTTCTTAGTTTATGTTTTGAGAAGCTTCGTTTTGCGTCATGTACCTGTTTTGTTTCTTAGCCTTAGGCTAATATATTTGGGTTCCGCAAAATGATGCTATTTGCTGGGTATTTGAGTAACTTTCTGGTATATTTGTAGTTGTTTGAATTAGATGTTTTCTGGTATTCTGCTATTCCTAGTTGTCTACTTCTTCTGCTGACTGCTATCTTCTTATTTAAGGCAACCTATTTCAGTAAATACTGTTTACTGTGTTTAGGTCATTTTTTGTTAACAAGTCAATTCCGTCTTATTTGGAGTAATGGTTGTTGATGATTCTATTTTTTTTCCCCCCGTCAGGAAAGGATAGGTCTGTGGTGTTGTGGAGTATCCAGGATCACGTAACGACGACAGCCTCAGACCCATCTGCTAACAAGCCCGAAGGATCAGTAACCACCATAGTCAAACAAAATGGAGAGAGTCCTTCTATAGGACCTCGAGGTATCTTTGAGGGCCATGATGATACTGTGGAAGATGTGCAGTTCTGTCCAAAAAGGTACTTCTTTTTCTCCCTGTTTTAGTGCTGATAAACACAATGCAAATAACTTGGCCATTTGATTTTCACTGTCACAATGGTCTTGAAGTTCACAGGAGTTCTGCAGTGTTGGAGATGATTGTTGTCTTATCTTATGGGATGCTAGAAGTGGATCTAAGCCCGTCATTAAGGTAACTGTTTTCCATGTGTTGTTACTTGTCTAATCATCCTAAGACAGATAAAGTTCATATCTCTCTGAAAAGGTTGTGTTTATTGTGACCTCTATTAGAAAAATTACGGGTATCGGTACTAGTGTACAGCTACGAAACCTTATGTTTCACTGTCTTTAATCTCATTATGTTTTAAACCACTATGTGGAATTCGTTTGGTGGTGGTGCTTAAATTGAGAAAGTTCATACTTTCTTAAGGATAGAACTAGACAAAGTAGTTAGAAACTTAGAAACCCTCTCTCCTAACCTGGGCTAGGCTGCGCATATTCTACCCTTCATTACTGCACCCTTGGCGCTAGCGTATGAGAGAGTGGATAATGCCGTTGGCCTTGGGATCGTTATCAGTATTAAGGAAAAACTATGGCTTTCACTACACGGGGGTGATGTTTTGACTTTTTGGTTGTAGACTCGTAGGGGTAGGAGAAATGAGTGTGGTCAGACCAATGAATTCTTTGAACATGGGATGTATCTCCAAATTGAGAGAGACAGAAGGTTAGAGAGTCCTATAAATAGGAACACGCCTAAGATAATCTTTTCGATTTAATGTGGTTGGCATTGGTATCAAGCTCCTTCACACTATCGGAGGTAAGATTGATGGTCTGGTCATGGTAGAAGCTAATCCCTACCCGACTACCCGTGGCTCTTTTTGTTGCAAATAAGCACTATTAACCATTAGACATCCCAATATTAGTTTGCTATATGCATACATTGTCCTTTAGTGTGATTCAGATTGAATTAATGCTTCCGTGTTCTTAAGTTGAGCTTTGTCCGCTATATTCTTCTCTCATCTTATGAAGATCGGAGTTTGTCATCTGCATTACTTTTTCTTCGCCTAATGATAAGATAATTTGAGGAGTCTATAATTTGTTTTTTTACCTTTAGAAAACATCTAAATGTGCATTGTATTTTTCCCAAAACATGTTTGGTTGATAAAGGTATTAGGGAGATCATTCTTCCTTCCACTACTAAGATTATTGTTCCAATGGTTATATCTTTATCCTCTGTCCATCTATGGGATGAGCAGAATAATCATCATAATCATAATAAGTGATATCTTGAAAGTTAATTTTTTTTTCGAGTTTCATAAGATGATTGAATTCAACTGTCAGAATTTCGGAATATGTATAATTCAGATACGGGGTTTTGTATCCATTGTAATTCTAATTTTTTTTTATGGCATAGCATGTTGCACCCAATGTTACCTGTTCGGAGTTCGGTGGTACGAACTACGAACTGGTTCATTCGTACCCCAATCAGGGTCGTTCGCGACCTGGTTCACCCGAGTTCATGACCTAGTTCGTTGACCAAAGCGAACTCCTTTCATGGAGAGAATGGAGAGATGAAGAAGCATTGAATGCAATAAAAATGATAAATAGTACTCCGTAACTGATTTAGAAGCCATTAATTAAAGAGATGGAAGATGAATGAGAAAAGCCGGGTGAAAAAATTTATGGGGAGAAATGAGATATTATTTTTTCATAGTGTTTACACGGAGAAAGCAATATGACCTCTAACTAACTTTTTAATATACTTCTAAAATTTATTACATCAAGTGGGCTATTTTAGAGTTTATTTTTGAGAAAAATAATTATTCCTAGAACTCCATTCGAACCCAGTTAGTTCACTGTAGGTAACGAACTACGATCCTGAACTGCGAACTCGAACCGAACCAAATCTTGAACCATGTAACTTTGGTTGCACCCCTCGGGAGAAGCTTTATAATGCAAAATAGCACATGCTTAGCTAGTAACCATTTTATAAACTCTCCATCTTAATCTGCATGCAATGTGCTTCTAAGGGTTGGATGTTGTAAATGTGAACAGGTTGAGAAAGCACATAATGCTGATCTTCATTGTGTCGACTGGAATCCTTTCGATGAGAATTACATTCTAACCGGGTATGTTTAGCTTTCTAGTCATGAGATTTTGTATTACTTTTGAGCATAACTCACAAGTGTAACGACATTGTTTGTGCACTGCTTTGTTTTTGTTAATTTTAGATCTGCTGATAGCTCTGTTCGTATGTTTGATCGGAGGAAACTTTCTTCCGATGGAGCTGGGTCCCCTGTTAACAAATTTGAGGGGCATAAAGCTGCTGTTCTTTGTGTTCAGGTTCTAAAGTCCCTCAAAATCTAATATATTGTTTGTCTATACGCAGTCTCAATGTATGTTTCTAATATCTTCTATTTCAGTGGTCTCCTGATAATCCAAGTGTTTTTGGAAGTGCTGCAGAGGATGGTGTTTTAAACATTTGGGATTATGAAAAGGTAGGAGATATTTGCATTTGTTATTACAATTACATTCAGAGACTGAATGAAAATCGAGTGTATATCCATTAGATATTATACTCCCACCATCTCAGTATGATCTTCACTTTTTACTTTCTGCAGAACTTTGATCACTAATGCATAAAAAATAAAAAATTTATGCATACTTAACATATTTACGCTTCTTGTCAAAAATACTCTCTGAAAGTTTATTTTTATTTAAAAATATCAGTGTTTAAATGTAAAAAATAATCTTTATAAAGTCGTCTTGAAGACCGTGAAAAGTCAACGGTAAAGATCAAAGTGAGATGGAGGGAGTGTAAAATGTAAATCACGCCCCATTTAGAAAAAAGGAGGGCAGCTTTCTTGTGCTAGAATTTTTCACTCTGTGGTCATCCAAGTAAGATAGAAGCGAAGTTGCTATTTAGGAAAAGATAGGTCGGGCTCATTGGTTGGTTTATAAGCTTCAAAGTCCTTTTTACAAATTACGAGCGAACTGGGCGTTGGTGGTTTTGCTTACATTTTGTGCTTTGGGGTCTGTGTGATGATGTTATTTCCACTTTCTCGGTTTCCAGGTTGGGAAAAAGAAAGAGGGTGGAGTAAGAACACCAAGCGCTCCTCCAGGTCTATTTTTTCAGCATGCTGGACATAGGTCAGATTTTGCCTTTGCTCAATACTCCGTACTATTTATTGTTTACAATCGGTGAATGATGGCTTTATCAGATAAGTTACTGTGGATGGGGGTTAAATACGTTTTTCTTTGCTTCAAAAGATATATGATCCAATCGTGAAGCGAAATTATCTAGCTTCACTTACAACTCTGCTCCACCTCTCTCATCGATTTTCAAGTATCGAAATTACGTATAATTTATATGAAGAAAAAAAAAAAAATCTATGTACACTCATTCCCAAAATAGAAAGGTAAACATATGCGGGAATAGTTCAGAACTCATTTATTTAAGTCTTCCTTTTATTGAAAAAATTGGCCTGATATATACCAGAGCTTATTATATGAAATAGCTCCCTACATGTTTTTGATGACTGTTTCAAGTTTTCTTTTTCGTGGGAAGAACAATATTTTTTTAGCTTATGAATCTTCCAAGACTTATCGACCCTTGTTTTGCGTATGCGCCCTGCCTTGCACCTGAGCCGTTCATTTTTTTTATCCTTATTCAGGGACAAAGTGGTTGATTTCCATTGGAATACATACGACCCTTGGACGATTGTGAGTGTTTCTGATGACTGTGATTCAAGTGGCGGGGGAGGAACCTTACAGGTAACTCGATTTCCTGGTTAATTCTTGCACTTTGTGTTGACATTTGTTACTCCATAAAGGCAAGCTTTATTTCTTTGCATCTGCTCTCCCTTGAGGCGGTCCTCATTTATGTGTATTGATATTATTCAATGTTATTTTGACAACATTGATAAAATCTTATATTAATGCCAAACACATGTATAAGTCAAGAGTTATTCACCTTAAACATGTTCGTCATCATCATAAAAATATCATAATATCAATCAAATTTATAGATCGTGATAAAAGACCTGTTTTATACAATTTATGAACTGTTGTTCTGCATTTTTCAATTCCACAGATCTGGCGTATGAGCGATCTGATATACCGACCAGAAGAAGAAGTTTTAGCCGAGCTTGAACAATTCAAGTCTCACGTGGCGACATGTGCCCCCAAATCTTGAAGTTAAAAGTGCATTTCGTAGCAGAAGGGCACTACGGAATCAAAATGGATTGGAGTGTATGGGGGGACATGTAAAGATATTTGTGTAATGTGTGGTTTGCGTTGAAAACTCTGCGAAGTAGAATAAGTATGTCGAAAGACAGTACGATGACGAAACGATGACGAAGATTAGACTAGAATGTTGTGTATTTTGGTAGGGACAATGGGACAATCAGTATGTATTGAGATGAAAGTCATGTCTAAAGAATACGAGTGTCGAGAATCATTTATTCGACTTAGCTCGAAGCCGATTTCAACTGAAATACCCTTCTCCTCTTGCTTATGAGTTATGATGATCTAGTCTCGTACAAAAACCTCTGATCTATGAGGTGTGTGGCTAGCTTTACGGCTCAAATGCGAAAAAATATAATTAGGTTATCACAAATTTTCAGTTTGAAAGTAATTAATTCTCCCTTTTTAGAGAGTTGTTTTTTTTTTTAAATAAAATGATCCTAATAATGATGACAAGAATAGAAGAAGTTTTTTTTTTTTTTGAGAAAAGATCATTATCATTAATAAAAAGTCATACGACATTTACAACATATGTCAAACTCAAACGGATACAACTCGATAACAATCATAGAAAATAAATTCTTATTCAAAGACTGATCCACTTCAATGTAGCTCCATCATTGGCCTCAACAGGCCTTCATCCATAAGACGTCTTTCAACCATAAGAGGGTCTCCGAATCTTCCTTGACGAGTATCGATTTCTTCTGACGTGATTAAGTGTAGCCATGACTCGGACAATATTTGTATAATCATATAACGATCAATAACAATGCTGATCTTTCGCATCTTCTGACTCATAAGAGAACACCCATGTTTTAAAAGAAACCCACCAAAAGCAGATGAACAAACCCACCAAAAGATGGGAACAAAATCCCATGAAGAGAAACTCCGTATTTATTATACTCGCTTTTTTATTATTTTCTATAATTTTAATTTACTAATAATATCGATAATATTATAGAGAAATTTATGAATTTGAGGGGCTTATTATCATCAAAAATGATGATAATAGCCCCATAAAAAAGAAGTTCAAGGTTTTTTTTTTGAGAGAAAAGAGGGAGAGGGGGCTAGGATTTTTTTTGAAGGACTTCACTTAAGGTTGCCCCTAAGAATAGAAGAAGTTTCATCGAGTCATAATAATGATGATTTTTTACCCAAAAAACACACATTTGTCATTGTTCAATTACTACCATTTATAGTCTACTTTCCAGTTTAATGTTTTAATTGAGACAATTACTACTCATTAAGCATAGCTGATATTTATGAATGAAAAAAAAAAAACTTATCATTTCTCATACCCTAAACACAAAATCTCATTTAAAACGGGTTATTCGTCTTAACCTTAAGACGAGTCAAATATTTAACATAAGACAAGCAAAATATGTTGGGAAAATTAAAAGTGCTTGTCTTTTGTGTGCAAGTGGTATAATATTTTGCCCCTCTTAAGTTTAACAATATTGGGAAATTCTACGGTGTACCCTCCAACTTTTTAATTTTCTAATATGCACTCTTTTTTTAACTTCTGATTAATGCACTTGATTAGTAGCTATAAAGCGTGATTAATTACAATTTAACGTTAAATAGGCTAATTTTGAGCGTTGAAGGGGTGACATAACGCGTTTTCTTTGACTTGGGATTTACACGTCATTTTAATTGGGATTTACACATCATTTTCCAAGTCAAATAAAACGTCGCATGTCACCTCTTTAACGTTCAAAATTAAGCACTCACTTAACGTTAAATTGTAATTGGTCGCTGCATTTATAAGCATTCTTAATGAAGTTAAAGTGCAACCGCAGAAGCTAAAAAAAAAAGATATCGGTAGAAAATTAAAAAAGGTTGGAGGGTACACCGTAGAATTTCCCAACAATATTTTAAGCTTATCACTTGATCAATCACATATTCACAAATTAATTGATTGATGGTTTAAAATGAATACCAAAATATTTCTCAATACCAAATGTTATATGTGACTTTTCTTTTTTTCTTTAGACTAGTGAACTAATCAACTAATAAAATTCAAATTCGAAACACTATTATGCCTCTACAAATCAAATTGCAAACCAAATTATCTTTATTATACTAAATGACAGTTTTCGCTGACATCATCAATGCCACATGTCACGATTCTATGCATTTTTTTCCCGTCAAAATGCAATGCTGACATCATTCATCATACTCTACGTTTTTAAGTCTAGGTTCATTATCTATGATTATAATTTCTCAATAATCATATTCACACTTATGTTATACATAAAATAATAAACGTTTAGTTTTACTAACAATTTAGTAATATGTATTTTAAATTAATTACTTCTTTTATTTTAATATTTTACTTCTCATTAAATAAATCTAAAATAAAATATAAAAATAAGTACTTAATCGATTATTTCATTTATAACTCATATTAAAGTTCCAAATATGTACTTGGAATAGCTAATTAACTTTTTTTAACAATATATTTATAATTTATTCTCTATTCATTACTTGCTTACTTTTAATATTTATTTCGTTTAGTATTTTTTTAATCAAAAATAAATATTGTAAAGTCTATAAAATAAAATTTATGTCAGTCATATATTTTAGCTATTTTATATAGATTCTTTATTTTTTCATTAATAAATATATATGTACGGTAAAATATCATTAAAGTGATGATTATATTATTTTTCTATTGATTTATTATTTATATTTTTATTAGTTAAAAATAATAGAAATCTATAATAACCGTGCATCAATGCACGGGATCTAAACTAGTAGAATATTATATAATACAATCACAAAATTGAAAAACTTATGTAAAAGTTAAACAAACAACGAATAACAAAACTCATAACAAAAGTTTCACAGTTTCACCAGCTAATTTTCATAGTACTCGACGAATCAATTATTAACCATTCGCTCCTCGACAAATCAATTTATATTAGTATCTAAAAAATTTAGAATCACAAATTAAATTAAATAATTAATTAATAGGGAGTAGTAATAAAAATGTGTTGAATGTTGATTCAATATTGTGAACACGTAGTTTAGATCCCATAGGCTATAACATAACCATAACCATATAATATAAGCGTCAGAAACCAACTCAACCATAACACGCCAGGTCCGCTTGATGCGACATACGGAGTATATCACTTTAAAAGTGAAAAGTGGTGAGATTCAAACCCGTAACTTTTAGTCACAAGGCTCTAATATTATGGAGAATCCACCCAACCAAATTGCTTAAAGTGATGGTTGGACATAAGTAATACGGAGTAAAATAGTCGTCAACATAAACCCACCACTATCTCCAAACCTCATTTAGATCTTCACAATTCTTCAAACATTTTGTGTGAAACAAGTTTGATGAAATGAGATCGAAAATGGGTCTTCATACCCTTTCATTTTTCAATCTTTTCATCACATTCATCTTCTTTTTCATCTCCAATGTTCACTCTTTCTATCTCCCTGGTGTTGCTCCTCAAGATTTTCAAAGGGTTTATTTCTTTCTTTCCTTTTTTCATCATTAAATTTCATTATTTCTTGCTTTTGATCTCATTTTTTACGTTATTTTTAATATTTTTCTGGCGTTTTTGGGGTTTTTAGTTACTGGGTTGTTGTTATTTTGACCTTGTGTTTTTAGGATCTAACCTTTGTTAATCACCTGGTTTTATCTCATTTTGTTTCGATCTACTTTTTACTCAATTTGATCTGTTTATTTAATATTGAAATGTTCTGTGTTTTTTGTATTTTAGGTGTGTTTTGTTCAATGGAAATGATTTGTTGAATTGATTGTGTATTTTGATTGATTGTAGATTTACTGAGTATTGTGTTTTTGAGCTGCTCACAGTTTAATGTGATCATGTTTTTATGAATTTTGTTGCAAATGGTATCGTTTTTCGTGTGTTTGGATCATCGAACTCGTCATGAATTTTTTGTATGTGCAAAAGGTTTGACTTTAGATTTTATAAGTAGATTGAAGAATTTTTTAACTTTAGATCATAGATTTGTAGAAAATGAAACAACTAACAACATTACTGAAATTAACGAGATAACGGGTTCTGATGTACGCATACTTACCTGCGATGATATTATTTTTTCGGAATGCTGATGTTAAGACCGGGAATGAAAATTGTGTCGAGCATTGCACTAAATGACTGCTACTTCACAAGAGTATACATTTTATATTTAAGTAATTATTTATTTTGAGAAATTCGACATCCAGTTGAGTGTCGTGGACTTTGGTAACGGAAAAAAAAAACAGAGGGAGTATTATCTACGGATGGCTGTATTTGGCATCATGTTGTTCTTTGATTAAAGGCCACTTCCTTGTTTCATGAGGCTGTAAATGGGGGTTTAGTGATTTTCAACTGGTTTGAAAGGTTGGAAATGTAAAGGATGCGAGAGATTGCATTATCACAACTGTGATTGTGGCTAATTGATGATCATTCTAGTATATTTAAGCCATTGACCACAATTCAAGTTTAAGTTAAAAGTGAAGTAGTCGTTGATGGAGGAAGTGATTGGATTGTTTCTGGTGGATGTTAAGGCTCAAAATTTTGGGATGATGAGGTTACAAGTGTTTGTAACATCGGTGAGCTGATGTTGGGTTGTGTTATGGTGTATCACTTTATGTAGCTTTTACTGAGGAAATGAGCTAGTATTAACTTGTATACTATTGTAAGTGGAGTCGTCGATGTTGTCATATGACCTAATAGTTTTTGGCAGATAACATTAAATCTCCGCTATGTAAATTGTTAGTTATCCGTGCATATGTTTTTTGTCTTCCAAATGGTGTGGCGACTTGACATGTAGTTTATCGGGAATTTATGCAGGGAGATCCTCTTCAAGTGAAGGTCAACAAGCTGTCGTCTACCAAGACCCAGCTTCCATATGACTACTACTTCTTGGATTACTGCAAGCCCGAGAAAATCCTCAACAGTGCTGAGAACTTGGGAGAAGTTCTTCGTGGTGATCGTATCGAGAACTCAGTGTACACGGTGAGCTTGATATTGTGACCTCATCTAGTCGTCTTTTGTTTGAAGTTAAATTATCGCTCGTTAGGATACTTTTTTGTCTCTCTTGACACTCTGACGGGTTTTCATGTGTACAACAGTTCAAGATGAGGGAGGAAATGAGTTGCCAGGTGGGATGCCGAAAGAAACTTAATGCTGAGACCACCAAAAAGTTTAAGGAGAAGATCGATGATGAGTATAGAGTTAACATGTATGTTTCATCGTATATTGTTGCAATTGTTTTTTCATATTGTTCTTTTAACATGCAATCTGATCAGAGTTTCTAGTAATTTTTAAAATATGTAGTTAGCCCTTCTTTTTTTTTTTTTCCTTTTTTTTTGTAATTTTTTCTAAAATACCTATGATGGTGGTGCTACAGGATTCTAGACAATCTTCCTGTTGCTGTCTTAAGACAAAGGAGAGATGGACAGACGAAGGTCTACGAGCATGGGTTTGCTGTAGGATTCAAGGGAAAGTTCCCTGGGGTGAGTTAAATGCGAGCTAATATGTTCTTAAGTAACATGCCACCTTTTATTGATCTGATTCTTGTTATTCAAAATTGAATTTACAGAGCAGTGATGAGAAATACTTTATTAATAATCATCTCATCTTCAAAGTCATGTACCACAAGGACCCTGAGACCGACCTTGCACGTATTGTCGGTTTTGAGGTTAATCCTCTCAGGTTTGTTTTTTGTTTTTCGCTGCAACCTCATATTGCTTT